>JAJHPF010000002.1:4532920-5910420 GCA_024447775.1 Carex cristatella
CCTCAATTTGCCTTGTTCGTGTGCTTAACAACATCTTTTGCGCTTCATGTTGTGCTTATGAACCTCATTTACACTTGTTCTTGTGGTTACGAACCTCATTTGCCCATGCTTGTGTGCTTAACAACCTCAATTGGCGTTGTTCGTGTGCTTCACGACCTCTTTTGCACTTGATCTTGTGCTTATCAACCTCATTTGCACTTGTTCTTGTGCTTAGGAACATCATTTGCCCTTGTTTGTGTGTTTACCAACTTCAATTGGCATTGTTTGTGTGCTTAACAACATCTTTTGCGCTTGGTCTTGTGCTTATCAACCTCATTTGCAATTGTTCTTGTGCCTAGGAACCTCATTTTCCCTTGTTTGTGTGCTTAACAAACTCAACTGGCGTTGTTCGTGTGCTTAACAATATCTTTTGTGCTTGATCTTGTGCTTATGACCCTCATTTGCAGTTGTTCTTGTGCTTAGGAACCTCATTTTCCCTTGTTTCTGTGCTTAACAACCTCAATTTGCGTTGTTCGAGTGCTTAACAACTTCTTTTGCACTTGATCTTGTGCTTATGAACCTCATTTGCAGTTGTTCTTGTGCTTAGGACATCATTTGCCCTTGTTTGTGTGCTTAACAACTTTTCAACTGGCGCTGTTCATGCGCTTAACAACCTCTTTTGCGCTTGATCTTGTGCTTATGAACCTCATTTGCACTTGTTCTTGTGCTTAGGAACCTCATGTGTCCTTGTTTGTATGCTTAACAACCTCAATTGGCGTTGTTCATATGTTTAACAACCTCATTTGCGCTTGATCTTGTGCTTATGAATATCATTTGCACTTGTTCTTGTGCATAGGAACCTCATTTGCTCTTGATTGTATGCTTAAAAACCTCAATTTGCGTTGTTCGTGTGCTTAACAACCTCTTTTGCGCTTGATCTTGTGCTTATTAACCTCATTTGCACCTCTTCTTGTGCTTAGGAACGTCATTTGCCCTTGTTTGTGAGCTTAACAGTCTCAATTGGCGTTCTTCCTATGCTTACCAATATCTTTTACGATTGATCTTGGGCTTATGAACCTCATTTTCACTTGTTCTTCTGCCTAGGAACCTCATTTTCCCTTGTTTGCGTGTTTAACTACCTCAATTGGCGTTGTTCGTGTGCTCAACAAGCTCTTTTGCGCTTGATCTTGTGCTTATGAAACTCATTTGCACTTGTTTTCGTGCTTAGGAACCTTATTTGCCCTTGTTTGTGTTCTTAACAACCTCAATTGGCATTGTTTGTTTGCCTCACAACCTCTTTTGCGCTTGATCTTGTGGTTATGAATCTCATTTTCACTTGTTCTTTTGCTTAGGAACCTCATTTGCCCTTGTTTTTGCGCTTAACATCCTGAATTGGCATTGTTCATATGCCCAACAACCTCTTTTCTGCTTGATCTTGTGCTTATGAACCTCATTTGCACTTGTTCTTGTGCTTAGGAACTTCATTTGCCCTTGTTTGTGTGCTTAACAACCTCAATTGGCGAAGTTTGTGTGCTTAACAACCTTTTTTGCGCTTGATCTTGTGGTTATGAACCTCATTTGCACTTGTTCTTGTTATTAGGAACCTCATTTGCCGTTGTTTGAGTGCTTAACAACCTCAATTGGCATTGTTCGTGTGCTTAACAACCCTTTTGCGCTTGATCTTGGCTTATGAAACTCATTTTCCCTTGTTTGTGTGCTTAACAACCTCAATTGGCATTGTTTGTCTGCTTAACAACCACTTTTGTGCTTGATCTTGTGCTTATGATCTTCATTTGCACTTGTTCTTATGCTTAGGAACCACATTTGTCCTTGTTTGTGTGCTTAACAACCTCAATTGGGATTGTTCGTGTGCTTAACAACTTCTTTTGCGCTTGATCTTGTGCTTATGAACCTCATTTTCACTTGTTCTTGTGGTTAGGAACCTCATTTGCCCTTGTATGTGTGGTTAACAACCTCAATTGGCGTTGTTTGTGTGGTTAAAAACCTCTTTTGCGCTTGATCTTGTGCTTATGAACCTCATTTGCATTTGTTCGTGTGCTTAGGAACCTCATTTGCCGTTGATTGTGTGCTTAACGACCTTAATTGGCGTTGTTAATCTGTTTAACAACCTCATTTGCGCTTGATCTTGTGCTTATGAACCTCATTTGTATTTAGGGTTTAGGGTTTAGGGTTAGTGAACCTCATTTACTCTTGTTCTTGTGCTTAGGAACCTCGTTTGCCGTTGTTTGTGTGCTTAACAAACTCAATTGGAGTTGTTCGTGTGCTTAACAACTTCCTTTGCGCTTGATCTTGTGCCTATGAACGTCATTTCCACTTGTTCTTGTGCTTAAGAACCTAATTTGCCCTTGTTCGTGTGCTTAACAACCTCAATTGGCGTTGTTCGTGCGCTTAACAACCTCTTTTGCACTTGATCTTGTGATTATGAACTCCTTTTTTACTTGTTCTTGTGCTTAGGTACCACATTTGCACTTGTTCTTGTGCTTAGGAAACTCATTTGCCCTTGTTTGTGTGCTTAACAATCTCAACTGGCGCTGTTCGTGCGCTTAACAACCTCTTTTGCGCTTGATCTTGTGCTTATGAACCTCATTTGCACTTGTTCTTGTGCTTATGAACCTATTTTGTACTTGTTCTTGTGCTTAGGTACCACATTTGCACTTGTTCTTGTGCTTATGTACCACATTTGCACTTGTACTTGTGCTTAGGAACCTCACTTGCCCTTGTTCGTCTGCTTAATAACATCTTTTGCGCTTCATCTTGTGCTTATGTACCTCATTTGCACTAGTTCTTGTGGTTAGGAACCGTATTTACCATTGTTTATGTGCTCAACAACCTCAATTGGCGTTGTTCGTGTGGTTAACAACCTCTTTTGCGCTTGATCTTGTGCTTATGTACCTCATTTGCACTTGTTCTTGTGCTTAAAAACTTCATTTGCCCTTAGGAACATCATTTGCCCTTGTTTGTGTGCTTAACAACCTCAATTTGCGTTGTTCGTGCGCTTAACAACCTCTTTTGCGCTTGATCTTGTGCTTATGAACCTCATTTACACTTGTTCTTGTGCTTAGGAACCTCATTTGCCCTTGTTTGTGTGCTTAACAATGTCAATTGGTGTTGTTCATGTGCTTAACAACCTCTTTTGTTCTTGATCTTGTGCTTATGAACCTCTTTTGCCCTTGATCTTGTGCTTATGAACCTCTTTAGCCCTTTATCTTCTACATATGAACCGCATTTGCATTGGTTCTTGTGATGAGGAACCTCATTTGCCCTTGTTCTTGTGCTGAACAACCTCAATTGTCGTTGTTTTATATGCTTCTGCTTAACAAAGTAATGGGATACGGGGGAAGAGTGACTCAGGTAAAGTCGGTTCTGTCGGCAATGCCCTTGCACTATATGCAGGTACTTTCCATTCCAAAAGGGGTGCTCAAACACATTGACAGAATGAGACGAAACTTCTTATGGAAAGGAAATGAAATCTGTCGAGGAATTAACTGCTTGGTAAACTGGGAGACGGTATGTACATTATCGAAAAATGGGGGCATGGGAATTATCGATCTAGCGACACAGAATGAGGCTCTCCTTGTCAAGTGGATATGGCGACTGGAACAGACCCTAAACAGCCAATGGTCGCAGACCATACACAGATTGTACGGTACAGAGGAGGAACTCTGGGAATCAACACACAGGTCTTTCTTTATAAAGGATTTGGACAAGAGCAGGAATTTTTATGGGATTTCAACGGAGTCCGACCCCTCAAGCGACGGGAACCGGTGGAGATGGACCAAAGATAGCCAATTTACATGCGCATCGTCATATCGGGTTTTACACGACAGAGGCTTTCGCTACCCATTCGCCAAGGCAATGTGGAAACTCCGAGTCCCAACAAAGGTGAGGATATTCATCTGGCTGATATCTCAGAATTAACACAGGAAGTGCTACTAATAAGGGGATGTAACGTTCCGTAGGGATGCGCGTTGTGTACCTCACCGGAGGTGGAAACATGTGGACATATGCTTTGGGAATGTTCATTCGCCATAGCATTCTGGAGGGGCCTAATGAGCGAGTTTAACCTAACGTACAAGAGATCTCCGAATATGAACCTGATGGACACTTGGCTCCGAACCAGAGCCAAATTAGCAGGCCAACTGAGACAAAGATGGGATATGGTATGGACTGCTGGGGCTTGGGCTCTATGGAGGGAAAGAAATAAGAGGCTATTCACCTAGAAGAGTAGATCTACGGAATTAGTCCTTGCGAGCACAGCGTTAGAAATACATGATTGGTTACAGAATGGGTAGAATAGGGAACAGAGGTCATGGAAGCGCCTATAGCATTCTGCTATAGGTGGTCGGTGATAGTTAGAGATAATAGTTGGGGTACAAGGTAGAAAGAGAGAAAGGGCCGCAAAGGCCGTTGTATAGTACGATTGTAAATACATTTTCTTATAATATACTTGTTAGTTTGGCAATTGCCAACTAACCAAAAAAAAAAAAAAAAACAAAGTAATGGGGCTAAAAGGGCTCATGTAGCTCTACACAAACTGGATTTGAGCAAATTTAATATCTATAATCATGGGCAGAGAGTGTCGATTCCAAATATATTTTTTATTCTGCATTTGAAGATCATTTGGTGTATGAAAAGGTCAAAACATTTGACTGGGGTCATGTTCCAGTATACTGTGCAATTGTGCACTTTTAATTTTCAGAAATATGAAATTTGGAAAATCATAGAAAATAGCAGAAAATTATAAAACTGGAAAATTTATCATGAACTTGTGTGGTTTTGAGTCCTCTATCAGACTATGTTTTTAGATTTTTAATTTGGTCCCTGGTTTAATCCAGACTTGCTGATTTACCAGCAGAGGTCAAATCTGCCTGTTTGGAGGCATTTCATGTTCCAGTTAGTATTGCATTGGGTTTGGCTGTTGGAATTGGACTCGGTACAGTACCAGAGGTCTGTTAAATATGATTTGGACTTGATCAAAGGTCTGGTTCATATCAGAACAAGTTTTCAAGGCATGGGAGCCACTGTAAGTTGATGATTTGCAACTAAGTCCTTCAAAAATGGAAAAATTTGGAATTTTGACAGCCATAACAACATGCCTCTGTCATTCTTGAAGATTTCATTTGCAATTAGGCCCTTGTAAGTTGAGAGACTGTAGAGGATACCATAAGGCTCAACTGCTACATTCCCTTGTGCATTTTATATCTTATTTTATCATTTTAATCCCTTTTAATAGATCTTTTAATCAAAATAACTAGAGAATCAGATGTCAGAGGATACCATAAGGCTTGATGTCTCCTTATTTTGCCTAGTTTGCGACCCAAATTTACATCAGAACTTGTGCCTTAAAGCCTAAAAATGTGGACTTTTCGTTTAAATATCATTAGAATATGGTACTGCTATGTTTTGTTCCTTGCTTTGCAGGAAAAGGGCGAAATTCTGGATCTGATAACTCTCCATACAGCCCGTATAGGTTTTCATACGGTCTGTACAAGATCAGCCCAACCACACAGAAGGTTCCACAGCAAGAGGCAAGAATTCTCCAAGGCAAGGTCAAGTATACGGTCCGTATAGACTTTTCATACGGACCTACAAGCTATTTCGGAAGCCCAGGCTGGAATTAGAAACAGAGACAGCTGGGGAGGCCGAAAAGGAAAGCTTTCAATATGCGATTTTGGGCATTAAGGCGGATCATTCCAGATAAGGAGAGATTTTTTGGACTCATTCCCGGTGCTTGGAAGAGAAGAAACAACTTGGAGAAGAAGAAGGAGGAAGTTTTGCAACGGATCTTCGGATTTTCTATAGTTTTTCTATGAACTCCTTCATAACTTTTATTGTGCTTTCTTTTGAGAACATGAGTAGCTAATTTTACTGTTTCTAGGGTTAAGATGTAGTTGACGTTTGGTTTTACTTGTATGCTACTTAATTATGTGTTGAATGCTTAGTTTTCATCTTGTTGTGTAGTATTTTAATTGCTTGCTTGAGTTTGATTAGTCATCCCGTTAGATGAATGCGCACGTTTAATTGTTAGGAGCCAAGTCTATGATACTTAATCCAACTGAACCAAGTATATGAGGTAGATCTACGGATCAAGGAGTACTGAAAGGGAAACTTTCCTCGAGGCGAAAGTTCTTGGATACCTTTAGTAAACCAACAAGTGACTTAGATAACTTAGTCCAAAATTACGAAAGTTGAGGGTTAACGCATCTAAGAGGGGAGTAGTTGAGTCCGGTAATCGGGTTCTAAACCAAAATTGCGAACGCTGAGGTGAGGAACTTAGACCTGGTCGATGGAAACCCTAGGCAAAAGCACCAACACAGAAACAGTAGCTGCAGTATTCACTCGGGGGCCTATACGGACCGTATAAGATTCTATACGGGCCGTATACCCTGTGGCCAGACAGATACGAAGTTTGAAACCCTGGAAACCCTTTTTAAAGAACTTTGTCACAATTGTTCCAGCACCACCACATTTGTCACCTCTGCGTACGGCCCGTACAAGATTTATACGGACCGTACAACCCGACAATAGAGAGGCAGACCCAGAAACAGGTACCATGGCTCAAAACGAAAACAAGCATGGACCACAAGTCCAGGAGCAACTCTCAGATGATGAAGGGGGAGACTTTGTGCCAAGGACATTGCGAGAGTTCAATGTCCCAAGAGCTGGAGATGTCAGAGGGGCAATCCGACTGCCAAGGGTTGTCGGCAACCAACCCAACTTCAATCCGGCCGTTGTCAACATTGTCCAGCAGAACACGTTCCATGGCATGGATCATGAGGATCCGCATGCCCATGTTCAAGACTTTTCTCGAGTGTTGTGCAACCATTAAAATTAATGGCGCAACCAATGATTATATTAGACTTGCTTTATTTCCTTTCACTCTTAGGGATAAGGCAAAGAAATGGTTAGGGTCATTACCAAGGGATTCAATTACCACTTGGAGGGAACTGTCTTTGACCAGATTTTTCCCTTATAAAAGAACTGCCAACGTTAGGACCCAACTGACCAGTTTCAAACAAAGGTATGATGAAATGTTGAATGAGGCATGGGAACGATTTAGAGAATTGCAATACTCTTGTCCACATCATGGTATTCCCGATTGGTTACTTATTCAGTCTTTTTATGCTGGTTTGACTGATAGTTCTCGTACTTCTGTTAATGCAGTTGCAGGTGGAGCTCTCCTGGACCGAGAGACTATCGATGCAATCAACTTGATCGACGTGATGTCTCCTTATTTTGCCTAGTTTGCGACCCAAATTTACACCAGAACTTGTACCTTAAAGCCTAAAAATGTGGACTTTTTGTTTAAATATCATTAGAATGTGGTACTGCTGTGTATTGTTCCTTACTTTGCAGGAAAAGGGCGAAATTCTGGATCTGACAACTCTCCATACGGCCCGTATAGGTTTTCATACGGTCCGTACAAGATCAGCCCAACCACACAGAAGGTTCCACAGCAAGAGGCAAGAATTCTCCAAGACAAGGTCAAGTATACGGTCCGTATGGACTTTTCATACGGACCGTACAAGCTATTTCGGAAGCCCAGGCTGGAATTGGAAACAGAGACAGCTGGGGAGGCCGAAAAGGAAGGCTTTGAATACGCAATTTTGGGCATTAAGGCGTATCATTCCAGATCAGAAGGCATCTTTTCGTTCATTCTTGGTGCTTGGGAGAGAAGAAACAACTTGGAGAAGAAGAAGAAGAAGTTTTGCAACGGATCTTCGGATTTTCTATAGTTTTTCTATGAACTCCTTCATAACTTTTATTGTGCTTTCTTTTGAGAACATGAGTAGCTAATTTTACTGTTTCTAGGGTTAAGATGTAGTTGACGTTTGGTTTTACTTGTATGCTACTTGATTATGTGTTGAATGCTTAGTTTTCATCTTGTTGTGTAGTATTTTAATTGCTTGGTTTTTGCTTGCTTGAGTTTGATTAGTCATCCCGTTAGATGAATGCGCACGTCTAATTGTTAGGAACCAAGTCTATGATACTTAATCCAACTGAACCAAGTATATGAGGTAGATCTACGGATCAAGGAGTACTGAAAGGGAAACTTTCCTCGAGGCGAAAGTCCTTGGATACCTTTAGTAAACCAACAAGTGACTTAGATAACTTAGTCCAAAATTACGAAAGTTGAGGGTTAACGCATCTAAGAGGGGAGTAGTTGAGTCCGGTAAATCGGGTTCTAAGCCAAAATTGCGAACGCTGAGGTGAGGAACTTAGACCTGGTCGATGGAAACCCTAGGCAAAAGCACCAACACAAAAACAGTAGCTGCAGTATTCACTCGGGGTCCTATACGGACCGTATGGTATTCTATACGGGCCGTATACCCTGAGGCCAGACAGATACGAAATCTGAAACCCTGGAAACCCTTTTTATAATTTGAAAATAAACTTTTAATCTTCTTTTCAGTGTTTTTAATCATAATTTCAATCAGTAGAACTGTTAGAAACCAACAAACCAACTTCTCTTCACTTCTAGAATTTTAGTAGATTTAAGTAGAGTTCGGTCGTTTTATTCCGTCCCTGTGGATACGATACCCGACTATACCAACGGTAGGTACTGTGCACTTGCAGTCCCGACCAGAGGTAGAACTCGAGTTTTAAAAGGTATAGCTCCGCTGTACTGAAACTTGGGAGTGCATTTATGGTGCGAACAAGGCTCAACTATTCCACATCTTCATAACTTGTCACTTTGTTAAAGGATCAAAGGGAGCAGTGAAGAAAAGGAAGAAGAAAAGTGCAAAATACATGCATATATGCACTAACTATGTGTATTTTTGTATAAAATCAAGATCAAATAGAAAGAGAGATTATTATTAAGGTCAAATTACATATCCTATGCAATGCCTTATTATAAGATTCTATATATACATTTATTTGTTTGAAAAACAGTGGAGAAGAAGAAGAAAAGAAGAGGATTTGATCATCAAGCTCTGTGCCTAAGCACAAAGCTCTCCCTTTTAAGCTTCAAAACATCTAATATTGAGTAGAGAAGAGATCTAAGAAGAAGGATCAAATAAACTACAAGAAATAATATAAAATCAACAAGAAAATGGATAAATTTCAAATGAACTTCATTCACTAATGGAATTATTACATGATATAGTCTAAAAGACTTCTCAAACTATGCTATACCTATTGATTTGCAGAAGGGAGAAGAAAGCAACAAGCTTTGAACTTATGAATTTGAAAAGAGGCTAGCCTAACTCAATTTGCACAGTATCTCAGTGTATTCCTATACTTTATGTGGATTTCTTCGTATCTATGGCATGGGGTATATGAGCCCTTATATAGGCTAAGAGCTAGGGCATATGATGCAATGTGGTCCTGCGCGCGCTTCACAAAAAGGGGCGTAACTTTTGATCCTTCCGTCGGATCGGGCTGAAATCTTGACAGGAACTCCACAGCCCAAAACCAAAAAAACGAAACCAATCTTTGTTTTTGCCCTTTTGGCGGGCTCAGATTCGCAATCCGAATCTTCCTTCATGGACTTTTGGACCTTTCTTTACAATTTTAGAGTTTTTAGGGTCTTTTAGCACATTTTTATGTATTTTCTGTCTTTCAGGGTTTGGTCTTTTTCTATATTAAACAGCCGTCGTGTCTTTTGGCATTGTTAGTTTTTGTATCAATTTTATCAAAGAATTGAGAATCTGTGTGATCTCAGAATCAAATCTCTCTTTCTATTACTTTTCCAATTTCTCTATCGTTTTCGTGCATCAGTTGGTATCAGAGCCAAGATGGCGGATACGAATCGTGGTCGTGGTAGAGGTCATGGCCGAGGTCGGGGAGAAGAAGAGCCGCGCCACCGAGACCGACCAGTGAGATTTAGAGATTGCAGCAATGGGAAGAAGGATTCATGAGTTAGAGCGCCAACTCACAGAGGCAAGGATGGGCTCTACAAACGGAGAGGAAGGAGAGGAGTCAGAGATCATTGACTCTTTTGAAGCAGGCGACGAAGAAGAGGATTTTAACCCGTGGGGGAATCCAAATCAGGGGCGAAACCAGAGGTTTTGGCCAGGGCCTGATCCGTCCTTTCAAAACCTTTGGGGTGAAGATTGACATTCTGGAGTTCGAAGGTAAATCTCATCCTGATGAGTTTATCGATTGGTTGCATATCGTCGAGCGGGTTTTTGATGTGAAGAATCTGAGTGACGAACATAAGGTGAAGTTAGTAGCCATTAAGTTGAGAAAATATGCCTCAATATGGTGGGAACATGTGGGGAACCGGCGTGTTAGAGAAGGAAAACCAAAGATCCGAACTTGGGATAAGATGAAAAAGAAACTAATGGCTAAATTTCTACCCACCCAGTACAGACAGGAAGTTTTTATTGAATATCACAATCTTAAGCAGAAAACCCTTACAGTGGAGCAGTATACTAATGAGTTTGATATGTTGCGGATGCGTTGTGATGTGGTTAAGGAGGATGAACAGATTGTCGCTCGGTATCTAGCCAAGTTGAGACCAGAAATATCTGATGTGGTGTACTTGCAATAGTATTACTCGTATGATGATGTCTGTAGGCTTGCCTTAAAGGTCGAATCGTAGCAAAAGAGAAGGGTCAATAGTTATAAGTTTCAGAATCGCGCTTCGGGGGCTGAAACCGATAGGAGAGCATCTCCTTCAAACCCTAACCCTATATCTAAAACAACCCAGATCAAAAATCCCAAAAATTACTCAGAGAAAGGACAATCTAGTAAGGGGGGAATCCATGACGAACAGGCAGTGTTTTAAGTGTCAGGGTCTAGGACACCTTATTGCTGACTGTCCCAACAGACAAATTGTCACGCTAGTTGAAGAAGACGTGGGACCAGTATATGATGATTACAGGGATGGCGATGAGAACCCTCCATCAGAAAATGAGGAAATCACTTATGCTGATTCGGGTGAATTGTTGGTAGTTAGAAGAGCATCGAGTGTTGCTGCCAGTGAAGATGAGTTATGGCTAAGGCATAATATTTTCCATACCAAATGTACCAGTGGAGGTAAGGTTTGTAATGTGATTATAGATGGAGGCAGTTGTGAAAATGTAGTGTCTAACACGATGGTGGAGAAGTTGGGGTTAAGCACCGAAGATCATCCGCAACCCTACAAACTGTCTTGGTTCAAGAAGGGCAGTGAGGTGAAAGTGTCAAAGCGGTGTCTTGTGAAATTCTTAATCGGGAAGAGGTATACTGATGAGGTCTGGTGCGATGTAGTCCCTATGGACGCTTGTCATATTTTATTGGGGAGGCCGTGGCAGTTTGACAGAAGAACAAAGCATGATGGGTTCAAGAACACCTACACCTTTCAGAAAGATGGTGTATCCATTACCCTCGGTCCTTCAGATTTGCGGAAAGAGGCCAGGAATCAGTTACTATCTCAGTCAAAATTCCAGAAGGAAGTGGAAAAGAAGGTTGAAGTGTTTGCCTTGGTGGTAACGGAGGCTAATGGTGATGGTCCAAAACTCCCTCCGCAGGTCGTATCATTAGTGGAAGAATTCGCTGATGTGGCACCAACAGAATTGCCATCCGGGTTGCCACCTATGAGAGATATCCAACATTGCATTGACCTTGTGCCAGGGGCTGCTATTCCTCATAAAGCCACTTATCGCATGAGTCTAAAAGAGCACGAGGAGTTACAGAAGCAAGTTCGTGAGTTATTGGAAAAAGGGTTATGTGAGGGAGAGCATGAGCCCGTGTGCGGTGCTAGCCTTATTGGTTCCAAAAAAAAGATGGTACATGGAGGATGTGCATTGACAGTAGAGCCGTTAACAAAATTACCATCAAGTACCGCTTTCCAATACCTTGATTTGATGATCTAATTGACCAATTGCATGGAGCAACAGTCTTTTCCAAGATTGACTTGCGGAGTGGGTATCATTAGATCCGGATCCGACCCGGAGATGAATGGAAGACCGCCTTCAAAACTCGAGATGGTCTCTATGAGTGGAAGGTGATGCCATTCGGGTTGTCTAATGCGCCGAGCACATTCATGCGCTTGATGAATCAGGTTTTCCATTCCTTCATTGGTCAATTTGTGGTTGTTTATTTTGATGACATATTGGTGTACAGTTCCTCTGAGGACCAGCATCCGTGACACCTGCGACAAGTCTTTGAGGTTTTGCGAGTGCAGAAGTTGTATACCAACACCAAGAAGTGCCACTTTTTCACTAGCGAGGTGACATTCCTCGGATACATAGTGTCTAAGGAAGGTATTCGGATGGATCCGAACAAGGTGGAAACAATCATAGGATGGTCAACACCGACAAACATCTATGAAATTAGGAGTTTTCACGGTCTCACCTCATTCTATCGGAGGCTCATCCGTAATTTCAGCACAGTCATTGCTCCTATCACCGATTGTATAAAAGGAGGCAAGTACACCTGGTCCAAGGAGGCTGAGGATGCGTTTCAATTACTAAAGAAGAGGGTAACTGAAGCACCCGTTTTGGTTTTACCAGGTTTCGAAGAAGTTTTTGAGGTTCACTGTGATGCATCTGGTGTGGGTATTGGTGGCGTATTGAGCCAGAAAGGTAGGCCGGTGGCATTTTTCAGCGAGAAATTGAACGAGGTTAAGCTTAAGTACTCAACTTATGACAAAGAATTTTATGCCATAGTACGGAGCCTCGAGTATTGGCGTCACTACCTCATCTCTAAGGAGTTCATTCTATACTCTGATCATGAGGCATTGAAATACATCAATGGACAACACAAGCTGAAACCGAGGCATGCCAAATGGGTCGATTTTTTGCAGGCTTTCAGTTTCTCCATTAAACACAAGGGCGGAGTATTGAACACAGTAGGAGATGCGCTGAGTTGGAGGTATTCTTTGATATCAACCATGCGGGTTCAAGTGATCGGGTTTGATGCATTCAAGGAGTTGTACGGAGATGATCCTGATTTTGCAGATATCTGGCCGAAGTGCGAGTCACGTCCCTTTCAGCAGTTTATCCGACAAGAAGGTTTTCTTTTCAAAGGTAACCGGCTATGCATTCCTAAGTGTTCTTTGAGGGAAGCAGTTATCACGGAGGGACATGTTGGAGGACTTGCGGGACATTTTGAGGTTGATAAAACATTGGCGTGGTTGCAAGACCATTTTTATTGGCCTAGGATGGAGAGAGATGTAGCTCGATTCGTGGGGAGGTGCATAACATGTCGAGTGGCTAAAACACGGGGGACCAATGCGGGCTTAAATCAACCTCTACCCGTTCCAGTGGCCCCATGGGAAGATGTTAGTGTCGACTTTGTTCTCGGGTTGCTCAGAACCCAGAGAAACAAGGATTCGATTATGGTGGTGGTGGATCGGTTCTCAAAGATGGCGCACTTTATTGCCTGCAACAAAACTTTTAATGCTTCGCAGGTAGCACGTTTGTTTTTGCAGGAAATTGTCAGATTGCATGGTGTGCCCAAAACCATCACCTCAGATTGAGATGTGAAGTTTGTAAGTCATTTCTGGCGCACTCTCTAGCGGAAGCTGGGCACTCAACTGCAGTTTAGCTCTTCTCATCACCCCCAAACTGATGGGCAAATGGAGGTGGTCAATCGAAGTCTGGGAAACCTATTGAGGAGCCTGGTAGGTGACAGTCCGCGCCAATGGGATTTCACTTTACCACAAGTCGAATTTGCATACAACCGATCGCAAAGCCGAACTACAGGAAAAAGTCCCTTTGAGGTTGTATATGGATTCAATCCAATCACCCCTATCGAGCTCACACCATTGTCTGTTGAAAAACAATTCAGTGGCGATGCAGATGAACATGCAGAACACATCAAGCAAGTGCACTCATAGGTTCGAACTCAGATCGAGAATTCAAACAAGAAGTACAAAGAACGGGTAGACAGGCACCCAAAGAAGGTGGTGTTTAAAAAGGGAGATCTAGTATGGATTCATCTGAGGAAGGCACGTTTTCCCACTGGCAGATATGGTAAGCTCCAACCTCGAGCCGATGGACCATTTCGAGTGCTTGAAAGGATCAATGATAATGCTTACAATGTTGATTTTCCGGGTGAATATAATGTCTCAGGGACCTTTAATGTGGCCGATTTGTCCCCATACATTACTGACAGTGATAATGCGACATCTGAAGTGGAGGAAGTAGACGATGAGGTGGCAGATTTGAGGACAAATCTTTTCTTAGGGGGGGAGAATGATGCAATGTGGTCCTGCGCGCGCTTCACAAAAAGGGGCGTAACTTTTGATCCGTCCATCGGATCGGGCTGAAATTTTGACAGGAACTCCACAGCCCAAAACCAAAAAGGGGCGTAACTTTTGATCCGTCCGTCGGATCTGATTCGTTTCGCCCATTTGGCGGGCTCAGATTCGCGATCCGAGTGACCTTTCTTTACAATTTTAGAGTTTTTAGGGTCTTTTAGCACGTTTTTATGTATTTTCTGTCTTTCACGGTTTGGTCTTTTTCTATATTAAACAGCCGTCATGTCTTTTGGCAGATAGTTAGTTTTTGTATCAGTTTTATCAAAGAATTGAGAATCTGTGTGATCTCAGAATCAAATCTCTCTTTCCATTACTTTTCCAATTTCTCTATCGTTTTCGTGCATCAGCATAGCTCTGCATTGCTGGGCTTGTTCCATCATCCACGACAGCTGTTTGATCATTGGTCTTCACCATTCCATGTTCATTCATGTGCCACCTGGTAGGAGATCATGCTTTTAAGGTTGCATATGAGATATTTAGTCATTTGAATTCATCTCAGCCCTTGAATCGGGTTCCAATGCAATGGGCTTCATCTTGGCCCTTGGTAGCCGGCCATATCGAACTCCAGCTCAATATGCGTGACTACACACCTCTGGGAAGAACATTCTCATATTTGTCATCATATATGCATCCTGTGACACCTATTCGTAGGACCACTGGCGCCCTAACAACTATAAGCATCTAATTGCACTGTTCCGGCGGTGAACCAAGGCTTAACATATGCCATTCTCGATTATTGCGCTTCAATCACGCAGAGAAGGCCAAGCAACATCGTATCACCTTCTTTATCGTGTTCCAGAGCTCACCACATCATTTCGTGAACCAATTTGGTATAACTCACTCATGCCCAAATTGTATCGAGTTGCATCCCTTGCACCAACTCAATTGAACGTGTTTTGATCAAATTGAAACTTCTAATAGCGTCGCATTTCATCTGAGAGCATGTTTTGAATGTTCCAATATCCCAATTTCAATCATTTCGGCCATTTCACTTTCTTCTTCTTCATCCGGCTTCTTAGCATAACTGGGAGAGAAGGGAAGTACATAGGCTTGGAAAGGGTTAAGAACAGTAGAGAGAGGAGTGTTATTTCATGTTTGCTGAGGTATTCGTTCAGTCCTTCATCCATTAGAGAATACTCGGAGCTCGGATTTGCACTCGACAAGGAAGGAGAAGAAGAACAAAGAGAGGAGAGAGCTGACAGGTAGGGCCCTCTTGTCATTCTCTCTCTAGCACAGCCAATCAGATTATTTCATCTCTATTGTTTCTTGTTTGATCTTGGTGCTAGATGCACCGCATTGTAATCATAACACGGCTCATGAGAAACGGGTGCATGGGAAGTGAAGAGGTCGCAAGCGCTGATGTTTAAACTCAATGACTTAAGTCGCGTTTCGGGTGCTCTTGGTGTGCCATGGACCGAGACACTGTCATCCTGGTGTACCAGGTTGTATTCGTATGGACCAGGTCTTGCCATCTCAGGGACTCAGCAAAATATCTCCTGAGTCAATGACAAGTGAGGTTAGGCAGCTGGGTTTGTTTATCATCCCTGAAAATAAACCCAGAGAGGCTTTTGATGACTTGTCAGCCTCTGTTGCTTGTGTGGCACCAATCAGAGTGTGCCACATCAGCATTTTTCATAAAAAAATCATAATTCTTGTATAATTTGGAGTTATAAGACATATGAGACATCAAAATTCATGGTTTTGCATGGGAAATCATATCATGAACTTTAAAATATCATTCTCAATCTATTTTAGAGAATTCATATGCATCTTGATATTTTTCAAGCATTAAAATATTGCTAATTCACATTTAGCAACATTTTTGGGTATAACAACTATGTATGTAAAAACAAGACAGTTGATATATATTTAACCTTATCTCCCAAGCAATCATGGAACTAGAGGCGTAGGAGGAATGCAACGATATCTGGGTCATATGCAAAGCGGTCATTGACGATACCCTTGATAATAGACTCAACATCCTTGGCCCCACATTTGCCTTTGTAATAGCCTACTTTCACCTGGCCATAGCAGGAACTGATTAGGCCAAACACAAGCAGAGTAAGAATGGTTACCCGGCTCACCATAGTTAACTTGGCTTGTTTAAACTTTGTTAACTATGGTAGAGGAGGAGCGCCTTGGGTTGATGGAATATTTATGCTGTTCAACTACCTATCACAAGAAATTGAACACCAATATTAGATCAATATAGACAAAAGAAATTAAGATACAAATTAATATAAAGTGTATTACGTTGTACATCTTCTAAATTAATGTCATGCAGTATTCGGATTTGAATATGCGTATGCATAATATTCCATGTGTCCGTTCATGGAGACACATAGTATTCCATGTGGTCTAGAAAATTATTGAGTTGAGAGAGACTTGAACCCTTAACCTATAGAAATATGGTAAAGAACACAAACCACTAGGTTAGATAATCATTAAGATATAAATTAGTTTTATTTTATCAATTTTTCTGTAACAACATATAGTAAAATTTTTTACTATATGTACTATTGTATACAAATCCGTGTATGCAGCCATATGCTGCATACGTACAGTATGCAGTGGCTTTCTTCATCCATTAAAAAAACACATTTAAAAACATTGTATTTTCACACAGGACCTTTAATTGTGTATGAGTACATGGAGATTATGACAATAATTTGGACCTTAGTATTTAGTAGATTCATTAATTTTATAGTTTGAAATTTTTTGGTTTTGTCCATTTGATTTTTCAACTTTATGTGCCTTCTTGTTGCTGATTATATAAAATTTGTATGTGTGTATATATATCTTCTAGTTTTCCGATGGATTTGTAATTGTCATCAATTCCTGCTTAGTAGCCCATTTCTTGTTCTTGATATAATTTAAACTATATATCAAAACAACAACAGCACATATCTTGCTAATTGAAGATGTATCTTATTATCTTAATATAATGACCCTGTAAAATTAGGCAAATAATAGCAAGTTGCTAAACGACCAACAATTTTGAATAATTTAAAGAAGTTCAACGGAGGAGACCACAACTGGGCTGTAGACACGGAAATATGAATTGTACACAAGACGTGATGTCCATGAAATTTGCAACATGATCAGCATGACATTCCCTTGGAAATAGTCATTACATTTTATAGGAACATAGAATATATGAATTAAGAAAAAGAACAATATTGAAAGGATTGAATAAGACAATCAATTATACGCCCAACTGGATAAGCCCCCATGCCTATAAAATGGGAAAGCAATTGTGCCTCTTCCATCAACCCAAGGCGCTCCTCCTCTATCATAGTTTACCAAGTTTAAACAAGCCAAGTTAACTATGGTGAGCCGGGCAACCATTGTTACTCTGCTTGTGTTTGGTCTCATCAGTTCCTGTTATGGCCAGGTGAGAGTAGGCTATTACAAAGGCAAATGTGGGACCAAGGACGTCGAGTCTATTATCAAGGGTATCGTCAATGCCCGCTTTGCATATGACCCAGATATCGTTGCATTCCTGCTACGCCTTCAGTTCCATGATTGCTTGGGAGATAAGGTTAAATATATATCAACTCCCTTGTTTTTACATACATAGTTTAGTTTATACTGGCAATTTTTTCACAGCTTTTACCAAGTCATCCTTCAAAATCTTATATACTTTGGATATATTTTTGAGCAAATATATATGTCTAAGAAATATCGATAACCTAAATACAGAAATGTGATGCGTCACTACTGTTGCGAGGCCCGAACAGTGAGCAAACTGCCGTCCCGAACTTCACTGTTAAAGGCTATGACCTGGTTGATACCATCAAGGCAGCATTAGAGAAGGAATGCCCAGGTGTGGTCTCTTGTTCTGACATCATAGCAGCTGCTACTCGAGATGCCGTTGTCGCAGTATGTTAAACTTAAAAGTTTTGATACATCTACTTTATATATACCAATTAAAATTGCTAGGGTGATCTTCTAACAACTACCATATGTTATGTTGTCTAATTTGTTTTTTCTTCTCATTTCTCATTTTTATCAAAAAATATAAGGCTAAAGGAAAGTTCTTTGACGTACCAATGGGAAGAAAGGATGGCCTTGTTGGACTTGCATCTAATGTTGATCTACCAGCACCAGATATCTCTGTTCCTAATGCACTTGCATATTATGGAAAGCAGGGCTTTAGTCCCTTTGAAACAGTTGCTTTGCTAGGTACTAATCGTTAAATTTCAAAACAAAACATGTTAATTAAAGAATATCTATTAAAGGGTAAAGAATCTCATTAATTACACAGTTAACATCTTCATTTACTATTTTTAGGTGGGCACACAGTTGGAGTGACGCACTGCAATGTTATCAAGGACAGGTTGTACAACTACAAGGGCACTAATAAGCCTGACCCAAGCTTGAATGCATTCTATGTTTTTTTCATCAGCAGCTTTATTTGCAAAAATAACCCCTCGACCGACACCAATGTTGTCTTCTTAGACGGTCCTGACAGTGTACGCACAGTCGACAACTTGTATTACCAGAAGCTGCTCGATGGTAAGGGTGTTCTTCCGATCGATAATGCATTGGCATTCGATTCAAGTACCTCTTCATTTGTTAAGACCTTGGCTGGCAATAATGATTTATTCTTGGACCTCTTCGGCAAGGCATTGGTAAAGATGGGCTTGCTCGGGGTGTATACCGGAAACCAAGGTCAAATCAGAAAAGTATGCTACAAAACAAACTAAGTCTCCATCATCAATTTATCTTTTAGAGAGCTTTTTGTTGTTGTTGTTCGATCATGTTTTGATTATGCATACTTTGTATGTGTGGTGTTCTTTCATTCTTTTTCGGTAGCTTTTAATTTTCCATGAAATTTTATCTTGGGATTATGTCTTTGATGGAGTAATCATGCATGTACTGAATGGGATCTTTCGGAAAATATTGAGTTAATTAAAACACCTAATTAAATTGAGAAAATTGAACAAATGTCTTGATATTGGAAGCTTAAAGGAGTTTTGTAAAATTGTTACAAAATCAGAAACTTTTTCTTTCTGAAAATTAGTTCGAGATGATGAAATAACTTGCCAACAAAGGATTTCACTCCAAAAATAGTGCAATTTAGATAAAAGAATATAAAATTGAATAACTCCAAGGATCCATAAGGCCTACTTGAAAGTTGTTATCTAGATGTAAAGGGGCTTTAATAGAATAGGCATGTGACATTGCATTGATGTTTAATGTTTTACACTAACCCTCTTTGAATAAGCTATGGTTTGCGAAAGAATTTAACAATGTAAGTCCACTGTCACATGTCCATTTCTACACCGCCTTAAACTTGGGGTTAAAACATGTTGAAATTTTTAGAAAATGTTTTATTAGTTGAAGGTTAGATTGACCCATTTCTTTGGAACCTAACCAAGATAAAACATATGTTATTGTAAGAAATATCAACAAAACATGTTCACATAATAATCTTCACACAATCTTTATGATTCATATATATACACACACATTGTTTCCCATTACATGCACAATTCGGTAAATTTTATGTGGATTAATTGCACGATTAGATAAATTTGTGAATTAGTAAAGATAAACTTCAATAGAATTAGCAATACAAGACAATTTAAAAGAAATATGATATCAACGTAGGGCAAAGTTTGTTATAGTGTACTATTTGCATTTTTTCGCATAATGCCATCGGTGGGACTACCGAGCAGATGGGATAATCACTACGGAGCTGATGGCATTCTAGTCAAGGGTTTGAAGATTAACACAGAACTGTTCTAGCACTCTCGAAAGGGTCGTCTCTAGCTAGCTTTCTCTGCCGCGACTCCGTCTCTAACAACACCGACCACTCTCCGTCATTGAAGGTTCCTGCATCTGACTCTCTGTCTATATCTTTGTAGGGCTTTCTAGTTAGGGTTTAGGGTTACATTTTTTATGTATAATAATGTTCTAGGGTTTAGGGTTTAGTTTTAGATCTTTAGTTTTTAAGTAATTTTTTAAGACCTTCTAGTTTTGGTGCTTCCTTACTCTTTGATTGGTCATTTAATTTCAGCAATGTCATTCCAATCATGCCCGCACTCTCCAGAACCCGTAGCACCGAGGGCAAGGGTCCCCACGAGCTGCGGAAATGGTATGAAAAACTGAGAAGGATCACTCCACAACGAATTCATATTACCACCGACAGTGATGCTGGTTTGGATGTAAGGCTAAAATTCTCTAATTTGGCATTTAATTGATTTTTAAATCTTCAATAACATGAAATATGTAAGAGAGACCTTGCCTTCACATCCAATCACATAGATTTCATTTTTTAAAGATTTGCATCCAATCAATACCTATTAGAAGGAATGCAAGAAGAATAAGGGATTGAATATTAGCTAGAGCAAAGCCAAATGCAGCTACAAAGAGGATTAGAGCAGCAACAGATCTTTTTGAGCAAATGCCGTTCACTGTGAGATATCTACCCAAGAAGCCAATTTCTTGAACTGCAGCCAGGTAAGGCATTTGTTAGAATAGCTTATTTTGTTTTTAATAAGCTATTATCTATACACGATAGTGATACATTCATCTGTTCATAATATATAGGGCCTGCTGATGTGATTAATGAGATGGCCAATCAGATGACTAATGAATTGGTGCTACCGAGATGACCAATATCTGTAGTAGGAATACAGGGTCGGGTCCCGCATGTGAATCAGGAGGCATTGGACGATCTGGGCCTGGAATTCCAACTACTGCATGACAGATATCTTGCGACACCACTATCTGAGGGAGGAGACTTCCACTACTATATCAGGCCAAGAGTGGTCCGGGATAAGGACTTTTATCTGACAGTGGATTTCACAGATCTCTGTGATCTTATGACTTATAACGTGATCGACATCTTTATAATCCAAGTCTAGATAATGTGAGTATTTATTATTATAAATAGGTCTATTATTTTTACAATTAACTCCTTTATTTTATTCTGACATTGACTATTTCCATGTATTACATGAAGCTAGTTCCTCAATGTGCCCAAATTAATGTTGACATTGGCTTCTTGGACCCCACTCCGCTAAGTGCCACAAATATTAAAGTTGCTGGTGAACAATCCCTTGCGTACTTGGCCGATACCTTGGTAAAGTTTCATGATAAGAGTCTTGTATTCTTACCATACCACCAAGGGTAAGCTGTTAATTCTACTGATATTTATTTTCTATTTTTAACAAGTTTGTATTGATTTATTATTTTATTACTTAAATTGCAGAGAACATTCGATGCTTCTCATTATTATCCCAAGACATAATGTTGCCTACTTGGAGGACTCATTGCCAAGTAAAGATCGGGAGTTAACTATTGTTCCTCTATTACACCAGTAAACACAATACATATAATTTAAAGAGCAAAATACTAATCTGACCTACTTCAATGTACCATATACTGACCTTTAATAATTATAGGGCTTATGAGTCATGCATACACCGGGGAGGACGGCACATGCCGAGGAGAAGAGCAATGGAGGTCAGAATGTTTCAAGTAAGAAATATTTTAATCGAGTATTTCATTGCAACTTATTTCAAGTTCCAATTGCACTACTAATTAGATTTTGTTTAAAATAATATACAGTTGATCAGAGCCTCGCAAAGCAATTCATGAGAGTCAGGGTTTTATGTAATGAAGAAGATGAGATGCTCATAAAAAATTATGTATGTTTTTTTTTTTTCCAAAAGGTTTGTCAATCACTTGTTTTTATCATGCTTTCAGATTAAGTTCTTATATATGTTATTCATATGTTTTGATTTATTTATGCAATGTCATCTGTCCAGAATGCCTTACAAAGAACACGCATTGGATGATATCTATCCGTATCCAATCGTGTAATTAAGTTCTTCTTGGAATTAGTTTAATTACTGATGCGAGTACTTGGCGGTAAGAGAATTTGGTGTTGATATATTGTTGCTTTAAAACAGTTGTTAGTTTTCTGGTACAATGAAATATTGCCCTATATATTGTTGTATATGTGATATTGCTAGCTTGTTGGTTTATAATTGATGTCTACTTTATATATTGCTTGTTGCATGGATTAATATATATATATATATATATATATATATATGTTTGATAACTTGTATATGTATATGTTGTTGATGCCTATGTTAAATGTTGGTTAAAATATGGGTATAAAATACATTCATGTTTATTGTTGCTTTGCTAGGTTTTAAAAATGGCCAGCAAATATATGAGGGAGGCTAGCCCCTAATACAAGAATTAATAATAAAACATAATAATTATATTTACATTACCATCGGCTAACAAATTAATGACCAATAGCAACTAAGATCTGTCGATGCTAACTCAAACAAAACAATGGTGTAAAATATTTTTGCAATCGGCTATTAAAATCCAACAGACAACGTTAATTACATTTGTCATCTGTTGCAAAATGAAAGAGATGGCGTTGGGTAGTCAATACTGTTGGGTCGATAGTGCGCTGCCGATAGCATAGTGATTAACGTCGTTGGTTATGAGCCAATGGTGTTATACCTTTTCTATTGGAGTGATAGCTAGCAGTTCGGAATCCGATTGCGGATATTGCGATTTCAACTGATGGGGAAGTGTTTTTTTAGTAGTGGCCATCTTTTTATAGTTGCCACGTTCTTTCATTATTCCTTCGTTAATTCCTTTTTTGTTTCTATAAATTTAAGGACTATTTCCAAGGTAATGTCAAAGTGATCACGTTGCAAATTTTATGGACATGACGTCTTGGCTTCAATTCATATTCCGTATGTGTCTACAGCCCAATTGGGTGTAGGGGTGTCAATGAAAATCATTTATCCGTTTACCCTACCTGTATCGTATTCGATAAGACAGGTATGGGTAAAGTTTTTTTTTTCCGTTAGCTTATTGGGTATGGATATGGGTAACGATTTTTATCCGTTAGCTAAATGGGTATGGATACGGGTAAAGCCTAATTCGTACCCATTGGGTAACGGGTAATTATATAAAATAAATTACATATAGATATATAAATATATATTCAATTTATTCAATTTTTTGTTTCCCATATCATTGTATCAATTAATATTAATCCCTGAGAAAATGTATGCATTTTGTTGTAAGAAGAATATTATGTTAAACATATTACTTTTTTATTTGAATGTTTTGTTATTTAATTAACGAATTGAATTTTGAATTTGTCAAAAAAAACATATTAGTGTTTTTTTTTTTGCTTTATAAAAAAAAAAAAAACTATTAGTTAGAATTTATTGCATATTTGTGTTTTGATTTTTATATTAGTAATTGTGATTATATATGTATGACATGATGAGTTTTGATGATTTATTTGTAAAAATAATAAAACCATTATGTTAGTATTATTCGTTATTCACCTGCTACCGTTTTGTTACCCACTAATTTTAGCGAAAATAGGTAGGGTAAGGTAAGATAAATTCTTAACGGGTAAGAGTAGAGTATGAGTAAGGTCAATATTTAGTGAGTATGGATATAGAAATGCTTCTACCCTAGCCGTATCGTACCCATTGACACCCCTAATTGTGTGGTGCATATCCTGCGTTGAACTACTTTAAAATATCCAAAATTGTTGGTCGTCTAGCAGCTTGCTATAATTTGCGTAATTTTACAGGGTCATTATATTAAGATAATAAGATACATCTTCAATTAGCAAGATCTGTGCGCTGTTGTTGTTTTAAAATATATCTTAAATTATATCAAGAACAAGAAATTTGAGCTAGTAAACAGCAGTTGACAACAATTACAACCAATTACCAAGTACAACCAAGCATTCCCTACAACAAAAGAACTACATCAATCTATAATCTCAAAAACATAAAAAAAAAAAAAATAAGATAACAACACAAGGAAGTTATAAAAATTGTTATATCATCATTTTCAAAAATATTCTTTAAACCTTTTGTACTTGGACATACATATCTTCTGATTTTCCAATTCCTTTGAGTATTCCTAATTGGTAACAAAAAAAAGTAGAGTGAGTCTATGGTAATATGCATATCACGATTTAGTCCGTAATACATATCAATATTTTTATTTTTAAAATTCTAACAGTCGATCCAAACCGTTCAAAATAGTTTTCATATGAATATGTAATTGCAGACCAAATTTATATTTTTTAGAATTCTTTTTTACTATTTTTTAAGACAGGTACAAGGATGGTCCAGAATTTTCAGATCAAGTGATTTTCTACCTATCTTAAAAAATAGGAAAAAAATCTAGAAAATATAAAATTTGGTCTTCAAATAAATATTGATATGGGGATCATGTTGAATGGTTCGGATCGACCATTAAGATTTGGAAAACATAAATATTGAACCGTATTACGGATCAATCCATGATATGCATAGTACCAGAGACTCACTCAAAAAAGTATACCCAAATTTGTTACAAATTTTAAGACACCAAATTATACCGCAGCTACTGCCAAAAAAAAAAAAAAACTTTTTACATCAATTTGTTTCCAATTCCTTTGAGCATTCCAATATATAATATATGGTCAGTAATAGGATTATCTAAATTGCTTGAATTTGGTATAGTTTTTTGCAACCAATTTTAAAGGTCTAATTAACATGTCCATATTAGTGACAACCAGTCAAGTTTCTCTATGAGCTATTAACTTCGTGATTAATGTCATAGTACTTGATTTTTCAGATTAATATAATTTGACGACGACTTCATTGTCCCATTTTTCAATTTATATAAATATATACTTAGTTGGGGATGAATACTCAATCTCAGGTCTATACCAAATGATATTTCTTATTCTAGGCCATGCCCCATTACTGGGATAGCACCTAGTATTTGATTTCATGTCTACTATGTTATTATGCGTCACTAATGATATGTCATTTTTGAGTGGTGTTCCTAAGTTCACCAATTCGTTTTGTGAACTCAACTCTAAAACCTATCGGATTGACATCAAATGACAAATTCGAACTGTTGAAAGCCATCTACCTTACGAGTGATGCATCTAAATATAAAAGTTTTAAATTTTGGAATTAATTTTGTATATAGTCAAGTGGTGTTCTGCGTTGAACTACTTTAAAATATCCAAAATTGTTGGTCGTCTAGCAGCTTTCTATAATTTGCCTAATTTTACAGGGTCATTATATTAAGATAATAAGATACATCTTCAATTACCAAGATATGTGCGCCGTTGTTGTTTTAAAATAAAGCTAAAATTAGATCAAGAACAAGAAATTTGGGCTATTAAACAGCAGTTGACAGCAATTAATTGCAGCTCCATAGAAAATACGAAATTACAATTAAAATTTCCATTGTTCTATATCCTTCTTCTTTTTTAGAAAGTGGAATTAATAATCCACCGATTTCATTAGAAATCCATAATACACAAGTGCTGGTACCAAAACAGTACCAATCACCTATGAAATTTTTTTACAACTCGAATATTAAAAACAAAAACAGTAAACGAATAGCATACAAGTACCATTGTACCAACAAGAGTACCCTACAACAAAAGAACTGCGTACATCAATCTATCATCTCAAAATATAACAAAAAGAAGATAACAGCACAAGGAAGTTATAAAAATTGTTATATCATTATTGTTAAATATATTATTTAAACCTTTTGTACTTGGACATACGTATCTTTAGATTTTCCAATTCCTTTGAGTATTCCAAATTTCTAACAAAAAAAAATATACCCAAATTTGTTACCAATATCAAGACACCAAATCATATATGCATTCCAATTTCTATAAACCTTTTATTGACATCAATTTGGAATGTGACTGGCACTATTTGTGTATCATGCACACACAAAAATAATGAAAATTGAATTTTTTTTTTGAAAAATTAATGAAATTTTTTAATTTTTTTTTTTTGCCGTTTATTAGACAACTAGTTGATATTCGCAGTCGTTCATATCGAATATGTGGTCAATAATTATAGGATTATGTAAATTGCTTGAATTTGGTATAGTATTTTGCAACAAATTTAAAAGCCCTAATATGTATATATTTTTGATAAAATCCTAATATGTATATATTAGTGACAACCAGTCAAGTTTCTCTATGCGCTATTAACTTTGTAATTTATGTCAGAGTTGTTTCATTTTTCAAATTAATTAATATAATTTGGCGACGACATCATTGTCCATTTGTCTATTTATATAAATATATACTTAGTTGTGGATGAATACTCAATCTCAGTTCTATACCAAATGATATTTCTTATTCTAAGCCATGCCCCATTACTGGGATAGCACCTAGCTAGTATTTGATTTCATGTATACCATGCATGTTATTATTGTGCGTCACTAAATTAATGATATTTCCTCTTTTATTTCAATATTTTCCATAAACTTATGAAAGAAAATCCTTTGTGGCAGAAGTAAAAAGAACCAATGAAGATGTAGATTCACATTAAAAAAAAATATTCTGTTTTTTCAAATATTAATTGTAATACTTGCAGAAACTATATTTGTGAAAGTTATGAGATATACATTTAATCTGCCACATATTTGTAGATTGTAGATGCACAAAATGAAGCAGACAACAAATTTCAGTTAAAAATAAGACTAAAATTCAAGGAATGTGAATCAATTAAAACATGCATTGCATAACTTGGCCATCACAAACACTGAGATTAAATAAAGTCAAGGCTTTAATTCTTTCTACATAGATCGTGGCCTGTCCTCTATAAATAGCGCATGCACACTGATCTTCTCTTCCATCATTTCAAGGCGCTCCTCCTCTACCATAGTTAACAAATTAAGTTTAACAAGCCAAGTTAACAATGGTGAGCCGGGCAACCATTATTACTCTGCTTGTACTTGGTCTGATCAGTTCCTGCTATGGCCAGGTGAAAGTAGGCTATTACAAAGGCAAATGCGGGACCAAGGATGTCGAGTCTATTATCAAGGGTATCGTCAATGCTCGCTTTGCATATGACCCAGATATTGTTGCATTCCTCCTACGCCTCCAGTTCCATGATTGCTTGGGAGATAAGGTTAAATAGATATCAACTGCCTTGGTTTTACATACATAGTTTAGTTTAACTTCAAATTACAATATTTTCACAGATTTACCAAGTCATCCTTCAAAATCTTATATATTTTGGATATATTTTTGAGCAAATATATATGTCTAAGAAATATCAATAACCTAAATACAGAAATGTGATGCATCACTACTGTTGCGGGGCCCAAACAGTGAGCAAACTGCCGTCCCGAACTTCACTGTTAAAGGCTATGACCTGGTTGATACCATCAAGGCAGCATTAGAGAAGGAATGCCCAGGTGTGGTCTCTTGTTCTGACATCATTGCAGCTGCTACTCGAGATGCCGTTGTCGCGGTATGTTAAACTTAAAAGTTTTGATGCATCTACTTTATATATACCAATGAAAATTTCTAGGGAGATCTTCTAACAACTACCATATGTTATGTTGTCTAATTTGTTTTTTCTTCTCATTTCTCATTTTTATCAAAAAATATAAGGGTAAAGGAAAGTACTTTGACGTACCAATGGGAAGAAAGGATGGCCTTGTTGGACTTGCATCTAATGTTGATCTACCAGCACCAGATATCTCTGTTCCTAATGCACTTGCATATTATGGAAAGCAGGGCTTTAGCCCCTTTGAAACAGTTGCTTTGCTAGGTACTAATCTTTAAATTTCAAAACAAAACATGTTAATTAAAGAATATCTATTAAAGGGTAAAGAATCTCATTAATTACACAGTTAACATCTTCATTTACTATTTTTAGGTGGGCACACAGTTGGAGTGACGCACTGCAATGTTATCAAGGACAGGTTGTACAACTACAAGGGCACTAATAAGCCTGACCCAAGCTTGAATGCATTCTATGTTTTTTTCATCAGCAGCTTTATTTGCAAAAATAATCCCTCGACCGACACCAATGTTGTCTTCTTAGACGGTCCTGACAGTGTACGCACAGTCGACAACTTGTATTACCAGAAGCTGCTCGATGGTAAGGGTGTTCTTCCGATTGATAATGCATTGGCATTCGATTCAAGTACCTCTTCATTTGTTAAGACCTTGGCTGGCAATAATGATTTATTCTTGGACCTCTTCGGCAAGGCATTGGTAAAGATGGGCTTGCTCGGGGTGTATACTGGAAACCAGGGTCAAATCAGAAAAGTATGCTACAAAACAAACTAAGCATCTCCATCATCAATTTATCTCTTCCTCATCTTTTAAAGACCTTTTTTTTGTGTTGTTGTTGTTCGATCATGTTTTGATTATGCATTCTTTGTATTTGCACTTTTCTTTCATTCTTTTTATGTAACTTCTAATTTCCATGAAAAATTTTCTCGGGATTATGTCTTTGATGGAGTAATCATGCATGTACTAAATGGGATCTTTCTGAAAATATTGAGTTGAAACAGCTAATGAAATTGAGAAAATTGAGCAAATGTATAACATGCTTCAGATTTGGATTCTTTGAAATTTGAAAGTGCAAACTTGTTCCCTTTAGACACCATTTTCTTGTGGGGTTCCTACACATGAGGTTTTGTGTAGAATACCCTTGTTACTGATTTTTTTTTAGGCTTTTGTTCTCGTACTCAGTCCCATTGTTACTTCTGACCATTTTGATTTTTTTTCAAATTGAGTTTCAACCATACTATAGAACGATTGGAAAGTGTGTGTAACTTTACTTTTCAATTAGTCATGTCATGCAGGTACAATCATCTATAAAGATAACATGTATGAATCAGATCAAATGGAACAAATCATTTATTTGAACTGTCTGAATAAGAAGTTCTATGACTCTTAGCTTCATCACATGTTTTACATTCAAAATCACTATCATTTATTCCGAAAAACAAATGAGGAAAAAGTTTTTTAAATACCCAAACAACGGGTGCCCTAGCCTTTTATGCTATAGCATTACTTTACTCTTTCTATCATGTACTACACTCTCTATGAGAGACATAGCACACTCTCTATGAAAATCTTAACATTTTGGAAATATTTTTTGGACATAGAGATTCTAAAATAATTTAAAATTATTGCAGACTATTCAAAAAAATAATGTGGTACATAAACAAATCATTTTCTTATTTTATTTGGGATAAACTTCCTCCCATTTGAGTGGTCTGGGCAGATTTAGAATTTTTTTAAGAGCATTTTTTTTGGAGTTATTAATAAAAAAAATCGGCAACAACTATTGTACTACTCTCTTTTTCTAATACTCATTAATCCCATTGGGGCCGTTCGGCAAGCGTGGATTAAGCCTCCTTAAAGCTTAATCCGCTTTCTTTAGCTTCCTTAACCACTTAATCCCGCCGAACACCAATTCTTTAGCGCGGATTAAGAATACCTTCTTTAGCCTCCTTTTACCCAGATCTTAATCCCCTGCCCGAACTTTAAGGCCAAAATACCCCCTCCTTAAGCACTTAATCATTCATCCGCGGATTAAGACAACCGAACATCGGTTTCTTAGCGCTCCTTAAGCTCTTAATCCTTCACTCTTAATCCTTTGTTGCCGAACGACCCCATTGTGCCAACAGCTTTTTTTTTTAACATTTTTATTAATAATATTTATTTTTGAAACATTAATTAATACATTTTATTCAAATATTTTGCAATAGTTTGCAAAAAAAATGAAATACATGAGATATTTAAATAGAAATATATATTTAAATAGATATTTAAATCAATATTTCCCACAACTAATTTCACAGTATAATCGAACACTCATTTCAGTATATTTTCATAATCAATCTCATACGTACCCGTACACTTTTTCAAAAATGAATTCCCTTCACCGTCAAATCACATCCCGTGTCCCGTGACAAACGAATATGCCATTAAAAATTTTGAGTCAAAATGATTCCATCAATTTTATCAGAAAAATCGGCCGATTGTGGGAATAGGACAAATCTCAAATCGTCACTGGCCGATTCCGTTCCAACTTGGCCGAGTTAACTCAGAATCTGCCGATTTCGTAACCATTATTGAAACACTACATAGAACACATTAAAATGTTAGTCTGAAACACTGCGTACAACGCATTGAACTGGTGGATATTTAATTTGGAAATAGAGTACAGCTCACTACTACAGAATATGGTGATTGTACACCGATAAATCACGAAGAGCTACATGGATTTCCAGTAGTGTAGGATATTAGGGTGTAGGAATGTCTCATCTTTTGCAAACGGATATTTATCCGTGTGCAATTATCAACAATCTACACGGATTTCTAATTAAAAGCCGTGTAGAAATCCAACTAGAGCTACACGATTTTTTAATAGAAATCCGTGTAGGAATATCAACATTCCTACATGGATATTTAGTTAAAATCCGTGTAGCTCTCCTAAACAGAATATTAAATAAATAAACCGAGTTTAGTAACCTTCCTACACGGATTTTTAAGTAAAAATCCGTGTATAATTGTTTCCTACACGGATTTTTAAATAAAAATCCGTGTAGGAAGGTTGCTGAACCGTTTTTTTTTTTTTTTTTTTTTTTAGGTAGCCTCCACTTTTGCTAGCCAGTAATTATATATTTCAGATTGAATATGCATAGTCTTTTGCAAAAATAAATACATAGCCTTTTGCAAAAATAAATACATAGTCATTTGCAACACATATATATACATAGCATTTTGTACATACAATCTCATGTGATCTAACACATAGCATACACTCCTCAAGATCCAATACAATGTTTATATAAAAATTATGTCCTTACCACTTAGTAACCATGTGATCAAGGTTTGGGCTCATGTTGCCAAAACTCATGGCTATGATCTACTTTAGCACAAAATTTCATACATACTAAGTTGTATTAGATCCAACATATCAAAAAAGGAGTTTGCATGTGATCCATGACATGATGTCTCTTGGTTAAAGGTCTCCAACAATATTGCATCTCTAATGAAAAATGCAAGGATCAATATTTGTGCATACATACATACATTATAGGGAATAAAAATTCTCAATTAAAATTTATACATAAAATTAATTGAATCTGTATGGCTTTTATACGAACCACTGAAAATTAATTTCGTAAGAAAAAAATTACTGCATCTTAAATGTATTTACGAAGGGAGAGTGGCAAAGAGAATAGTAACCAACCAAGACGAAGAGAACAGTAACCAACCAAAACCCTACAAAACCATAAAGATAAATAAAAGAGAAATAAGTAATAATAATTACACATTACCTAAATAAACAATAATAAGTAACATAAAATTAGAAAAAGAAAAAATATATATATACATACGTGGCTAACCTTAGCAAGATAGAGAGGAGAAAATAACAACTTCAAATATCTCAGATTCCAGTTGTGCTATGAGCTGAAATCAGACCAATATTTTAATACAGAGATAGAGAGAGTATTATAGAATCAAAACGGCGTTGGAGGGAAAAGACCTTTTTATATAACCAAAACCCTAAAACTACCTTTCTACACGGATTTTTCACTATAAATCCGTGTAGCTCTCTAGCATTTCTACATTGTTATTTAAATAATAATGCGTGTACAATAGCCCCTTCCTACACGGATTTTTTAATAAAAATCCGTGTAACTCTCTAGCCTTTCTACACTGTTATTTAAACAATAATCCGTCTACAATAACCCCTTCCTACACGAATTTTTTAATAAAAATCCGTGTAGCTCTCTAGCCTTTCTATACTGTTATTTAAACAATAATCCGTCTACAATAATCCCTTCCTACACGGATTTTTTAATAAAAATCCGTGTAGCTCTCTACAATTCCTACATGGATATTTAACTAAATATCCGTGTAGGAAATGTAAATTTCAAACGGCTTTTTTGAAACACTGTTTTTTAATGAAATATCCGTGTGGGATTCTTAGAGATATCATTGATCATTGGAAAAATCCTATTTGGTACACGGTTTTACATAAAACTGAGAAAATCCGTGTACAACCACAGTGTAGGAAACGCCATTCTGTAGTAGTGGCTTAATGTGAACAAAGCGAAATATTAGAGCTGAACCAATGGTTCAAGTTGATATTATCATTAGCTTTATTAGAGAAACATAGTATAACCCGTTTAAGTCAATAGCTTTAGTTTCACTCAAATCTGAAGCCACTTAAGTAAAGAAATCTTATGTTGCTTATAAACGAAGGCGCTCCTTTTGTTGATTAACCTCTCACCTTAGTGGTTGGAAATTATGGTCTGAAGTCAGTTTAGGAAACGCCATTCTGTAGTAGTGGCTTAATGTGAACAAAGCGAAATATTAGAGCTGAACCAATGGTTCAAGTTGATATTATCATTAGCTTTATTAGAGAAACATAGTATAACCCGTTTAAGTCAATAGCTTTAGTTTCACTCAAATCTGAAGCCACTTAAGTAAAGAAATCTTATGTTGCTTATAAACGAAGGCGCTCCTTTTGTTGATTAACCTCTCACCTTAGTGGTTGGAAATTATGGTCTGAAGTCAGTTTATTTTTCTTATAAACGGACGATGTGTGTATATATATTTTATATTACATACTCCGTTTGATTAACAATACGACTTTGTTTTTTGTTTAAAAATCAGTGGTACCTCGGCAAACATTTATATTTTTTTATTCATGCCCCCTTTTTGCACCTTCCCTCCGCCATTAGCTAAGCGGCGAATTTGACAGTAAATGAACAACCTATTGATGCAATGATCGAAATCGAATGTTGTGTATTGGAAAATTTAAAAAACGCTATATTAATTTGACTGCATTTATTTTTCATCAAGTAAATGAAAAACTATATCTTAAATAAATTAGGCATGGCCTGCGGCTTCGAATTATACTGTAAAATAAATTTAAATCTGGATAAAATTATAAAGTATAATCATATATATTTTTGAGTGATACCTGCTTAATTAATAAGGACCAGCCATTCTCGTCGGATAACTTGTTCACTCGATGTGATATTATTGCCTTCATTCCATTGGCTACTCTTCCATCTCGAGTTGTAACAAGTAACCTACTCCCATGTGCTCCGCTTTTCATGGGAGCCCGCAATAGATCGTACCAAACTATTCGGTTCTCATCCCAAACATCATCGAGTACAAGAAAGAACTTTTTCCCCTTGACGTGCCTCTCAAGTATAGGCACTAGCTCCGATCTTTCATTGGCGTCACCAGGCACACCTCCTGCCTCCCGGATCACACATTTCAACACTTCTACGCCTTTCGCCTCCTTTGAGACACATACCCAAATTTTCAATTGAAATTCATCCTCAATTCTCGGATCATTGAAAATCTTTTTTGCTAGAGTGGTCTTCCCAGTTCCTCCCATCCCTAGAATAGCAACAACACGAACATTTTCCCTCACACCCTTCTCTTCTTGATCAGTCAGGCAGCTCACTAGCATATCTGTATCTTCTTCAATCTTTTCTCCCACAATATCATCTACCACAATCAAGGGATCAGTCTTGCGGTTTATGGTTGAGTCTACTCGAGGAATGACTTGTAATTCAGTCAAACCCAAATCAGTCCTTCTCTTGGCAATCCCCCCTAGTCTTGAATTGATATCCTTGATTTTGGTACCAATCTCATGAGCAAAGAATGGGTTACGGAAGCAAGACATCAAATGGCAGCCGCAACGAGCATTTGAAGAGGAATATGAACTGGAGCCGGCAAGGTGCTCCTTTGCCTTGATCTGACAAAGGTCGATTACATCATCCGCATCATACATGACATCTTTGAGCTGCATGAGCCAGCGTTCAATGGCACTGCCTTTGCTCTGCTTATTCTCAGCATCGGCAAGAACACATTGAATGTCACGAATGGTCTCGCTGAGCTTTTCAATTTGGCCAGGGATGCACAGCAACATGCCCACCTCATCATTCACCATTTGCATGAGTAATTTGATAAACTTTGGTAGGAAGGCATCGAGTATCATTGCCATGTTTGTTTGAGTGAGAGTGAAGGTAGTGCTAAGAGGAAGGGAGATTGAAATTAATGGGGATAGTTGGAGAATGGTGTTTTGAAAGTAGTGTTGGTAGCAGAGATGAGCTAGACAAGGAAGATTATAGCATTCTTTGGCATATGTGAAGACAATCAGGTCTCTGAATTATTCGTTTCCTTGATTAATGGGATTTTGGTAGCCACTGTGAAATTTCTTTAGATTTTTGAATTTTGAGTGGGGCCACCGTTAAATTTGAAGAGGAAAAGAAAAAAGAAAAAAGAAAAAAAAATTCTCGTGAGCAAAACATTAAAAATAAAAACAACATAGGGAAAGAAAAAGAGAAAGGAGATAATAATCAGTGCAAGCAAAGCACATATTCGATTCTGGGGGAATGAAGTTTGCACTTTCCACCAATTAAAGTCCAATTTGACCTCACCTTTGAGCAAAGCATGAAAATAAAGTGAGGGAAAGGAAAAGACAAAGAATCTATTTATTATTAGATGCAGAGTTCAGACCATGCGATCTAATTGCTGATGTAATTAAGGAATTAAGGTTATCCTACTCTAGAGGTGGAGAAAGGGGAGGTAGCACAATTGGCTAGGAAAATATTCTAAAATTGTTGTACTCAAAAGTCGAGAGTTCGATTCCCCCTCACGACTTCGTAGTCTCTGCGAAGGTTTCAAAAAAAAAAAAAAAGTTTATCCTACTCTAACCTGTGGTTGTTAAATCTATATAGTTCATATTGAATCTAACTGGACCGATAGATCAAATCGAATGGCCCAGATAGAATATAGGAATGGCTGGCTATTCATACACTTATGTACGTCATGCATACGTCACAACAAGGGCAATATATCAAGAGAGAGCAGTTGAAAACAGTCATAAGCGAACTACACGTTAATATCTTCATGCAAATAAGGAAATTAAAGGAGAAAATAATAGGTGCAAAGGAGGGATGTTAATGGGTACGATACAGGTTGGATGGAGGAATTTTCATATCCATATTCATTAGAATTGATCTTACCCATTAAGAATTAATCTTACTTTACCTTATACTTATCCGTTAATATTATCGGGAGAATAACGGATAATACTAATATAATAATTATTTTTTTAATTATTCGCATCCGTGTAGATAAGGATACTGATATGAATTTACATTTCAATTATTCGTATTCAAATATTAGATATATACCATATATTTTAATATATATTATGAAAAATTTATGTTATTCACCATTATAATTAGATAAATATTATGAATTTTAATATTTTTTATATTATAAGTATCCAATTTGATCTGGATCCGTATCCTAATCCTTCTGATATGTGATATCTGCTTCGTATCCGTATCCGAAAAATAAAAATAAAAATATAAATATGGTACTATCCACTTCGTATCTGCTCCGATTTCACCCGTAAGCAAAGCACATCACTTATTGGCTATTGAAGTAATTAACTAAAAGTATCCCCGATTCGATATGTCATTGTCATCCTTCTAATTTCTAGAAATGTAATTTTAGTCAATTCTTACCTATTGTTTTACATTATTAAAAATAATAACATTTTCATCCATCAATAACATCTGTTTAATTAAAATTGAAAATTGCGCATGTAGTCGTACTAGTAATACAAATGTTGTGGATACTGATTTTACTATCGACGTCACGATATTACATATTGATTAAAATTAACTAAAATAAAACTCATATACATCTCATCATTAATTTCATCATGACAAGGATACCAATGTGTTATCTACTCGGTGGTTCCGGATTGTAATCGAACTATAACGATATGATTTTAGGTCAAGTTATACGGTATGTGTTGATCCTTTGAGGTTAAACATCAGGGGTAGATCTATGGCTTAGCCAAACATGACTAAGTCACCTCTATAATTTCAAAATTTTAATTACACACGTGTATAGCAATCTAATTGAATTTTATATTTCTTAAATTTTTTATATAGTCTAGTCACTCTCAATATATACAAGAGAAAAATTTAGTTGCAGTAGTGGTTTAAGTTCTATTTTGTGCGTAGTTGATAAGACTTGGATTCAAATCTCTTTTTCAAAAAAAAATATAGGTCTAATCCGTATTTTCATTAATAAGTTCTTTTACAAGAGTTTTGTAACATATAATAGAATAAAAAAAAAACACAAGATAGCTCAAAAACATTGAGCTTAAATTAAAAAGTGCAAAACAGAAAATAGGAAATAATAAACAGAAAGCGATTAAAATAAAGAAAAATAAGATGTTTATTTATGCTAAGGTGTTGTTGCCCTGTGTGATCTTGCTTCAAAATATTGCATCTTCGGACTTCGTTCTTGAGTTTTTCAATACCTTTACTTCTTTCTGTGAATGTTCTAGCACACCTCTCGCGCCATATGATAAAATGTGTCATTAATATGACCGACTTCTATCCTATTATTGGTACTCCTGCCTTTGTTAAAACCTTGATTTTTGACATATTTGCATTCACCATTGTCATTCCTTCGGTAATCATCGATCCTTGCCATCTCTTCATGTAAAGCCTTTGAGAAAGGACGGTGATTGAACAAATGTCTTGCTGTTTCTTGATTTGCATTACATAATGCGCATCTGCTCACTAATTGGAATCCTTTCTTTTTGAGATTGTCGACCGTAAAGGTTCAAATCTCACTTAACACAATTGTGTATTTTAATTTTCAGTCACTTATATTAAAATTTTCTAGTTCTGTCCTGTCATAAGTACATATTAGTTGCAAGGAGATCTCAAAAAGATGGTTCAATGCTTCTCAGTCCTCTGATACACTGTCTTTTTTTTTTATGGTTGTCGGCTTAGCTGACAACATATATATTGATAAGAAAAATAAGGTTATGTACAGAATTTTGAAACGAAATTTACAACCCCCCGGGGCAGCCCCCTCTCCGGTTTTTACATTAGAGGTCCTCCCCTCCACCGTATTTGTCCTAACCTCATCCCTCATTTGGTCCTAACTGAAGGCACACCCTCCATCTATCTATTTCTAAAGTCGTATCATTAATTAGACTGCCCACCGTTTTCTGTTTTGAACCTTAAACCTTGTCTAGAAAATTTCAATTAAATTTTATGTGACATGCACTTTTCAATTAAGTACGTACGTTGCTTAAGGTCACGAGATAGATCAGTATTTGTAAAATATTTTTGCATTTCTAATGACTGAGATAGAGCTAGATTCAGTATAGGCATAGTGACAAATGAATATTTCGGATTTAGTTCGGTGGGATTAAAAATTTGTGATTCGGATATAATTCGTGAATGATTCAGTACGAAAAGGAAGAATAAAAAAATTGTGTTTTATTCGTGAATAATTTGTGATTCACATTTTATTCGTATTTTATTGGCAAATAAAACGTATGATATGTTATTTTTCTTTTTATTCGGCGTTCGTTTTAGAAATGTTAAAAAACTGAATAAAACACTAATAATTCGCAAATACATTGTGCACCATATTACTATGAGTATAGGTGGATAAGGAAATCGCATCCTCCGTAGAGTTTTTACCTGTGGAGCTGTGCGGTTCTTTTAATTTGGTCCGTTCGTTTTTTATCGGATGGACCAAATAAGATTTTGGCACGAATTTTAAAGCAAAATTAATACTGCCCCCTCCATCATCCGAGTACTCACGGGCTGAAATTAAATCTGGGCCATCCGATCAGCTCCGCAGAGGATACTGGTCCGGAGGATAAGATGCAGCATATCCACCTATTATTTCACAATGCAATTTTAATTTAGTGACTTAGTTCTCTATGGTCTTTCTTTAGTTCTTTATAAATCCAGTTCATTCTCTCTATTCTGAAGTACAGTAAGACAAAAGACTGGTTTCAACAAAACTATGTACACAAGGTGTCTGCAATATTCATTAAGCATCATCACAACACTTACAAGCATCAATACTATACTATCCTTTCACAAATAAATTAATACTTTCAGGTATTATTTTATAAATTAACTACTAGACTGTGTAGTTGTACTGTCCAGTGTCCACTCTCCTTTTCTTCCACATATAAAGAGGAGACAATTTGGGCTTTAATCTGTAAGCCCAATTGAGTGTTTCTTTTAATATCGTCGCCAATCACTCTTTCAGTCTTTCTTTTTAGTTTCTCTCTCAAACCCTTCTGTTTCCTCTCCAGTGGTTTAGCTTTCTAGTTGTTAGTGCAGCGATCTTACTCAACAATCAATCAGAGAAAGCAATCAAACAAATTTGATAGAAGAAAAACGAGTGTAATTTTTACTGGTAATTACAACTCAGCTCAAGACAGAACCTCCAATGAGGATTTCCCAATTCTATAATGTTTTTCGATAAAAAAGAAAGCACAGAAGTAAAGGCCTTATATAGGCGATGCTTAATCAAAAAAGGATTAAGGAAAAAACAATCTTTATTTAATTCTAATTACTTTACGGTTGCCATCACAGTAGCGCGTGCCTTCAAAGAGCTGGAGTGGCGAAACTAATTTCTAACGGCCTGACACTGTTGACAGTCCGTTTTTCTCCAGTAGCTTCCTTCACATACTCTCCATTACAGCTGCCTTGGGTCCCTTTGTCAGCCACTTGCTCCATTAATACGGGCCGCCCCTCACTCCTGCCCAATTCTTCTCCTTTCTCATTTCTTCCTTCAAAGTCTGAAAACCCAACGGTTATCCCCAAATCCACTGGGCCACGCTGCAGTTAGCGCAGATGGAAGCACTGAATAGGCTGGAGAGAATGCAGAGCATGCTTGCTTTCATCGACTCTCGTGGTCTCTCTTCTGGCCTCGATCTCCACTACGATCGCTTTCTTGCTGATCTCCTTCTCTTCTTCGTATCTCTCTCACCTTTTTAAACCAAACTTTTTATTTTTGCTTAGATATTTTTCTTTTTGTGCCACAATAACCATGATATTTTACTGAAATTATTTTTCTTTGTAGTAGAGGAAGTTCTATGCGTAAATACCGTTTAAAATGGCAAAGTAAAAGGAATGCACTTGAGGTGTTCGAGCAAAATCCTAATGAAATTTGAGCTGTGCAGTTATGCTTTGTATAATTGTTGGTACTTTCTTTTGTTGTATGTAGGTTCAGCCTGGTGGCATGCTAAGTGTAGAGAAGAAGTTCTCTCTGGCACTAGACTTTCTGAAAAAGGTAACTTTAAATTAATTTTGTAGAATATAATTTAAAAACTTTATGTAATCCAAATTTCAAAGATGTCCATTGGGTTTTATAGGTGGGGTATTAATGTGTAATGGTGCTGGTATCATTACAATCCTTACCTAACTCTTGATTCTGCAATTAAGATTGAGTTTCCCTCAATTCTATAGTTTTTACTGGGTTTATTGTAACCTGATTCTGCGGTACTTAAGTTCTTGATGAAGCAGCATCATTAAAAAATGCACCAACAGCCCTTGTTTTACCCACAATTCTCCAATAAAGCACCAATTGAACCACCAACTTAGACTCAATTTTTTTAATATATTTTTATTATTTCTTTGTTCTTATGAAACAGGTTACTCCTGAAGTCGTTGAAGATTTAAGGTGCTTTGAATTTGACAACATGGATCAAGGTAATAAAAAAATATTGGTATCCTATGGGAGCTTAACTAAGCATCAGTAGTTATATGCAGACTGATTTGACCCACCCATTAATGTAATGTTAAATTCTTAAACATTTGTCAATTTGGCTCAACCTAACTGCAGTTAACACTGACTTGTGTAATGGAGCTTAATATGAACCCGATTTTGTTGTTGTTCAGTTACCAATTAGTCCTAATGTCTTTCAATTTAGTGCCTATATCTGCTGTTATTCTGCCCCCTCAATTTCTTTTTTCCACAGATCTGATTCAAAAAATAAAAAAACCTTCCAGCTACCACACTCTCAACCCTTTGGCTTCCACCTTGAGGTGCCATATAGTACAATGGAGAAAGAGAAGGAGGAGGTGATTGAAAGGAACTGGGTGGATCTTCCGCCAGGACATTTCCCTCTCATCCTGGATAAGCTCCCCGATATCTATGATTTTGTCCGATCCCGAGCAGTTTGCAAGCCGTGGCATTTCTTTTCCTCTGTCTCTGACCTGCCTCCACAATTCCCTTGGCTCCTCAAGGAAAGCCCGGGGCCAAATTTGGAATTCTACTCAATTGCTTTCAACAAATTATACACAATCCATACTCGCTGCCCCTCTGGCAAGAGCTTCTTTGGACCTGTCGGTGGTTACTTGCTCACTGGCCACGTTGATTATGCCGATAGCTTCTCTTTGCTGAATCCCCTTAACAATAGAGAGGTTTCTCTCCCTGTTCTACATGATTCTCACCCATTTAAGTTTGCATTCAATTTTTCTTGGTATAATACTCCGAGTTTTCAAATTGGCGACTATGTGCTTTATTCTGAGTATGAAATGTCTGAATCTGTTCACTGTAGACCCGGTGATGACATGTGGGGCATCATGGGACCTGGATGCAAGGGTCAATACTGCCCTTTCTATTTGAAGGGTTTGCTTTTCATGGTTGATCGTGATACTGGAGTTACAAAAATTATGGATGTTAGTACCCATAAAGAGCTCTATGTCATACCACCACCCAAACATGAAAATATGGCCCAGAGTTCCAATGCAGTTCCTTACCTTATTGAGTCTTGTGGAGAGATTTTGGCTGTTTGTCATAGTCAATCCGATGAGTATACGGATTATAAATTTTATATTTACCGTCTTGAATTTAGCAATAGAAAAATGAATCATTGTTGGGTCAAGATTAGCAGTATTGGAGACCGAATATTGTTGCTTGAAACTCCTCTTGATTGTGGTCGTGGTTTATGTCTCAGAGCGAGTGATTTTGCTGGGTTCAAAGGGAACTGCATCTACTTTACAATTAAGGTAATGGGATTTTATTTAGGTCACGTTAATGTGGTCAATATGTATGACATAGAGAATGGTAAAACAATGTTTATCGATACCCCCTTCGATCGGAAAGACAACATCAGTTGGTTTATGCCTACTTTAAACCATATATGACATCAATGCATTTTAAGATAATTGTAAAGGCAACTTGGTCCAGTTGGCCGTTTCTAGTGACATTACTTTCCCTTTCTTTTAACCTTAGGGTCTGATGTGTTTTTTTTAGCTTTTGAATATAGATATACTCTCATTTTGTATGTATTAGTCCTCTTATTCAGAAAAGAGTTCCTTAATGTAAGGTAATGATGTGTCAGGAATTATCATTGTGGATTTTATGTATTAATATTTATGGAATTTTAGTGTGCTTTTGACTAGTTAAGCCTCTATTTGGGATTGGCTTCTTGTTAAATTTATTGGGCAGAAATTCATGGACACAAAGCGGGCAGCCCATATATGGATTATATCTTGACCGCTAATTAGATAGATGGTCAAGGATTGATGAAATTTTCTTTGAACTGGTAAGTTATCAATGATTATTTAGATTTAATACTGATTCTGCCAAATTTTCGTATAAAGATTGCCAAGTAATGGGAACCAGGTGTAAGTTGCTAAGAGTGACCCACCTTGGCTTCTCCATTTGCAACACACACATAACCTCCCTCTCCAGATTCTTCAATCCCCACTGCCTCATGCCCTCCTCTCGATATTCTTGACCGCAAAGTCTCGGAGATCCACTAGGTGCGCAACCTCTATAACATAACTGTTTTACCGCAATTTAATGTTAACCCTGGGATAAATAATTAACAAAATGAAGATGATTGTTACCATGCTATATCGCTATTAGAAATGCATTTACTAACCATACAATACATGATATATTGATATGTCAAGTTGTCAACTATGCACAAGTTGTCAACCATGCATGACACTCTCAGATAATTCCTCCCCTGGAATGCAGATGTATCAACCCGACATTTAACTTTCAAAGGTGATGGGCAATTCGAGAAACTTCAATAAACATTTGCTCAAAAAAACATTTGCTCAAAAAAAAAAAAACCTTAATTAAAACAGTTGTATTAGAAAGACAGTAGTTATTTCAATTTTAGTACACTTTGATGCGTTAAAACCCACAATTTAAAAACGAGTATCTTTCAGAAAACACAAAGCCACCCTCTAAGCATTAAAAAGTTTCCTCTGGTCAAGGTTCTCTGAATCTTCTTTAATCCCAACACCAACAAAGCAGAAACGATCGTCTTTGAGAAAATCACACAACTTATCAGGGATTTTAACAATAGAGGAGTTGAAAGATGAGTTAGCGGTGGCCAGGCGGATCGGATATGTATCGGATAATGGTAAAATCATATCCGTAACCCTTTTATTTGTCGCATACGGATACAGATCGGATGTTAGATGGATACGTACGGATACAGATCGGATATCGGATATCCGTAAATATATACATAAATATTTTCATAATATATATTAAACTATATGGTATATATCTACTATTTGGATATGGATAATTAAAATTCAAAATCATATTTGTATCCGTATCTGCACAGATATTTAGATATCAGATATCCATATCAAATTTTTGGATACGGATCCGGATACGGTTGGATATTATCCGATCCGTTTGCACCCCGTGGCACAACAGAAAATTTTAAAAGGTATATATTGTTTTGCTTGATCAAAATATTTTATACATGAAAAGCTGGTGCCTTCTTTTTTGTATCTACACAACATGCTCCTCAACCTTGGCCAGCTTGAAGAGCTCATCAACAGCATCAACCAAATGATCAAGCTTCGCAACAAACTCGATTAGCAATGAAACAAACATGCTAGATGACAATGCTTCCATGCTATTTGGATATTCTGTTGCTGTTCTCCTTAAAATTTTACCCCGATCAATTTTTTGTGCATCTTCCATTCGGTGAGAATTGATTGATGGCCACAAATTCAACCTTCTTGCCTCTTTCAATAATGCATTTGCACTAGCATTTGTTTTAGGCATGGTGTGATAATCAGTGAGATTTAGTGGAAAGCTGTTTCTCAAGGTTGTAAATAGGATTGAGTTGAACGCTACAGATTGTTGCAACCGATATAAAGAGCTGTGAACAGATTTTAATATGTTTATTGTTTCAATGGGATTATGCTTCATATTGCTTAGGTTATTTGCCAATTGGCAAAGCAGCTCGGTGGCTCGAGATGCTGCCTCGCTAATTTCTGGTTCTGCGACCAATTTCATGCAATAAATTTTCTGTAAAATGGAGAAATAAACATCATCAACTTTGTAATCCAAGTAGGGTTTCTGTAATCTATAGTTTTAGTAGAGCAGGGTTCAAATGCCTAATTCCTGCCTCACGTTCTTATCTCCGTTTTCAAAGTTCAAACTGCTCAATATAATCCCCATATTAAAATGTGCTTGGAGACCAAATTTAATATTTTTGCATTTTTTTTACTATGTTTTTAGATATATAGGAACAAAATCACTATTTTTGGATGGTCTACAATCTTGTGAACAATAATGATTTTGTACATATCTAAAAAAATAGTAAAATATTTCTAAAAATATAAAATTTAGTCTCCAAGCACATTTCAATATGGAAATCATGTTGAGCGGTTTGGGTTTATTATTTGGACTTTAAAAGCGAAGATAAGAACATGAGTCACGAATGAGGCATGGAAGACATCACACATTTGAACCCCACTTTTTTTGGTAAATTGGTTTATTTTTTTCATGTAAAAAAAAACCTGAATATTTGAGTGAATGCATCCATGCAGAGCCATAACCTCATAGGCACAATGGCGTAGTACAGAACCAACTTTGACATATTGTGGCCATGGAAAGAAGAGTCGAAACCTCCCATGAGGCGGCTCCCATTTTGCGGAATTTGCCTACAAAAGTTGGAAAATAGCATGGCTAATAAGTCAAGTAAGGTGTGTAATTCAAACAACATTTGGATCACTGGTTATGTATGGCTCACCAGGAAATCAATTCTTGCTGATGAGTTTATAGTTGCTTTGCATTTTTGAAATGAAGGCTTGTCGGTGATAGATTGTGGGAACCCAATATGCCCTGAGCAGTTGGTGTCTAGATATTTCTTCACACATTCTACAGAAAAGATAAGAACTTAGTTAATTCATAAAAAGCTTTTCAGGGAATTTCATATTTCTGAGAATTTTGTTTTCTTGAAAGTTCGTCGGTTTTAGTGTGCCAGTAAACGTCTGAGCTTATTTTTTGATATATCCAGGGGAGTTCTGAAATGTTTCACTTGTTAAATTTTTGGTCCAGGGAGCAAGACCAAAGTATGCCTGCTCTACTTGACAGTTCCTTTTCCTTAATATTATATTCTTTAAGTGAGGCTATATATGGTACTATGCATAGCGCGGATTGGTCCGTACTATGAATCAATATCTTCATTTTCAAAGTTTAAATAGTCGATCTGAACCGTTGAACATGACCTCCGTACAAAAATGTATTTGTTTATCAAACTTTACAATTTCTTACAATTTTTTTACTAGTTTTTTAGATAGATAGAAAATCATATGATCCAAAAATTCTAGACCATTCAAAAGTAGTGATTTCCCTATCTAAAAAGTTAGTAAAAAAATGTAAAATTTAGTCTGCAAGTACATTTTTATATGAAGATTGTGTTGAATGGTTCATATCGACTATTTGAACTTTGAAAATGAAAATATTCATCCATAGTACGGACCAATCCGTGCTATGTATAGTACCATAGGCTCATTTTTATTCTTTTCATTTTACATTAGAAGGATATCTTTATACATAAGTGTAAGGACATGTTAATACTTGGTAGAATACCTTCAAGCGATTCAGCGACAGCATGAAAACTAGCAACGAGCTCATTGTGGAGTTGCTCACCAGCCCATATTGGACAAACAAGCACATTCATGATGACGGCAATGGAAGCACCAATTGTGATGCAGTACAGTCGTGTCAGTGCTGTGAAAACCGGGTTGCTGTTACGGTAAGCCGAGATTATGATAAGACAGTAGGTAAAAAGGGTAACCCTAAAACAGTGTTCGTAGGGAACCAGGGGTGGCCATATCTTCATAAAGGATGTCACAACAGCTGCATGTTCATGAATAATTTAGGAACTCATCAAAGTGTTTATACATATTAGATTAGTATTAGTTTTTATATATTGTACCATTCCATACTGATTAAACAGAACAGAGCAAGCATGCATGATGTAATGATTCCTTTTTCTTTATCTTTTTGCTTTCTTGTTTGACAAAATATATGATTCTTTATATCTTATTGTATAGAGGAATCTATTCATAAACACAATGATTATTTTCACCAGTTCCATATTCTACCAATTAGAATTTATACCAGTATCAATAGTCAAAACTAAAAACCAAACAGCACCCAACCCAATTTATGTACTGATCTCCCTCATTTCTGCTTTCTTTTTGTTCTGTTTTTATTTTTACTTTTACTTTCATTCATGATTAACTAAATATGGTTTTGGAGGGAATAACATCTCAGTCACCCGTCTCCCCGGTATGATATGAGAATCATAAAAATATCCGTTACATACCAACAAGAAAAATGCTGGCACCAATGATGTACGGCTCTGCGGCATGCGCAGAAACTAGAATTATTTGGATCACTATAAGAGCGCAAATTCCTGCAACCAAGGTTCCTGCAGCACGGTTAAATCCTCTATTAAGTGTGGCACCTAAACAACAGAAGACAAACAAATTACTTGTTAGTAGTTGAATAATGTGGAAATGAACAAGTATTGTATTAGTAATTTTAATATGTACAAACCTACTGTGTACTCGAACATGACAACCACCGTGAGAATAGCATAGATGATGTTTGTACCGAAAACTTCATACGGCTGGCTGATTAGTATGAGGAGCGAGACTATAATCATGGCAAGGCCCACTTTCAGTGAGAATGCAACTCCATGTTTATCTTCTTTGGCAAACTCCCACAAATCTCTAATATATCTACAGATTATAAACCGCTCTTCGTTTCTTGGTTTACGAACAAATTCTGGTAGAACAGCACTTGGCGACAATGTCACGTCAATCCTGATGCAGTGTTTGTTGTGCATTCTCTTGTGAGATATGCTGTAAAGGAATGGAGAATTAATAGGTGCTATTACTGAAACCTTCCAAGTTGTTGCATGAGAGTGAAGAGAATTAATGGTCACTAAGAGATTGCTTGAATTTTATAGGCAGTTGATGGCCTTTGTTTTATTAGATTCAGGGTGAAGTCAGACTTTCAAACTTTAGAAGTCAACACATATTGGAAATCAATAATTTAAAATTTTCATGCGTGTGTATTAATTTTACACTGCCCATAACATTTAACTGCAAACTATATAAAAAAAAAATATGTATAAGTGCACAAATTTTGAAAAAAAAAATGAGGGTCAATTGAACTCATTTACACCATGAAAAATGAGGGTCAATTGAACTCATTTACACCATGTAGATCCGTATCTGATTAAACTTGTGTGGTGGTGCAAAACTTGGGAAAGAATATGTTGTAAAGAAGCTAGCTTGGTATCTATGTGCCTACTGATGACATGATGGACCGACTCTACTGCTCTCCAAACAGAAGAGCAAAATCTTATTATTCCAAATTTAACCATTAAATTTTTTTATGCACGAATATTAACACAGATGAACAGTTAATAGGTCCTGTTCTTCTATTTGAATAGCAACGGAGTCAGATCCTGACATGATAAGGTGCTCCTTGATTTGTTGTAACTTTTGCATGAACAGAATTAATTAATGAAATATTTGATTTACAAAATCGAACTTGAGAGCCAATCGTACCAGTTTTGGATTCAGGGAGCATCTGGAGCTATTTTGGTGATTCCTCTGCTACGAATAATTATATTTCAACTTTTCTTATGAGTATATAAAAAATTGTAAAGGGTTATGTTATCACTAAAGAAAATTAAATTTATAGAGGGTTAATACTTGATAAAATATTTCATACGTAATTGACACTTGAGATGGCTCTTGGTAAAACAGAACTTACATGTGGCACGCAGAGTCAAGAGGGAGAGATCATTAGAGAGGTCTATAAATTAAAAAAGTTACATTTGTGAGCATTAAATTTTGCAATTTTTAGAAGTTATGTATTCTTTGGTTCTCCTCATAAAATTAAAGAAGGAATTTCATGTATACCCTTCATAAATCTGGAAATTTAATATTTCCCTCTCTAAAATTTATAGCATCATGTTTACCCTTCTAAATTTCAAAAACCACAAATTATCCCAATTTATTACATATTCTATTAAAACTTATTTTAAATTTATACTCATTTTATCCTTTATTAAAAAATAAAGATATAGAGACTGTGTAAGAAAAATGTTTAGTATTTTAATAGGTCTGTTTTCGAGAACAAATTATTTATTTCTCTACTTGTGATGCATGCACGGTGACATTTAGTCGCATGCTTGTGTGTGCATCACAAGAAAATAAACCATTTGCATCACAACCGGCCAGTTAGAAGACTGAATGTTTCTCATAAACATGCTTCATATATTTTTTATTTTTTAAATAAAAGGGTAAAATGAGTATTCTATAAATTTAAGATGAGTTTTAATAGAAGTGAAAATAAATTGGATAAATTGTGAGTTATTGAAATTTAGAAGGGTAAATGTGATATGATGAATATTAGAGGGGAGATATGTAAATTCAAATTTTTAAAGGGTATACATAGTAAATTACCTCGGTAGAGTGTGCCATTTGGAATAAGAAAACAAAATACAGTTGGATTCGGTAATTATTTCCTTGTTGCTCAGTATGTAGATAAGGTGAAATAATTGACGAAAATTCCATTTGAAGATAACAAATGGGTATTCTCTACTTTTTAAGAATGGACCGTTGCTTTCATAACCCCTTCCCATTTGAATTCAGAGTAGGTAGGATTTGGTTCGATGGTGTAATGCCATTCAATATGCATTAAGATTCGTGCAAACTAATGAAAATCCGTACATATATGTTTCAATCCGAAATTTTTATAAATATACAAAACCTCAAATTAATTTAACAATCTATACATTTTTTATATTAATTTCCAAATCTATTCAAACCGCTGACACTGTTAGCGGTTTCAGAAGCCAGAACCGCTGACTCTATCAGCGGTTTCAGAAAGTTAGAACCGCTCACAGGTGAGCGGTTTTAAGCCAAACACGATTTTTGATGCTTTCTGCACACTTTTTGAAACAACGAACGACTCAGATTAAAACACTGTTGGTAATCATTACAAGAGTTGCGTAGTTTCATCCAAATTGAATTTAATATAATTTTTCATTTAATTATTTTATTTAATTAAAAATATTATAATTTATTTATTTTTTCTATTAAAATATTATTTTATTTGATATATTGGTTGTCGGATTGACATGTCAATGTATGTTAGATATTTTGTTAAAATTTTATTTTTTAAAAAATAGAAAAATAAATTATAATATTTTCTAATTAGATAAAATAATTAAATGAAAAATTATATTAAATTCAATTTGGATGAAACTACGCAACTCTGTAATGATTACCAACAGTGTTTTAATCTGAGTCGTTCGTTGTTTTAATCTGAGTCGTTCGTTGTTTCAAAAAGTGTGCATAAAGCATCAAAAATCGTGCTTGACTTAAAACCGCTCACAGGGTCAGCGGTTCTAGCTTTCTGAAACCGCTGACAGTGTCAGCGGTTTGGATAAATTTGGAAATTAATATAAAAAATGTATAGATTGTTAAATTAATTTGGAGTTTTGTATATTTATAAAAATTTCAGTGTTTCAATTATGTGTACACAGATCTTAATGCTAATCGTACAGTGTTAGAGCTAATTGAACTTAAAAGTAGGTCCGATGTCCATCGGATTTACTCCTATCTCGTCCCATTTAGAGTTTTCATTTTTATCCTAATATAATATTTTATGTATTTTAAAACTAAAATTGTAAATACCCAAAATTAAAAAAAATATATTATGTATATATTTCTAAGTTATTATCATAAAATCTATCAATTTACAATGTATCGTTTCAAAAATGTCCTATTTATGATATTTTCTTTGACCAAGTGAAATGCATAAATTATTGATTTAACTAGTAAAATGCATAATTTTCTTAATAAATAAAACACTGATATTAAGATATACAGTATTGGATGTTAGCACAAGAGGACCCACGTTGCCCCTATCTGGATTTTAAAATTCAGTCAAAAATATAGATTCAGTGCCACTTTGTTTCTTTCTGAAAATTGTTTTGCTTTTTCCTGAAATTGAAAAGCACGTCAGACTAGTTCAAAAGCACTGTTAATGAAATTTTTTGTTATTTTTATAGAAATTACGAATCCAGACCAACTTTGTTGTTTTTGAATATGTAAAATGATATTACTCTGTTATTTTTATTATGTAAGAGTATACTATTTTATTATTTTATTATGTTTATTTTTTTTTAACTAGTACTCGATTAGTTGATGGATTTGAACTCAATTTATGTCTTTCCCTAGCATAAATCTTGCGTCCGCTCCTGAAAGTTAGTACTTAGTAGGAAACAATTGGTTGTGGAGAGATGCTGGAAGGAATATATACACACATGTTGGAAGAACATCTAATTCTTCCTCATGTGAGGAGAACAAACAAAGAGAATTAAGAAGTGTTAACTTGAAATGGCATTTTGGTGGTGGGTTTAGCTTTAAAGATAATAAATTCGTGTTGGCCTGTTGGGGCATATGTTCTGATTTATTCTAAAAAATTTGGAGTCAATTTTTTACAAAATACTGTGAATTAATTGTGTCCATCTCTTATTAATGGATGGAATTTCCTTTGTCGGGGAATAAATTAACGTCGACTAGTTCTTCCTGACAAGATACAATGTCTTTAATCTTTAACTTAGAATTATTTGACATAGCATTCCTTTTGTTTTCCTTTTTTCTTTTTTCTTTTTTATCTTTTTTTTTTTATGCTTTAAGTAGAGTTCGCCATTTTCTTTCAAAAAGGTTCTATATATAGAAGTGAATTCAAGTACGTATGGAAGAAACTTTTTATTTATCTATATTTTTTCGAGAGCAGTTTGGGCCCATCGGACTCAAATTTGGGTCCGTTGGGCTCCACAACCGTCCAATTCGCTTTAAGATATGTGTGTACACATATTAAAGCAAATGCGCACAGATATTAAAGCAACACGTACGGATCTTAAAGAGGATCGGATAATTATCGGACCCAAACTGCTCTAGTGACCGATGATAAACTTCATCCACTTGCATCGACGTATTAGCTTGTTGCTGAGTTAACACGCCTAACTGATTCTCTACGAGATCCATCTTACTTCCAGGAACAGCTTGGGTCCGATGGATTTCATGACCGTCCGATCTGCTTCAATATCCGTGCGCAAGGATATTAGAGCGAACATGCACGGATATTAAAACGACGTGCACAGATCTTAAATCGGATCAGACGGTCATCTAACTCATCGGATCCAGTTTGAGTCCAATAGACATCGGACCTAAGCTGCTCCCCTTACTTCCTATCTTGAGTTGAGTAGACTCGAATCTACTGACCCGATCATTCACTGCTGCCAGATCTAGAACTCCTACCAAACTGTCACGACCTCAAGCTCAATAACAATCTCAAATCAACAAAGCATAATCGGACACAGAAATTGTGAGAACTTAGCTCAATTTTGAATTAATCAGAAGCAATACAGTGGCTACTGTCTATTTCAGAAAAGAAATTATTTAATTTCATAAAGAGAAACGTTCTAGTCACTCTGAGATGCCCATGTAAAACGAGGACCTCCTCACACGTGACCTGCGATCCAACAGACTTCTCAACCGTCTATTTTGTCTCCTCTCCAGTTGGAGCACTGCCCTTGGTCTCATTTTCTATGTAACTGGGACCCCCTGCACAGAATGAGTCGCCCCAAACTGTTAGCTGGCCATTATTTAAAATGGGGCCCAAACTCAGTGACTCTTCGGTAGTGTTCGGCAACTATGACTTAGAGCTTCTTAGTGTTTGTTAGTGCTCTAAGGAGTCTTAAGCTCACTAAACGTGTTATTTATCAAGTTTAATGACACCTCCTTAGTGCTTATTTTGCCCACTTTTCACATGGCTCAAGTATTTTGCCAAGCTTGAAGCTTTCTTAAAAAAATTACTTTTCAACTTTATTGCCAAATGGGTACTCCTTAGTGCAGGTTAAAATTTATGCTTCTTGTGGTTGCCAAACACTACCTTTAGTAGGGGTGTTCATTGGCTCTGGTTTAATCATTTTTAAACCGAACCGAATTAGATTGAACTATCCGATTCGGTTTTTTCAGTTTAATAGATCGGTTTGGTTCAATTTTTAAAATCAATTTAATAGTTTGGTTCGGTTCGGTTTAAATATTTTCAAAATTGAATATATCAAACCGACCGTTTAACCCAAATTCTTCAGCTGTGAATCGAAAATTTTTCAAACTCACTCTTGTGCGCCCGAAAATTTTAGTAATATCTAAAAATAATATTAAATTTAATAATCTACCCACCTCTTTTTTAGCAAAATTTCAAATATGTCCAAACCGATAACTAAACCATCAGTTTTGTCCTCTAGAACGATTACAAATTCATCGGTTTCATTCAATCATTCAGATGAAAAAATTCTTAACTTTTTTTTTTTTTTTTATAGAAAATGCTATAATTTATTTATTTTTTGTATTAAATTAGAAATATATTTATATTTCTTTGAAATTAGATAGAATACTATATAATTTGATTTATTAGAAATACTACAACAAATAACCCGGATCAATATTTTTCAGGTTGAATTTTTCGTGGGTGTAAGAAAATTTAAAATATTTCTTTGTGTGTTATTGGAAAAAGATAAAAAATACTTTCCATCTAAGTTATTGATCTTGGTTCAAAAGTTACTTCTAGATAAATAAAAAAAAATGTTGTGATTCTTCTAGTACATTTAAATATTAAGATATTATATCTATTTAAATGTACTAGAAGAATTATAATATTTTATGTACATTTAAATATTAACATATTATATCTATTTAAATATCTTAATATTTAAATGTACTAGAAGAATCATAATATTTTATGTATTTATCTAGAAGTGACTTTTGAACCGGGATCAATAACTCAGATTCAAAGTTTTTTTTTTTTCCAATAACACAAAGAAATATTTTAATTTTTCTTACAACCGCTAAAAATCTGACTTGAAAAATATTGATTCAGATTATTTGTTACTGTCTTTCTAATAAATAAAATTTTATAGTATTCTATCTAATTTAAAAAAAAATATTTTTTTAATATTTTAATAAAAAATAAATAAATTATAACATTTTCTATAAAAAAAAAGTTAAGAATTTTATCATCCAAGTGAATGAATGAATCCGAATGAATGAAACCGATGAATGAAACCGATGAATTTGTAATAAGTTCTGGAGGACAAAACCAATAATTTAGTTATCGGTTTGGAAAATTTTAAAATTTTGTTCAAAGAGTCCGTAGATCGTAAAATTTAATATTGGTTTTGAAATTAATAAAAATTTCGTCGACCCCAACTCCTCTGAATTCGCATCCTATGAGATATCTCAAACTTGCGTGACTTTTTGCACTATCTAAATCGTTTACGTTCTGCACGAATCTCAAAGTTAAAATAATACTGCCCCCTACGTTCTCCTGAATAGGCACCGGACACATCGGTCAGGCAAAAATTGAGATATCTCAGAGGGGAGAGGGGTGTCCGATGTCCATTGGACTAAACTCGGTGTGATGGGTGGTTTATACCATCTGATTCATTTCAAAATCTGTGCGCACAGATATTAAAGCAAACAACGTGGATATTAAAGTGATGCATGCAGATTTGAAATAAATCGGACGGTAGAAACTATCCATCGAATTGAGTTTGGTCCGATGGGCATCGGACACCCCCTCTCCCGAGATAGGAGCAAGTCCGATGGACATCGGACCTACTATTCGGTTCAATTAGCTCTAACACCGTACGATTATCATTGAGATTTGTGTACACAAACTGAAAAATACTTGCACACATTTTAATGAATTCGCACGAATCTTGATACAGATCTGATGGTCATTTTCACCGATCGAAAAAAGATAGGTTCGATGGGCATGCACCTACTCTCAATTCCCCTCTCCATCTCAGAGGTTACGTACCCGACTCGTCTTTTCTCCCGCTCTTTTATTCTTTTAATTTTTTAATTCCAGACGGGTCCCATCTTAGATCTCCACTCCCACTTTTCTCTCTCTGTTCCTTGCACTTTCTCCCCAGTTTCGTTCTTCTTTTAATTTCTTTCTCATTCACTTGGCTTCTTCAAATCTTCTAAGAGCACAAATCATCAGCAAGGATTCTCTCATGTGCGATCGAATGCAAAATCGACTGTTGTAGTACAAGGTAATCCATTGATCTTGATCGGTTTTGAGTTCTTCACTTCTTGCTGAGTAGTTGGTATTGGAGGGATTTTTGTCATTTAGGTAAATTTTTAGTTGAGGCATTGGACGAGATTTTGATCGTGGTTTATGTGAACTGAATTTCTATGTTCGGTATCAGACAGTGTATGCTTGAATCTTTACAGCATTCAAATCACTGCCCTCCTTGCTGCCCCTTCTACCGGATTTCTCTCTCTAGAGCTTTGACCAAGTCAAAATTAGCTAAGAAAACCCCCCAATTTGCCTTCCGCTCCTGACATTCCTCCCTCCTTCGAACCTTTCTTGACCTCGAGAATAAATTTGGAAAATCTCTGCTCCAATTCTTTGTAATCCTCCCATGTGGCATTCTCTTCGCTTTGGTTGAATGAGCAATTGAACTTCCGCCACATTCCTCTTCTTGACCATCTGGATAAGCTTCGTCCAATTAGTCACGAATACATTTTTTTCTTAATTTGCTATCGGGTAAGATTAAACCTGGTTAACATCGGATAAAAAATTCTTGATCCTAGCTGGTATTAAAAATTTGAGTACACAGAGAAACTGCCGTACTTTTTGGTCTTTTACTCGCTACTTTTTCATTCTTTAAAAAATTATTTGTATGAAATAAGAACTTGAATAGGGAAAGAGGGAGGAGACCACCGGAAAGCAAAACTATGGAGAGGTACGCTTTTACCAGTAGATTTACATTCAATTTTCTTACTTTTGTTATCCTAAAGAATCTCGATCCATCTAGTCGAGACAATTGCTATAGAAATATGCTCTTCAATTAGATTGTATGTTTTATGGTTCTTAGTGCTTATGGTTAAACCTGGTTATACTCTTTCTATAGAGAGATAATAGGAACTAAGCATGTGCATCTGTAAAAAGATAATCAAACCAAAAAACCATATGTACAAAAAATTAACCTTGAAATATCTTCTTTTTTTACCAAAGGAGTGTACTGTTTCTCCAAAGTTGAAATCAACTAGCAGTAACTTTTCCTTTTGAACTTCAATAAAAATAAATAGAAGCTTCTCTGACTGAGATAATATGCACAGGGATCTGTTAAAAATAGCCCCTCTTGGAGCAGTATTGTTTGATATTAATGGAACAATGTGCGATTCTGATCCTTGCCATCACGGTGCTTGGAGTGAAGTACTTCAGAAGGTAACCTCCCTTTTTCTGTATCATAGTACAACTACTTGCAATTGTTGGAATTAATTATAGCAAGCATGAAAAAATTGAATAGTTTACGCCAGAGAAAAATCTGATCAACAGGTAGGATTTAATGGTGGTGTACCAATAACAGTCGAATTTAGTATGAAAAACATGACGGAGAAGACGGATGAACAGAATGCTCTGTCACTCTTCCCTGATTGGGATCAAGACCAACTCAGCAAATTAATTCAAGAGAAGGAAGCTTTGTATGAAAGGTAAATTTAAGCTGTTTAATTTGTTGATGATTAATAATTAGTTGACATCTTAAGCATGAATCAGGCCCTACATTTAATTTACGCTAAAAAATAAATCTATGTTGGTTCAGAGGTTGCATGGTACTGGACAGCTTGGTTTTGCTTTAGGAGATGTATTGGTTGATTTTGTCTATTGATTAGCAGTATATCATATATGACTAGTGCTGATTAGTCCAGTATCTCACTTGACATATTAATCTGGTCCTAATTGGCAAATAATGGTACTTTTGTCTAATTGAAAACAGATTGGTAAGAAAGCATCTAAAGGAAATAAATGGGCTACACAAGTTTTGCAAGTGGATCGAAGAAAAACGACTAAAGCATGCTGCGGTGACAAATGCATCCAGATACGATGCTGAACTGATCATCTCCAGCTTGGGCCTTTCTGATTTTTTCCCATTAATTGTTACTGGAAAAGAATGCAGGAGAGCCAAGCCTTTTCCTGACCTGTATTTGAAAGCTCTTAGAGAACTCAATGCATCTCCGGATCATACACTTGTTTTTGAGGTTGGTTTTTTTACTAGGTTTTCCTTTTTCCGTGTTGTTTTTGATTGGGGCATTAATTGTTGCCTCCTCTTTTTTGGCATGCTTAAACAAGTCGTTGACACACTGCCCAATTGTTAATGTGTATCCCTTTCTTGATACAGCACTCCTTGTTCTTTTGTGACAATATGCTTTAGAACTAATATACTGGTATGTTCTCCTAGACTAATTGAGCACTTATGGCAATAACTTTAGTGACAGTCATTGGGCCAAGGGACGGAAGGTAGTGTATTATAAATTGAAAATTTGTAATTTTATCCATTGAATTTTACAATTTTTATTCATTAATACTTTTAGCCTCTTATAAAATAAAATTAAACTACACTTGATTTTCTAGGCCCCCAATCTCAATTTTCTAGTTCCACCCTGATTGGACCTTCTAATAATTTTGTTCTTTTAGGATTCGGTGACCGGAGTCAAGGCAGGAGTGGCTGCTGGAATGCAAGTAATTGGAGTTGCAGCAGAAGGCCAAGAGAAACTTCTTATTGAAGCTGGAGCTACACTTTGGATAAGAGATTATCAGGATGAAAAGCTTTGGTTAGCTCTAGAAAAACTAGGTACAAGGAAATGATAATATTCTTAAAAAATTGGGGATTTATTGCTTTTATTTCATGATTTCTTACATGAACTGTGCTGTGCACTCTTAATGTAAGATGCTCCTGAAGTAAAAAAGAATAAATTACACTTAATTATCCTTAAGAGTATTACTTTCTTTCTATGTTGCATGGATACGGATACGGATGTCGTATCGGATACGATACGGATACGGCGATACGTTAATTTTAAAAAATCTAGGATACGATACGCCTATTATATATATAATTTTGTATTATATTATTAGTTTAGAATGTTGACAACAAAGATTACCTTGGTCCAGTGGTATGTGTCTCCGCTGAGGCTCAGCATGTCCTGGGTTCTAGGCTCGCAGGACGCAAAAAATTTAATTTTGTGCTTCGCGGTTCACGGTAGACCACATCATGGTTCATGCGAATTCTCTCATAATGCGGTCCACGTGACGTATCAACGCGTATCGGCCGCGTATCCAGGTACTGAAGGTCTTATATGAGAGTTAAAGATACGCCACACGTATCAAGTCCAGTAACATAGCTTTCTTCTCATTTTGGTCTTTCAATTTTTATAGTACCTTGTTGATTCTTAAGTTCTTCAATTTACCCAAATAGCTCTATTATTAGCATTTGTTAAAAAGACAAATACAAATAATGGTAAACATGCCAACAACAAACAGGAAGCGAATGAACATATTTCATTCGTCAAATGGATGATAATGTGGCTGATGACTCAGCAATGTCCATGTCATATATATGACATGTGCATTGTAGATCAACAAATTCATGGCTGGCTGTGTAAAAATATTGTTATAAATATAATTATATTGAAGATTTAGATGGCAATATTAGCTTGCACGCTATCATGCATTCATTAATAAGCATAATTACGATGACATAACCACCCATGTCACAACTTAGATGCTTATAATGATACTGCCGATGAATTGGTAAATTTGTCAGTACTTCCAGGTACCAGTTTGAACCAATCAGTTTTTCAATATCAGACTGCCAGTATCCCCCCGGCACTTACAAATTCCAGACCATACCAGTCTGCTTAATCTTTTACACAAACACATAAACACCTTTTAGAAATTATAACAGATTGGCAATGAAGAAGAAAAGAAATAAATGGGCTCGATGATAATTGTAGTGTAGTGTAGAAATTATAACACAAACATCTGTCAATATCTTTACCCCAATAGCCGCCATCAAGTGTAGTGTAGAATTAGTTCGTTGATAATTGAAGGATTGTTTAGATTCCAAACAATCTCCCAAGTCAGAACAAAGTCAAAGTCATTCAGCTGCATTAAAGTATTCCCAAAACAAAATACAGCATAGAAATATAGATAACTACGGGTGCTCACTTGTTAATATAAAAAATATTGATTTTAACAAGTGAGCATTTCTCGAGTATCAACCTAATTACAGAAACACAATCAGCTTATAAGAGCTATGAACGAAGCTAGTTTGAGGATATCAATCAGCATCAAAATATTCTTCAGGGACATAAAATTTCAATCCAATTTCCTGCAAGGTCAATTAAATCAGAATTAGAACCAAATGAAGAATTTGAAATGAATGACCCAGTATAAATGAGGACAAGTCATCAATCATATTTGACAGCTTCTGTATCTTGTTGTACATGTACACTTTGGGAGAAACAATATAGTAACATTCAAATTATACAGCATTATGAAACATTTTTCGAAGAGAGGCTACGGTACGATGCATAGTGCATATTGGTTCGTGATATAGATCAACTGATCAACATCTCCATTTTCTTTTCTTTTTGAAATCCTGAACCGTTCAACATAATCCCAATATGGAATTGTACTTGTAAATCAAATTTTATATTTTTTTAGAATTTTCTTACTACATTTTTAGATAGGTAAAAAATCACTTGATCTAAAGATTCCAGACCATCCAAAAGTAGTAATTTCCTACAAATTAAAAAAATAGTACAAAAATTCTAAAAAATGTAAATTTTTTGTCAGCAAGTATATTTTCATATGAAAATCATGTTGAACGGTTCACATCGACTATTTGGACTTTGAAAACAAAAATAGTCATCTGTAGTATGGACCAATCTACGCCATGCATAGTACCATAGCCTCACTCTTTTAGTTAATGGAAGCATCTCTTCATGTTTCAAGTATTAAAAAAAAAAAGCAGAAACAAGAAAGGTGAAATCATACCTTTGCAAATTCTCTGTCTGCATCACTATGATCACCAGCCCTTCCTGCTGCATCTCCCACATAGAATGATCTATAAAAAAAAAAGGTTCATGCAAGTACCAATTATCATTTTAAATTGAAGATATGGCATCAAAAACCCAAATCGTACTTCAGAAAATTTAAAAAAATTAGGAAATAATAGGTTTCATACAGTACAGAATTTAATGAACTTAAATCTCTATAAGAAAGAGGAAAGAATAATAACTGATGCATGTCAATGGCAACTCCAGAATTGAAGTGTTCTTTCAATAATGTCCACATCCCTATACTTGGTTTGCGATATGCATCTGCATTTTGGCCTTTATTGCTGAAACCACAAGCAATGAAAACCTAGAAAAAAAAAAATACACACAAACATTTGTAAAGTACTAATATTTCCCAAATCATAGAAATCAGTATATGAAACATTGCCAGAAGGTAAAGGGGACCTGAATTGGAACTTCAACACACTTGATGAAGTTTTCTAGCCGACCTATTTTGGAGTCAACAGCTACTTGTCTCTTATTTTTCCATCTATCAATGTTTGATTCATTTGTAAAAATGACCTAACATAACAGAAATGTTGTAATAAATAGAAGTAAAACCAATAGCAATATCAGGAAGCAGGATCATTTACGAAAAATACCAAGTCATCTAATACATTTGCAAACAACACAAGATTTATACGGACTAATTGAAAACCCATTTGGCTGAGAATCCTCACAGACTCCATACAAGAAATTCAGGGCAATTTAGTCATTTTTTGTTCATTTAAGTTGGTAATCACACAACCAGATATTGACTAGTCTTAGTTTGCAAACATAAGAAATGCTGAGGCCCTATTTGCAAATACAGTAAACACATTATGTTAATCTGAAAACAAAACTAACCAGCTTGTACCCATCGTTGTACAATTCCTTTAACTTCTTAGGGATATCTGGGTACATCAGAGACCATGCGTTGGCACCAGTTCTACATAGAAACAAACATATACTGACAATTAATTTCCACTTTTGACAGATAACAGATATTATCAACTTTTTCTGTCAAAAGGAAAATATAGGTAAAGCAATTTGGCACCGCACTTGTATCTTTACTCATTGAAAATAATTTCTAGTAGCTGGTGCAAAGAATACTACATTCTAAATTATCAGGATGCAATGCAAAATATTGGATTCCTGTCATAAAGACCTAAAGAATTATAAAAACCATGAAACTTTCTTCCAAAACGTAATAAAATACAGTGAATACCTTCTGACATTGGTATTTGCTAGACATCCATCAAAATCAAAAGCTGCTATTTTGGCTGAATCATGAAGCCCATCTCCCTGACATATAACAGAGTGGGAGTTAGAAATGCAAAATGTTAAGCTTAACCAATATCCGCCTTTTGCAAATACATGCAAATGTTATTGTTTACAATGAACACCCTCTTGGTATGTGACATTGCAAATAAAATCCACCCTATCAGATTATTTTTAAAGAAAAACATATCCCATTAAACCTGGAAACTTTTGCCACTAATTTCAATGTATATATTTATTTTTTAAGCCAAGAGTGGAAAGATATTAGATTGGCACAATTTAGAAATTCTGTTCCAATATATGTGAACTAAAAATCTTAATATAGTGAGGGACCAAACTTAAAACTAACAAACGTAAATGTTAGATATATTTTGAATAATCTTAATTACATGCATATAATAAAATTATGAGATTATGACTTCATTTCGATAACCATCAAGAAAGGGGGTTGAATTGCAAAAATTTAATCTGTTGATTTTGTTAGCTTTTGATGCATATCAAACTAAAATTGCAATAATGTAATTTTTGGTAAAAAAAATGCAAGCAAAATAATGACCTTCACATTGAAGATCACGGTCTGGAAGGCTTTCCATTGTGGTGACAGTGTGGCATCCTAAATAAAAACCAGATAAAATAACAGAAAACAATGATTACTTGCACATTAATCTGTTCAATATAAGTAAGATATTATAATGTTGGTGCCAAGGACTTGATGCAGTTCAAAAAGTGAGACCAAGAAAACCAAACAGAAAAGAAACCAAAAGAGAAAAAATAAGACCATTTGATTTTAATTGAAGATCCTCAATAACCAAGATCACACATAAAGATCATCAGTGTGTTACCTTGTAATTGTCTTTGATTTCAGAATCAGAGAATTTAATATCTTGGCCATCTCTAGTGTCTGAAGATTGCTAAAATACAATAAACAGATTGGTACTGGTAAAAACAAAAAAAATGGAAATCTTCACATAAGAAAAAGAAAGAGATATAAGGTTCTTATTGAAAAATAAATCTTCTGTAAATTCTTTTTGGTACAAAATAGAATGGAACAAAACAGCAATTTTAATTTATGTGTATCTTCATAAACACAAATATTAGAAAGGAAAATATACTGTCACATTTTGCTTCTTCTTCATGGGGGAATCATCTGATTGGCTGGCACCATCACAATCTCTCTTCTTAGTAACCAAAAAAAAATCAGATAAGAAAATCTGTGTCAAACTATAACATTACAATAATCCCCAAATGGGATATATTTGAATCAGCAAATCTATGAGAAAGCAATAATTTACAGCAGCAAGCTTTTAAAACTACAGGGAGAATCTAATATCACAGAAAGTGTTTTCTTGTATTTTTTTTATGGTTGTCGGCAATTACCGACAACGAAAGTGTTTTCTTGTAGTTGTTAGCTCAATGACATTGCTACTAACAAAAACAAAAATAAACTGACGACACTCCTAATCTAGTAACAACAAATCATAGATAAATTCAAAACAAAATCTTAGAGAAATAGTGGGAAACCTTTTTATCTCCATTAGAAGATGCACCAACTTCTAGGCTCCTTAAAGCCTCCTTATCTGCTTCCTAGAAAATCAACCCTTAAATCCATCATTTATTATTAACCTCACCATAAATCACCACAAAAAACAAAAAAAAATTACACACACCTTTAGCGAAGCAACACCTACTATATCCTCCACTGAACCAATCGGGTTCGACTTGACTGGAAAACAATCTAAATGGTACCATTTCGTCACATCGAACCCTTGCGGACCCTTGCCAGAAGATCCGATCCGTAGTGAGCCCGAACCGATACCCTTTCCACAGCCTTTGCACGTGGATCGACCCGATTTGGCGTACTCCGTCACAACCTTTGTCGGCGCCATTAGAAGGAAAGCGACGAAGAATAGAGAGATTTATGGGGGGTTTTGGGAGAAGTGAAAGCGACACTAGCATCGAAAGAAGGACAAGATCAAAGGGTACAGACGTGCGAGCAGTACGATATATTACTTTTGTTATTCTCAATTTTTATAGGGGTTTTAGGTAAGGCGGGAAGAGGAGAGGTGGCGAGCACCATTCGTCGGAGAAGAGACCAATGAGGCGAGAAATAGCCCAATATGATTATATGGGCCTGTAACTAAAAAGCCTTTTTAGGTAAGAACAAAATTCATTTGGGATTCTGACAGTTGGACCTTTAATTTTAGTATTTCTTTGAAGGAACTGACTTAATCAGTTGAATTGGGCTATGGTGCATTCCAATATATACAGACACTCCTATGATTGAATTATAAAACATTGAATTCGAAATTCAAATAAATGATCTAACAGGCTTAACGTTATTTTTCGTATTAAAATGTGCTTGTAAATATAATTTTAAAGTAATTGAAAAAGTTTTATTATTTTTTTAGAATTTTTTAAAATCATTGTTTTTTAGAAATTTCTGAACCATAAAAAATAGCAATTTTAAAATTTCTAAAAAAATAGCAAACATTTTTCAAAAAATGTAAATTTTGGTCTCCATGCACTTTCAATATGGATATCAAATGTGAATATTTTGAAATCGATCTAAAAGGCTCAACATGTTCTTCATATTAAAATGTGCCTGCAAACAAAATTTTATATTTATTGAAAAAGTTTCATTAATTTTTTAGAATTTTTTCAAAATCATTGTTTTTCAGAAATTTTTGGATCATAAAAAAGCAGTGATTTTAAAATTTCTAAAAAAAATAGCAAACAATTTCTAAAAAAATATAAATTTTTCTCTTCATGCACATTTTAATATGGATATTAAATTGAATATTTTGAATCGGTTGTTTAGAAATCAAAATCAACAATTTATATCAGTTTATTACAATTACAATTCACCATGGCCCAACTCTAATCAATTGATCTCGGTTCTCTCCTGTTATTTTATTGGCTGTTAGTTAGAACATTACTATCTAACAGTACCCAATGGAATTATGGAAGTCAATGCCGAAATGTACATTTAATATAATAAACCAAAACTTTTGGGACTTTTAGCAAAAGTGTATTACAGAGAATCTTCTTTAGAGAAAAGAATGAATTGTTTAATAATTCCTTGATACATGGCTAATTACTCTAATTAAAAAGTACAACATAATGCCCGTCAAACTATTGGTTGTTTTGTAGCGCTAGGTTGAGACAGAGAACATTAATTGCTAGCAACTTTTCATGAGGACCCATTAGATCAAATTTTTGATTAGACATTCGTTGGGATAAAATAATAAACTTTCTATGATTGTCGATACCAGTGTTGTAAAAAACGTTCATTTAGACTGATTAATCGGTCAATTAATCGTTAGCGGTGATCAAACAATCACAAAATTTCTCAACTAATCGACCGATTATTTTCAATTATGACCAATTATTTCCGATAAATTATTTCTGATTAATCCCTTAGCAGTACCATGTACGTCCGACCATCGCATACCATTATTTATAACACAGGTGAATATACAACCAAAGAAATTATGGTCAAACAAGCAACATTTAAAAATTGTTTAGAAAACATCATAGCAAATATGACCTTATGTAGTTTTTAATTGTGATTGTCAGATCCATGATTAATTACTAATTATATAATAACTAACAGATCTCATCATTTAAAAAATGGGTCGTCTGACTTAAATGAACTAATCATCTAAAAATGGATATTCAGTATTTAAATTTCTACTGTTTAAAAGTAGATGACAATGTAAGGTTCTCATAGTTTTATTCCGATACTGAATAATAGTCGTAAATTTATTTTTTTAGATTTAAACTTGATATTGGCGGTACGCACTTTTTTTACCTTAAATATATATTTTTAAATGACTATATTGTATAATTTTATATTAAATTTTCTATTCATATTTCTATTACTGTATTTTATAATATAACCTATATCTCATTTTTTTTACAACATGCATGTGTAATTATGTGTTTTCGGGAAGAATTTAAAAACAACTCTAATGTCATAAATTCTTAGAAGCTACAAAAGAATACACTGGTTTGATTCATGCATATATACTATTTAAATGATGAAGGACAAATCATGAAAATAGTTGTAATAAAAGCCCCTCAAATAACATGTCTATTGATAAATCCTTGTGACATCAGATGGTGTTACCAATATCATACTTAACTAAAAGGACAAAATTGCTATGAGACTAACTAGTGCCCAAGTACAAATCAGATGATATATATACCTCTGGTTAATTTCTTCATAGATAATATATCAAACTTTTTGTGGTGTGTGTGTGAAACAATGAACATATGTAGTAGTACTATTTATTTACTGAAAAGTTGGCAAAATAAAATAAATATAAAAGTGATTGAGCAACCTCCTATAATAGAATTTCTCTTAAAAAAGGGACCTCATCAGTCTCTGTGGTCAATAACACCTCACACACATCATGGTCAGAGAATAAATATCCAGTACATGCATTTTTCTCCTTGATGTAGCCATATTTGTATCTTGCTCCCTGCCATGTCTTCTCACTCTTCACACACTTGCTCACCATCACAAAACATACAAACACAAATTGAAGAAAGCCAACCCCTCTCAAATAATGGAAGCTTTTTTGATAATTGGCTAATGGACACGAAAAAGTCGACCATGTTTGTCGACTCTCCTAGCCTTGACAGCCTTCACTTCTCCCTTGACCTTGAAGCAGATCATTCAGCAAGAGTATCAAAATGCACCGACAGATCTTCATTCCACTTCGATTTACAAGGCTTTGGGTCCGCCGACATGTCTGTTGCTGACCATATGATCCACAATGGCTCACTTGTCCCTCTAAACCTAATTAACCAACAAAATAATGATAATGAAAACAATGCCATCCCGGAAGGCTCGGTTTTGATTGAGTCACGTAATCCGATTGATACTTCGAAAATGCATAGGACCCGATATGGCCGTGTAGACAAAAACCACGTTATTGCACCACATTCTTCACCTATCTATAGCCCGGTGAACACTCCACGAGCCTCAAATAATAGGAGTGTCATGAGAGCCATCAAACATAAGTTGAATTGTTTTGAAGGATCCAGGAAGCCTTCAAAAAGGATTGTTATGCGGAAGTACTTGAAAAATTTTCTGCATTTTTGTAAGAAGGTAAAGAAAATCGGAATGATGGTGCGACGAGTGTCCCCTAGAGCGTGTGATGATGCGGCATTTAGAACAAAATCGGGGTGCAGTACTCCCTTCCCTAGAGCGAGTAATGATGGTGCTTTAATTAGAACAAGATCAGGTTGTAGCGGTACCTTCTCTAGAGCGAGTAGTATTAATGATACCGCATTTGGAATGAATTCGGGTTGCAGCAGTCCCTTGTATGATGCTGGTAGAGAAATTGCCATTAGAGAAGCAATTTTGTTCTGCAAGACCTCTTCAAGGAAGTACTCGGTACGTAAATCTCCAAATGCACCATTTAAATTCACTATTTAGTAATATATTGATGTTATGGGGAAAAAACTACACCAAAAACAATCATTTTGTTTTAAGTTTTGGATAATTTCTCACCATCAACGTTTAAAACGAGAAAAATGTATACGACATTTGTGCTTCAACTTAGAAAATTTTCATCATTTATTTTTTCTTTTGCTAGCTAAATCCCTCAAGTATATATATATTGACAATGTATCACGACCACTTGATCTTTTATATATTCAATTCCCATCATCTCCTGTGTGAATTAATGCAACAATTTAAGCAGGTGTTTACAAAGAACTACTTTTTCTTTGAATTTGGAGAGATTTCTCATCGAGCCAAACAAGGCCTTACTACAACGAAACCTTCTTTTCATTAATTCTTTTTTGCACCAGCAGCCATGCATGGCTTGAAGATTTTTAAAGTTCTGAATTTTTGCTGAATGTTTGACAGGAACCTTTGGTAGCTGATCAAGATGAAGAAACTAATAAGTAGCTAGCTGCGCAAAATCATGTGGCTTTGAGAAAGTGAGAAATTAATTTATATAGCCCTGGCCGAGAATTAATCTAGCTAGCTAACTAGTGCATATAATTTTTCTCTGTCTTCGTCATAACTAGTCATACTTTTGCTCCTTTCATGTATGCAAGTATTAATTTGTGTAATTGTCATTGGAAATTAATTTCTATTTTCCTTGAATATATATAGTTAAATTTCACAAACTCCTCAATCTCTTTATTGTAATTGGTAGACGATAAATATATTATCTCTCTTAATTGCAATAGTGATAAAAAAAATCCAGCCAATTTATTTTGTTAGTGTATATATTATGACTTCTTTTGTAGCATTACACCTCTTATTAGTGTCTCATGACCTTCTCAAATCTTGGGAATCGCTACTAGAATCATTTACTTTATTTTACTTTCCAAATTTCGAAATAAAAATGAAGGGATATTTATATATACAGAGAGTGTTGGGCTATGGTATACACCTTGGCAGCTTCCGTCAAGATTTAAAAAAAAAATAAAGAGTGAGAGTTGGGCTGGTGCATTGCAATGTATAGGTCTTTTTGTACGTTGAATTATAAATCGTTGGCTTTGATTTCCAAACAACTAATTCAAACCGTTCAATTTGATATTCATATTAAAATGTACTTGGAAATCAAATTTTATATTTTTTTTAAATTGTTTGCTATTTTTTTTAGAATTTTTGAAAATCTCTGTTTTTCTATAGTCCATAAATATTTAAAAAATAGCAATTTTCAAAAATTCTAGATAAATAGTAAAAAAATTAGTCTCCAAGCTCATTTTAATTATATGGAGAACATGTTGAGCCCTTTAGATTGATTGTTTGAACTTCGAATTCAACGGTTTGTAGTCCAATGCACCATAGCCCAACTATATATATACATACATACATACATACATACATACATATATATATATATATATATATATAGGGATGGGCTATGGTGAGTTGCGAAGTAAAACAATATTTTACTTCCCACTCGTATTCCAATTTGAAAATCCAAATAACCGATCCAAACCGTTCAACATTTTCTCCATATTGAAATGTGCTTGGAGACTAAATTTTATATTTTTTGGAATTTTTTTTACTATTTATTAAGCCACTTTCAAAATGACAAGTCCGGGTGAACAGTAAAATTTTCTAGACCATTGAATCAGTGATTTTCAAAGTGACTTAATAAATAGTAAAAAAAATTCCAAAAAATGTAAAATTTGGTCTCCAAGCATATTTCAATATAGAGAACATGTTGAGCGGTTCGGATCGGTTGTTTGAATTTTCAAAATGAAAATATAGTGTCATAGAGTAAAAACTTGTTTTACTTCGCAACTCACCATAGTCCATCCCTATATATATATATATATATATATATATATATATATATATATATATATATATATAGGAAAGTTAGGGTGCAATGTGTTCACCAACAAGGTATGGTGAGCATAACTTCAAAAGTATATCGGATCAGCTTCAAACGACGAATCCAAACTGTTGAAATCTATATACTTCATGAGTGATGCATGTTACATATAAAGTTTTGAAAGTTTCAAATTCATTTGCTATAAGGTCAAGCGGTCAAAGAAATTATGAAAAAAATAAATATATAAAGCAACTTATAAAATAACTTATAATATTCTTTTTTTCATAATTTCTTTGACCGCTTGACCGTGTAGAAAATAACTTTATAAGTTGTTTCATATATTCATTTTTTCATAATTTCTTTGACCGCTTGACCATGTAGCAAATAAATTTGAAACTTTCAAAATTTTGCATATACATGCACCACTCATGAAGTACATGGATTTCAACAGTTTGGATTCGTCATTTGAAGTTGATCCGATATACTTTTGAAGTTGTGCTTATCAAATCCTCTTGGTGATCACATCACACCCTAGCTTTGCTCTCTCTCTCTCTCTCTCTCTCTCTCTTGAAATCCTGGCATAGGCTGCCTAGGTGCGCTCTCTCTATATATATATGTGTGTGTGTGTGTGTGTGTGTGTGTGTATAAGTCCTCTTGTACATTGGACTACCAATTAATATTGGTTTTAAAGTTCAAACAGTCGATGTGAAGGGTCAACATATTCTCTATATCAAAATGTGCTTGGAGACCAAATACATTTTAATATGGATATCAAATTGAACGGATTGGATTAGTTGTTTTGAAGTCAAAACCAACGATTTATAATTCAATGTACAAGAGGGCGTATACATTACAATACACCATAGTCCAACCTATCATGCTCTCTCTCTCCCTCTCTCTCTCTCTCTCTCTCTCTCTCTCTCTCTCTCTATATATATATATAGTAGAACTAGGGTGCTCTTAGGAGTACCAAGCCCCTTCGTACTCTAAACTCTAAAACCTATCGGATTAACTTCGAATGATGAATCCAAACTGTTAAAATCCTTCTATCTTACAAGTGGTGCGTCTACATGTGAAAATTTTAAGGTTTTGAATTAATTTAGTATAAAGTCAAGTGGTCAAAATTCTTCCAAAAAATTAATGTAGAAACCTTCTAATTTTGACCGCTTGACTTTATACTAAATTAATTCAAAACTCTAAAAGATTCACATGTAGACGCATCACTCGTAAGGTAGAAGGATTTCAATGGTTTGGATTCCTCGTTCGAAGTTAATCTGATAGGTTTTACAGTTAAGAGTACAAAGGAGCTGGGTACTCCTAGGAGGACCCTAGTTATACTATATATATATATATATATAGGGATGGGCTATGGTGAGTTGTGAAGTAAGACAACATTTTACTTCACGCTCGTATTCCAATTTGAAAATCGAAACAACCGATCCGAACCGTTCAACATTTTCTTCATATTGAAATGTGGTTGGAGACTAAATTTTACATTTTTTGGAATTTTTTTACTATTTATTAAGCCACTTTGAAAATCACAGATCTAGGTGAATAGTGAAAAACAGTAAAATTTTCTGGACTATTAGATCAGCGATTTTCAAAGTGGCTTAATAAATAGTAAAAAATTCCAAAAGTTGTAAAATTTGGTCTCCAACCACATTTCAATATGGAGAACATGTTGAGCGTTCAGATCGGTTGTTTGAATTTTCAAAATAAAAATATGAGCGTGAAGTAAAAATAACATCTTGCTTGGCAACTCACCATAGCCCATCTCTCTCTCTCTCTCTATATATATATATATATATATATATAGAGAGAGAGAGAGAGAGAGAGAGTAGAACTAGGGTGCTCTTAGGAGTATCAAGCTCTTCTATATTCTTAACTCTAAAATTTATCGGATTAACTTGGAACGATGAATCTAAACCGTTCAAATCCTTCTATCTTACGAGCGATGCTTCTACATGTGAAAATTTTCAAGTTTCAAATTAATTTAATATAAAATCAAGTGGTCAAAATTAGAAAGTTTCTAAATTAATTTTAATGCATTCATTTTTTGAAAGTCTTTTCATGACTTGACTTTATACTAAATTAATTCAAAACTTTAAAATTTTCAGATGTAAAAGCATCACTCATAAGGTAGAAGGATTTTAACAGTTTGGATTAATCGTTCGAAATTAATCCGATAGATTTTAAAGTTAAGAGTACAAAGGACTTGGTACTCCTAAGAGAATTAGGGTGCTCCTAGGAGTACCAAGTCTTTTGTACTCTTAACTTTAAAATCTATCGGATTAATTTCGAATGATGAATCCAAACTGTTAAAATCCTTCTACCTTACGAGTGATGCGTCTACATGTGAAAATTTTAAAGTTTCGAATTAATTTAGTATAAAGTCAAGTGGTCAAAAGGCTTCCAAAAAATGAATGCATTAAAATTAATTGAGAAACCTTCTAATTTTGACCACTTGACTTCATACTAAATTAATTCGAAACTTTAAAATTTTCACCTTGTAGACGCATCACTCGTAAGGTAGAAGGATCTCAACAGTTTGGATTCATCGTTCGAATTTAATCCGATATGTTTTAGAGTTAAGAGTACAAAGAGGCTTGGTACTCCTAGGAGCACCCTAGTTCTACTCGATATATATATATATATATAGAGAGAGAGAGAGAGAGAGAGAGAGAGGTTGGCTAAGCTCAAAACGTTTGTTCCTAGTGTCAGGAACAAACGATTTGGTTCTCTGATTTTCAAAGTCCAAACGGTCGATCCAAATTGACAGGTGTTTAATCTATATTAAAATATGCTTGGAGACCAAATTTTATATTTTTTGGAATTTTTTTACTATTTACTAAGATGGTTTGAGAATTGTTGCTTTTCAAAGGTGCAGAATTTTCATAAAAACAACAATTTTCAAACCATTTTAATAAATAGTAAAAAAAATTTTAAAAATGTAAAATTTGGTCTCCAAGCACATTTTAATATAGATTAAATATCTATCGGTTTAGATCGACCGTATGGACTTTGAAAAAATTAGAGAACTGTATCGTTTGTTCCTAAGGCTAGGAACAAACTGATAGGGCCATGTTACACAGGCCCTAAAAGGCTTAAATAACATCTGGGATTCGGACCTTGCAATTGACAGGCCAACCCAGAATATGAAATAAAAGCCCAATTAAATAACAGGCCGACATACCGGCATAACCGCTACACGCGGGATAACTGTAACATGCGGCATAAAACCGCTACACGCGAGACAACCACTAACCGACTTCCTAACCGCTCCCACATCCTCTGAGAAAACCACAGAGGGGGCGGTTAGAAAGGAGGATATAAAAAGCCTCAGATTTCCTGAAAAAGGGAGGAATTTTCTACCAACAAAAAACTACGCTAAGAGAGATATCGATAGGGAAGAGTAGAATATCTCACATCCTCCTTCCAATTTCTTAACTAAGTCGGTTTGCATCCCGCAGTAAGCCGACCCGTAGCCATCTCGACTTATCGACCGAGATAAGGAGAGATCCAACCTTCAACACCATTTCGACTTATCAACCGAGATAAGGAGAGATTCCGTCCCACCAGCTCATTTCTAACATACGGGCTATCCACTCCAGATAGGCCGTATCAACCACCGTGGGGCCACCTAGCCTAGGAACTACGGAACTAGATGGATTCTTCACAGATGGTCAACACTTCGCCACCTGGAGTCGAGATCATTCCCCCGAGGGAACTGCCTCATAGCAACTTCGTGTTGGAACTAATCAATGACCCAGCAAGGACTGTAGGAGGCACGACATTGACGACAACCGTCGTACCACCGGGGATTACAACGGCGAATGCTAATATGCCGCCCTGGCCCTCGACACCTATGTTGACTTCGGCTGCTATGCCGAGACCTACTCCCTGGACGATACCGCAGACATCCAGTATTGGGACAACCCTTGTGTCAACTGTGGCCCCGCAGCCACAACTCATCCCGTATTACTCCGGGGGGCCGTACCCCTACTCCCCTTATCCATATTACCCTCCGATAGGGCCTCCGTTTGCTTACAACACCCCATACGGATCATACACCCCGGGGGCCCCAGGGTACTATTACGATTCGACCCCTATGCCTTCTTTCCCACCAAAGTCCACTGCGCCGAGGCCCTATACCATAAGTCGACCCCCCCAGGAACAACAGACGGCTCCCCCTGCAGCCGCACTGGCTCGACCACCAACACAAGAACGTCCTGCTGAATGGGGCCAGGCCATTCAACCAAGGAATTTGAATCTCGAGTTCATTCAGGTCAGAACTATTCGAACGGGTGAAACCGACACGCCAGATGAACAAATTAGAAAGCCTGAGGACTGCAGAAAACATCCCGCGGAGGAACAAGGAGAGAGCCAAGCCATTATGCAACAAGACGAGCTGCCACGTCCCGAAGGAAATAAGGACGACCGAGAAGGCCCAGCCGATCGAGCCTCTATACGACAGCATTCACGGGAAAAGAGGTCCCGTCGAGATCAGGCACGATCCCGGCGCGAAAGAACTGATGGTCGACATGAAGAAAGGGGACGCAGCCGCCGTCGTGAACGAAGGCATTAGCGCGATTCTCCCAGCCCCCATAAAGGAGTTAGCTTAGCCCGAGTGGAGAAGCTAATCCAAGCGCGTATAGCCGAAATGACCAACAAAACGACGGATACTAGAACCATGCCGCTGGGGGTGGAGGATGGTCCTTTGGCGGCCGACATATACAGAACTCCTATGGCAGACTTCCGCTATCCCAATGCCTTGCCTAATTTCAAAGGAAGCGGGGATAACCAAGACCCACACAACTTCATCTATGGGTTTCAAGAACGCCTTCGCTTACTAGGGGCATCTGACGCTATCATGTGTCGTAAATTTACTACTTGTTTGACGGGTGAAGCATGGGATTGGTACATGACGCAGCCCCAGGGATCCATCACGAGGTTTTCTGACCTCGCTAAAGCTTTCCTGGAGCGGTACACTTTCATCAAGCCACTGCCCGCCACTTGCGAGACACTTCTCGACATTGTGCAAGGACCCCACGAAAGGACAGGAACCTTTGTAAATAAGTTCGTTGAAGCATCGCGAAAAATACCTAACCTAAAAGAAGAGTTCGCCTTGGCAGCCATAAAGAGAGGACTCAGAAGGGGCGGCCCTGGGACATTGCGATATGAAGCACACATGAAAAAGATGAACACTCTGCGAGAGTTCGTGGCATTCGCCGAAGGATACATTAGGGCCGAAGATGACAATAGAAGCCCCAACAGGCCGAGATCCCGATCACCACGAATGAAGGATAGAAGTTGGCAGTCCAAGTCGAGTCGGCCCAAGGGCCAAAACTCATCTCGCCGGACAAACCGTAAACAGCACTCCGAGATGATCCAGGATGAGAAGGAAGAATATAGGCCCTGGTTCGACCGATATGCGCCCTTTACCAAACCAAGGCACGAGATGTACCAGATAGTGCAAGATGAATTCGACTTACCAGCACCTTTACGACAAGAGATTTTCGAAGTAAAAGATCCAAGCAAACGGTGCCTGTTTCATGGATTTGACGGACACTCAACAGGTGATTGTCTCAAACTAAAAGATATACTGGAAAAGTTGGCACGCCAGGGCAAGTTGACAGATTACATCAAGTCCGAGTTCTATGAAAAATGGAAGTGACAATAGAACGGACGTAACAGAGAATTCAAAAAAGACATCCCTTACAAAAGGAACTCCAATAGAGAACGACAAAGGGGGCCTCCGATACAGAACCCAGAAAGAACCGAGATACCACCCGGAAGACAGGCAAACAAGCCCCGTGATACATATGATTAGCGGAGGAGTCAGTGACATGACCCGTCTACCCAGGAAAGGTACCAGACAGTACCCCGCGGTATTGAGCGTAGAGGTCCCGCCAAGCAGGAAGCGGTCTCGAGAGGATGAAGTTATATCCTTCTCTGAAAAAGACATGGGTGACATCATAGGACCACATGATGATCCCGTAGTTCTCACCTTTAAAATTGGCCAGCATAGAGTCCGGAGAATACTTGTAGACACAGGCAGCTCTGCCGACATCCTGTACTTATCGGCATTCAAGAAAATGGGTATGAACGAAGACCAATTACAAAAAATCGCGTCCCCGTTGGTAAGTTTCACCGGCGATACCCTCCGACCACACGGCATCACGAGGCTAAAAGTCACTTTCGGCATCCTGCCTAAAATGACAGAAGTCATGGTAGACTTTCTGGTGGTTAGCGCACCATCAGGTTACAACGCAATAGTGGGACGAAGAACGCTCAATCAAATCGGGGCGGTCATATCATCCCTATGCCTAAAGATTAAGTTCCATACCGAGAATGGGATAGGTGAAGAATGCGGGCAACAGAAAGTCGCACGCGAGTGTTATCTCACCTCACTTCACGGTCATGAAGGTTCTGTAAACAATGTGGAGGCCTCAAACTAAAATGCACGACCAGCGACATCAAAGCTAAAATCCCCTGCCGACTTCATGCCTCCAAATACACCCCTCGCTCTTGACCCCACTGACAAAGCCACATCCAAAACAGACTTGGAACCAACAGACGAAGTGGACCAGATCGAGTTAGGAGAAGGAAGAACTTTGAATATCGGAAAAGCCATCCAAGGAAAGGCAAAAGAAGAATTGATCAGCTTTCTACAAGAACACCAATCAGTGTTTGCCTAGACAGCGGCCGATATGCCTGGCATCCCGCGGGCCTTGGCAGAGCATAAACTCCATGTCAGACCAGGGGCCAAACCCGTACACCAGAAGAAGAGAAATATGGGCGAAGAAAGACAATGGGCAGTAACCAAAGAGGTGACAAAGCTGCTCGCAGCAGGATTTATTAGACATGTCGAATGCCCAGAGTGGGTAGCGAATCCTGTGTTAATTAAAAAATCCAATGGTGATTGGCGAATGTGTATTGACTACACGGACCTCAACAAAGCATGTCCGATGGATTCCTTCCCACTACCGAAAATCGACCAATTAGTTGACTCCACTTCGGGACATGCCTTCCTCAGTTTTATGGACGCTTTCTCAGAATATAACCAGATCAGGATGTTCCCGGATGACGAGGAAAAAACGACTTTCACCACCCACTTAGGCCTGTATTGTTACCGCATGATGCCTTTTGGGTTAAAAAATGCGGGAGCGACATTCCAGAGGATGGTCAACAAAGTCTTCCAAAAACAAATCAGAAGGAATGTCAAAGCATATGTTGATGATCTACTGGTAAAAAGCATGACGGATAGAGGACATGTCGAGGATTTGAGGGAAACATTCGCAACTCTTAACAAAGCAGACATGAAGCTGAATCCCAAGAAGAGTTTCTTTGGATTAACCGGAGGAAAGTTCCTAGGATTTATGGTGTCTATCAGAGGAATAGAAATCCATCCCTCTAAGTCACAAGCCATACTTGACATGAAGCCGCCAAGAAACCTGAAGGAGCTACAGTCCCTGACCGGGCGACTCGCAGCATTGAACAGATTCATTGCACGATCGGGAGATGTGTGTTTTCCTTTTTTCAAAGCAATGCGCAAGTCGCAACGTTTTGAATGGACCGAGGAGTGCGTAGTCGCGTTTGAAAAAATCAAGGAATATCTCGCAAACCCTCCTTGCCTCAGTAGACCAACAGCAGGTGACACGTTGGTCATGTACTTAGCCACTACAGGGCATGCAGTAAGCGCGGCCCTAGTTAAAGAGGAGGGACAGGATCAGAAACCGATATATTTTGTGTCTCATGTGCTGCGAGAAGCCGAAACCCGATATACTCAAATCGAAAAGGCTGTATACGCCTTGATAGTGGCCGCACGAAAGCTCAGGCCTTACTTTCAATCTCATTCTGTGAAGGTATATACCAGCGTTCCTTTAAAAAAGGTCTTTGCTAATTTCGATTCCTCCGGACGATTATTATCCTGGGCCCTCGAGATATCGGAGTACGACATCACCTTCCACCCACAAAGCGCTCAGAAGTCCCAAATATTTGCAGACTTCATAGCAGAATACTCTGGTGTACCTATTGGCGTTGAAGGCAAGTGGACCTTGTATGTCGATGGCGCTTCCTCATTACAAGGCGCAGAGCTGGGGTATCCGTGATTGGACCGCAAGGAGAAACACTAAACTATGCCCTCTATTTCCAATTCCCTGTCACCAACAATACAGCAGAATATGAGGCCATGATTGCGGGGTTAAAAATAACCCAAGGGTTAGGCGCTCAAGAAGTGACATTGTACAGTGATTCTGAACTAGCGGTCAGACAAATTAATGACGAATGTCGTGTAATAGATGACAAACTGAAGAGGTATCACGACAAGATACGACTGATGAAAGAACAGTTTCAAAATGTAGAAATCCAGCACGTATCTCGCAACAGAAACAGCCAGGCTGACGCCTTGTCTAAACTCGGTGCCTCCGGGAATCTCGACAGGGATAGACCCGTGATAGTAATGGATGTTCCAGACTCCAGTATCAATAACCCCACGACAGACTTAATGGAAATAAACGAGATTGATGATACTTGGTTTGCTCCCATGTGCAATTATTTGAACACGGGCACATTACCAGCAAACCAACTTGAAGCACGGCGTCTCAAGAAGATAACACCACTATACTCCATTTTCAATGGCCAACTGTACAAGAGAGGGTACCTCCACCCATGGCTCAAATGTGTGCGCCAGGATGTCGCTCAAAGATTGCTTGAGGAAGCCCATGAAGGAGTATGTGGCAGCCACCAAGGGGCCAAAACCCTTGCTAAACGCGTCCTCCGGGCAGGCTTCTATTGGCCGACAATGCAACAGGATGCCGTTGACCTCGTCAAGAAGTGCGAGAAGTGCCAATTTCATAGCAAACTGAGTAAAATCCCGGCTTACAATCAAATCTCTATATCCGGGGCATGGCCGTTTGACTTATGGGGCATCGACATTGTTGGCCCGTTTCCCATAGCCGTCCATCAGCGTAGATGGATCATTGTCGCTGTTGAATATTTCACGAAATGGGTAGAAGCTGAACCACTGGCCAATATCACAGCGAAAGCTGCAGAAAAATTCATCTGGCATAGCATAATATGTCGGTTTGGGATCCCTCACGCACTCATATCCGACAATGGAACTCAGTTTAATGTCACTACAACTACTGATTTCCTGGAACGCCTGGGAATACGTAACAACTTTACTTCTGTCAGCCATCCCGCTAGTAACGGCTTGGCGGAAGTCACAAACAGAACGATATTGGAAGGATTGAAAAGGAAGGTCCAGGAAAATAGGAAAAATTGGCCCGACATGCTGGACGAGATACTTTGGGCATATCGTACCACACAACGAGAAACAACGCAACAGACTCCATATTCCTTGGTCTTCGGTATGGAAGCTGTTACACCTCTAGAACTTATTGAACCATCATTGAGAGTGTCAACTTATTCCAATGAAGCCAATACAGAAGAAAGAAAAGCAAACCTTGAACTCATCACGGAATTAAGAGACAAAGCAAAGACGCGTGTGATGGAGTATCAACGAAGAGTGAAAAAGGCGTTCGACAGACATGTCGTACCCCGCGATTTCCAGATAGGAGACCTAGTCCTTCGAAAGGTAGAAGCCATGGGCAAGCATGTCGGTAAGCTAGAACCCAACTGGGATGGCCCTTATCGTTTCATAGCGGCAAAAGGAAAGGGAGCTTACGAGCTCGAAGATCGGGATGGTATGATACTACCAAGACCATGGAATGCATGTCATTTGCGCAAATTTTATGTTTAAAGTAAACTTTATGTTGTCGAATTTGTGTTATGGTCAGTCATGTTTCTACTTAGTCTGTTTTATGTAATAATGACGCGAGGATTATACTAATTCGTGGGTATCAATGAAATCTGGTTATGGATATTGTTGAGAGATAACGAGCGAAAGCTTACGTAATAACAAAGGACACACATCTGGACAATTTTAAATCCGGGCTGAAGGCCTATGCAATGACCCACGAAGCTTATGTCGCGATAGCGATATTATATCTAAGTGATAACCAACACGGCATCACATATAAGACAAATGAGTATTCATGTCGCTACAACGACATACCATGAATCCGAAACCCGACAGGGGATATGGGTTGCGAAAGCAATACCACTTAGCCTACACGGCAATACATTCAACATATGTCGTGACAGCGATAATATATAGTAATCGAAAGCCAACACGGCAATGAAATATTATGTCGACAGACATCAGGATCTTAACACAAGACCCGAGCAATAACCCCAAAACATATTAAGGCTATTTTTACAAAAAAAAAATGGAGTACAACATGCGGCTACAAAAAACAAATTTACATTGTAAAACATAATCTGTTCAATAATTACGAAAATAATTGTTCTTACACATACAAGAATTGGACATACAACAACTGTTCTTACACATACAACATTATCTGTGACAAACCCCCACATCTCGGGGGACACAAATACAATCGTTTTTGAATTCTGGCCCTCACATCCCGAGGGCCATAGGCACAAGTTCTAGACGAAAGAGAGAAAATGGAAAAACGCCATGCGACATATCCTCAACTCGGTCACGATCCGCCACAGAGTCCCCTATTAGAAATAAAGATGACAAAAACACAGGTTAGAAAATCATACTATAATTCTTACTATGTTTAGTATACAAAAGTTACCTTAGGAAGATGGAGGAGCAACATTAGGAGATATCCCTTCTTCCTCTTCTCCCTCTTCTTTCTCCTCTGCTCCTTCTTCATCTTCTTCAGGAGGAGGCAGAGGTACATCGGTAGGCCAAGGAGCGACATCGGTCCACACATATGAGAGACTAGTATTCTCACCCGTAGTGAGTGCAAGACTTTCAGACACAACAGGCTTACCCTTGGTATCTAGTAATACGTCCCTTTCTGGATCCCAGGAATATCCAGACAGCAACATCACTCCGGCCTCCTCAGCAGGAACAGGGGCATACCCGAGATCTTCTGGAAGGAAGGAAAACGATTTGCTGAGATCCTTTAACTGTTCATAAATCGAATACCTCAGCAACTGCACTGACGCTACAGAGGCCACACAACCAAATGACCGACTTCCAAGGAAGTTAGCCGTCCTTTCTTTAAGGAGCCGAGCAATCTCCGCATCCTTGGCAGCCAGCTCGACATCCTTCGCGGCCAGAGTGGCATTTTTATCGGCCAACGCCATCTCTTTCCCTATAATGTCGGCATCCTTGGTCTGAATCTCGCTTTCCAGATCCGATATCTTTGCCTTGCAAGACGCAATGTTTATATCACTGAACTTTTTCATGGCCTTCATTGCCTCGACTTGCTTAGTCAAAGATGATACCCCCACCTCCACCATTTCACACTTCTTCTTATATCCTAAAGCTTGCTTAAAAAAGTAATCCCTTTCTTGCAACGCTTTTTGGATAACAATAGGGTCGGCATGGGAGAAGTTCACCCCAGACTCTCCACTCTCATAAGCGTCCTTGAAATGACCTACGGCAACGCCTATATCGTGCAGAGCGCTCATCACGTAACCCAAAAAACCACTTGGGTCATTCTCCAACCTCGCCTTTTGTTGAGGAGTGGTAGTGGCACGATAGATTTCACGTGAGTACTGGACCCGATCTGAAGCCGATCCTTCCCCCTTTTGCACCATCCCGTATTTTGGGATGTGAGCTGCAATGCCGTCAGGATTACCCCTAGGGAAATCACTTTTCCAAACTATCCCAACATCCTTGTCAGGATTGACAACCGAGATTTGCTCTGCTAATCTCTCCTCATCTAGGAGAACTATGTCGTCAACTTGAGAAGATAGGGCTTCGGCCCCTTGAGTAAGAGCCAACAAGGGAGAAGGAGGCAGAGAAACAACTCCCTGTAGTCTAACGGGAGATGGAGAGGAAGTTAAGGAATCAGCAATGATATTTTTTCCTCATGACGCGGCTGAGAACCTTCCGACACGGCTTTTCCTTCCTTCCTTCCCCTTTTCTTCTTCTCCTCAGTTTTAGTCCGAGACCGAGATGAAGAGTCCTTTGGTTTTTTGGCCGCAGCCTTCTTCTTCGGGTCCTCAGTGGCTTTCCTCTTAGCCGGGATAGCCGCTCGCCCCTCATTATCCTTGCCAGCCGCTACGACAAGGTCTGAAGAAGATGCCCCTGCAGAGGGACCAGCTATAGCCTCGGGCTGAGTGCTCCTTTTCTTGTTCTTCTTCTTGGTATGAGAAATTTTGAAGGGAATCACGTTGGAGGTATCATGGGCCAAGTTAAACCGTCTCTTCTCTGTACACATAACCAAAGAATAAGTTAAGTGAATATATCGACATTCATGTTACTAAAAATAAATAAATACATACGCATGCTAGAATACTAACTTAGGACTAATTTCTTTATCGTCCTGATGATCTTGTCATCAGAAGGATTGCCTGATCTGGGTTTGACGAGATCACTCACTCTGGCCCATTGATGGGCCAGCAGATTACCCTTCATGATAGACCGCCATCGGTATCTGATCTTTTCTAAGGTAGCGACTTCATGTGGCCGCTACACATATACCCAACGCTGTTTCCAGTCGTTGACCTTCTTCACACGAGAAAGATCGTCTATGAAGAAAAGACCCTCCCATTTTTCCGCCTTACTGGTCCTTTGGCGGAGAGCGAGATGCTCATTGGAGGTAAAATAAAGAGTGTAGAATGAACAAAAAACGGGTACAGAGGGTTTGTACTTCTTCAGCCTCGGTATTTGCTCAAATAACTGCTGAAAACTAGTAATATGACACCAGGTAGGAGGAGTTAATTGACTGGGAGCGAGATCCAACAGTCGAAGCAAGGTTCGTTCAAACTTGGTTAGAGGAAGTTGAAGACCACAATAAGGAAGAATCCAGTATAGACATAATCCTTTCCTATGATGAGGAGCCCGATCATTGATATTTGTTCGCACCAGAAATGCACTCCCAAGTTTCAGTAGAGTGAGCTGTACCTTTTAAAACTCGAGTTCTACCTCTGGTCGGGACTACAAGTGCACAGTACCTACCGTTGGTATAGTCGGGTATCGTATCCACAGGGACGGAATAAAACGACCGGACTCTACTTAAATCTACTAAAATTCTAGAAGTGAAGAGAAGTTGGTTTGTTGGTTTCTAACAGTTATACTGATTGAAATGATGATTAAAAACACTGAAAAGAAGATTAAAATTTTGTTTTCAAATTATAAAAAGGATTTCCAGGGTTTCAGACTTCGTATCTGTCCGGCCCCAGGGTATACGGTCCGTATAGAATCCTATACGGTCCGTATAGGCCCCCGAGTGAATACTGCAGCTACTGTTTCTATGTTGGTGCTTTTGCCTAGGGTTTCCATCGACCAGGTCTAAGTTCCTCACTTCAGCGTTCGCAATTTTGGCTTAGAACCCGATTTACCGGACTCAACTACTCCCCTCTTAGATGCGTTAACCCTCAACTTTCGTAATTTTGGACTAAGTTATCTAAGTCACTTGTTGATTTACTAAAGGTATCCAAGGACTTTCGCCTCGAGGAAAGTTTCCCTTTTAGTACTCCTTGATCCGTAGATCTACCTCATATACTTGGTTCAGTTGGATTAAGTATCATAGACTTGGCTCCTAACAATTAGACGTGCGCATTCATCTAACGGGATGACTAATCAAACTCAAGCAAGCAAAAACCAAGCAATTAAAATACTACACAACAAGATGAAAACTAAGCATTCAACACATAATCAAGTAGCATACAAGTAAAACCAAACGTCAACTACATCTTAACCCTAGAAACAGTAAAATTAGCTACTCATGTTCTCAAAAGAAAGCACAATAAAAGTTATGAAAGAGTTCATTGAAAAACTATAGAAAATTCGAAGATCCGTTGCAAAACTTCTTCTTCTTCTTCTCCCAGTTGTTTCTTCTCTCCCAAGCACCAGGAATGAACCAAAGATCCGCTTCTGATCTGCAATAATCTGCCTTAATGCCCCAAATCGCGTATTGAAAGCCTTCCTTTTCAGTCCTCCCAGCTGTCTCTGTTTTCAATTCCAGCCTGGGTTTCCGAAATAGCTTCTACGGTCCGTATGAAAATCCTATACGGACCGTATACTTGTGCTTTGCCTTGGAGAATTGTTGCCTCTAATATGGAACATTCTGCGGTTTTGGGTTGATCTTGTACGGGCCGTATGGACACCTATACGGGCCGTATGGAGAGGTGTTAGACCCAGAATTTTGCCTGTTTCCTGCAAAACGACAAACAAAACACAGCAGTACCACATTCTAATGATAATTAAGTAAAAATGTCCATATTTGTAGGCTTTAAAGCACAGGTTTTGGTACAAATCAGGGTCGTAATCTAGACAAAATAAGGAGGTATCAAATTCCCCCAAGCTTGAACTTTGCTTGTCCTCAAGCAAAAATTCTAACTTAGGTGTGGTTCTGGTTCTTGGACTTACCTAAATGCAAGTTAAACTAAGAGTAAAATTTGCATGATCTTGCGTTTGTTAGAAACCTATAAGAATCCTTTTGGACAATGATTTGGCTTTCTTTTGTTAAATTTTGATTCACCCCACAATTCAATTAATCAAACCCTCATTTCAAGATTGTATTGTTAATTGTAAGAACTAATCAACCAAATGTATCAATAGCTCATTTTTCTACTAAACATATGCCCTCATTTGTGGTGATTTGTTTTATTTTGAGTCCCCCCCCAAGCTTGGAACAAGCTTAGGTCAGAAAGTTGTAGACTATGTGTGTTGGTATCATGCAAAGTTTATTTTTTATTGTTGCTTTTGTGACACTTTTGTTCTTTATCCTTAGTAAAAGTTCGACTAGTTATAGGTGATGAACCATACCCAACCGATTTAATTCAAAAGCGCATTTGCGTGCTCTTCGTTCGACCCTTCCATGACACGTGCTCACACTTTTGATGTAAACTTGGCCACTTTATCGAGTGAACTAGCGGAGCAGAGTGTAAAAGACTCATTACCATAAGTACGTCATAACGCCGTAACATAAGCAAGCGGAGTCCTAATTTTCTCAAAATTTTCAATTTTACTCATTTTTTCAACTGTTTTTACAAAGATACCATGATTACACACATTCAAAGGTATTCATTCATACCAGTGAATATCCCAATCTTTCTATTGTTTTCAAATCCCATTTCCCTATTAAAAAGGCACAGTTTAGTTTTCAAATGCTTTTCTTGGTGCAATTCAAATTTTCAGTTCTACGAAGTCCCAAAACAATCTATCCTATGTGGTTCTTTCAATCAAACATGGTGTTATTTTCAATTCACAATTTCATCCAAAACATGACCAAAATTTTTCAAATTGGTCCCTAATTCACGCAATCACACAAATTTATCTACAAAACACAAGAAATAAAAATAAATATGCAAACAAATTAAATGCAAACAACTATCACCCCCCAAGCTTAGTCTGAGCATTGTCCCCAATGCTTCAAGACGTAAAAGTATTATAAAAGCTGGGGTAGTGGAAACAAACTTGATCAGTAGTCGGTAGAGGGGTCAGTGGGGTCTTGTAAAAGGGAGAGGGCGACTGAAGGGATGTGACCCTTCAAATCACGCCAGTTGGTTTTGGTACGGTCCGTATGGCAATGTGTGCGGACCGTACGACTTCCAGAAACCTGTATTCCTCCTATCTGATCAAAACTAAAATACAAAATGAAAATTGAAAAACTTAGATTAACAAAAATAAAACCTAAATATGCAAAGTAAATAATGTTTTTTTTTATTGAAAAAGAAAAATTAAAAAGTGCTTGGGTTGCCTCCCAAGAAGCGCTCGTTTTAGGTCTTGAGCTTGACCACCTTTTGTTCACGTCTTGAAGATCCCACTTTCTCTGTTGCCAATGTCGAATGTGCCGAAGGGATACACCACTCTTTTCTCAAATGGGTACGACCATCTTTTCTTTTCATCGCACCAAGGGACAAAATGCACAGACCGGACTGCTTACATATGACCCGTATGCTGGTATGCACGGGCCGTATACTTGTGATCATCTGCTGGTAAGGTCATGTGAATGAATGTGGCTGGGTCCGTGCCAGTCAGCTTCTCGATCAGGTCATCAATCACATTTTGCTGAGTTTTCAAATTCTCCAAGAATCTAGCAGTGCGATTTGCGTCGAAATTGGCCGTGAAAGGTTTGAGTTTGTGTTTGGCCTGCTCTGGCTGGGCTTGCATACCGGCTGTGTGCATGGGTGTGCGGGCCGCGTACATGGGTGTACGGGCCGTGTGCTGGGAATTCGGTCTGTGTGCTGGTTCTACTTGGTTGTTTGTCAACACTTCTGCTGCACATGCCTTCTCTTGAGAATCTTTCTTCTCCTGCAATTCAGACAAAAAATCAGGATAATTTTCAAACGAGTTGCTGTATTGCTCACGGAGTTGTCCTTTAGCCAATTGATCAACCACATCAATCGCGCAGCATGTTTCTGGTTCAGATGGGTACTTCATAGCTTTGTTGAGATTAAACTGAACTTTCTCATCACCAATCCGTAGGGTCAGAGTCCCCTCCTTCACATCCATCAGTGCCCCTGCTGTTCTGAAGAATGGCCGTCCCAGTATGATTGGTACTTCCTTGTCCTCTTTCATTTCAATCACCACAAAGTCTACGGGAACAAAGAATTTACCGACTTGAATTGGCACATCTTCGATCACTCCGAGTGACAAACGGATAGAGGAATCTGCAAGTTGCAAGGTCATGCGTGTGGGTTTAAGCTCGCCAATTCCGATGCGGTCATAGACTGTACGTGGCATGAGACTCACGCTAGCGCCCAAATCACATAAGGCTTTCTTGATGCTAGCTTTTCCGATTGTGCAAGGTATGGAGAACTTGCCTGGATCATCCAACTTTGGTGGGAGCTCATTCTTCAATATGGCACTGCACTGCTCAGTGAGCTTTACTGTCCCCTTTCCCTCCAAGCTTCGCTTATTTGAGAGGATGTCTTTGAGAAACTTGGCATAGGTTGGCATTTGGGTCAAGGCTTCGGTGAACGGAATGGTGATGTGCAACTGCTTGAGGACTTGAGTGAACTTGGCAAATTGCTCATTGACTCTGTATTCAACTAGCCTCTGGGGAAATGGCACAGGTGGTCGGTAGGGCGGTGGTTTCTCGATCACCTTTCTTTTCTGTTTCTCAGCCTCCTTTTGTACGGGCTGTACGGAATTTGTACGGTCCGTATGGTCAACCTTCTCAGTTACAATCTCAGGATGTACAGGCTCAGGTTGCTCAGAATTCACAAGTGGTGGGATCTGTACGGGCCGTACGGAGTCTGTACGGACCGTATGCTCGATTTCTGGTTCGGCAGGCATTGCTGGTCCTTGGTAATGAGTCCTGCTCCGCAATGTTATTGATTTGACCTCTCCTCTGGGATTGATTTCTGGTTGGCTGGGCAGCCTTCCAGGTTGTGGTTGGCTAAAGGTGGCTTGGTTACTCATTTGCATCTCCATCATCTTGTTTTGAGCAGCTAAACCGGCCAACTGGGCACTAATTGCTTGCATTTGCTCGAATATCATCTGGTTCATCATCCCTTGCTCGTGCATGAAATCACTCACAGCGGGAGCAATATACGGCTTGGGTGGGGCATGTTGTGGCTCGCGGTTGTTCGAGTTGTTGAATGCGGCATGGTTGTTGTAGGGTGCGGGGTTCCCGTTCTTTCACCCCCAAGCCTATTGATCATTATGGTCCTTGGAATAGGACCGGTTGAAGGGAGGTTTCGGAAAGTAGGATGGCTCATTGTTGAGAGAGTTGACTTGGTCAGGTTCCTCATCCCTTTGCGCATGTGGACAGTGCTCGTACAAGTGCCCCTCATCCCCACACATAACGAAAGATTTCGGCTGTTGATCGCCAAGTGCCTTGACAGCCATCTTGTCGAAAGCCTTCTGCATGGCATCCAACTTAGCAGTAAGAGCTGTGATTTGATCGACCTCAAGGCGGCCGCTTCCAGTTGCACGAGTGCTTTCTCGGCCTGACCATTGTTGGTTGGTCGCTATGCTGTCAATCAGGTTGATCGCATCGGTCGTCTCTCGGTCCAGGAGAGCTCCACCTGCAACTGCATCAACAGAAGTACGAGAACTATCAGTTAAACCAGCATAAAAAGACTGAATAAGTAACCAATCGGGAATACCATGATGTGGACAAGAGTATTGCAATTCCCTAAATCGTTCCCATGCCTCATTCAACATTTCATCAGACCTTTGTTTGAAACTGGTCAGTTGGGTCCTAACCTTGGCAGTTCTTTTATGAGGGAAAAATCTGGTCAAAAACAGTTTGGTCAGTTCCCTCCACGTGGTAATTGAATCCCTTGGTAATGACCCTAACCATTTCTTTGCCTTATCCCTAAGAGTGAAAGGAAATGAAGCAAGTCTAATATAATCATTTGTTGCGCCATTAATTTTAATGGTTGCACAACACTCGAGAAAAGTCTGAACATGGGCATGTGGATCCTCATGATCCATGCCATGGAACGTGTTCTGCTGGACAATGTTGACAACGCCCGGATTAAAGTTGGGTTGGTTGCCGACAACCCTTGGCAGTCAAATTGCCCCTCTGACATCTCCAGCTCTTGGGACATTGAACTCTCGCAATGTCCTTGGCACAAAGTCTCCTCCCTCGTCATCTGAGAGTTGCTCATTGTTCAGCCGTTCTTCTTCGTTTTGAGCCATGGTGCCTGTTTCTGGATCTGCCTCTCTGTTGTCGGGTTGTACGGTCTGTATGAATCTTGTACGGGCTGTACACAGAGGTGACAGATGTGGTGGTGCTGGAACAACTGTGGTGGAAGTCTGCCCCTTGCTTCTGAGATTGTAGTGGTTCTTGGGCTATGGATCTTCCAGTATGTTCCTGAGAAGATGGAAAAAGAAAAATTAAAATTAAAATCTAGAATTAAGTAAAAATAAGAAAAAGTCTAGTAATTTTTAATTGCCGTCCCCGACAACGGCGCCAAAAACTTGTTCGCACCAGAAATACACTCCCAAGTTTCAGTACAGTGAGCTGTACCTTTTAAAACTCGAGTTCTACCTTTGGTCGGGACTGCAAGTGCACAGTACCTACCGTTGGTATAGTCGGGTATCGTATCCACAGGGACGGAATAAAACGACCGGACTCTACTTAAATCTACTAAAATTCTAGAAGTGAAGAGAAGTTGGTTTGTTGGTTTCTAACAATTCTACTGATTGAAATGATGATTAAAAACACTAAAAAGAAGATTAAAAGTTTGTTTTCAAATTATAAAAAGGATTTCCAGGGTTTCAGACTTCGTATCTGTCTGGCCCAAGGGTATACGGCCCGTATAGAATCCTATACGGCCCGTATAGGCCCCCGAGTGAATACTGCAGCTACTGTTTCTGTGTTGGTGCTTTTGCCTAGGGTTTCCATTGACCAGGTCTAAGTTCCTCACCTCAGCGTTCGCAATTTTGGCTTAGAACCCGATTTACTGGACTCAACTACTCTCCTCTTAGATGCGTTAACCCTCAACTTTCGTAATTTTGGACTAAGTTATCTAAGTCACTTGTTGGTTTACTAAAGGTATCCAAGAACTTTCGCCTCGAGGAAAGTTTCCCTTTCAGTACTCCTTGATCCGTAGATCTACCTCATATACTTGGTTCAGTTGGATTAAGTATCATAGACTTGGCTCCTAACAATTAGAAGTGCGCATTCATCTAACGGGATGACTAATCAAACTCAAGCAAGCAAAAACCAAGCAATTAAAATACTACACAACAAGATGAAAACTAAGCATTCAACACATAATCAAGTAGCATACAAGTAAAACCAAACGTCAACTACATCTTAACCCTAGAAACAGTAAAATTAGCTACTCATGTTCTCAAAAGAAAGCATAATAAAAGTTATGAAAGAGTTCATAGAAAAACTATAGAAAATTCGAAGATCCGTTGTAAAACTTCTTCTTCTTCTTCTTCTCCCAGTTGTTTCTTCTCTCCCAAGCACCAGGAATGAACCAAAGATCCGCTTCTGATCTGCAATAATCTGCCTTAATGCCCCAAATTGCGTATTGAAAGCCTTCCTTTTCAGTCCCCCCAGCTATTTCTGTTTCCAATTCCAGCCTGGGTTTCCGAAATAGCTTCTACGGTCCGTATGAAAATCCTATACGGACCGTATACTTGTGCTTTGCCTTGGAGAATTGTTGCCTCTAATATGGAACCTTCTGTGGTTTTGGGTTGATCTTGTACGGGCCATATGGACACCTATACGAGCCGTATGGAGAGGTGTCAGACCCAGAATTTCGCCTGTTTCCTGCAAAACGACAAACAAAACACAGCAGTACCACATTCTAATGATAATTAAGTAAAAAGGTCCATATTTGTAGGCTTTAAAGCACAGGTTTTGGTACAAATCAGGGTCGTAATCTAGGCAAAATAAGGAAGTATCAATATCGGGGAGAATTATGCTGGTATCGGCGTCCTCAGCGTCATTACCACAGATAAATAACTTCTGTAAATCATGCGAATGTGAAGCAGACGAAGTCAATCTCGGTTTGATACCCTGAGATTCTTCAAACAGCCCTATTCGAACGGCATATTCCCGATCGTCTGAGTCGGAACCCGACCCATAAAATGGAACGCCGGGATTGTCATGACCAACGACATCTTCATCGCTGGAACTTTCCCATTCTTCTAGTTCTTCGGCCCTGACATCGTCGGGATTAGATTCCCCCTCAACTATCTCTGAAACTCTGTTCCTCACAACTCGTCTGGGGTTAAATTCAAACGAGGAAGTCATAGGGCCAATCATCAACCCTTTGCCTGCACCTGAACGAGGAGGGATGGAACCAACTCCCAACTCTTCCGCTTGTGAGGCCCCCATGTCTGCTAATGAAGCAACAAATATGTCGGCGAACATTCAAAACTACATGTCCTAGTGAAGTATTGACAGACAAAGCCTACACCTTTTTGGTTGCCAACCTAGACTAATAATTAATTTCACTACATGTCCATAATCAAGAGGTTGGTATAATCCCCTACACCCTACGTATAGCGGCTCTATAAGCGACATACCAAAAAATAATAACAAGATAAGGAAGAATTACCCGACATTATGATCTCGGAATAATAACAGCGACTTCTGGACGAAGGTTCTTTCTTCCGAGATGAAGCTTCAGAGTTCTTTTCAGAAAGAAAGCGAGAATGGAATAAAATGGATAAAAGCGGAGAAAGAGATATTTATAGCCTTCGGAACGATTCTGGCTCGACTTTCGAAATAACACGCGTCAAAACACGACTGATACCTGCACATGTCTTTTCGGTGCTTCCCGCCATTTTGTATCACGACGCTTCGTCGCCCCACTATATCTAACCCGTTGAAATTAAATGAAGGGTCTAAATTTCAGCCCAAAAGTCGAAGCGACCGATGGAATTCATTTTTTCTTATAATAATCATCCTAATTAAACATAGGAACTATCCAATCCAATTCTACCCTCACATACCATATCGACATGAGCACTTTCAGTTATACAAGCGACGCTACCTCTAGGCCAAAGACTCCCAAACCCAATATTGCCCGGCGTCATCTCGCGCCTCCAGCGACATGGGATGACTCTGATCCATTAGAATGGAATAAATGCCTTCATTGTTCAAAGAGAGGACAGGCCAGACAGATGTTTACCTGCGATGGCTGTGAAGAATCGTTTCACCCCAAATGTATCACGACGCAGTTACCATGTCGAGCTAATGATATACGTTATACTATGTTTCTTTGCCCAGGATGCACTCAACGCAAGGATGACTGGGCAGCATTCTTGGACTAGTCTTGACTTTTATTTAGTGAATATTGTTTATCCCAAGAATGTCGTCCGACATTCACCCAATATATTTATTCGTTTTCTTTAGAACATGATCTTCTGAAGTGTCACGTAATACCGGCTTAATATTATTATCTTTGATGTTGTAAGTGCGTATGTCTTGAGATTTACAATGCATATTATGGCGTTCATCTAACAGCTAATCTTAAAATAAAACGAATTCCAAAACAATGCATTTAAACGACGGTTGGGAAAACTGCATTTATGGAGAGCGGTTTCCATTTCACCTCCTATAAATATAGAACTACCTCAGTAATTTTGAGACAGACAAACCCTCCTCACTAACATCCAATAAAATGCCTTTCAAACGTCTGGCTTGCAAAAAGAAGATCCTGCGATCCGACATTGGGGAATCCGCAAACCCTTCACCGACATCACAAGAGGATAACGCAACACGACACGTTCTTAGTGAGGAACAAAGAGCACGCCTCCTAACAATATTCTCCCAAGAGGCCATCGATTTTATACTCGAACATGAGACGACAAAGATAGGGGACTTCCTTGATGATGCTCTTCGTACATTATCTGCACAACAACTTGAGAGCACTGCAGAGCCCTGGGAGGAAGGGACGACAGAGCTTTGCCGACTTTGTTATAAAGAAGGGCAAAAGCAATTCATGTCCAATTGTTGCATATGCAATTATTGGTACCATGAATTGTGCCTTAGGCATCTTATCATTCCCCTCAATGCTAAGACCTGTCCGTTTGACAATTTTGTCCTAACGTTGACACCAACCTCCGACATGAAAGATAACCACTCCAAACCTTCAAAAGACAATTCCAACTAGCCATGTACATATCTTGTCATCAGACATGACTAAATTGTCCTTCCATTATTGTCCATGGACATGATTATTGGAAGGTCAATTCAGTCATGTCCTATTACGAGATATGGTTAGAATCAGGAGGGTAATATCATTAATAATATAATGGGCGTGAGAAAGAATTCAGATGAATGATGTAATGTCCCTCTGTAGAATGGTTATATTATTCATGTCGCTTGTATCGATTACCTTTTATTATATAATACAATATTTATCTCATTCTTATGTCGTTAAAGGCTGTGCTACTAATGCCTACTTTTCTCATATCATAAAAAAAAAAAATTATAAAAACTGGCTAACATCACTAACTATACATCTCCGAGATGATACCACGCCAATATCGCTTCGAAAGTCGATAATTGTCTATGGAGTTCATGACGACGTGATGAATAAGAATCTCTTTATACTTTTATTATAAACAATACTATGCTTCTTTTATTTTATCTTATTTTGTTTTGTTGCATTATATTCCTAGCACCGACATTCTCAAAGTCGAAAGCATCGACATGATGCATTTTGACTTCGGGGGCAAATGATAGGGCCATGTTACACAGGCCCTAAAAGGCTTAAATAACATCTGGGATTCGGACCTTGCAATTGACAGGCCAACCTAGAATATGAAAGAAAAGCCCAATTAAATAACAGGCCGACATACCGGCATAACCGCTACACGCGGGATAACCGTAACACGCGGCATAAAACCGCTACACGCGAGACAACCACTAACCGACTTCCTAACCGCTCCCACATCCTCTGAGAAAACCGCAGAGGGGACGGTTAGAAAGGAGGATATAAAAAGCCTCAGATTTCCTGAGAAAGGGAGGAATTTTCTACCAACAAAAAACTACGCTAAGAGAGATATCGATAGGGAAGAGTAGAATATCTCACATCCTCCTTCCAATTTCTTAACTAAATCGGTTTGCATCCGCAGAAAGCCGACCAGTAGCCATCTCGACTTATCGACCGAGATAAGGAGAGATCCAACCTTCAACATCATCTCGACTTATCCACCGAGATAAGGAGAGATTCCGTCCCACGAGCTCATTTCCAACATACGGGCTATCCACTCCAGATAGGCCGTATCACAAACGTTTTGAGCTTAGCCAACCTATATATATATATATATATATATATATATATATATATATATATATATATATATATATATATATATATATATATATATATATATATATATATAACTTGGCTACGGTGCTACGTGTAGCATAGAGGACCTCCGTGCAACGGCTCAAAATTTGTATTTTCAAAATTCTAATGGTCAATCCAAACTGTTAGATGTGTTCTCCATATTGAAATGTGCTTGGAGACCAAATTTTACATTTTTTTTATTTTTTTTACTATTTATTAAGCCACTTTCCAACAGTGAAACCGTTGGATCAGCGATTTTCAAAGTGGCTTAATAAATTGTAAAAATATCCAAAAAATATAAAATTTGGTCTCCAAGCACATTTCAATATGTAGAATACATCTAACGGTTTGGATCGACCGTTAGGATTTAGAAAATTCAAATTTTGAGCCGTTGCACTGAGGTCTCTATGTTACGCGTAGCATATTAGCCAAAACCATATATATATATATATATATATATATATATATATATATATATATATATATATAGGGATGGGCTATGGTGAGTTGTGAAGTAAAATCTCATTTTTACTTCATGCTCATATTTTTATTTTGAAAATTCAAACAACCGATCCGAACCGCTCAACATGTTCTCCATATTGAAATGTGCTTGGAGACCAAATTTTACATTTTTTGGAATTTTTTTACTATTTATTAAGCCACTTTGAAAATCGCTGATCCAATGGTCCAGAAAATTTTACTGTTTTTTACTATTCACCCGGATCTGTGATTTTCAAAGTGGCTTAATAAATAGTAAAAAAATTCAAAAAAAAATATAAAATTTAGTCTCCAAGCACATTTCAATATGGAGAAAATATTGAGCGGTTCGGATCGGTTGTTTGGATTTTCAAATTGGAATACGAGCGTGAAGTAAAATGTCGTTTAACTTCGCAACTCACCATAGCCCATATATATATAAAAGTTGATTCAAACCGTTAGATGTGATCTCTATAGTAAAATGTGCTTGAAGACCAAATTTTACATTTTTTTATTTATTTTTTACTATTTATTAAGCCACTTTGAAAATAGTTGATCCAATGGTGGTTTAATAAAACAGTAAAACCAGACTGGACCATTGGATCAATGATTTTCAAAGTGGCTTAATAAATAGTAAAAAAATTAAAAAATTGTAAAATTTGGTCTCCAAGTATATTTTAATATATAGATCACATCTAAAGGTTTGGATCGAGTTTTTGGACTTTGAAAATGAAAAAACTACTTAGTTGCACAGGACCTCAGGTACAATCGATTTGATATTAAACTCTGTGTGTGTGTGTGTGTGTTAGAGAGTTCTTTTTTAGAGATAGGAGTGAAATGATTAAGAGCTAGATGTCAAAACTTATATTTTCTTAATGAGGAGGGATCCATTTACAATATTTAAGTTGTAACATCTTACAACAATTTAGTATTATGGTTTTAAAAGTCTAAGCAGTCGATCCAAACTATTCATCATGATATTTATATTAAAATTTGTTTAGAAATTAAATTTTATATTTTTTTAAATTCTTTTACTATTTATTAAGTATTTTACAAGATTTTTGTTTTTAGACAATTATGAACAATTGAAAAATAACAGTTTTGTAAAATATTTCATAAATAGTAAAAAATTCAAAAAAAAATATAAAATTTGATATCCAAAGACATTTTAATATAGGTATTATGTTAAATAGTTTGAATCGATTATTTACACTTTTAAAATCGTAATACCTAATAATTGTAAGATACTGTAACTTACAAATGTTATAAGTAGATCTCTCCTTTTTCTTAATATATGCCACACAATTTCAATCTCATTACAATTTTGGCGAACTAAGTTATATGCTCTCACCAAGAGAAACACCAATATATAAAAGGTTCGAGATCTTTCCTATTCAGGCAAGAGGTGAGGTCTAATATGACAATAATCATAACTATTCATATTTTATATTGCAAGGATAATCAATTTCTTGGTCAACATTATGATTATTAATGCATGCGCGCATTAACCAATGCATTCATGTGTTTACCTTTTCATTAGTGCATCCACATAGCATTATTAATGCATCTGTCGAAATTATTTTGTATACCTTTTATTATTAACTGCCATATATACACGTAGCATAAATGTTATGTTATATTTATAATAACATATTTTGCTCAGTATTTTTAAAACTAAACAAATATTCTTTTGTATTTTAAAATAATTGTAAATACTTCCTTCCATTCAAATTTTCATTAAAAACTTTGAAAAATTCAAACATACCATTCTTTTTTATTAACATTCAAACATAACCTTTTTTATTCAAAATTAGAGGGCCTCAGATTCCGTGAAAAATATATATATATATATTTTTTACATTTGTTATCATCTTAGAGCTTAATTAATGATTTAAGTTGATTGCGTATGATAACATAATAATCAAAATATATCACAAAGTACAGAAATTAAATTGTTAATAAGGATCCTTTAATGAGAATTAGAATTTGCTCTAGTGGCTAATGAGAACTAGCATTTGGTCTATATGAGAAGTCATGAGTTCGAAACTCAGATGGAAAAAATCATTTATTATAATAACAAAAGTATTAAATAGTTGAGTGGCTTCATCTTCAACTTTACTCAAAAAAAAAAAATCCTTTAATTAATAAGAAAATTGGGTAGCATTAGTATGGTTGGAGAATTTTTAATTAAGCAAGACTTGTGCTGTTTTATTTTTAAAAAGTAACGGTCAAAGACACGAACAGTGTCCAAAAAAAAAAAAAATCCAGACATTCGCCTCATTAGTCCCACGAGGGGAACGGTTAAGGCTGTATCCTGGGCTTGGCTTGCTGGCATTGTACACCACCCTCAGACGAACTCCCGACAAGGATTCACAATAGTCAGCGCACCACGTGTCAGAACGTGTCGTGCCGTATCTTCGTTTTGTGCCTATTTTTTATTGTTCATTTTTGTAGTGGGAGTTTTGAGTCCGATGGAAATCGGACTCAAACTGAGTTTGATGGGCAATAACTGTCCGATTGACTTTAATATCAGTGCGCTTCGTTTTAATATCCGTACGCATTTGCTTACATATATGTGAGCACGGATTTTGAAGCAAATCGGACGGTTATGGAGCCCATCGGACCCAAATATTAGTTCGATGGGTATCGGACTCAAACTGCTCTATGTTTTTTTTTTTTTCATATTTTTGAGTAGAGGATGGTTCAAATACATTATTTTTTTTTGCTTCAATATATTCTATATTTTTTTATCTTTGTTACAAAGTCCGAAAATATACATTGAGACCAAATTTTATATTTTTATAATTTTTTACTATGTTTTTAGATAAGTACAAAATCACTATTTTAAAGAGATTCTAGAACATTTGATAAAGGATATTGTATCTATGAAAAAAAATAGTAAAAAGTATTTTAAAAATGTAAAATTTGATTTCCAAGTATATTTTATTATGAAAATTATGTTGAGCGGTTCAAGTCGATTGTTTAGACTTTAAAAATAAAAATAAAGAATGTGAAGCATATTAGAGCAGAAAATAATAATATATTTGAACCCTCTTCTTTTGAGTAATATAAAAGATGACAAATGCTTAGCAAATGCCGGGTAATTTAAGTCATCTAATTTTTTTTAAAAAACACATATCGAAATAACTGATTTTTCCGTACACACATATGGAAACAATTCAAATTTCAAAATTACTGTTGATTGATTTTGGATTATAGCACTCCCCTGATTTCGCATTACAGCAAATTCATATACGATCGAGCTACTTACATCACACATTCCATCGAACTTTCTAGACCATGAAATCTCTCTTCTAATCATAGAGAGATGCTCCGTACGGATCCTGTACCAATTTTGTAAAATCATTGAACAGTGAAAACCTTTTTGTTGCCATGGTGCAGCCACATCCTAATTACTATTTTAAGGCCCGATAGCAAACAATTTCTCCCACAGTGTTTCTCTAATTGATGTACTAAATAGCACCAACATCCATCACCAAATTGATGTACTAATTAGTCAGGTGCTTGCATTTTTGTGCTAACAAACGGCCAAAATTAGCACGTGAAGTTGACATGGGGAAGCACGTGAAGTAAATAGACATCATAAGTTCATAGAAATTAAATGCGCACTATTTAAACAATTTCGATTTATTATATAATAAAATATGAACGACTCTAATGACAGCCATTCGTCAGCGGAGATAAAGGGAGAGTAGAAGGGAAATAAATTTGCTATGATACTTTGGAATTGCACTATCATGTTATTCCAAATTCAATCTTTTATTTGTTTTGAAATTCAAACATAAAAAATAAAAAATTGAATTTGAAATAACAGATTTATTTCCAGGTAGAAGAGGCGTTTGAAATGTGGGTCACAGCTTTCGAAATATAGCTGTTGGATGGGCTTTTGGGCTAATACTATTTTGGTTTCTGTCTTCATTTTATTGGGCTGTCGCAATGGTCCAAACGGGCCTTAGTTAGAAAGACAACGGAAGAGAGAGGCAGGGGCAGACTAGAATGATTAAACATATACGATCTTATTTTTTTAGCTGTAACTTGTTCCTTAAATCTATTTTTTTTTTCACTCTCTTTTAATTAATTCAAGCTAGTTCTTGCAATTTTGTTATTATCCTCTCATAGTAATAGTTAAATAGAGGAGCTGGTATTTGACAAGAAGAAGGCAATCGAAGAAGAAGGAGATGAGCTAAGGAAATAACTCAGAGAGAAAGCAGAATACTAGTAAACACAAACCTTTCCTACATTTTCCAGTGTCATAGTGTATGAAAGAGGAAAGAATGCACAATCTTATTTTATCTGCCCCCTGTGAGTTTAGTCCTTATTGTCTCCTGCAGTACCTGATGCGGTGAGGTTAGTTAAAGGAGAGCAAAAGTATTTTGGACCTATTTGAAATATAGGAGGTTTTCTTTAAGATTCGTGCAGACCTAAATTAAATGGTTCGGTACCCTTAATATATCCCGTGAGTGATAATTATCCTACAACACATATTGCCTAAATCGCTGCATTTGATATAAGAAAGTACATAAATTGCGTATATAATGCTGCCTTAGAATGAGATTAAAAAGCTATGTAAAATAAATGAGAAGGCTTCGGGCAAAGTTCAAAAATTCTTACTGATAATCATATTTGAACTAAATTACTTTTATTTTTTTTAATTAATTTGAAATGTCAAAACTCACTGAGTGAGAACTTGACCATGCCACTACAGTAGGGGTGAGTAAATCGCTCATAACACGTGACTGCTCATAACTCGCTCACTAACAACTCGTTAATAACTCGCTCATTAACGACTTGCTCATTAACAACTCACTAACTTAATGAGCGAGCATGAGCATATCCCAACTCTCTCATAACTCACTCATTAAGAATTTGCCACATCTAATCCCGCCACATTTAATCCCAATTTATTAAATTAAAATTAAATTGAATAAATAAAAAAAATCAACTAACGTTACTAACTCAAATTGACTAAAATTCAAATTAAAATTGAAAAAAAATGAAGTTCCAAAGTCCAGTGATCCAGTCCACTACTATACTCCAACTTAAATAATTGACGCTAAAAAAGACTTGTTTAGTGATGTATAATTCTGCTGTTTAATACTTGTTTTTTTATTATTGTTTTGATTTTGTTAAATTTGCTTATGAATAATTTTTTATTAAATTATGTAATATTTAATTCGTGACTCGCTCAGTTGCTTATAACTCGCTCATTAACAGCCCGCTCATGAACAACTCGCTCATTAACAACTTGCTAACTTAATTAGCGAGCATGAGCATACCCCAACTCGCTCATGCTTGCTCATTAATCAGCCCTACACTACAGTAAGCAAACTCTTGTTTTAATATTACATGAGTAGAACTAAGGTGTTCTTAAGCTCATCAAATTCCTTTGTGAGCTTAACTCAAAAACTATCGGATTGACTTCAAACGACGCATCCAAACTGTTGAAATCAATCTACTTCATGAGTGGTCGCATCTGAGACTGACGACGGGGTCGCGTCTGCGGCTGACGGTGGGGTCGCGTCTGTGGCTGACGGCGGGGTCGCGTCTGCGGCTGACGACAGGGTCGGTGCGTCTGAGGCTGACGGCGGGGTCGGTGAGTCTGTGCTGGCGCTGATCTGAGCCTCCCACGGAGAGAAACGGATAAAGGTGGAGCGGCAGTTCTGCGCTGCACGATTTGTGTCTGGCGCGCGCGATTTGTGAAAAATTTGGGGCGGAGAACAAGGTTTTGGGGACGATTTGTGTCTGGCGCGCGAACACGGGTTTTGGGGCAAAAAATTTCGCAGAAAAAATTCGCCGCTTTAAAAAAAAGAAAAGAAAAGAACTATTAGCGACCGGTGGCGCCGGTTTCAGATGTGGTCCTCATCGTCTCCGATAATTTTCGTTTTTTTTTTTTTTAAGGGAAAAAATCAGTTATCTGAGACCAGCGTCAGCACTGGTCTCTGATACCGGTTACAATAAAACTGTTCTGCTGTAGTGTTACCAGTTAGATAGTTCTTAGTTCTTACTTTTACTGCACTATATAGGCTTTCATTTATGTTTTCTATTAAATTAGACCTGTAATCTTGCAACTCCATTTAAATGACAAGTTGCATATGGGCTTTCACTTAATTTGTGTTTTATTGCGGTAGGGAAAAGTAATTTTTTCAACTGTGCAGGTTCTGAGCTGTTTCACTTGGTGTTTTTATTACTTGGCGTCCAAACGAATAAATTTTGGGTAGCACGTGTTTGGGACAAAGCATTATCTCTGGTGCAAATTGAGCAACTATGTTGTGAACAAATCCATACCGATATCAGGTAAGCATTAGATGCATGCATTAACATAAAGCAAAAAAGAACAGGAAATAATAACAGCAGCTGCTTTTGTTGCTTTAAAAAGAAATATGATAATAATGATTATTGTTATCATTATTGTTGTCGTTATCCTTATCACTATTTATTATGATGTAATATCTAATAAAAGTTGTACAAGAGATTAAGAGACCTTATGATACAAATTTGGATTAAAAAAAAAAAATTCAACAATCATCTTTGTTGTTCGAAAATAGAGGTTTTTTTTTTTTTTTTTTTATATCCTAAACAAATATACAATGGAATGAAATAAGAGTTTTATCTAGTTTATTATTTGGCTTGTTCTGGTTGAAAGTGGTAACGAATTGATGCTTTGTAAGAAGTGTGTTACTGGTATGAGAAGAGTCGAACTTTCGAACTATAGAGATTAATCATATTAAATTTTCTTGTAAAAAATAGAGGTCAATCTTACAGTGCCATAAAATTTTACTTTAGACAATTATTCATATATAAAAAAAATTAAAAATGGAGGTCAAATTGACTCCATTATCTGTTCTTACATCCGCCACTGGCTACTAGGATCCATTAATCACTCTTTCTACGAGATGAGTATCCTTGCAGTACCACATAATAAAAAAAATAATTTCCAACCGAGTCAAAATTATTTCAACGTCTCTTTGAATTATAAAAAATCCATTTTAAGATTCATATTAGATTACAACAAACGAATCAATTATTCTCCACAGGTAGAGAACCACACTGAATCTGAATCCCTTTCTAACTAGGGCAATTGGGCAAGCACCAACATTATATTCTTCTTCACGAGTAATTTTATGGACACAAAGTAATGATGAATTTAAGGTATTTGGGCCACACGAATTTAAATAGCCTGATCGAAAGAATCACGGCCTATGCATGGTCCACTAAAAAGACAGTAAATTTCAAAATATTGTAAGTCGTTCTATACCTACACATTTATGTATGTGTACGCTATCTTGTAAAATCTCAAAATTTGGATAAATAGACTTAATTTTTTTTATTAATACGTTCTTTCAAAGTTTCTGGTTGTATATTTACATTGTATATGGTCATCAAAGACTGTGGGGGCAGCAGTGAAACTAGAAATTTTGATTGGAGAAATAAAATGTATAATATGTGACATCTAATTCTAACTACTAACCTACAACCTACAAGCACACATTAATTAATATTTTATAAAAAAATGATGAACCACAAACAAGTTTAAAATAAAATAAAATTCAACCAAATTTAATGTACATAATTAAAATTTAAAAATAATTGACTGTATACCCAACGGAAATGAAAACGCCAGTGCATTCAAGTGTATTATTTTATTTACATTATATTGACTGTAAATCTACCGATCACAACTTAAATGTACAACTCATCCGTTCCACAAAATTACAAATGGGCACAAAAGTAAACATGCACAATTGCGGCCTGTTATTGGAGAGTCATGAGACACTTTAGATTATCTGGTTTAGAAAGGGAGATATTTAATTTAGAAATTTTTGGTATCAAATTGTTACTAATAAAAATATTAAATAGTTTTTCTATTTTAAAATAAAATATTATTTAATGGGATATATTACACTACAGCAATACAAAACTGTACATTAATTTATTTTGACTTTTTGCGAAAAAGCAAACGATCAAGATCGATCATATCTAATTTTCTTCTCTGATGAAGTCAGGTAATGGGGAACGTTACCATATATTTATCTTTTCTGATGGGAACGTTACCATATATTCATCATATCAATTTATAATTGACTTGGGCCGTGCAATTAAAATTAATAAATGGCTGGTGTCTCTCGTTGGGACCATAATTGGTAATATGGTGTGTGGTAAGCTAGTAAGAGAGTAACTGCACTATATTCCCTCGTTAAATTTTTTTAGTAACGAAGTCTTCTATTTCAAGCATAGATTTATATGAATTAACTTGGCCCATAGCGCAGGGCACCTACTTCATCTGCATGCAGCATGCTTATAAATACAACTTCATTCTTCCCATAAAACACAACAAAAAATATTTCTCTAATGGCATCCATGAAAATCACAAACAGCAGAGTCCTTACAGTAGCTCTACTCTTCTTTCTAGGGTTAACAATTTGCTCCGGCAGTGGAAACCTTAGCCAACAAACAACTGGCGATGTTTACACTAAGCTAGATGCACAAGGGAGCGGTTCTGGTAGTGGCAGCGGCACCGGGTCTGGATCAGGCACAGGACCTCGTTCGTCTGGCAGGGGTTGTGGCATAGGAGCTGGCAGTGGTGGCGGTCAGGCTTCTAGTGGTGGAAGTTCCGCTAGTGGCTCCGGAAGTGGTGTTGGTATTGGCTCGGGAACTGGTACTGGTGGCAACGCTAGAGGGAGCGGTAGTGGAGCTGGTGGCGGTGGTGGCAGAGGCAGTGTAATTACTGGGGGTGTAGCTCCTGCCCGTCCTCCTGTCATTGCTCCTGTCCGTGCTCCGATTATTGGTCCAGTCCGTGGTGGTGTCAAAGAGGTTGTTGTTCCTGTTTTGGGTGGTGTCAATGAGGTTGTTCCTGTTTTGATTCCCGCCCCCGCCCCTGCTGTAAGCCCTGCTGGTGAGGGTCTTGCACCAACCAGCATCGAATTTTAGATATTCTTTAGTCTCGAAAATAATGTAGGGCGCCATTTTTTAGAAACTTAGTGCTGTTTGTTTATGAATAAATGCCGCTAAGTAAGTTATTAGCGATGTAGGCATGTAGCGTACGTACTTTATAAAATTGAGTACTGCTTATGTGTAAACAATGGAGGTTAGTTTATCTCCAATTTATGAATAAATCGCAATTCCCTCGGGTCGAATTTCGAACCAGTTGGAAATTAAGCAATCGAACTGTGCTTTGAGTTGTATACCATCTCATCAAAACGTACTTCCGAATTTATCATTTTTATTTTTTGGATTTTTTCTATAGTCGGATGGAAGAAACTGGGACAATATATTAATTACCATTTTAAGTTTTGAACAAATATTTGATGCAAATTATTTGTGCACTTCAATTAATCCAAACTACGTACCAATATGCATGGATGCAAATGGGTACTTGTACTATCATATATTGATGTTTTCATGAGAAAATAAATTCTAACAATTTGAATGGATATATTTCAAATTTAATTTACCTATGGCTAATAAATTTATGACATGTCACTTAAGCCATAAATTTAATATATTAGAACAATTCTAGTGCGCCTTCAAGTTCTTAGGCAAATCATGTCCTAAGGTAAATCTAGAATAATAGCCGTTAATATTTCAGGACAATATATTTTCCAACAATGATATGTACTGTAGTTTTTAAAGTAAATATTCAACTCATATAATTAAAGTAAATCGAGAATATTAGCCGTTAATAAGATTGTTTCATATAGTTTTTTTCTTTTATCTCTGGATCTATACATTTAATACAAACGATATCAGATTATGTCTGAGTGCTGCACCTAGACGGCACCAAGAAGACATCAATGCACTGTTTTAATTTGGATTTACTATGAATTTCTTTTTTGAAGTTTGGAATGAAATATGTTGCTTTCTTTTTGGAAAAGAAAGAACATGTTTTTTCTCATCAAACCTTACATTTTGGCATCGATATTCATACATAAAAATAATTTAAATAGTCAGAAGAGGTCCTGCTTTTCCTAAAGAAAAACGGCAGACTCTGACTAAAAAATTTCAGGTCAGACAGTGATTTTGTGTTTACCTTCCTTCCAGTTAGACAATGAAGTAGTTATGTCCCTTGGCATGTTCGGATGGTTTCTATTTTTTTTTTTTTTTTGAAAATCCTTGGCAGATGCTGCCAGTTTTTGCATTAGCCATCAAATTACAACAGTCTCACACTTTGAGACATACACGATCATAAATAGTTACAAATAACTTACATGTTTACTGATTAACAGTATTTAAGCCATAAATCAACTTCTACTAAAATTCTGCCTGCCAATATCCACGGGAGAATTGCTTTGCCCCTGAAAACACGCTCATTTCTTTGCTTCCAGATTAGCCATGTCACACACGTAAACCATGAAATCCATGTGACTTCTTTCAATCTTCTGCTACTTCTTGCATTGTCCCATGATGAATGCACTACCTGTTGAAGCGTGGTTTCTATTTTAATTACATGAATTCAAGAATTTTTGTACTCAATAGATAATACTTTGCATGAGCTGTTTAATTCAACAATATTTTATTCAAAACGGATTCGTTTCTCAAATCTCATTCTCCTTCGATTTCTTGCCTTTTCTTCGGCAGTAACAACTTGAAATCTCCTTGAGTAGTAGTTTCTTTGAGATCTCCTACTTCAATCTCCTTTTTGTTGTGACTCTCTCCTTCCAGACTTGAACTATTCTCAGGACTGCCTCAAATCTCGTTCTGAAGATTTTGTTTGAAACATCATCACAAAAGAAGCTACGTACTAGGATCAGGAATTTAAGTAATTTTATGAAAGTTTTGAGTTAATTTATTGAATAGATCCATGTATTAAAGGTGCATGTTTGACGAAATGCTCAAACCAAAGAGCATTTTGATTGTAATTGGTTTTTGGTTAGAGATTACAATTAACGTAAAACCAAGGTGAATTAGGCTCAAATCAAATGGCTACCCTACTAACTCCATACAAGTCAATCTTCTAAAGGTGTACGCAATTAACATACTCAAAAGACAAAGGCGGGTAATATTCATGTAGCCCCTCCTTGATAAGTTTAGACACAAATTACAAGGATGGAAATGCCAATTTTTGTCACTAGGAGGCAGAATCACACTTCTGAATTCTGTGTTATCAGCAGTACCACTCTATACATTGTCATTATACAAACTACCTCAGAAAGTGTTGCAGGAAATTGATAAAATCAGAAGGATGTTCTTGTGGCAAGGTACCCAATCTAAAAGGAAATATGCTTTGATGAGTTGGCAAGAAATGTGTGTAGCTAAACAGTTTGGTGGGATGGGTATACTTGATATACAACAAATGAATTAGGCCTTATTAGCTAAATGGTTGTGGCGATTTAAAGACCCCACTAATTCCACCCTTTGGAAGCATGTGCTACAAGCTAATCTGGTATTAAATCTTCCCCCTTCCCCTTTTTTGAAAGCCATCATGCAGATTTCTCACCTGTGTAATTTGGGTATTACCCATGTACCTGGCAGTGAGGGACAAGTGCAATTCTGGTTTGATACCTAGTATCAGAAGTGTCATTTGAAAATTGCTTTCCCTCAATTATTTGATATATGCTGTACTCCCAATGTATATGTACAGGAGGTGGTAGCATCTCAGGGCCAGTGCTTAAAGTTTCGTAGAGTATTAGGAGGTATTTTGTTTCAGGAATGGCAACAGATTATGGATATTATCAGTACCACATCCTTTACTCATGACCTAGATGTGGTGGCTTGGCAATGAGACTCTAAAGGATTCTCTACTGTTAAATCCATGTACCTGTTCTTTAATTTCCCTGGAGTTTAAATCCTCAAGCCTTTCCTGTGGTGGAAACTTTCTGTTCCATCCAAAATTAGAGCTTTTATGTGGTTAATGACTAAGAACAAAATTCTAACCAAATTAAATTGCGAAAAAGGGTGGCAAGGCGACACTACTTGCCAATTCTACTCATCCCAAGAGGATACTGACCATTTATTTTTTCAGTGTTACTTTGCCAAATCTATATGGTTTTATATGGGTCACTGTCAGAATATCAGTCAAAACTGGACATCCATACAAGATGTGGTGCATTTTGCTTTAACACTTCCTAAACTTCGTAGAACTGCTTTTTTATTAATTGTCAGTGCAGTAATCTGGTGTATCTGGAAACAAAGAAATGATCTTTGCTTCCAAAATTCAGTTGCTCATTCTTGTCGATATGTGATTTTCACCATTATTTCTATTGTTATATATTGGACAGGGCAACTTCTAGTGGAGCTGGAGGATGCTGTGCAGGAATGGCTGCCTAAGAATGTTGATGAAGTTCCTCTTCAAGTGGCTCTACCAGAGACAGAGCAGATGTTGACCTGGCTATCTGATGATTCTACATAACCTTTCCCTATGGCATATTAGTGTCTTGATATTTTGTCTAACGATACTTGTGGGGTTATTCTGGCAACTGATATTTGTCCTAAGCATAGGACTTTTGTGGTTCTTACCTTGTTTAGACTTATGTTAGGTATTTCTGTTTTTCTGTAAAACTCTATGTTTCATGGCAATGAAACGGACTTACAGCCTTTTTAAAAAAAATATATATATATATTCATGTAGCTGGAACTTAGCAGTTTAATTAGTTTTCTATTATCATGCATTAGGGCTTTTTTACCAGTGAATGGCGCTCCAACAAACACAGGGTTTTGGCTTTTATAATCTTAGTTTTTTAGTGTTTTCAGGTATTTGTTTTAAATGTATTGGGGCTTTCTTACCAGTAAATAGTTCTTAGTTCTTACTTTTACTGCAGTAGGTTTTCATTTATGTTTTCCATTATTAGACGTGTAATCTTGCAACTCCATTTAGTTGACAAGTTGCCTACGGGCTTTCACTTAATTTGTGTTTTATTGCAGTAGGAAAAATAATTTTTTCAACTGTGCAGGTTCTGAGCTATTTCACTTGCTGTTTTTATTACTTGGCGTCCATTACTGATGTAATAAATTTGGGTAGCACGTGTTTGGGACCAAGTATTATCTCTAGTGCAAATTGAGCAACTATTTTGTGAACAAATCCGTACCGATATAAGGTAAGCACTAAGCACTAGATGCATGCATTACCATAGCAAAAAAGAACAAAAAATAATAACAGCAGCTGCTTTTGTTGCTTATGTGATTAAAAATAACTGTAACAAAAGAAATATAATAATAATAATTATTGTTATCATTATTGTTGTCGTTATCCTTATCACTATTTATTATTATGTAATATCTAATAAAAGCAGGTTGAGATGGAAGGCAATAGCACCATAATCAGGTTGACAAATAACAACTGGCAGATCTGGAAATCCAAAATGGAGGATATCCTTTATTGCAAGGACTTGTATAAGGCGAGAGAAATTTCTCCTGATCCAATGTCCTAGAGTATTGCGCATCGAAGTCCAAGGACCAAGGTGGGACTTATACAATCCTCTCCACCCGATCCGCTTCACTATCGGTTGTGCAAGTGACAGCGTATGTACCCAGTAAGCTGGTTTGCTAAATGGAAGTAAACCGAATGAAGCAACACAAGCCAGTATGCTTATTGGAAAATTTACTTTATGTAGAACTGTATACATTGCTAAAGCAAAAGCACAGATAGTGGCTCTGCCAGCATTTAGCACAAAAAATTTTGAACATCCAAGTAATATTTTACGAAGCTCAATATCTACAGTACCTGACCCGGCATAAATAACGCATGTTGTGCCTGAAATTGATAATAAAAACGCCAATAAATCTGCAACAATAAAAGCCTTGAAGGCATATTTCCCGGAAAGAACAGGTGTGCCTCTGTTCTTGTGGTCATCAGCAATATATCCACCTGGCACTACAACAAAACGGAGTATCAGCGATCGGTACTTTTAGTCGCTGATACCCAAAGCGCCGGTCGCTGATACTACTTTTGGTCGCTGATGACATTTTTTGGTCGCTGATGTCCCGGTCGCTGAAAACTTGGTCGCTGATGCTTGTCTGCTGACGTCACCGGTCGCTGAATGACGTCACCCCGGTCGCTGATAACTTATCAGCGACCAATATCATCCCGGTTGCTGAAAGTCTTTTTTTTATAAAAAAAAATTTGTTTCTGATGCTTTTTTTTTTAATTTCTTCTGAAAATAAAAACAGTAAAAATATAAAAACAAAACAGAAAAATATAACAACAAAAAATAGAAAATAAAAACAGTAAAAATAGAAAATAAAAACTGTAAAAACAAAAAAAGAAAAAAAAAAAAGTAAAAACAACAACAAAACAGAAAAATAACAACAAAAATTAAAAATTATAAGAAAAACAGTAAAAACGAGAAAAAAGGAAAAAAAAACTGAAAAAATAGAGAAATAAGAGGTTAGAGGTCAGAAATTACCGAGAGAGAGGCGGCACGACGTCGGGAATGGCATAGCTCAGGAGTATTAGCGATGTCGCGTCTACTTGATCCGGACAGAGGCTCAACAGAGGGGGCTAGGGTTTAAAACGCGCGACTGGGAAAATTAAAGAAAGGTCCGCACGCGGAGCTTTTCAATCGAAAACTTTCAGAGACCGGTATTTTTGGTCGCTGAAAGTTTTTCGCCGGTCTCTGATGCCTTTTACCTTTTTTTTTATTCTTTTCAAATGGTTTTCAGCGACCGGTGGAAGTGCCGGTCGCTGATGCCGGTCGCCGATGATAGTGGTCGCCGTTTCTTTTTAAAATTGGCTTTCAGCGACCGGCGCTTTTACCGGTCGCTAATAACGGTCGCTGAAAACCAAATCTGCTGTAGTGTGGTATGGTGAAAATAGCGGTCACCGTTGCCATTAGTACTGAGAAAATTGACAAGTAAAGGACAATATTCTCTTCTTTCTCTATCTCTTTCTGTTTGTCTATCATGGGGATCTGTAAATCATCATGCATATGATCAGCCCGACGAGGACTAGGAAGTGCACCAGTCCACATCATGCAACGAAGTATATGGAACCTCATATTGTTCTTTGTATCCTAATTAAAGAGAAATTATAGGGCAAATCAAATAAAATTTCTGCTGGTAGTATACTCATTCATTAAATAATAAAATTTCCTTCTATTCTCTTAGTTAGGTTCTGAATAAAGAGAATTTTTGCAAATGGCTTTTTTGATGGTTCAGAATTTTCTGAAAAAAAGAAATAGTAAAAAATAGTAAAAATTTCAAAAAATATAAAATTTGACCTCCATCTGAATATTAGAAATAAAGATATGAGCGTGAAGTAAAAGGTCAGTGTTAATCAAAATTAAAAAAATGAGGTACATCTGATAATGTCAGAGGAGAATGGGATCAGCAGGTTAAATGGTGCTTCTTTGGTCACAAGGAGTCAAATGATAATGAGGCACGCGGATAATATTTATGTTATTTTTTATCAAAAAAAATGATAAACGAAAGAGAGAGGGGTAAAAGAGAGACCATCAGAACGAAACGTGGAAAACCATTTCCTTAGAAAAAGGGTGAGAAATCATGAGGCAGAGATGCACAATAGACAAGAGTAACTTGGGAAATCACAAGAAAACTATCATTAGGATAACAAGGAAAACAAATGTAGTGAAAAAGAGAAATAAAAATGAGTTTGTGGTCCTTACCGTTACGAATCCAAATCTTTGATCCACCTGCTTTAAAGCAAGATCAACTGGTGTTAGGCCATTCCTGTTCATGATGCTCAAGGACATGATATCAGAAATCTCACAATGCAGTATTGTCCACTTTCACCAGCTAAATGAAGTGGTGTATTTCCTTGATAATCCCTGGCATTGAGCATTCTAAGAAAGGTGTGATTATGACCCATATGAACAAGTATGTATCCTTTTCCGCTTAGAATTGCAAGGTGAAAACAGTTTCTTCCTTGGGTATCAAGTAATTCATCCGAGTCGGGAAATTTCTTGATCAGCTCTTTAATTATTAATGCTTTGCCACACTTTGCGGCTGTGTGTATGGGAAATAACCCGTTCTTGTCTGCCATGTAAGCTGCTTTTTTTATTTCATCATCTCTCAATAACAGCCGTACAGTCTCAAGATTTCCAACTGATGCTGCATAATGAAGGGGAGTGCTTTTCATGTCGTCAACCTTAGTTGCAAGTGATTTGTTCCATTCCAAAAGTGCACGCGTAATTTCTGTTGTAAAGGTTATTACATAACAATCAAGAAAATGTGTTAGAATCTATAAATGAATCCAGAATAAATCGGATCTAGTTTGAATCAAATGTTACATGATTAAGGTTTGGATAAATGATCGACTAATTTGGGTCAGCTCTGTTAGTTTGGGTTGGAATTGGTGGGACATGATTTTTGCTAGAGAATTCATCAAAGAGAATTTTCTGCGTTAGTGTAATGGAACACAACTGCACCAATTTTGTGCAAGAAGAGTAATAACAGAGGTGAAATTCTTTAGTTTAAAATAATGTTCAGTTTTTGACAATTTCTAGAAGAAAGGTCGACATATTGTGGGGTATAATTTTCTTTTGTTCTCAAAGGCTAGTAGGCAGAGATGGGTATCAATTTCTAGAAGAAAGGTCGACATATTGTGGGGTATAATTTTCTTTTGTTCTCAAAGGCTAGTAGGCAGAGATGGGTATCAATTTAGTAGTCCATGTCTTCTATTAAATTTCCTTTTTTGGATAAAAATTGTCTGATTTACAAAAGAAAAAAAAATGTCAGATTAAGTTGTGGTGTCATCTACATGGGTTATTGATGATGTCAGTAAAGAAATCTGATGCATTTGCTCTAGATCGAACGATCCAGACAAAAAAAAGCAGGGTCCTCTGATTTGGATCAGGAAGAGGAGTGAAAAACAAAGGAATCCATCTAGGAAGGAAACAGGATGAATTCTTTGTAGAAAGTAGAAACATATATATGATATATCCGGTTAATACTAATTTTTGAATATTTTTAATGCAATTAAATATTAAGCAATTAAAAACTTTTAAAATTTTGATCCAAAAAACATAATAAAATTGTGACAGAAAACAATACATACTGGTATATTCTAGCACAGCAACGTGTAGTGCAGTTTGTCCATTTGGTCCCGCACAGGACACCCTAGACGGCTCTTCTTTTCTGAAGATTTCAACTATGTGAAGCGCATTCATCATAGTTGCCAGGTACAGAGGAGAGACACCCTCCGCGTCAACAATACTAGTTATGCTGGGTTCAGAAAGTATAAGCTTCTCCACTATATTCCCATGACCAACTCGCACCGCCTCATGCAGTGCGGTCTCACCGTGTATATTTCTTGCTGTTATAAGGGTCTGCTTTACAGCCTGATCCTCTTCTTCAGCAAAAGATATCAAGCTGTTAACCATTCTATAGTTCCTGGCCTTTGTAGCGCAGTGGAGAGGTGTCTCTTTTAACCTATTGCATGCCGTCAGCAAGGATCTGTTTCTGAGGTAGACTGCTTTTGCAAAGTCTACATTATCTGCTGTGCGCTGCCATGTGAGGTCCCGGTTTGAACTAGCAGCAATATGTAATACTGTGTTATCTCCAATTGTTACTCCATCCAAGAGAAGCAAATCTAGCACAATCAAATTGCTTATGAAGATATATCTAATTTATTAACTAAATTAATTTTGATTTTTGAGTAATCCGAAGAAGTTTCTATGTTGGTCAAAGCATAAGACTCTCGAGCATTATTTTGATTCAAACACAGTTTGAAATTTAGAATTATATGCTAAATTTGCTAACAACAAGCCAGGGATTGAGTCCATATAAACAGTTAGGGTCAATGATGCAAAAAGTGTGGGGCTGAGGCTAGAACTGTTAGTTTTTGGCCCGTAGTAGTCTCTGGTATGGTTGTGGTTAGTACGTAGTTGGACAGGTCAGTCTATGAAACAAGAGTTGAGTTGCTGATCCCTTACACATTGTTTTGGGTTTTATTCTGGGCAATAGGGGTTGAATTAGGATTTAATTGTTGTTAATATACTAGTTATATGGTAATGCAATAGGATATCATCCCTTTTCTCAAAAAAATAAGATCTCCATTGAACGACCAGAGAGAACAATAAAATAAGTACATCATCCTCTTTACAAATTAATAAGATGTTTCAAGAGCTCAATTTACTTCATAATTTATTATTAGTCTATGATATTACGCAGTACCATATCATTAAGAAAATCACTTATCAGTAATAACGACATTGGAGGTTTAAAAAAAGGGTCATCTTACCAACTTCCACTTTGTTGTTGGAGACTTGGCAATCTTACCAATAATTGTTATCAAACCTAGACTAGATAGGCTAGTCCCGCCATGTTGTGTATGTCTCTCATCTCATTCTAAATTTTCATCGGCCTTGATTTAAAAGGATATCATAAATAGCATGTTATATTTGACATGCTATACTAAAGAGGAAGAATTTAGTATATGATATTTTAAGAGGTGTCATTATAGGTTTTCTTTCTTAGAGATTTATATTGTTATAAATATATCTCATTTGTATTATATGTAATTATGAAGTCAAGAAACACAATTAAGCTTTCTCATAAAGTTATGTTTGTTTTTTATGTCTTTATTTGAAACCCTAACAAATTGGTATTAGAGCCATCTTAATCGCCGATGGTTGTTCGGTGATTTACGGGCTATTATGCTATTGTTGAAGTTTTTTAGATTCGTCTATGTATCGTGGGAGAAACATTCAAGCGCTAAGTGTTTGCTCTACGCACTCGTGCTCCGCGTAAAGATCAAGCAAGAAGAGGTTTCATTCTTTTAAGATAGAAGAAGGTACATCCGTTAAGGTCTATATTTCAAACAACACCATACTTCTCAATGACTTGGAGAGAATTGCTATCAAGATAAATGATGAGGATGGCAAATAAAAGGGGAATTGACTTCATCATCAACCTATTTAAGCTCTAAGAACAAGAACTTAATTTACAACTATTGCAGGAAGAAATGTTATATCAAGGTTGACTATTTCAAGCTCAAGAATAAACAGAAAGCATACGAGAATGATACTTCTTCAGATGATCCTAATTTAGTTGAAATTCAAGATAATTATGTATATTTAGGAGTTTATTTTGGAGTTTTTATTTCAAGATTAGATTTCAAGTCAAGAGGAAGATTGTTGTGTATGTTTCACATCTTATCATATATTTTCATCAGTCATGATTTAGTAGGACGTCAAGATTAGTAGTGTTGGGATTTCATGTGTATGTTATATGGTGAGAATTTAAAATTTTTCTATCACCATTTGGCTCTATACACAAAAGATCTTATTTATACGACAAAAGCAAACAAGATTTTCTTCATTAAACTAATGTGTACTAAGATAAATTAATATCAACTAATTTATTGCTAAAGAGGATGAAAACATTTACCTATAGAGATTGTCAAATCTCTTGATGGAGAGAAGTCGGTTTCCCTTCTAGATCTCGTATTTTACTCGGATGCGCCTCTTGGTTCACCTTGAACCTAAACAACAAACTAACACACCTCTTAGATAGATGGATGTGAAGTTTAAGGCTTAGATCCAACCACCTAACAAGGAGAGATTATAGCCTTCCTTGAACTTTTCAACCTAGGAGCAAAACCCTCAAGGATTTGGTCTAGAGAAGAGAGAAAGAGAATTTTTGGCTTTTTGAATCTTACTGCTACAGTAATTCGGCCAAGAAAATGAGGCAGAAAAATTTCATCCATTTTCCTTAATTACACCCCTTCAAATAGGCAAGGGGTTAGGGCTACTATTTGTGTTAAGTTTAAACTATTTACACAAATGCCACTAGCCTTATTTAGCCATTTTATCATCTTTAATCTCATCTTGTGATTGGTTCAATAAATTAATTTATGAATAAATAATATTAATAATATTATTCTATTATGCAATATTCTTATTATTCTTATAATGCATTTAAACATTATACCAAATAATATTTGCATAACTTCACAAATTTATTTATGGTCTAAGCATGTCATATTATAACATTTTATTTTATCATTTCATTTCATGTATTTTATCTTATACATCATTATGAAATATAAAATACTTGTTGTTTCTCTTCAGTTGGTGTGACCGTACAGAGGATCTATGTCATCTTGGCAATAATATAAAACTTTATATTATTGACTATAAGAGGTTCTATCATTACATTATAGTTATCCAAACGACATAGTAATTATTTACTCAATCCACTAATTTCGTGTCTATCCTTGTCTCATGATATTATAAATAATATGCAAAATAGGATCGTGTCATTTTTGCATTATATTCTTTTTCTTGGTCTCTCAAGTGAATTATAATTATAACTACATCAGTTATATTGCATGCGATATAATTTCACTTTACCAAGGGGCCCAGTAATATCATAACTCAAATAAAACGAGGGACAATGATAATATTAATATATAGATTTCTCCCGCACAAGTTGTATACAATGAACTACTATTTTATTTCTATCATAAGATAGTATTTAAATAGTAATCACATTATATACTTCTCATGTGAAAAATATATACATTTCATATCTAAGATTCTAAAGACACAATGTAAACATTAATGACACAAAACACAATCCATATAATGTTCCATTCATTTAGGTCGTGTTCAATATATAAAATACACTTTTATATATTCATGTAATTAAATGATAATCCTTTATCAACATTTATAAAACTTCAATGTACTTTAATCGACATGGCAATCTTTCTTGGTAATTAATGTTCCTACTTAATTACCACGATCGTGAACATATTTAGTGATTAAATATTTCTCATCTAAGGAGTTCTATGATTCAAGACCAAGAGCATCTTCTTGAATACTTCCAAAGATATAATATATAAATCTCAAGGAACATGAATAATAATATTCGTAATAAAATCATAAACAACACATATTATTATTAAAAGATAACTTTCAAAACACATATCCTTCAAGTAGGTTATATTTGATAGGTTTTATTAAGAAAGAAGTGTTTAGGAGGTGTCATTTATAAGTTTCTCTTTTTAGAGATTTATGTTGTTATAAATATATTTCATTTGTACTCTTTGTAATTATGAAGTCAAAAAATACAATTAAGTTTTTTCATAAATTTTTGTCTCTTGTTTTTTGCCTCTCTTTCTTTGAAACCCTAACACGCTAGAATAAACTAGAACCGGATTGGTATCCGGTTTAGTTCATTATTAAGATCGGATATGTATATCAAACAAAAAAAATCTAATTAACCCGGTGAATAAAAAACCCATGGTTATAATAATTATGTATAATTAATAGCATAGCTTTCCTATTGAGCAATGTAATTATAGAAAATGTAAAGAAGTAAATAAGGAAGTGACAAAATCTGCCAATATGATATAATTTGGATCTTTTTCTTCCTATATAGACTCCATGAATTGAAAGACCAAAAATGAAAGGAATATTCTGTCAATTAGGAGTGTCAATGAAAACCGTTTACCCATTTACCCTATCCGTATCGTATTCGATAAGACAGATATGGGTAAGGTTTTTTTTTTCATTAGCTAAACGGGTATGGGTATGGATAAAGACTATTTCGTACCCATTGGGTAATGGGTAATTGTATAAAATAAATTACATATAGATATATAAATATTATATTCAATTTATTTAATTTTATGTTTCTCATATCACTGTATCAACGTTAATCCATAAGAAAATATATGCATTTTGTTGTAAGAAAAATATTATATTAAACATATTACTTTTTTTATTTGAATGTTTTATTATTTAGTTAATGAATTGAATTTTGAATTTGTTAAAAGAGATATTTTTATTTTTATTTTTTTTCTATATAAAAAAATTATTAGTTAGAATTGATTACATATTTGTATTTTGATTTTTATATTAGTAATTGTGATTGCATATGTATGACATGATGAGTTTTGATGGTATATTTGTAAAAATAATAAAATCATTATATTAGTATTATTCGTTATTCACCCGCTATCGTTTCGTTACCCACTAATTTTAATGGGTACAGATAGAGTAGGATAAAGTAAATTCTTAATGGGTAAGGGTAGGATATGGATAAGGTCAATTCTTAGTGGGTATGGGTATGAAAATGCTTCTACCCTACCTGTATCATACCCATTGATACCCCTACTGTAAATCAACATCTAATTTCTCTATATTTTACTTCAGTTATTTCAAAAAAAAATTATGAGTTTCCGATCCGATTCACTCAATTTCAATAAATTCTATGATCAACTTACTGATTGTGCTTCCAATTCCGATTTCCATAACCATTCTTTTGTTGTGACACAATTATAAGATCCAATTGTGATGATTTGTTTGGAAGGATTGACGTAATTGCAGCACCGACATGTGTGTTGGTTATGCAATATGCACACACTCAAAAGAAACAAAAGAAAAAATCATGAAAAAAAGAAGAAGATAATTTATCAAAATTGTGTTCTTGAATTTCACCTTGAGATTGTAGAAAATCATCCAGCACCTCGATTTTTCCTTCCACTACAGCATCGTAGTGCATGGTATCTAGTGGGATTCGTGGTGGCCGCCTTTCTTCTGGTGCATCTCCCGCTTTGTCAGCATGGGAACTAGAGCTTTGGGCTTCCACTACTGCATCGTACAGCATGGAATCAGTCTTTACCACCATGTCATCAACAGCTGATGAATTTCTGATGAAAAGTGGCATAGTATAATTTGAATCAGTTACTGACACGGGGGAAGTCATTTCAGAGCTTGCTGTGGACAGAAGAATGTGGGTCAATGATGTTCTAACGAAATGAGAGATTTAGATTACAAGAGAAAAAGATGGGATCATGAAGGAACTCAATTAACATAAAGACAGGTTTTATGCGCAAGAGGTTAAGAACTTAAGATCTGAGAAACAGAGTGAACCAGCAACAAGTTGAGCTAAAACAAGAATATTGGCGACCATAATTTCTGTGGCATGCAAAGAGTAAAGATTATGGATAGCAAATAATTAATTAGCCTATCCACCTTAAGAATTACTAAAGTATAGCATGAGTTACCCGTGTACGGTAAATTACTGTTTTGGTTAAAAATTATTTTGAAGTCAAATATATGGAAACTAAGAGTAACATTACATAGTATATACAAATTGTTCTTTTCCCGAAGCACTGTGTACATTATAGGAGCCTCAATTCCCAAACAAAATTCCGAGCCTTCTAAATAGGGCTGTCAAAAAAACTCGTACCTCGTGGCTCGCTCGTGACTCACATCTGGCTCGATCGGTAACAGCTCGTTTGATAGTGGACCGAGCTGAGCTAAGGCCTTAGCTCGCTAGCTCGCTAGCTCGGCTAGGCATCAATTTGTGAATTTGTATGAATTTGTGTGTATTTTATAATGTTAAGCTTGGTCCGGCTCGGTTCAGCTCGGTCTAGCTCAGTCCAAAAATGTTTGTAAAATGTATTTTCTTCTTAAAACAAGGTCCTACCAAATCTAGTGAGCCAGCTCGTGGCTCGTGAGCTGGCTCGTCACGAGTTTGAGCTGAGATTTTAGCTCACAAGCTGTTAACGAGCTGGCTCGCTAACAACTCGGTCTAGAATTAACGAGCTGAGCTAAGGCTCAGCTCGGCCCGAGTCAGCTCATTTACAGCCCTACTTCTAAATATCTAACTTTCATTTTTGCTTATATTCAAGCATTCACTACTAGAATTTCAACTTTTTCCAAGGGGAGCATATCCTATTTCCAAGGGGATGAAGGGCCCTTGGAAATAAAATCGGGTTTGCTGACACATTCAACTATTTCCAACGGTATTCTCATGGAAATATCAGCGCATGGAAATGCACACTGTCTCCCCTTGGAAATGGCTATTATCCACCCTTGGAAAAACTTTTGCTGACAGAATACTATATTTTATTAACAGCTCTTGGAAATACTTAACCCCCAGCGCATGGAAATAATGTGAAAGCTGTGAGACATATTATTTCCATGAGACTACTCATGGAAATGTGTTGTTATGTCTGTTAATATTATTTTATTGTGAGGCTCATGGAAATGGTGGAGCACATTGCTCTTGGAAATGTTTTGGTATGTCTGTTTATATTATTTTATAAGGAGGCTCATGGAAATGCTAAACACAATGCTCTTGGAAATGTTTTATTGATTCAATTATATTATTTTATAGTTAGACACTTTTTCCATTAGACTACCGTTGGAAAAGCTTAGTTCCTGGAAATAGAAGTGTTCCTGTTTATTTGAGATGTCCCTTTAAATTTTCAACAAAAGAAAATCACAGCAGTAAGCAACCAGTATTTAATTGAGATATTTAAAATGAAACTTCATACAATTGAAAACATAAAATTTCGGTCCTTCCCAATAACAAGACATATTTCTATTTAATTTAGATACACAATTAAGGTGACAAATACAAGCAATACATAATCTCTCTTTGAATGCAAGCAACACAAAATTAAGGTTATACCTGTTACAAAAAAAGAAAGAGAGAACAATGTTATAGAAGGCATTTGACCAAAATAAAGCACGCCGGATTAGTAAAATGTATAGTAAATTGAAATGAAAAACCTAATTAACACATATGTATGTTGATTTACCAATTAATACTCTTCATCGTGATCATCAGAGTGTTAGCCAACTTCTTTCTCAACTTGCTCCATGTCATCATATTGCTCTATGTCATCCACAACCCAGTAATAAGTGAGTTCGACTAGTAGTGCAATTATATAGATTTGTAAGGGCTCAAATGGAAAATGTAATAGGAGCTGTTAGTTATTAATTGATTCATTTAGACATTGTATAGGAGATGTATAGGATATAAATACATGATCAATTGTAATCAGTTGATATCACTTAAAGAATGAAATTCATTTCTCAATTAAAATAATAGTTTGTAAATAGATGCTACAATGATTAAAAAAAGTACTGAATATATAATATATTAGAAAATAATAGTTTTTTATAATATATTTTCGTTGACGCCTTTGCTGCCAACCACTAAAATAAATAAAAAAGTACTGAATATATATCTAACATAAGCATCAATTAAAATTATTTTCAAAGGGCAATAGATGCTAGTTAGTTTTTCAGATAAATTAGAGGGATACAAAAGTGTAAATATAACTCTTATGTCAGATTATAGTACTTCAAAGAAATTAACCCCATAATACTTGCTGAAAATCAAGTATATATACCAAGTGCTAGTTGAGATTCAGTTCCAACTGAATCAGCTAGTAATTTAACGGAGTAAGGCCAACTATTACCAATTATTGACAAGTTCAGAGACTACATGCTCTGCACATATAGATATGGGAATCCAACATGGGTTCATGACAACTATTGTGACTATAGAAAAATGTGAAATGAAAAAGTTTTTCAATCTGCTTATATACAGGGACTTGCTGGGTCAGTCAACATAAATGAGATTCTTTTGAAATTTAGGGTGGAGTTTGATTAAAGAGAGCCTTAAAAATTGAAGAGTGTGTCATTTCACCGGAAAAGGACGGAAACAAACTGAAATAATGAGAAAATCTAAATAAAAAGGAACATACCTCTGGAGAACCCCTCGATCGTGCTCGGTTACCTTCATAGCTTCTTCAATGCTCGCCGCTTGCCCCGCGATTGAGCGGCCGCCGTGTGAATGAGACGCTAGGTTTGATATCGAAGTGCCAAGATGGGCGTCGATAGAGGGGAGACCTCCTGCGTCGTTGGATCTGGTTCAGAGGCGAGGGAGTTTAGATGGTGACGATCGCCTATTGTGATGCTTTGAAGGTAGAGGGTTTGGGAAGAAAGGGTTTTGAGAAGGCTATAGGTTTTCAAAATTCGTCTAAGTCCCAGTCTCTATAGCATACAACTAAAATACACAGACCTTATAATTAATCATAGGTCCGATGCCCCTGGTACAAATTTTTCATCATATAGGTTGTAATTAGCATTTGATCTGCATCACGATTAGTGCGGTTTAATTAAAATCCGGGAAAGTCTGTTTCAAAAAACGTGAGCACATATCTCTATTAAAATCGTATGGTGTCAAATCTAATTGGACCTAAAAGTAGGCCAAGGCCCAGCGGAGCCACACCTATCTCAACGCATTTACAGTTCACCTACCAACTATTGTTTTTATCTGAGGTAACGTTATGTGTCATGTAAAATCAAAGCCAATAGATTAGAGTAGGCACGATTATTAACCAATCAACATTGTTGCAAGACGGTAAGATATAGCCATGTATATTATGTTACCTCAGAGACAAGACCTCCAGCAAATTAAACACTGTCTTATGGACGGGTCCATTTGTAATCCTAACTCTTCATCGTATATCGGACGATTCACGCTGGAGATTGATGAAAGTATAGTATTGTGTACAGCAAATAATAGGAATAAATTTCCTAAATTCAATTTTATAAATTTCTACATAACATGTGACAAGATAGTGTTCGGAATAGTCAGTTTCGTATAATTTCAACCTTAATATGCCTTCAAAATTGAGTGAATTAATTCGGACCGTTCATTTTGAGGTGCTCAATCGACGGTCGATCGACAGTCAAAGTATACGAAATTAGTTTATAATCGATCAAGAGCAAACATTCAACATAACCAAACAACAATTTTCATATTTTTCATACGTCAGAGCATCGATCTAGCACGAATCGTTTATGACCATACGATGAATGTATATTACGCGAGCTAGATCATTGTGTAGATGATCATCAAATCTCTCCAAATTTCAACGTAGTGATTATAGTGTGATATTCTTCCTATTTAACGGTTCCGATCGACAATCGGACTTTGTTTACTCGGGGTACTTTCATTATGGCACACTTCGAGAGTTCAAGTTCTATGTTCAATGTTGTAGCGATGAGTTGACGATGCAATCTCCATGTTATGATGTATATATATTTTTTCAATAGGCCTTTGATAATTCACAAACATATTATTTCAATACATATTTGATTAATCGTTGAAGTAATTTTGAATTAAGTATAATACTAAACTTATTGCTTAAATAAATTCACTGAGTATCAAAGTTACCTAATTCAATATTTGTAAAATATCTTAACAAAATTCAAATGAGGTAAAGAAAATATTTTAATAAAAATTTATTCAATTTAAAACCATTACAATTTTAATTTCTTCTATAAATATTATCTATACAAAAGAATTTTAAATAGCCATACTTATCCAATTCTTTGCTGTATACATGTTTCAACACTAACAGATTAGATTGCATGAATAATTAACAGATCAATTTTGAATGCAAGCAGCGCTAAACCAATACAATATATCTTGAGATATTAGATTGCACGTAGAACAATCCGCTCTGTAAGATTAACCCAAAAAATTTCGCATTTCCAGGGAGAAAGCACTAGTACTCCAAAATCACATCCTCTGCAATCTCTGGATTGGCGTTAATTGGATCTGAACCGTTACACTCTCATCCGCACCAATATTAAAGTTCATGATGCGCATATGGTGATGGTTGAACGGCTCAGATCATGATCATACGGCCAATATGCATTAAACTTTTCCTGCCTATTCATTCCCAATGTATAAGATACAGGCTCCAACATTTTCGCCCCAATGTCATCCGGTTTTCCCCCCCAAACTCATCCAGAATTTTTCGATGGCCGCCAGGATTTTAGGTTTCCGCTAAAATTCCCCCCTCTTTTTCGCCTCGATTTCGCCTCGATTTCGCCATTCACTAATATCCTCCCTCCCACTCAAAAAATCACAGTGCACCCAAATTTTAGGTTTCCGCGAAGCGATGCAGCAAGGCGACTAGCCCTCTATCACTCAAAAAATCCCTATCTCCGGCTTTCGCCTCAGCGATCCAAGTCCTCATCCTCTAATCAAACCAGCAACTATTCCAGTCGTGAATTCCCCTTTTGATTTCTCTCTTAAAAAGAGAGTCGCCAAACCCTAATCTTCTAAAGAGAGTGCAGCAAATATGTCGATTGAGGACAAGAATGTTCTTGGTAAACATAAATTGGAGATCTTGCCAGAAGATGGGGTTATCACTTAAATTTGGCGCTGATTTTTTGAAGAACAACGAGTTTGGTAGCCCATTGTTCTTAAGATGTGATGTTTGAGAAAAAACACCAAGGAAGTTGATCAAGTTCAACTTTGTGTGGTCTACATTTTTGAACAAAGGTCCTTGTGGTAGATATCTCATCTAATTTCTTAGTTTATACTTGTAAATTGCATATGATAAGCTAGTATTTGACTTCTATTTGTTTGATAGTTGGCTGCTCACAAGATGTTTGATAAATTGCTCAAGCCAAAAAAGAAACTTTTGTCTGACAACTCTATGAATGTTGAAAATCAAATGCCATGGCCGGCTTCTGGATAGCCGGTACAGTCCAACATTAAAATTAAATGAGGAAACTAAAAGTTTCCCTTTTGGTATATTATTTAATTACAAACCTGGCTATTAGCACACGATATCTCTAAATTTCATTTATATTCATATGCAGATCTCCAATTGGTACCTGGCTATTAGCACTAATATCTTTGTAACCATATCAGCGTTGAATGTTGATAGACGTAAACATAACAAATAGGCAAACAATTACATCTAGAAATTACAGCTGGAACAACTAAAGGATGCTGGTACGGAGGGACTACCTACTCTCAAGGTTAGTGTAGTACATAGCATATTTATATTTAGGACTGGAAGTTTGTTGAAGATTAGTTGTTTGTTCCTCGCTGAAATACTATTTGTAATAGGTGTTGGTTGTTTTTTATTATTTTTTTTTGTTAGGCCTCAATTAGCCTCAACAAGAGGTACCAATAGCACCTTCAGATATAGCAGTATACTAACATTACCACATGTGCGTTGTTCAACTTAGGATGAAGTAAACGGTGCTGGAACTCAGCAAGGTGTCATTGGGAATTTTCCTCTTCTACAGGTCACACTTTTAACTAAATTAACATAAGGATGTATATTTTAGTCGTTATCTATGTTAAGACATATGGGTTATAACAATGTGCTTGCATATACCATGTTTAGGGTCAGGGGGTCACCGGTCAACCATCTGACGGAGGAGCTTCACTTCTACAGATGCCCATCTCCCAAGTAATGACTTATATAAATATGCTTTCAGATGTAACTTCTTATGAAAACCAGCTACCTTAATTAGGGCTCATCTAGCCTACTGTTATAAGTATGTTCAGATTGAAATAAAAAGGGTGAAGTTCAACAATATTAAAGTACTTATAACACATAAACAAAGGACAACCACCAGTTCAATCACAGTAAATGATTGTGATGCAAAATCGGGTGAACAACCGAGTCATCGAGAGAAAATGAATATAAAGTAAATAATTCAGAAAGTTGAGGGTGTATATGCAAAAATCCTCCTTTTAACAATAATAGGTTGTTTCTTTGCGATAAACATAGGGTCATGCTTTTTCTATTCCATCAAACCAGGGAGGGGGGTTCCAAGCCCTACTAAATCTAACTCAAGCTGGAATTGATGCCAATACAAGGGGTGATGACGATATGACCCAATGGTTTGGGCAGACTACTGTCAACGACAACCGGCGTTAGCTACTGATGTGCAAAAGTGCACATTTTTTTGAAATTTTAAACTTCTAACATATGACAACAGGAACAGTGATCTTATTTTGTTAACTCAAAGTAGGTATATTTTGTGAATTTTTGTTAACTCATAGTGGGTATATTTTGTGGATATATCAATGATGCAATTACATAGCACTGTGGTTGTAATGCGGGTTGCAAAATTAGCGAGACAATGCATGTTGATTTGTACTGTAAATGCTTTATGCTTAATAAATGTAATAGATCTATTTATGAGTGTGTTTTCCATCTATTTATTAGTGTTTTTATGTTTATCGGGTTCAATTAAGTGGGTAAGGTATGTGAATGAAATAGTACGGGGGGATTCTAGAATGAAGGCATCCAATTATAATGCCATTCAGAATCCCATTGGTATTAATCTGGGGGCGGGGGGGCACATTCAATTAACCATGGAAATGAACAGCTGGGTCCCACTAAACATGCCCTTGGAAATACTGCTCACGAAAATACCCTTGGAAATAAACAATTGGGCCCTACTCTCGCTTGCCTTGGAAATACCGGGGTGGGTCCCATGTACTCCCGTCCATGGAAATGAATAGGCGGTCCCCACACTCCCTGCCTTGGAAATAATGGGGTGGGTCCTCATACTCGACCCATGGAAATAAAAAGGTGGGCCCCGCATTCTCTGGCCTTGGAAATACTCAGGTGGGTCCCCCTTACGCTACCATGGAAATACTCGGGTGGGTCCCACTTGCTCTGCCCTTGGAAATACTTAAGACGGGGCCAAGGCTGGAAGTATTTCCATGCGCCCTTTTTCCAAGAGTGGTCGCATGGAAAAACTCAGAAATGAGTATTTCCAACGGTGTCCATGGAAATAACTACTATTTCCAACGAGGGTAGTTGCGACGGTAGTTTTTCCAACGGTAGCGCATGGAAATGACGATTTTTGGGCTTTTTCCAACGGTACGCCCTTGGAAAAGGAAATTTCCTCCTCTTGCAAAAAACGGATTTTCTAGTAGTGATTTAAAGCTATGTTTATAACTCTTTACAATGCTATGGAAAACTTTTAAATCTCTATTAACAAGCATTTAAATTTTAAATATGATTAATTTTAACTTCTAATTACTTGTCTTCAAGCAAAAAAAAAAGATTCATTTCACCAACTCTCTATTTTTTTTCCTTTGATCATTCTCGTCAATTTTTCTAACAATCTGTAATGAATTTTACGAATCTAAAAATACAAACGTTTTTTACTCGATTTTCTCTTTCAAATAAGATCCATCAAGATATACTTTTGAACTTTTTCAATTTGTCATTTTTTTTTTTAAAATAAAGCTCATTAGCACTTTAAATTCTCAAGCTTTTAAATTTTAGTCTACAACTTTTTAAACCCTACATAAAAACCATTTAAAATAAGTCAAACTACAGTCAAGCATTTAAATCTCATATCAAATTATAGATTTTTTTATTTTTGACAACTACTTTTGACCACGAATACCTTCTAGAAGGTCTGTAGCACCTTTCGGAATAAATATTTTAAACCATTTAAACATTTAATGTCTATCATTTAAACTACTCCGTTCTAACGTTTATATATTAAATTTAAGTTTAAAAAAAGTAGTTGAAAAGTGAAAATTTGACGATTATTATCAAGCATTTAAATCTCTTTTAAGAAGGATTTAAAATAATAATAGCAAATCTATAAAATTAGAAAATGAGTATACCAATAACATTTAGAAATGCAAATTTATATTTTGATAACTATTGTAACAATCATTGGAAATAAGCTATTTACAACTGTTTTCCAAGAAAACAAAAAATTAAATGTTCCAACGAATGTCATTAATCATTATTGTCAGATGTCAAAATCTTGAAGGCAAATTTAATCTAGGTGATAGACTATATGGGTTATACATATCCTATTTTTCAAGAAGAAATGTAATCTAGGTGATAGCAGGTTCTGAGACAAATTTCATGTAAACAGGATGACAGTCTTTACTGGTGCCTACCGCCTACGGGCATTTAAACAAGCAAAAAAAAATCTTGAAGTCAAGAATGACACGCTCCTTGCCCGGCATTTTTTTCCATAACCAAAAAATAAATTAAAATAATATTAATAACTAATTTTTTAAAAAAAAATTACTCATAACCAAACCGCCCCCACGTGGGGCGGTCTACTGTGCAGACCAAACCGCCCCCCGTGGGGCGGTCTACCCTCAGACCAACCCGCCTCCCCTCCGGGGGCGGTCTACATATATATTTTTTTTTAATATTTTTTTTAATATTTTTGTATTTTTTGTATATTTTGTTATTTATTTTTGGTCTACTCTCAGACCAACCGGCCCCCTGGGGGGGCGGTTTACTTTTTTTTTTTTTTTTTTTTATACGATGATGGATTAATTATAATTATGTTCATAACCAAAAAAATTGATATGTTTCTTTGAAATTGGATAGAAAAATATATAATTTAGTTTATTTCGAGTCCTTGAAATCGAATCGGAAGACATAATGCTTGTATAAGACTTCTCATGTGGCAATTGCACTTGCTGCTGATGCATTTCTCGGTGCTGAAAAGTATTTTTCAACATAAGAAAATTCAGTTGAGACAATAAAAATCTTAAACTTAATTTTCGAGGCACTAAACGACATTTTTTGACGATTCTGATTTGTCGGATACCCGTCTCCTCCTCCCCTTTCCGAATTGGGGTCATACGCATCAATCCGACTTTCCTAGCAAAAGTTATGGCCGTTTAAAGTTAAAAAAAACACGATGCTTCCGGCCCAGTTTTTGTCAATCTATATATATATAATATATACATACAATAAAACAGTAGTCTTATAACTTTCAATTCAAATTATTTTTAAGTAAGATTGAAAAAAAATATATTTTAAGATCTTGAAAAACAATTTGCGGACATAAGTAAGTAAGATTGAACATTTTTGTTTGCTATTGTAATGTTTTGTATGTGCATAATGAAAATAATAAAGATTAGTATCTCAAAAATTGGAATTGCCAAAAAAACGTAGGGTGGCGGTTAGGTATTTCAAAAATGTTTTGTTTGCTATCTGTATATGTTTACATCCAATGCTTGTTAAATTCTGTTGAAAACAGTAATCGAATGTAATTCGATTTGCATAGTCGTCTGCAGCAGATTTGGATTTGGGCCGATTAGATTAGCGAAGATATTAGATTATTACTTTTCTTAGAATTTATCAATCTTAAAAAAAAATATTTCTCATTTAAAAAAAAATGACCAATTTGTCAATCTATCTGTATATATTTTTTTAGAATTTATATATATATTTCTTATTTTTAGATTCAGATTCTAAAATATATATATATATATATATATAGACCGCCCCTCCAGGGGGCGGGTTGGTCTGGGGGTAAACCGCCCCACTGGGGGGTGGGTTGGTAGGGGTGTAAACCGCTCCCCCGGGGTGGTTTGGATAGAGATGAAATCTTTTGAAAAATCTGGTTATTAATATTATTTTATTTATTTTTTTGGTTATGGAAAAAAATGCCGGGCTCCCTGCTGATATTTTAACTTAAAATTAACTGAGAACCTCACATATCAACCATTTAAACCTATAATGTGATATATATAATTCTAACATATGACACATTTAAACCAAACAATTCAATCTCTTTAGTATAGTAATGTTATTCTTGTAAAAAAATAATTGATGTTGTTACAATTTTTTATGGACTAGAAAAAAACAGAGGTTTAAATGACGCTTATTGTGTCATAGCGGAACGGCAGAAAAATCGGCACTATGTCCATATTGCGCGCAATAGCTCGCTATAGGGCCAATGGCGCCATAGCTAATTTTATGGTCTGAAAACACTATAGCGGCGTTATAGGGCACTATTAAGAACCTTAGAAATTTTTTTTCTACATATCTAATTATATAACATATTTTTTTTAAATATTGGGATTATGATCCTTATGAAAACAAAAATTCCCGGGCCAAGACAGGGCTTTTTTCATGAAGACGTTATACATACATCAAAGAAATCATCAACAATAATAATCCCACATATTATTATCCAGTAAATAATTAACATACCAAACGATATTATTAATCGAGATATTCTCAGTTCTTAATAGCAAAAAGATATAAGATACATATCTTGGCAAACATTGCACAAACAACATACAAACACAACATAAATTAAACTCTGAATTTATTGGAAGGGCTTCTTCATCCTCAGTTGTTTAATAAAAAAGAATTAAAAAATAAAATCATTGACAACATACTCAGCATAAACAACATAATCCTTTACATGTTAACTTATCAAAAATAATTTTAAGCTTTTGAGATCAAATTCTTCTCACTCAGAATAAGGATTGGTACATTCAATAGTACCAGCACCGGCATACACTAGTGTGTTTTTGCTCTATATTATCTAAGTTTGGGAACCGAATCCTCTGCCTCCCAGGGGGTAGGATTTTTCTGTTCCCGAGTCGCTGACATGTGGACCCACAACAAAATTAAAACCAATATTTAAATGTTTAAACCCGTCTGGACCCACATGTCAGTCGCACTGGGAGCAGGAAAATCCTGCCCCCCGAGGGGCATGTGATCTCCTTCCCTAAGTTTGACTCTTGTAGCAAAAGCTAGCTAAAGAAATAATTTTAGAAGCAACAACTTTTACAGATTTGCCCTCCTTATTTTTAAAACATAAATCATTTCTTTCAAGCAATACAGACCACAAAACAACACTTCTAATTAATTCAATAAGCAATATGTCTTTTAAATGAATGGAGAAATCTTTATACCATAAATCATCTATATTAACACAATTAAAACTAAAATTGTTGTACTTAACAATCCAGCTTCAAATTTCTGAAATAAAAAAAAGACAAAAAAACAAATAAGTGATCAGTAGAGTCAGGATTACCAAAAAATGGACATGCCACATCACCTAACCAGCCTTTCTTAGCCACGTTGACCTTGGTTAAAATTCTATTCTTTCTTACCGGCCACAAAAAAATCTTAATTTTCAGATGTATTTTTTATTTTTGAATTGTATCATAATCATGATTTTGTATACCTCCAAAATCAAGCAATGTATAAAGGGATCTTTCTGTAAAAAGACCATTAGATGCCACTTTGCCATTTTTCTCTGATAAACTAAAACATGAGACTTGTCATGTGATTTGTAAAACATAGAGAAGATAAAGGGATCTTACTGTAAAATCAAGCCATGTAGAAAGGGTTATATTCTTTCTGTAAAATGGCAAAGTGACATTATACTCGCATTTATTCTCTAAAAAAATGGTAAAGTGACTCACATATATCCTCTCTATCAATACTGGACAAACGGATCTTTTTATTTGCCGGATCAAGGGGGGGCTACCTTCTTCCTCATTATGTATGATAAACGGATCAATATTGGACAGACTGATTTTTTTATTTGTTGTTGTTTTTTTTATTGTCATTTATTATTTGGAACTCCATTTTGTTTTCATTTGTGTTTTCTTTTTTCATTTATATATATTTTTGTCTTAATTATGTGTGGATCTCAAACAAAAATATGTTTGTATATTCGATTCAATCTTATACTCTCCGCTGCAATGCACGGACACAATACTAGCGGATAAATATCTCATAGAGAGATGGGCTACCGTGTGAGTTTGTTAAGTGAGTTGTGAGTTGTGACTACGAGGAGAGAGAAAACAACACCTTTATAGCAGAAAACATAATTGTATACTACTATTGGCTTTTTCAGCGGTAGTCTATATGAAGTCTATTACTAAAAAAGCCAGCAGCAGATTTAAAAAAAAAATTATATGTGAAAACAACTTTGTAATTTTTTTTTAGTGAGGATATGAATAAAAATTTCGGCAGAGAACGTGATGTAGGCATGTACTACAAAGAAAAATATAAAAGAGGCTAACAGAGGAGAGGAGAGAAAAGTTTTGCAAAGGGGTCACCTAATAATGAGGGATCAGAATCTGCTCCTTTTCTAAAGAAAAGGAGCACCCTCCTATTTTTAAATCCGGATCATTCAAAATCCATCGTACGGTCTCAATTACTTTTCATTTTCAAATCAATTTAATCTATTAAAATGATTTATATTTAATCGAGACCGTACGATGGATTTTAAATGATCCAGATTTGAGAATAAGAGGGTGCTATTTTTCTAAAGAAAATGAGCAGAGCCTAATAATGAGTTACTTATCTTTTTATTTTTTTATTTTAATTTTGTTGCTCCTTTTTCTTTTTGTTCTTTTGCTGACATGATTCCATGTACCTACCCTGTCATATATGTAAGCAAGATCTGCTTTAATTCCAAGCCTTTTATCACACACAAAAAAAAAAAGTTGGTTAGACAGAGCATGCCGAATTTTACATTGTATTTACTAAAGTGATTTGTGTGTGTCTAAGATTTTCAATGCAGTTTAATGTTGAAGGAATTGGCCATTTTAGAAGAATATATTTTTCTCTGTAAATTTATATTAATTTTAGAATATTTATTTGGAGAATTTTCATCCACTGAACCCTGTTCCAATCAATCACTCTTATCGAATATAGTTCTTTCTTTTTGCACCACTATTTTCCTTATCCTGTTTCTAATTCCAAGATTCAAATAGAAGCATCAATTTCCCAGTAATAACTTTTGACAATTTCACTCCAACAAGAAGCTATAACTTAGCAATCAATCAAATGATCTCCACACACATGCATTTCGACATTGCAATTTCTAAACAGTTCAATTACATAGTTGCTCTTAAGGTGGAATGTATGGACCGCCAGAGAATTTACGCTCCACTGCATGTCACAGTTGTCATCATACCAATAATAATGTCAGTTTCGAATTTCTAAACAAAAGGTTTTGAGGGACCTACACAAGTTCTTTCACCCTTTACCTGAAATAAAGTAGACATTGACACAATTTAGGGACAATGATACTATCACATTTCATACTATTCTTGTGGCACTTGTGTTATCGTTAAGAAGGTGGTACCATGTAAGGGTGAGTATGTGACTAAACTCTGCAATTTAATAGGAATAAATTTTCCATTAATTATCAAGCTTGGAGACTCCATTCTGATAAAGAAACATATTGACAGTGACCACCCCCCCCCCCCAGGCCACAAAAAAAAAATGTACAAAAAGTTCTTTACCAAATTAATTTGTTTACTCATAAGTCTTAACTCTAGTAGAATAAGTTGTGTTATTCAGAAGTGCAAGATATCCTCACATTTATGTACGGATTAATCTCTTCACGAAAAGATCAAAATTACATTTGTACAATTTTTTTAATGATGTGTTATACATAATTAGAACCAATCTTTAGTCTGGTGCCCAGGTCAATATTTTAATAACAGGTTTAAAATCGGGATAATCATTCTTTATGAATATTTAAAGGTGAAAAATTTGCTCTCCATCTTTATGTTAATAAATAATTGAGGACGTACATGAATCTCTATCTCTGACTTGAAGGCCCGATGCTCAACGTTTCTCCAAAAAAATTATTACTCTGTAACAACAAATTTGGTAAATGTAGCCCGTAAAAGAAATGGAGAACAGGCTACAGTTGGTCCGATCCATACATATTATTATATTAGAGCTACATGATATTTAGTGAACACGTCAAATCTTGCCAGGTCCATTGAGTATCAGACTGGGCCGGGTTAGCTTTCCTGTCAGGTAAGGCCGGATGGACATAGCTGAGTCTGAGCAAATTTTCATCCCCATATATATAGAACAAACAAATTTTAAAGGAATAGATAAAAATTACAGGCAGTTTATATATATATATATATATATATATATATATTTTGAATAAAAGAGAAAATTGAGAGCAAAAAGTAACAGAACATGCGTACGTTCATGTTTAAATAATTTCACCAAATAGCCCCCGTTTCTAATCAATGAACAATAGACGACAACCAATTACTGTGCATTTATATGATGAGAAAAACAACGTGTAAAGGACAGTGAATGGGCTAATTATTAGATTGATACTGTTGGAAATTGGATCCAATCAAAATGTGATGGAAAAAAAAGAAAATAAATATTGGAAACTTTGAAAGAGTTGTTAAAATAGTAGGATCTCTTCCTCAATCCATTTGAATCCGGTCGAGTACCGAAATGTCCTTCCCTTCCACAAGTATAGGCCCAAAGACAGCATCGGCATAATCCAGACAGAGCCTAAAAGGCGCTTGCATATCCGACTCATGGCATTGGTTAGGCAATCGAGAAGGCTCATGGCATAAGCAGTGGCGAGACTAGAATTTGAGCTAGGGGTAGGCACAAACCGGATTCGAATTCGAATAAAATTAACAAGTTCGAGATTGGTTTACAATTTAAGCTATTCAAGCAATTTTATGAAATTCTATTGTCATTTGTTTCTGTTTACATAGTTAAAACTTGGAAGGGGTATTAGTAACAAATCTTAATCCTTTAATATATCAACAATCCAAGTCCCCAGATCAGAACTAAACTGATCAACTTATATAGTAAACAATTAATTGAATTCATTAAAGGAAATGAAACGTATGGTATTAAAGGAAAGGAAGATTATTAGAATAATTAAATATTAAATGTCTCCAGCCAAATGTCTTTGGCTTAGTAATATTTTGTATTAGATAATGAAACAGAGGAAAATAATGAAATTGAATAATGAATGAATTGAACTTTAAATTGAACCCTCAAGTTTAAAAATATTATAAACATAGATTTTAATAATTTTAAGTTTTTAGAACTCAAGTTCCAACAAATCCTTCCATATATTTACTGTAACTACTAATTTTATGGGGGGTGCCTGACTCCCCCTTGCACCCCCCAGTTCCGCCACTGATTACTGTGCCACCGTAACGATGTAGATTACTTAACCAACAAACTTTTAAGAAAAATAAAGTTGACTTGCTATATGGATAGTAGAAATTATATCATTTAAAATGGAAAAAATTAAGTTCTAACTAACATATATACTTTGTAATTATAGTATATCACTTATCGCCAACATATATAATTACAATAATTATAAGTTTTATTTTTGAGAAAAATAATGTCCCCCCATCTTCAATCCCCGTAAAATCCCCGCACACCATTTTTACGCGGTTTCAACTGACATTAACTGCAATAGTTCTCTAACGCGCTCCCACCGCCAACATTGCCTTAAATAAAACCTTTCTTTTCTGTCAGCGTGATTTTGATTTTACAAATTTCAGATCCCTTTCTCCATATCCCCATATTGTTCTCTCCTAATCTCTCTCCCCGAACAAATTTCCAATTGATATCCCTCGCCTCCGCTGATCTCAATCGAGCATGGGCACCTTCAATCAGAGCTAGCCGAGTGCCGCCACAGCTGACGCTCTCTCTCTGCCTTTGTCTCGCTAACCCTTTTTTCTCTGAAATGGGGAGGTATGAAGGTGGAGCAGCAGGTGCGATCGTGAATCACCGACTGATCGTATCGCTGATCCCTGATCGGACGGTCCTCTCCACCGATGTGGCAGTCATCAAGGAGAAGTGGTGCATGCGCCTCATCCGTCGTGTCCCCCACTGCCGTCAGATTATGCCTCGTTCTTATTTCAGGTTGTTGATCTGGTGGAATATGTTTCTAAAAAGGAAGTTAACTTCCGACTTTGTGATCATCCTCTTCTAATCGATGGTTCTATGTTTTACAGGAGTAATCAGTGCCAGATAGAATGCCAAATACAAAAGGCAATCTCCAATATCAAATCGAACTTAGATGCAAAATCTCCTGTCAATTCTTAAATTGACTCTAGGACGATGCTGAGAGTCACTGACAAATCCTCTGTCAGCAAGTTGAAATTATTCCCGTAGGTCTTCGCTAGTTGGAAAATTAGACAAGTAGGTCCTCACTGACAAGAATTTTCTCATCAAATTAGTTGAAATGTTGAATCATATATTTCTAAATGCGCCTCTGATTTTAAAAGTGATGTTTTTACTTTTTTTTATAATCGATGCTTTTATTGCTGTCTTGCTTATTATTTGATGAGGGACTATACTATAATTTCTGACTTTTGAGGGGGGGTCAACAACAAATAATGGAAAAGGAGAATTTCGTACCAGCATGTACTGGGAATCAATCTCCAATGATGTGATTGTCCTGATGAGAATTGGCTACACCTCCTCACTCCTCTTATCTATGGTAATTTAATTAATTATTAACTAATTATACTTAATTATACTTAATTTAATTATGTTAGACGGGATCAGTAATTGTGGTTAACGATTGGTGTCTTTTGTGACAACTCTCCAATTTGATTTACTTTAGTTACCCATTAGTGCAATGCAACAGAGACCAGTGTTACTATTGATACTCCTGATGGCAACACAATTCAATCTGACACCGCCCAGGTCACCAATCAAGTCACATAGTAACATGCATCATGTCATCAAATTAAATGCCCCATCTGGAGAATAGTTAACCCTTTTCAAGTCGATATTATCATGGTCCAAGTTAAGATAAACCTAAATCAGAGGCCAATAACGGACCAAGCTGTCTAGACCGTTTTCTAGACAGTTTGACACGCTTCAGTATTTTTATGAAATTTGGACTGTGAAAAGTTTGCAAAATTATCTACAACTTTTATGTTTTACTTTTTTCCAGATTCAGAATGCATCATAGTCAAAATGGTGTGTCAAGATAAGTGGTCTGTTTTTGGTTATGTTATTAATTAATTAGGTGAGAGTTTTGAGTGTGTTTTAATTAGAGTCAAAGATTAATTATTTCCAGATGTATCTAGCTGTCTTTTGGGGTCTCTAGGAAGATAATTAAGAGTATTTTGGGAGGATAAAAAATAGTTAAAGTTATATTAATGTTTAGGTGACTTTTGGAGATCATTGTAAGGCTATAAAAGAAATCATGTTTATTTTGTAAAATGAGCTTATGAAATATAACGAATTTTATTATGTTTGAGTTGAGTTTTATCTCATGTTATCCTCTTTTGGATTGAGTTTTGCTCCTCTTGAGTGATATTTAGTTGAACTAGCTAGTATCCTTATGAATCTCCATTGCTGGACCGTGTCACAATCTAATATCTAATTTCGTTATACTGCAATCATGATTTGATGTTCTCCTCTTTAAGTATAACAGAGGCACACAAATTTGAAGTTGGTCTCAAGACAGATGAACAAATCCTTGTAAGTTAATTACTTTGTGATGTGCATTGGGATGTTGGAGTCTTGATTGCACAACACTTTTATATTTATAGTGAGAATAAATCAACCCTATATGATTTTTAATGAAGAAAAGGAGAATTAATTTGGTTTAATTCAATTTTTGTGTGCTGGGGTATGGAAGCATAAGCTATTTTGCTTCGGTTGGTCATGTTTTCACTAATTTGCGGGTCAAATATGTATATATTGTTCTTCTTAATAAAATTACACTGAGGGACATATAATAAGATCATTTATTTTCCTGTTTCTTCTTGTACCTCGTTTAACTACTCTTTAAAATAGCAAAAAAATAATGCCTCCGTATTTTACTTCTTTCTGTTCAATGCGTAATGATACCAGTGACTTAATAATTTTATCTTTTTCTTAGATAGATGAACAAAGAAACAATACTGAGAGACATGACTGGGAAGTCGTGCAGGTTGATCTTGCAGAATATGTTGAGAGACATGACTTTGTGTTTTGATGATGTTTTGCCCCATTACCTCTAACTATCCAGCTGTGCCAAAAAAAAAACTTGAATTGTTTTCATTAGCTTCTAAATGCATTATCACAGTAAACCACCTATTTAACAACTCATGCTTGCTATTTGTTAAGCAATTATCCTTGGAAATTCAGGCTTTAGTTAATACACCGGCCGGGAAGGACAATGCCCCTCTAAACAAATGGCCGGCCTCGTTTTGTTGGCTCAGGATATACCAAATCCTGAGAAGTTCATATTGCCCATCTCAGGTTGTCCCATATTGCTCTTGAGAAGTTCATGTTCTAGTACTTGAAATTATATTTTGAAATGTCGCTAGTTAATTTGTTTGGCGTTCAGTGCAATGGTTTATAGTATTAAGAAGTTTATAGAATTCTTGCATTAAGTTTACATAATTCTTGTATTAAATTTTACAGAACTCTTGGCGGCCGGAGGTTTATAAAATTTTGACATATTATTATAGATTTTAAACACTTGAAATTATCTTAGATTTGTAGAATTCATATATTAGGTTTACATAATTCTTGACTGAGATTTAGAGAATTCATGGATTATGAGAAGCATCGGATTTTGTAAAATCAATGGGGCAGGAGCAAAAATATACAACGTCTTCGGATTGCCGGTTGTTGGTGGAAGCAGTGCTAAATGATAAGTAGTGTGTTATATTAGACTTTTTTTATTTTCTTTGATTTGTAATAAATATTATGTTTGGTAAAAAAAATATGTATATTGTTTATTTGCAATTCATTTTGTTTATATTGTTATGACTTATTTAGTTATTCTAGTGATAATAATTATGTCTCATTGTCAGACAAAATAATTGATGTGTTTTGAGGTTGTTGTTATGTTTACAATATATAGAGTATTACATTATAGGGTTTTACAATAAGGTTTATAGAATTCAAAAAATAAAATTGTAATTTTTGGATGTAGCATATCAAAAAGATAAAATCCATAATTTATAATTTAGGTTTATAGAATTCAAAAGTTGAGCTTACTGAGTTATGTGATAAGATTTACATAATTCAAAAAAATTAAAAGAAACATCTAGATGCAAAATTAAGAAAATTTAAACAAAATAAACTTTTGAAAAATTAGAATTTGAAAAAAAATTTCACCGGTTTACAGTATTCCATGACATTGCCTATAGAGTTATGTGATAAAATTTACAGAATTCAAAACAGTTGGAAATAGCATCTAGATTCAAATTTTAAAAAAAATGAAACGTTTTTACAGGTTTATAGTATTTAACTAAACTGTGTACAAAGTTATATAATAAGGTTTACATAATTTAAAATAAATGAAAGTAGCATCTAAAAGCAGATTTGAAAAAAAAAAAAACACAAAGAGAGTTGAAAAAAAATTTGAAAAAAAATCTTGAAGAAAATTTGAAAAAAATTTGAAATTTTTTTTGAAAAAAAATACATAAAATTTGGGAATTTTTTTTTGAAAGTTTTTTTATAAAAAGTTTGAAAAATTCATTGGAGTATTAACCGTCCGCGTCCAACAGCGACACAATCTTTATCCCCGTAAAAAATGATAAAATAATTTGGTATCATCCTCGCACATTAGTATTTAACTTTAGAAATATTACTATTTAACATTATGAACATTAATATTTATCTATAAAGTCAAAAGTATTAATCTCTAAAATTATAAATAAGTTACATGGATTCTATTTAGCACCCTATATCTTAGTATTTAACTTTACACAACTCAGTATTTAACTTTAGAAATGTTAGTATTGAACTTTAGGAACGTTAGTATTTAACATTAGAAAAGTTAGTATTTATCTTTAAAGTCAAAAGTATTAATCTATAAAATTATAAATAAGTTGCATGGATTCTATTTACCATCTTATATCTTAGTATTTAATTTTATTCACATTAGTATTTAACTTTATTGTAAATATTGAAGTTAAGTATTTAGCCTTAAGGTTGAACTATATAACAATTTAGTTAGAAATATTTATCCCTAAGAATTGGAGTATTGAACAATTAGTTATAATAGTATTAATGTGTGAAATATAATTAGAAGTCTTGATCCCTAAAGATTGGAGTATTTAACATTTTTAGTAATAAGTATTTATCTTTTCAAATATGAGCATTTAACAATTAGAGATAGTGGTAATAATGTATAACATATATTAGTATCAATCTGTAAATATTGTTCCCGCACCACCATCCCCTCATATCCCCCACTAAAAGACAAAAAAAAATTAGTTACCGACAATTTGATGGTTTAAATTTCCTGCAGTATTTAACTTCAGTCTTTAGTGTATTTATCGTGCATCGATCTAGTATTTAACTCCGTTCATTGTAGTATTAACCATTGGTGTCCAACAGCGAAAAATATTGTCGCCCATATCCTCCCACTAAAAGACAAAAAAAATAGATTAGTTAGTGACTTTCATTTTATAAGACTACAGGGATGAGTATAAGGGGTTCTATATAATTATTCAAAAAAAAACATCAAGTGGTTTCTTTTATTTTTAATTCTCATTTTATTTCATTTGTTTTGGTGGGTGAACTAGGTTGTGAATCAATATTTGTGATCCTTGTTGATTTCGTTTTATTATGCAAATCAATTTGAAAAAAGTTTTAAAGAATTTATATCTAGGCAACTATTCACACTACTCTAGATATAGACAATAAAATAGTATCAAAGCGTTATCAAAGCGTAATTGTTTTTATTAAGTCATATTTATTTGAGTAATTTTAACTAAGCGACGCTTGGCGAGCCATTTGGTAAAGATCACCGTTGTGGAGATCATGCTCTGGCTAAATAATGGATAACTGTACTTCATTTTAAATTTTATCTATTGTAAATTTTTGAATTTCTTTTTGGGAATCCTACGTTCAATGTACAGAGACAGGAGTGTCTCCCTCTAGAGTTAAATTATAGGATCTTTGTGTGAATTAATTTTTTTCTTTTATAAAAATTTGTTGGCATTATTCGTCCACTCCCAAAAAAAAAATCACACAAATCTGACCAGCATCATATTTGGATATGTAAATTGATAAATTAATAATAATTGTGTTTTGAGTTCTCTCTCAAAAGAAAATTTTAGATTTTACAAATAATTTAAATTTGGATAATAATAATTTTTGTAAAGAAATCTTATAGTCAAGTAAACTTCGGACAAATAAATAAATATGTTTAAACTCTAAAAACATATATAATTAAAAACATCACTGCTATTAACCCCATGAAACTTTCTGCAGAGAATATAAACTCTTTTAAATAAAAATATGAAAATAAGTCTTTTGATTATAATAAATAATAAAAACAAATATGATAAGATAATCAAATTAAACTTACTGAGTGTGATCTTGACAACGTCACTACAGTAAGAAAACTCTTGTCAAAATTCATAATAATTGAAGTTCGTACAATTAATTTCAGATGATATAACTTTAAACTTTACCTCAATTTGTAACTTTGAAAAAATAATTGATGGATTTTTTAAGGTTGTTTATCTTTTTGCAATGTAATTATTATAACTGTTAGAAATATAAATAAATGTGGATGTCCAACCATTTTGTAACTCTCAATATTAATCACCTCATCCCCACTATTATTGGAATTCATTTTCCCACTACTATTGTAATTAATTTTAGATGACTTTTTATTTACAATTTGTAGCCTAGGTTTTGTAATATTGTATTGTACACATGAGAAATATATGAATAAAAAGATGTCATCTTTTATGTGTTCTTTCTATCTTGTTTATTATTCTTTGTTTTATTTTATAACACGTTATCAGCATGAGAGTTCTACTAGTTGAAGATTTGAGGTAACTTTGATATATTTTTTTATTTAAATATCATTTATTTAAATGATACTTTTAATTAGTAATTAGTAAATAAAATAAGATAATGTATTCATTTGTACTTGAGAAATCAATTTTATTTATTTTGAAATTTTGACATGCTACAAGTCTTTATCAATTGGCCCGAAGACCAATCTATTGTTTTATATTATGTGATGATTTTACAAGTCATATGTTAATCATGAATTCTCAACTTTATCAAATGGCCCGAAGCCATCCGTTAATCATAAGTTCTCAATATATCAAATGGCCCGAAGCCATTTCTTTCTCTTGTTTGAGAGAGATTATGAATCGAGAATCTTGTTATCGTATTCTGTTATTTATAGTGAGACAAGTTGAGAAGCAGTTGTTAATAACAGATTACCTAGAGAAATAGGTAAAAGAAATTTCCATCCAAGATTTAATAACTGGTCTATTCTCATCCTAGGTAAAGTCCATCTTGTCGTGATAGAAATTAAGAGAAAAAAATAAGCCTTAGCTAATGTAATAAAGATACCAATTGTCATTCCAAAAATTCCAACCATTTTATTTATTCTGAAAAGTTCAGGAATAGATATGTACGGAATAGAGAAATTCCACCCACCTAAGTAAAGAATTGTGACAAATAATGAAGAAACTAATAGATTTAGGTAAGAAGCAAGATAAAAGAGAGCATATTTGATACCCGAATATTCGGTTTGATAACCTGCTACTAATTCCTCCTCTGCTTCTGGTAAATCAAAGGGCAATCTCTCACATTCGGCTAGAGAAGAAATTAGAAAAACTAGAATTAATCATAAATTTTATAATGTAAAAAATAATTAAATCTTCTTGAAGAAGATTTCAAAAGATTTCAAGATATCTTTCCGAAGAAGTTTTATATCATATAAAAAATTTATATTGAGAAAATTTCAATAAATCTTCTTCAAGAAGATTTCAACAATATTTTTATGATGTACAATTTTTAATAATTTAATCTTCCTGAAGAAGATTTTAAAAAAAATTTAAAATATTCCATGAAATCTTCTTGAAGAAGATTTATTTGATCTACAAAAATTAATATGAGAAGATTTAAAGAAATCTTTCTGATGAAAATATATATGATATAGAAAAATTAATTTGAGAAGATTTTGAGAAATCTTTCTAAAGAAGATTTATATGATGTGCAAATTGTGTATGATGCTCATTTTGTTATTTTATTTTTCAACAATTTAATCTTCTCGAAGAAGATTTCAAAATATATTAAGAAGGTCTTCTTGAAGAAGATTTCAAGAGATTAAGATGTTTTTGTTTAAAACAATTTCCAGAAATTTATATGAATTTTTTCTTTTTTGGCCCGAAGCCAATTCACATCTAATTAATATTGATTAATATGGAATTCAAATTTAATGAATGTCATAATATTGGAATTTTGTCCAATTGTTTATGCTTCATTTCCTGAAGTGAATGAAAAGAATAACAAATAAGAAAATTGATAATATTATTTGTGTGTCAAGGAATTAAAGTGAATTAATGTGAAGGAATTGAGTCTTGTTCCTTCATTTGTCATTAGACAAAATAGGTTAAGCGTTTATTTAATTTAATTCCCATGGTTAGCATATGCATTGATTATGGTAGTCCAAGATGTAACATTTTTTGGCATTTCATTTAATATATATATTTTTTTTTTTACTAGTTCAATTCTCCCACATTTAGAATACATGTCAATAAATATGATGAATTAGCCACAGATCACATAAAATGTGTCATGACATTGTAAAATATATACATAGCCATTAGTATTGGATTCTAAAGAGTTAAATTCTTAATTTGCAGTTGATTGTCATGATAGTAAATTTGATGATTTTTTTTTTTGCAGTTTAGGAATCAAAATATGCAGATAAACATAATTTATTGCAATCATAGCTACCATGTTTGCATAGTTATTTCTTCTAATAAAAATAAAATCATTGTCGATATGTTTGCATCGCCCTATTTACGTTGCATGTCATTTCTTTTGTAATTTCATAATAATATGTTCATTCTAAAAACTGTTGAAATTTCATATTATTGGGTAGATGGCTATACAATTTCTTGATTGTATTATATTTAATGCATCAAATATTAATGGTAGAGAATTAATACATATGCAATTTTATTTGTTTCATTGATCAATATTATAAAAGTTACCTAAGGCAATAAAAGTTTAACTGCTTATTTATTCTTGATTTGTAGTTGATTTTTTTTTTGTTCATCTCCAAATAAAAAAATAAGAAAAAGAAAATATATTTCTCTTATTTAGAAATATAAGAAGTAAATATTAGTACTATTTTAGGTAGTACATATTTGATTGAAGGCTCCGGAAGAGTAACTTTATTATTATATGGAGGAACACAAATTTATATTGAGGATGCATTATATTTTTCTAAATCTCCAAGGAATTTATAAAGTTTTAAGGGTATCCGCCGAAATGGGTATCATATTGAGACAACCAATGAAAAATATGTTGAATATATTTATATTACTATCATAATCTAAGATAGGAAATGCATATTAGTTTTCCTCCGGCTCGTACTATGCATATATTAGTACAATTTAAGTATATGTTATTGTACACCAGAAGTTTACATATAAGAATATGTTTATAGTTTGGCACGACCGGTTGGACCATTCCGGATCAATAATGATGGGGAAAATAATAGAGAATTAATGGAGATATTTATTAAAGAACCAGAAGATTCTTCAATCTAATGAATTGTTTATATGCTGCATGTTCTCAAGGAAAGTTGATTATTCAACCATCACCAGCGAAAATACAAAAATTAATCTCTTACATTTATATAATGTATACAGGGTGATATTTGTGGACCATTTACATATTTATTATAATTGATGTATCAACTAGATGGTCACATGTATGTTTATTATCAATTCGCAACCTGGCGATTGCGAGATTATTTGCTCAATTTATTTGATTAATAACATAATTTTATGATTATTCAATTAAGAACAATGATGGTGAATTTGTTTCTCAGATGATGCATGTATATTAGAATTGATGTTGAACATCCTGTAGCTTATGTTCATACACAAAATGAGAACATGTTATTTTGCATTCAGCAGAAGTAATTCGCATCAGGCCAACTAGCTATAATAAAACTTCTCCTTTACCATTAATTTTTTGTCACATATCTAATATTTCCCATATAAGAATTTTTGAATGTGCGATATATGTTCTAATTGCTCCACCACAACGCACTATAATGGTAAATCAAAGAAGGTTGGAAATTTATATTGAATTTGAATCTCCATCTATAATAAAGTATATATAGAACCAATGATAAGAGATTTATTAACGGCTAAGTTTGCCGATTGTCATTTTGGTGAGTCAATATTTCCAACATTAGGGGGAGAAAAACAAAATCAGCTGGAAAAATATATCAGTATGAATTATCATTATCTCGTTTTGATCCTCGTAATAAATAATGTGAATTAAATATTCAAAAGATAATTCATTTGTAAATATTAGATTGCTAGACGCATTCACAAACTCAAATAAAGTGACCAAATCACATGTACCAGCTGCTAATGTTCCAATTAAAGTCGATGTCCCTGTTGGACAAACTAATGAAATTATAACACGCATGAAGTGTGGAAGACCAATCGGTTCCAAAGATAAAAAATCCTCGAAAAAAAAAGGAGCAAAGAATGAAAATGGTCAAGTCGAGGATATGATAATTTCAGATAAAACTCCAGAAGAGAATCAAATTATAAGTAATGTTGGAGTTCCAGCAGAAACTTAGATATCTGAAATTCATGAAAATAAAGAGATCTCAATAAATTATATCATGAATGGAATAAGATGGAACCGAGATGAAATTGATATCAATGATATTTTTACAAATAATATAGCGCTAAATATAATAAACAGTGAGGATAATGACCCGAAGTCTCTTAAAAAAAAATGTCGACAAAGAAATTATTGGCCAAAATAGAAAGGTGCAGTTGAGGCAGAGTTAAACTCTTTGGAAAAACGAAAAGTTTTTGGAGCTGTTGTTCCAACACCTGAAGGTGTAAAACCAGTAGGATATGAATGTGTATTTATGCAAAAAATAAAATGAGAAAGGTGAAATTTTGAGATATACTCACCTGTGGTGGATGCAACAACTTTTCGATACATAATTAGTCTGGCAGTTCATGAAGGACTTGATTTGCACCTAATGAATGTTGTTACAGCTATTTATATGTCTCTCTTGTGAATGATATTTATATAAAAATTCCTGAAGGATTTATGATACCTGAAGTATGTAATTTAGGTTCTCGAGAATATTATTCAATTAAATTGAATAAATTTTTATATTGATTAAAGCAATATGGATATAAAAATGATACATTTTGTATTTTTGTGAAAATAAATGAAAATAATTTTGTTATGATTGCAATCTATGTCGAAAGATGGAACTCCTGAAGAGCTTCTAAAATAAATAATTTATTTAAAGGAATAATTTGAGATGACAAATCTTGAGAGAACAAATTTTTACATGTGTATTTGAGAAGTAATATTTGAGAATTGAATATTTTTATACATCGAGAAAAATATATTACATGTGTATTGAAAGAACAATCAATGAATAATTATTTGGTCCTGAGGTATCATATCTTAGTGCAATATGAACACTTATATTTTTTGTTGAATATACAATACCTGATATATTTCTTATTCTAGTAATACACGAAGTAAGCCAAGAATGTGTTTAGTTAAGATCTGTGATTCAACACATTCATCAGACATATGGCTTGTTTTATGGAGAAATGATCCCGACGATCATATTTGAAGATAATACTGCATGTATTGCTCAAATAAAAGAATGATATATTAAAGGAGATAGAACAAAACAAATCTCACCAAAATTCTTTTTCACACATGATCTCCAAAAGGATAATGTTATTAATGTTCAGCAAATCCGTTCAAGTGAGAATCCAGCAGATTTATTCACTAAGGCCCCCTACCGCAATATTTGAAAAGTTAGTTCGTAATATTGGAGTGCGTCGACTTAAAGATCTTGATTGATGTTGTCATGAGGGGGAGTTAATATGCACTATATTTTCCTTAACCATGGTTTTTCCCATTGGGTTTTCCTGGTAAGGTTGTAGTTGCATATTTAGAAGAATATTGTACTATTTTTCCTTTACTAGGTTTTTATCCCATAGGGTTTTTCCTAGTAAGGTTTTAATGAGGCATATTCTTATGGACATCCAAGGAGGAGTGTTAGAAATATAAATAAATGTGGATGTCCAACCATTTTGTAACTCTCAATATTAATCACCTCATCCCCACTACTATTGGAATTCATTTCCCCACTACTATTGTAATTAATTTTAGATGACTTTTTATTTACAATTTGTAGCCTAGGCTTTGTAATATTGTATTGCACACATGAGAAATATATGAATAAAGAGATGTCATCTTTTATGTGTTCTTTCTATCTTGTTTATTATTCTTTGTTTTATTTTATAACAATAACCACAAATATAACATTATTTCTCTTGGTATAATTTGTTTTCCATCTGAATATCTCATTTTTATTTTAATAATTTTCGAATTTACCGACTACAAAATTTTTTATGAAACAACTGTGAAGGCAACTAATGTGCTTTTTTTTTTTTTTATTCTCACTCACCGTACTAATATATATTCTAAAAATATTAAGTTTCATAAATATTTGAATGTAATGATATATATATATATATATATATATATATAAATTAATGTTTCTCAATCGGAGTCGTAAAAGAATTAAATATATATTGTTAAGTCTAGTAAAATATTATTGAGATATTGTGCTCATATTGATTGGTCGGTGTTATTTTGAGAGCAACAATTAAATTATTAAGGATATATAGAGAGGATTTTCCCTCTTCATAATCAATTTATCCTTCTATAGCTTCTTTTAATTATGGTAGAAAATTAATAAAACTTTTATCAAATATGAAAAAGGACTATTAAAAAATATTGAATAGTGATTTTTTTTGAGAAAAGGTTTCTATACCCAACTTTTTGTACACACTTTTTACCCATCTCAATTGGATAGGCATTTTAACTGTCAAACTCCCAACACCTTCTATAGACCTTCCTTTTTAATGAACTTTTCCAATCTTTTCTCTCTCCAAAAATAAAATTTTTGGATCTCTCCTCCCAATCTCTTTACTCTCTAGGCTTTGCTCTCTTATCTCCTCTCCTCTCTGTTGGGTTACGGACGGTTCAAACCCATTGATTAGCTTAAGCTGTGGAAAGAACGTAAAACAAAAATTTTACTTCTAACTTAAGCCAAGGATTAAACGAGGTATGTCAGAATACTTTCCAAGGCAATTCACCTTCAGTATTCCTTAGCATCAAAACCCAATTTAATCCTTTTACAGATCTACTCCATAATTAATTTCTAAAACTTTAATCTATCTACAAATTAAATAGATTAATATAACATTATTATACCTTGATCCAAATTCTAATTAGATTGCAGCATACCGAGAAGATCGAATCTGAGAAATGTCTTGCCTCAGAGTATCAGACGTCTGATACCTCTATCGGTCGTCCACCAGGAACCACCAAAGCGTTGGCTTTCTACTGCCAATAATACTGACCAGCGGGATTCGCAAAAACACTATTCACCGAGAAAAGGACAAAATAAATATACCGCGACTTTCGCAAATATATTATTCCCTAATCCCGTAAACACTATTCACGGAAGGCGTGAAAACACTATTCACCGAGAAAAGGACAAAATAAATATACCGCGACTTTCACAAATATATTATTTCCTAATCCCATAAACACTATTCACGACAACCGTAAAAGCACTATTCATGGGAGGCGTGAAAACACTATTCACGATGATCGTAAAAACTGACTTGCGTCTCATGCAAAATCAGATTCACGAAACTTCGCGAAAACACTATTCTCGACTCGCAAGATTATACGTGGATTACGTATATCTTTCTTTTCTAGCTCAACACTATTTGGGAGAGAAAAAACTGAAAGTTATAAAAAACTAAAGACTGACTTTCAGATCGATCAGACTTTGATTGGATTTTGGAATGTAATTTTTCTCTACCCCTACCCCTCTATTTATAAACTTTTGAAATAGTCTAAATGACCAATATGCCCCTAGGGCAACATGGTATTTACCAAAATGCCATCGAGCCCATTAATCACTTGATTAGTTTGGGCTTTGACTTTTGGGTTTTGACTTTGGGCTTTGGGCTTTGATTTTGGGCTTTTAAATTAAATTCTAAATTTAATTTAGGCCCAAAATATTAATTCATAATTAATATTTATAATTCATGTTATAATCGATCTGATCAATTATAATTTCTTATGACTGTTGCTGCGATAGTTTTTACACAACGTGTCGTACATGCTTGTAAATTGAATATGTTTAAGTTTGTCATCTTTATGACATTTATATTAATTATACCTTTTATAATTAATATAAATATCTTATTATTAATTATAACTATATATAATTAATTATAAGATTCTTTGATAAGTCTCCTTTGCGATGTGACCCAATAGGATCTATGTTATGTTGGTAAATAGAATTAAAACCATTTTAACTTCTATAATCATAGGAGGCATCTGACATCTACACTATGACCATCAAATTACATAGATGATGCTGTACTATACAGTACCACGATCCAGTAAACTATTTTAGTCGTGTTAATTGTTATGTCTCACAGTATCAGATCAGTTTCAAGGTAGGTGTGTGTCATCCTTGCAAACATAATCTTTTCTCGATCTTGAGCAGATTATCAAATATAATTACTCTTGTAATTATACTATATGCAGATAATCCTACTCTATCAAGGGGCCCAGTGATACCGTAACTCGTATAGAGATACGAGGGACATCTCTTAGTAGGGACATCTCGTATAGAGATACCATCACTACCTCAGCTAAGCTATGTATACCGAAAAGCTACCGTTATGACTGCGTTTTACCGACAGCGTTAAGTAACAATCACACATACACATCTCTTAGTAGGAAAGATGAATATCTCATACTTTAGAACTTAACACTGAATGAAAACATTAATGACACGTACACAATTCCATTTAATGTTTCATTCGAGGTCTGTCAAATACCATGTTCCTAGAACATGTATCTATGTGATTAAAATGACATCTCATGTCAATGGTCTGTAAAACTTGACCATCTTTTAATCCACATTCTAACCTTGTAACGGTAAATTAGTGTTCCTGCTAATTACCTCGGTTAGAGACTTTTAAGAGTATTTATCATCTATATTATGAAGCTCTACAATTTCAAGTCATGAACCCGAAATGATTCATAAATTCAATAATACTCAAGGAACAAAATGACAGTTTATTAATCACTCAATTCATGAACAAAGCTTTATGATAATTTATCGTATTATTGACTTCTAGATTATTACAAACTAACACTCTCAACTCCGCTCTCTTCACCTGCGCCCAAGGATCTGCTCTGTCCCTCCTCTCGATCTCTCAACTCCGCACTCTTCACCTGCGCCCAAGGATCTGCTCCACCCCTCCTCTCGATCTCTCAAGTCTGCTCTCTTCACATGTGCCCAAGGGTTTGCTCCTCTCAACTTCGCTCTAACCTCTCGATCTCTCATCCTTTCTAATGAACAACTTCGACATATGGCGTGGTGTAAAAGGTTGTTGATCAGATTATTAATGAGATCAATCGTTTGAAGAAGATCTGATTAGAGCAGGAGAATGAAGGTGTTCCTAGAACAGTCACCAGAGGAATCTCTCTTCTTAAGGAAATGCAAACGTGGCAATATACTCAGGTTTGCTTTTCTCATCTCCAAATTTATTTCTACTGGACTAGAATTTTGCTAACTGATTTCGTAATTATCCAGTGGTTCAAAGATTTTATTTTTATTTTTTCACATGATATATCTCAAGAAGTCTGAACAACTTTTTTATTCTTTCAATTCTTCCTTGGTTCAACTATTAGCTTTTTCAATGTATCCTATCTAGTGCTCACAAGGTGTTCGATGAATTGTCTGAGTGATAATTCACAATATTTTTGTTCTACATCGCTACTGATTCGTTGCTTCTTGCAGATCCTGATCCGATCTGGTAATACTTTCTAGTCTGAGATTTGTTATAGTATTTGTTACAGTTTTGTTTTACTTTTGTTACAGTTTTGATCAATATTTGTTACGTATTGGTTTGAGATTTGTTACAGTATCGGGTTGAGATTTGTTACAGTAATAGTTTTCATTTGTAAAACTTTTGTTTTAGCTTTTGATATCTCGTTATTTTAGCTACATTTCCAACCAAATCTTGTACCAAAACTTGTGTCCAAAACTGTAAAATCATATTTATTACATTGATTATCTGTAGAATATGGTACTGCTGTGCTTTTGTTTGTTTATTGTAGGAAACGGGCGAAGAAAGGGTGAAATCCAACAATCTGGACTTCCTACACAGGCCGAGTCACAATCCACATGGACCGTGTCATACCCTACTCGACCCCCTACAAAGGCGCTGCACGACCCGGACAAGAGACACAGGCACACGGTCCGTACAGAATCTCACACGGACCGTGTCAGACAAATCCGGCAATTAATCTAAGTTTTCAGATTATTGCCTAAATAAAGATGGACGGTTATGGAACAATAAAAGGACGACCCCTTGGGCTAGACAGGGAATCCAATTCGGACAGAACACAAATCCAAGAGAGTTTTACAACAACCAACTTGGAGACGAAGTAGAGAGGAGGAAATCGAGAGAAATCCGACGAATCTTCTTCGTATTTTGGGGTCTTGTCATGAATTGGTTATTCTCCTTTTGTTTTCTGTTTTAGAAACCATGTTTGAGTAATTTCTTTAGTTTCTTGGGTTATGATGTAGTCGAATACTTTGTTTACTTGCTAGTTGTTTGATTATGTGCGATGTTTTGTGTTTGCTTGTTTGCGTATGATCTTTATTGCTTTTTTGCGTTGTTCGATCATTATTTGGTTCTTACCATTAGGCTTGGCCACGTCTAACAAGGTACTGCGTCTAATTTGATCTTTCAACCAGACCAAGTATTTGAGATAAATCGATGAACCGAGAGGTGAACTTTTCAGCAATCGAGAGATGTTGAATACCTTAAGTAAACTAAACGAGTAACTTAGGTCATTCAAACCAACGAACGAGAGTTTAGGTTAGAACCCTAAGAGGATTGAATTTGTATTTCCATTATCGAGTTTATTAAGCCAACAAACGAGAGTTGATGTTTAGGAACATCAGGTATGGTCAGTTCATCCTATACAGAATCAATCAGCACAGAAACCAGACAACTGCAGTTTCACTCGAGTCCGACACGGACCGTGTATGAGAGTACATGGACCGTGTGACATGGGTCGTGTACGAGAGTACATGGGTCGTGTCAGGAAAGAGGCAGAGTTGCAGATGAAATTAGAAACCCAGGAAACGCTTGTTTTAAATTAGTTTTAAACTCTAGTTTTGTTTATTAGCAATTTTATATCATTGTCAACCAAAATTCCAACCAACTCAACCATTTTAAACACTTCTAGTCTTAAGATAATATGAGTAAAAATCTAGTTAAGTTATTGAACCGTCCTGTGGATCGATACCCGATATTACCAGCGATAAGATTGTACACTTGCAGTCCGAATCAAAAGTAGAATCGAGGTTTAAAAGTACAGCTTGCTGTACTGAAACTTTGTAGTACACTTTTGTGCGAACAGCTTTGTCACAGTTTTGTTTTACCTTTGTTACAGTATTGAGTTTAGTTAGTATTGTGTTTAGATTTGTTACAGTATTGGTTTGCATTTGTTGTAATTTTTTTTTACCTTTGTTACAGTATTAGTTTCCTATTTGTTTGCATTTGTTACAGTATTTGTTTTTATTTGTTACAGTTTTGTTCTACCTTTGTTAGAGTGTTGGTTTTCAGATTTCATAGTATTATTAAATTATTACGTTTTAGCATTGGTTTGAATTTGTTACAGTGTTTATATACATTTCTTACAATATTATATTATTTTTAATACAACTTGGAATGCATGATTATAGTGAGAAACAAGCTGTGGTCTCAATTCCTCTGCCACAGTTTGACAATGTTAAATGGATATATGTGCCAGTGTGTAAACGGTGTTGAAGTATTGGTCTTAATTTGTAACGGTGTTGGGATTAGATTTGTTACAGTATTGGCTTGCATTTTTTACAGTTTTGTATTTCTTTTGTTAGAGTATTGGTCTCAATTTGTAACAGTGTTGGGATTATATTTGTTGTACTATGGATTTACATTTGTTATAATATTATTTTTCAGTTGTTACATTATTCGTTTCCATTTGGTACAGTATTTTTTTGTATTATTATTTTCTTTGTAATATTTATAATTTCAATTGTAAGATTTATCATATTTTGTATTGTATGAGGATATATCAAAAGAGTGTTTTATTCTAGCAATGAGACTTCTAATGCATTCTAACAATGGAATCGGACTCTGCTGCTTTTCTTAGAGAAAAGTAGGGTCCTGCTTTTCCCATCTCAACCATTTAAATTCGTTGAGATTTGTGCATGGAAAAGTATTTTATCGAGATACGCGAATTGAAAATTTTGAATGGTTGGGATTGGAAAAGCAGGACCCTGCTTTTCTCTCAGAAAAGCAGCAGATTCGGATCCCTAACAATGAACATCAAATAAGTTCAGCCTAAGGAAACAATTTAACAATTTATGTTTGTTGTTTGCTGTACAAAGGAAATAGTCTAATATTGTTTGCTGGAGAATTGTTGTTTAAAAATATCTAATGTTGTTTGCTGGAGAATTGTTGTTTATCACTGTGAATATGACTATGGTTTGGACAAATTTATGTTTGTTTATAAAATTATAATATTTGTGATAGTTTTGATGTCTTATAGTTTTCATTGTCATTGTTACAGTTTTCATACTTAATTATTACAGTATTCATTTTATATAGATTTAGTCGTTATTTTTGCAGTTTGTGTAGCTATTATTTACCGTATTCAATTTCGATAGTTTGAAACTGTAATTTTTAGAGATTATTTATAAAAAAAATGAGAAATTAAAAAAATTCGAAAAAAAAAATTAATATTGAAAACTACAAGAACAATAGACAAAACATTGAAAAAAATTAAAAACTTATAGAAATTGAAAAGTACATAACTTGGCAATTTTAAAAGTACAATAAAGTACAGTTAACTGTCATTAACTGTCAAAGTATAACAAGTTTGAAAGTACAAAGTATACAAAGTACAAAGATGTTGGAAGTTGGAAATTGTTATTTTTTTAAAAATTGATTTCATCTTTTACAGTATTCAATATTGTCTATTATAGTATTTAAATGTTGTTGTTGCAGTATATTCACTAGACAAATGACAGTTGGTTTGAGTAAAAAGTGGGTACAAATTCTTAGGTACAATTAGACGGATCCATTTTTTTGGGGCTTATTACCTTTTTATTTGTTTTTTTAGTGACACTAATATTTTGAGAGCCAAATGCACAACCGTAACAAACCTTTATATTTTTATATCAATTTTAGTAGTCCTCATCCGCGTATTTTTAGATTTATTTTCAGATTAAATTAAAAAATAATACAAATTAAAATTTCTCCGTTAAATGTCCGAAACAGAGATAGAATACTTTATTTCATATATTATGCTTTACCTTTTTTTTAACAATACACTGAGGATATCAATAAAAGTATTTATGGTTGAATATATCAATCAAATTCATTATGTGATGCTTGACTTTAACATATAAACTTCATAGATAAAGACATATTTTAACGTAGACATGCAATTCTTTTTTACTATTTGCAGACAATAAGTCAATAAGTTCTTTTATTCTCTTTCAATAACATTTAATAATTTTCTTTTTACATATATAATACCAACCTTTATTAAGTTTTACCATAATTAGAAAAAATCTATAAAAGAACAAATTGGGTATGTATAGAGATTTTTTTTCAATAATCAAATTGTTGTCCTTAAAATAACAATGTCAGTTTTTTTTATTTTACGTTAATGAACTATCTTCATAAAGTTGTTTCTTGTATAAGTGCATCATGAGTTGGTTCCTTTTAAGATGCAATAATTATTTTCTATTAAAGTGCATTCTTAGTCTCAGAGTATTATAATGTGTTGTTCCCTTTATATTATGTCTACATTGAGTACAATATAAAATAGCAACCAATAAAAAAAAAGTATGAATATAAAAATAGAAAATTAGTCTGCACATAAAATGGGAAACAACAAATTAGTCTCATTATACTATAATTTGTTGTTTCCTTTATATTATATCTATTTTGAGTACAATATAAAATAGAATAAAAATAGAAAAATAGTATGAATATAAAAATAGAAAATTAGTATGATTATATAAAGAGAAAATAGTCTCCACTCACCATATTCAAAATACTCTACAATATCTTGGAAAAGCGCTGAGAGAGAGAGAGAAAGAGAGAAAGCGCACTTGACAGCCAAGTTTTTGGAAAAAAAAAGAGAGAAGGCGAAGGCAAGAGTAACTGAGTAAGGAAATGGAAAGTGGTGGATATGAAGAGTTAGGAATAGCAGCAGCACTTTCACGGCCATGGGATTACCCCACGGCTTGCGAAGAACTCAGCGCTATGCTTCGCCTTGGCTATTCCTATCTGCCTAAACGCCTCCAATTTCTCGTTTTTCAAGACACGCTTCTCGCCCTTCGCATCCTCCCCGAGTACACTTCCAAATTGCTCTCTATTTAATTCTTTATTTTCTTGTTTCCGTACCAATTTCAACATACTTAGATAGTAGTGAAATTTTAGATTGCAATTCTTGGTAAGAATTGGAAAAAATATATCAAAATTAATAAACATTTTTCAAGAGAACTCATGCTGATTGAAAGATGTATGTTGCAGTATACAGACGGGATATGGAGTTGAAGCTGCCAATTCGCTTTTACAAGCAGCAGAAGCTGTTTTACCAAAACAAAAGAAGGCAGCGGCTGTTTCAGAGTATAAGCATTCAATGATCGCACACAAGAGACGTTCTAAATCTCATCACTGTGATGGAGGTACAAATTGTGATATTTGGTACTATGACAATTAAGTTTAATTGAGGTATAGTTAATCTGGCCAAGAAAGATAAGATATAAAAAAATAGAGGGAAAATTTTACTTGGGTTTGAAGAAAGTCTTCATTGGTCTGGTGCTGGTATTTTACTTGAGCTGGTACGTATAGATGAAATAATATTGGATACATTTTTTCATGGGACAAACAACCTTGGTTTATATTTTCATTGTGAGAGATTATTCTACCCAAAATTGAAAATTGTGTTTTGATATGATCAGTTTTTACATAATCAAGATAAAATGAATATACTTACTGCCTACTGGTATTCAATAAGTTTTCTACTTAAATAGCATTTACTATTACTAGATGAGCATGAAACTTTATATTACAAGAATAGTAGGAAATTTTTTCTTTTATTTTTTATGTTTGATAATATGTTTTGTATACATCAGATACAGTAGAGTTGCCATACGACATGCTTGTTAATGTTTTCAGTCTCCTAGATATGAAATCACGGGTGGCTGCCAGCTTAGTTTGCCGGTACGTCTTTTTCTTTGGCTAGTTTTTACAAACATGTTAATTTATTAATTTGGGTTTGTTAAGGAGCAGTAATTCTCTTATTACTTGAGAAGTAACCACCAACCAAGGGAGGGTTCTAGTTTTACTTAATTTATTGGTGGCATGGTGTGCCAGTGTACCAAGATGTATATATATCCAGAACTAACAATTAAGGTTGATGTTGCTAAATTCTAATATCTTACTGTTGTCATATAGTGTATATTACATTTGGTCATCTTTTATACATTCTCACCAATAATTAAGTTGATAGTTTGTTCCTTGTACATTTAGTAAAGGAGTAAAATTTGGCACTCGGTCAAAACCATCTATATAGGACAACATTTAATTGCTTTAGGTCAGGTACCACAGTTGTTTGTGTTAATTTAAAATTGTTCCCTTAGTTGTTTTTTGGGCATTATAGTGGAGAAATTTGAATGTGAAATTAAGCAGATTTGTTGAAACTATATGGAATTTGGAGAGTAATTCTTGGATTTCATTTTGCATGAATCGTAATCCATGTCGATACTAACATTTGTTGTACTTCTTTGTACAAAGGTCATGGAACTCTGCTGCCAATGAAAATACCGTTTGGAAGATAGAGTATTCTATTTTCTTTGGCAAATCCGGTGTACAGGAGATTGATACTCCTTATGATTTTGATTGGAAGTTATCTTTTCAAGATAAATACAAAGGTATGGCACTTTTGTTTCAATCTTTAGATATGTCAGTTTATGTTCAAATGTTAGTCATATTTTGAATTCAAATTACCAAATCTGGTTTGAAAAGCTAGGTGAGTCCAATCAAACCCCTAAATTAACATGAGTGGCATGTTTAACTCGGTGTTAGATTTAGTTATACTAAAATGGTCTTGTATCTCTAATAGATATGTGATTTCAGTAAGTTATAATACTAGTTAATATATTATCCTTTCCCGATTTGCTTGTGAAGGTTTCAAATTATATCAAATTGGTGCAATATTCAACTACCTCTCAGATATGGATAGAGATACTATTTAACTACCACACAGAGATTGATACAGAAAAGATTCACACTAGATTTGCTAACATTATTGGTGTTTATGCTTATATTTCTTTTCGATTATTTTCAAAAAAGAATGTTATACAAATTTTCTAATTTTGGTCCATAATGTGGATACTTATTCCCACAAACCGAGCAAATAAACCAAAAATGGCTCATAAAAGTATTTGATCAATGACACTGAAATTTTATTAGATTTTGTTTATTTTGTTACAACATTAAAATTTGAAATTGATTTTTGTTTACAGCAGAGTTGGCAGTTGGAACACCAACAAATAGGGCAGTTTGCAAGAATTGTAATTCAGTAGTTTGGCTAAGCTCATTGACAAGCAGAGCGCCTCATTCCTGTTCAATGCTGGAAGAAAAGGAACCAAACCTAAAATTAATATCACCTAAAAAGGTACTCGGTAATTCTACACCTGGTACTCTTGTACCATGTTGGGACATAACAGCTAGTGGTAACATATGTCATTCTTTCCACTACATATTGACTCCAAATTAATACATTTGAATGAACAGTTTCCCAAGTATGTTCTAGGAGAAGCTTTATGGGGTGAGCTTGGTTTTGATGCTGATGATCAAGGTGATTCGAATGAACCATCATGGAGGCAATATCGGCTTCCCAAGTGGGTCAACTTGAGTTTTCAAAGTGAGAGTTCATAATTTTCTTTGTAATTTCTATATTTTTTAATATTGTTTTATTTATTAAGTCAAAAAAAGACACTGCTTGTAAGTAAGTTTATTGTGTTGATGAACTCCTGTTTATATAATTTTAAAATAATATTGAACGAAGCCTCAAAAGGCAAGTCCAAAGGTTATTTGTTTTTTTTTTCCTCTCTATGATCCATCCTCAATTAATGTATATATGTTATTTTCATTATTTGCTCATCTTAGATTATTTTTTTTTCACTCCTACAACTCCATTGACAGGAGCACAAGCATATACAATAACTGGATGAACAAATAATTCAAATAATGCATTATCTAATTAAGAACAATAATAAAAAAATCTAGGATAACGTAAATATTTCGGAATTTAATTTTGGAAAATATAATAATTTAAATGTATATCATTGGATTTATAAGCTTCGAGTTTATCTCTAATAAAAATTTATCTGTGATATATGTTCTTACTTAAATATATCGTATTGAAAATTTGAAATAATTTTAATTGATGATTAGGACCACGATTCCTAGCCGTCAGACAAATTTCAATATAATATAAGAGCTTGAAAAAAAAAATATACAGACAGAAAAAAAAAATTAGATTATTAAATGCAGAGAGAATCAAATATGTACAGTAGGTCTTGTTTCTTCAAAATAGCACTGGGTTCCCAAGTGGGTTCTAAATATATCCACCAGAGTAACTTAATTAATACAACAGTAGGTCTTGTTTCTTCAAACATGATTTTATTTATTAGGATATTTGAGAAAATCAAATATGTACAGTGGTTGGCGTTAGAATAACAAAAAAATGTACAAAGGCACATGGATTGGAAAGTACCATGTTTAGATGGGCTCATGTCTTGTCAGCTGTTTCAGAATTTAATCGTTCAATTGTCACAAATAGGAGACGTTCTACAAATTAAGTCTCACTATGATGGAGGTACAAATTGTGGTATTTTGAATGATCAGCTTCCCAAGTATGTTATGAGAGAGGTTTTATGGAGTGAGCGCTTGGTTTTGATGCTGATGAAAGTGATTCGAATGATAGTTCATATTTTTTTTGTAATATCGGCTTCCCAAGTGGGCCTACTCGAGTTTTCAAAGTGATAGTTCATAATTTTTTTTTGTAACTTCTATATGTCTTTAATATTGTTTTATTTATTAATTAAGTCAAAAAAAGATACTGCTTGTTGCTTGTAAGTATGTTTATTGTGTTGATGAACTCCTATCTAAATGATTTTAAAACAATATTGAACGAAGCCTCAAAAGGTAAGTCGAATGGTCGGATTTTATTCTTCTCTCTTATCCATCCTTAATTAATTTATATATGTTATTAGCATTATGTGCTCATCTTAATTAGATAAAAAAAAAAATTCATTCTTCTACAATGCACATCTTAATTAGATAAAAAAAAAATTCATTCTTCTACAACTCCATTGAGCACAAACATATATAATCATTGGATGAATGATGTGTATTTTGGGTATAGAATTAATTAGTCTATTTCATACACTTTTTGCTTTAAATTTATAAAACCCTAAATACGCAAAGTAGATTGAATTGCAAGCGCACAATCTATCCTTATAGTGATTATGGGTCTCGATCCAAAGACTAAGGCAGTTATAATTTTCACTAAATTGGGGGGGGGTTGTTGCTAAACTAACGATTGTTGGGTTCAATACCCGAGAAGAGTTTGTTTGTAACAAAAATTAAAATAAGAAAAATAGAGTTGTGATTAGATTAACAAAGTCTAGGGGCATTTGGTCTACAATCCCTTTGTTAACTCAATGCTTGGTTTATTCCCTTGATTCATACTTTGTTTTGATAGGAGTTCCAACTAGGTTGGCCTATTTCATTTATGATCAATACTTTTCATGTTTCAAGCCTATCATATTAATGTCCCTCGCCTTAGGGCTGTCACTACCTAATAGAGTTATTTAATTGAAGGCTAAATACTCCACTAATTCATATCGATCACTAAGTTTACTCTAAGTATCCCGATTGCGAAGTACTTGTAAATTGGTTTCCCTGGTTTCCCACAACTTTCCATGTCCAATCTTTAGTTCTCATGATCAGGGGTAGACTCGATTTGGGCCATCTAATCTATTATCCCTAAGGTAATTTGTGTACAAGACTTAGTTTTATCAATGGCTTAAACACCTTTGAAGACAAGAGGGCTGTCACCACCTCCGCAAGGTGTGGTTTAAAAAACACAAGTAATGCATAACTCACAAATTTATAAAATAAGAACTAAACATCAATTCAAGGCAATCATCATTCAAGAAAATATTTCAAGCAATTAAATTAACACAAATTCATGATTCGCGACCTAAGCCCCTAGAAGAGGGATTAGCCGCTCATGTTTGCAACAATAAAAGCATTCATGATTAACAATTCAATTAACTAAGCAATTAAACTTAGAAAATAACAAGGAAATAGAATACACCAATTCCCAAGCTATGCTTCCGTTCTCTCTTGCTAAGCGTCCTTGAACAGTCGTCTGATCCCCTTTCTTTGCCCTTGAACACCTCAGAGATTAATGGAGAGATTAGGTTTTGAATGGAAGGTGGATTATGAGCTGTGGTGAGATACCTCTCCTGGTGTTCCTTGCCTCTTTTATAATCTATTTCGTGACTTGGGAAACAATCAGGCAGGATCTGGAAGAAAATCTGGCGAAGATTGTATCCCAAAATCATTTTTCTTTCCATTTCAGGGCATTGGTGCGGCCAGCCGTGCGGCCAGGAGTGGAGGCACAAAGTTGCACCGTTGAGGAATTATTTTGTGCGGCCTAGGGAGGCCGCACCTTGGGCCGCATTATGCCCCTGATTCGTCCAAAGTTCTTCTTTATGTTATGCGGCCGGCTGTGCGTGGTAAGAGGGCTACACCAGTCTTCTTGAGAGTACACTACGAGGTTGTGCGGCCAGGGGTGGCCGCATGCATGCCCGCATTTCTGCACTGAGTTGGTGCTTTTCCTTTTTGTTGGTTTGTGCGGCTAGGAGGGACCGCACATATGGCCGCATTTTGCTCTGAGTTGGGAATTCTTCGATGGGATTGGTATTGCGACTTCAAAGATAGTTGTACGGCCGCACATAGTGCCCCAGAGACCGTACATGATGTCAAAAAACTCGAAATTGAAATCAAAATAGAGTAGAAGCAGTAACTTGGTTTTTGGGTGTAAATCTAATTAAATTAATCTAAAATGCATGGAAATTGGTTACAAAATCAGAGTAAAACCCGTGTTAAAAGTGTATATAATTTAGACTCATCAATGAACAAATAATTAAAATAATGCATTATCTAAGAACAACAACAAGAAAATCAAAGATAACTTGCATATTTCGGAATTTAATTTTGGGAAACAAAATAATTTAATTCAAATAAGGTTTAAATTAAGATTCGTACAAACCTAAATTAAATGGTTTGGTACCCTTAATATATCCCGTGGGTGGTAATTATCCCACAACACATATTGGTTAAATCGCTGCATTTGATATAAGAAAGTACATAAATTGCCTATGTAATGCTGCCTTAGGATGAGATTACAAAGCTATGTAAAATAGAGAAGGCTTTGGGCAATGTTCAAAAATTCTTACTGATAATCGTATTTGAACTAAATTAAGCAAACTCTTGTTTTGATAATTTTACATTCACAATAATTGAAGTCAGTACAATTTCAGATGATATAACTTTTCCTCAATTTGAAACTTAGAAAAAAAATTAATGGATTTTTGAAGGTGGTTTATCTTTTTACACTGTAATTACTTTGTAAAGATGAACTACAAAGATCAATTATTCCAACTTAGGTTATTAAGATCAGGAGGGATCCACTTACACCATTTTGGTGACACTGGATTATACCTTATATTTTTAAAGTCCAAACAGTCGATCTAAACCGTTCAACATGATGGATATATTAAAATGTGTTTCCAAATCAAATTTTACATTTTTTTTTTTTACTTTTTTACTATTTATTAAAATGGGTACAAAAATTCAATTATGTGAAAACAACAATTTTGTAAAATACTTAATAAATAATAAAACATTAAAAAAATGTAAAATTTGGTCTCCAAATATATTTTAATATGTAGATCATGTTGAACGATTTGGATCGACTATTTGGATTTTGAAAACTTTAAAAATATAGTGTAATCCGGTGTCAATGGTGCAAGTGAATCCGGCCCTCCTCTATTAAGATATTAGAATTGATGAAGTTGCAAATATAACATTATTTCTCATGGTATAATTTTTTTTTCCATCTTTATATTTGAAGAACTTTTAATAATTTTCGAATTTACTGACACTAAAACTTTTTATGAAACAACTGTATGTCAAGGGCAACTAACTCAGATGTTCTTTTATATTCTCTCTCTCTCTCTCCTTACTATATATATATATATAAACATAATGATCTTTTTTACAATATATATATAATAATAATTAATGTTTCTCAATCGGAGGCCCAAAAGAATCAAATATATATTTTTAAGTCTAGTTAATTATTCAGATCTTGTGCTCATATTGATGGAGTTGTAGAAGGATGAAAAAAACAGAACAAGAATTAGAAAATTAAAGAGAACTTGAATATTCCGGAATTTAATTTTGGAAAACTTGATGAACTGAATTTATAAGCTTTCTGTTTATCTCAAAAAAAGAACTTGTTGATATAATAATTGTTCTTACTAAAAATATATATCATATTGAAAATTTCAAATAATTAATATTAAATGAAGGTTAGTGCTATAATTCTCTATCAAACAAAGTTTCAACATAATTTCTAAATGATCTTGAAAATAAACATACATACATAGAAAATGAACATAATGTTAAATTCTTCTTGTGTATTTTTTATTGGACGGTGTTATTTTGAGAGCAACAGTTGAATTATTGAGCATATATAGAGAAAATTTTCTCTCTTCATACTAAATTTACCCTTCTATAGATTCTTCTAATTAAGGTAGAAACTTACTAAAAACTTTTATCAAATATGAAAAAGGACTATTAAAAAATATTGGAATAGTGATTTTTTTGGCTTATTACCTATTTATTTGTTTTTATATTGACACTAACATTTTGAGAGCTAAATGCACAACTGAAACAAACTTTATATTTTTATATCAAATTTAGTAGTCCTCATCCGCGCATTTTTAGATTTATTTTCAGATTCAATTAGAAAAACATACAAATTAAAATCTCTCCGTTTGAATGTCAAAAAAAAGAGAATACTTTATTTCAAATATTATGCTTTACCTTTTTTTTTTAACAATGCACTTAAGATATCAATAAAAAGTATTTATGGTTGAATATATCAATAAAATTCATTATGTGATTCTTGGCTTTATTCAATCTATGCAATTAAAGAAAAAATAGCAACATCACGATAAAAGAAAAAAATAAAAAAGACAATAAGTCAATAAGTTCTTTTATTCTCTTTCAATAACATTTAAAAAAGTTCTTTTTACATATATAATACAAACATTTATTAAGTTTTACCATAATTAGAAAAAATCTATAAAAGAACAAATTTGGTATGTATAGAGAATTTGTTTATCAATAATCAAATTGTTGATCTCAAAATAACAGTGCCATTTTTTTTTTACATTAATAAACTATCTTCATGAAGTTGTTTCTTTTATAAGTGCGGCAGTTGTTCCCTTTATATTATGTCGATATTGAGTACAATATAAAATAGAACAAAATAGAAAGATAGTATGAATATAAAAATATAAAACTAGTCTGCCTATAAAAAGAGAAACAACAAAATAATCTCATTATACTATAATTTGTTGTTTCTTTTTATATTATGTCTATTTTGAGTATAATATAAAATAGAGAAAATAAAAGTAATAGGATGAATATAAAAATAGAAAATTAGTATGATTATAGAAAAGGAAAATTAGTCTCAACTCTCCATATTCATAATACTCTAGCACCTCTCAGAAAAGCGCTCAGAGAGAAAGAGAGAGAAAGAGAGAGAGAAACTTGACAGCCAATTTTGTTGAAAAGAGAGAGAGAAGGCTAAGATAAGAGAAACTGTGTAGGAAATGGAAAGTGGTGGATATGAAGGGCTGGGAATAGCAGCAGCGCTTTCACGACCATGGGATTACCCCACGGCTTGTGAAGAACTCAGTGCCATGCTTCGCCTTGGTTATTCCCATCTACCTAAGCGCCTCCAATTTCTTGTTTTTCAAGACACGCTTCTCGCACTTCGCATCCTCGCCAAGTATACTTCCAAATTTCTCTCTATTTAATTCTTTATTTCATTGTTTTTGTACCAACTCGAATATACAAAGCTAGTTTTAATGTTTTTATGCTGCAATTATTGGTAAGAATTGGAATAAAAAATATCAAAATTAATAAACATTTTTCAAGAGAATTCATGCTGATTGAAAGTTGTATGTTGCAGTGTACAAACGGGATATGGACTTGAAGCTGCCAATTCACTTTTACAAGCAGCAGAAGCTGTTTTACCAAAATAAAAGAAGGCAATGGTTGTTTCAGAGTGTAAGCATTCCATTATCGCCCACAAGAGACGGTCTACATCTCATCACTATGATGGAGGTACAAATTATGATATTTTGGTCTTTTTGGTTCTCAGGCAATTAAGTTTAATTGAAGCACAATTAATCTGGCCAAAAAAGATAAGATATAAAAAATTGAGGGAAAATTTGACCTGGGTTTAATTGAACTTTGAAGAAAGACTTTATTTGTCTAGTGCTGGTATTTAATTGAGTTGATATAGAAGAGATATAATATTGGATACATCTTATCATGGGACAAACAACCTTCGTTTATATTTTCATTGTGAGAGATTATTCTACCCAAAATTGTGTTTTGGCATGATCAGTTTTTATATAACCAGTATAAAACTCACAAATTCAACAAGTAATTGTAAAAAATGAATACCCTTATTGCCTATTGGCATTCAACAAGTTTTCTACTTAGAGAGCATTTACTATTACCCGATGAGCATGAAAGTTTATATATATTACAATTATAGTAGTAAATTTTTTCTTTTATTTTTTTATGTTTGACAATATGTTTTGTATACATCAGATACAGTAGAGTTGCCATACGACATGCTTGTTAGTATTTTCAGTCACCTAGATATGAAATCACGGGTGGCTGCCAGCTTAGTTTGCCGGTACGTCTTTTCTTTGGCTTGTTTTTACAAACATGTTAATTTATTCAATTGGGTTTGTTTAGGAGCAATAGTTCTTTACTTCTTTTATTGCTTGAGAAGAAACCACCATCCAAGGAAGGGTTCTAGTTTTACTTAATTTATTGGTGGCATGGTGTGGCAGTATACCAAGATGTATATATATCCAGAACTAACAGTTAATGTTGATGTTGCTAAATTCTAATATCTTACTGCTGTCATATGGTGTATATTACATTTGGTCATTATACATTCTCACCAGTAAGTTGATAGGTTGTGTCTTGTACATTTAGTAAAGCATTAAAATTAAGCACTCGATCGAACCCATCCATATAGGACAACACTTAATCGGTTTAGGTCCGGTACAACATTTGTTGGTGCTAATATAAAATTGTTCCCTTAGTTGTTTCTTGGACATTATAGTGGAGAAATTTGAATGTGAAAACAAATTTGGTTATAACTATATAGAAATTTGAGAGTAATTCTTGAATTTCATTTTGCATGAATAGTAATCCAAATCTATACTAACATTTGTTGTACTTCTTTGTACAAAGGTCATGGAATGCTGCTGCCAATGAAAATACTCTTTGGAAGATAGAGTATTCTATTTTCTTTGGAAAATCCGGTATAAAGGAGATTGATACTCCTTACGATTTTGATTGGAAGTTATCTTTTCAAGATAAATATAAAGGTATGGCACTTTTTCTTCAATCTTTAGATATGTCAGATTATGTTCAAATGGAAGTAATGTTTTAATTGAATTCGAATTACCAAATCTAGTTTGAAAAGCTAGGTGAGTCCAATGAAACACCTAAATTAATATGAGTGACATGTTGCACATGGTGTTAGATTTAGTTATACTAAAATGGTCTTATATCTCTAATAGATATGTGATTTCAGTAAGCTATAATACTAGTTAATATATTACCCTTTCCCGCTTTGCTTGTGAAGGTTCCAAATTATATAAATTGGTGCAATATTTAACTACCTCTAAGATATAGATAGAGATACTATTTAACTACCACACAGAGATTGATACCGAAAGGATTCACACTAGATTTACTAACATTATTGGGGTTTATGCTTATTTATTTCTTTCCGATTATTTTCAAAAAAGAATGTTGTACAAAATTTCTAATTAATGTCCATACTGGATACTAATTCCCACAAACCGAGCAGATAAACCAAAAATGGCTAAAAGTATTTGATCAATGACAATCAAATTTTATTATATTTTGTTTATTTTGTTACAATATTAAAATTTGAAATTGATTGTTGTTTACAGCTGAGTTGGCAGTTGGAGCACCAACAAATAGGGCAGTTTGCAAGAACTGTAATTCAGTAGTTTGGCTCAGCGCATTGACCAGCAGAGCGCCTCATTCCTGTTCAATGTTGGAACAAAAGGAACCAAACCTAAAATTAATATCACCTAAAAAGTTACTCGGTAATTCTGCACCTGGTACTCTTGTGCCAAGTTGGGACGTAACAGCTAGTGGTAACATATGTCATACTTTGCACTATATATTGACTCCAAATATATTTGAATGAACAGTTTGCCAAGTATGTTCTAGGAGAGGCTTTATGGGGTGAGCCTAGTTTTGATGCTGATGATCAAACTGATTTGAATGAACCATCATGGAGGCAATATCGGCTTCCCAAGTGGGCCAACTCCAGTTTTCGAAGTCATAGTTCATTATTTTCTTTGTAACTTCTATATGTCTTTAATATTGTTTTATTTATTAAGTCATAAAAAGATACTGCTTGTAAGTATGTTTATTGTGTTGATGAACTTCTGTTTAAATAATTTTGAAACAATATTGAACGAAGCCTCAAAAGGCAAGTCCAAAGGTCCTTTCGTTTTTTTCCTCTTTGATCCATGCTCAATTAATGTATATATGTTATTTCCATTATTTGCTCATCTTATATTATTTTTTTCACTACAACTCCTTTGACAGGAACACAAGCATATACAATCACTGGATGAACAAATAATTCAAATAATGCATCATCTAATTAAGAACAATAATAATAAAAATCTTGGATAACTTAAATATTTGTGAATTTAATTTTGGAAAACATAATAATTTAGATGTATGGCATTGGATTTATAAGCTTCCACTAATAAAAATTTATATGTGATATATGTTTCTTACATAAATATATCATATTGAAATTTTGAAATAATTTTAAATGATGATTAGGACCACGATTCCTGGCCAGTCAGAGCTTGAAAAAAACATACATGCAGAAAAATAAAACTAAGCACACAGATAAAAAAAAATTGTGTATTTTTTTATTGGGTTATGTATTAATTTGAGAGCAAAATTAGATTATTGAGTGCAAAGAGAATATTTCCTCTCTTTATATACCCAATTTACTCTTCTAATTGTTCTCCTAATTACGGTAGAAATTTAATAAAATATTGTATCAACTGATTCAAATATGTAAATGGAAACTATTAAATGCTATGGAGAGAATACAAAAATTGTTCCTGAGATCCCGTGCAACCATATTGTTTTTCAATTTTCGAAGTTCAAATCATTGATCTAAACCGTTAGATGTGTTCTCTATATTAAAATGTGCTTGGAGACCAAATTTTACATTTTTTGAAATTTTTTTACTATTTATTAAGTCACTTTGAAAATCGTTGATCCAACAGTGACTTAACCAAACAGTAAAAAAAGAAGTCACCGTTGGATCAGCGTTTTTCAAAGTGGCATAATAAATAGTAAACAAATTCCAAAAAATGTAAAATTTTGTCTCCAAGCACATTTTAATATAGAGAACACATCTAATGGTTTGGATCGACGATTTGAACTTCAAAAATTGAAAAATAATTTGATTGTACGGGACCTCATGAACAACTGAAGATATTAGCCAACCTATATATATATATACAAGAGAGAGAGAGAGAGAGAGGCTAAGAATAAAACATTTGTTTCTGAAGAGCGGTGCAATTAATTTTTAAACCGTCCGATTTACTTTATATATCACGCAGATTAGATTGATCAGTTCCGAAATTTTCCACTCAAATTTGAAGTGCGGTTCATCAAGTAAATGGACCCCTCCAGTTTTGAACACCATCCCAAACTCCTGAGCGTTCTCTCCCAATCGCTCTCCCAATCGCTCTTTCTGTCAACCAAACCTAAATCTCATCTCACGTCGCTCTTCTCCTCTCTCGGCGGGCACAGCACCGCAGCTCCAACAGCAGCCCCGCCTCCTCCCGCTCCTCTCCTCTGTCTCACGTGTTTTCTTCCCCAACGCCAGGCCTTACTCTTCTCACTCCTAACCCTAAATCGCGACTCCAGCCACCTCGCATTCTAGCTCCACTTCTCCAAATCTCCTTCGAAGATCTGTCAAGGTACTCTCTAATACCATTCATTTCTTGGTTGAATTGCATTAAATGATAAACACATTCATTTCTAAAGCCTTGACTGCCACCTGTCAATCGTACATATAATACCATTCATTTCTAAAGCCAATTTCTTTGGAAACTGTTAAAAAGGAATAATTGATGCAACAAGAAAATTGGTAACAATTGATGGATTTTGAAGCTAAAAAATTAAGAGAGGCGACCTGATGTAGGTTAATTAATAGATTAATTAACAGACATGAGACATGAAACTGGTAAAAATTAATCTAAAAATTATATTGGACAATTGGAATACACAAAATAAAAAGGGAATAATTAATAGTCCTTCGAAAGAAATAGAAATAGTAGTAACATAATTGTAGGCTGTTTATGGCTATTGTATTGTGCTTGTGCAGGAGATGTCAAATCCAATTTGTCGGAGATGTATGCGCGTAGCTATTGTGACAACCGCACACACTGCACAACAACAACGGTTGAAGATATTATAATTGTACGACTGTTATAATTGAATGACATGTAATTGTAACAACTTTAGCTAGGTGATGTTTGTTTTTGATGTAATGACTTTAGCTAAGCTTTTAAGTTTATGTTTTTATTTATATGAAAATGTTGTAGTTAATGAATGTTTTTTAATTTGCTTTTGTTAGTTTGTACTATGCTTGAGTTATCTATTATTTTTTACTTTTTATGAGCATGATTTTATTAGAATTTTATAAAATCTTGTCTTGAAGATGCTATCAGTGTCCAGTGATATAAAGAAGGGAAAATTTCTTTTGTGCCACCTCAAAACATGGAAATTATGAAATTGTCACCTCAAACTTTGAAATTATAAAATTGCCACCCCAAACTCTCTAAATTTATGATTTTTTTCCTAATGATATGTATTATACACTAATTTAATTGAAATAAGACTGAAAAAAGTATATAAAAAAAACGTATTTATAAAATACCTAAAATACCCTTCCAATTATACAGCCCCCAAACCCCTTCCCTTATCTTCTGCGAACCCCTAGACCCAAATCCAAATTCCCTGGAGAACCCCTCCCTTCAAACTCCTCCGCCAAATCCTAGGTCCGCCAAACCCCACCGCTCCGCCTACTTCCTCCTCCGCCAGCCACCACTGCTCCGCCAATCCCTCCTCCGCTAGAACGTCCTACCTCTTCGACCCCCTCCTCTGCTGAACCTGCTGGCTCTATGCCCCCTCCTCCGCCAATAGTATCAAGGTTGACTGATGGAGATGTTCAAGCATTTTGATGAGGTTTGTGGTACTTTCTTGCTTTATATGCTCAATTTCATACAAAATGCTCAAATGAATTTCGGTACCACAAAGGCTTCAAGCAAATCGTAATCTGTCAAATGAATTTCGGTACCCTTGTTTGCCAGAAGTAAATTAGGTTGGGTATTGAACTTAGAAATTGGACTCAATTTGGAGGCTGTAGATTCTCTTATGATAGAAGGCGCAATTTTTTTTCATCTGGAAACTAGTTATAACTTCTCAAATGCAAGTTTAGTTATTTGTACTTCGTTATAACCTAGAGATGTTGGTAACAGATAGAAGTTGGTTGTTCATTATTTAGTAGATCAATAAGAAGTTGGTTGACTTTTATTTTGGGCATTTTTTTAATTAAAGATTATTTTGTCTTTTATTTGGGGCATTTTATTTATGCAAAGACAATGGAATTAACAGCCAACGGTGTGACTGGTACAATGGGGAGAGTGAAGTCAATGGAATTAATAGCAATCGTGATTATGCAGTTTATAATATGGCAAGAAAGGTGTAACAAATGTTTCTCAGATTCAAGCAAAAACAACAGATGAATTACTTGAAGTGTAGGACCAATTGAAGTTTTACAGGAAACCAGTGCAACTGGTACAGAGGGGGCCAAGGGGGCCAAGGAGGCAGAATGGGGAGGGATAAGTGAATCACAGAAGTGCGTGGAGAAAGGAAGAAAAGGAGCATAGGCTGACAACCGGGGATTTAACTTGACTTAGTATTTGCAAGTAGAATGTACAATTATTTGTTAGACTTTTAGGATTTAGGATTTCGGTGTTTTGGTGTTCTTAGTTATTAGATTTGGCTGTGTAATCCTTGCAAATTGTTACCTCTGGTTTGAATGATACTATATTTTCTTTTGTTGGTAATTGTTTCCTTGCAAATTGTACTCACTGATTTGGCTGTGTAATGATACTATATTTTCTTTTGCTGTGTAATCCTTGCAAGTAGCATGCACTATGTTTGAATGATACTATATATTTTTTTTTGGCAAATTGCTCTGTCAGACTTTATACTTTTTTTGGCAAATGGTACTGATATAGTTTAGTAACAATATCATACTATTAGTTGAGCAAATAGAGATAACGATACATTAGCATCAATTTTGGTTTCTAATAAGATAATTACCTCACTGTATTTATTAGCATCAATATTGCATCATATCAGGCACAATAAGCTACCTAAGCTCACAAATTAATTACATCAATATTGCATCAATCACAACAATAAGCTTCCTAAGATCACAAATTAATTTCAACACAAAAGACAATACTACAAACAACAAAAGGTATGTAGTTCATTTAAGCATGAAAGAAACTGTGAACAATATGCAGTTTACAATAGCATGAAAGAAATCTAAAAAAAAACAACACTCTCAACCTTGTGTCCATCCGAGTCTTTCTTGTTCTCTTCCTGTACATAAGAAAATATTTTGCTTATTATTTTTTTGAAAAGTTTTTTTTCATATTCAAACATATTAAAACTTGATATAATGTCAACTCTTTTGCTTATTCTCTTTTTCATGGCAATTATTTGTCAGAGAATACCAATTTTATTTTCTACAAGTTCATACACCATATCACTATGTCACTATAGGTAAACCTATTAGAGAACCACCAATTGATTTGATACTAGTGTTCGCACACAGGTGTACTCCTAAGTTTCAGTACAGCAAGCTGTACCTTTTAACTCGAGTCTATCTCTGGTTAAGAATGCAAGTGCACAGTCCTACCGTTGGTATAGTCGGGTATCGTATCCACATGGACGGTAATAAAAGAACCGGACTCTACTTAAATTTACTAAAAATTATAGAAGTGAGAAAAGTTGAATTGGGGTTTGTTTTAAATTCCTACTTGATTGAAATATTGATTAAAACAGTGAAAAGAAAGATTTAAAGTTGTTTTCAATATTATAAAAAGGGTTTCTAGGGTTTCAGACTTCGTATCTGTCTGGCCCCAGGGTATACGGCCCGTATAGAATCCTATACGATCCCTATAATCCCCCGAGTGAATACTGCAGCTACTGTTTCTGTGTTGGTGCTTTTGTCTAGGGTTCTATCGACCAGATGTAAATTCCTTACCTCAGCTGTCGCAATTTTGACTTAAAACCCGATTTACCGGACTCAACTACTCCCCTCTTAAATGCGTTAACCCTCAACTTTCGTAATTTTGAACTAAGTTATCTAAGTCACTTGTTGGTTTACTAAAGGTATCCAAGGACTTTCGCCTCGAGGAAAGTTTCCCTTTCAGTACTCCTTGATCCGAAGACCTACCTCATATACTTAGTTCAGTTGGATTGAATATCATAGACTTGGCTCCTAAAAATTAGACGTGCGCATTCATCTAACGGGATGACTAATCAAATTCAAGCAAGCAAAAACCAAGCAATTAAAATATTACACAACAAGATGAAAACTAAGCATTCAACACAAATTCAAGTAGCATACAAGTAAAACCAAACGTCAACTACATCTTAACTCTAGAAACAAAAGAATCTAAACTAACATAGTCAAAGAGAAAATAAAAAAAATAGAAAGAAGAAAGAAATGATAAAACTCCAAGAAAACAAGTTCCAAGCAAAGCCTCTTCTTTCCAAGCTCTTGAAACAAAGTGGAGAAGAATGGTGGTATCCTAGAGATGGCCTCCCCAAAGGGGAGATGCCCCCAAAGGGAAGATTGCCCTTCCTGTTGCTGCCTTCCTCTCATTTATAGTTATTTTGTGACTTGGGGAGTAAGCAACTACGGATGGAAGGTGAATCAATCAAGATCTCATGAGATATGACAATAAATTTTTGCTGATTCTTTTCTAAAAAGATTCCTGCGACTTGTACATTACAAATTATGATTTATAACTTTCCTAAAATTGTAGATCTCGTTTTCCTCTTTCCAGCAAGCTTTTATTTGCCTAAACCGGAGTTCGTATGGCCAAGATATGGCCAAAATACGAAAAGATGTCGAAAGCTGGAATTTCTATATTCGTTCTCTAGTACTCTGTCTGCTTTCTGTAAGGTCCGTGTGCTGCCTTTGTTTCAGCTGTGAACCAAACTTCAAATGGGCATAACTCATTATCCGTAACTCTGTTTTTAGTGTTCTACCACTTTTTGGAAACCTTGCGAGAAGATCTATAATTTGCTCTATAAGTGGAGAAGATGAGTGATCTATATTAATAAACATGATTTTACTGTTTTGGACACAGGTTTTGGTACAAGATTTGGTCGGAAATGTAGCTAAAATAACGAGATATCACTCATCAACTGGTACAGCCGGGTACATTAATATGCACCTATAGAAAGTACAAAAATGAAGTATTCGCTATGATTACAAACCGACTCTCTTTGAATTAGACATATAATTTTATAAACCAACATTCCAGTATGAAGTTCCAAAAGACCATCGGATTACATTATTTTTTTTGTTTAACTTTTGCAGGGTTGCTCAGAAAAAAAAAGAGGAAAAGATTGTGTACCATTCAATAATGCTCCTCTCTTAGAATTGTAAGCTGGATTAAATAACCTTTCCTTCAAGTCTCCAGATTCTTTGACTACATTTATTATTCTACGTCCAAAAAATAACAAGTATAAACCAATAAAGCAAGCAAAGTAATCAGAATTCAAAACACCGGTGCATTTATTATTAAAGCAAGCAAGTATTAACACAAATTATTGCACATGGATTCGGCTGTGTAGTCTACATTGAACAAATTTTATCTCCTGGAAATCTAAAATTGGCTTCTTCACTACACCAACAAAATTGAGCATATAAACCACTTGAGCATTTTGTACGAAATTGAGCTTATAAACCAAGAAAGTACCACAAACCTCATCAAAATGCTTGCACATCTCCATCAGTCAACCTTGATACTATTGGCGAAAGAGTTTAGCGCTTCTCAGCGGAGAAGAAGGATTTGGCACTAGCGGAGAAGGAGGGGTTTGACGCTATTGAAGGAGGAGGACATTGGTGTTTGAGTCGCAGCGGAGAAGAAGGGTTCTCCAGGGAACAAAATTGGAAGGGTTCTCCGCGGAAGAGAAGAAGGGTTTGGGGGCTATATAATTGGAAGGGTATTTTAGGTATTTTATAAATATATTTTTTTTATAAACTTTTTTCAGTCTTATTTTAATTAAATTAGTGTATAATGCATATCATTAGGGCAAATTCATGAATTTAGAGAGTTTGGGGTGGCAATTTCATAATTTCTATGTTTCGAAGTGACACAAAAAAAAAATTTCCCTATAAAGAACCACCAAAAAAAAAAAAAAAGTTTTTGAGGAGGGGCAGAATAGTCATTACAATTCCCCTTCAATTGGAGAATTAAAAATCTCTAGATTTCAGTTTTGGTTCGTATTTCTTTGAGTAAACTTTACAAACCAAATATAATTGGAGAATTTTCCTAATAAACAAAAGGAATGTCAATGAATTTAGCAACTCTGGGTACCAGTTCAGTATAGGCGATGCTCTTCATCCCAGTATCACAAGCTCCTTTTTAGCACATCCACAAGCTGTTAGAATTAAGTATGATTGGAGCTTGCCTATGGGGCTATAATAATAATAAAAAAATAAAAAAAAGCATGACTGGAGCTCACCAAAATGTAAATCTTCAAGTAAATTTTCAAGCATAAAAGCCATAACAGATTATAACAGAGAACCACAAATATATCATATAGTAAACTGTACAAAATAACATGTAAATTTTCTTCACTGTTTACACAAAAATTGCACCAGATAGGGTATTGTGAATTTTAAATACTATGCTCTCAAAAGAGATCTTCTTCATTCCCATAAACTGCATCAGATTCGTATGCACTTTGATCTTCTCCATCTTCATCATCATTTTCAACATCTTCACTCATAAATTCATATTTGTCTTCACTCGCATCTTCTATTGGTTCTTTTCTTTTATGCTTGCCATTTTTTATGGAAATTGTCTCTTCTCCTTTACTTGCCTTTTCATCCTCTTCTTTCTACAATGAGAAAATAAAATAATAAGTATCATTTAAATAATCACAACAATTAAATACTAAAGCCTAAACTCTAAAGCCTAAACACTAAAACCAAAACCCTAAACCCTAAACACTAAACCCCCAACCCTAAACATTAAATCCTAAACCCTCAACCCTAAACCTCCAACCCTAAACCCTAAACCCAAAACCCAAAACCCTAAACCCTAAACCCTAAACGTTAAACCCAAAACTCTAAACCCTAAACCCTCAACCCTGAACCGAAACCCTAAATCCTAAACCCTAAACCCCAAACCCAAAACCCTAAACCTTAAACCCAAAACCCTAAACCCTAAACCTCCAACCCTAAACCCTAAACCCAAAACCCTAAACCCTAAACCCTAAACCCTAAACGTTAAACCCAAAACACTAAACCCTAAACCCTCAACCCTGAACCGAAACCCTAAATCCTAAACCCTAAACCTTAAACCCTAAACCCTAAACCCTAAACCCAAAACCCTAAATCCTAAACCCAAACCGAAACCCTAAACCCTAAACCATAAACAATAAACCATATTCCCTAAACCCTAAACCCTAAACCCCAAAACCCTAAATCTTAAACCTTAAACCCTAAATCCTAAACCCTAAACCAGAAACCATCAACCCAAAACCCTAAACCCGAAACCCGAAAAATTTATCCCGAAACTCAAAACCCGAAACCTTAAACCCTAAACCCTAAACCATAAACACTAAACCCTAAACCTTAAACCCTAAACCCTAAACCCTAAACCCTAAACCCTAAACCCTAAAGCCTACGCCTTAAGCCCTGCGCCCTAAGCCCTAAACCCTCAACCCTCAACCCTAAACCCTCAACCCTCAGCTCTCAACCCTAAACCCTAAACCATAAACCCCCAACCCGCAACCCTCAACCCTCAACTCCTAAACCATCAACCCTAAACCCTAAACCCTAAACCCTAAACCCTAAACCATAAACCATAAACCCTAAACCTTAAACCTTAAACCCTAAACCCAAAACCCAAAACCCTAAACCATAAACCCTTAACCCTAAACCAAAACCCAAAACCTGAAACCCGAAACCGAAACCCTAAACCCTAAACCTTAAACAATAAACCCTATGCCCTAAACCTTAAACCCTAAACCCCTAAACCCGAAATCTTGAACCCTAAACCCTAAACCCTAAACCTAAAACCCTAAACCCAAAACCCGAAACCCGAAACCCGAAAAACTTATCCCGAAACTCAAAACCCGAAAACCTAAACCCTAAACCCTAAAAACTAAACCCTAAACCTTAAGCCCTAAACCCTAAACCCTAAACCCTAAACCCTAAACCCTACGCCCTAAACCCTAAAGCCAAAGCCGTAAACCCTAAACCCGAAACCCTAAACCTTAAACCCTAAACCCTAAACCAAAACCCAAAACCGTAAACCGTAAACCGTAAACCCTAAACCCTAAACCTTAAACCCTAAAACCTAAACCCTAAACCCAAAACCCTTAACCTGAAACCCAATACCGAAACCCTAAACCCTAAACCCTAAACAATAAACCCTAAACCCTAAATCCTAAAACCTCAACCCTAAACCTCCAACCCTAAACCCCCAACCCTAAACCCCCAACCCTAAACCCCCAACCCTAAACCCTAAACCCAAAACCCTAAACCCAAAACACTAAACCCTAAACCATAAACCCTAAACCTTAAACCCAAAACTCTAAACCATAAACCCTCAACCCTAAACCGAAACCCTAAATCCTAAACCCTAAACCCTAAACCCTCAACCCTAAACCTTAAACCCAAAACACAAAACCCAAAACCTGAAACCCGAAATCGAAACCCTAAACCCTAAACCTTAAACAATAAACCCTATGCCCTAAACCCTAAACCCTAAACCCCTAAACCCTAAATTTTAAACCCTAAACCCAAAACCCTAAACCCTACACCCTAAACCCTAAACCCTCAGCCCTAAACCCTAAACCTAAAACCCTAAACCCAAAACCCGAAACCCGAAACCCGAAAAACTTATCCCGAAACTCAAAACCCGAAACCCTAAACCCTAAACCCTAAAAACTAAACCCTAAACCTTAAGCCCTAAACCCTAAACCCTAAACCCTAAACCCTACGCCCTAAACCCTAAAGCCAAAGCCGTAAACCCTAAACCCTAAATCCTAAACCCTAAACCCAAAACCCTAAACCCTCAATCCTCAACCGTAAACTCTAAACCCTAAACCCTAAACCCTAAACCCTAAACCCTAAACCCTAAACCATAAACCCTAAACCCGAAACCCTAAACCGTAAACCGTAAACCGTAAACCCCAAACCCTAATTGTTTATGGTTTTGGGTTGGGGGTTTAGGGTTGGGCGTTTAGGGTTGGGGGTTTAGAGTTGAGGTTTTAGGATTTAGGGTTTAGGGTTGGGGGTTTAGGGTTTCGGGTTTAGGGTTTAGGATTTAGGGCATAGGGTTTATTGTTTAGGGTTTAGGGTTTAGGGTTTAGGTGTTTGACGCTATTGAAGGAGGAGGAAATTGGTGTTTGAGTCGCAGCGGAGAGGAGATTGGGTTGGAGTTGCAGCGGAGAGGAATTGTTCTACAGGGAACAAAATTGGAAGGGTTCTCCGCAGAAGAGAAGAAGGGTTTGGGGGCTATATAATTGGAAGGGTATTTTAGGTATTTTATAAATATATTTTTTTATAAACTTTTTTCAGTCTTATTTTAATTAAATTAGTGTATAATGCATATCATTAGGGCAAATTCATGAATTTAGAGAGTTTGGGGTGGCAATTTCATAATTTCTATGTTTCGAAGTGACACAAAAAAAAAATTACCCTATAAAGAACCACCAAAAAAAAAAAAGTTTTTGAGGAGGGGCAGAATAGTCATTACAATTCCCCTTAAATTGGAGAATTAAAAATCTCTAGATTTCAGTTTTGGTTCGTATTTCTTTGAGTCAACTTTACAAACCAAATATAATTGGAGAATTTTCTTAATAAACAAAAGGAATGTCAATGAATTTAGCAACTCTGGGTACCAGTTCAGTATAGGCGATGCTCTTCATCCCCGTATCACAAGCTCCTTTTTAGCACATCCACAAGCTGTTAGAATTAAGTATGATTGGAGCTTGCCTATGGGGCTATAATAATAATAAAAAAATAAAAAAAGCATGACTGGAGCTCACCAAAATGTAAATCTTCAAGTAAATTTTCAAGCATAAAAGCCATAACAGATTATAACGGAGAACCACAAATATATCATATAGTAAACTGTACAAAATAACATGTAAATTTTCTTCACTGTTTACACAAAAATTGCACCAGATAGGGTATTGTGAATTTTAAATACTATGCTCTCAAAAGAGATCTTCTTCATTCCCATAAACTGCATCAGATTCGTATGCACTTTGATCTTCTCCATCTTCATCATCATTTTCATCATCTTCACTCATAAATTCATATTCGTCTTCACTCGCATCTTCTATTGGTTCTTTTCTTTTATGCTTGTCATTTTTTATGGAAATTGTCTCTTCTCCTTTACTTGCCTTTTCATCATCTTCTTTCTACAATGAGAAAAAAAAATAATAAGTATCATTTAAATAATCACAAACATTAAAGCAAGAAAAGAGATCACAAACAATTAAACAATCGATTACCTTTGGACACTTCCTCATGTTGTGGCCCTCTTTCTTAGGACAGTAACTACAAGTCCTCATCTTCTTGGCATCTCTTAAGTTAGCTGGAGCCTTAAATCGTTGAGCGGTTCTTCCGCCATTACATTGCGAAACCGGAGGATTACTGAATTTCATATCATCATGTTTTTTCTTTAAAACTTTCTGTTTTGGATGATCTTCGTCATATTCGCCATAGAGTTCAGTAATTTTTGGTAACAAATCAATCATTTCATCCAATTTCCCACAAGCCCAATCATATGCCCTAAACCATAAACCCCTCATCCCCAAACCACAAACACTAAACCCTCAACCCTCAACCCTAAACCCTCAACCCTAAACCCTCAACCCTCAACCCTAAACCCTAAACCATAAACCATAAACCCTCAACCCGCAACCCTCAACCTGCAACTCCTAAACCATAAACCCTAAACCCTAAACCCTAAACCCTAAACCATCAACCCTAAAACTTAAACCTTAAACCCTAAACCCAAAACCCAAAACCCAAAACCATAAACCATAAACCCTTAACCCTAAACCCAAAATCGAAACCCTAAACCTTCAACCCTAAACCCTAAACCAAAACCCAAAACCCAAAACCCTAAACCGTAAACCCTAAACCCTAAACCATAAACATTAAACCCTAAACGCTAACCTCTAAACCCAAAACCCTAAACCCTAAAGCCTAAACCCTAAAGCCTAAACCCTAAATCCGAAACCCTAAACTCTAAAACTGAAACCCCCAACCCTAAACATTAAATCCTAAACCCTCAACCCTAAACCCTCAACCCTAAACCCCCAACCCTAACCGTAAACCCAAAACCCTAAACCCTAAACCCTAAACCCTAAACGTAAAACCCAAAACTCCAAACCCTAAACCCTCAACCCTTAACCGAAACCCTAAATCCTAAACCCTAAACACTAAACCCTAAACCCTAAACCTTAAACCCTAAACCCTAAACCCTAAACCCAAACCCAAACCCTAAACCCTAAACCATAAACAATAAACCCTATTCCCTAAACCATAAACCCAAAACCCCTAAACCCTAAATCTTAAACCCTAAACCCTAAACCCTAAAGCATAAACCCTAAACCCTAAACCCGAAACCCGAAAAAATTTTCACGAAACTCAAAACCCGAAACCCGAAACCCTAAACCCTAAACCCTAAACACTAAACCCTAAAACCTAAACCCTAAACCCTAAACCCTAAACCCTAAACCCTAAAGCCTACGCCTTAAGCCCTGCGCCCTAATCCCTAAACCCAAAACCCTAAACCCTAAACCCGAAACCCTAAACCCTAAACCCTCAATCCTCAACCGTAAACCCTAAACCCTAAACCCTAAACCCTAAATCCTAAACCCTAAACCCAAAACCCTAAACCCTCAATCCTCAACCGTAAACTCTAAACCCTAAACCCTAAACCCTAAACCCTAAACCCTAAACCCTAAACCATAAACCCTAAACCCGAAACCCTAAACCCTAAAAACCGTAAACCGTAAACCCCAAACCCTAATTGTTTATGGTTTTGGGTTGGGGGTTTAGGGTTGGGCGTTTAGGGTTGGGGGTTTAGAGTTGAGGTTTTAGGATTTAGGGGTTTGGGGGTTTAGGGTTTCGGGTTTAGGGTTTAGGATTTAGGGCATAGGGTTTATTGTTTAGGGTTTAGGGTTTAGGGTTTAGGTGTTTGACGCTATTGAAGGAGGAGGAAATTGGTGTTTGAGTCGCAGCGGAGAGGAGATTGGGTTGGAGTTGCAGCGGAGAGGAATTGTTCTACAGGGAACAAAATTGGAAGGGTTCTCCGCAGAAGAGAAGAAGGGTTTGGGGGCTATATAATTGGAAGGGTATTTTAGGTATTTTATAAATATATTTTTTTATAAACTTTTTTCAGTCTTATTTTAATTAAATTAGTGTATAATGCATATCATTAGGGCAAATTCATGAATTTAGAGAGTTTGGGGTGGCAATTTCATAATTTCTATGTTTCGAAGTGACACAAAAAAAAAATTTCCCTATAAAGAACCACCCAAAAAAAAAAAAAAAAGTTTTTGAGGAGGGGCAGAATAGTCATTACAATTCCCCTTCAATTGGAGAATTAAAAATCTCTAGATTTCAGTTTTGGTTCGTATTTCTTTGAGTAAACTTTACAAACCAAATATAATTGGAGAATTTTCCTAATAAACAAAAGGAATGTCAATGAATTTAGCAACTCTGGGTACCAGTTCAGTATAGGCGATGCTCTTCATCCCAGTATCACAAGCTCCTTTTTAGCACATCTACAAGCTGTTAGAATTAAGTATGATTGGAGCTTGCCTATGGGGCTATAATAATAAAATAAAATAAAAAAAAGCATATCGGAGCTCACCAAAATGTAAATCTTCAAGTAAATTTTCAAGCATAAAAGCCATAACAGATTATAACAGAGAACCACAAATATATCATATAGTAAACTTTACAAAATAACATGTAAATTTTCTTCACTGTTTACACAAAAATTGCACCAGATAGGGTATTGTGAATTTTAAATACTATGCTCTCAAAAGAGATCTTCTTCATTCCCATAAACTGCATCAGATTCGTATGCACTTTGATCTTCTCCATCTTCATCATCATTTTCATCATCTTCACTCATAAATTCATATTCGTCTTCACTCGCATCTTCTATTGGTTCTTTTCTTTTATGCTTGTCATTTTTTATGGAAATTGTCTCTTCTCCTTTACTTGCCTTTTCATCATCTTCTTTCTACAATGAGAAAAAAAAATAATAAGTATCATTTAAATAATCACAAACATTAAAGCAAGAAAAGAGATCACAAACAATTAAACAATCGATTACCTTTGGACACTTCCTCATGTTGTGGCCCTCTTTCTTAGGGACAAAGAACTACAAGTCCTCATCTTCTTGGCATCTCTTAAGTTACTGGAGCCTTAAATCGTTGAGCGGTTCTTCCGCTTCCATTACATTGCGAAACCTAGGAGGATTACCGAATTTCATATCATCATGTTTTTTCTTTAAAACTTTCTGTTTTGGATGATCTTCGTCATATTCGCCATAGAGTTCGGTAAATTTTTGGTAACAAATCAATCATTTCATCCAATTTCCCACAAGCCCAATCATATGCCCTAAACCATAAACCCTCATCCCCAAACCACAAACACTAAACCCTCAACCCTCAACCCTAAACCCTCAACCCTAAACCCTCAACCCTCAACCCTAAACCCTAAACCATAAACCATAAACCCTCAACCCGCAACCCTCAACCTGCAACTCCTAAACCATAAACCCTAAACCCTAAACCCTAAACCCTAAACCATCAACCCTAAAACTTAAACCTTAAACCCTAAACCCAAAACCCAAAACCCAAAACCATAAACCATAAACCCTTAACCCTAAACCCAAAATCGAAACCCTAAACCTTCAACCCTAAACCCTAAACCAAAACCCAAAACCCAAAACCCTAAACCGTAAACCCTAAACCCTAAACCATAAACATTAAACCCTAAACGCTAACCTCTAAACCCAAAACCCTAAACCCTAAAGCCTAAACCCTAAAGCCTAAACCCTAAATCCGAAACCCTAAACTCTAAAACTGAAACCCCCAACCCTAAACATTAAATCCTAAACCCTCAACCCTAAACCCTCAACCCTAAACCCCCAACCCTAACCGTAAACCCAAAACCCTAAACCCTAAACCCTAAACCCTAAACGTAAAACCCAAAACTCCAAACCCTAAACCCTCAACCCTTAACCGAAACCCTAAATCCTAAACCCTAAACACTAAACCCTAAACCCTAAACCTTAAACCCTAAACCCTAAACCCTAAACCCAAACCCAAACCCTAAACCCTAAACCATAAACAATAAACCCTATTCCCTAAACCATAAACCCAAAACCCCTAAACCCTAAATCTTAAACCCTAAACCCTAAACCCTAAAGCATAAACCCTAAACCCTAAACCCGAAACCCGAAAAAATTTTCACGAAACTCAAAACCCGAAACCCGAAACCCTAAACCCTAAACCCTAAACACTAAACCCTAAAACCTAAACCCTAAACCCTAAACCCTAAACCCTAAAGCCTACGCCTTAAGCCCTGCGCCCTAATCCCTAAACCCAAAACCCTAAACCCTAAACCCGAAACCCTAAACCCTAAACCCTCAATCCTCAACCGTAAACCCTAAACCCTAAACCCTAAACCCTCAATCCTCAACCGTAAACCCTAAACCCCAAACCCTAAATCCCCAAACCCTAAACCCCAAACCATAAACCGTAAACCCTAAACCCTAAACCTTAAACCCTAAATCCTAAACCCTAAACCCAAAACCCTAAACACTAAACGCTAAACCTTAAACAATAAACCCTATTCCCTAAACCCTAAACACTAAACCCCTAAACCCCTAAACCCTAAATCTTAAACCATAAACCCTAAACCCTAAATCCTAAACCCTAAAATCTAAACCCTAAACCTAAAACCCTAATCCCTAAACCCGAAATCCGAAACCCTAAACCCTAAACCCTAAACACTAAACCCTAAACCTAAAACCCTCAACCCTAAACCCTAAACCCTAAAGCCTACGCCTTCAGCCTTAAACCCTAAGCCCTAAACCCTAAACCCTAAACACTCAATCCTCCACCGTAAACCCTAAACCATAAACCCTAAACCCTAAACCATAAACCCTAAACACTAAACCCGAAAACCTAAACTCGAAACCCTAAACCCCTAAACACTAAACCTTAAACCCACAACCCTAAACCCTAAACCCTCAACCCCAAACCCTCATCCCTAAACCCTAAACCCTAAACCCTAAACCCTAAACCGAAACCCAAAACCTTCAACCCTAAACCATAAACCGAAACCCTAAACCCTAAACCGTAAACCGTAAACCGTAAACCCTAAACCCTAAACATTAAACCCTAAACCCTAAACCCTAAACCCTAAAGCCCTAAACCCTAAGCCCTAAACCCTACCGCGCCCTAAGCCCTAAACCCAAAACCCTAAACCCTAAACCCTAAACCATCAATCCCTCAACCGTAAAACCCAAAAACCCTAAACCCTAAACCCTCAATCCTCAAACGTAAACCCTAAACCCTAAACCCTAAACCCTAAACCCTAAACCCTAAACCCTAAACCCTAAACCCTAAACCCTAAACCCTAAACCGTAAACCCTAAACCGTAAACCTTAAACCCTAAATCCTAAACCCTAAACCCTAAACCCAAAACCCTAAACACTAAACGCTAAACCTTAAACAATAAACCCTATTCCCTAAACCCTAAACCCTAAACCCCTAAACCTCTAAACCCTAAATCTTAAACCATAAACCCTAAACCCTAAACCCTAAACCCTAAACCCTAAACCCTAAACCCTAAACCCGAAACCCGAAACCCTAAACCCTAAACCCTAAACCCTAAACACTAAACCCGAAACCTAAAACCCTAAACCCAAAACCCTAAACCCTAAACCCTAAACCATCAACCCTCAACCCTAAACCCTAAACCCTAAACCCTAAACCCTCAACCCTAAACCCTAAACCCTAAACCCTAAACCCTAAACCCTAAACCCTAAACCCTAAACCCTAAACCCTAAACCCTAAACCCTAAACCCTAAACCCTAAACCCCAAACCCAAACCCTAAACCCTAAACCATAAACAATAAACCCTATTCCCTAAACCATAAACCCAAAACCCCTAAACCCTAAATCTTAAACCCTAAACCCTAAACCCTAAAGCATAAACCCTAAACCCTAAACCCGAAACCCGAAAAAATTTACCCGAAACTCAAAACCCGAAAACCCGAAACCCTAAACCCTAAACCCTAAACACTAAACCCTAAAACCTAAACCCTAAACCCTAAACCCCTAAACCCTAAAGCCTAAACCCTAAACCCTAAACCCTAAACCCTAAACCCAAAACCCAAAACCCTAAACCCTAAACCCGAAACCCTAAACCCTAAACCCTCAATCCTCAACCCTAAACCCTAAACCCTAAACCCTAAACCCTCAATCCTCATCCGTAAACCCTAAACCCCAAACCATAAATCCCCAAACCCTAAACCCCAAACCATAAACCGTAAACCCTAAACCCTAAACCTTAAACCCTAAACCCTAAACCCTAAACCCAAAACCCTAAACACTAAACGCTAAACCTTAAACAATAAACCCTATTCCCTAAACCCTAAACACTAAACCCCTAAACCCCTAAACCCTAAATCTTAAACCATAAACCCTAAACCCTAAATCCTAAACCCTAAAACCTAAACCCTAAACCTAAAACCCTAAACCCTAAACCCGAAACCCGAAACCCTAAACCCTAAACCCTAAACACTAAACCCTAAACCTAAAACCCTCAACCCTAAACCCTAAACCCTAAAGCCTACGCCTTCAGCCTGGCGCCCTAAGCCCTAAACCCTAAACCCTAAACCCTCAATCCTCCACCGTAAACCCTAAACAAAAACCCTAAACCCTAAACCCTAAACCATAAACCCTAAACACTAAACCCGAAAACCTAAACTCGAAACCCTAAACCCCTAAACACTAAACCTTAAACCCACAACCCTAAACCCTAAACCCTAAACCCCAAACCCTACATCCCTAAACCCTACCCTAAACCCTAAACCCTAAACCCTAAACCGAAACCCAAAACCTTCAACCCTAAACCATAAACCGAAACCCTAAACCCTAAACCGTAAACCGTAAACCGTAATCCCTAAACATTAAACCCTAAACCCTAAACCCTAAACCCTGAACCCTACGCCTTAAGCCCTGCGCCCTAAGCCCTAAACCCAAAACCCTAAACCCTAAACCCTAAACCATCAATCCTCAACCGTAAACCCAAAACCCTAAACCCTAAACCCTCAATCCTCAAACGTAAACCCTAAACCCTAAACCCTAAACCCTAAACCCTAAACCCTAAACCCTAAACCCTAAACCCTAAACCGTAAACCCTAAACCGTAAACCTTAAACCCTAAATCCTAAACCCTAAACCCTAAACCCAAAACCCTAAACACTAAACGCTAAACCTTAAACAATAAACCCTATTCCCTAAACCCTAAACCCTAAACCCCTAAACCTCTAAACCCTAAATCTTAAACCATAAACCCTAAACCCTAAACCCTAAACCCTAAACCTAAAACCCTAAACCCGAAACCCGAAACCCGAAACCCTAAACCCTAAACCCTAAACACTAAACCCGAAACCTAAAACCCTAAACCCAAAACCCTAAACCCTAAACCCTAAACCATCAATCCTCAACCGTAAACCCTAAACCCTAAACCCTAAACCCTCAATCCTCAAACGTAAACCCTAAACCCTAAACCCTAAACCCTAAACCCTAAACCGTAAACCCTAAACCGTAAACCTTAAACCCTAAATCCTAAACCCTAAACCCTAAACCCAAAACCCTAAACACTAAACGCTAAACCTTAAACAATAAACCCTATTCCCTAAAAACCCTAAACCCTAAACCCTAAACCCTAAACCTCTAAACCCTAAATCTTAAACCATAAACCCTAAACCCTAAACCCTAAACCCTAAACCTAAAACCCTAAACCCTAAACCCGAAACCCAAAACCCTAAACCATAAACCCTAAACACTAAACCCGAAACCTAAAACCCTAAACCCTAAACCCTAAACCCTAAAGCCTACGCCTTAAGCCTTGCGCCCTAAGCCCTAAACCCTAAACCCTAAACCCTTAACCCTAAAGCCTCAATCCTCAACCGTAAACCCTAAACCATAAACCCTAAACCCTCAACCATAAACCATAAACCCTAAACCCGAAAACCTAAACTCGAAACCCTAAACCCCTACACCCTAAACCTTAAACCCACAACCATAAACCCTAAACCCTCAACCCCAAACCCTCATTCCTAAACACTAAACCCTAAACCCTAAACCGAAACCCTAAACCTTCAACCCTAAACCATAAACCGAAACCCTAACCCTAAACCGTAAACTGTAAACCGTAAACCGTAAACCCTAAACCCTAAACATTCAACCCAAAACCCTAACCCCTAAATCCTCAACCCTAAGGCCTAAAGCCTAAAGCCTAAACCGTAAACCCTAAAACCTAAACCCTAAACCCCAAACCCGAAACCCGAAACCCTAAACCCTAAACCACCAACCCTAAACCGTAAATCCTAAACCCTCAACCCTAAACCCCCAACCCTAAACCCCCAACCCAAAACCCTAAACCCAAAACCCAAAACCCTAAACCCTGAACCCTAAACCCTAAACCTTAAACCCTAAACCCTAAAACCTATACCCTAAACCCTCCACCCTAAACCGAAACCCTAAATCCTAAACCTTCAACGCTAAACACTCAACCTAAAACCTTAAACCCTAAAACCTAAACCCTAAACCCAAATCCCTAAACCTGAAACCCTAAACCGAAACCCTAAACCCTAAACAATAAACCCCAAACCCTAAATCCTAAAACCTCAACCCCAAACCCCGAACCCTAAACCCCCAACCCTAAACCCCCAACCCTAAACCCTAAACCCAAAACCCTAAACCCTAAACCCTAAACCCTAAACCTTAAACCCAAAACTCTAAACCCTAAACCCTCAACCCTAAACCGAAACCCTAAATCTAAAACCCTAAACCCTAAACCCTCAAACCTAAACCTTAAACCTTAAACCCAAAACCCTAAACCCAAAACCCAAAACCTAAAACCCTAAATTGAAACCCTAAACCCTAAACCTTAAACAATAAACCCTATGCCCTAAACCCTAAACCCTAAACCCCTAAACCATAAATCTTAAACCCTAAACCCTAAACCCTATACCCTACACCCTAAACCCTAAACCCTCAAACCTAAACCCTAAACCTAAAACCCGAAACCCGAAACCCGAAACCCGAAAAACTAATCCCGAAACTCAAAACCCGAAACCCTAAACCCTAAACCCTAAACCCTAAAAACTAAACCCTAAACCTTAAACCCTTAACCCTAAACCCTAAACCCTAAACCGTAAACCCTACGCCCTAAACCCTAAACCCTAAGCCCTAAGCCCTAAATCCTAAACCCTAAACCCTAAACCCAAAACCCTAAACCCTAAACCCTAAACCCTAAACCCTCAATCCTCAACCGTAAACTCTAAACCCTAAACCATAAACCCTAAACCCTAAACCATAAACCCCAAACCCTAAACCGTTAACCGTAAACCCTAAACCCTAAATCCTAAACCCTAAACCCTAAACCCTAATTGTTTATGGTTTTGGGTTTAGGGTTTAGGGTTGGGGGTTTAGGGTTGGACGTTTAGGGTTGGGGGTTTAGGGTTGAGGTTTTAGGATTTAGGGTTTAGGGTTGGGGGTTTAGGGTTTCGGGTTTAGGGTTTAGGGTTTAGGGCATAGGGTTTATTGTTTAGGGTTTAGGGTTTAGAGTTTAGGTGTTTGACGCTATTGAAGGAGGAGGAAATTGGTGTTTGAGTCGCAGCGGAGAGGAGATTCGGTTGGAGTCGCAGCGGAGAGGAAGGGTTCTCCAGGGAACAAAATTGGAAGGGTTCTCCGCAGAAGAGAAGAAGGGTTTGGGGGCTATATAATTGGAAGGGTATTTTAGGTATTTTATAAATATATTTTTTTATAAACTTTTTTCAGTCTTATTTTAATTAAATTAGTGTATAATGCATATCATTAGGGCAAATTCATGAATTTAGAGAGTTTGGGGTGGCAATTTCATAATTTCTATGTTTCGAAGTGACACAAAAAAAAAATTTCCCTATAAAGAACCACCAAAAAAAAAAAAAAAGTTTTTGAGGAGGGGCAGAATAGTCATTACAATTCCCCTTAAATTGGAGAATTAAAAATCTCTAGATTTCAGTTTTGGTTTGTATTTCTTTGAGTCAACTTTACAAACCAAATATAATTGGAGAATTTTCTTAATAAACAAAAGGAATGTCAATGAATTTAGCAACTCTGGGTACCAGTTCAGTATAGGCGATGCTCTTCATCCCAGTATCACAAGCTCCTTTTTAGCACATCTACAAGCTGTTAGAATTAAGTATGATTGGAGCTTGCCTATGGGGCTATAATAATAAAATAAAATAAAAAAAAGCATGACTGGAGCTCACCAAAATGTAAATCTTCAAGTAAATTTTCAAGCATAAAAGCCATAACAGATTATAACAGAGAACCACAAATATATCATATAGTAAACTTTACAAAATAACATGTAAATTTTCTTCACTGTTTACACAAAAATTGCACCAGATAGGGTATTGTGAATTTTAAATACTATGCTCTCAAAAGAGATCTTCTTCATTCCCATAAACTGCATCAGATTCGTATGCACTTTGATCTTCTCCATCTTCATCATCATTTTCATCATCTTCACTCATAAATTCATATTCGTCTTCACTCGCATCTTCTATTGGTTCTTTTCTTTTATGCTTGTCATTTTTTATGGAAATTGTCTCTTCTCCTTTACTTGCCTTTTCATCCTCTTCTTTCTACAATGAGAAAATAAAATAATAAGTATCATTTAAATAATCACAACAATTAAAGCAAGAAAAGAGATCACAAACAATTAAACAATCGATTACCTTTGGACACTTCCTCATGTTATGGCCCTCTTTCTTTGGACAGTAACTACAAGTCCTCATCTTCTTGGCATCTGTTACGTTAGCTGGAGCCTTAAATCGTTGAGCGGTTCTTCTGCCCTTACATTGCGAAACCGGAGGATTACTGAATTTCATATCATCATGTTCTTTCTTTAAAATTTTCTGTTTTGGATGATCTTCATCATATTCGCCATAGAGTTCGGTAATTTTTAGTAACAAATCAATCATTTCATCCAATTTCCCACGAGCCCAATCATATGCCCTAAACCATAAACCCCTAAACCCCAAACCACAAACACTAAACCCGAAACCCTCAACCATAAACCCTCAACCCTCAACCCTCAACCCTAAACCCTAAACCATAAACCCTCAACCCACAACCCTCAACCCTCAACTCCTAAACCATAAACCCTACACCCTCAACCCTAAACCATAAACCATCAACCCTAAACCTTAAACCTTAAACCTTCAACCTAAAACCCAAAACTCTAAACCATAAACCCTTAACCCTAAACCCTAAACTGAAACCCTAAACCGTCAACCGTAAACCGTAAACCGTAAACCCTAAACCGTAAACATTAAACCCTAAACACTAACCTCTAAACCCTCCACCCTAAACACTAAAGCCTAAACCCTAAAGCCTAAACACTAAAACCTAAACCCTAAACCCTAAACCCTACACCCCCAACCTTAAACATTAAATCCTAAACCCTCAACCCTAAACCCCCAACCCTAAACCTCCAACCCTCAACCCTAAACCCAAAACCCTAAACCCTAAACCCTAAACCCTAAACGTTAAACCCAAAACTCTAAACCCTACACCCTCAACACTGAACCGAAACCCTAAATCCTAAACCCTAAACCCTAAACCCTAAACCCTAAACCCCAAACCCCAAACCCTAAACCCTAAACACAAACCGAAACCCTAAACCCTAAACCATAAACAATAAACCCTATTCCCTAAACCCTAAACCCCTAAACCATAAATCTTAAACCTTAAACCCTAAACCCTAAACCATAATCCCTCAACCCAAAACTCTAAACCCGAAACCCGAAATATTTATCCCGAAACTCAAAACCCGAAACCTAAAACCCTAAACCCGAAACCCTAAACACTAAACCCTAAACCTTAAACCCTAAACCCTAAACCCTAAACCCTAAACCCTAAAGCCTACGCCTTAAGCCCTGCGCCCTAACCCCTAAACCCTCAACCCTAAACCCTAAACCCTAAACCCTAAACCCTAAACCCTAAACCCTAAAACGTAAACCCTCAACCGTAAACCCTAAACCCTAAACCCTAAACCCTAAACCCTAAACCCTAAACCCTAAACACTAAACCGTAAACCCTAAACCATAAACCCTAAACCCTAAACCTTAAACCCTAAACCCTCAGCCCTAAACCCTGAACCCTGAACCCTAAACCCTAAACCCTAAACCCTAAACCCAAAACCCTAAACCCTAAACCCTCAATCCTCAACCGTAAACCCTAAACCCAAAACAAAAAAACCCTCAACCCTAATCCCTAAACCCTCAACCGTAAACCCTAATTCCTAAACCGTAAACCCAAAACCCTAAACCCTAAACCCTAAACCCTAAACCCTAAACCCTAAACCCTAAACCCCAAACCCTAAACCCTAAACCCTAAACCCAAAACCCTAAACCCTGAACCCTCAATCCTCAACCGTAAACCATAAAACCAAAACCCTCAACCCTAAACCCTAAACCCTCAACCGAGAACCCTAAACCCTTATCCCTAAACCCTAATCCCTAAACCCTAAACCCTAAACCATAAATCCTAAACCCTAAAGCCTAAACCCTAAAACCCTAAACCCTAAAACCCTAAACCCTAAACCCTAAACCCTAAACCCTAAACCCTAAACCCTAAACCCTAAACCCTAAACCCTAAACCCTACACCCTACACCCTACACCCTACACCCTACACCCTAAACCCTAAACCCTAAACCTTAAACCCTAAACCCTACACGCTACACCCTAAACCCTACACCCTAAACCCTACACCCTGAACCCTGAACCCTGAACCCGGAACCCTGAACCCTGAACCCTGAACCCTGAACCCTCAACCATGAACCCTGAACCCTCAACCCTAAAACCCTAAACCCTAAAACCCTAAACCCTAAACCCTAAACCCTAAACCCTAAAACCCTAAAACCTAAACCCTAAACCCTAAACCCTATGCAACTTAATTTGCCCTTGATTTTGTGCTTATGAACCACATTTCCATTTGTTCTTGTTCTTAGTAACTTCATTTGCTCTTGTTTGTGTGCTTAACAACCTCAATTGGCATTGTTCGTGTGATTAACAACCTCTTTTGCCCTTGATATTGTGTTTATGAACCTCATTTGCATTTGTTCTTGTGCTTAGGTACCTCCTTTGCTGTTGTTTGTGTGCTTAACAACCTCTATTGGCATTGTTGGTGTGCTTAACAACCAATTTTGTCCATGATATTGTGCTTATGAGCCTCAGTTGCATTTCTTCTTATGAGCCTCGTTGTTCATATCCTTCTTAACCTCTTTTTCCCTTGATGTTGTGCTTATGCGCCTCATATGTATTTATTCTTATGCTTTGGAACCGCATTTGCCTTTGTTAGTGTGCTTGACAACCTCAATTGTCGTTGTTCATATCCTTCTTAACCTCTTTTGCCCTTGTTCTTGTGCTTAGCAACATCATTTACAGTTGCTCTTGTGCTAATCAACCTCATTTATCGTTGTTAATGTGCTTCTTCACCTCTTTTGCCCTTGTTCTTGTGCTAATGAACCTCATTTACAGTTGCTCTTGTGCTAATCAACCACATTTGTCGTTGTTCTTGCGCTTTGCAACCTAATTTGCCCTTCATCTTGTGCTAATAAACCTCTTTTGTATTTGTTCTTGTGCTTTGGAACCCCATTTGCCCTTGTTCGTGTGCTTGACAACCTCAATTGTCGTTGTTCATATCCTTCGTAACCGCTTTTGCCTTTGTTCTTGTGCTTAGCAACATCATTTATAGTTGTTCTTATGCTAAACAACCCCATTTGTCGTTGTTCTTGCGCTTTGCAACTTAGGTTGCCCTTGATCTTGTGCTAATGAACCTCATCTGCATTTGTTCTTGCGCTTATGAACCTCATTTGCCCTTGTTTATGTGCTTAGCAACTTGATATTGTGATTATGAGCTTCATTTGCATTTGTTCTTGTGCTTTGGAACCTCATTTCCCTTGTTCGTGGGCTTGACAACCTCAATTGCTATTTTGTCCTTGTTCTTTTGCTTAGCAACATCAGTTACACTTGTTCTAGTGCTTACCAACCTCATCCTGTCGTTGTTCTTACGCTTTGCAACCACATTTGCCCATGATCTTGTACTAATGAACCTCATTTGCCCTTGTCTGTGTGCTTAGCAACCTTAATTGGCGTTATTCGTGTGCTTAAGAACCTCTTTTGCCCTTGATATTATGCTTATGAACCTCATTTGCATTTGTTCTTGTGCTTAGGTACCTCCTTTGCCGTTGTTTGTGTGCTTAACAACCTCTATTGGCGTTGTTGGTGTGCTTAACAACCAATTTTGCCCATGATATTGTGCTTATGAGCCTCAGTTGCATTTCTTCTTGTGCTCTGGAACCTCGTTTGCCCTTGTTCGTGTGCTTGACAATCTCAATTGCTTTTGTCCTTGTTCTTGTGTTTAGCAACATCTTTTACACTTGTTATTGTGCTTAACAACCTCATTTGTCGTCTTTCTTGTACAAAAGAATGCGAACAAGTGGTTGACAACCTCATTTGTAAATAAGGTTCATAAGCACATTATCAAAAGGCAAAAGAGGTTGTTAAGCACACGAACGACGCCAATTGTGGTTGCTAAGCACACAAACAAGGGCAAATGAGGTTTCTAAGCACAAGAACAAAAACAAATGAGGTTCATAAGCACAAGATCAAGGGCAACAGAGGTTGTTAATCACACGAACAATGCCAATTGAGGTTGTTAAGCACACAAACAAGGGCAAATGAGGTTCCCAAGCACGAAATCAAGGGAAAATTATGTTGTATCACGTAAGAACAACGAGAAATGAGGTTGTTAAGCACAAGAACAAGTGTAAATGTTGTTGCTGGGCACAAGAACAAGAACAAAAGAGGTGAAGAAGCACATGAACAACGACAATTGAGGTTCGCAAGGACATGAACAAGGGCAAATGAGGTTCCAAAGCACAAGAATAAATGCAAATGAGGCTCATAAGCACAATATCAATGGCCAAAGAGGTTATTAAAAACACGAACAACGCCAATTGAGGTTGTTAAACACACAAACAAGGGCAAATGAGACTCCTAAGCACAAGAACAAATGCAAATGAGATTCATTAGCACATGATCATGCCAAATTAGGTTGCATAATGCAAGAACAACCAAAAATGAGGTTGTTAAGTACAAGAACAAGTGTAAATGATGTTGCTAAGCACAAGAACAAGGGCAAAAGAGCAATGGAGGTTGTCAAGCACATAAACAAGGGCAAATGAGGTTCCAAAGCACAAGAACAAATATGAATGAGGATCATAGGCACAATATTAAGGGCAAAAGAGGTTGTTAAGCACACGAACAACGCCAATTGACGTTGTTAAGCACAATATCAAGGGCAGATTAGGTTGCAAAGCATAAGAACACCGACAAATTAGGTTGTTAAGCACAAGAACAAGTGTAACTAATGTTGCTAAGCACAATAATAAGGCCAAAACAGGTTGTTAATATGCTTAACAACTTCATATGTCATTGTTCTTGTACTTTGGAACGTCATCTACCCTTGTTCGTGTGCTTAGCAGCATCATTTACTCTTGTTCTTGTGCTTAACAACCTTATTTGTCGTTGTTCTTACGATTTGCAACTTCATTGGCCATTGATCTTGTGCTAATGATCCTCATTTGTATTTGTTTTGGCACTTAGGAACGTCATTTGCTCTTATTTGTGTGCTTAGCAACCTCAATTGAAGTTGTTCGTGTGTTAACAACCTTTGTTGCCGTTGATATAGTGCTCATGAGCCTCATTTGCATTTGTTCTTGTGCTTAGGAACCTAATTTGCCTTTCTTCGTGTGCTTGACAACCTCAATTACTTTTTTGCCCTTGTTCTTGTGCTTAGCAATATCATTTACACTTGTTCTTGTGTTTAACAACCTCATTTGTCTTTGTTCTTGCGCTTTGCAACATAATTTGCCATGATCTTGTGCTAATGAATCTCATTTGCATTTGTTCTTGTGCTTAGGAGCCTCATTTGCCCTTGTTTGTGTGCTTAATAACCTCAATTGGCGTTGTTTGTGTACTTAATAACCTCTTTTGCCGGTGATATTGTGCTTATGAGCCTCGTTTGCATTTGTTCTTGTGATTTGGAACCTCATTTACCGTTCCTCGTGTGCTTGACAACCTCAATTGCTCTTTTGCCCTTGTTCTTTTAATTAGCAACATCATTTGCACTTGTTCTTGTGCTTAACAACCTCATTTGTCATTTGTTCTTGTTCTTTTGCGCAAGAACAACGACAAATGAGGTTGTTAAGCACTAGAACAAGTGGAAATGATGTTGCTAAGCACAAGAACAAGGACAAAAGTGGTGAAGAAGCACATGAACGACGACAATTGAGGTTGTCAAGCACACGAACAAGGGCAAATGACGTTTCAAAGCACAATAACAAAGGCAAACGAGGCTCATAGGCACAATATCAAGGGCAAAAGAGGTTGTTAAGCACACGAACAACACAAATTTAGGTTGTTAAGCACACAAACAATGGAAAATGAGGTTCGAAAGCACAAGACAAATGCAAATGAGGCTCATAAGTAGAACATCAACGGCAAAAGAGGTTGTTAAGCACACGAACCACGCCAATTGAGGTTGCTAAGCACACAAACAAGGCAAATGTGATTCGCACAAGAACAAATACAAGTGAGGTTCATTAGCACAATATCAAGGACAAATTAGGTTGCAAAGCGTAAGAACACCTACAAATGAGGTTGTTAAGCACCAGAACAAGTGTAAATAATATTGCTAAGCACAAGAACAAGGCCAAAAGAGGTTGGTAATATGCTTAAGAGCTTCATTTGTCGTTCTTCCTGTAATTTGGAACCTCATTTACCCTTGTACGTGTGCTTAAGAACCTCAATTGGCGTTGTTCGTGTGCTTAATAACCTCTTTTGCCCTTGTTATTGTGCTTATGAGCCTCATTTCCATTTGTTCTTGTGCGTTGGAACCTCATTTGCCTTTGTTCGTGTGCTTGACAACCTGAATTGTTGTTGTTCATGTGCTTCTTCACCTCTTTTGCCCTTCTTCTTGTGCCTAGCAACATCATTTACACTTGTTCTTGTGCTTAGCAACATCATTTACACGAACAAGGACAAATGAGGTTCCAACGCACCAGCATAAATGTAAATGAGGCTCATAAGCACAATATCTAGGGCAAAAGAGGTTGTTAAGCACACGAAAAGCACCAATTGAGGTTGCTAAGGACACAAACAAGGACAAATGAGGTTCCTAAGCACAAGAACAAATGCAAAGGAGGCTCATAAGCACAATATCAAGGGCAAAAGAGGTTGTTAAGCACACGAACAAGGACAAATGAGGTTGCTAATCACACAGACAATGGCAAATGATGCTCCTAAGCACAAGAACAAATGCAAATGAGGTTCATTAACACAAGATCATGGCAAATTAGGTTGCATAACGCAAGACCAACGAAAAATGAGGTTGTTAAGCACAAGAACAAGTGTAAATGATGTTGTTAAGCACAAGAACAAGGGCAAAACAAAGCAATTGAGGTTGTCCAAAGACACAAACAAGGGCAAATGAGGTTCCTAAGCACAAGAACAACTCGTAAATGATATTGCTAAGCACAAGAACAAGGGCAAAAGAAAATGCAAATGAGGTTCACTAGCACAAGACCAAGGCAAATTAAGTTGCATAGCGCAAGAACAACGAAAAATGAGGCTGTTAAGCACAAGAACAAGTGTAAATGTTGTTGGTATGCACAAGAACATGGGCAAAAGAGCAATTAAGGTTGTCAAGCACACGTACATGAGAAAATGAGGTTCCAAAGCACAATAACAAATGCAAATGAGGCTCATAAGCACAATATCAAGAGCAAACGAGGTTGCTAAGCACACGAATAGCGCCAATTGAGATTGTTAAGCACACAAACAACGGCAAATGAGGTTCCCAAGAACAAAAACAAATGCAAATGAGGTTCATAAGCACAGGATCAAGGGCAAAGGAGGTTGTTAATCACACGAACAACGCCAATCGAGGTTGTTAAGCACACAAACAAGGGCAAATGAGGTTCCAAAGCACAAGAATAAATGCAAATGAGGCTCATAAGCACAATATCAATGGCCAAAGAGGTTATTAAAAACACGAACAACGCCAATTGAGGTTGTTAAACACACAAACAAGGGCAAATGAGACTCCTAAGCACAAGAACAAAAGCAAATGAGGTTCATTAGCACAAGATCAGGGGCAAATGAGGTTGCATAGCATAAGAACAACGACAAATAAGGTTGTCAAGCACTAGAACAAGAGTAAATCATGTTGCTAAGCACAAGAACAAGGGCAAAAGTGGTGAAGAAGCAAATGAACAACGCCAATTGAGGTTGTTAAGCACACAAACAAGGGCAAATAAGGTTCGAAAGCACGAGATCAAATGCAAATGAGGCTCATAAGCACAAAATCAATGGCAAAGGTAGTTGTTAAGCACACGAACCACGCCAATTGAGGTTGTTAAGCACACAAACAAGGGCAAATGAGGTTCCCAAGCACAAGAACAAATGGAAATGTGGTTCATAAGCACAAACTCAAGGGCAAATAAGGTTGCATAGCATAAGAACAACGACAAATGAGGTTGTTAAGCACAAGTTGCCCTTGATTTTGTGCTAATCAACCTCATTTTTCGTTGTTCTTGCGCTTTGCAACCTAAGTTGCCCTTGATTTTGTGCTAATGAACCTCATTTGCATTTGTCCTTGCGATTACAAACCTCATTTGCCCTTGTTCGTGTGCCTACCAAACTCAATTGGCATTGTTCGTGTGCTTTGGAACCTCATTTGCCGTTGTTCGTGTGCTTCACAACCTCAATTGCTCTTTTGCCCCTGTTCTTGTGCTTAGCAACATCATTTACACTTGTTCTAGTGCTTAACAACCTCATTTGTCGTTGTTCTTATGCTTTGTAACCTCATTTGCCCTTGTTCTTGTGCTTATGAGCCTCATTTGCATTTGTTCTAGTGCAAATGGAACCTCATTTGCCCTTATTCGTGTGCTTGACAACCTCAATTGTCCTTGTTCATGTGCTTCTTCACCTCTTTTGCCCTTGTTCTTCTGCTAATGAACCTCATTTGCATTTGTTCTTGTGCTTAGGAACCTCATTTGCCCTTGTTGGTGTGCTGTATATCCTCAATTGGTGTTGTTCGTGTGCTTAATAACCTCTTTTTCCCTTGATGTTGTGCTTATGCGCCTCATATGTATTTATTCTTATGCTTTGGAACCGCATTTGCCTTTGTTAGTGTGCTTGACAACCTCAATTGTCGTTGTTCATATCCTTCTTAACCTCTTTTGCCCTTGTTCTTGTGCTTAGCAACATCATTTACAGTTGCTCTTGTGCTAATCAACCTCATTTATCGTTGTTAATGTGCTTCTTCACCTCTTTTGCCCTTGTTCTTGTGCTAATGAACCTCATTTGCATTTGTTATTGTGCTTAGGAACCTCATTTGCCCCTGTTGGTGTGCTCTATATCCTCAATTGGCGTTGTTCGTGTGCTTAATAACCTCTTTTTCCCTTGATGTTGTGCTTATGCGCCTCATATGTATTTATTCTTATGCTTTGGAACCGCATTTGCCTTTGTTCGTGTGCTTGACAACCTCAATTGTCGTTGTTCATATCCTTCTTAACCTCTTTTGCCCTTGTTCTTGTGCTTAGCAACATCATTTACAGTTGCTCTTGTGCTATCAAGGACAAATTAGGTTGCAAAGCGTAAGAACACCTACAAATGAGGTTGTTAAGCACCAGAACAAGTGTAAATAATATTGCTAAGCACAAGAACAAGGCCAAAACAGGTTGGTAATATGCTTAAGAGCTTCATTTGTCGTTCTTCCTGTAATTTGGAACCTCATTTACCGTTGTACGTGTGCTTAAGAACCTCAATTGGCGTTGTTCGTGTGCTTAATAACCTCTTTTGCCCTTGTTATTGTGCTTATGAGCCTCATTTGCATTTGTTCTTGTGCGTTGGAACCTCATTTGCCTTTGTTCGTGTGCTTGACAACCTGAATTGTTGTTGTTCATGTGCTTCTTCACCTCTTTTGCCCTTTTTCTTGTGCCTAGCAACATCATTTACAAGATGATGGCAAATTAGGTCGCATAGCGCAAGAACAACGAAAAATGAGGTTGTTAAGCACAAGAACAAGTGTAAATGATGTTGCTAAGCACAAGAACAAGGGCAAAAAGCAATTGAGGTTGTCAAGCACACGGACAAGCGCTCATGAGGTTAGTAACCACATTTCCATTTGTTCTTGTTCTTAGTAACCTCATTTGCTCTTTTTTGTATACTTAACAACCTCAATTGGCGTTGTTCGTGTGATTAACAACCTCTTTTGCCCTTGATATTGTGCTTATGAACCTCATTTGCATTTGTTCTTGTTCTTGGGAACCTCATTTGCCGTTGTTAGTGTGCTTAACAACCTCAATTGGCGTTGTTGGCGTGCTTAACAACCTCTTTTGCCCATGATATTGTGCTTATGAGCTTCATTTGCATTTGTTCTTGTGCTTTGGAACCTCATTAGCCCTTGTTCGTGTGCTTGACAACCTCAATTGCTTTTTGCCCTTGTTCTTGTGCCTAGCAACATCATTTACACTTTGTCTTGTGCTTAACAACCTAATTTGTCGTTGTTCTTACGCTATGCAACCTAATTGGCCCTTGATTTTGTGCTTATGAACCACATTTCCAGTTGTTATTGTGCTTGGGAACCTCATTTGCCCTTGTTTGTGTGCTTAACAACCTCGATTGGCGTTGTTCGTGTTTTTAATAACCTCTTTTCCCATGATATTGTGCTTATGAGCCTCATTTGCATTTGTTCTTGTGCTTTGGAACCTCATTTGCCCTTGTTCGTGTGCTTGACATCCTCAATTGTCATTGTTCATGTGCTTCTACGCCTCTTTTGCCCATTTTCTTGTGCCTAGCAACATCATTTACACTTTGTCTTGTGCTTAACAACCTAATTTGTCGTTGTTCTTACGCTATGCAACCTAATTGGCCCTTGATTTTGTGCTTATGAACCACATTTCCAGTTGTTCTTGTGCTTGGGAACCTCATTTGCCCTTGTTTGTGTGCTTAACAACCTCGATTGGCGTTGTTCGTGTGATTAACAACCTCCTTTGCCCTTGATCCTGTGCTTATGAACCTCATTTGCATTTGTTTTTGTTCTTGGGAACCTCATTTGCCGTTGTTTGTGTGCTTAACAATCTCAATTGGCGCTATTCGTGTGCTTAGCAACCTCGTTTGCTCTTGATATTGTGCTTATGAGCCTCATTTGCATTTGTTATTGTGCTTTGGAACCTCATTTTCTCATGTACGTGTGCTTGACAACCTTAATTGCTCTTTTGCCCATGTTCTTGTGCATACCAACATCATTTACACTTGTTCTTGTGCTTAACAGCCTCATTTTTCGTTGTTCTTGCGCTATGCAACTTAATTTGCCTTGGTCTTGTGCTAGTGAACCTCATTTGCATTTTCTTTTGCCCTTGTTCTTGTGCTTAGCAATATCATTTACAGTTGTTCTTGTGCTTAGGAACCTCATTTGCCCTTGTTTGTGTGCTGGACAACCTCAATTGCTGTTTTGCCCTTGTTCTTGTGCTTAACAACATCATTTACACTTGTTCTTGTGCTTAACAACCTCATTTTTCGTTGGTCTTGCGTTATGCAACCTAATTTGCCATGATCTTGTGTTAATGAACCTCATTTGCATTTGTTCTTGTGCTTAGGAGCATCATTTGCCATTGTCTGTGTGATTAGCAACCTCATTTGTCCTTGTTCGTGTGCTTAACAACCTCTTTTGCCCTTGATATTGTGCTTATGAGCCTCCTTTGCATTTGTTCTTGTGCTTAGGAACCTCATTTGTCCTTGTTTGTGTCCTTAGCAACCTCAATTGGTGCTTTTCGTGTGCTTAACAACCTCTTTTGCCCTAGATATTGTGCTTATGAGCCTCATTTACAGTTATGCTGGTGCGTTGGAACCTCATTTGTCCTTGTTCGTGTAAATGATGTTGCTAAGCACAAGAACAAGTGTAAATGATGTTGCTAGGCACAAGAAGAAGGGCAAAAGAGGTGAAGAAGCACATGAACAACAACAATTCAGGTTGTCAAGCACACGAACAAAGGCAAATGAGGTTCCAACGCACAAGAACAAATGCAAATGAGGCTCATAAGCACAATAACAAGGGCAAAAGAGGTTATTAAGCACACGAACAACGCCAATTGAGGTTCTTAAGCACACGTACAAGGGTAAATGAGGTTCCAAATTACAGGAAGAACGACAAATGAAGCTCTTAAGCATATTACCAACCTCTTTTGGCCTTGTTCTTGTGCTTAGCAATATTATTTACACTTGTTCTGGTGCTTAACAACCTCATTTGTAGGTGTTCTTACGCTTTGCAACCTAATTTGTCCTTGATATTGTGCTAATGAACCTCACTTGTATTTGTTCTTGTGCGAATCACATTTGCCTTGTTTGTGTGCTTAGCAACCTCAATTGGCGTGGTTCGTGTGCTTAACAACCTCTTTTGCCGTTGATGTTCTACTTATGAGCCTCATTTGCATTTGTCTTGTGCTTTCGAACCTCATTTTCCGTTGTTTGTGTGCTTAACAACCTAAATTTGTGTTGTTCGTGTGCTTAACAACCTCTTTTGCCCTTGATATTGTGCCTATGAGCCTCGTTTGCCTTTGTTATTGTGCTTTAAAACGTCATTTGCCCTTGTTCGTGTGCTTGACAACCTCAATTGTCGTCGTTCATGTGCTTCTTCACCACTTTTGTCCTTGTTCTTGTGCTTAGCAACATCATTTCCACTTGTTCTAGTGCTTAACAACCTCATTTGTCGTTGTTCTTGCGCAAAAGAACAAGAACAGCGACAAATGAGGTTGTTAAGCACAAGAACAAGTGCAAATGATGTTGCTAATTAAAAGAACAAGGGCAAAAGAGCAATTGAGGTTGTCAAGCACACGAGGAACGGTAAATGAGGTTCCAAATCACAAGAACAAATGCAAACGAGGCTCATAAGCACAATATCACCGGCAAAAGAGGTTATTAAGTACACAAACAACGCCAATTGAGGTTATTAAGCACACAAACAAGGGCAAATGAGGCTCCTAAGCACAAGAACAAATGCAAATGAGATTCATTAGCACAAGATCATGGCAAATTATGTTGCAAAGCGCAAGAACAAAGACAAATGAGGTTGTTAAACACAAGAACAAGTGTAAATGATATTGCTAAGCACAAGAACAAGGGCAAAAAAGTAATTGAGGTTGTCAAGCACACGAAGAAAGGCAAATTAGGTTCCTAAGCACAAGAACAAATGCAAATGAGGCTCATGAGCACTATATCAACGGCAACAAAGGTTGTTAACACACGAACAACTTCAATTGAGGTTGCTAAGCACACAAATAAGAGCAAATGACGTTCCTAAGTGCCAAAACAAATACAAATGAGGATCATTAGCACAAGATCAATGGCCAATGAAGTTGCAAATCGTAAGAACAACGACAAATAAGGTTGTTAAGCACAAGAACAAGAGTAAATGATGCTGCTAAGCACACGAACAAGGGTAGATGACGTTCCAAAGTACAAGAACAACGACATATGAAGTTGTTAAGCATATTAACAACCTGTTTTGGCCTTATTATTGTGCTTAGCAACATTAGTTACACTTGTTCTTGTGCTTAACAACCTCATTTGTCGGTGTTCTTATGCTTTGCAACCTAATCTGCCCTTGATATTGTGCTTAACAACGTCAATTGGCGTTGTTCGTGTGCTTAACAACCTCTTTTGCCCTTAATATTGTGCCTATGATCCTCATTCATATTTGTTCTTGTGCTTTGGAACCTCATTTGCCCTTGTTTATGTGCTTGACAACCTCCATTGCTCTTTTGCCCTTGTTCTTGTGCTTAGCAACATCATTTACACTTGTTCTTGTACTTAACAACCTCATTTTTGGTTGTTCTTGCATTATGCAACCTAATTTGGCATGATCATGTGCTAATGAATCTCATTTGCATTTGTTCTTGTGCTTAGGAGTCTCATTTGCCCTTGTTTGTGTGTTTAACAACCTCAATTGGCGTTGTTCGTGTTTTTAATAACCTCTTTGGCCATTGATATTGTGCTTATGAGCCTCATTTGCATTTATTATTGTGCTTTGGAACCTCATTTGCCCTTGTTCATGTCCTTGCGAACCTCAATTGTCGTTGTTCATGTGCTTCTTCACCTCTTTTGTCCTTGTTCTTGTGCCCAGCAACAACATTTACACTTGTTCTTGTGCTTAACAACCTCATTTCTCGTTGTTCTTACGTGATACAACATAATTTTCCCTTGATTTCGTGCTTGGGAACCTCATTTGCCCTTGTTTGTGTGCTTAACAACCTCAATTGGCATTGTTCGTGTGATTAACAACCTCTGTTGCCCTTGATCTTGTGCTTATGAACCTCATTTGTTTTTGCTCTTGTGCTTAGAAACCTCATTTGCCCTTGTTTGTGTGCTTAGCAACCACAATTGGCGTCGTTCGTGTGCTTAACAACCTCTTTTGCCTTTGATAATGTGCTTATGAGCCTTATTTACAAATGAGGTTGTCAACCACTTGTTCGCATTCTTTTGTACAAGAAAAACGACAAATGAGGTTGGTAAGCACAATAACAAGTGTAAAAGATGTTGCTAAACACAAGAACAAGGACAAAAGCAATTGAGATTGTCAAGCACACGAACAAGGGCAAACGAGGTTCCAGAGCACAAGAAGAAATGCAACTGAGGCTCATAAGCACAATATCATGGGCAAAATTGGTTGTTAAGCACACCAACAACGCCAATAGAGGTTGTTAAGCACACAAACAACGGCAAAGGAGGTACCTAAGCACAAGAACAAATGCAAATGAGGTTCATAAGCATAATATCAAGGCCAAAAGAGGTTCTTAAGCACACGAATAACGCCAATTAAGGTTGCTAAGCACACAGACAAGGGCAAATGAGGTTCATTAGTACAAGATCATGGGCAAATGTGGTTGCAAAGCGTAAGAACAACGACAGATGAGGTTGGTAAGCACTAGAACAAGTGTAACTGATGTTGCTAAGCAAAAGAACAAGGACAAAATAGCAATTGAGGTTGTCAAGCCCACGAACAAGGGAAATGAGGTTCCAAAGCACAAGAACAAATGCAAATGAAGCTCATAATCACAATATCAAGTTGCTAAGCACATAAACAAGGGCAAATGAGGTTCATAAGCGCAAGAACAAATGCAGATGAGGTTCATTAGCACAAGATCAAGGGCAACCTAAGTTGCAAAGCGCAAGAACAACGACAAATGGGGTTGTTTAGCATAAGAACAGCTATAAATGATGTTGCTAAGCACAAGAACAAAGGCAAAAGCGGTTACGAAGGATATGAACAACGACAATTGAGGTTGTCAAGCACACGAACAAGGGCAAATGGGGTTCCAAAGCACAAGAACAAATACAAAAGAGGTTTATTAGCACAAGATGAAGGGCAAATTAGGTTGCAAAGCGCAAGAACAACGACAAATGTGGTTGATTAGCACAAGAGCAACTGTAAATGATGTTGCTAAGCACAAGAACAAGGGCAAAAGAGGTTAAAAAGGATATGAAGAACGACAATTGAGTTTGTCAGGCACACAAACAAGGGCAAATGCGGTTCCAAAGAATAAGAACAAATACAAATGAGGTGCATAAGCACAAGATCAAGGGAAAAAGAGGTTATTAAGCACACGAAGAACGCCAATTGAGGATATTCAGCATACCAACAGGGGCAAATGAGGTTCCTAAGCACAAGAACAAATGCAAATGAGGTTCATTAGCACAAGAACAAGGGCAAAAGAGGCGAAGAAGCACATTAACAACGATAAATGAGGTTGATTAGCACAAGAGCAACTGTAAATGATGTTGCTAAGCACAAGAACAAGGGCAAAAGAGGTTAAGAAGGATATGAACAACGACAATTGAGGTTGTCAAGCACACGAACAAAGGCAAATGCGGTTCCAAAGCATAAGAATAAATACATATGAGGCGCATAATCACAACATCAAGGGAAAGAGAGGTTATTAAGCACACGAACAACGCCAATTGAGGATATAGAGCACACCAACAGGGGCAAATGAGGTTCCTAAGCACAATAACAAATGCAAATGAGGTTCATTAGCACAAGAACAAGGGCAAAAGAGGTGAAGAAGCACATTAACAACGATAAATGAGGTTGATTAGCACAAGAGCAACTGTAAATGATGTTGCTAAGCACAAGAACAATGGCAAAAGAGGTTAAGAAGGATATGAACAACGACAATTGAGGTTGTCAAGCACACTAACAAAGGCAAATGCGGTTCCAAAGCATAAGAATAAATACATATGAGGCGCATAAGCACAACATCAAGGGAAAAAGAGGTTATTAAGCACACGAACAACACCAATTGAGGATATACAGCACACCAACAAGGGCAAATGAGGTTCCTAAGCACAAGAACAAATGCAAATGAGGTTCATTAGCACAAGAACAAGGGCAAAAGAGGTGAAGAAGCACATGAACAAGGACAATTGAGGTTGTCAAGCACACGAACAAGGGCAAATGAGGTTCCATTTGCACTAGAACAAATGCAAATGAGGCTCATAAGCACAAGAACAAGGGCAAATGAGGTTACAAAGCATAAGAACAACGACAAATGAGGTTGTTAAGCACTAGAACAAGTGTAAATGATGTTGCTAAGCACAAGAACAGGGGCAAAAGAGCAATTGAGGTTGTGAAGCACACGAACAACGGCAAATGAGGTTCCAAAGCACACGAACAATGCCAATTGAGTTTGGTAGGCACACGAACAAGGGCAAATGAGGTTTGTAACTGCAAGGACAAATGCAAATGAGGTTCATTAGCACAAAATCAAGGGCAACTTAGGTTGCAAAGCGCAAGAACAACGAAAAATGAGGTTGATTAGCACAAAATCAAGGGCAACTTGTGCTTAACAACCTCATTTGTCGTTGTTCTTATGCTATGCAACCTTATTTGCCCTTGATTTTGTGCTTATGAACCACATTTCCATTTGTTCTTGTGCTTGGGAACCTCATTTGCCCTTGTTTGTGTGCTTAACAACCTCAATTGGCGTGGTTCGTGTGTTTAACAACTACCTTTGCCATTGATTTTGTGCTTATGAGCCTCATTTGCATTTGATCTCGTGCTTTCGAACCTTATTTGCCCTTGTTTGTGTGCTTAACAACCTCAATTGGCGTTGTTCATTTGCTTCTTCACCACTTTTGCCCTTGTCCTTGTGCTTAGCAACATGATTTACTCTTGTTCTAGTGCTTGACAACCTTATTTGTCGTTATTCTTATGCTATGCAACCTCATTTACCCCTGATCTTGTGCTAATGAACCTCATTTGCTTTTGTTCTTGTGCTTTGGAACGTCATTTTCCCTTGTTTGTGTGCTTAGCAACCTCAATTGGCGTTGTTCGTGTGCTTGAGCCTCATTTGCATTTGTTCTTGTGCTTTGGAACTTCATTTGCCCTTGTTCATGTGCTTGAAAACCTTAATTGCTCTTTTGCCCTTGTTCTAGTGCTTATCAACTTCATTTATACTTGTTCTAGTGTTTATCAACCTCATTTGTCGTTGTTCTTACGCTTTTGAAACCTCATTTGCCCTTGATCTTGTGCTAATGAACCTCATTTGTATTTCTTCTTCTGCTTAAGAACCTCATTTGCCCTTGTTTGTGTGCTTAACAGCCTCAATTGGCATTGTTCATGTGCTTAACAACTTCTTTTGCCCTTTATATTGTGCTTATGAGCCTCATTTGCATTTGTTCTTGTGCTTTGGAACCTCATTTGCCCTTGTTCGTGTTCTTGAGAACCTCAATTGCTCTTTTGCCCTTGTTCTTGTTCTTAGCAAATGAGGCTTTCTTTCTTTCTTAACAGATACATGACTTAAGCACACGAACAACGCCAATTGAGGTTGTTAAGCAAACAAACAACGGCAAATGAGGCTCCTAAGTACAAGAACAAATGCAATTGAGGTATTAGCACAAGATCATGGGCAAATGAGGTTGCAAAGCGTAAGAACAACGACAAATGAGGTTGCTAAGCACTAGAACAAGAGTAAATAATGTTGCTAAGCACAAGAACAAGGGCAAAAGAGCAATTGAGGTTGTCAACCACACGAACAAGGGCAAATGAGGTTCCGAGAGCACAAGAACAAATGCAAATGAGGCTCATAAGCACAATATCATGGGCAAAATTGGTTGTTAAGCACACCAACAACGCCAATTGAGGTTGTTAAGCACACAAACAACGGCAAATGAGATTACTAAGAACAAGAACAAATGAAAATGTGGTTCATAAGCACAAAATCAAGGGCAAATTAAGTTGCATAGGGTAAGAACAACAACAAATGAGGTTGTTAAGCACAAGAACAAGTGTAAATGATGTTGCTAGGCACAAGAACAAGTGCAAAAGAGGTGAAGAAGCACATGAACAACGACAATTAAGGTTGTCAAGCACACGAACAAGGGTAAATGAGATTCCAAAGTACAAGAACGAATGCAAATGAGGCTCATAAGTATAATATCAAGGGCAAAAGAGGTTATTAAGCACACGAACAACGCCAATTGAGGTTGTTAAGGACACAAAAAAGGGCAAATGAGGCTCCTAAGCACAAGAACAGAAGGATACGAACAACGACAAATGAGGTTGTCAGGCACACGAACAAGGGCAAATGAAGTTCCAAAGCACAAGAACAAATCCAAATGAGACTCATATGCACAATATCAAGGGCAAAAGAGGTTATTAAGCACACGAACAACACCAATTGACGTTGTTCAGCACACGAACAAGGGCAAATGAGGTTCCAAAGCATAAGAACAAATGCAAATGAGGCTCATAAGCATAATATCAAGGGCAAAAGAGGTTCTTAAGCACACGAACAACGCCAATTGAGGTTGTTAAGCACACAGACAAGGGCAAATGAGGTTCCTAAGCACAAGAACAAATGCAAATGAGGTTCATTGGCACAAGATCAAGGGCAAATGAAGTTGCAAAGCGTAAGAACAACAACAAATGAGTTCGGTAAGCACTAGAACAAGTGTAAATGATGTTGCTAAGCACAAGAACAACGGCAAAAGAGCAATTGTGGTTGTCAAGCACACAAACAATGGCAAATGAGGTTCCAAAGCACAAGAACAAATGCAAATGAAGATCATAATCATAATATCAAGGGCAAAAGAGGTTGTTAAGCACACGAATAACGCCAATTCAAGTTGCTACGCACATAAACAAGGGCAAATGAGGTTCATAAACGCAAGAACAAATGCAAATGAGGTTCATTAGCACAAGATCAAGGGCAACATAGGTTGCAAAGCGCAAGAACAATGACAAATGAGGTTGTTTAGCACAAGAACAACTGTAAATGATGTTGCTAAGCACAAGACCAAAGGCAAAAGTGGTAACGAAGGATATGAACAATGACAATTGAGGTTGCCAAGCACACGAACAAGGGCAAATGAGGTTCCAAAGCACAAGAACAAATACAAATGAGGATTATTAGCACAAGATGAAGGGCAAATTAGGTTGCAAAGTGCAAGAACAACGACAAATTAGGTTGATTAGCACAAGAGCAATTGTAAATGATGTTGCTAAGCACAAGAATAAGGGAAAAATAGGTTAAGAAGTATATGAACAACGACAATTGAGGTTGTCAAGCACACGAAAAATGGCAAATGAGGTTCCAAAGCACAAGAACAAATACAAATGAGACTCATAAGCACAAGATCAAAAAGGAAAAAGAGGTTATTAAGCACACAAACAATGCCAATTGAGGGTGTTCAGCACGCCAACAAGGGCAAATGAGGTTTCTAAACACAAGAACAAATGCAAATAAGGTTTATTAGCACAAGAACAAGGGCAAAAAAGTTGAAGAAGCACATGAACAACGACAATTGAGGTTGTCAAGCACACGAACAAGGGCAAATGAGGTTCCATAGCACAAGAACAAATGCAAATGAGGCTCATAAGCACAAAAAAAAGGGCAAAAGAAGTTAAGAAAAATATGAACAACGACAATTGATGTTGTTAAGCACACAAACAAGAGCAAATAAGGTTCCAAAGCACAAGAACAACGACAATAAGGTTGTTAACCATATTAACAACCTCTTTTGGCCTTGTTCTTGTGCTTAGCAATATGTTTTTGTGCTTAACAACCTCATTGTTGTTGTTCTTCTGCTATGCAAATTAATTTGCCCTTGATTTTGTGCTTATGAACCATATTTCCATTTGTTCTTGTGCTTGGGAACGTCATTTGCCTTTTTTGTGTGCTTAACAACCTCAATTGGTGTGGTTCGTGTGCTTAACAACCTCTTTTGCCGTTGATTTTGTGCTTATGAGCCTCATTTGCATTTGTTCTCGTGCTTTCGAACCTCATTCGCCCTTGTTTGTGTGCTTAACAACCTCAATTGGCGTTGTTCATTTGCTTCTTCACCACTTTTGCCCTTGTCCTTGTGCTTAGCAACATGATTTACTCTTGTTCTAGTGCTTGACAACCTTATTTGTCGTTATTCTTATGCTATGCAACCTCATTTACCCCTGATCTTGTGCTAATGAACCTCATTTGCTTTTGTTCTTGTGCTTTGGAACGTCATTTTCCCTTGTTTGTGTGCTTAGCAACCTCAATTGGCGTTGTTCGTGTGCTTGAGCCTCATTTGCATTTGTTCTTGTGCTTTGGAACTTCATTTGCCCTTGTTCATGTGCTTGAAAACCTTAATTGCTCTTTTGCCCTTGTTCTAGTGCTTATCAACTTCATTTATACTTGTTCTAGTGTTTATCAACCTCATTTGTCGTTGTTCTTACGCTTTTGAAACCTCATTTGCCCTTGATCTTGTGCTAATGAACCTCATTTGTATTTCTTCTTCTCGCTTAAGAACCTCATTTGCCCTTGTTTGTGTGCTTAACAGCCTCAATTGGCATTGTTCATGTGCTTAACAACTTCTTTTGCCCTTTATATTGTGCTTATGAGCCTCATTTGCATTTGTTCTTGTGCTTTGGAACCTCATTTGCCCTTGTTCGTGTTCTTGAGAACCTCAATTGCTCTTTTGCCCTTGTTCTTGTTCTTAGCAAATGAGGCTTTCTTTCTTTCTTAACAGATACATGACTTAAGCACACGAACAACGCCAATTGAGGTTGTTAAGCAAACAAACAACGGCAAATGAGGCTCCTAAGTACAAGAACAAATGCAATTGAGGTATTAGCACAAGATCATGGGCAAATGAGGTTGCAAAGCGTAAGAACAACGACAAATGAGGTTGCTAAGCACTAGAACAAGAGTAAATAATGTTGCTAAGCACAAGAACAAGGGCAAAAGAGCAATTGAGGTTGTCAACCACACGAACAAGGGCAAATGAGGTTCCAGAGCACAAGAACAAATGCAAATGAGGCTCATAAGCACAATATCATGGGCAAAATTGGTTGTTAAGCACACCAACAACGCCAATTGAGGTTGTTAAGCACACAAACAACGGCAAATGAGATTACTAAGAACAAGAACAAATGAAAATGTGGTTCATAAGCACAAAATCAAGGGCAAATTAAGTTGCATAGGGTAAGAACAACAACAAATGAGGTTGTTAAGCACAAGAACAAGTGTAAATGATGTTGCTAGGCACAAGAACAAGTGCAAAAGAGGTGAAGAAGCACATGAACAACGACAATTAAGGTTGTCAAGCACACGAACAAGGGTAAATGAGATTCCAAAGTACAAGAACGAATGCAAATGAGGCTCATAAGTATAATATCAAGGGCAAAAGAGGTTATTAAGCACACGAACAACGCCAATTGAGGTTGTTAAGGACACAAAAAAGGGCAAATGAGGCTCCTAAGCACAAGAACAGAAGGATACGAACAACGACAAATGAGGTTGTCGAGCACACGAACAAGGGCAAATGAAGTTCCAAAGCACAAGAACAAATCCAAATGAGACTCATATGCACAATATCAAGGGCAAAAGAGGTTATTAAGCACACGAACAACACCAATTGACGTTGTTCAGCACACGAACAAGGGCAAATGAGGTTCCAAAGCATAAGAACAAATGCAAATGAGGCTCATAAGCATAATATCAAGGGCAAAAGAGGTTCTTAAGCACACGAACAACGCCAATTGAGGTTGTTAAGCACACAGACAAGGGCAAATGAGGTTCCTAAGCACAAGAACAAATGCAAATGAGGTTCATTGGCACAAGATCAAGGGCAAATGAAGTTGCAAAGCGTAAGAACAACAACAAATGAGTTCGGTAAGCACTAGAACAAGTGTAAATGATGTTGCTAAGCACAAGAACAACGGCAAAAGAGCAATTGTGGTTGTCAAGCACACAAACAATGGCAAATGAGGTTCCAAAGCACAAGAACAAATGCAAATGAAGATCATAATCATAATATCAAGGGCAAAAGAGGTTGTTAAGCACACGAATAACGCCAATTCAAGTTGCTACGCACATAAACAAGGGCAAATGAGGTTCATAAACGCAAGAACAAATGCAAATGAGGTTCATTAGCACAAGATCAAGGGCAACATAGGTTGCAAAGCGCAAGAACAATGACAAATGAGGTTGTTTAGCACAAGAACAACTGTAAATGATGTTGCTAAGCACAAGACCAAAGGCAAAAGTGGTAACGAAGGATATGAACAATGACAATTGAGGTTGCCAAGCACACGAACAAGGGCAAATGAGGTTCCAAAGCACAAGAACAAATACAAATGAGGATTATTAGCACAAGATGAAGGGCAAATTAGGTTGCAAAGTGCAAGAACAACGACAAATTAGGTTGATTAGCACAAGAGCAATTGTAAATGATGTTGCTAAGCACAAGAATAAGGGAAAAATAGGTTAAGAAGTATATGAACAACGACAATTGAGGTTGTCAAGCACACGAAAAATGGCAAATGAGGTTCCAAAGCACAAGAACAAATACAAATGAGACTCATAAGCACAAGATCAAAAAGGAAAAAGAGGTTATTAAGCACACAAACAATGCCAATTGAGGGTGTTCAGCACGCCAACAAGGGCAAATGAGGTTTCTAAACACAAGAACAAATGCAAATAAGGTTTATTAGCACAAGAACAAGGGCAAAAAAGTTGAAGAAGCACATGAACAACGACAATTGAGGTTGTCAAGCACACGAACAAGGGCAAATGAGGTTCCATAGCACAAGAACAAATGCAAATGAGGCTCATAAGCACAAAAAAAGGGCAAAAGAAGTTAAGAAAAATATGAACAACGACAATTGATGTTGTTAAGCACACAAACAAGAGCAAATAAGGTTCCAAAGCACAAGAACAACGACAATAAGGTTGTTAACCATATTAACAACCTCTTTTGGCCTTGTTCTTGTGCTTAGCAATATGTTTTTGTGCTTAACAACCTCATTGTTGTTGTTCTTCTGCTATGCAAATTAATTTGCCCTTGATTTTGTGCTTATGAACCATATTTCCATTTGTTCTTGTGCTTGGGAACGTCATTTGCCTTTTTTGTGTGCTTAACAACCTCAATTGGTGTGGTTCGTGTGCTTAACAACCTCTTTTGCCGTTGATTTTGTGCTTATGAGCCTCATTTGCATTTGTTCTCGTGCTTTCGAACCTCATTCGCCCTTGTTTGTGTGCTTAACAACCTCAATTGGCGTTGTTCATTTGCTTCTTCACCTCTTTTTCCCTTGTTCTTGTGCTTAGCAACATGATCTACTCTTGTTCTAGTGCTAAACAACCTCATTTGTCATTGTTCTTATGCTTTGCAACCTCATTGGCCCATGATCTTGTGCTCATGAAGCTCATTTGCATTTTTACTTGTGCTTAGGAACGTCATTTGCCCTTGTTTGTGTGCTTAGCAACCTCAATTGGCGTTGTTGGTGTGCTTATGAGCCTCATTTGCATTTGTTCTTGTGCTTTGGAACCTCATTTGCCCTTGTTCGTGTGCTTGAAAACCTCAATTGCTCTTTTGCCCTTGTTCTTGTGCATAGCAACATCATTTATACTTGTTCTAGTGCTTATCAACCTCATTTGTCGTTGTTCTTACGCTTTTGAAACCTCATTTGCCCTTGATCTTGTGCTAATGAACCTCATTTGTATTTCTACTTGTCCTTAAGAACTTCATTTGCCCTTGTTTGTGTGCTGAACAGCCTCAATTGGCGTTCTTCGTGTGTTTAACAGCTTCTTTTGCCCTTTATATTGTGCTTATGAGCCTCATTTGCATTTGTTCTTGTGCTTTGGAACCTCATTTGCCCTTTTTCGTGTGCTTGAGAACCTCAATTGCTCTTTTGCCCTTGTTCTTGTGCTTAACAATAACATTTACACTTCTTCTAGTTCTTAACAACCTCATTTGGCGTTGTTCTTGCGCAAAAGAACAAGAACAACGGCAAATGAGGTTGTCAACCACTTGTTCGTGTTCTTTTGCGCAAGAACAACAATAAATGAGGTTGTTAAGCACAAGAACAAGTGTAAATGATGTAGCTAAGCACGAGAACATGGGCAAAAGAGCAACTGAGGATGTTAAGCACACGAACAAGGGAAAATGAGGTTCCAAAACACCAAAACTACTGCAAATAAGGCTCATGAGAACAATATCAAGGGCAAAAGAAGTTATTAAGCACACGAACAACTTCAATTGAGGTTGTTAAGCACACAAACAAGGGAAAATGAGGCTCCTAAGCATAAGATCATCGGGAAATGAGGTTGCAAAGCGTAAGAACAATGACAAATGAGGTTGTTAAGCACTAGAACAAGAGTAAATGATGTTGCTAAGCACAAGAACAAGGGCAAAAGAGCAATTGAGGTTGTCAACCACACGAACAAGGGCAAATGAGGTTCCAAAGAACAAGAACAAATGCAAATGAGACTCATAAGCACAATATCAAGGGAAAAAGATGTTATTAAGCACACGAACAACACCAATTGAGGTTGTTCAGCACCAAAACAAGGGCAAATGAGGTTCCTAAGCACAAGAAGAAATGTAAATGAGGTTCATTAGCACAAGATCAAGGGCAAATTAGGTTGCAAAGCGTAAGAACAATGACAAATGAGGTTGGTAAGCACAAGAACAAGTGTAAATAATGTTGCTAAGCACAAGAACAAGGGCAAAAGAGGTTGTTAATATGTTTAACAACCTCATTTCTCGTTGTTCTTGTGTTTTGGAACCTTATTTGCCCTTGTTCGTGTGCTTAACAACATCAATTGTCGTTGTTCGTATCCTTCTTAACTTCTATTGCCCTTGTTCTTGTGCTTATGAGCCTCATTTGCATTTGTTCTTGTGCTGTGGAACCTCATTTGCCCTTGTTCGTGTGCTTGACAAGCTCAAGTGTCGTTGTTCATGTGCTTCTTCACCTCTTTTGCCCTTGTTCTTGTGCTAATGAATCTCATTTGCATTTGTTCTTGTGCCTAGGAACCTCATTTGCCCTTGTTGGTGTGCTGAACATCCTCAATTGGCATTGTTCGTGTGCTTAATAACCTCTTTTTAACTTGATCTTGTGCCTATGAGCCTCATTTGTATTTGTTCTTGTGCTTTGGAACCTCATTTGCCCTTGTTTGTGTGCTTGACATTCTCAATTTTCGTTGTTCATATCTTCGTCTTTTGCCATAGTTCTTGTGCTTAACAACATTATTATAGTTGTCCTTGTGCTAATCAACCTAATTTGTCGTTGTTCTTACGCTTTGCAACCTAATTTTCCCTTGATCTTGTGCTAATGAACCTCATTTGCATTTGTCCTTGCAGTTACGAACCTCATTTGCCCTTGTTTGTGTGCCTAGCAACCTCAATTGGCATTGTTCGTGTGCTTAACAACCTCTTTTTCCCTTGATATGTGCTGATGAGCCTCGTATTTGTTCTTGTGCTTTGGAACCTCATTTGCCCTTGTTCGTGTGCTTGACAACCTCAATTGCTTTTTTGGCCTTGTTCTTGTGCTTAGCAACATCATTTACACTTGTTCTAGTGCCTAACAACCTCATTTGTCGTTGTTCTTATGCTTTGCAACCTCATTTACCCTTGATCTTGTGCTAATAAACCTCATTTACATTTGTTCTTGTGTTTTGAAATCTCATTTGCCCTTGTTTGTGTGCTTAGCAACCTCAATTGGCATTGTTCGTGTGGTTAACAACCTTTTTTGACCTTGATATTGTGCTTATGAGACTCACTTGCATTTGTTCTTGTGCTTTGGAATCTCATTTGCCCGTGTTCGTGTGCTTGACAACCCCAATTGCTCTTTTGCCCATGTTCTTGTGCTTAGCAACATCATTTACACTTGTTCTAGCGCAAAAGAATAAGAACAGCGACAAATGAGGTTGTCAACCACTTGTTCGTGTTCTTTTGCGCAAGAACAATGACAAATGAGGTTGTTAAGCACAAAAAGAAATGTAAATGATGTTCCTAAGTACAAGAGCAAGGGCAAAAGAGCAATTGAGGTTGTCAAGCACACGAACATGGGCAAATGAGGTTCCAAAGCACAAGAACAAATGCAAATGAGACTCATAAGCACAATATCAAGGGCAAAAGAAGTTAAGAAGGATATGAACAACGACAATTGATGTTGTCACGCACACGAAAAAGGGAAAATAAGGTTCCAAAGCACAACAACAACGGCAAATGAGGTTGTTAAGCATATTAACCACCACTTTTGGCCTTGTTCTTGTACTTAGCAACATTATTTACACTTGGTCTTGTTCTTAAGCTTTGCAACCTAATTTGCCATTGATCTTGTGCAAATGAACCTCATTTGCATTTCTTCTTGTTCTTAAGAGCCTCATTTGGCCTTGTTTGTGTGCTGAACAACCTCAATTGTCGTTTTTCGTGTGCTTAATAACCTCTTCTGCCCTTGATATTGTGTTTATGGGCCTCATTTGTATTTGTTCTTGTGCTTTGGAACCTCATTTGCCCTTGTTCGTGTGCTTGACAACCTCAATTGCTTTTTGCCCTTGTTCTTGTGGTTAGCAACATCATTTACTCTTGTTCTAGTGCTTAACAACCTCATTTGTCGTTATTCTTACGCTTTGCAACCTGATTTGCCCATGATCTTGTGCTAATGAACCTCATTTGCATTTGTTCTTGTGCTCAGGAGCCTCATTTGCCCTTGTTTGTGTGCTTAACAACCACAATTGGCATTGTTCGTGTGCTTAATAACCTCTTTTGCCCTTGATATTGTGCTTATGAGCCTCATTTGCATTAGTTCTTGTGCTTTGGAACCTCATTTTCCGTTGTTTGTGTGCTTAACATCCTCAATTGCTCTTTTGCCCATGTTCTTGTGCTTTGCAACATCATTTACATTGTTCTTGTGCTTAACAACCTCATTTCTCGTTGCTCTTGTGCAAAAGAACACGAACAAGTGATTGACAACCTCATTTGCCGTTGTTCTTGTTCTTTTTCGCAAGAACAACGACAAATGAGTTTGTGAAGCACTAGAAGAAGTGTAAATCATTGCTAACACAAGAACAAGGGCAAAAGAGCAATTGAGGTTGTCAACCACATGAACAAGGGCAAATGAGGTTCCAAAGCACAAGAACAAATGCCAATGAGGCTAATAAGCACAATATGAAGCGCAAAAGAGGTTGTTAAGCACACGAACAATGCCAATTGAGGCTGTTCAGCACACAAACAAGGGCAAATGAGGTTCTTAAGCAGAAGAAGAAATACAAATGAGGTTCAATAGCACAAGATCAATGGCAAATGAGGTTGCAAAAGCGTAAAAAAACGACAAATGAGGTTGATAAGCACTAGAACAAGTATAAATGATGTTGCTAAGCACAAGAACAAGGGCAAAAGAGCAATTGAGGTTTTCAAGTACACGAACAAGGACAAATGAGGTTCCAAAGCACAAGAACAATTGCAAATGAGGCTCATAAGCATACGAACAATGCCAATTGAGGTTGCTAAGCACACAAACAAGGGCAAATAACGTTCCTAAGCACAAGAACAAATGCAAATGAGGTTCATTAGCACAAGATCATAGGCAAATGAGGTTGCAAAGCATAAGAACAATGACAAATGAGGTTGTTAAGCACTAGAACAAGAGTAAATGATGTTGCTGAGCACAAGAACAAGGGCAAAAGAGGTGAAGAAGCAAATGAACAATGACAATTGAGGTTGTCAAGCACACAAACAAGGGCAAATGAGTTTCCAAAGCACAAGAACAAATGCAAAGGAGGCTCATAAGCACAATATCAAGGGCAAAAGAGGTTATTAAGCACTCGAACAACGCCAATTGAGGTTGTTCAGCACCCAAACAAGGGCAAATGAGGTTCCCAAGCACAAGAAGAAATGCAAATGAGGTTCATTAGCACAAGATCAAGGGCAAATTAGGTTGCAAAGCGTAAGAACAACGACAAATCAGGTTGTTAAGCACAAGAACAAGTGTAAATAATGTTGCTAAGCAGAAGAACAAGGCCAAAAAAGGTTGTTAATTTGTTTAACAACCTCATTTGTCGTTGTACTTGTGCTTTGGAACCTTATTTGCCCTTGTTCGTGTGCTTAACAACATCAATTGTCGTTGTTCACATCCTTCTTAACTTCTTTTGCCCTTGTTCTTGTGCTTATGAGCCTCATCTGCATTTGTTCTCGTGCTATGGAACCTCATTTGCACTTGTTCGTGTGGTTGACAACCTCAATTGTCGTTGTTCATGTGCTTCTTCACCTCTTTTGCCCTTGTTCTTGTTCTAATGAACCTCATTTGCATTTGCTTTTGTGCTTAGGAACCTCATTTGCCCTTGTTGGTGTGCCATCCTCAATTGGCGTTGTTCGTATGCTTAATAACATCTTTTCCTTTGATCTTGTGCTTATGAGCCTCATTTGTATTTGTTCTTGTGCTTTGGAACCTGATTTGCCCTTGTTCGTGTGCTTGACAACCTCAATTGTCGTTGTTCATATCTTTCTTAACCTCTTTTGCCCTTGTTCTTGTGCTTAGCAACATCATTTATAGTTGTTCTTGTGTTAATCAACCTCATTTGTCGTTGTTCTTGCGCTTTGCAACCTAATTTGCCCTTCATCTTGTGCTAATGAACATCATTTGCATTTGTCCTTGCAGTTACAAACCTCAATTGGCATTGTTCGTGTGCTTAACAACCTCTTTTGCCCTTGATATTGTGCTGATGAGCTTCATTTGCATTGTTCTTGTGCTTTGGAACCTCACTTGCCCTTGTTCGTGTGCTTGACAACCTCAATTGCTCTTTTGCCCTTGTTCTTGTGCTTAGCAACATTAGTTACACTTGTTCTAGTGTTTAACAACCTCATTTATCGTTGTACTTATGCATTGCAACCTCATTTGCCCTTTCTCTTGTGCTTATGAGCCTCATTTACATTTGTTCTAGGGCAAATGGAACCTCATTTGCCCTTGTTGGTGTGCTTGACAACCTGAATTGTCGTTGTTCATGTGATTCTTCATCTCCTTTTCCCTTGTTCTTGTGCTAAGGAACCTCATTTACATTTGTTCTTGTGCTTAGGAACCTCATTTGCCCTTGTTGGTGTGCTGAACATCCTCAATTGGCGTTGTTCATGTGCTTAATAACCTCTTTTTCCCTTGTTCTTGTGCTTTGGAACCTCATTTGCCCCTGTTCGTGTGCTTGACAACCTCATTGTCGTTGTTCATATCCTTCTTAACCTCTTTTGCCCTTGTTCTTGTGCTTAGCAACATCATTTACAGTTGCTCTTGTGCTAATCAACCTCATTTGTCGTTGTTCTTGCGCTTTGCAACCTAATTTGCCTTTGATCTTGTGCTAATAAACCTCATTTGTTAAGCATACGAACAACGCCAATTGAAGATGTTAAGCACCAAAACCTGGGAAAATTAGGTTCATAAGCACAAGATTAAGGGCAAATTATGTTGTATTGCACAAGAACAACGACAAATGATATTGTTAAGCACAACAGAAATGTAAATGATGTTGCTAAGCACAAGAACAAGGGCAAAAAGATGTTAAGAAGCATTTTGAACAATGATAATTGAAGTTGTTAAGCTCACGAACAAGGGCAAATGAGGTTCCTAAGCACAAGAACAAATACAAATGAGGTTCATAAGCACAAGATCAAGGGCAAAAGAGGTTTTTAAGCACACGAACAACGCCAATTAAGGTTGTTTAGCACACAAACAAGGGCAAATGAGGTTCATAAGCACAAGAACAAATGCTAATGAGCTTCATATCCACAAGATCAAGGGCAAATTATTTTGCAAAGCGCAAGAACAACGACAAATGAGGTTGTTAAGCACAAGAGCAAGTCCAAATGATGTTGCTAAGCACAAGAACAAGGGCAAAAGAGGTAAAGAAGCATATGAACAACGACAATTGAAGTTGTTAAGCACATGAACAAGGGCAAATGAAGATATAAAGCACAAGAACAAATACAAATGAGGTTCATAAGCACAAGATCAAGGGTAAAAGACGTTGTGAAGCATAGGAACAACGCAAATTGAGGTTGTTAAGTACACAAACAAGGGAAAATGAGGTTTCTAAGCACAAGAACAAATGCAATTGAGGTTCATAAGCATAAGATCAAGGGTAAATTATGTTGCAAACTGCAAGAACAATGACAAATGAGGCTGTTAAGCACAAGAACAAGTGTAAATAATGTTGTGAAGCATAAGAACAACAGAAAATGAGATTAAGAAGCATATGAACAACGACAATTGAGGTTGTTAAGCCCACGAACAAGGTCAAATGAGGTTACTAAGCACAAGAACAAATGTAAATGACGTTGCTAAGCACAACAACAATGGCAAAAGAGGTTAAGGAGCATATGAACAATGACAATTGAGGTTGTTAAGCAAACGAACAAGGGCAAATGAGGTTCCTAAGCACAAGAACAAATGCAAATGAAGTTCATAAGCACAAGATCAAGGGAAAAAAAGGTTGTTAAGCACACGAACAACGTCAATTGAGATTGTTAAGTACGCAAACAATGGCAAATGAGGTTCATAAGTACAAGAACAAATGCAAATGAGGTTCATAAGCACAAGATCAATAGAAAATTATGTTGCAAAGTGCAAGAACAATGCCAATTGAGTTTCTTAAACGCACGAACAAGGCTAAATAAGGTTCATAAGCACAAGATCAAGGGAAAATTATGTTGCAAAGCGCAAGAACGATGCCAATTGAGTTTGTTAAGCGCACGAACAATGCCAAATGAGGTTCATAAGCACAAGATCAAGGGCAAATTATGTTGCAAAGCACAACAACAACGACAAATGAGATTGTTAAGCACAAGAACAAGACCAAATGATGTTGATAAGCAGAAGAACAAGGGAAAAAGAGGTTAAGAAGCATATGAACAACGATAATTGAGGTTGTGAAGCATACGAACAAGGGAAAATGAGGTTCCTAAGCACAAGAACAAATGCAAATGATGTTCATAAGCACAAGATCAAGGCCAAAAGAGGTTGTTAAGCACACGAACAAAGCCAATTGAGGTTGTTAAGCACACAAACAATGGTAAATGAGGTTCCTAAACACAAGAACAAAGAGAGTTAATTTGCCATTTTTCTTGTACTTAGCAACTTTATTTGTGGGTGTTTTGTGCTTAGCAACATCATTTGTCCTTGATCTTGTGCGTATCAACCTCATTTGCCTTTGATCTTGTGCTTAGGAACTTCATTTGACCTTGTTTTGTGCTTAAGAATGTCATTTTTCATTGTACTTGTGATTATCAACATCATTCGTAGTAGTTCATATGCTTTGCAACCTTATTTGTAATTGTTCTTATGCTTAGCAACTTAATTTCTCTTGTTCTTATGATTAGCAACATCATTTGCATTAGTTCTTCTGGTTAACAACCTCATTTGTCATGGTTTTTATGCTTAGCAAGGTCATTTGTTGTTGTTCTTGTACTTATCAACCACTTTTTTCCTTGTTCTTGTGCTGAACAAATGCATTTGCTAATGTTTTTCTGCAAAGAAAGCTCATTTGCCCTTGTTCTTATTCTTAGCAACCTCATTTGCGGTTGTTGTTGTGCTTAGCAACATGGTTTGCCTTTGATCTTGTGCTTACCAACTTCATTTGCCTTTGTTTTAGTGCTTGCGAACCTTATTTCATCTTGTTCTTGTGCTTAAAAAAACTATTTTTCACTGTTCTTGTGATTAACAACCTCATTTGTCATTGTTCTTATGATTAACGACCTCATTTGTTGTTTTCTTGTACTTATCAACCACCTTTTTTTTTTTTCTTGTTCTTGTGCTTAGTAAACACATTTGCCAATATTCTTATGAAAAGAAAGCTCATGTTTCAAACATCTTGTGCTTATCAGCCTTGCCTTAACCGATTTTGCGGGTTTCCCTTCGTTCCGACCGACCAAGGGAACTTGGAAAGTGAGGAGGGTTTGAAGGATGTGGCATCAAGAATTTTATTGCCAAGACACTGGCAAAGTGGGAAGGAAGCTCTGGTACTCATAAGTAAAGAATGTCGTGGATAAGATACTTTCTCGAGTCAAGAACGAGGGGAAATATTAGACTAGTATGAAGAAAACTTTAGAGGAGAAACAACAAAATGTAGAATGGAAGTTCCAGCAGTTGTGCATCGGTAGATGAAACATCACCGTGTCTTTATAGTAGCATCCGTAAGAGATTTGATATTTGCACATCAGTAGATAAAATATTGTAGTGTCTTTATAGTAACCCCATTACAATAATAAGAAACCAGCCCATATAATGTTTAAATATCAAAGCGGATTGAAGTAACAACGGTGTGCCAAATCCTAGGAATTCACATCTCTATCTTTATTTTACTTACTTTCAATTATCGTCAAATATACATTGATCACAACCACAACTCTCAACTTTTAGGTTTCGTCTAGACTCTCGAAAGATTGTGATTTAATCCCTCAAGACTCTAAACCGATATTCCGATGGATTAACCTCGATTATACTACTCGATCAGATTATGCACCTACAATACGACCCGATATCATACCGAATTTATAAATATTAAAAGTAACTGTCGCTTTTACAGTGATCAGTATCGAGCTAAAGTAATGGATCAGTCGCAGGTGTCTTCTCCTCTTCGGTGATAGAAGGACGAGTGGTCTCCTGTCTGTGTACATTAAGTATACCTTCCATTTTTAGTTTGATATCTGTGTGTTGTTTTCTGCTACTTCTTGTCTCTTCCTCTATCTTTCTTCTTTTCTTTTTGTTTAAAGGTGATTGTCTTAGGCTGGTTGATTTAGTTCCCAGTCTGATTTGATTCAGTGCTTTCTCAGCTGATTGGTAACTGTCCTGGTTTGGTCGATTCAGTTCCGAGTCTGGTTTGGATTCAGTGCCTTCTCGACTGTGATATGCGTACAGAGGAAACCATCACTAGGCTCTTATCACTCTAATCAAGCAAGGATGATCAAATTTGTGTCCACATGATGAACATACCCATGTACATTTTTAGTTTTGTTTAGCTATATGTTTTCACAAACACTCGTTGTTTAATCTTATGTAACATCTACTTTGTAACTTTTTTTATCAATGTAATTGTCTACGGGTTTTCAATAATAAAAAAATGTTTGAAACATTTACATAGAAATGTCGGACTGTAAAGTTTAGAATTTTCAGGCGTCAGATCTTAACTTATCTGATAACCCCTCTATTTTGAAAACTTAAAAGAAAACTAATATTGGACATATATGTGCATATTGGGACTTATTCCAGCCGTATCGTTGCTTGATAACACCATATCAGAGACTGTATGAGTGGTTAACGATACGCCAGCTCAGCCAATATGCCAGATGATATATATCTGATATGTATCGTAACCGTATCAAATGCGTATATGTGTCTGATACGTATAGGATACGTGTGAAGTATCCGAATAGTATAGATTCCACCCTTACATGTTAAATTTTTTAGCTTTACCAATATCTTGGTCTTCTTTGTTAAAGTTTATGAGTAACGAATAATTATTGAATAAATTTATAAGTTAATGTATTCTAAAAACATAACAAACAAATAAATATATTGCTTTAAACAAACAACATGCACATAATATTACAAAATATATTAAAAAAAATGTAATTGTCGGTCTCATGGTTTTTAGAATAACATAAATTTCTAATTATATATAAAAAAAAATCATATGAACCAATCTCATCAGAAAATTTAATAATTAAGTAAAATTATATAAAATATTATTTATAAATCAATTTTGTCATAATAATAATGTATTAAATAATTAAATGGACAAATAATTAACATATTTAATTTTATTTATCATTTCTATAAAGTAACAGATATTTTATATCCGTATTTTTATCGGAACAGCTAGCTAATCAAATAATTCTTACCCTATATGCCTATATATCCACCACCTTAATCAATACAAGTAGAATATACGATAAAAGAATTTCATTAACACCTCTGATTATTTTATACAGTCCGTTAGAGTGTAATTACTACGAACCAAAGGGTCTGTTTTTACAAACTTCTCCACTCAGTCAGACTCAGTGGAACCTAGGATGGACGGGATATTGCTCGAATCCGAGGTTCTAGACTTGCTATTATTATTTTTTAAAAGGTTTAAAGCCGCCAAGAGATATATTAATTATTACATAGAAAGAGAGAGGGAGAGAGACAGAGATGGAAGGAGAAGAGAGAGGGGCTGCTATGGTGAGCACTGCTCCGCCGGTGGTGAAGGTGGGCGATGCGAAGCGGAGATGGGTATAGAATCCAGTGCCTCCAATTCGACTGGAGGATGTGGTGCCGCCGGAAGAACGCGCTCAAGCTCCGTCAGCTTCGGCAGATGATACGTCCTCTACTTCTCGCACCAATCTCTGGCAGGTGTGTGTTGCCTATTGTTTCTTGTTGTTTCTTGTTTTCTATTGCTGTATAATTACAAAGGAAATGAAGTACTCCACCTTTCGAATTGTTTAAATTAATGGTCCAATAGGTTAATGATAGTTCGTACTAGATGTTCAATTACTGTGACTTTTAAGGTTGGTTTACTTTCCTTCTGTATAAACCAAGTAGTCAATAATTTTGGCTGTACGTCTTATATTAATTATTAAATGGGGCTTACAAATTGAGATTTTTCTTGGGTCTTTTGCAAACACCGTTTTACTCCCAGCTCTATGTATAATTTTATCTCCATTTCTCTGGTTATGCATTTTCCTAATAGAAGAACTGAAGTCTATAGAATGGGGAACTTAATGGCAGCAGTATCATGTTTAGATTGTGCTTAATTGAGGTTTATTTGGGTTGAACATGGCCCTAATTGGATTTTCTTTGAAACATTTGAATAGTTTGGCCATATGTGTATTTCCACATATTGATTGTTTCTGATAGCATTAGGTCCTACATACAGTTTTATCTCAGTATGTATTAATACGGGTTATTATGTACTGTTATTGTCCAACTCATACCACAATACTTGGTTATGACCCAAACAGGATTGTGCCTAATTTATAGTATTGTTTATCAAACTAATTTCTAGTCAGTAAATGCCTACTTTGTTGTGTCTTATGAAACACACAACTTGAACCACCAAACTTTGGAAAAGAAAAAGAAAATAGACAAAATATTATTATCCAAACTATATGGTACCTTATCTACAGGTGAAAGTTGAGCACTTTCTTCTTTTTAGTAGTGTTTGACTGATAATTAATAATTAATGATAAGTGATTTAAAATCTGGACGAGGCTCTAGGAGTCTTTTTTACTAATGGAAGCAGAGTATTTGAAAATATGAATTGCACTCATAATTGTTGAAACTGAAATGCAAGAGAAGGGAAGGAAAAGGGAGGGGAGGAAGGAGCAAGAGAGGGAGCTACCCTCCAAATTGGGGGTAGAGATTGGAGAGAAACTCTATTCAATTTTGTGTCTTGGTTCCCCCTCTCTCCCATTCCCTTTTCTTGGCTCTCCTCCAAAATTTTGATTTGTGGAGCAAGTAAACACTCTTCGGGCAATCCGGTCACCTCTCCCCTCCCCTCCCCTCCTCTCCCCTCCCCTCTTCTGGAGCACACCCTTATGTGGAGGTCTTTTACTAACTAAATTTTCAAGAACATTCTTTTCTGTACCTATTATGCTTAGGTCTAATTGAGCCATTGATACTTAAATGAGGTGTAATTAGATCTAAATTGTGTTTTCCATCTATTGCTTGACTGAGGGTTTACCACAATAGTTGGTTTCAACTGAGGCTTAGTTGCTTACGGAATTAGTTTTTAACATTATGCAGAAGACCAATACATAATGAATTTTGTAGATAGACCAATACATAATCTATTGCTTGACATTATTTGTTCCTTTAAAAAGTTTTTTTTTCTGTATAAATTGATGATTGTAGGTATATGCACTTGGGATGTTCATGGTAGCAAGGTGGATTTGGGGAAGATGGAAAGAGAGGAAGGATAGGGGCAGCACTGATGGATCTACTGAAGATGAGTAGTTTTCAAGAAATAAATACTGATTAGTGCATTGATGTTTTCTTTTCTCGTATTAACAATGGGATTATGTAGAGTAGTAAGAGTGGTAGTTTTTCTCAATGTTTTTTTTTTTGACATTAGCTTATAATATCCTACTTTGGAATCTAAATAAACTAAGCAGTACCTTGCTTCTTTATATTCTGAAAAACTTCTGTTATGTGCAAAAATTACTCCATTGCATTGAGCATTACTGATTTCATTGAGTTAAAATATGTCTGGGGTCTTCTTTTTATATGTTTCCTGATTCCATGGGAAATACGATATTAGGATGATCTGTTCCTTAAAAAGGTTCTATTTGCATTTGTTGGTTGGAAAACAAAGGTGATCTTGTTGAACTTGTATATATTGCTTAATCTAAGAGGAGTGAAAATAGCGATTGGTTGGGATGTGGATGGGGAGATCGATCGGTACAATGCAGCTGTAGATTGAATTCTGTTAAACCCTGAGGTGACTGTACCTAGTTGTTAGTAGGCACAAACTGGTACAGATAAGTGTGCTACTCTTTTGAAGGTTAAACTATATCAATGCACACGAATCTGGCCTGTAGTTTGACCATATTGTTCTTATGCCCCCAACCTGTTTCTTCTTAAAAAGACCTTGCAAATCAAGTGTCTTCGTAGTTTGATTTTAGGCAGTAGTTATTTCCATAGTTGTGGTAGTATAATGTTCTTTCGTATATCTGCTCGCTGGATACCAGCTTTATGTCCTGGGGAAGGACAGTAACTTTCGTTAATTATTGTGTTGAACATCCATTTTGGCACATCATTTTCCTCTCCAACTCTGGTTTTGTGCTGCACCACTTGAGAGTGCTTTGTTAGAACTGTTTAGAGCCTTGAGTAAAACAAAAGGAATCCAAGAGGTTTTCTTTAAGCTTTCCATAATATATCCAAAAAAAAAAACTTCTATGAAAATTACAAGGTTTTCTTCAAGTGCTATTAAAAAAATATATCTACAAGAAATTTTGCAAAAACCGAAAATGTTAAAAAAGACAAAAAAAAAAATGATAATTTTCTTCGAAACATATTTAATCGCAAATCACTTTGTTAAGTGACTTGAGTCTTCCTACTAATTCCGACATAAAGTAGAGTTAAAAATAACACCCGAACAGTCGGTGAAAAGATTCAGCCATTTAGTCTTATAGTTACGGTACTGTAGTACTTCAATTCTTTGCATACAGCAACAAAGGTGAAACAATTTTACTGACACTGTCATTTAAATTCACATAGGCATAGTCGATATATATATATATTTTTTTTTTTTGATAAAAGTGGTTTATACCATCCGTTTTATTAGAAACATAAAAGGATTACAAACACTAGTTCAAAGACCTCTCATATTGAGAAGCAATAAGAGGAGCATCTAAAAAGCGGAATCGAATCTTCTGCCCCTTGTGGGCAGAAAATTCCTGCCTCCAATTGTAATGTGAAATCTGAGCTGTTAGATTTTTATCAAAATTCGTGTTGAGAGATGAACTGATCAGACATTAACAGCTACTTCGTTAATTAACTGAAGGAGCATCCCATTCGCTTTCCCCTCTCTTCGCTCTCCCTCTTCGCTTGAGCTCTCCTGAGAAAGAAAACCCTAGCGAATCCGCTCTGACAGTTTTCGTTCTCTCTCTCGACAGCAGCGATTCTCGTCTAACTCGTGCAAAATACTTTGCAAGCAAGTAATAGATTGACAATAAGCTTGTCCCGGAGCGGAACAGCAGTTTCATTGATCACCAGGATGCAAATTGCACAGATACGTTTCTCTTGCTTTTATTTTGTTCGAACTTAGATATGATATTTCATATGAGCTCTACATTTCCATCAAACATAATTAAATAATTGTTAAAGGTTTCATAAGCAAGGATCGATGATGTAGCTTCCTTCTTCATGGTTAAATATTAATTACATCAATATACAATTATATACAAGTTGAGGGAATAAATAAAGCTTTAAAAATAAGCTAACAGTAGGTCAAATTCTTTTAATCTCCCACTGGTATTCATTTATTACCCAAAGATACATGCAAGTAACTATATCAGTATACCATATATTTTCTGTACCAGTAACTTATTCATTGAATTTAACTTTATTGATCTAAAAAAATGGCAGTATACTATCTTCGGTAGAAGATTTATCAAGGTCATTTCTAATTTCATCTTTTGGAGTGGCAATTTCATAATTTTCAAGTTTTGGAGTGGCATAAAAAAAAATTTCCTTAAATCTAACATAAAATATATATATATATATAGGTTGGCTAATATCAAATCAGTTGTTCCTGAGCTCCCGTGCAACCAAGTGGTTTTTCAATTTTTGAAGTCCAAAACGTCGATCCAAACCGTTAGATGTGTTCTCTATATTAAAATGTGCTTGGAGACCAAATTTTACATTTTTTTGAATTTTTTTACTATTTATTAAGCCACTTTGAAAATCGCTGATCCAACGGTGGCTTAACTAAACAGTAAAAACAGAAGCCACAGTTGGATCAGCGATTTTCAAAGTGGCTTAATAAATAGTAAAAAAATTCCAAAAAATGTAAAATTTGGTCTCCAAGCACATTTTAATATAGAGAACACATCTAACGGTTTGGATCGACGTTTTGGACTTCAAAAATTGAAAAACCACTTGGTTGCACGGGAGCTCAGGGAACAACTGATTTGATATTAGCCAACCTCTATATATATATATATATAAAATAAATGTAACCTTCAAATCTCGCGGGAAAATCTTGCGGGAGGTGTCGAACTTCGTAATTTCAATGCCTTCGTAATTCCGTTTGTGTATTTGTAGAATGAATTAAATTTACAACTATATTTTTTTAACAATAAATTTAAAATTTGAGAATAATGAAAATATTGAGATTTTTAGAGTATGAGATTGAGAGAATGAGAAATGAAAAATAATAAGAGTGAGATGTGAAAATATGTGAATAATGAGGGTGTATTTAAGGAGGTTTGTTTGGGGGGAAATAAATTAAAGGCCCGACCTGTATTTTTGTCCGCTCGTTCTACTTGCGGACTCGTGCCAATCTGGGTCAGGGGTCTGGGGGGCAAATTCAAAACACTACATATATCCCAAAAATATCAACAGAGCATATCAAGTCATTATGGTGGGCTTACATCACATTATGTTCTTGCTCTCTAGATTTAATGTGGTGAGACTGTCACTGTCGGCACCGCTCCAAGTCACGTTATCCACGCGTCATATAGTAACAAATCAATAGTTCGGGTTCGGTTCGGCGAGATTAAAAATTCGTGATTTGAATATAATTCGGGAATGATTCGGTACAATAATAAAACAACAAAATAAATGATCCAAAATCCGAGTGCTTCACGAATTGGAGCGGATCCATCGCTTGAAATGAATACAACAACAACGCCTCAGCTCTTTTTCTTTTGAAATCAATTGGGCCGGCCCAAATGAGGATTAAATAAGCTGTTTTTTGCGTTTTTATTACAAATAATTCGTGACTCGCCATTTATACGTGTTTTATTTGCGAAGAAAACGTATTATACATTTTTTACGTTTTATTAGAAATTTAGTTCGAAAACATCAAAAAAATAAATAAAACGCAAATACATCGCGAGTCTTGTGATATATTTGCTGAAACAGTCATCATGCAGTCGTGGCACATGTGGATGCATCAATGAAACCCTTGCGCAGATGCGGTTGATCCCTCTGGGCCGCTCTGGCGAGACCAATGACCATCACCATCACGTTCTTTCCACAAATGTTTTGGTGGCTCTTCTGCGACTATTTTCATCGCCGGTTGGCACTTGGCATTTGATTAGACTCGCTTGTAAGTTGTAACGTGTCTAGTTGTATCAAATTATTTCCCAATTCTTCTCTTTTTTAGGATAAATGATAAATTATTAAATGCCCCTCTCACGGAACATTCACCACTGGGCTTTGTATGTGACTGGGCCTTGTCCAAAGACCAAACCGCGTCTCTCTCAGATTTTCAGATGAGATGCTGCACCTGCCAGTGCACGAGCATCTCACATGGCCTATTTTTCTTTTCATTCTTTTTTTTTTTCAATTTTGTTTTACACCGAAAGAATGCAGACAACTGCGTGCTCCTGTCAGTACTTGATTAAATTTATTACATGATCTTAGGCATATCTAAGTCGCGCTGTTTATAGACCAAATGAATCAAATCAAATCAAATCATACATGAATTATTAATAGCTATCAAAATTAATTATTCGATTTTTTTTTAACCATCAGTATTTACTATTTTTAATTTAATGTAATTGATGCTGCCATTCATCCAGGCATGTTCCAATCAAATATTATTTTAATGGAAATTTGTAAATAGACTGATTCAATTTAATATAATCCGACTTAGGTCAAAAACCGATTCTATCTACATACGCGTCGCGTCGGAGGTCAATCCAACTTTATCTGTACAAATATAATAAGCGCTTTTACAAGACTTAAGTCCCGCTCCAGCCACTTACAAAGTTTCCAACCCTTCAACCTCTCTGGCTCTCTGCGTGTTTGGGACATGAAATGAAAAATACACTAATCTGCCGTAAATCATGGGGAAATTCCTCTCCTCTCCACTTGGAAGTACTGATAGCTAGGGATGCATATATTAGAATTAGAATTAGAATACATATATATTAAGTCTGCGCGAATCTTAAAGTAGGCGAACGGACTGAATTTGTCAATAAAAATATTCTGCACGGACTGGATCTAGATCTGCTCCTCGATCCCCTTGATGTCTTTTATCTGAACAAGCTAGGTTTTGACTTTTGACTTTTGACCACACCACTACACAAAAGTCAAAGGGACCGTCCGTATGATCATCGACCGCGTCTGCTGCGTTCGTTGGTTTTAAACTTTTAATGTCTGGAGCGAGTGAAGAATCAATCGCATGTGACTGCGCCGAATGCAGACATAATTAATAAGGATAAATTGGCATTGGAAGGGGACTGACTGACACATGAGGTGGGGCCCCTCTGCAGTAGCTATAAAGAGAAATCGATCTGGTCAAGCTGTTCTTATCCATTATCCAGATTGGAGTTCTCATCAATTATATACATAATACATACATCACTTATCCAGGATTCCTGACTTGGTAATGCTTGTCATGACTGCCTTCGTCTCCACGTTTTATTATATATAGCCTCTTTGTTTATTTTTATTTTGTCATTTCTTAAAGAAATGTTTGTTGGGTTTTCTTTTCTAATTAATTTTCTATTCTAGAGAGAAGATTGGTCCGTCATTTTTTTTCATAACCAAATAAATAAATAAAATAATATTAATAATCAGACTCCCAAAAAAATTTCAACCATGCGTAAACCGCCCCCCAAAGAACGGTTTACCCCCGGCCCAACCCGCCCCCCAGGGGGCGGTTTACTTATTTATTTATTTATTTTTGTTTTTAATACGATGATGGATATTAATTATAATTATGTTTTATAATTTATGTATTTTGTAATATTATGTTTTTAATATTATAATTATGTTCAGTCTGGAATAGAATATAAGATAGAAATATAAATACAACATATGCTGAATATGATATGAGCCTTTGGGAGTATGTGGAGAAAGTATGCAAACTCAAAGATCTACGTACAATCATTTCTTTTGGATCATTTTCTATCTCTTTGAAAGAAGGGGACCTTGATGTTTTTTTTAAGAAGTTTAGGAAATTATGTGTATTGGAAATAAAATCGCATTATGTTAAAAGAGTTCCTAATTCTGTGGCTCAGTTGAGAAACCTACGCTACCTCAACTTTAAGTATTCTGATATAGATGAACATTCTGTATTAGTCTACTACCAATTACATTTCTTATATACTCAAAGTCAGGACCCAATTCCTAATGTTGGGAGACTAATATCACTTCACGAGCTGACAGATTTTTGCCGTCATTTTTATCCATGCCCAAAATCATTAACATTTCGCCAACTCTGCCCACCAAAACCAGATTGTGTCAAAAATGTCCAAACCGGCTATTTAATAGCCGGTTCCTCATTTTTATTAAAACCGGCCATTATATCGCCGGTTCCTAATAAAAATTAGGAACCGGCTAATTAATACAAATTTTTATTAGGAACCGGCTATTAAATGGCCGGTTCCTATCTTTTGTTTTTTTTTTTTGGAAAAAGTTATATAATTTTTTTTATTAAAGTTTCAAAAAAAATTGATATGTTTCTTTGAAATTGGATAGAAAAATATATAATTTAGTTTATTTCAAGTCCTTGAAATCAAACCGGAAGACATAATGCTTTTATAAGACTTCTCCTGTGGCAATTGCACTTGCTGTTGATGCATTTCTCGGTGCTGAAAAGTATTTTTCAGCATAAGAAAATTCAGTTGAGACACTAAATATCTTAAACTTAATTTTTGAGGCACTAAACGACGTTTTTTGGCGATTCTGATTTGTCGGATACCCGGGGTTACACGCGGGTGCCGGTCACCACCGTCTCCTCCTCCTCTTTCCGAATTGGGGTCATACGCGTCAATCCGACTTTCCTAGCCAAAGTTATGACCATTTAAAGTTTTAAAAAAATTTCAAATCATTTTAATGCAATTTTTTTAAGTAATTAATGATATATATTTTTTAAATGATGTTATTAATATTATTATGCACGATTTTTAGGAAAAAAATTTAAATGATGTTATTAAATCATTTTAAAAAAAATTTGACACTTCTACGAAAGTTTTCTTTTTTTTAATAACACACAATGAACATAATTATAATATTAAAAACATAATATTACAAAATACATAAATTATAAACATAATTATAATTAATATCCATCATCGTATTAAAAAAAAACAGAAAAAAAATAAAATAAGTAAATCGCCCCCTGGGGGGGCGGGTTGGGCCGGGGGTAAACCGCCTCCTGGGGGGGACGGTTTGGGCATGGTTGAAATTTTTTTGAGATCCGGTTATTAATATATATATATATATTTTTTTATAAAAAAAAATGACAGGAAGATGGCCAAGACGCCTCAGCTGCCTGACATAGTGACATGACATTTTCCATTGCTACTCCATACCTAGCTACGATATATAAATTATTATCATGTCGTATTTAAAAGGGAGCAACCTTAATTGCATCTGCAACCTCACGTGACAATTATTTAATTTGATGAATATGTAATAAATTCATTTGATCTTGATCTTACTAGCCATATCGGTATATTAATTGCGCGTATCTGATCAAACAGATATGTTATATTATCTTATTAATTAATTAGATATATATATCTTTGGCATCTTAATTATCAAAATTGATTAGGGGGGTTATTTAATTAGCAAATAGCTAATGAATAAGGGTAAGGTATTCTCTACTATTTTCTAGTATTTGATTCTAAATTCCTATGTTAAAAGATATGATAGTATCATCAACTGATAGTTTGACGATCATTTAGGAGTGCAACTGTGCAAGCATGATTCTATTACAATAACGAAGAATTTGATAAAATAATAATAAGTAAGATATATTTATAACGATACATATTTATTGCTTTATTTTAAATAAATATCTCATTTATTATTAAGGAGCAAAAATATATAATTTTAATAAAACTAAAATAAACTATACTTAAAATTTATAATTATTTTGAATCAGAGGTTCAACCTCCTTATCCCCTTATCTCCTTTTAACTTTTAATTAGGTAAGAACAAATGATAGAACTACCCAACTTAGTTTAGATTTGTATATTTGATTCTTGGCGTCTATCTCTCCGTTAGGAAAGAAGTTTCCGATAAATGCTTAACTACAAATCTTTTCTTTACTACAATTCTTTTTTTGACAATTCTTTTTTTTTTACCAACGGATTACTCTTTTTTTTGTTTTTTGGATGGTAAAGATTAATTGTCATTTTATGTTCTATAGAATGATTTAAGGGTTTGAGTTTTTCATCTGAAAAATGAAAATGAGAAGTTTCGAATCCTTGACTTTTAGCCAAATATGATCATGCGTGTGCTAAGAACTATAACTCCAAAATGTTCCTTGAAAAAAGAAAGAGAAACATTAAAAGATTGGAGACCTGGATCAGAATATTCCAAATATTCCTATCTTTGGACCATTGGAGATGCGGTTACTTCACCGGTTTGTACAACTATTCTTTTTTCACTAATGACTATTATCCCAGATACATCATGGTACGGAATATTTTGGACTACAAGATCAAACCAAATTATAGAACAGGACCTCATAAATAACGTTCAACAAATTGGGATTCATTTAGCAACAGATTTTTTTCTTTCCTTTGAACTCATTTCTATAATTCTTTTAGTTTCCTTGATAGGTGCAATTACTATGGCTCAACAATAATAAATACTTAGAACGATTCCAAATTCTTAGAATTCTCAATTATAAATAAAAAAAACTCTAAATTTTTTTGTCTTTTTTTATTTTTTACCTTATCTTAATCTCTTTTTTCCTTATTTCATTTCCTAAAAAAAAGTTAAATTCTATTTTCTATTTTCTATTAAATTTAAACCAGTTAAAAAAAAAACTAAAATTCATTATTTGGGAAATTAAAATATCTTTATCCATACTATTTTAATCAATCAAAAAAAATGTTTTATCTTTATTACCTTATTGATATATCTTTATTACCTTATCATTAATAATAAATTAAAAAAATTTGATTGCTTGACCGCGGTTAAGAGGTGCTGATATTCACACTACAAAAGTATTATTAACACAACAAAATTTAAATATTTTCATAAATAGACAACTTTATCCCTCATTTATTTCTCAATCAAGCTACCATTTATTTCTTTTCTTAATTAACAAGCTTCTTAAATATAAACTTCTAAATTTGTTATCCTTTATTCATGTTATCTTCTAAGGGTGCGTTTGGATGAGTGAAGAATAGCTACTATTCCGGACTAGCACAATTCCGAGCTACTATCCGGCGTTTGGGTGTGTTTGGATTAGCGAATAGTCACTATTCTTTGTTTGTCTTTTATGGGATAGCCCACTATTCTACTGTTCCTACTAAATGTTGAAATAGCTACTATCCTAAAATTGAGAATAGCTCTATCCTTGCTACTATTCTTGATTCATCCAAACGCACCCTAATTGTATACTATACAGTGAAAAAAAAACAAATACCCAGCCAAATTTTGAAATAATATGTCTAAGCTGTCATTTAAATTATTTTCTTTTTTAAGATGTAATTACTTCCTACTTTAAATTATGTTACTCAATTAATTGAAAATTATTTTGACAGTATATTTTGTTAATTGTAAATTTTATAATTTAAATAAATACTTAGATAATTTTATCTTTAAATCTGATCATTTCAATTAATAAAATCTACAATTTATTATTTATTAATTTAATTATAAGTTATCTTTTTGTTGATTGGTTAATTGATTTTTCATCGTGTTAATTATGACTTTTAATTTCTTTGTTCCGCTTTTTAGTAAAGAAATGCATTTAGAGTGAGATGTTTTGATTTTAGAAATAAAATGAATCATATTATTAAAATAAAGAAAGTGTTGATTTCATAATCAAATAAGGTAAGCTATTAACAATAAAGTAGAGGTAAAGTTGTCTATATATTTCAAATTTTTGAAATTGTTGTGTTAATAAAAATTATGGTTGTGTTAAAATCATCACTCCCGCTAAGGCCCTTTTCTCTCTCTCTCTCCCCCCTCTTCTCTTTTTATATAATTATAATTGAGCAAATTACACGTACATAATGGAGTAATTGTCCGTGAAGTTGCTTTAAGTGTCACCTTGGCTCTTTTGAGTATTAACGAATAACAGCTGACAGGGACGGAAATCTTCAGATTTTCGATGGAAGTCATATATATGTGTGTGTGTGTACAGTAGAACTAGGGTGCTTCTAAGTTCACCCAACTTCTTGTGAACTTGACTCTAAACTATATTGAATCGACTTTAAACGATGAATTCAAACTGTTGAAATCATTTTATCTAATGATTGATGTGTCTACATGTGAAAATTTTAAAGTTTCGAATTAATTTAATATAGAGTAAAGTGGTCAAAGGAGTCCTAAAAATGAATGCATTAAAATTAATTTATAAACCTTAAACTTTTGACCACTTGACTCTATATTAAATTAATTCGAAACTTTAAAATTTTCACATGTCGACGCATCACTCATTAGGTAGAAGGGTTTTAACGGTTTGGATTCATCGTTTAAAGTCGATTCGATATATATTATAGTCAAGTTCACAAGAAGTTTGGTGAACTTAGGAGCACCCTAGTTCCACTCTCTATATATATACATATATATGAAAGTCAATTATATAAAATTTTATTATGGATAATGAAGTAATTTTTAATATTTTATAACATTTTATTATAATTATATACAAAATTATATATTAATTAATAAAAAAATAAAAAATAAATAAAGGTCAGTTGACCCATACTGTCTTACTACGTCCGTCTCTAACAGTGGCCATCATTCAATTTTTTTATTAATAAGTACAGCATTTGACTAACAGACCAACAATAACTCCAATTATCTAATATAGTCCATTAATCGGATGGCTCAGATGATATGAGATCCCTTCTAAGATTTTGTTATTCACGACAATTTGACGTAGACGTTACTACTGATGTCACTATTTTTCCATTACAACAAATTCAGTATAATTAAATTTTTTAGTCAAATTACGAACCATATAACCGTATTAATTACAACATTATATTTTATACATACAATATCGAAGGTTTAAAATTCAATGTTTGAATAATTTTTTTTTTGGTACATCTATGATAACCTTCGTCTTATGTTGTGAAAAAATTGTGGAGCATGATAGAACTATGATACTAAGATTCTAATTTTTACTTGGACTAAATAAAAACCGGAATTTGTATCTTGTCTTTAAGGTCATCCCAGGTGACAAAAGAAAAGCCCAACAAATGTTGAAACCAAAACCCATATTTGATGAGCCTGCCATGCAAGCGATTAAACCGACATGGAGTGCGCGCCGCCATATACGGAATAACCGCTGTGACAATCTCCATAATTATATCACACCCGAAAGATTTTCAAAAGCTATTAAATGTAATTTAAGTGCAGCCACCATTTTAGCATAAGCTCTAAGAAACAAAAGTGTATCGTCCGCAAATTGGAGGTTTAAAACAGGACCAGTATTCTGAAAATTACCAATACCTGAAATAATACCTGCTGATTGGAGTTGTTGTAAGGATTTATTAAGAACATCCGCAACTAAATTAAATAGCAAAGGAGATAAAGGATCCCTGCCGTAAACTCCGTTTACATTTAAAATACGGTCCAAGCTCACCATTAAAATTAATACAAATTTGGCCACTATAAAGTATAGATTTTATCTAGCTAATAAAGAGATTACCAAATCCCCTTGCACGAACAACTTCGATTAAAAAATCTCAATTCACTCTATCAAAGACATTCTCATAATCAATGATATCTCTCTATTTTGCCTAGATTGCGACTCTGATTTACACCGAAACTTGTGCCTTAAAGCCTAAAAATATGGACTTTTTATTTAAATATCAATAGAATTGGTACTGTTATGTTTTGTTTCTTATTTTGCAGGAAACGAATGAAATTCTGGATCTGACCACTTTTCATACGGCCCATATGGATTTCCATGCGGCCCGTACAAGATCTGCCCAACCACAAAGAAGGTTCCACAACAGAGACAATAATTCTCCAACTCAAGGCATGGGTATACGGTCCGTATGGATTTCTATACGGACCGTACAAAATAAATTCGGAAAACATGTTGGAATTGGCAACAAGCGCCAGCTGTGGAGACCGAATAGAAAGGCTTTTAACACGCGATTTTGGACATTAAAGGGGATATTCCAGATCTGAGAAGACATTTCTGGTGCTTGGGAGAGAAGGCTTAGCTTGGAGAAGAAGAAGAGGAGGAAAAACACGAGTTTTGCGACAATTCTTCGGATTCTCTATAGTTTTACCATGAACTATTTTATTACTATTGATTTGTGTTGTTTTGTGAACATGAGTAGCTAAACTATTTGTTTTTAGAGTTAAGATGTAATTTCATGTTTGGTTTTACTTGCTAATTACCCTGATTTGTGTCGAATTATTTGTTTTTATCTTGTTGAGTAGTATTTTCATTGCTTTATTTGTACTTGCTTGAATTGATTAGTCAACCCGTTAGATGAATGCGCACATCTAAGTGTTAGGTGCCAAGTCTATGACATTTAATCCAACCGAATAAAGTACATGAAGTAGGTTTGTGAGCCGAAAGGTGAAACTAAGGAGTACCCGAAAGGCGAAACTAAGGAGTACCCGAAAGACGAAACTTTCATCGAGGGGAAAGTCCTTGAATACTCTTAGTAAACCAACAAATGACTTAGGTTAATTAAACCAAAAAGCGAAAGTTGAAATTTAAGGCACCTAAGAGGGAAGTGTTTGGGTACCGTAATCGGATTGTTAGGCCAAAATTGCAACAGCTGAGGTTTAGGAATTTAGGTATAGTCGAAAGAAATCCTAAACAAATGTATCGGCACAGAAACAGTAACTGCAGTATTCACTCGGTGGTCCATAGGGACCGTATAGGATTCTATACGGGCCGTATACCTCAGGACTGAACTGAAATGAAATCTGAAATTCTGGAAACCATTTTTATAATTTGAAAACAAACTTTAATCTTCTTTTTACTGTTTTAATTCTTGTTTTAATCAAGTAGAATTTAGAACAGAACCAAATCCACTTTTTCTCACTTCTAGAATTTTATTAATTTTAAGTAGAGTTCGGTCATTTTCTTACTGTCTCTGTGGTCTCTGTGGATAATCAAGTTTAAAAAAACTAGTTTACAAGAGTGAAAACTGAAAAGTAATTCCTTCCAATCTCCCTATTACAGCAAAATAGCAACGTTAACTAAAAATGAGCTTTTAAGGGCCAACTAAATGTTTTGAAATTGGACTTAAAAATAAAACATAATTATGGATTGAAATTTAAGAAAAAAATGGAAAGATTAAATAATTAAGCCGGTTTCATTAACAGGGTATACCTTGAAATTTTTGACAATAATAGAATTAACTTGCAAATTTATAATTCAATGTGTAAAAATGTAATCTATACTATACTTATATTAAGCACATAAAAATGATATGATTTAATGTAATTTTTACAGTTGGCAAATGGCTAAAAAATTTCAACAGTTTGTTTTTAATTATCTTTGATGGAATATTAAATGATTATCAAATTGTATAAAGTTGGATACACAATTACTCCATAAATGAAAAACGCGTCTACTGATGTCGTTCTATATATATTTTAAATTACAAATAATTTGAAAACATAACAACAAAATTGTCAAGATATTTATTAAAAAGGTGTCATATCCGACCGACAGCATTTACGTATTTTAAGGAAGGATAGAATCGCAAAAACAATCTTCTTAATTTTACGAAGAGGCAAGAGGGTCGCATGCACACATCGCACGAGAAAGAGACTCTGAATGAAATTAAAGGACTTTGACTTACCATTCCATATTCAATTGCGTTATCTTATTCTTAGGGATATATATCAATCTTGAGGGATCTACATCGTACAGCTTTAACTACAGGACAGGCAGATAAACCACGTTGTTCATTAAATAAATATTTTTTGTGGGCCATTAGCTAGATTTGGTCTTTCATATTTGATATTCAAAGGTTGGCTCCTAATCCTATACGGTAATTGCCAACCAGGAAGCATATATAAGACACGTATACTAAGACCACACAATGTTCTAATTCTTTCTAGATTAGGATCGAGGAAGCAACTCAATTCCATTACTTGTCAATTCAGATAGGGCGGGTTTCTTCGGTAGTTTCACAGTAGGAGATCGAGTTGGTCGTCAAATTTAGGCAGCTGAAGACTTTTAGGGATTGGGGACCACTAATTCCTTGTTTTTGATCGAAAACCACCTCGATTACTGGATAGGCTCCTCCCCAGTTGTACATGCAGTCAGTTCCTGATCCGTCTATCTGATCCGTCCAAATTGAATGGATTGGTAGCTAGGATCTGACTGATCAATCATCAACGTAATTCCCGGTACGTAATTGGAGAGAATTTAAGAAGCTTATTTGACACAATTTGCTGTTGTTGTTTTTTTCTATTGGTCGGTTCGGTTGTCGATAGTCAACCGCAGCAACCAAGCAAGGAACGTCGTGTCGTCGGCGTGGAACTCTTCTTGCCATGCTAGCAACTTAATTATTATTTACCTACGCACGAAAATAATCAAATTTTCAACGATACATAATAAATTTAAGGAAAAATTAAAAACTTGTAATTTGACATTTTTTTAGGTTAGTAACTCTTATTAAACTAAAAAAAAAAAAAATTCTGTTGTCAAAGCTATATATTTCTCTCATATATATATATAGGGATGAGCTATGGTGAGTTGCATTTTACTTCACGCTCGTATTTTAATTTGAAAATTCAAACAATCGATACGAACTGCTCAATATTTTTTCTATATTGAAATGTGCTTGGAGACTAAATTTTACATTTTTTTTTTAATTTTTACTATTTATTAAGAGACTTTGAAAATCCAGATCTGGATGAACAGTAAAAAACAGTAAAATTTTCTGGATCATTGAATCAGCGATTTTCAAAGTAGCTTAATAAATAGTAAAAAAAATTCCAAAAATATAAAATTTGGTCTCCAAGCACATTTCAATATAGAAAAAATGTTGAGCGGTTCGGATCGGTTGTTTGAATTTTCAAAATAAAAATATGAACGTAAAGTAAAAATGACATCTTACTTCGCAACTCACCATAACCCATCCCTATATATATCCCTCAGAATGTTTTAATTATGTAGATCCCTCAATTATGTATCATCTTAATTATATATATATATATATGTGTTAAGGTCAGAATGTTTTAATTATATCATTTTTAGTAAAATCATCTTAATTATGTATCATCTTAATTATATATATATGTTAAGGTCAGAATGTTTTAATTATATCATTTTTGAAGAAAAACTTTCATTAACTTATTTCTAATGATGTTCTTATTTTAAAAGATTTTGTGTTCTTTGTCTTTTTTGAAGCTGCATATTTTATTTCTTCGGAGAACATGGTAAATATTCTAGGAAATGCTTGCTTGCTCCAGAGTATTACTTTCACTGCAAGACCTGAAAGAGTTCCCGAGCGAGTCTATCGTATATATCGGTGATGAGAGATTATTTTATAATAATTATTCTGAAGATAATTTTCTACATTCATTTTTAAATAAATTGTTTTTTTTTTTAAATATAGATATAGTCTTAGAAAAAGCTCTTCATGTTGTACTAGAAATGATGCATAATTAAGATGATTTTACAGTATTGTATTTTATTTTATCAAACATTAATGTGTTGGCAGATGACTACAATTACTGTATACATTTGACCAATTATTTTTGAGATTGTTCAAATCAAATGAAATCCTCCCACTATTATATAATCAGATGACCCAAATAGATGGAGAAAATTAATCGAAATTTTTAATTATTAATACCATTTCAAAAAAAAAAAAAACACCACTGAATTAAATTGGTGAATTCGTTAAATACCAGACCCTCCAATTCAATCTGCGGCCCCATTTTTAGAAGGCTGCAGATTGAATTGAAGGCCTCCTAAAAAACTCTCAAATTCAATATGCGGCTCCATTTTTAGAAGACCGCAGATTGAATTGAAGGCCTCCTAAAAAACCCTCCAATTCAATCTGCGGCCCCGTTTTTAGAAGGCCGCAGATTGAATTGAAGGCCTCCTAAAAACCTAAATATCAGTATATTACAATACATTTTTTTGAAATATTTCACCAAAATATGTTATGTTACCAAATAAAACTTAATATAACATATTATGTTTATTTTTCATTGTATGTTTTATTTGGTAACATAATTTATTCTGCTGAAATCCTCCCACTATAATATATGTTAAAACATATCTCACCAAACATATATTTTTCATAGTATGTCATAATATAAATTTGCGTCTTTTGACAGTGGTATTAATAAAAATTCAGCAAAATATATTATGTTACCAAATAAAACATACTATGAAAAATACTGGTAATATGATTGGTCCAAATGACTTTGGACCGGATATCGTCGAAAGTCTCTAAAAATCGTACGATTAAAGTTCGAACAGTCAATCCGAACCGCTCAACATGATTTCCATATTAAAATGTGCTCAAAGACCAAACTTTTTATTTTTTTTTAAATTATTTACTATTTTTTTAAATACGTACAACATCACTATTTCTGAACAGTCCATATAGTATATTTTTCTATTCCTATATTTATATCTTCTTTCATTTCATATGTCCTTTTTGAGTTAATGCATTTCGGCCTTCTGATTTTAAACAGAGCCAATCCAATCCACGTCTATTATGCAGGGACTCTTTAATATTAGTGCAGATCGATTCTACACGGATCTTAAAGTGAATTGGATGGTCCAGATGCATTAACTAAAAAGATTTTGTTTTGAGTTAATACATATGATACAAATTTGAAGTCCGCATCATCTACATTAACTCAAAAGAGCATCTTTTGCGTTAATGTATCTCAGCCATTTGATTTTAAACGGAGCCAATTTGGTCTCTGCTTATAACACATGAGACCCTTTAATATTAGTGTGGATTTAGTCCACACAGATCTTAAAATAAATTGGATGGTTCAGATGAATTAGCTCAAAAGATTATTTTTTGGATTAATGCAGAGAATACGAATTCACGAATTTGAGGGCAGTGGGACAATTTTTTTTATTTTAAATATCACTAAATCTAGAAAATTTATAAAACCAACATGGCTATAATTTTTTTTTTTTTTTTTTACAAAAATCATCTCAACCAGCAATAGCGCTCAGTATGGAAATTTGAAAACCATATATGATATTCAGTATTAAATTTGAAGAACCTAGTCCTTCTTGTTCTTATTGCCTTAGAAAATTCAATAAATAAAAATCGAATTTGGTGCTCGGTTTGTGGAACTAAAAACCAAAAATTAGTACTCGATTTAAGAGAATTAGAAACCAAATCCAAATTTCTGTTTGATGAGAGAATAAAACCGGAACCCATTTTAATTTGGAGACCCTCCCGACTTTAATTATTTTATTGTTTTAATATAGATAAATTCTATTCATAAGATGGATTAGATATAAATAAATAAAAACAAAAAAGTAAAAAATTTCACAACCCAGTGACAAATTGGAAAAAAAAAGTGAAAACCGGCTATGAGGTCCGGTAAGACAAAAACAGAACAAAAAAAGAAATAGAAAATTAGCAATGACATTCGGTTTATTAAACATGAAACCGGCAATGATATTCAATTTTTCAAAATGAAAACCGGCTCTCGTATTCGGTACGATTTTTGATGAAAATGAGTCGTTCTGTGTAATATTGTGTAGCATGTAATATCCAATATGGTATATGATTTTTAAATTTTCATACTGAATGCTATTTTCGGTGGAGATGATTTTTGTAAAAAAAAAGTTATAATTATATTAATTTCGTATTTTTCAAAATTTAGTTATTTCTTTTTAAAAAAAAAATCCAGTGGGACAGTGGATACTTTACAAGCCCGGTATTTAATTATAAATATATTAGATTTAGATTTCTTTTATTAAATGACTTTATTGAATTGGATAATGATGGCATAGGTGTAAATATGGCCCAAGGAAGACGTCTAACGTTTCTAGTTTGGATAAGCTCTTTCTCCTCATCCTGCTCCCTGCTGGATCCATCTTTGAATTCTATTATTTTCAGATAAAAATTATTTAATTCGAATCATAACAAACAGATCGAATTAATTTGTTTTAGAATCAAAAAAATATTTTTGATATAATTTAATCCGTTTATTTTAATCATACAAAATATTAACTTGTAAATAATAGGGAATAAAAACTCCACCCTGCAGCTGGAGCCTGTCATTTTTCCTCCATTTTTACATAATCTATATTTACTATTTTGCTATATAAATCTGGTCATTTCTTTTCTCCATATTTACCCCGATCTCTGTTTATTATTCTTCTAAAAAAAATAATCTTTTTTTGGCCAATATTATTTATTGCTAGAAACGCCGCGGTTTGGAAATCCAAAATATATGGTCCGACACGTTTCCTTGTTCCCCCTCATCATACCATCCCATTAACATACATATATAAATATACATCTCTTCCTATCCCCCTATTGTGTATTGTAATTTGTAAACCCAAAGTCCAAATCAGCGAAACCTTTCCTCCTGTGATTGAAAAATTTCATAATCAAATCCCACATAATATTCATAGAGAATATAAACATGGTGACTCAAGATGTAGCCCCTTGGTCGGTCGGGTTATCCGAAGGCACAAAGAAGTGCATCCCAAATCCACCATCACCACTTCTTCATTCTCAAGACAACTCGGCTGTGGAAGCATACGAGCAGTACCTCCGGCTACCCGAGCTATCAAAACTATGGAGATTTAAGGACTTCCCGCTGTGGAAGAGCGAATCCATCATCAAACCGTCGTTGCAAGGTCTTGAGATCACCTTCCGCCACATATCTGTTGCTCTCTCCGATCCCCGTCCATATGCCAATCATCGTGAGTGGAGACGGAGATTGGAGTCGCTTGCGTCAAACCAAATCGAGATCATTGCCGATATTTGCGAGGAAGAAATGTCCGGTGGCGGGGCTCCTATTGCAGAACTAATCACGTCTGAAGGTATGTTGTCTCGTCAGCCGAGTTCAGAGGTTTGGAAACTTCCCGGGACAAGTGCCGTGGTGAGCCGCACGAGCGAGGCTAGCCTCCTTCCAAGGCTTGCTGCCTGGGACAAATCCGAGGATGTCGCAAACAAAATTCTTTACCAAATAGAGAGTCAGATGGTGCGCTGTCCCTTCACTTTGGGTCTTGGTGAACCCAACCTTGCCGGAAAGCCAGTGCTTGAATACGATCTTGTCGTCCGGCCACTCGAGCTGCACGCTCTCAAAAAAAGTCCTTTGGAGTCCAAAACCCGTAGAAACCACGAGAATGAAACCGTCTTCGCCATCCATCAGATGCTCGAATCATGGCTTTACACGGGAAAACAGCTGCTTACCCGTGCCCGGGAAAGGATCGACGGGAAGCAGTGGGAGAAGGCTGCAAGTGATTGTTGGCTGATGGAGAGGATATGGAAACTTCTGGGGGAGGTGGAGGACCTCCATCTATTGATGGATCCTGATGATTTTCTCCGGCTGAAGAGTACGCTCGCAATCAACGCGTCGTCTGGGTCGGATGTGTTCTGCTTCCGTTCAACTGCACTACTGGAGATGACGGCCATGTCAAGGGACCTGAGGCACAAGGTGCCTTGGATTCTTGGTGTGGAAGTAGACCCGAACGGTGGGCCACGGGTGCAAGATGCGGCGATGGAATTGTTCCACAACCGGAGGAGAGGGGAGGGGAGCAGTGCAGGGAAGATTGATTTGTTGCAGGCAATTCAGGCGGTGGAGACAGCAGTGAAGAAGTTCTATTTTGGGTACCGTCAACTGATAATGGCGGTTATGGGAAGCTTGGAGGCCGGGGGGAACAGGGCCTTGTTTGTGCCATCGGATTCCTTGGATTTGCTTGCTCACATGTTCCTCGAGCCGCCCTATTACCCCAGCTTGGACGCAGCCAAGGCCTTCTTGGGAGATCATTGGAATAATCAACATAAGTCATAAGAGTCCAAAACCCATTTTTCTATCATTTTCTGTTCATTAATTTGTAGGTTCTTATCTGTAGAGTACGGACAATCAAAGAAACTGATGATTTATATATTTTATATTTTGTTAAATTGTTTGAGGGTGTCAATTCCCGGATCTCAATCTGCTGCGATCCTTCCACTGTTTACAGCAGAATTATTTCCGTCAATTGCCCTTTAATTTTGAAGTATTCAATTTTTTTAAGTATTTAAGTCGTGCATTAATTTGTTTGGGGTACTTGAACCTGTATAGCCTCATTGTATATATCCATATTTAAGCAAAAAAAAAAAAAAATGAATGCTATTATAGCCAACGAAACAAAATTAAATGCATTCGCGTGATAAATCCTTGCTGGCCCTTTAGCTTGATTTTCTGGCATCCAGCTCATTCTTGTCAAGTTAAAGAAGAAATGCCATATTTCTAGGGGTGAAAACGGAGTCGGATTATCTGCTCTGAATCTGTTTATTATCCGAATCCGAATTAAACGGAGTGGATTATTCGTGGATACGGATCCGGATAAATACTGAAGCAGATGAATGGATCCGGATAATTTTCGCAGATGCTAAACGGAGCGGATACCCGCACTATCCGGAGCGGATATCCGCACTATCCGGATGGAATATTAAATAGATTTTCAGTTGGTGATTTTGCAACCCGCAATTTGTACATTTCTAAGCAGAAGCGCTTAAAAACTGCTTCGTTTCTTTTCTCCATCTATTGTGGGATTAACAAATATAACCAATCCAGACAGGCAGCGACAAGTGCATTAAAGCTTGGCTAGCTGGCAACTCCAAGCCTTTGAACTTTGTTCCATTACCTATTCCTCTTTTTTATACTCTTCTCCATTTCCGTATTGAAGAACACCTCCATTTTTCTTCATCTATGAAATACTATTTTTATCTATGCAAAAATGGAGGTAATTTGAAGGCTGCTTAAGTTTTCTTTTCACGACATATTTCAAGGCTATTGTTTCCGTCATGCATCATTGATTGAATTTTGGATACATCTATATTACATATTTCATATTTAATTTTTATTTTATTTTCATATTAAAATTTTATTAATTATTATTTATATCTTAAAGTTCATATAACTCAATTATCCGTCAATTATTCGTTTTGTATCCGTATTCGAATCCGTATCCGTAAATTATCCGCTCCGTATCCGTATTCGTATCCGTTTAACGTGGATTTGGTTTTACATTTTGACATCCGTTTACTATCCGTATCCATATTCATATCCGCTCATTGAAATATGGATGTGGATATGGTATCAGCATTATCCGCTCCGAATCCATTCCGTTTGCACCCCTACATATTTCCCAAAGTTGTTCTGTTTTGCAGAGAGGAACCAATAAACTACGTACTCTTCGCATTAGAATTTTTTTTATAAATTAGAATTTTTTTTTATGAAACTAATGGAGCATGAGAAGTGAGTTCATTTTGTTAGAAAAGAGATGAATAGAAATAATCTTGATTTGAAATTTTCTGATCGGAAGTCATTTACGAGTTAGAAAAATTCATTTTCATGAGGAGAACAACCACCTATCATATTCATTGAATTTACAGATATTGATATTGTTAGAGTTGTATAGAAGGAAAAATGAATGTTAAATTGAAAAAAGAAAAACACATACTGAAGAACGGTAGAAGTTCTGAGAAAGTAATTTCACCTCGTCGGAGCTTCTAATGTGAAGAAAAAAGGTTAATTTCACCTCCGTACAGTTGACGAAGAGAGAGAGAAACAAAAAGAGTAGATATGTCTTCTTACAAGCAAACAGTCAATTATCGTCAAATATCTTTGTTTTTAGCGGGATTTCCTGACGCGATTTGGGGGTCCAAAAATCATGTGGAGTGAACTCTTTTCTCACTTCTCGTTAGCTTTCGATCAACCGTGCGATATGAAATTCTGATTCGATTTTGCTTTTGACGCTCTCTTCACCTTTTCCGATCAAAGTGTTAAAGAAGAAATGCCATATTTCCCAAAGTTGCCCTGTTTTGCAGAGGGGAACCAATAAACTATGTGGCTTCACATTAGGAAATTTTTTTTATAAACCATAATTAAAAATTTTATTTTATGAAATCAACATGATTATTTTTTTTTTTTACAAAAACTATAAGAACGGAAATGCTATTTCGGTCCGCCATTTTTTATTTTCAGAACCGAAATGACATTTCGACCTCATTTAAAAGTTGTGAAGCGCTGTATGAAAAGCCGGGAAACCACATGGGACCAAAATGTCATTTCAGTCCAAAAAAAAAGACGGATCGAAATGGCATTTCAGTTCTTATGATTTTTGTAAAATAAATAAACAATTATGTTGGTTTCGTAATATTTTTAAATTATGATTTATAAAAAAAATCTCACATTATGCGTGTCAATGATATCCTTTTAATTGTTTATCTTATCTGTACCGTATTCAATAAGGGAAATTTTTTGTCGATAGAAATTAACAAAAAAAAGAGAAAGAGAAATAGAAAGAGTGCACTAGTTCTAATATTAATAGTAAGACCGGTACAAATTCTACCAGTCTTAAAAATTTCAAAGTTTAGACCGGTAAAATTTTTACCGGTCCTAACAAAAAAATGGACGATACAGATTAGTTCCATCCAGATCAAATTCAATCTGGTGCATAGACTTTACAGGGACTTCATTTCTAAATTCGTACCAAATTAAAGAACAGTCTGGATCTATTTTTTTTGTTTGATGAGAAGTCCGGATCTTCATTGCACCTCGGAAACTGCACTTAGAACCGCTACAGTCTGGTGGAAAAATGGATCATCTGGGTAATATAAATGCTCCACCGGTTTGGGGATCCGGTGTAGCAAAGTTCTTTTAAGCCACACCAGTTTGAGAACCCGGTGGAGGCTATTTTTGTAGTTTTTTTTTTCTGTGATTGGCTGGTTTGGTAAATTTTTGAGTTTTGAGTTCTAAATAAAAGATATATATATATACCATGAGGAGATCCACTTGCAACATTTGAAAGTTACAACATGTTATAACATTGGGTTTTGTGATTTCTAAACAGTCGATTCAAATCATTCAACATGATCTCTATATTAAAATGTGTTTTGAGACCAAAATTTACATTTTTGTGATTTTTTTACTATTTATTAAGTATTTTTACAAAACTGCTGTTTTTAGACAATTCTAGACAATTGAAAAGCAACAGTTTTGTAAAATACTTAATAGATAGTAAAAAATAAAATAAAAAAAAATATAAAATTTGATCTCAAAGCACATTTTAATGTATAGATCATGTTGAACGGTTTGGATCGACTGTTTGGACTTTGAAAATATAGAAAATTGTAACATGTTGTATGATTCAAAACAATAATATTGAACAAAGGATATTTGATCTGTAATTGTATCCGTTTAATATCCGTCTAATATTCAATCTCTGTATGTATCTGAAAATTAAAGACATACATATTTGATTCACCACTATCCGAGTTGTATCCGAACCGTTTGAAATCCTGATTTTATTTGATAATGGACTTTGTATTGTCTTGTAATATTTGTTTGATTAATTAATTCGAAACGCGGTGGTCTTCCTATTGATGTTACCGTATCCTCAAAAAATACATTCCTCATATTGGGCCGAATTTGAGGTTGTGTGGATTTGTTAGTAGCTCCTCTCTCCGTTCTCTCTTTTGTGTAATCAACCAGCTAAATTCGTTGCCGAGATAAACAAACTATTTTTATAATAAGTTGAATATTCTTTTGTAAGAAAGACACCCCTAAATGGGAGACTTATCTACAAGGTCCATTTGCTTACTTTCTTATCATACTTGGATAATTATAATAATGGACACCCCATATGGGAGGCTTATCTGTCAGAAAAACACCTCCAAATTTGTAAAAACTGTACTAACAGACCAATTGATTTGGGCTGAAGTAATAGGATATATTCTTATTGAACTGCGTCTGAATTTCTGCTCTGACTTGATTTGATCTGATCTGTTCCATCATGATAAGATTTTCTGAAGAGGCTCAAACGAATTGGTGCCATTGAACAGACTCAACGAAATGGTGCATACTGTTATAAATATGCAACAGAAGTTCAGTTTTCAGTTAGCCATTTTAGTTCACTTCCTTTCAGAAAACGTGAAATAAAAGAGAGAAATAAGAGGCTGTCAGTTTGGTACTAGCATACCGAATTACAGTAGTTTGTCAACCGGTTCGTGTGGATTCTGGTGGAGGCGCATTTGCTGTTGCTGGTGCATATATCCGACACGAGAAAGGAAAGAAGAGGGTGACTGCTCCTACGACTAGACGAAGATTTCCACTGCGCGTCTAGTGGTAAACTTTATATTAATTTTGGAATTTAATTTACACTTGAATTCTGATTTTCGAATAATTAATAAATTGAAGAACTGAATCAAATTGTTGCACTATAACCTATCCGAAAAATGCAACAAAATTATGATCTTGGACATTGAATGTAGTAGTCATAGGAGCTCCAAAATATATAGGCACTGGCGGTAAATGACCTCTATGCAAATTGTTATTTTAGAATTAGTTACTGTAAATTAAGTCATCTAATATAAAATCCATAGTTCTATATAGCGATTATAGCGGCATAACGGGAAGATAAAAAAAAAAATTATTGCGATAACATAGTTATAGCGGAATCTATCGTACATAGCGCTTATTTATATTTTCAAAATTTATATTCTATATTTCTACTAAATATTGAAGGATTGTGATAACAATTAAATGACAACTAATATAAGTCTATACTTTTTTTTCAATTATGAAAAAAAAATGATTATTTGATATTTCATACTTCATAGTATTACATATAATAGACGAAGAGTAATTAATTTCACAAGTGAAATGAAACTCAATATATCTATTTGAACCAGTGTTCTAAATAGATAGCTATAGCTTTTTTCAGACAATAAAAGCTATGCTATGAGATAAAAGCACGCTACTTCAGCTACGGCTGCTATAACTGTAATAGCTGACCGCTTCTACCGCTACGTGCTATTGCTACCGCTATGCTACATGAACTTTTTTTTGTAATTTACATGGGCTTCTGTACTTCTGTTCATATTTCTGATACTACATGGTCTGTTATAATAAGTATGCTAAATCAACTATATGCTTTTGTTCCTATTTGTGATTTAGTCTCTCATTCTATATCGGAAAATATTCAAATATTAATTTTTCCTTTTGTTTTCTCTTCATCTAGTATTCACCTATAATATTATCGCCGTTCGTTTCATTGAAAGCTGATTTTGATTATTATAATATATAAAATATTCAAATAAGTATACTACCTTTATTTCACTTATAAAATTAATTGCTCTTCATCTATTATAATCTGTAATACTATGAAGTATGAGCTATTAAATAATGTTACTTTGTATATCTTTTTTTTCCTTCTTATTTGCATGATTGAAAAAATATAAACTTAAATCAGTTTCATTTAGTTGTTACCTCAATTCTCCAATATTGATCATGTTGATAATTATTAGAAATATAGACTATAAATTTTGAAAATAAAAAAAGGCTATGTATGAAAGCTTATGCTATAGCTGCGCTATTCGCTATAGCTTTTTTTTTTTTTTTTTTTCTCTCCACTACACCGCTATAATCGCTATTTAAAACCTTGATTTGAATATTTTATTATTATAATAATCAAAATCAGCTTTCAATGAAACAAACAACAATAATTTTACAAGTGAATACTGGATGAAGAGCAAGGAAATTGAAAATTTAATATTTTAATATTTTCCGATATAGAATGAGAGACTAAATCACAAATAGAAACAGAAGCTCATAGTTCGGTTTAGCATACTTATCATAGTAGATCATATAGCGTCATAAATAAAAACAGATGCACAAAAGCCCATGTAAATTGCAAAAATAAAGCTCATATGGCATAGCGGTAGCAATAGTGCGTACCGCGTAGTGGTAATAGTGGTAAGCTATTACAGTTATAGCTATCATAGTTGAATTAGCGGACTTTTATCTCATAGTTAGTTTTTATATTCTGAAATAAGTTATAGCGCAATTATAGCTAGTTATTTAGAACAACGATAAAATCTAAATTTAAATACATTATACAAAATACCAGAATTTTGACCATGCATGTATGTACATAATTATAGATTTTAAAACAGTATCGGCTTCCAAAACAGATTTCCTGACCTTTACGCTTCAAATTTTTTAATTAAGTGCTTGAATAAATTCGAATGCTTAACAATTACTCAAACCAGGGAATCTTAAGCATCGTTTCAGATGCGGATGGCAGATTTTCAATTTTAAAGATTCCATGCCTGAATAGTGAGCTCACGACGCCCCTAAAAGCATGTTGAGCATATCGCAAGCATATCCGATTCGGATTTGCTTTCATCAAATACCCTACATTTTATTTCTCGTTTTCTGGATTTGCTTTCATCAAGGCCTGATATCAAATTCAGTTACAGAGACTATTTTTCCCTTTTTTACATTGTTTGCGAAGTGCAATATCAGACTTAATTTATTCCATACTGGACTAAATTGGCATGACAATTATTTTCTTTCATCATGCAGAAATCCTGTATCATGTTTATTCTTGCAAATATTATTGTTTTCTTGTTTTATTTATTAGCTCGGACTTTAATTAAAATTTGTTGATTTATGATTTTGAGAAATCCAAACTGACCCATACATCTCGATCCCTATAAAAGCCCAAGCCCAAGACCAAGAATATTAAATTTAGCAAGTTTCAATTTTCGGCCCAAGGCATTTCTTTCTTTGGATTCGGCTCAGAACAGCCCAAGAGTTGCAATGTTTCATCCCGACTAATGCTCAAATGAGATAGCTTTTCATCTACTCAACTAAAAAAAAAGGAATATAAGCTAACATTTCCATTTATTGGGGTTATGTGCCGAATATTATTTATCCCTTGCCTCTGAGTTTATATTTCTATTAATGTAATGGAAAATTCTGTCTTCTGTTTTAATCGAACCTCATTGCATTTGCCAGTACAGAAATGAAAACATTCTCTATAAAAAACTAGAAACGTTTTATATCAGTCATACTAATTAATTGCAAGGTTCAAATGCCTCACATATAACTCTGAAAATTTGATCAAATATTGTGCCTTTAAAAAAAAAAAAAGGAAAATAAACTAATCCAAGTAATCACAGTCCATCTGATGCAAATACCCGAAATTACTCGTAAAATAAATACAAGTAATCACAGTCAAGCATCTTCAATTTTGAGGTTTTCATCTAATTTCCCGAAATTGCTTCAACTATTGCTTGACGAGAGTCGATCGGTACTAAAGCAGTGGTCGGACTTTGCTTGCCTCTATCTCCTCCAGTGATCAATTAAATTGTGTCCCTACAATGAGAGATGCTATGAATAACAAACTTTGACCCAAAAAACCTCAAAACATGATCATATGAACAAACTATTAAAAATCTTATCATATGAAAATCATATAGAAAGGTTTTTTTTTTTTTTGAGGTTTAATGGGAAATTTCCACTAAAAGATAGATTGATAAAAAAAATTATTTACAAAAGTCTGACCTCACACGGTAGTCATATTCCTTTGTATTATTACAACTCACTTACTAAAAAGGTCCGCTATTAAATTACAAAGACCAAAATCTTATCAAGGTTGGACCCTCGTTTCTCTACCCTAATCACTGAGACCGGCGTCCTATAAAAATACCGTCCAGTTGTGCACATCGATTGTCGCCGCATTTATTAGAATGTGTTTTGGTTTTCGCATATGTGAGAAGGTCTGGCGGTTCCTTTTCTTCCTTAGAGCCCATGTTCATGCTGCCCGATCATACACAAAGTTAATTTAAATTCCTTTGAATTTGTAAGTTGTAATTACCTGGAAAAGTATGTATACAAATTTTATCAACCCACCCAACCAATTTAATTATATATGCAACATATATAAACATGTTTAAGTTGGACGTTCAAAAGTTGTCTAAATTCTATGTACGATACTGACTACTATAAACATGTTTCCAATCCAAAATTTCCTTGGTTTTGTTAAATTCTGTGTTCATCTTCAATTAGTGTTCAATTCTTTATTTAACGAAACATTCTATTAAACAAAGATTTACTGATGCATCCACTCCAGTGAAAGAAACAAGAAAACTGGAATTTAGATTTTTCTTTTAGGCTCAATGAAAGAAGTTCCTATTTAAAAAGTGAAAACTTCAAAATGCTTGTATATTTAAATAAGGAAAACTGGAAATTGTGTGTTAATTACAACTAGAGAATTGAAATTGTTATACAAGGGAAAAATAGAACTTGAGATGTTGAGCGTTAAGAGTATATTTTCGCACATGCCTAAAGAATATTCCATAGCAGACATGCATTTTGAAAAAAAGATGCTTGACATCTTAAAAACAATAATTAAACAATTATTTTAAATCTTAAAAAACTTAAATATCGCTCACTGCACAGTTTCTACTCTTCACATCTAATCACTGGTACATGAAGAAATTTAATGATACAAACTCAACCAATTAGTAGAACTAAGAGAGTTCTGTCTCTTACCAGTAATTGCTTCAATTAGCTCTTGACGATAGTTGATCGGTACAAATTCGTACAACGCCACCTAAAATCACAAGCATAGAGAGGAGCGGTCAGAGAGAGAGGAGAGGGGGCTTCGGGATTGTTGGAATTATGTTAGTGTCCACTATATATTCGTAATTTATTTGTTCAATTTTAAAAAATTGTATGTAATTTATTTATTCATAATTTTTTAATAAAAGAAGACACATCATGTAGCACACGAATCACGTTATGTGATCCACACGCCTAACATAACGTGCATTGATATATACAATAAGTAACGTATATACTGTGATGGTTCCAATAATAATATGACTAACTTTCCTCACTAGATACGACGTCATAGGCTTGTGTTTGGCTCATTAATGAGTAAAATATTAAAAAAGAAGAAGAAAGGAAACTGTTTTGCGATTCACGAGGGCGAGGCTAATATCGGTCTTCACTACTAAACATGTTCAGATTACAAAGCTAAAAGTCACACCATGCAAACAGCTAAAAGCTCTTTGTGTGGTGACACGTTGCATTCATTCATGAAATTAGGCTAACAAACAATCCTAAAAGCTAGAACTAAAACGGTAAATCAACAACGAGATTTGACTAAGTCACAATTACTAATGCATGTGTTTTTATTCGAACCAAATTAGACAGTACAGCCGTTGCTGCTACTTGTGCTCTGTTGAGACTGAGATGTCTGTGCCATTTGCCACGTCATCATCTCCATCAAATCCATATCTCCCCTGCCACTAACTGTGTCTGTGTCTGTGTCTATAACGGTACTACTGTCAGGCACTTCTGAACTGATCGGCTGTGCATCAGCATTACTACTACAGAAATAATCATCTGAGACTGAGACGTGATAACAGTCATTGGTTTCCTCTGTAAACAATGCTTCTGGCGTTACAAGCAACATGCATGGATCCTCACCTAACAGGAGATCATAATCCTCAGCTTCCAACCCACAAAACCCTACAAGTTTCTCTGTGTTTGCATGTTGCATGCCAGCTGAGAAGTTCAAAATTGACTGTGCGGAGGAGGGCATGCACCGGCTCAGTTCGGCCAAGGGTAATGCAGTGGAGGCATGAATCTGGGATGTTTCTTCATGAGCAACACAATCATAAGTGATGTTACATTGAGTTGAAGAAGTTGAGGGGGTTTTAGTGATCTTGGTTTGAATGTAGTTTTCTAAGATGGAGGAACGTGTTCTGGCGCCTTGGCCCGCTTTTTTTTTGCTCTTCCTCTTAGCATTCTGACTCCTTTTGGTGGCATTCCAGTGGTTCTTGATTGAGTTCTCAGATCGTCCCGGGATGTGCCTTGCGATCTCTGCCCATCTGTTTCCATATTTCTGATGCGCTTCTACTAGCAGCTTCTCTTCTTCTTCTGTCCAAATTTCTTTCTGCATTATGAAATTTAACAGAGTTGTTAATAAAGATTTGCAACAGCTGATCATAAAAGACATTATCATCTTAATCTTTTTGCCATAGTAGATGACCAAAGGAAATCGTTTCCATAGAGATAAAATCAATCAAATAAACAGATCCAAGAATATGATACAGACTATCATTTTATTTTGAAAAAGGTAAATAATGATATATTTTTACAGTTTATTGTGAAATGGGTTCTTACATGTCATTTCAGAGAAAAATAACAAATAATAATTAACAGGACATTCAAGATGTGTAAAAAGTGCGGTTTAAGTAACTTCTGATATGTTGTCTGGTAGTAGGCTAGTAGAATAATGGATGTAAATCTGCTGCGATTCCAAATTAAGGATCACAACGTCCTATCATTCCAATCCCAATCATTCATATGTTTTGAGATTCATGCACAAAAGTTAACTCTTTTTGAGATTCATGTATTCTAATAAATGAACGATTGAGATTAGAATTGCAGGGATCCTGCAATATTTTGGAATCGCAACAGATTTATTTCGGTAGCATAATAAGATGAGAATCTTCTACGGACAAAAATTATTGTTGTACAATATGTTACTTCCCTTTTAGTTTATGGGAAAACAACGAGAAAACTAAAATTGAGGAATAAACTGAGTAAACTATTTTAATAAAAAATGTAGTATATGATACTATATGAAAAAATAGGGTTATTTGACAGCTTGAACCTTGATGTCTGGGCGGAGATGATTATGCCATCTTTCTCTGCATTGCTTCCCAATCCTACCAACCAGCTTTTTTGCAATTTGAGACCATTTCCTCACTCCATGTTGCTTAACCAACTTAAGCAGCATCCTAGAGAAAACATGCATGCAAGAGCAGATCGATATATGTTACTAATTAAAATTCATATTTGTTTATAAAAATATTAATTACACTATCAGTAAAATTTTGTAAAATAAGTTTTAAATAACTTTGATCATATATATACATATATATAATCAAACGTACCTGTCTTCTTCGGCAGTCCATTGCCCTTTGATTATGTTATTCAAAGGTGGAGCTGTAGTAGAATTAGAAGAAGATCTAGATGACAAAGAAGAGAAAGATATATTTGCATGCATCTTGTGATTGTCTTCGGTTAACGCCGCCATACTTTTGCCACCAAAACAAACAATTCCTTCATATGTGCTTGAATTATTCAACAATATGCCACTAGGGAGAGTGCCAATGGTGTTAAAGAGACTCAAAGCCCCATCAGTAGAGAAACCAGCAGAAACATGTCCTCCATCGCTAGCTTGACATGGTGGTTTGGTTATATTGGAAGAACTAGAGAGAAATCTTTCCAGCGGTGTCAGAATAGGGGATGAATTACGTTGAGACTGGAATGAGTGGAATCTCTTCTCAACCAGCTCTCTTAAACAAAACGATGCTTCCATTCTTAATTATCACAGATCGATGCACTGATAACCGACCAAGAAAGGAAGTGAAATTTGAGGAAGCTAGAGAGATTTGAGAGAGAGAGAGAGAGAGAGAGCTAAATGGAGAAGGCAAGAGGAATGTGAAGAGGCTGGTCAGCTGGGCGGGCTATATTCCCGGGAGAGGAGGGGTTACCGTTATCCTTTCATCTATATCTATTTAACTTTTGTTCGATGAAATCTAAGTCTAGTTGTATAGTGTCTATCCGACTCGTCTCTGACCCTTGGATGAAAGATAAGCTCCCAACCTTTTTGGATCGTGGGGTCGAAACGGTTGTGGGTACTACATTATTTGTTCGATCATGCATTTATGCTTGAACAAACTACGCCTGACTATGGAAATAGTCTTAAATTCGGGTTAACTTTCCACAAATACAGCGTTGTTATAAAAATATGTAATTATGAGCCGTTAAAGGGAGCAGCATATCTTAAGGCCAAATAGAGCGCCAAATTGAAGGGAGCAGAGTCGCTTCACTATTGATTTTTAAATTATTATTCTCTCAAGGGTTTTGTCACCACCTATATTATTAATACCACACAGGTACAAAATTCAATAGTCTGAATTTTACTAGTTTTTGTAAAATACTTAATAAATAGTAAAAATATATTAAATTTGATCTAGAAAGCATATTTTATTTAGATAATAATGTTGACCGGTTTTGATCGCGATTTGGACTTTGAAAATGAAAAAAATCGTTGTTGTAACTCAAATTTGTTGTAACTTGATCCCTCCCCTCTCTCTCTCTCTCTCTCTCTATATATATATATATAGATGTGTGTGTGTGTCTCTGTGTGTATGTATATGTACAGGGGCGGACCCAATGTATACTGGGGGAGCAGCCTCCCTCTCTAGATTTTGAGTTTTAGTGGAGATCTATTAGTCCCAACTTGCTTTGCCCCCTGAAATTTCTTTGCCCCCCTCTGGATGTTTAATTAGTAATTCGGGTTAAATTTATTGTTAAAATTAAAATAAATTCCTTGAATTATGATTGGTAATTATAATTATAAGTCTAAACATCAGAAATTACAAGTCTAACCATTATAAAGTATAAACTAAAATATTATTTTTTATCGAATACTCAATTAGTTAATGAGTTTGAATCCGGTTAGCTATTTAAATCCGATTTGATATTTTATGGTGAGACGTGAAAACACCCGATCCCTTTCCGACTTCGATATGTATGTGAAATCGTCTTGTACCATATGTACTGAAATTGTTTGGGAAACATTTTGTCCCTCCAGACGAAAGTCTTGAATCCGTTCTTGTATATATATATATATGTATATGTGTACGCATGCGCGCGTATATATTTGATAAAAAAATGGTATAATGGTACAAATTTTCTAAAAATGTCAAAAGCAAGGAAATATTATATATCCCCAATTTCAGAGAGAAGTCATTCTGCACGCCACTTGTGCTTTTTATGATATAAATTTCTTCGTTTCAAATGAGATGGAAAATTGTCCAAAGCACATTTATAAGCCTCAACCTCAATAATATTTTTTGTTTTTGGACCAAACTGTCCATAGCCTTGTCTCGTAATTAGTTTAACATTTTAACCAAGGCTATTAATTTTACCACGTACGTAATCATTAAAACGATGGCACCCACTATAGTCGTGCATAATTAAGGGCTTTAATTCGCCGCCTGTTCTATTACGAACTTTTATGGCAATTTGGCTGATTCTTAATTTCTGTGTTATTTAAGATGATTAATGACCCGCAATCAGGACGGAACCGCCATTTCAATATTTGGTCTTAGATATTCATATTGATCACTACCACATACATTTGTCTTGTTTATTTTTCACATTATTAATTGTGGGTTGAGTCAATTAGGCTTATCAAATCCCCTTCAAATAAAATAAAGTTGAGCAACGTGACTAAATATTAATATATAGTATGCATTAGGGCTGCACAAAAAATTAATTCACACTAGTACAAAAAACATGACCAGGCATGGTCCGAAAAACTAATATCGCACGGTTACACGACCGTTTTAGTGAGCGTCATGTATTAATAGGGGGATACTTTGTACACGGTTATCGAACCGTGCCTGTATATGACTAACATATATGGTTAATAGAAATAGACAGTGTCAGGTCTCCTAAAAAAGACGTTGAAAATGATGATTTCTACATGGACGTCGAAGTAACCATGTTCAAAATATCCCCCCTATTAATACACAGTTCCTACAAAGAATACATGTATTATTTTCTTAACTATACACGGTTTGTTATTTAGAACAATATATGTTTTGTGTTTTTTTTAAATGATTTATAATTAGCTAGCATCCATATTTGATAGCCTTTAAATATACAATATTAAGCATTCATAATTCAGGTAATATTTACAACATACAACAAACAAGATTTCCACACAGAGAACATAAAACAACATGCATGTAAACAGGCAAATCAAAACATGGCATTCGTATATATCTAATATAAAGTAAGTTTCATAGTAACAACTAAAAGAACAAACATAGAGACTTATATACATTCAAACTAGGGAAACTGTAAAGTCTTAGCATAGAAATAATTTTGTATAAATGTACATTGATAGTGTACACAAAATAAAGTATCATCATAACTCATATTCTCATTATGGTAGTGAGATCAGTAGTACCTACGTTGGTCACCATGAACAAACAAATCATTCCAAAGTTTTGCAATTTAACGCATATAGGGTGATATTTGTGGACCATTTAATAATTTATGGTTATAGTTAATGCATTAATTAGATGGTCACATGTATGTTTATCATTAATTTGCAACCTGGCGTTTGCGAAATTACTTACTCAATTTATTTGATTAAGAGCATAATTTTATGATTATTCAATTAGGAATATACGTCTAGACAATGCTAGTGAATTTGTTTCTCAGATAATGCATGTCTATTAGAATTGATGTTGAACATCATGTAGTTTATCTTCATACACAAAATGAGAACATGTTATTTTGCATGCAACAGAAGTAATTCGCATCAGGCCAACTAGCTATAATAAAACTTCTCATTTACAATTAGTTTTTGATCACATACTTAATATTTCTCATGTAATAATTTTTGGATGTGCAGTATATGTTCCAATTGCTCCATCACAATGTACTAAAATGGGACCTCAAAGAAATTTGGAAATTTATATTGGATTTGAATTTCCATTTATAATAAAATATTTAGAACCAATGACAGAAGATTTATTCACGGCTAGGTTTGTCGATTGTCATTTTGATGAATCAATAATCCCAACATTAGGGGGATAAAATAATCAGTTGGAAAAATATATTAGTTGGAATGAATTATCATTGTCTCATTTTAATCCTCATACTAAAGTTTGTGAAATAAATGTTCGAAAGATAATTCATTTGCAAATATTAGCTAACCAATTGCCAGACGCATTTACAGACTCAAAGAAAGTGACCAAATCACAAGTACTAGATGTTAATGCTCCAATTAAAGTCGGTGTCCCTGTTGGACAGACTAATGAAATTATAACACGTTGAAGCGTGGAAGACCAATCGGTTGCAAAGATAAAAATCCTCGAAAAAGAAAAGGAGCAATGAATGAAAATGACAAAGTCGAGGATATGATAATTTCATATAAAACTCCAGAAGATAATCAAATTATAAATAATGTTAGAGTTCCAGCAGAAACTCAGGTATCTGAAATTCATGAAAACGAAGAGATCTCTATAAATTATATCATGAATGTAATAAGATAGAACCGAGACGAAATTGATGTCAATGACATTTTTGCATGAAATATAGCGCTAAATATAATAAATAGTGAGGATCATGATCCGAAATCTATTATAGAATGTCGACAAAGAAATGATTGGCTAAAATAGAAAGATGCAATTGAGGTAGAGCTAAACTCTCTTGAACAACGAAAAGTGTTTCGACCTGTAGTTCCAATACTTGAAGGTGTAAAACTAGTAGGATATAAATGAGTATTTACGCGGAAAAAAAATGAGAAATGTGAAATTATAAGATATAAAGCGCAGCTTGTAGTCTAAGATTTTTCACAAAGACCTGAAATTGATTATGAACAAACATATTCACCTGTGATAGATTCAATAACTTTTTGGTACATAATTAGTCTGGCAGTCTATGAAGGACTTGATTTGCGCCTAATGGATGTTGTTACAACTTATTTATATGGTTTGCTTGTGAATGATATTTATATGAAAATTCCTGAAAGATTTAAGATGCCTGAAGTATATTATTTCGGTTCTCGAGAATATTATTCAATTAAATTGAATGAATCTTTATATGGATTAAAGCAAATTTGGATGCATGTGGCATAACCATTTCATTGAATATTTATTGAAACATGGATATAGAAATGATACAATTTGTCCATGTATTTTCATGAAAAGATCAGAAAATGAGTTATAATCTCAGTTTATGTTGACAATCTAAATATCATTGGAACTCCTGAAGAGCTTCCAAAGATCTGGAGATAACAAAATTGTCTTGGATTGTAAATTGAACATTGAAAAAAATAGTATTTTTGTGCATCAAGAAAATTACGTTGCACGAGTGCTAAAAGATTTTATATGGATAAATCACATCCATTAAGCACTCTAATGATTGTAAGATTATTAGATGTGAATAAAAACACTTTTAGACCTTGAGAAAATAATGAAGAATTATTTGGTCCTGAAGTATCATATCATAGTGCAATATGAGCACTTATATTTTTTGTTGGACATAAAATACCTGATATATTTATTATTCTAGCAATATACAAAGTAAGCTGAGAAGGTGTTTGGTTAAGATATGTGATTCAACACATTCCTTAGACATGTTTTATGGAGAAATAATATATGAAGATAATATTGCATGTATTACTCAAATAAAGTAAGGATAATGCTATTAATGTTCAGTAAATCCGTTCAAGTGAGAATTTGACAGATTTATTCACTAAGGTGCTCCTTACGGCAATATTTGAAAAGTTAGTTCGTAATATTGGAGTTTGCTGACTTAAAGGTCTTGATTGATGCTGTAATGAGGAGGAGTTAATATGCACTATATTTTCTTTAACTATGGTTTTTCTACTGGGTTTTTCTGTTAAGGTTATAGTTGCATATTTAGAATATTGTACTCTTTTTTCTTTCACTAGATTTTTATCCCATAGGCAGGGGCAGAACTAGGGCCTGGGCCCTGGCCCCCCCCTTGGCCCAGAAATTATACAGGACTTTTAGGCTTATAGTTATGGGCTAAATTATTTTGGGCCCTTCACCCTTGGCAGTTGGAGCCTGTTGCGCTGGAGCCTAGAGAGAAGTCCCTTCGCCAGTTCGCCTTCGTCTTCGTCTCTTTGAGTGTTCGCGACTTCTGCGCTGGAGAGAAGTCCCGATTCCCAAAGCACTGAAGCACGGGCTGGACGGCAACGACTTCGCCTTCCTCTTCGACTCTTCGCAACTTCGACTTCGCGACTTCGCCTTCCTCTGCGCTGGACGAAATTGTAGATTCCTCTTCAGCGCTTCTACCCCCTGGTCTCAACAGAAATTGAAAGGTTAGTGTTGTAGAACTTCGAAATTTCCATCATAATTTTGTTTCCCGAGACAATTCAGTATATAAATTTGTTTTCCCTCACCAATTGTATGCCCTTTCTCTGTTTTAATTTCTGTCTTCTGTTAGTGAGTGCTGTTCAATGAGTGGTTAATAGCACTGTTAATTTTGATTTTGGTGGTTTTTAGGAGCGCATTAGTATAAGAGAAATTGTGAATTTTAGTGTTCGTTGACCTTCTATTATAAATTGCTGACTTTAGATTCTCTGAATGAAGAATTTTTTTTTTTTGTAAAAAAAAAATTGGTCCATCATGAGTGCATGTTGCCTGCTGGGGTTTTGGACTTTTGGTGGAGTTAATCTAAATTCTAAAGTCTAAACCATAGCCTTGTGCAGGATCTATATTCAGTAATTGAAGCAAAATTGGAGGTGTAAAATTAAAAATAAGCCAACTTGCATAAAACATGAAAGTTTGAGAGCAACAAGTTGTATCTCAGTTTAATGCTGCACATTAATTTAACCTGTTTTTAAGTCAAGATTTCAAGATTTATTACCAGAAGCCCATATGTTAAAAAAATTAGCAACCATCATGTTACTACTACATATATATTATTGTCGCATATATTATTCATTGTCATTTTTTTTTGTAAAATTGTAAGAATGGAGAAGTATTACAAACCTACGTTAAGAAGCAGTGAAACTGAAAATAGTTCGCAAAAAAAAGTACGTGTCGAGTTGAGTCCAAGTGATATAATTGCCGATCTAGGACTTCGCAAACCAACTGACGAGTATGACAATGAAATTAGAGATCAAGTTAGAAGAGCATATTTGTTGAATGGTCCAACTCAACCAATTGGTCATACTTTTCCTCGTAAAAAACAAGGAGATCATTTCAGGAGTTTTCAAGAATTATGGTTCAAGAAGTTTGATTGGTTAAAATATAGTGTAGAAAACGATTCAACCTATTGCTTTTATTGTTATCTTTTTAAGCAACCAGTAAGGAGTGATAAATTTGGATATGAAATCTTCACACGACAAGGGTTTAACAATTGGAGGAAAGCATTGGACGCCTTCAAGGAACATGTTGGTGGAGTAAATTCTTGCCACAATAATGCAAGACGACATTGTCAAGATGTCAAAAATCAGAGACAGAGTGTGTCACACTTGTTCACTTCATAATGCTCCAGGATTTTCGTTTGGGGGGGGGGGCAAAAAAAATATCGAATTGGGTTTAAATAGCTAATCGGATTTAAACCCATTAACTAATTAGGTATGTGTTAAAAAAATAATACTTTAACTTATACTTTATAATGTTCTGACTTGTAATTTATGATATTCTGACTTATAATTAGAATTACCAATCATATTTCAAGAAATTTATTTTAATTTTAACTATAAATTTAATCCGAATTACCAATTAAACATTCAGAGAGGGACAAAAAAAATTCCAGGGGGGGCCAAGCCAGTCGGAACCGATAAATCTCCACTAAAACTCAAAATCCAGGGGGGGCGGCTGCCCCTCCTGGACTATGCTGGATCCGCCCCTGCATAGCAAGGAAGCCGAGATTGCATATAGAGTTCACCTCACTTCTATTTTACGTGTTACAAGATTTATCTTATTACAAGCTCTTGCTTTTCGTGGACACAATGAGACTTCTAATTCTAGCAACAGAGGAAACTTTTTGGAGTTACTAAGCTGGTATAAAGAAAAAAATTTCGAAGTTGTTAAAGTGCTTTATGAAAATACTCGAAATAATCAGATGACTTCTCCGCTCACACAGAAAGAGATGGTGAAGGCTTGTGCACAAGAGACCTCACTTGTCATTCTTGAGGAGCTTGGAGATAAGTTGTTTTATGTACCTATTGATGAGCCTCGTGATGCATCAATAAAGGAGCAAATGGCTGTGGTTGTGAGGTTAGTAACTAATACTTCAAGTTTAATTATTATTATTGTTAGTAACATTCTTAACTTTATTGTTGTTGTATGTAGGTTTGTGAACCAGAGTGGGCATGTGATTGAGAGATTTCTTGGTATTGAGCATGTTTCTGATACTATTGCGTCTTCATTAAAAGTAGCATTATAGGGTTTGTTTGCTCGTCATGGTTTATCCATCTCTAGACTACGAGGGCAAGGGTATGATGGCACCTCAAACAAGAGAGGAGAATTCAATGGATTGCAAAGACGAATTTTGAATGAAAATCCTTATGCCTTTTATATCCATTGTTTTGCTCATCAGTTGCTGTTGCTGTTGCAAAGTGTAGTTCATCAGTAGCTGATTTCTTTAACTATACCACTTTAATTGTCAATACTGTAGGCGCCTCTTGCAAAAGAAGCGATCAAATACTTCAAGATCATCATGACAGGATTGTGATGATAGAATAGAGTATGAATTTTGCCCCCGGGGGCGTGCCCTGCCCGTGCCCTGCCCATGCCCGTTCCCGTCCTGCCCGTGCCCGTGCCACAGGCACCCACGGGCACACGGGCACACGGCACGGGCGTTAAACGGCCGGACTTGAAATTTTTTTTCCCCGCCCGTGATCGTGCCCGCCCGCCGTGCCCGTGCGCCCGTGTGCCCGTGCCCGTGCCCGTCTTTTTTTTTCCGAAATTTTTGAAATTTGAATTTCAAATTTTACCCCCGGACCCCCTCCCCCGGGCCCCCGCCCGTCCCCCCCTGGACCCCCTCCCCATTTTTTTTTTTTTTTTTTTAAATTCAAAAATGAGATATATTTTTTTAAAACTTTAAACGGCCATAACTTTTGCTAGGAAAGTCGGATTGACGCGTATGATGTCAATTCGGAAAGGGGAGGAGGAGACGGTGGCGGACCGTCACCCGGGGCAAACCCCCGGGTAGCGGAGAATCGGAATCGCCAAAAAACGTCGTTTAGTGCCTCAAAAATAAATTTAAAGTTTTTTATTCCAAAAAAATTTTATATAAAAAAAAAAAATTATTTTTTTTTTTTTTTTTTTTTTTAAAAAAAAAAATTTTTTTATTAAATTTATTTAATAAAAAAATTTTTTTTTTTTTTTTTTTAAAAAAAAAAAATAAAAAAATAAAAAAAAAAAAAAAAATATATATATATAAAAATAAAATTTAATTTTTTATAAATTTAAAAAAAAAAAAAAAAAAAAAAAAAAAAAAAAAAAAAAAAAAAAAAAAAAAAAAAAAAAAAAAAAAAAAAAAAAAAAAAAAAAAAAAAAAAAAAAAAAAAAAAAAAAACAAAAAAAGGGCCCCGGGGCGGGGGGGCGGGAGGGGGGGGGGAAAGGAAGGAAAAAAAAAAAAAAAAAAGGAAAGAAAAAAATGGGGGGGTGTTTTTTTTGGTGTGGGGGGGGGGGGGGGGGCGGTGGGGGGGGGGGGGGGGGAGCCGGTAAAAAAAAAAACAAAAAAAAAAATAAAAAAATAAAAAAAAAAATAAAAAAAAATAAAAAAAAAAAAAAATATAAATATAAAAAAAAATAAAATAAAAAATAAAAAAAAAAAAATAAAAAAAAAAAAATTAAAAATAAAAATATTTATTTTTTTTTTTTTACTTTTACACTTTCAAGACAGCTAACACTCTACACACGAAGCTCAACGACGGTAAACAATCACAACAAGGGAAATTGCTAGGTTTCCAAATTAGAGCAACAAACCTGTGAGATCCCCAGTGATGAGCACAAGCGCAGGATTTATAATAGAAAGAGCGCCACATAGCGCCTGAAATGGCGAGCTCGTGGGTGGAAGACACTGAAATGCCCTATAGTTGACTGGAACCTTGACCAGGTGGATAGGTACCACCGGACCTCTTTTTTTTGAAAGTACTTTGTTACTACTCGGATGGACAGATAGAAAAGAAGCTTTGAGTTACGCCTTGAGGGCTATGGTGTGGTTGCCGATCCTCCTTCCAAAGTGGTGATGTAGGCAGGGCTGATTCCGGACGCTTATCATAAACCTAGCCGAATGAAAGGAGAGAAGTAATAAAGCATTAAACAGCCTAGTGCTGCTTGTTATCTTTGTTTTCTCTTGCACCTCTCGCCTATCGAAGTTCTGTTCAAAAACCTCTACTCGTTCGATGTGAGAAATAGTACATAATTTTCAGCTTGTCATGATCTTGCAACTTTTGCCATCCTAATGGTTCAAACCGAAAGACAACTGTGCTATCCGTTGGTATATCGCCTCATTGAGTTGGCCTTGATCTTACCTGTGGCAACAACAACTGTTGAAAGGGCATTCTCCGCAATGAAAATCATTAAGACCAAATTGTGAAATAAGATGGCCGATGAATGGATGAATGACAACATGGTTTGCTACATTGAGCGGGAGATTTTTGTTGCTATTCATGATGAAAGGATTTTGCAACGTTTTCAAAACATGAACACTCGAAAAATTCAACTATCTCAAATTAGTAATTAGGGGTACGTTTTCTAATTGAAAATTTAAAATCATTATGATTGTGAGATATTGATTCATTATAAGATTGTTTCTTTAATTTTTTCTATGTAGGTTGTTTTGAACTTTTGATGTTTTGTTTTGACTTCAAGGCATGAAGAACGATTTATCAAATAGGTACTTTGTTACTTAATATAATATTTATTTTTGTTAAATAATTTATTTTAAAAGTTAAAGATTATGACAATCGATAATTGCTGATTTTTTTTTATCATTTAATCGTGTAACATGAAACTAAAACTGATATTATAAGAATGAGAGAAACTAGTTAGGCCTCCCTAGTTTTCATTCCTTGTTTCGTCACTGCCCATAAGGTTTTTTCCTAGTAAGATTTTAATGAGACATTCTTATGTAATGAACATTCAAGTGAAAGTGTTATGAATATATTATAATAGTGCGGATGTCATTCATTTTGTAACTCCCAATATTAATCATCATTTACTTCTCCACTACCCCACTACCATTAGAATTCATGCATACTACTATTTGAAATTCATTCTCTTATTTATTATTGTAATGGTTTTTCAGTTACAATTTGTACCCTATAAATAAAGACATTATAATCTTGCATTGTACACATGAGAAATATATGAATAAAGAGATCATCATTTATTTTCTCTTTTATTGTAACAACAACACAAATGTTATTGGCACTTGTTGTTAACCTTCAAAAAAAAATATTGACAACATGGCTCTTGCTGATTGAATCTCAAATGTTCTCAAGACACATATATAATTGCGTGGAATCTCTCTCCTTCGAATGTGTTCCATATACCCCGTCAATCTTAGCTCTCTTGAATCTTTGGTTGCTTCGAAGTTAACCCCCACAATTTGATTGCCTAATTGTGTATCGAATTTGAATTCCAATATTGAAGATTGTTGTATAAAAAATTAAGCAATCAATATGTTTTGTTAATTTTGTTTTTATGATGGTTTATAAAAGAAGTTCGACGACGAACTAATCGATAAGTTGTACATGTATTGATTTTTTGCGTGTTATAATTGATAAGTTGAATTCAGTATTGATGATTATTGTATAGATTAATTATAGATTTGTTGTGTTATAATATGAGAATATTTTGAGGATGTCAAAACTCTAGCAACCGCCATTCTTTCTTCAGTTTCATCCTCTTTTCTTTCTCTAGTCTGTTTCTCTCACTTCTTCTAGATCTCAATCGTGTCGCATCACCTCTTCTCTCTTTTAGTTATACCTTCTCAAGCAGAGAGGAGAAGAATCGGAGCTGAGAGTGCGGTATTATTGGAGTTCCGAGTGTATAATCCCACTCGATTGGAGCGCAATGGTGAGTAGTTATGTTCGTCGTCAGACTGTGATTGCGATTGCGGTCGAAGAAGCGAATCCGGTCGTGGAGCGAGATAGTGATTAATTTATTAGAGTGATCAACATCTCAATTGAAATGTGATAGTGAGCACATCCGGTCATCATCGAAGTGCTACGGCGGTCGGAAAAGCGGATCCGATCATGGAACGAGATGAGGATTAAAGTATTAGATTGATTAAGAGATGATTATAATATTAGAGTAGTTTATGAATTTTATGAAAATAAAAGAGTAAATTTAAAAATTGCAATCATTAGACATATTATAAATACATTTTTAATCAATGAAATTATTTGTAGACATTTAAAGTCACTAGTTTTAAAAAAAAAAAAAAAAATCAATTCAATATGTGTACTGTGTACAGTCCTGCACAAATTTAAACCAGACCATCAGTCACAGACCTATAACTCCTTACTAGTCATCAACGGACAATGATATAGCTCAACCAAAATAAAAATATAGATGATCGATGCATTGATGCTGCTTTATTAGCAGAATGATTAATTAGGCTAAAGATTTTTGTTTAGGTAAATGAAGTTGAACTCAGTTTGGACTGTTTTAGTCTTAGGTACTAATTGGGCTTTTATGTAACCCATGCCTTCATAGAAGGAAAAACGAAAAGAAATGAAACAGTACATTGAAATGGGCCTCCAAAAGTGAATAATTAATACTGGAGGGTTCTCTTTTGCGCTTTTCCAAAATATCATTTTAGTTTATGCAGTTTTAAAATTAAAATAATTTAGTTATAGATGTATTCGTTAATTTTTTAAATAACGCTTGTGTCAAATTTGTCGTGTTTTTTTTACATATCCAAAAAATAAAATAAAATAATAATAATACTCATTATTGCAATTTAATTGTCAAAATACCCAAACCGCCCCACGGTGGAGAGGTTTGGTACTATTACAGTTTTTTTTTTCTTTTTGGCAAACCGTCCCAAAGTTGTACTGCTACAGTAAACTTTTTTTTTTAGGATAATAATATTTTCATCTAAAAATGTTCAAATTTTATAACAAACAAAAATATTCAATCTTACACTATGTTCTCAATTTTTTTTAAAGATCTTAATATATTTATTTAAAAATAGAAAATGAAAAGTGTTCAATTCTATAACAAACAAAAAATTTCAATCTTATACTATTTCTCAATTTTTTTTTAAGATCTTAATATATTCATTTAAAAATGAAAAATGAAAATTGTTCAATTTTATAGCAAACAAAAATGTTCAATCTTACACTATGTCCTCAATTTTTTTTAATATCTTCATTTAAAAATGGAAAATGAAAAGTGTTGCAAACAAAAATGTTTAATCTTACACTATGTACTCAATTTTTCTATTTTAAGATCTTAATATTTTTATCTAAAAATGAGAAATGAAAAGTGTTCCATTATATATCAAACAAAAATTTTATATCTAACGAAAAAATTAAATATTTTTGTTTGTTATAAAATTGAACAATTTCCAGTTTCTATTTTTAAATGAATATATTAAGATCTTAAAAAAAAATTAAGAACATAGTGTAAGAATGAATATTTTTGTTTGCTATAAAATTAAAAAAAATTAGATGAAAATATTAAGATTCTAAAAAATAATAATAATAAAATTACTGTAGCAGTACCAAACCGCCCCTAGTGAGGAGGTTTGGGTTTTTTTGGCAATTAAATATCAATAATAGATATTATTATTATTATATATTTTTTTGGGTATGTAAAAAAAAGACGGTCAAATTTGAGCTAATTTGAAATCGTATAGTTTTCAATCAAATAATTTTCAATATTCAGAGATAATTTTTTTATGATTTTTATGATAAATGACAAATCAAATTATAAATTAAATAAAAGTTGAAAAATGCCTTTTTATAATAATTAAGAATATATATGTAGTTTTGATTTTTATTGTAAATAATAATTTTCAAAATAGAAAATAAATATATACTATAAAGTTGGGTGCACGCTCATTTAAGCTGGAATGATAATTTAGCATATCAGCTTTGTATGATCGATAATGACAGGGAAAGATGGTCGAATTAACTTGTGGTGTACTTGTTTTATCATTTATATTTTATTTTATTTTACAATATCTTGATCTCTTTTTGTATTCTAGGTTGCATCAATTCAACGTTGATTTGTCAAAAGATGTTTGCCGACAGTTAATTAGCTAGATGCCTGTCTCAGTCGGTAATGACGCTAAAGTAATTTATTAATTAATTGCTGTTACGATAAAGATAAACCTTTAATTTGTTTTTGAGGATCTACAAATTAACGGGTGAAAATTAAGTAGCTGTTGACTATTTTGCTTAACATACAATTTTTCAGTCCAAGTTGTTTATTTAATTTGTCCGTCTATTAATTAATTTATAAATTTGGATGTTTTTGCTTAACCTACACATTAATTCTTAACAATATATGGCCAAGTTAACAATAACTGCATGTGTAGAATAAAATTAGGATGTTTTTAAGCTCACCAAGCTGCTTTTTGTGAGCGTAATGTCAAAATTTATTACATTAGCTTCCAATGAAAAATTCGAACTGTTATATATCACTAATTTAAGTTCACCTACAAAATTTATAATTTCTTTGAATTAATTTAATGTAAAGTCAAACGGTCAACAAAAAGAAAGTTTATAATTATTAATTTTAGAGCATTCATTTTTCATTATTTTTTATTGTTTGACTTGATAGTAAATTTATTTGAAATTTTATAAAGTACTTCACATGCATATCACACGTTAACAGTTTGAATTTATTATTAAAAATAATCTTACAAATTTCGGAGTTAAATTCGCCAATGAACTGGATAAATTTAAGAACAAGTTAGTTGTAGTCGCTCCAAACTGTGTAGCTGTTGTTTAATTTATTATTAAGTACGTAGCTACCGACACTTACCAGGCACCGATCGAGAATTGAACATATATTATATAAAATGATTTGATGCACTAGCAGCTAGCTAGATCGATGATTCAATGATTCATAGATTGAAAATTGTCCTTTTTTAACCAAAGGTCAAACCGGAGATAATCGATCATCCATTCATCCCATATTATTTATTTATTTGAATTGGATTATCAAATTATTGTCATACTGTCAGAGATCTAGATGACGCCAAATAAAACAATTAATTAAGAATTAGGGAAATATAATTGAGATGAAAATGAAAATAAGCGACTACGTACAGGCTACAGCACATTAATTAATTAAGTGCCAGATGCTAGCTTGAACCAGAACACAACACTGACGAGAAACTATTCAAGGTTTATGAGTAATTAATTTTGTGTCTTTTAAGTCGTAATAAATTAAATTCTCCTATTCATTTTATGTATATCTGCTTGTTTTACCTTTTACTTTGTATCCTAGTGCATTAATCAGTATAATTAAGTAAATAGAATTGCATCTATCATATTCCTCTAATGATATTTATCTATTATATATGATGGATGGACAGAATTCCCTCTGAAATATCAATGAAACGTACTATTATTAATCAATATAACTACTAGAGCAGTAGAGAGAAGCCATCATCGATCTATCAGATATGAAAAAAAAAAAACCCTCTGAAATGTCAATGAAACGATTATTAATCAGTATAACTATTTGAGAGAAGTCATCATCTACCAGATATATGTACAAAACTTTAGGATTGCATATCTTTACAAAATTCTTATAGAGATATATAGTGGTAAATTATTTCAATACCTCCATGTTTATCACAAAACACTCAGATTAAAATTTTTGTAATAAATTAAGGAAAATAAATCAAGAAAAGTTAGAATTTGAGTAAAATATGGGACAATTATATAATTCAAAAATAGTAACATAATATTTGAAACTTAAATACTGGGAGCCAGTGTATTCCACAGTGGTTTGGTGGGAGCAATTGTTACCTCTGGATTTTGAAAAGTAATTTAAATTTTATAGATTCGGATTAATTTACTCCTATATCGTTTTTGTTGTTTTTTAATATGTAAAAGAATATTATTTAGTTGTTTTTTTTATTACGTAAGATATCATTTTGTTATATTTTTATTATGCAAGATATCAATTTTGTTATTTTTTATTTATTTGGTAGCAGATTAATTAATGACTTTGAATCCAATAAGCTATTTGAATTCATAGTAGACAAAGTTGAATCATGTCAAGACCATGGTGACATAAATTATGAGACTGCTCCTCAAAACTATTACTAATAATAAAATAAAGCAGGAAGCCGGGTGGATAAACCCTTTTTTTTGCCCAAAAGATGGAACTCGATCGATCGTATTCTCGATGCTGCTAGAACTATGTTTTCAACGCACATCACGATCTTTGGATCAGGAGCTTTTTCAATGACATAAAGATACAACTTTAATTAGTTTCAATATTAATAAGTGGACTTACAAAGAATATGTGATTCTTTAGGTAATTTTAATTTAACTAGAAAAACTGAAAAAATGGAAGAAAGGAAAGGTAATTCTTACAATCATGTCTTTAATAATTCAATAATCGTATTTCCAATATACAAATTGATCGGATTTTTTTCGTAAGATAGAAACTTTACATGAATTAAATATCAAACTGCTTTGTCTCAAGATTTATTGCATAGGATTTTCTATTATATTACAAGATGACAGCATTATCCAAACACTAAATTAAATCTTTATATAAGGAAAGAGCAACATCCCAAATTTAATATTAAAATATTGGGTAAGAATTTTAACTAAATTTACTTTAAATAAACCTGCAATGAACATAGTCAATAAGACCGGATTTTTTCTGGCTGTAAGAAAAATTGAAATATTTCTTTATATGTTATTGAAACAAAAATGTTTTGAATATGAGTTATTAATCATGGATCAAAAGGTTACTTCTAGGTAAATATAGAAAATAATTGAATTCATCTATTTTTGAAAAAATAAAAAAATTCAATGGTGTCAGAATTCAAATCTGACACACTTGCGGAATTTTTTTTTTTATTTCTTCAAAAATAGAAGAATTCAAATATTTTTTGTATTTACTTAGAAGTGACTTTTGAACCGGAATCAACAACTCAGATTCAAAGCATTCTTTTTTTCAATAACACACAAAGAAATATTTTAATTTTTCTTACAGTCGTGAAAAGTCCGGTCTGAAAATACAAATTCGGATTATTTGTTTCAATATTTCTAATAAATTAAATTATATATTATTTTATCCAATTTCAAAGAAACATATCAAAAATTTCTAAAATTTTAATAAAATATACAAAATTATCTCAATTTCCAAAAAGAAAATTAACAGAACATAGTTTTAAAAAAATTCTGACACAATTGAGGAAACTTTTTTATTTTTTTCAAAAATAGAAGAATTCACATATTTTTTGTATTTACCTAGAAATGACTTTTGAACCGGGATTAATAACTCAAATTCATCCTAAGATATCAACTATTTTAAAAAAAACTAGACACGACACTCACCCATCTTTTACACGTTTTTAGAGGTGATTTGTTTTTTCTCCGTTTAATCTAATCAATATTTCTGACGATCTGTAAGGAATTTTACAAATCTAAAATCACGAACATCTTCTACATAATTTTCTCTTTCAAATGAGATCCATGATAACATACTTTCGAGTTGTCAGCTGAATAAGTATTAATATCTCATCGAGCAAGTATTCATCATCGTTGTATAAGTATTCATTATTAGGATTCGCCTAGCTGTCCCGCCAATCAATCCCCCATTTTGTCGATCCCCAGTCAATAACTACCTGAGTAACTACTAACTGGAGGGCCACTTAATATTTGGGAACCGCGTAATATTTGAAATATTTTATAGCTGTCGGCCGCAAGCATTCATCTATAATACATCAAGTATTCATTTGTAATACATCAAGTATTCATCATAAGTTATCAAGTATTTAAAAAAAAATGGACATATCACTCACCCATCTTTTACACGTTTTTAGAGGTGGTTTGTTTTTTCCCCATTCAATCTAACTAATATTTCTGACGATCAATAAGGAATTTTGTAAATCTAAAACCACAAACGTTTTCTACATAATTTTTTCTTTCAAATGAGATTCATGATAACATACTTTCGAGTTGTCGGTTGCACAAGTTTTCATCCTCATAATGCAAGATTCATTTTTTTTTGCATAAGTATTAATCCTCCAGCAGATCATGTGCCTTCATTTTTTTGCTCCAGCATATTTATTAATTTTTTAATGAGTTAGATCCTAGATTTTTTTTTTTGAAAAATGAACTGAATTTGGTTAAAGACACGAGGACTACAATAAAGAAATGAATTAGTTTGTAGGGACCGCAAATTAGTTAAAATTAGTAATTATAGTTAGAGAATTAATCTATTTTAATAGTCAATAGAGGACAAGATGAGAGAATGTTAAGTAGAAATATTATAATTACCCTTAAAAAACGAAGGTACTAAAAAAGTATCAAAAAGCTAACAAAAATGCTCAATATTGAATATATTGTGACAGCAGGATGTGGGCTAAGTTTACGTTCTTTTGGGATGCTATCATAAAATAATATATTACATCCTTGTACACAAAATCTACAAATGTAAGATCCGCCGAAGACCCCGTCTCAATAGTGGGTGCTCTCCGTGGGGGCGAAACCAAGCATGCTCCCAACTAGTGTTGTGCTGGTGGATTGGGCAGTCCGGACCGGATTAAATCTGGACAAGAGCATTTCGGATCAGACGGATAGCACGGTTTAAGTAGGTTGGATTTTTTTTTTTTTTGTGAAACCGGATTCTTGCCTGTCCTTGAATCCTTACCTACCCTTAAACTCTTGCTCGTACGAGTCGGCAGTCCAGACAGTCCGGTTCGAGAGGTAAGACGGTCTGGGTCAGGGTTAGGACAATCCAGGTCAAACCCGGACCGGTTTTTTTTTCTATTTTTTTTATCTACATGCTGGAAATCTTTCAAAATTATTCAATCCATACCATTCTTTTTAACTTGGCACGAATCCCAAAGCGGTGTGATTTACTTCAGCACGGATCCCAAAGCATAGGCACAGGTACGGATAAAACGGATTTTTTTTTTAAATTAGCAGTCCGGTCTGAATTTTTGCCCGTCCCAATCTACTCTTGACCCATATCAAACCCGTGCATGGTCTGGTAGGCACGGGTCAAATTCAAACACCACTCCCCACCTTCTTTTTATTTCCTCGCAGTTCAGATTTATTGCAACGCTATGCTAGATGAATAGAGAAACGAGTTTACCCGTTTCCTACGTATTGTTTGACACGCTACATAGTGCAGTACAAAGTAATGGATGTAACATGTTGCAAACATCGGGTAGGCTAAAGAGAAAGAATTGGAGTTCAATAGTTCATAATGCAAATGAAATTACATTGAACAGGGTGGACACTGGACACTGTTTTATAGGGGGGAAAAAAAAATAGTACGCAGCTGATGTATTTTTTTTCACCAAATTGCTTGAACAGTTGATAACATGCTTTAGAAAATGCTAATAATTAAGAATCATTGCTTGCACATTTTATGTTTATTTTTAACCAAATTGATGGCACTGTTTACAATATATCGTAAGCTGACATGACAATAAATAAATAAAGACGCTTACTACAATTGCTAATAAGAATCTCTTCTTGGCTTTTTCCTTCTTTATAAGAGCAAATTGCCTAGAATTTATTTCTTTGAAAAAATGAAAGAAAAAGCCAATGACATTAATTAATTAATGTTTCAAACATGACTGGTTTGAGTTTATAAAATATGGAGCAGGCCATGGCTAGGGTATATAAATTGTAATTCAAATGTGCTTTTGTACGAATCAGTCTATTTAATAATGTAGAACTATGCAACTAAAAGACAGTTAAACTAGATATAGTTAACAGACTGAACTAAATTTCATTGAATGCCAAAAAAGGTTGAGAAAGCTGATTATTATTTTTGTAATTAATTAATGTAGGGTATATATGCCTGGTACTGTTAAATGTGTCCCTTGTATCTCTTTTAGTTTTAGTGCTTTCCAATCCATCAATCATTTATGCTATTATATTTTATGTATATTAATAAATCGAAAAGTTTATAAGAAATTTTAATTAATAATTTAATATATATATATTAATATATATGCTACTTGAAACTGTCTCTCTCCACATGTACGTACCTAGCTAATCAAAGATTCTAATCTGTGTATTTCAAACAACCATATTAGGCAAATTAAAATGACCCATGGCAGATATATCTAGCTAGACGTGTAGTTGAGTGCTTCCCTCAACAACTAATTCGATCAAGCATTATCATTCTCAGGCCTGATAATGACTAGCATTATTTATTCCAAATTGCAGTTCAGTTAATGTAAATAAGAGACTAAATGGCATCAATTAACACAAGAGAACAAACTGGTAAAATGACTGAAATGTTATTTTATTCAGGACTGAGGTTGAGATACTTTCCAATGCGCACCTAACTAAATACATTAATTTAACCTTTTTTTTTTTTTTTTTTTAGGAAGCTGATATCAGTACCTGCGCTACAGTATCCGCACCATAACTTTTATAACTGCCATAACAACTGGGGGGACCGTAAAATCTGCAGGACTAAATTTTTTTTCCCAAAGTATTAATATCTATACACGGAAGTATTTATACCTATGAACTGAAGTATTTATATCTATGAAATAAACAACTTTTACGTAAATAATTATTTTCTCATCTATATTTCTCAAACGTACCAGCGCCATAAATGCATGGTGGGGACCACTCAAACTAGATGGGGGACCATACACGTTTTTAGAGGTGGGTTTTTTTTTCTTCGTTCATTTTCGTCCATATTTCTGACGATCTGTGATGAATTTTACAAATCTAAAACCACTAACGTCTTCTATACAATTTTCTCTTTCAAATGAGATCCATGATGACGTACTTTCGAGCTCGTCGTCAAACAAGTATTTAAACCTACACTTGCATTATTTTTTACACATGACACTGGATGATATCTGAAAGTATTAATATCAAATACTCCAAGTATTTATACCTATGTATTGTAGTATTTATACCTATATGGTCAACTATTTTTGTTAGAGAAATGTTGCAAGTACTTTTTACATATGAATATATTACACTATATAACATCTGAAATTATTAATATCAAGTAATATAAGGATTCATATTTATGCACTGAAGTATTTACATCTATGTGGTCAACTATATTTGTTAGAAAAAGATTGACACATGCACGATTAGGGATGGTTGATACAGGAATGCGGGGTCCCCATTACTTCATTTAAGGAAAGTTGACGCGGGGACCATTAGGGACTAAAAAAGGAAGTGATCATATCAAGTGACGCCACAAGTATTAATATCTTATTTTGTAAGTATCAATTTCTTATCTTGCAAGTATTTATATTTATAAAGACTGACGCTGGACGAGTGTGGGGACTGAAAAGGGGGGACTAAGTAATTAGTGAGGACCATAGTACATCATGCCTTTAATGTACAATGCGGATACTGTAGCGCGGGGATGAAAATAATTAATTTTTTTTTAAATACCATCACTAAATAATAAAAAAATTGGAAATCAACTAGATTTTCACCACCGAATTTCATCTTCGGTATGGAATTCTGAAAACCAAAAATGAAGCTCGGTACTGAGTTTGAACCGGATTTGAACTTCAGTTTGAAGATACAGAAAATAAAGTTTGGATTCAACTAAATTTTCTTTTTTAAAACCGACCTTCAAGTGAAGTTTGGTTTCCGGATTATTGATTGTTTGGTAATATTTTTTTGTTTGAAAAAAAAATCGTTTAAACAGTGGTCCATGATCTTTCATATGGAAATTAATTCTAACGAAAGCTAAAATTTAATAGGTAAGTACATTTGTGGAAATGATGTTAAGCAGTTTAAAATGATTATTTGAACTTTAGAATGAGGATATGGATCCATAACGCATGTATGCAAAGCATCATAACCTTACTCACTCTTGTATTGAGTACTTATTTTGTCTACTAATCAACAAATTAACAACACGGATTTTTCTCTCTCTATTTATTTTATTTTATTTTAGCTTATTCTTATTTAATTAGTTATTTATTTATTTAACAAGAAAGACACTAGCTAGGAGTGTATAGGCTAGTAGCGTTGGGGTCACATGTACACTAGGACTCCATAAGCTAGGCTAGCACTTGCAAATTGCAATCAGGCAAGAGCTAGGCATGGGATCCTAGTGATTGGTAAACGGGCTGGGCCGGGTGGTCCGGGCAAAACTCGGACACGGGCACGGGTAGCCACGGTCACGGGCATCACGGGCACACGGGCACAACGGGTCGTACATCACGGGTTTTTTTTTTCAAAAATCCTTCCTTACCCGTTTAATACCCGCGCCCGTCACAGGTTCGGGGGCAGGACGGTCCGGTCCGTTCCGGGTCCGGGCCGGTTTTTTTTATACCCGTGCCCGTGACCGTGGTTGTATATTTGAACTCAATAATTTTTGTTATAATAAAATATAAATCAAAAATTTCTTAAATCAATTACTTTAAAAATAATTAAGCTCTTATTTTAAAACAATAGATTAAAAAATAAAAGTTACCCTCCTCTTTTATTCCGGACTTGGAACCGGCTATGTAAAATAACATAGGCAGAGTTCTAACTTTTTTTTTGTTAGTAATTTTTCGTTAAAATGAATAATTTAAAAACTAATTTAAATGTTTAGAAATTTATAATTTAAAAAATAACCATAAAGATTAAAAGAGATTATTGGTGGGTTCTGGTACTATTCGGGTTCACAAGGTTTTGGATCAATCACGGGTCAGCATTTTCTTGTGGAACCTCATTTCTTGTTTGATGAGTTTTGACATATTTCTGAAAGCTAGACATACTATTTGATTTTGCATACTCAAAATACCATTTCTTGCAACATTTTACCTTACATCGTAAAGTGTGCATAGTACCGTTCGGGAGGTAGGTCACTTCATACCAGGAGGACAACCAATTAGGAGTTGTCATTTTTTTAACCTATTTAAAAAAATAAATTTGAATTTCAAAAATAAAATCTAACCTATTCAAAAACAAATATAATTACTTTACATATTCAAAAACAGAAATCTAACATCTTTTATTAACCTATTAAAAATAAATCCGAATTTCAAAAATAAAATCTAACCTATTCAAAACAAATCTAATTACTTCACATATTCAAAAAAAATAAATCTAAGATCTTTTATTAACCTATTAAAAATAAATCCGAATTTCAAAAATAAAATCTAACATATTCAAAACAAATCTAATTACTTCACATATTCAAAAAAATAAATCTAACATCTTTTGTTAACCTATTAAAAATAAATCCGAATTTCAAAAACAAAATCTAACCTATTCAAAACAAATCTAATTACTTCACATATTCAAAAAAATAAATCTAACATCTTTTCTTAACCTATTAAAAATAAATCCGAATTTCAAAAATAAAATCTAACCTATTCAAAACAAATCTAATTACTTCACATATTCAAAAAAATAAATCTAACATCTTTTGTTAACCTATTAAAAATAAATCCGAATTTCAAAAATAAAATATAATCTATTCAAAACAAATCTAATTACTTCAAATATTCAAAAAAATAAATCTAACATCTTTTATTAACCTATTAAAAATAAATTCGAATTTCAAAAATAAAATCTAACCTATTCAAAACAAATCTAATTACTTCACATATTCAAAAAAATAAATCTAACATCTTTTATTAACCTATTAAAAATAAATCCGAATTTCAAAAATAAAATCTAACATATTCAAAACAAATCTAATTACTTCACATATTCAAAAAAATAAATCTAACATCTTTTATTAACCTATTAAAAATAAATCCGAATTTCAAAAATAAAATCTAACCTATTCAAAACAAATCAAATTACTTCACATATTCAAAAAAAAAAATCTAACATCTTTCATTAATCTATTAAAAATAAATCCGAATTTCAAAAATAAAATCTAACATATTCAAAACAAATCAAATTACTTCACATATTCAAAAAAAAAAAATCTAACATCTTTCATTAATCTATTAAAAATAAATCCGAATTTCAAAAATAAAATCTAACATATTCAAAACAAATCTAATTACTACACACCTAACAAATCTAACATAAACTAAATAAATCTAACAAATCTAACATAAAATAAATCTTACAAATCTAATTACTTAACAAATTTAATAAATCTAACATTCAATAAATATAACAAATCTAATTACTTAACATTCAATAAATCTAACATAAACTAAATCTAACATTCAATTTAAATTCTAAATTTCTCTACAAAAATAAATCTAACATCAAATTTAATTTTTAAATTACTCTACAAAAATAAATCTAACATTCAATATTTCAATCTAACAAAATTTAATCTAACAAAATGTAATCTAACAAAAATTAATGTTACCTTTTTAATTTTGCGGGAAAATCTTCGAGAATACCTTCGTAATTCCGTTTGCGTATTTGTTAAATTAACAACTATATTATTTTTAACAATAAAATTAAAATTGGAGAATAATAAAAATATTGAGATTGAGATTGAGATAATGAGAGATGAAAATATTGAGAGAGATGTGAAAATTTGTAAGGAATGGGTGTATATTTATAGAATTCTGTTTGGAGGGATTAAAATTTGAATTTAAAAAAAAACGGAAAAAAAAAATGGGTAGGGGTCCGGGTAGAAAGTGGGGTTGTGGGGCATAAGGCGAATGGGGGGAAATTTGAGTTTAAATTTTGAATTTTAGACCAAAAGTAAAAAAAAAAAAAAAAAAAATCTGCCACGGGCTCACGGGCAGGGACCTCGTCACGGGCACGGGCAGGGACCCCGTCAAGGGCACGGGCAGGGACGCACGGGCTCACGGGCACGGGCGTCACGAGTACGGGTTACGGGTACGGGGGTCCGGGTTCTCACGAGTATTTTTTATAAAAAACCGAATCCGGCCCGTTTAATACCTGTGGCCGTGTGCCCATGTGCCCGTGTGCCCGTGTGCCCGTGTGCCCGTGTGCCCGTGTACCCGTGGCACGAGCACGGTCCGGTCTAGGCACGAGCACGAGCGAACCGGTCCGGGTTGGGTCCCCGGGAGCATTTACCAAACAATATGGGATCCCATGCCATATAAATAAAGGCATGCATGACAATGTCATCTCTCCCTCTCTCGATTTAGCATTTTATGTGTGGCATATATATGCCGAATTTTTTATAAATATATAAAATACGAAATTATTGGAACAATCTATACATTTTTTGGGCGGAATTAAAAAACTATCCAGACCAATTACACAATCATTGATTTCATAACCTGAAACCGCTGACATGGTGATTCATCATAGAACCGCTCACAATATGTCATACATCCTAAAACCGCTGACATAGTCATCAGTTTTAGGCTAAGAAACCGATTATTTAGTCATCGGTTCTGGATGATGTTTGTTTAATTATATTTATAATTAGTTTAAATTAATTAATTAAATTTAAATTAATTAAATTAATTTTGATTAATTAAGTTAAATTAAATTAATTTTGATTAATTATTTTAATTCATTAATTTGGATGTTCCCTCCAACAAAAACTTTCACACATATCATATTTGATTTTTGGTTGATCTGGATAACAAACATCTAAAAAAAATTAACGTTACAAAATTAATTAAAAAACTAACAATGTACAAACAAAAAATAAAATAATTCACATCAAAATTAAAGTTCAAAATGAAATTAATTAAAATTAATCTAAGTTAACTGAAGTTAAATAAAATTAATTAAAAAATAATTATTCCGAATTAATTAATTAAAATAATTAATCAAAATGAATTAAAATAATTAATCAAAATATAAATAAAATAATTAATCAATATTAATTAAATTTAATTAATCAAAATGAATTAAAATAATTAATCAAAATGAATTAAAATAATTAATCAAAATGAATTCAAATAATTAATCAATATTAATTAAATTTAATTAATCAAAATGAATTAAAATAATTAATCAAAATGAATTAAAATAATTAATCAAAATGAATTAAAATAATTAATCAAAATGAATTAAAATAATTAATCAAAATAAATTAAATTTAATTAATCAAAATTAATTGAATTAATTTAAATTAATCTAAATTAATTTAATTAATTTAAAATAATTTTAATATAATTAAACAAGCATTGATCTATGGCATCCAGAACCGATGACTATGTCAGCGGTTCTAGGATGGATGACATAGTCATCATTTCTAGGAGGGATGACATATTGTGAGAGGTTCTAGGATGGATCACCATGTCAGTGGTTTCAGGCTATGAAACCGATGATTGTGTGATCAATCTGGATAGTTTTTGAATTCCGCCCAAAAAATATATAGATTGTTCAAATAATTTCGTATTTTGTATATTTATAAAAATTTCAGATATATATGTGCATTAAACAGTGCAGTGCAGACTGCAGAGGTCGATCTCAAAAATGGAATCAATGCATGCATGTGTCTGATTAATATATATGCATGTGTACCGTAATCCATCAATGTCCTGAATAATTAAGGTACTAGATAGATGCACCAAAAGCAACTCATCAGTAAAATAACAACAACAACAATAATAATCCAGCTAGCTAATAACATTGATGATATTTCATTCTAAATAGTATCAACTTCAAACCTATATATCAAATCAGCTTCAAACGGCGAATCCAAATCATTTCAACAAATCTACTTCATGAGTGATGCAATTACATGAAAAATTGTGAAGAAGGAGATTAATTTCCTTGCTGATTTCCAATGGAGCAGTGATTTATGAATACAAAAGTAGCAAAAAGGGAGTAGGGGAAGGTGTTTTTGTAGTTAACAACTCTCTCTCGCTCTTATCCATTCAGCTCTGGTTGAGAGTAAGAGATGGTTTGAGTAAATAGATCTACTATTGATTTGAATCAACTAAACAGTCGAATTGAATTTGCTTTTTGATGATGGAGACCTTAATTAATATAATGTCGTCTGTGCACATTTCTTATCTTTTTCTTCAGTTTGCTGATCACTTCAGTTAACAGTAATTAATGTTGTTATTTTTGTGTACTCTTAACTCAACTGTTCCTAACTACTGTACTGTACATACCCGGAAGGCTAGTAATATATCATTTGGAATGAATTCGGATCCTTGAAAGTAACTCAAAATCTGGTCCAACGTCCGATCGAGATCTGCATGAATATTAAAGGAGTACTATAAATTCTACAGCGGACCAAATTGAATTGACCCAAATTCTGATCGAACACTCCTGCTCCGGATACAAACTCAAATTTTATCATATCAATTTATTGTGTTGAGCAATCTAAGGGGACTTGAACCATTTCAATCCCATCATATTTCGAGCAATAATTATATGGCAATTTGAACCAGGTGTATGTCTTGCGTTTTGTATTGTGGCATTACGAAAGCAAAGTTGACACATTATACAGGTTGTGCTTTCAAGCACTGTTGTAAACAATATTTGTTTTGGCCGGTTAGTAGCTGGAATGATCAAACCGTCACGAATTTTCCCAACTAATCAATCAATTATTCTCGATTAATTGCTTGACAGTACCTTGTCAGTCAGACGAGACGAGCGCATACTGTTATTTACAACAATGCTATCAAGTAATAATTTCCTAATCTAGGAAAATTCAATAATTCATAACTAGATAGAATGTCTAGATCAAATATGCCCACTAATCAGTTTCTCAGTACCTTAATTGCGAACTCATATAAGTGATTTGCACTTAGGGCTGTTCAATTTTTAAAACAATTAGAGCTTCTAAAAAGTGAGAATTTGGATGGTTATGATTGTAGTAATATATAAATTAGAAAGTTATTGGTAATGACAATTTAAAGCACTTGAACAAGAAAAATAAGCAGAGAATTCGTGTGTTTATCCCAAAGCTGCCTCGGTTGCATTAGAAAAATTGCCAGATCCCAGAAAGATTACAATGAGAATATATTACTATTGATATTATTTTCTTTATTATATTTCTAGCTACAACTACAATACATATAGTATTTATTTTATTTTAGCCACTCTCTCTCACTATCGCTACAATCCAAGAACAAGGGTCACAAAATAAAAAGAAATGAAGCCCACACCCAACCTAGCAGACAAACCTCTAAAAAGAAGAGCCCATCACCCCCAGACAAGTAAGTCCGGGCCCAATCGAAAACCAACACTTAACCGAAGCAAGTGAGCTTCAAGACGCCGAAATTCCAGGAACCCTACAACTACAGTTCTACAGTACCAGATAACTAGGCAGTAGGCACTAGCACTCTAGCAGCCTTCTTTCAGCGTCTCTCTCGTTTCCATGAATCTAAACGATTTATTATTCAACTTGCGTCCATCACCAATTCACCATCCGCATCTATTTTTATTTTATTTTATTTATTTATTATTGTTTTGTTTACTTTAATTTGATATGTTCCTCGAAGAACAAGAACACAGGCTAGCCCAGGCTAAGCTAAGCATACATGGGGAAACAGGTGTCTTCGCCGCCGGTGTTCCAGAGGAAGTGAGCATAGCTGGCAGCATGGTAAGCGTTCCCTGGATCAGCTTCTATTGCCTCAAGATAATTTTCCTCCGCACCGCCTATGTCATCCTTCACTAACCAAAGGAACGTCGCATACTTGTTAAATGCTTCCCCGTCCCCCGGCTTTACTGCCACCGCCTTCTTGTAGTAGTACTCCGCTCTGCACACCACACCAAATTTTCTCAATTTATCATGCCCAATTCACACATGCCTTGTGCAATTCACTAACCAAGGGATCTCTCTCTCATATAATTTATATGGGTAAATACATGCCTTAATAGATATAGAAAAAGGACCAATTCTACAAATTAAAATTCACACATGGCTTGTGCTATGCCTATCCAGCATGGCATCTCTGATCTAATTTTTACTGCTAAATGCATTAATAGATATGTTAGGCATTTCATCATACAACTTATGCGCGCCCCGTTTTATTCTAAATAAGGAGCAATTGGGCACACAATTTGAATACCAGATTTCAGATTGATGATGAACTTTTAGGATTTGGCAATATTTAGACATGTATAAAAAGCAATGTAAAAGAGGATGCAACAATTTAAATTTACCTCTCATTGTCATGGAGAACAAGTTGGAGAAACTGGGCGAAATTGGTAAGGAGAAGAGAGCTTTCAGGATCCTGCTGAACAGCCTGCTGATAATGGAGCTCAGTTTTCACATAATCTGGGTAGGCATCGTTCTCCATCTCCACTATCACTGGCTTCACCAGCCATTTCAGAACATCCGGATCCATAAGCGACTCATCTGTGAAACTGGCTTGCATCTCTTTAGCTTCTTCCACTATACGGCTCCAAGCCGCCTCCTCATCTTCTTCTTCTCTCACCACCTCGACATTCACATCTCCTGCCACCTTTGAAGGAGTACCAGCAGGTTTTATCTGCTGAGAATGAGATGAAGACGGACCTTCTGATCGACCATCATCTGTGGACCCAGCAACAGGTCCGACCTTCCGTCCTCCACCGCCACAACCTCCTACTGATGCTGCCTTTCCACTTCCAGGAGAGAAGGTCTTCACAACAGCAGCCTGATCGAACTGCAAATTGGTCTTCTGCTCGAAATTACTGTCCATCACAACCACCGCACTGGCTTGTGGCTGTGATAAAGGTAAAGGAGCAGCTAAGGCAACCGAACCAGTCATGGAATAGACGGTAAAATTGGCAAGGAGGAGCATAACCGAGACCATGAGAGTCGGTGTGCCGGAGAATATTTGCTGGAATAACCAGACAAAAGAGGCATGCATGTCTTGCTGGACCCTGCCGAGGATGTCCTGTATATCCTCATAAAACAGACCTTGCCTCATATAAAGACTGTAACTTTGCAACTCCCTGATCATAAACACCATGGATGAGAAGGCCTTGTTCACCGAGCAACAGGCACTCCCTCCCACCTCCCACAAGCCTTCATCCCAATTCGTCACCTTCTGGTTCTTTTTCTTCTGTTTTATGATTCGAAGAGAGGCCGGGAGATCACAATTATTGCCTATGCCGCCTTGTGGGATGCCAATGGCCGATGGTCCAAAGCCGCTCACTTGCCATGGCTGATTACTGGCGGGGGACAGTACCAGACCTGAGTTAGAAGAAGTGGAGGGCATTGACTCTGACACTGCATCAATATCGAAATTGAAATTTTGTTGGTTGTTGCCGCCACGGTTTCCATTTCCACCGAGTATCAATTCCTGAAGCTTCTTAGCAAATTCCTCGTCTTCATCAAAAACTTGAAAATCAGCACTGAGAGCCCTCCGCAAAGTTTGCCTTTTTTTCCTGTCGCCATCGCCATCGCCATCGCCAATCTCTAGGGATTGGCTTCTGTAAAGACTGCTGGATTGGTTACCGAGGAAAGGGGACCGGCAGTTGATCCGACAGGCTAGTGAGAGATCACGAGCCCTGTTTCTGGCCTGTCTTCTAGTGGAAGAGTGCGAGGAGATGGTGGCAACGATTTTAGATGAGGAAGGAGATGGGGTGGGAAGTGGTGCTGGGGCGGCGGCCCTGGTGGCTGGTAAGCGGATGCATGAACTGGCCATCCCTATACCAATTGATGGGAGGCACAGGGAGACAGTTCAAAACCCACTCAACTCACCCAAAGCCCGAACAAGAGTTAGCGATAATAATAATAATAATAATAATAATAATAATAATAATAAGAGTCCCTCAATAATCAATTCCCAAAAGAAAAGAATATATAAAGAACTTGGCTCAAGTCAAAATCCCCAGATTGATTGCCCGTGAGAAAACGATGAATTGAATCAACTAAATAAATAATTGGAAGTTGGAAGAGAAAATTAGGAAGATATTTGCTTGGCTTTTGCCCTTCAATGGTTAGAAAGAATTAGTATAGACTATAAGAGAGGTTTTTTTTAAGGAAACTACAAGTCTAGAAGAGAAAAGGGAAGCGAGAGCCGTGACTCGTGAGGAGCAGAAAGAAGAGAAATAGAAAGAAAGTTCACTGGAACGACTGAATGAATCATGAATGTGAATGGGCGGCCTATTTATGCGGCATGCTCTCCGTCTCCGCAAATCGGTCTGGCTCTGGCCCACCCAAAATGGAATTTAACAGAGTTGTTTTAGTTTCATACAGCGCCAAATCTATACAAGCAAAGCAGCAATGTATATACTATATAATGCGCGCGCTGCATGAAGCCAAAATAACTTTATTAAAATATTTGCTCAAAAAATCAAGGGATAAACCCGATACGGCCGTACGCCCGATCCTTCTAGAGACCAGCTAATAATTCGTTATTTCGGAATTATTTTTAAGGAATAACCTATTATTAATTTATTATTTCCTAAATAGTAACTAAATATCATTTCTGGAAAAATCGGGTTCGGGAAACAAATCCCAAATCAAATCCATCAGCCCTTAAATCGGGTTCGTACCCTTCACGAAAATATTCTCCATCTTTGCGGACCCCTGCTCCCTCAACTGCAAAGCAAAATAGCTACAAAACTAGGCACCTCACAATTTCACCCGAAATTTTTATAAAAACAAATAAAACTGAACATTCTGAACCCAAATTAGAAAAAAAATTTAAAATCTGTCCAATCCAATCCAGAGAATAATTCTCCACATTCAGACCTTCTCAGAGAATAATTCTTTAGATTTGTATTTTCTTTAATTAAAATAGAAAATCTTATGATTTATTTATTTTTATTAATTTCTTAGAAATATGTTTTTATATCTTTGAAAATAGATAGAATACTATATAATTGAATTTATTAGAAAGACTATAATAAATAATCTTGATCAATATTTATCAGGCCAAATTTTTTACGGCTGTAAAAATTAAAATATTTCTTTGTGTTATTGGAAAAAAATAAAAATATTTTGAATCTCAGTTATTGATCTCGGTTCAAAAGACACTTCTAGGTAAATATAGAAAATATTGTGATCCTTCTAATTTAAAAAAATAAGAATTTTCTCTGACTTTTGTCAGACGAAATGATTTCTCATCAAAAAAAATTTCAAAATGGATACAATATCTTAGAATTTAAATGTACTAGAAGGACCACAATATTTTGGTTTTTTTTTTACTCAGAAGTGACTTTTGAACCGAGATAAATAACTCAGATTCAAAACATTTTTTTTATTTTCAAATAACGCACAAAGAAATTTTAAATTTTTCTTACATCCGTAAAAAATCCGTCCTGAAAAATATTGATCTGAGTTACTTATCGCAGTTATTTTAATAAATTCAATTATATAGTATTTTATCTATTTTCAAAGAAATATAAACAATATTTTTAATATTTTAATAAAAAAATCGTTAAATTTTCTATTTTAATTTAAAAAATAAAAAACATAAATTATTCTCCAGAAATTCAAATATTTTTCGGAAAATATTTTTTTGAAGAAAAGATCTAGATCTAGAGAATTATTCTCCGGATGGAGCAGATTTAGAATTTTTCTAAATTTGAGTTCATAATGTCAGATTTTATATATATTTTTTAGAGAGTGTCTTCTATGGACATAAGGACCTATTTGTAAAATGAACATATGTTTATTTTTAAAGTTCAAACAGTCGATCCGAACCGTTCATCTTGTTCTCCATATTAATATGTGCTTGGAGACCAAATTTTACATTTTTCTGAATTTTTTTACTATTTATTAAGATGGGTACAAAAAATATCAAATTTAGACCATTGAATTTTGTACCCATCTTAATAAATAGTAAACAAATTCAGAAAAATATAAAATTTGGTCTCCAAGCACATATTAATATGGAGAACAAGATGAACGGTTCGGATCGACTGTTTGAACTTTGAAAATAAAAATATGTTCATTTTACAAATAGATCCTTTGTCCATAGAAGTCGTTGCCTATTTTTTAATATTAATAAAAAAATTGTCAATTCCTCCTGGGAATACAGAAATTAATTAAAATATGAAAAAAAAAAACTTTCGAGGAACGGACATTTAATTTTTGCAAAGCAAAATAGACGATGGAAGATTGAGAGAGATGTATGTGGAACGGTGCGGTGATTGTGATAAATCAACAAGTGGCTGTGGTAGTAAATATTGTGAGAATCACGTGCTAATGAGACTATGAGAGAGAGGTGGAGACTATGTTAGAACCGTAGAAATTGGTTGACATTTTGGATTCAGTACCTTAATTTCCAATATTTACCCAAACTACGTCACGTCAATTTTTCAGATTAGCATTTTTTTTTATTGTTTTAGTGAAACTATACAAACCAAAATTACAATGTAGAGTTAGTTACATTATAAATATTAATACATTTTTAATCCTTGGAAATAGTAATTATAGCGCAACGAAATGTTTTATTAATCTTATTAAATTCTGAATCACATATGGATCCTTTCAATCCTCAATGAATTAAACTTTAATTACAATTTTATCTATTAATATATCATATCATACTTTAGTAACTTTAATTTCGTATTTTATAGGTTCTCCTATACTTCAAAATTTTACTATATTTAATAACAAAAATTTTAAATTTATAAATTTATTGTATTAGTATTAAGAAGTGGAATATGAGTAGGAATTTTCCAATTTATTTTTATTAAATAATCAAGCAGATCATTTATTATTGCTTTACATTTTTTCAATAAAACCTCCATCATTTAGTCGACAAAATAGAGAAGGAAACTATAGCATGACGTGACTAACACACCTGAACATGTCACGTGTCCAAAATTTATTTTTACGTGGCGTGACTTATTGCATTTAATTATTGTTTTTAAGTTTAAGTTAGTTGAAAGAAAATAATAACAAAATGTACTAAAATAAGAAACGGTTACGAAAAATATTATAATTAAGAAATATTATTGAAAAATTTGGTCATGTCACATGTTACGTGACATGACTTGATGTGCCCAAGTAAATATGTATGACGCGGTGTGGTGTGATGTGACTAAGATAGTGGATGACAGTTACATCAGGCGATACGTGAGTCGCGTCATGTGATAGACACACGTGGCTAATTTTCTTCTCTACATTGATGCCCATGATACTATCATTTGCAGATCCATGTAGGAATTGCTTAGGCACTTGTCTACTTCTGGATTTGATTTTTTTTTAACTAGTACTAATTGTTCAATGTGTATGTCCCTGATTCGATGTAGTGCCTGCTCCTAGCCCAAATTAGTATAATTCTTGAACTGATTTCTACTAAACTTTGGTCAATTATGCATTTTTTTTTCCAGATCTGTGATCCTATATTTCGTAAAGAGAACGAAGGAGAAGAAGAGAAGAAGAATGGTCTGACGGTGGAACTTATCAATACAATTCTAAAGAAATAGGTCGGCTGAACTTTTTGGGTCTGTTATTATTCAATACTTATATTTCGGTTAAATTTTAATCTAAGTTTTGACTTCAATTTGCTAATTGGCTAAGTCTCACGTTGAACTGTGTCAAACAAATTTTTAATTAGCTTAGAAAAAATATTTCATATTGTGTAGATCGATTTTATAATTATAACATATTTTATAATAAACATAGTTATAAGAACTGAATTGTATATAAGAAATAAGTTGTAATTATGTATTCGATAACTTAATGAGTTTAAGTACAATTAGGTATTTAAATTAAATTAGTGTCTTATTCTGACAGAGCCCCTATGATACGACAAAAATAGAGTTTCAAATTTGCCAAGCTTTTCAGAACTTCGCAGATTAAAAAACAATCATTACGTTTTATAAGGTTCAAATGAAATGTATTAAATGTGTAGTAATATTTTTTTTGTTTGGAGGAAGTGTGGTAACTTGTATATAGTGTAGAACTAGGGTATTCTTAAGTTTATCAAGCTATTTTGTGAATTAAACTCTAAAATATATTGGATTGATTTAAAATAATTAATTTGAACCGTTGAAACTAGTCAATCTTACGAGTGATGCGTCTACATGTAAAATTTTTGAACTTCTGAATTACTTTAGTATAAAGTAAAGCGGTCAAAATTAGAAGGTTTGTAGATTAATTTTAATGTATTCATTTTTTGAATAATTTTTTACCACTTGACTCTCTACCAAATTAATTCGAAAATTTAAAATTTTCATATGTAGACGCACCACTCGTAATGCAAATGGATTTCAATGATTCATATTTATTATTTGAAGCCAAGCCGATAAGTTTTAGAGTTGAGTTCGCAATAAACTTGGTAAACTTAGAAATACCATAGGTCTACTCCTTGTATATATCAGTGTTGTAAAAAACAAGCTTAACAGCTGATTAAACGATCGTTTAATCGTTAACGGCGGCCAAACCGTTATGAATACAGTTAACGGATGCCTGTTTGGGGATGAAAATGATTAATTGGCCGTTTTTTTCCGATTAATCGGCCGATTTTCCATTTAATAGTCCGTTTATTCCCATTTATTCCAATGAATATTTATTTTCACATTATTATTTTTTGGTGATAATGTATGATAATAAGTTTTATAAATCATGTATTGTAGTTTCATTTGTACTTGGATATACATCTAATATTTTTCATATTTGTTTTTTCTTCTTACTTACTTTTAAATTGATTAATTGTTCTATTATTTATATAAAATATATATTTTTCTTACTTACTAATGCAATTTTTTTCAATTAGTATGACATGTTCACATATGAAATTAAGTTATTATCGTAAATTAAATTTAGTTATTTTATGTTGGAATGTTACATTTTTTTCAAATAATATGTTATTAATATTTGAAAAAACTTAATTTTTTAATTTTTTTTTCATTAAATAAATGTGTTACTTATTGATATAAAGTGCTTATGTGTTGTTATTAAGAAGAAACAAGCATAGTGTCATGTTATAATAATATAATCAAGTTAAATTAAGTTTATTTGATAAGTTTGATGACTTAAATTTTTTTTTAATAAATTATGAATATATATAGACATAATTTTTTCTATAATTAATAAATATTGCCCGTTCTTAATTAAAGATTCCGTCTGCATGCAATTTTAGAAATTTTAAATTGGATAAAGAAAAATGAAGTTGCCCCTTGATCTTCTAGGTGTTCACCTTCGACAGGTGATGCGTACGTTGTACTGGATCTGTTACTGTTACGTACCCGGCCCTGTCCCTGTGGTTCGAGACTTGGAGTTATATATGTAATTGGCAAATATCATCTGAGTTCTGAGATATCTCATATATATTTTGCGTGACTTTTTAAAAAAATCTCAACTGTTGAAACACGTTAATTCTTCATGGATCTCAGAGCTCAAATAATTTTAATTCAATCCCCTGCGCTATTAATATCGATCCCCGAATAGGCACCGGACACGTCGATCGGGTCACGCAATATATCATGAGATATCTCAGACTCAGAGGATATATATATATATTGGATATGGCATGAACAGAACAGATAGATCACCCACCCATACTCCATTACTCCCAAGTCCCAACCCTTTCATATGCGTCAGGCAGCTTTCCGTGTGTCACCGCGCGTACTCCCATCCCCTGCATGCCTTTTTTTTTTGTCACGTGCATGCAATTCATACACGTACTTTTTATTATTATTTATTTTTCATTATCTAATTAATGCAGGCTAGGTGCGAGTCATTATATATAATTATTCATTAATCATTTCTTGCGGGCATAATATAATTAACCTCCTTTCGGCTTTATCGCGTGCATGCATGCTTATTTAATCCTCGATCAATCGGATTATTACGCAACTAAAAAGTTAATTAAGATTGTATTTACAAGTAATATATATTGTTCCGTATAATTCTCTCTAAAAACATTAGAGATCGATCGTTTGATAGCCTGGCAATGAAGTTAAAGAAATGCGGAATAGCAAAGTACGTAATTATTTATGCTGAAAAATTATCTCAAACTATATATGTGAAATAATTATTATACATTTCATATATATAACGTATACGTCAAGGATAAGTAGAGATAACTAATATCTCACATATAGCGGTAATAATTTTTTTATTATCTCTAGCTCTACTTTATTCCTTTATCGAACGTAACTAAGAAATAAAGATGTTTATTATTACCATGCTAGGTAAAGAGAGATAACACCAAAGATTGTAATTGGTGAAGATTATATGATAACTCCAATGATCATGTTAGGTGTGATCGTGTTTGGTAGAGAAATAAAAAGATAACTCTTATCTTTTTAACATAATAAGAGTTCTCTTTTTATTCTTTCACTTTATCACTTTATGGTGTATGATTAAAACATAAAGATAGTTTTCTTTTTTCATAAGATTATTTATTTGATACGGAGATAACTCCAAAAAATAAAGACATAGTTTTTATTTTCATAGCTAACGAGGATAACTTCTTGTTTGATATAAAAATTAACTTAAATTTATATAATATTGTTAGGTAAGACTATATTTGGTAGAGAAATAACGCGGAAAGATAAAAAATTAATTAATTTATTTTATTAATAAGTTTAAGTTAAAGCGGTATTTTTTATTAATTACTATGATATTGTTTGGTACAGGAATAACTTCAATATTATATATATTTGATGAGAGATAATATGAAAGAACAATTAAGTACATAACTATTATCTCATATAATTAATAGAGATGAAAAATGATAATTTTCTTTACCTCTGAACATTATCTCTCTACAGAACATAAATATATAAGAGATAAATATCATTATTATTTTTATTTTTATGACATTTGGTACAGTGATAACTCTGAATGCCATATTTGGTCAAGATCAGGGAGAATTCAGATCTAGTGAAGCAACTCAATTTTTGAGTTTTAGATTGGGATCGTCTGATTCGAATCCGCATTCGAATCCGCAACAATTCATTCTGAAGTGAAGCACACACATTCCGAGTAACGAATTTGAATCCCAAAGCAATCCCGATCGAGCAGATTTGAATCGGACGGTCTCAATCCAAAATCCAAAATTGAGTTATTTTAGGGTATCCATACCCGATTAGGGATGCCTTCAAGACCCTTGTTTGGTGCGTAAAAAGTTTCATGACATTGTATGGTACAATTATGTTTGATTAGAGAGAGAAATAAAGGAATCATCTTTTTATCATTACATTTGATTTAATATATATGATAAGAGAGTTATCTTCTTACCCTTTTGTTTTATTACTGTATCACGTACTGCCGAAAGATAGAGATCATGTAGATTTCTTTTTTCATGAGTTTAATTGGTACGGAGATAATTCCAAAAAATAAAAATGTAACTTTTATTTTCATAGCCAACAAGCAGATAACTCCTTGTCTGATATAATAAGTTAACTTTAATATATATGATATTAGGTAAGATTATATTTGGTAGAAAATAAATGTGAAAGGATAATAATATTTTTTTTTCTTTTACTAATAAGTGTTATCTATTTAATTGTTTATATTATATTTCTATCAAAATCAAGAATCTAAATAACGATTATCGCGTCATCACAGGAAAGTTAAAAAAGCTATTGTGAATAGCGTAGCTATAGCGAATGCTATCCAACATAGCATTTTTTTTCTTCAAAAAATATATTATATAATTCTACTAATTATAAATATTATCTAAAGTGTCATAGAGCAATAAGTAATAACAAATTGATTAAGAAATTATAATATTCATATTGAACCAGTACCAACTTCAAATCACTATTCAAAATATTCCTAGTAATATCATAAACTATTCATCTTTTTTCATTCAAAATAATCTAAGCATCATGACATAAAATATATTTTTTTTCTATTCAAAATAACTTAAGCATCATGTTATAAATTATCTATATTTTTCAATTTAGAAGCAAAAGCAATATGGGAACAAGATTTCTCGTTACTCATGTCACCAGTCTCACTTCTGATATCTCCAGGTCTTGTCTCCAAAAACCTTCCCCGATTGATAGAACGTCCTGCTATTGACACTTGAAAAAGCAGCTTTCAATCTCATCGCTTTGGTGAATCACTTGAATAAACTTTTAATTTGAGTATTGAAATAAAAGCCTATGTAGCATAGTGTGCGTTATTTGCGCCACATGCTACACGCTATAGCGGTTGTAGTTGAAATATTGCACTTTCATCTTATAGCTTAATACGTGTTTAAGGTCCGAAAATGCTAGAGCGCGCTATTTAGAACACTAATCAAAATAATAAGTTGAAATGATAAATTTTATTACTGCAATATGTTTTGTTTAAATTGGATTTGGAAGAGGATCTGGGGGAAGATTAGTTTCAATTTTGTAGAGAGATAAGAAACCCTAAAAGAGAGAGAGGGCGCCCGGGGTAGTATTTTAAATTAAAAGAGAGAAGGAACCTTACGGAAAAGAAAATTCGAATTTTCAAATAGGTAAAATATATATTGAGGAGGTATTCAATTACACTATTTTATGGTATTTTATGGTGACACAACTTGACACCATATTTTAATAAGTTACTTTTGAGATTTTAAGGTCTAAACAATTGATCCGAGCCGTTCAACATTATCTCCATATTAAAATGGATTTGGAGACCAAATTTTATATTTATTGGAATATTTTTAGTATTTATTAAGATGTGTACATAATTATTGTTTTCAAATAATTTTGGATTATTGAAATACAATAATTTTCAAAAATTCTAAATAAATAGTAAAGAAATTCCAAATAATATAAAATTTGGTCTCCAAATACATTTTAATATAGAGATCATGTTGAACGGTTTGGATCGCCTTTTTGAATTTTGAAATCGAAAAAATGACTTACAAAAATATAGTGTCAAGATGTGTCACTATTAATTTTTATGGTGTAATTAGATCCCTCCTCAATCCTCATATATATTACAGAGGTAGTATTTTATTAATCATTTACGTGAATATCTATATTAAATACATGAGATAATATATGTTGAGCTCATACATATATATAGAGTAAATCTAGTGTGTGGCGTGCTCACCAAGAGAGTTTGGTGAGCACAACTATAAAAATGCATCGGATCGAGTTCAAATGACGAATTCAAATCGTTGAAATCTATATCCTTTGTGAGTGATGCATGTACATGCAAAATTTTGGAAGTTTCGAATTCATTTGCTATGAGGTTAAGCGGTCAAAGTAATGAATATTTTAATAAGTTATTCTATTAGTTGTTTTATATATTTATTTTTCATCATTACTTTGACCGCTTGACTTCGTAGCAAATGAATTCGAAACTTCCAAAATTTTGCATGTACATGCATCATTCACGAAGGATATAGATTTAAACGGTTTGGATTCGTCATTTGAACCCAATTCGATGTATTTTTAGAGTTGTGCTCACCAAACTCTCTTGGTAAGCACGTCACACTCTAGATTTACTCCATATATATATATATATATATATGCAAGTGCAAGACCTGGTGAGATCATGCATGGACCCCATGGCAATTTCGAAAATGAATTTGGGCCGTTGAGTTGTTTAGACCAGTCACAGTCAGTATCCCAAGACCCCAAACCAACTGAACTGACTGACTACCGCTAATTATAATTAATTACCCCTTGGCCCTTCCTCAATCATCAATTAAATTAAATTGTTTTATTAACACCACTGGACTGGACTATCTATCTAGTTTATAGAAATAAAACAACAGATTACCATCATATATGGATGTTGACATCGATCCGCACCTATATGTGGTATTTTCTCACGACCAAACATCATTCATTTTATTTATTTACGGCGGTAGTTGGCTAAAATGCATGCATCTAATAGAACGAACCAAATCAAAAGTTTAATTATTGCCACCTCCCATTCATATTTATCTATGTCTATACGAGTGAGAGGGAGGCTACGGTACTACGCATATGCACAGTGTACATCAGTTCGTACTATAAATCAATCGATATTTCTATTTTTAAAATTTAAACAGTTAATTTAAATCTCTTAATATGATCTACATATGAAAATTTACTTGAACACTAAATTTTACATTTTTTTCATAGTATTTTAGATAGGTAGAAGATCTATACTTTTGAATAATCTGATTAAATGATTTTCTATCTATATAAATAAATAGTAAAATAATTTTAAAAAATATAAAGTTTTATTTTCAAGTACTTTTTTAATATAATAATCATATCTAACTGTTCAGATAGACTATTTTGTATTTTAAAAATAAAAATATCAATACATGCTACAGACCAGTTAGACCTGCGCTGTGCATAATAACGTAGGTAGGATATCAGTCACTCAGTTAGGGCCTGTTCAGTTGCCATCCCGCGTGTTACTGTTCACGCGGGGAAAAAAAATTTTAGTTGAACTAAATTTTTTTTCCCCCGTGAACAGTAACTCGCTGTTTACTATTCACCCGTTCCTGTACCCATTCTCGTTCCCTGGCTGCAGGCCGAACAGGCTCTTAATCATTTTACATTCAAGTTGCAGATTGCTTCTGCTTGTAATCGCAGCTACTATTAACACAGCATGGGGCACGGGGCTAGGTAGCAATAGATACATAGGAAGGCCTACATAGTATATAGTATATACAATAATACAAAGAGTGAGTCTATGGTGATATGCATATTACGGGTTGATCCGTAATACAGGTCAATACTTCTGTTTTCAAAATCTTAACGGTTGATCCGAACCGTTCAACATGTTCCCCATATGAATATCTACTTGTAGGCCAAATTTTATATTTGTTAGAATTTTTTTACTATTTTTAAAATAGATAGAAAATCACTTGATCTGAAAATTCTAAACCATCCAAAAACAATTATTTTTTACTTATCTAAAAAAATAATAAAAATATAAAATTTGTTCTGCATGTACATATTTATATAAAAAATATTTTGAACACTTCGATCCACCATTAGAATTTTAAAAGCTAAAATATTAATATGTATTACGTACTAAATCGAAATATACATATTAGCATAGACTCAGTAATATACATACATATTAGCATAGACTCAGTAATATACAAATGCGAAAACACAGACAGCTCAAATTGGGGCACCCAATTGTCGTTTTGCGAGTTGGGGTTCACTAAGAGACAAGGCGGCCGAAATAAATATCTACGGACAAGAGCTGCTAGTAAATGAACGGTTCAAAGAGAAGATGTAAAAGGAGAAAAATCCAAGAATCAAACTGTGTTGTGTTGTGTAGTCATGTAGTAGTGTACATCACAGGTTGACCCACTCCGAGATTGGGAGAGTACATGAGCGGTTTACAAATCGGTTCCGACGATCAACAATTAAAACAGTCAGGGTCTTTGAATTTGGAAATCTGAATGTTATTTATTATTATGTCAATTTTTTTTTTTTTTTTGATTGAAAGCCCTTGGGCGATTTTTTTTTTAATTTAGAAATTATATCTAAATTCCTAAACAAAGTAGCCAATTGGAGCAAAATTTTTGAAAAATGAACTCCACCGGATTCGGCAACCGGTGTGGATTGAAAGACCCGGCCTCCACCGGATTGGGCAACCGTTGGAGCCATTTTTTGCTCTGCCACAACTCGCTGCACAGAAAGCCACACCGGAATCTTCCTATACCGGTTTCCCAATCCGGTGGAGGTCCAAAAATGTCCCTACACCGGTTACCCAATCCGGTGGAGACATCAAAATTTACCTACACCGATTTTGCAATCCGGTGGAGTTATTATTCTTCACAAAACTCGCGTAACTCCTTTCTCCCTCATTCCAGCAGTTTCTTCTTCTTCCCCTCTTCCCCTCTGTCTCGTTTTTCTCTCTTTGTTTCATATTTTTCTTTATTTTAAATCCAATTTGAAGAGATACCGTATGAATAGATCGCCATCGCCATTGTACTCGGCAGCTTCTTCTGATCATTAATGTAAGTTTTTTTCTGCTCATAGGTTTATATTTAGTGTTGTAAAATTAAAAAATAATTAGAGTTAATTTTGTGTTTGTTTTTGTTCAGCAAAATGTCTCTGTTATTGATCAATGTGTATTATGGTGGTAACCTCCAAAACACTCCAACCAGTGTTGGTTATGACATAGGGGCTGCATTTACGTTTACCGTTTCTGATTCTACTGGTTTTGCTGTTGTAAGATGGCAAATATATGTTGGACTTGAATTGCTTCCGAGTCGAGTCAAATTGATAATTAGGGCACGTTTGAACACGGGACCACCTGGATCGTACCATTTCTCTCTATTTCGGATAGAAAATGGGGAAACTTGGGATGCCATTAAACAAACTGCACCTCAAGTAGCCGGATTTAAGGTTATAGAATTGGTAGTTGAGGCGCATCATCGTACAAACCAAATCAGTTATGATCCGTGCCCAGATAGTTTGCCTGGAGGGAGCAACACACCGTCGGTTCGGACCGACTTTGATCCTTACTCGGGCAGTGTACCCAAAACCACAGACACACCTGTAGTTCAGACCGGTGATGACCCTAATGAGCAATCAGACCCAAATGCAGGTGATGACCCTAATGAGCAATCAGACTCAAGTGCATGTTCTGATACAAGTTCTTTTGATAATGATGATTCGGCTGAAGGGCAAGACTCAGATATGAACGAATATGAGGCTGAAAAGAATGCCCAAGAAATATTGAAAGAGTGGCACAAGTCGATTCCATTCATCAATCGAGGTCTTAGGCATCCATGTTCCTCATTCCACGATGATGTGCCGATGCCATACGCAGATCGTGAATTTCTTAAGGAAGCTCCCAGATTAGATGAAAAATTTGCTAAAGGTCAAATGTTCGAATCCAAAGCCAAACTAATAACAGAACTTGGAGATTTTCACATACCCAAAAGTATACAGCTAGATACCCTAAACAGCAGCAAAACCAAGTATCGAGTTCCATGTAGATATCCTAAATGCAAATGGAAATTATATGCAACGGTAGTACCAACAGGTGCATGAATAATTTCCACCAACCCATATGTCCACACATGTTTTGGAACATCTTCCAATGTTACTGTTACTTCACCCACTGGTAGATGAAAAGTATTGGTCTCCGGCCTCCACCTCTCAACCAGAGTAGTAATCAAATAAGGATCAAGCTTGCAATCATTAAGCCGAGCAATTTGGTATAGTCCTAAATTCTTCACAGCATTGTCCATCCGACTGTTGTAAGCAATAGTAGGACGGTGCCTATTTAACTGGAGTGGTTTTACATTAGGCTGCCAAAAAAAATTAAACCATTCTAACTCCTTCAAATACTTCATATAATGTTTATTTCAAACAAATAATTAATAAATTTAACAAAAATTACTGTATCACGAACTTTCCATGCTCGGTGATACTGTGGTGGTAATTTCAACAGCTCCGGATAATTCAGATTATCCATTCACCCTGTTAGAAAATTTAAGTATATGTAAGTCCGACCTAAATTAACTACATACCATACCATTGAACTACATATTATTAAAAAATTCGATTTTAACCATACACAAATTTATACTATATTATACCAAATAACACTAAAATTACATTTATACTGCATAACACTAAAATTACATTTATCTAATTTTACAAAAATTATACTACATAAATTACACAAATTTTACACAAATGATCTAATTTTATACAAATTTTACACAAATTTTACACAAATTTTACACAAATTAACACAAATTACTAAAATTTTCGATTTTAACCATACACAAATTACATTTATCTAATTTTACACAAATTATACTACATAACACTAAAATACACAAATTTATACTACATTATATTAAACTACAAATTACACAAATTAAACTACATAACACTAAATTATACTATACTACATAACACAAATTACACAAATTTATACTAAATTACACAAATTACAAATTATACTATATAACACAAATTACACTAAATTATACAAATTAATACTACAATTACACTAAATTGAAGCCAATTGCTAATTCAACACTAAATTACACAAAAAAAATACTAAATATACTAAACAAACTCAATTAAATGAGTTATTTAATTTAATTCGGCCAAAATTAAAAACTATAAAAAAATGGATTTTTACCTTGTTAAAATTGTAGATTGAAGGAGTTTCAAATTATCTTGGACGATCTGAAAATTTTGAAACAATTGAATGAAAAAAAGATGGAGTATTTGGAAAGAACAAAAAAAAATGGTGGAGTTCGGTTTTGAAGAAGGAAAAAAATGGGGGAGAGAAGAAGGAAGGAAGAGAGGCAGAGACAGAGAGGTATCGGGTGGGTGAAATTTCGGAAACAAGTCTCCACCGGTTCCCCAAACCGGTGGAGCACTTTTTTTATTTTCTGTGGCGCAATGTGGCGCAGTGGGAAAATGTGTTATTTTCTAGCTCCACCGGTTACCCAATCCGGTGGAGGCCGGGTCTTTCAATCCACACCGGATGCCGAATCCGGTGGAGTTCATTTTTCAAAAAATTTCGCCCAATTGGCTGCTTTGTTTAGGAATTTAGTTATAATTTCTAAATTAAAAAAAAAAAATCCCCTTGGGCTGTCAAGTTGGATAGGTGATAGATGAATGTTGTTTGTCACAGCACCGCTCCGATCGAGACCAATTAATTTGCTTCTTCTTCTCTTCTCTTTATTAGATCTTGATAGTGATAGTGATAGTGAATGTTGTTTTTTCTTTTGATGTTCGTTCGTGAATCTCACGAGGAATGGTCGATTATCTATTTCTCTAGAGTGTACGTGCAACACAAGATGATAGAAACAAAAATTATTTCAATTGTACGTTTCACTAAAATAATTTTTGTTACTTATTTTTACTTATTAGTATGACCCAATTTCTTTAAGTATTAATTAGGAATGGTTGGTTAAGTCATACTCTTTTTTTAATTAAAAAAAAAAACATATATTTCTATCCAATATCCATATAGATTAAAAATTAACAAATTTTGTCCTTTATCATTTTTAAAATTACCTATATTTTTTTAATCCTTCTTATAAAACAAATTACGCTATCTAATTTATTCAATCTCTAATCTTAATTTTTTAGTTCCGCTGAACTGATTGCGAAAAGAATAATATTTTAACCCGGCCCCTAGAAACAAATCGTGTACATTTTAACCCCCTAGAAAAGAATAATATTCAGTCTCTAATCTTACTTTTTTTTAGTGCCTTTTTATCTGTTACGTTTTTCAAGTTCCTTTATTGTTAGTTATTAACTAACAGGGAGAGTTCGGCATTGTTCAAGTTCAATTATTAAAATTTTATATGTTGATTAATTCTTCTACCCTTTTTTTTTTCAAGTTAATTACATTCTTGCTTAAAATTCTTGATTATTAATTAACCAATTGACGAATCTCTGCCATGGTTCAAGTGGATTCTGGTGCTTGCCCTGTCAAAGATAAGGTCCAGTATAACACCTAATATAGTATAAGCATCTGTATCTCTGAAACTCTTGGAGTTTTCAAATAACTGTTAACAGAATTTTAAAAAATTTAGACTCTCTTAATTTCTAAATCTCTACATTCTTGAAATTAAAATCAATTAGAATTTCTTAATTGCCACATTAGCGTTTAATTAAAATAAGAAAAAAATATTTTTATGCCACTCCAAAACTTTGAAATTAGGAAATTGCCACCCTAAAATAAGAAATTAGGAAATTGCCACTTTAAAAACACCAAATTCAGGAAATTGCCCTATTTATACATCTCATATGCAGATTTAATTAAAAAAATACTAAAAATTGTTGTATAAAACATATATTTTGAAAATTCCACAAATACCCTTCTCTTCTTCCTTCATGCTTTCTTCTTCTCTCCAATCCCCCTTCCACAGGTGCTTCAAATCCGGCTGGGTCGCTTTCTTCCATGATTCCCATCCAAATCCGAATCCGATAAACCTCTTCTCTTCTCTTTTGCGTCTCTCCCTCCAATTTTCAACCTCCAATCAATCGTTCCCAATTCCGGAGTATGCTTCAAACCTTAACATCTTTCTTTAAATTGCTGATAATTTGGTTTCAAGTTTAATGCCGATTATTATCTCATTTGCCTCTTTTAATAGTTCTTTTGATATATTGGAAAAATTGGAGCGAGCAATAGAGGAGATTTATGTTGAAGTGAATTTGATTCTTCTTATACTGTTTCAAATTAATTTCTTGGTTGAGTTATTTAAGCATAGACCAATCTGCTGGAGGAGGGCGAGAGAGAGAGAGAGAGTCATGACAAAGCAAAGGAAAAAGAGAAGGGCAAGAGAGAGAGAGAGAGTCGTGACAAAGAGAGCAGCGAAGCTCAAATCTCAAATCAACTCAATTTTTCATACGATTCCTAATCTCTCTCTCTTAAGCATCTCTTAGGCTCAGCTTATTTACAAAGCAAAGAAAATGCACCTGTGGAAAGACGATTGGAGGGAAGAAGAAAGCATGGAGGAAGAAGAGAAGGGCATTTGTGGAATTTTCAAAATACATGTTTTATACAACAATTTTTAGTATTTTTTAATTAAATCTGTATATGAGATGTATAAATAGGGCAATTTCATGAATTTGGTGTTTTTAGAGTGGCAATTTCCTAATTTCTTATTTTAGGGTGGCAATTTTCTAATTTTCAAATTTTGGAGTGGCATAAAAACAAATTTTCCTTAAAATAATATTAAAAATTGAGCGAATACAGGTTGATTATTACGCCACATCAGAGTTTTGAAACGGTTTCATATATGTAGAAACTATTGAACAAAAATACTAAATATGAAATCCATCTACATTTCTGAAACTGGTTTAGAAATTGCCAAATTAGTTTTGAAATTTTAAGAGTTTTAGAGATGGGAATGCTCTAATTTGGCACGAATCTCAAAATTGGTTTAGATCTGAGTCAGTCAGCTTTAATTTGGCACGAATCTCAAAACGGGCTCCTATATCCACAATAGAAGAGCACCGGAGTTTAGGGTTGTGCTTTAAGAGTTGTGCATGTTCCGCTTTGAGATTTATGCTCACATACTTGAAAGCCTATCGGACGGCTCCTAGACATCAAATTTTCCTGATCCGACTAGAAGTATATATTATATTGTATTGAGTCAGGTACCTTTACTTGTGGTTATGCACGTGAAGGTCCCCCCACCCCCCCTCGGACGAGTTCGGATTAACTTAAAAACGGTGCCTATTCGGGATGGCGCACGGGGCCAGTATTATTTGTGTTTTGAGATTCTGCAAAGTTAAAAGAACGGTCCGAATTCACTAAAAAAAGAATTATTTTAAAAGATTCCCTTTTGCGGTACCCACTGAATACGAATTCTCCCCTCCCCCCCCCAACCAAGTAACCCAACCATTAACCAACCAGAATTTCTGCAAAATATATAGATATCTAGGGCAGACCTAGGTAAGAATTGTATTTTTAAATATGTTATTGTACAAATAGATAAATTAAGAGTAAAATTTCATACAAGATCTAGTATTATTTTTTGATGATCGATGCATCAAAGATCAATTATTTTGCAAGCACCATTAAAATTTGAAATCACTTAATAAAATTAAATAGTGAAATATGTAATGTATCAAATCTCGTTATTTGTTACTGTAATAAATATGTGAATAACGTACAGCTAGCATGTCTATCTATATATAATGAAATCATATATATTTACTTTTGCCAAGAAATTGACATGCTCTTAATTTGTAAGTGGTTTTGACAGTAGCTAGATAATGACAGACAGACTTCATTCATTCGTAAAAATTAAAATCAATCCCCCGCCCGGCGCCTCTGATCCGTCTCTTATAAATTAATTATATCTTGGCTTCCCTAATTAATAATTATCCTTCTTTCATGCCTCTTCAAGGCTACACCATCTTTTTCCTATCCTATGTCGTCTTCAAATTTAACTTTATTTTTGAAGATCAATTTTTCAGATCAGTTTGAATTGGAACTGTGCGTGTGTGTGCCTACAATTTTTGTTCTTAAAAAAGACTTAATTATATATTTTACTAAAATAATACCCTATGATCGAGCTAGAATAATTAATGAAATTTAAAATTAGTAGATGAGAATATGAAAAAAAAATAGTGATTTTTAAATTAGTCGAAAATTAGTGTTATTTGGATTAATAAAAATGTTATTTGGATTATACATTTGGAATAGTGAATAGTTGTAACTGAAAAAAAAAAATATTAACAAGGTGCTAATTAAGAGTAAAGATATGCAAGTGAAGTCTCAAATGAATTGTTACAGCATGAAGATGGAAGAAGTGGCGTCAACTTTGTTATTTCAAAACTGTGTTGACCGAAATTTAAGAAATTTTTTTTTCTCTCTCCACATTTCTAAATAGTAGTTATTCCGAATAGAAAAAATATTATTTGGATGCATATTGCTATTCCGACTAACCCATATTCTAGTTATATATTCTTGCATCATCCAAACATATCCTAGGAATAAACCAACTCTTAAAATTCTATGTTCCTCACTTCGCTCACCATTTTATATGATAAAATTAAGTGACACATTCACCAGAATAAACTGATTTTTAAGTAAACTTAAAAGTCACACTTCATCCTGTTAGCAAAGATATTTCTATATATATTGGATTAGACTCATAAAAGAAAAATTGAATATATGAAAACATGGAGAGTTGTCTTAATCACTATTATATTCATCAAGTGATCATAAAACTCTTGTATTAATTAAATAAGTTGTGGGACACAACAATCCTGTCATCCACTGATTCAACATAAAAAGATAAAACAAAATAAATTATTTGTTAATTTGTTGACATTCTGAATTATCCCACCCGCAACTCTATCATGTTAAAGTAAAACATTTAAATTAACCTAGTAAGAATATAACTCTAATGTTTAGACAAAACAATAATGATATATTTATGAAAGAGTGACCCTATATATGGTACTATGATATATTTAAATTAACCCTATGATATATTTATGAAAAAGTGACCCTATGGTATATTTAAATTAATTAACCCAGTAAGATTATTATTTTTAAGTTTTACGTTAGTTCAAAGTAAATAATAATAAAATGTATAAATTTTTTTAAAAATATTACAAAATAAATTATAATTAAGAAATAATGTTGAAAAAATTAATCACATAACATGTTATGTGATGTGACCGAGTCAATTGGTATGACATGATGTGACTAAGATAGTGAAAGACAGTCATGTCACGTGAATAGTTAACATGACTGAATCAATTTGTGGATCAATTTGTGGGATATGGTTTTTTTTTTTTTTGCAGTACCATATATGGTCTCTCTCTCCTAAAGAGTGAAATATGTTTTGGCTTAATTTATCTCAAGAAAATAGATGTAGATGTAGTTGTTCTTTTCTTTGGAGCTGCTGTTCTATCAGCTTTTTTATAAAAAAAAAAAAAAATTATCTCAAGAAAATTCTTTCCGGGTTCATTCACCAATTCTGTCGCTTTAAGTATGAACTCTACTGTATCTCACTATCAACCACATATATATTAAGTATAAATCCGTATAATTTTTAACTAGTGTGAACCATCCAGAGAGTTTACACTTATAGACAAAGATGAAATTAAATAATGTTTAAAATTAATGTACGTACGTAATTGGCAAAATTATAGTTTGCAAGTGACATATAGCGGTTGGAGTTGAAAAGAGTATATGCTTATATTCTCAAATAAGCTTCAGAATTAACAAATTAAATTAATTTTTTTAATAAATAAGTATTTCAACAAAAGATTATTATTATTATTATAATATTAGATTTATTAAATGAAAGAGCTATATTTTTTATTTTATGTCTAACAAGATGAATATAATATTAGAAAAAGTATAATATCAGTTATATCATATTTGTATTTAATTTGGTCGCAATGTACGTATATGTTTGTACAATATCTTAACTGGATCAGTACGTACGTCGTTACGTCGTTAAAAGTTTGATGAAAAAGCTAAATTAGAATTCTCATAATAATTAATTAAGATATGGATTTTACTATCCCGTATTAATTTGATTGGTTTTTAAAATAGATTAGCAATTCCTCTTGATTTGAATATCCCGTATTAAAAGAAGAAATATATCATATGTCGATCCCATTCCCCTGGACCTGGATGGCTGGATGATTGAAGAATTGAAGAGTGAAGAAAAGCGGGACACTTTCTTAATTTACACCAGATTTTGATTCTTTTGACATATATGGCCACGAGGCCCACGATCGAGTTACGAGTACCTCTCTCTCCTTATAAGTTCTAATTAGAAACGTATCAAAACTTGTAATTTTTTTTAACAATGCTTCTCTTTATTCCATTTGCTTCCAAACTCAGGTGACGAGGCAACACGCAAATCACATTTTTTTTTTCCTCCCGATAGATAAATTGGAGCAGAGCATTTAGATCCCACGCAATACCTGACTGATCATGACTGAGTACAACTAGATCCGAGTCGTCAGCTTAATTAACTTGACATGAAATTCATCTCAAAACAGATCCTTATATTTAAATAAACACATAATTCCAATCATCGGGCTGGAAGTTAATTGGAAGCAAATTGTAATTACTTAGGTAACTGGGAGGATACATATTTTGCACCCGACTTCATTTTTCTCATAGCGAATCAACGATTCTTATTAGTGGAGTAGTGCATCGGATCGTGTCTTTTTTTTTCTTTCGTTTCCACAAATCAGTCTGGGACGACTTTCTTTTCCGCGTGACTTTCTTCTGCTAGAACGTGAATTAAATCCAGGAGTGAATTGTATCCATTCAGGAGTAGGCACAAGTATAAAATATCACTCGGCCTAATTTGTTTTTTTTTTTTTTTAAAAAAAATCTAGAGATAGACATGTTAGATTGTTCCATAATTTACTTGTCTATTTGACTAAATTTGCAAAACATATATAAATTGAATTTTGTAGTTTTCTTGTCTTGAGATATTGTGCAGGTTCATGACAATAGAAGATTCAAAAATTATAAATCAAGGATGAAATAATAAACTACTATATACTATCAAGAATGTGGTCATGAAGCACAATATATTAGACAGTAGAAGCACCATCTCGAGATTAGGATAATTAATCTATAAAATTGGTAAAATAAGATTGAGAATGAATTAAGTGAGGTATACCGTTGCAACAGTTCAGGAACCGTTGTAACGGATTAAATAAATCCTCTACCGGCATGTGACAGATTAATTCGGTTGGAACCGTCACCCCACGGCAGGATTTTCAGAGACTTCCGTTATGGCAACTGTCACAACGATAGCCTAGCGTTAGGGTTAACGGCGTTTAAATTAACCTGGCGTAAGTTGACCAACTGTTATAACAGTACATGGAACCGTTATAATGGTAGGGCCAAATTACTTCCTTTTAATCAACTCTCTATAAATAGAAGCAATGTCAAGGTTTGGATTATCACTCTAGCTGCCCCCCAACTTTAATATTTCAAATTCTCATATCTAGAAAAAGTCGTTGTTGTTTGTGCACTTCAACTTCAATATTCATAATCAATCTAGAGCTTATTCAACCAATACACAAACTCGTAGAGTGATCCTGCAAGATCAATCATTTACCTTTGAGCCTTAGTTGCTCGCTTTGTTATTCTTGAGCCTTTAGTGTTTGTGAACCAATTCCGTGCTTGGATCGTGTGACTTCCCAGAAGCTTGTAAGGGCTCACCGGTTTCACATTGTATTTCCTTTCTCATTGGGTAAAGAAAGGCGCACCATCTCGAAGGTTGTGAGCCCCGGAGACGTAGGCTTTAGTGCCGAACTCCGTAAACAACTTTCGTGTCAAGTGTCTCTAAACTATACTATTTATTTAATTATTTCATATTTTAGTTTAGAACCAAGTTATTTAAGTTTTCACTAAAAATAACTTTAAGACACATTAGGGACTTGTAACTTAATTTAATAGTTTAAAAATGACCCTTTCACCCCCCCCCCTCCCCTTCTAAGTGCCTTTGGGACCAACAAGACACTTGCTTGCTCCTGGAATATTTTGCAGAGATTTTTAATAATATCCAAAATAAATAAATAAATTCGAATTCTACACCATGTTTGATAAGATTTTGAAAAATACACAAATCGCAGTTTTATTTCCGGTTTTGGACTAACTTTCCGCAAATTAAATCAAAGGTTTTAGCTCCTCCGAAACTGCAGAACAAATCAATGGTTTAGGAGAACCAGATTTTTTTTTTTTGCATTTTTAAGATAAAACTGTGAATTTAAAATTTACGATTTTAGTTTTTTTTTTTACTTTTTTTAATTAAACAAAAGTCATTTTTGAATCAGTATCAATAATTTAGATCCAAAATAGTTTTACTTGTTTTTTTCCCAATAACATACAAACAAAAATTTTAATTTTTCTTACAATCGCAAAAAATCCGGCCTGAAAAATATTGATCCGGATTATTTTTCGCAGTCTTTCTAATAACTAAAATTATATAGTATTTCATATATTTTCAAATAAATATATAAAATATTTCTAATATTTCAATACAAAAAATAATTAAATTCAAACTGTTGGATTGTGTCATAATCTACTTATCTATTTGACTAGATTTGCAAAACATATATAAATTAAATTTTACAGTTTACCTGTCTTGAGATAATGTGAAGGTTCATGACAATGGAAGATTAAAGATTTACAAATCAATAATGAAATATTAAACTACTATCAATATCAAGGATGTAGTCATGAAGTGTAAGGCATTGGACATCAGAAGACCATTTTAAAATTAAGGATATCAACACAACAACAAAACTGAGTATCAGCGACCGGTATCAGAGACCGGTGTCATCGCTGGTCTCTGATGCCCATATTTCTTCAAAAATAAAATAAAATTACCAAAAAATCAGAAGACCAAATTATCAGAGACTGGTTGATCGCCAGTTGCAGAAGATTTTTCAGAGACCGGCGCCATTACCATCAAAGACCATATTCGACCGGTCTCTGAAAGTTTTGGGTGAAAAAGCACCGCGAATTCCTTTCTTCTTCTCTCTGCCGCGTCTTTCCAAATTTAGGTTTAGGTTAGATTTTAATTGATCTTGCGCCCTTCCAAATTTAGGTGAAATTGATCCCGCCATCTGACGAAATCAACCCTGCCGGCCTTCTCCCTGACTCTCTCTCTCTCGGTATCTCTCTGTTGCTCTCTCTCTTTCCTTTATCAATTTGCTCAATTTTTGTTTTATTTGTTTAATTTGGTGCTCCTGCTTGATGATTCTTTAGATAAAATCAAAGTTCATATTTTGACAACAGATTCTTAGTTCATTGAAGTTTGCCATGTAACCCACTCTTTTCTATGTTCTCATATTTTTCTGTTTTTGTTTCGGTATTTTTCTGTATTTTTTATGTTTTTTTATGCTTTTTTTACTGTTTTTTTCTTCTTCTTTTTTCTGTTTTTCCTTCGTTTTTTCTCTTCTGTTTTTTTAGGTTTTGTATTTCTGTTTTATTTCTGTTTTTTTTCCTGTTTTTACTCCTTTTTTTCCTGTTTTTTTAAGGTTTTTTTTTTTTTTCTGTTTTTATAGATATTTTTTTTTTCTGCAAATAACGATGTGTATTGATTATAGGTTTCATTTGAGGAGAGAACCATTGATAGTTGTTGCAAAGATGTGGGTATAAAAAAATTCAAGAGCACACCCAATTAATGGAAGCTTGCCTTTTTCTATTGCTGGTTCCCCATTACACCAGAAAGGACTCTTCTTCCCAAGGTATATTTTTGTATCTACATTATGATGCTTTAAAAATTATGTGTATCAAGGTATATTTTCTGTTCTTCCCAAGGGCTCTTTTTCTATTTTTGTATCTATTGCCCCTCTTGTTTACAAGAATTGTAAAAAGGCCAAATCAATTTATGCAAAATTTAAAGTAATGAGTCTGAATTGAAAGGTTTTCTGATATGTGGATGCGTAAGTCTGAATTTATGCAAAAAAATTCACCATTAATTTTTTTTGGCAAAGTTAAATCAATATATATAATATTTGCTATATTTGTCATTTATAATGTGTATCCAGATTAAGGATATAATGGTAATTGATTTCTTTTTCTTTTAGTGTAAGTTTTAAATGAACATAAATTTGTGTATAAGTTTAAATATAGATAATGACAATCTACATGTAGAAACTGATATCCTTCACATGTAGAAAGTTCAAATTGAGTATTATTCGGTTCGAAAGTTCAAATTAGGCAAGTCAAGGCAAGCAAAGCGTCCTCTCTCTCTCTCTGGTACGTATGTTTAAATGTTTGTGTAGATGCCGCTTGTATGGCTGTATACAAGTCCTGTTGCATGGATGATGCAACACTTAATTGATTGTGATTTGATTGTGGATTTCTTCCATGACTTGCTTTAGAATGTCGTTATCAATTGATAATATCTGGAGGGTCTAAAGTATAGATCTGGATCTTTTGTTTGTTTTAGTCAAAAATTTAGAGAGAATACTTATAAATGTGTATGTCATGTATTTCGAATTATTTGTGAAACTAATTATTTTTTATCATCTCCACTTTAGATATGGCGCCGATCCTCAGGATGACGACGAGGATGGCGAGGATGACGCCGAGGATATCGGCAGAGACGGTACTCCTTAAATTTTTATATTGGACATATTTATCTATATTTATGTTGAGATATTTATGTTATAGTTTAGGTTGACAGATTTATGTTTGTGTGATATTTATGTTGATTGTATTATCGATTTTATGCGCCATTTATGTGGATTATTTTTTTGATGTGATTGTTTATGTGTTTTTTTATTGCTTGTATCTGGAATATCGATGCGATAAATTTTGATTGTTTTTTGATGTGATAACAATTTCTAAACGACGAAATATTAATAATAAAAACAATACAAAAACAAAATAAAAAAAATAATTTAAAAAAAATAATTTACAAAAGACCATCAGCGACCGGTTTATAGTATCAGCGACCAAACATTTGGTCGCTGATATCTTAAAATGACGTCACCAATTAATTTCAGTGACCAAAACATTTTGGTCTCTGTTAACCTATCAGAGACCGGGATGACGTCATCTGGAAAGCATCAGCGACGATACTTTCCGCGACCGGATTATCAGCGACCAACTTTACTATCAGCGACCAGCGCCTTGACTTTCAGAGACCGATTTCACCGGTCTCTGATGCTCGTTTCTGCTGTAGTGCAAATCTGTTATTAGCAAAATAAGTTTGAGAATGAATAATGTAAGGTCTACCGTTGCAACGGTTCAGGAATGATAAGCCTAAATTATATATACTTTTAACACGGGTTTTACTTCAATTTCATAACCAATTCCCTTGCATTCTCGCTTAATTTAATTAGAATTGTGCCAAAAAACCAAGTTACTGCTTCTAGTCTATTTTGATTTCAGTTTTGGAGCTTTTCAACCTCTTGTGCGGTCTCTGGGGCACAATGTGTTGGAATTTCATGTGTATGCCTATATGGTAAGAATTTAAAAATTTTCCTATCACCACTTGGCTCTATACACAAAAGATCTTATTTATACGACAAAAGCAAACAAGATTTGATTCATCAAACTAATGTATACTAAGATAAATTAATATCAACTAATTTATTGCTAAAGAAGATGAAAACCTTTTACCTAAAGAGATTGTCAAATCTCTTGATTAGAGGGAAGTCGATTTTCCTTCTAGATCTCTTGAAAACCACCTCTTCGATTGAAGCGCCTCTCCACCTCTTGATTCACCTTGAACCTAAACAACAAACTAGCACACCTTTTAGATAGATGGATGTGAAGTTTAGAGCTTAGATCCAACCACCTAGCAAGAAGAGATGAGAGATAATAGCCTTCTTTTCAAAATTTCGGCCAAGGAGAAAAGTGAAAAACGTGGCTGCTCAAAGGGGCTATTTTTGGCAATGTTTAGAGGCAGAAAAATTCTATGTTTTTCTCCCAAATGAGCCCCCTTAAATAGGCAAGGACTAGGGTATCCATTTGTGTAATGTTTAAATTAATTATGCACATGCCACTAGCCTTGTTTTGTCATTTTATTCTCTCTTTAATATCATATTGTGATTGGATTAATAAATTAATTTATGAACAACTAATATTATCCATATTATTATATTATACAATATTTATATTATTCTTATAATGCATTCAAACATTATACTAAATAATATTTGCATAACTTCATAAATTTATTTATGGTCTAAGCATGTCATATTATAACATTTTATTTTATCATTTCATCACATATATTTTATCTTATACATCATTATGAAATATAAAATACTTGTTGTTTCTCTTCAGTTGGTGTGACCGTACAGAGGATCTATGTCATCTTGGCAATAATATAAAACTTTATATTATTGATTATAAGATGTTCTATCATTACATTATAGTTATCCAAACGACATAGTAATTATTTACTCAATCCACTAATTTCGTGTCTATCCTTGTCTCATGATATTATAAATAATATGCAAAATAGGATCGTGTCATTTTTGCATTATATTCTTTTTCTTGGTCTCTCAAATGAATTATAATTATAACTACATCAGTTATATTGCATGCGATATAATTCCACTTTACCAAGGGGCCCAGTAACATCATAACTCGAATAAAACGAGGGACAATGATAATATTAATATATAGATTTCTCCCGCACAAGTTGTATACAATGAACTACTATTTTATACCTATCATAAGATAGTATCTAAATAGTAATCACATTATATACTTCTCATGTGAAAAATATATACATTTCATATCTAAGATTCTAAAGACACAATGTAAACATTAATAACACAAAACACAATCCATATAATGTTCCATTCATTTAGGTCGTGTTCAATATATAAAATACACTTTTATATATTCATGTAATTAAATGATAATCCTTTATCAACATTTATAGAACTTCAATGTACTTTAATTAACATGGCAATCTTTCTTGGTAATTAATGTTCCTACTTAATTACCACGATCGTGAACATATTTAGTGATTAAATATTTCTCATCTAAGGAGTTCTATGATTCAAGACCAAGAGCATCTTCTTGAATACTTCCAAAGATAATATATAAATTTCAAGGAACATGAATAATAATATTCGTAATAAAATCAGAAACAACACATAAATTATTATTAAATGATAACTTTCAAAACACACATCCTTCATTATATGCGGCCGTACAACTACTCTTGAAGTCCCAATATCAATCTTACTGAAGAAATTATAACTCAAAGCATCTGTGCGGCCTGACGTGCAGCCTCCCTAGGCAGCACAAAATAAGATTTCTCAAACGCAGCAATTTTGTGCCCTCAACCCTGGCCGCACTTCTGGCCGCACAAAAATATGTTGCCTGCACATTGATCGTATTTTGTCCATATCTTGGTCATACGAACTCAGATTTGGGAAAATAAAGGCTCGTTGGAAAGATGACAACAAGATCTACAACTCTAATGAAGGTTAGAAATCATAATTTGGAATGTAGAAGTCGCAGTAACCCTTTTAGTAAAGTATTAGCTGTAATTCATTGCCATATCTCACGAGATCTCACTTGATTCACTTCCTTATTGCCCTGGTGTGTTTCCCAAGCCAAGATAACTTCCATACGAGGTCCAAAACATGGCCAGAGCAAAATATGAGATTTGTGTGGCCACACTTGGTCACATCAATGCGATTTATTGCCAAAACTTGACCGTATCTTCATCGGATTCACTTTCCGACCTTGTTTGCTTCCTCTCAAAGTCTTAAATTGCTATAAATTAAAGAGTGGACAGCAAGATAAAACATCTCCCCTTTGGGGATTGAAATCAAGTCACCTTCCATTACATCTCTCTTCTCTCTCAAACCCTAACTTGAATCTCTCATCCTTCTGAAGTGAATTTGAGTCGACAAAGTAGATTTGGTGACTTATAATGAGGCTTTGCAAGGAAGAACTGAGGCATAGCTTGGGAACTGGTGTATTCTATTTCCATTTGTTATTTACTCATTTTAATTGCTTGGTTTACTTGTTCTTTTTCATGGATATTTTTATTATTGCACCCATGAGAGGCTAATCACCTCTCTAGGGGCTGAGGTTGTAGCATGAACTTGTGTTAGTTTATTTAGTTGGATATTCTCTTGTATGATGATTGTTTTGGATTGATGTTTGGTTCTTATTTTATATATTTGTGAGTCATGCATGATTTGTGTTTTTGAAACCACACCTTGCGGAGGTAGTGACAGCCCTCTTGTCTTCAAGGGTGTTTAAGTCATTGATAAAACTGAGTCTTGTACACAAATAACCTTAGGGACAATAGATTAGATGGACCAAGTCGAGTCTACCCCTGACCATAAGAATCAAAGATTGGACATGGAAAGTTGTGGGAAACCAATTTACAAGTACTTCGCAATCGGGATACTTAGAGTATATTTAGTAATCGGTACGAATTAATGGAGTATTTAGCCTTCAATTAAATAACCCTATTAGGTAGTGACAGCCCTAAGACGAGATAAATTAACATGATAGGCTTGAAACATGAAAATATTGATTCTAAGTAGAAATAGGCCAACCTAGTTGGAACTTCCATCAAAACAAAATATGAATTAAGAAAATATGTCAAGTGTTGAATTAACCAAGGAATTGTAGACCAAATGCCCCTAAACTTTGTTAACTTGTTCACAATCTTATTTTCTTATTTTGATATTAATTTAGTTTTTGTTACAAACCAACTCCTGTCGGGTATTGAACCCAACAATTGTTAGATTTGTAACAACCCCCCCCCCCCATTTACTTATTTGCACTTAATTTAGGATTAATTAATTTAGTAAAAATTATAATTGCCTTAGTCTTTGGATCGACACCCATAATTACTACAAGGATAGATTGTGCGCTTGCAATTCAATCTACTTTGCGTATTTAGGGTTCTTATAAATTTAAAGCAATAGTGTACGAAATAGACCGATTAATTCTATACCCAAAATACACATCAAGGAACCGTTGTAACAGAATAAATAAATTACTCTACCGATTGGTGACGGTATAATTCGGATTGAACCGTCACGCAACAGTAAGATTTACAGAGACTACCGTCATAACGGTACGTCAACCGTTGGGGTTAACAACGCCCAAACATAGCGTAAGTTGACCGATCGTCGTAACAGTAATGAGACCGTTACAACGGTAGGACCAAATTACTTGCATATTATCAGCTCTCTATAAATAGAAGCATGGTCTAGGTTTGGATTATCACTCTAGCAGCCATAAACTTCAATATTTCGAATTCTCAGATATAGAAAACGCCGTTATAGCTTGTGCACTTCAACTTCAATATTCACAATCAATCTCAAGCTTATTCAATCAATACAACTAACTCTTAAAGTGATCATGCATGATAAACCTTTTCTACTTTTGAGCCTTTGTGGTCACTTTGTTTACTTGCGAAGCTGTAGTGCTCGCTGAGCTGATTCTGTGCTCAGGACTGTGTGATACTTAGAAGATGTAAGGGGTCACCAGTTCCAACTTGTACTACCTTTCTCATTGGGTTATGAAAGACGCGTCATCTCGAAGGTCGTGAGCCCCGGAGACATAGGCGTTAGTGCCAAAGTTCGTAAACAACTCTTGTGTCAAGTGTCTCTAAACTCTACTCTTTACTTTATTATTACTTATTGTAGTTTAGGACCAAGTTATCCTAATTTCTAACAATGTTAACTATAAGACACGTTAGGAACTTATAACTTAGCTAAAAAGTTTAAAAAGACCCTATTCACCCTCCTCTAAGTGCCTTTGGGACCAACAATAACATTTTGTGTTTCATGAAAAAAATAGTTTGAGATATAGACCGCAATTTTAATTTCCGGTTGTACGAAACTATGAATTTGTTCTGTAGTTTTGAGAGGGCTAAAACTATAAATTAAATTTGCAGTTTTGGGGTCTAAAATCGTGAATTAACACTGCGGTTTGAGCATTTTTCGAAATCCTGTTAAACAAGGTGTAGAATTCAATTTTTTTTGGATATTAATAAAAATTTCAAAACATTTTCCATCTTCCAATGTTTCTACTGTTTAGTGAGAATTTATGTATTGTGCGTAGGGTGAGTGAATTGCTCATAACTCGTGACTCACTCATAACTCGCTCGCTAAAAGATCATGAACAAGTCGTTCATTATCGCTTGTTCACTTAATGAGCCGAGCATAAGTATACCCCAACTCGCTCATAACTCGCTAATTAAAAACTGAGTTACATGAATTTTGCCACATCCAATTCCTTGAATGAAAAATTAAAATTGGATAAATGAAAAAGGCGCAATATCTAAGGTTTGTGCTTGTTGCTTGTGAATGTGATTTATCTAAGGTTTGTGCTTGTTGCTTGTGAATGTGATTTGTCAAGTGTTAATAGTATATTTCTGGTTTGTATACACTTGATTTCTAATTTTGCTAGCATTTGTAAGCTAACAAATGACAAAAAGATACAACATGGTTTAACAGTAAATTTTCTAGTTTTGCTTTCTAGTTGGTTGGCATGGTTTAACAGTACTAAAATTTATTTGTTTTGTTAATTCAAGACTGACTAAACTTGTAGCCAATTTATTTATTTTGTTTAATAGTAAATTTCTATTATTGTTGAAGATGCATTTTTATTATTGTTTTGATAATGCAAATTTGTAGATATGTGACAAGGAGATAGCTGCGAGTATGTGACATGGGGGGCCGTGAGAACCGACAAGAAGATAGTTGTTTGATTTTGTTAAATTTGCTTATAGATAATTTTTTGTTAAATTATGTATTGTATAATTAGATTGGATTATGACAATTTGTTAAATTTTATAAATGAAAATTAGTTTTTAAATGATATATCTTAAATAAAAAAACTCAAAACAAAATTTAAATAAACTTGATTTCTTAGCTTGCTCATAACTCGTGACTCATTCATAACTCGCTCATTAACAACTCGTTCATTAACAACTCACTCATTATCGCTCATTAACTTAATGAGCTGAGCATGAACATACCCAACTCGCTCATACTCGCTCGTTAATCAGCCCTAATTGTGCGGTTCCTATAAAGGTGCAATTACATTAAGGTAGTATACACTATTGTAGTTAATATATATTGTAAAATCTGATGTAACAAAATATGTATTATATATTGAGAAGTGATTTTGATTTTGCAATATATATAATATTATTTGTATGAAATGTTGGTAGTTGTTTTTAATTTCTCGTAAACATGAATTATATAATAAAGTGATTTGGCAATTAATTAATCTGTGTTATTAATAGAAGTATATATATATCTAGTACTAGTAGAGTGAGTAGTACGTAGTTTAAAAATGAATTTGGGCCCTGAGCTGATGCGGCCGGTAAACAAATAATATGATTAGTGATTATAGCCATATATAAACTAAGGAGGAAAATTGGCCAACCTGGAAATTAAGGTGTATGATCATGAATTCGTGATTGATGAGCAAGAATGAATGGAATCTCCCCCAGTTGGCGTCTTGGCGAGTCCGTTTTAAATGCGCATGCACGGGTCAGTCTGGTCACATTCATTCTCCACCACAAATCCACAATAACGATTTGCATATCTCCACTCTCCAGGACCAGGAGTCCAGGAGTCCAGGAGTCCAGGAGACCCCAGCTGCCATCATCAATCAATATCTAATATCTTTTCCATCTCTAAACAACAGATCCAGGAGTTCATGTGACTAGTCATGTGTGTGTGTATTAAATTGTGTTCTTTTAGTTCAACTTTGGATCTGCTAGCTCCTCTCCATTTCTGCCAATTCATATCACCTCCATCCGATCTGGTTTGACATGGACTCCTCCGCATTCATTCAAACGATTGAGCATCTTTTAAATGTGTTCTCTTCTCAACCTCAATTAAGTTACGAATGTCCCATTTCTATTTGCAATTTCACATATATCGCGCCATATCACAAATAAAATTAACGACCAAATCACCATTTCATTAACATTTTTTTTTAACGGTGTACTTAAAAATTTCAGCAAATTAAGTTGTAAAGCTACAAGCACAATTTGATGCTTAGGGAATGGAATGTTGTAGAGCATAAGCACAATTTTGGTGTGGTTTCTTTAATTCCCCACGTGTCAAAATGGTGAATAAACAAATTAATATCCTCAACCGACGCAATTAGGTCTTGTTCAGATGTCTTCCCGCACTGAGAATGAGAATAGGAATTGAACTAATTTTCACTGTGCGCGTGGGAAATTTTTTTCCTACGAGCACAGTAAGCTCGCCGAACAGGACCTTAAGGAATGAATGAGTTTTAGGGTTTTGAATAAATGATTTTCCTTCTCTTCCATTCGTGCAAACAAAAAAGGAAGAATATATTTTCATTAAATTTCTCTTCCATCTTCTAATAATTCTGAGATTGATCTATGTTGGATATTGAGGAGTTAATATCGGTCATTTCTATGGTCGTATTCTAAGGAGCGACATTCCTAGATTATTTTGGTGCTAATTCCAAGTCTTACATGATAGAGACAGATTACGCTTAAGGACAGTGTTTTCCACGATCATGATAACTCTATTTCAATTTAATTTATTTTAATTAATTTCTAACTATTAGAATTTCTGAAAATTTGATCCCAGCATATACAAAATATCAAGGAGTTCATTTTTAAATTAGAGCTACCGGCATACTATAACCAGTGGAAGTGTTTTTTATTTTATTTTCCGAGTGTTACTTTCTTTGCATGTCCATGCATGTAACAGCAATGAACTACTACTTCTTACATTATCCTATTTTTGTATTCTTACAATCCAAAGATGGTAAACAGTTCACTTTCTTTGTATCAGTTATATTATATGCAATTGTTATATTTAAATCAGTTATATTGTTGAGATTATTTAAATTCACAAGATTGACACAAATTCAAGTTAATTTTGGTTATGGATCAGTCGTGTTGGATGTACCAGTCTACTGCATTTTTGTTATGAATTAATATATATGGGTCCCTAGTGCCTACAGGCCTTTTAACCAGAAAAATTGATTTCCAGCGTAATAATATTTTAAGAAAAGCCCATTAGAAGTTTTAACCAGGCCCAAGAAAAACATTGTCTCAAAATAAAGCAGCTTATTAGAACTAGGGTTAAAACGGATCAAATACGGATCGGATCGGATCGGGTAATGGTAAAATTATATTTGTATATTTTTTTTTTCTTATACAGATGCGAATCAAATATATATAGATATATACATAAATATATTTATAATATATATTATACTATAGAAAATATATTTATTATTAAAATATGGATAATTAAAATTAAAAATCATATTCGTACTACTATCTGTACGGATATTCAAATATATCGAATATCCATATCTAATTTTCGAATACATATATTTCACTCATAATTAGAACCCTTTTGTTGTGCATCTCAACATGAAAGATTGATTTTTTTTTTTTGTTTTTTGTTTGCTTGGCGGGAGGTTATAAATTGAAAATTAGATGGCGAGGAAGGAAATAAATCTGCTGTTATTTCAAAGGAATAATAAGAACCTGTTATTCCGATTTTAACTATCGACCTCTGTTGAGTACATAAAAATATTTTTTTTATTAGAATTGGAATATAGAAATGTCAACAATTGAAATCGGAATAACAGGTTCCTGTTATTTATTATTATTATTATTTTTAATTTCAAAAGCCCGTAGGCAGGTTCCTGTTATTTCATTGGGAACAACTAACAAGAGCAGATTTATTTCCGGTGAGAAAAGGAAAACAAGGCCTCTGTCATTAATTCTATTTCTACAGGAACAAGTCACAAGCCGTCACTATTTTATGATTTTTATCAGAGTTGACTTGACTGTGGAGTGTGGAGTGCGGAGGTCTTTGTATTAATTCAATTCTCTTCATTGGCTTATCCTTTTGACGGGCCAAATCATAATCATATTTCGGCTAATGACATCAATATTTTTTTTTTCGATTTATAAGTTCTTAAATGGTATTTACTATATTAAATTATTAACACGCACAATATAAACTAAATTATTATAAATTTATATTATTGGGAAGTGTATAATGTAAGGTTTTAAATAACGTTTATCGCGTCATTATGAAAGACTAAAAAAAAGCTATAGCGGAAGCTATGCTACATAGTGTTTTTCGTTCTTACAAAAATTATATTATATATTTGTACTAAATATCAACATTATCTAAAGTCTCATGTAACAATAAATAGCACCAAATTAATTACGAAATTATAATATTCATATTGAATGAGTATAAAGTCCAAATTGATGTTCAAAATATCCATAGTAATATCATAAACTATTGATCTTTTTTTTACAAAATATCTTAAGCATCATGATTCATCACATAATATTTTTTTTCCCATTCAAATTCCAAAATAACCTACACATCGTGGCATAAATATCTATCATTATCTATTAAAATTTTAAAATATTTCAACTATCATATAGTAAGTATCATTTTGGAAAGGTCGCCAATTTAAATTTTTTCTAATTTCAATGACAAGGGTTTCTTTTATAGCAACAAGCTTTCGATTGAGTTTTTTTTTTGTTTTTATTTAACTATTTAATTTACCGATAAATTCTCATTTAACAATTAATAATTTAATATAAAGCATAGTACGTCAATTGCAAAAAAAAAAAAATCAAGTCAAAGCCCATATAAGTTGCCAAAAAAATGCTTATATTACATAGCGCGCGCTATTGACGCTACACGCTATCCGCTATACCGGACCGCTATTACTACTATAGCGGCCGTAACTCAATTAGCGTATTTTGATGCCATAGCTTAGTGTTTAGGGTCCAAAAACGCCATAACAACGCTATAGCGCCACTATTTAGAACATTAGTATAATGACACGGTCACAGAGAAAAAAAATATCTAAAATGGTCTTGATGTACGCATAATTTATTTCAGATCGTTACATCAACCTAAAACTATAATTTGTCAATTTTCCAAAATAGAAACATAATTGTACGCATAATTTATTTACATAGGGTATATAATATTTTTTGACCAATCAATCAGAATCAACCGGTCAAGATATTTTTTTTTCGTGTGTAGAAGTTCAAATTGTACAACACAAAATTGTACTTGGAGTTAAATGTAAGTAATTGTACTTGTGAATTTATTTTTTCATGAAACATTTAAAAAAAATAGAAGTTTTCCTCATAAATGAACACTATTTCAGCACGTTTCCATAATTAATCCAGTGTATATCTATATTCATGGTTTCCTGATCTCCATCAAATTTCATTCCGTGTAATTCTTGTGACAAACAAACATATCCTAATAATTAATTGCTTTACAATCCATCAAGGTAGTGTTATGCAAAAGGTTCGGTTCGATCCACAAGTCTCTCCGATCCACGTGTCCACACGGTTTGCATTAGACGGTCCAAATTTGGAGAGGATGGCCCAAATCCTTGCTAAGGACCATGGTTCAGACCCACACAGGTTTTGACCACGGGTGAATGGTTCGGTCCATTTCTATGTTAATTTTAATATGTAGACAAAATGACATTTCGGTTGGTCCTATTCGGTTCGGTTTTGCTCTGGTTTATCACGGTTTAGCACAGTCCGGTCCAGTCCGAGTTTTGTTCGGTTACGGTCCGGTCCGGTCCACAGATTTAGAACCACCCGGGTTAGTCCGGATCTAATGGAAAAAAACACACCAAAAACCGTACTAAGACCCTTTTTATCCTCAGTCCGGATCAACACGAGTTGGTTCCACGGATGATCTGGTACCGACCGGTTTTTTTCAAAACACTACATCAAGGCATCGAGCACATGCCGTAGAAATGATGGTTTAATATTTCAAATTATGGTGTTGGTATTTCCCGTGACTTTACTTGTTTAAGAAATTAATCCTGTGATCTTATTCTAAATCATTAGAGACCTAAAACAAAAAGGAAACTAAAACATTAGAGTCCATTCCATTTAATACCAAAAAGGAAACTAAAACAAAAGGACAGATAATCCATCTAATTTTGCTCTTTTCTGGCATTAAATCCTTTTCAATACTTGCTTATAACATGACTTTCTTGAAATCATCTGCTACTGAGAACTACTGTTAGTGCTTATATATTTAAATAGGTTAACATACTGAATTTAGTTAATGTTATTGGTGCATTTTCCCTATTGCACGTACGGGCAGAGCCAGTAGCCGAAATTTTTATTTATACCAAAATCTAAAAAAAAAACCACAAAATATGGGGAATTTAAAAAATACCAAGGTTGCCAATTCAATATGTGGATTCATTAATGGGGATCCGCAGATTGAATTGGCGAACTTCCAAAAATCCTAATTGCAGTATATTACGGTGGAATTAGTGAGTTTTTGGGGGTCCGCAAATTCAATCTGCGGACCTCCATTAATAGTTACATAAATTGAATTGGTAGTCCTAGTATTTTTAGAATTTTCCAATTTCAGTGGTGAATTGGTTTATTTTTATTTTTTGAAATGGTATAAATAAATATTTCGGAGCCAGTAGGATCTAGGGAGAAGCTAGCAATTGTCTATTTCTAACATAATGTTTTTTTTTTTTTAAAATATGCTATTGTGTCATGCTTTTTTAAGAAAAAATAAAATAAAAATATGCTGGTGTTTAAAATAATTATACACTTATATCTTATTCTCAAAAGTAAAAAAATTGTTCCATCCTAAAAATATATTATTGTCTGGCTCCGTTGACTTGTAGGTTTGTTAATGCCTCTTGTTTTATGGGGTCCGTGTCAATTTATTATCCTTTTCTTTGTTGTTTTGTCCAGCTCCCAAAACGGTGAACAGTGAACACTGAACGATACTAAAATGGGAATGACCAAATTCTTGTCGGTCATAGCCTGTTTTGTTTTCCCTTCCTTTTTATGCTCTTCAATTCCAGTAGTCATGTCTAAATGTTTATAGCATGAGGCTGCACTTTGTTGTGTCTAAACTCTAAAGCATGCATGCATGCTGCATGCATCAATTCAGATGTTTAATTGCAGTCCTGGGCCTCCTTGCTTTTGCTATGTCCATCTTAATTAAACTGAGATTATATATTAGAATATGAGGGACCAATATGGTATGGTGAAACGTCACAGTATGATAGTAAAGTAGATGCTAATCATAATTTTTGACCTCTTTTATTTATTTTCAGTGTCTTCCTATTTTACAGAATATATTTTATTTTTTTTGGAATGAATTTTTCATTTTCTTTTAAAAATCTTCGCACAAGCTGCAAAGTCGTGAGAGGAAATTGAACTCTCGATCTTTAAATAACCAACAATTATAGGACTTTTCTCCTAGTCAACTGTGCTACCTCTCCTTTCTCGGAATGAACTCTTCTCATTGCAGTTATATATTTAGCCTTTTCTGAGCTAATATATATTACTGTAGTTGATCCACTTCCTCTGCAATTAATCACCGATGAAACAGAATTTGTTTTTTTTTATTTTAAATTTAATTATTTGGTCATTATTGTAATTGTCTGTTCCCAGCTATTTGAATTATGAAAGAACAATGATTAATGTTCCGAAAAAAAACAATGATTCACTAGTCATCTTTCTCTTGGCACGCTACCTTTGTCGGTGCAAATATTTTTCCAATAATTCTAAAACCTAGCTTATTTGTGAAGCTCTGGCCTCTAGCTCTATATTAAGGGCATGTTCAATGCTTCTTAGGGCTTCTTACCTGCTAATGCAGAAAGTATTTGCGCTCTTAATTTGTCACGCAATTACAGCGAGTCAAATATTAGCTTGCTAGGTTATGATAATTAAGTACCTTTTTTATTTTTTTCTTAAATATAAATGGCAGTGAGACATAGAGTTGTAAAATTAATTAATGTGGCCTCCACATGGTTGGTGACCTGTGTAAAATTAATACAAGGGACGCATAATCATGTGAATTTAGATCCAGTAGTACGTGTAATACCTGATTGTGTAGAATGTGATACGAGTTGTCTATTTTAATCTGACATAAATTTCAAAGCAGACTCTTCTATATTTTAAATATATAGCTATTGAATTAGTTTTAATCCGGTTGCATTGTGAGTATAAAGAGATACGTACACGATACACTGTGACAAAGCCACGTTTAAATAATGGATCAATTGAACTTAATTTTTTTTTTTTTCAAATTTTTTATACTCTTACATTATTTTTATATATCATTTTATATAGAATAAAATATTACAAGTAGTGTAAAATTAATTCTCATAAGTAATATGAAAATTTTATATGATTGACTCTGTATTTCCGTGTGACTCTAATATTTCGGAAGTCCGACTCTGCTAGCTTATGGATACTCTAATCATGTAGCATCGAGTGGTCAAAGGAACTAGAGTTGTGCATAGACCGGAGAGAACATGCAGGATGTTGCATATAATACCAAGTGCTGCCATGACCACGGAGGCATGGACCATGGTCATGCAAAAAAGGGAATAGAGAAATTAAGATTACGATGATAAATTAATTAAGTGCGTGCATGCGCTGGTTAGGTGTTAGGAAATAGGAACAGAGAGAGGGCCGATCGAAGCCATGTGCTGTGCATTAATTAAATTGGATCTAGAAATATATATTTTATTTTAGTAAATTAAAATACATCGAGCGATCGAACTCTCTCAATTAAAATTAATGGGCCTCAAATTATATATGAAATTCCAGCTGAAAGCCCATACGAGATAGGAGATGGGAGATAGGAGATAGGAGGCACATTAATAGCTCTTCATAACCCCCGCCTACCTATTAGAGCGCTCATTAAGGTTTTGCCTTAATTATTAGCTAGCTAGTACCTAGGACCACAATACCTTTTCTTTTATTTTCTTACAATTTTTAACCTCATTAAAAACTTAAATGCTCTTTAGGTACCGTTGTTTCCTGGTACGGTGAAGGCGGGTGATAATTTTAATAAAACTAAATATATAACAATAAGACGAAACAAATACAATTTGGATGTCAGTATTAAAGGAATGTGGAAGACAGACTCTCACATTATATATATCATTTGGATAACTTAGTTATTGTGGAATAATGTGCCGAATTTTTTTTTTCTTGAAAATTCGTTTTTAAATCATTGACACCCGGATCCATATTTTAATAAAATTGACACTTCCAAGACATGAATCCGCGCACTCAGAATAGTAGGTGCGCACACTGAGGCGGAGCACCAAGTGGTGCGCGGATCCAGCATGCGGACCCACCTCCTGATGCTATATTAAGAGTTTATTTGCACTGTTTTCATTTCAAAACCAATAAAGCAGAACACTAAGTGTAAAAAGAGTAACTGTGAGTTTATCACTTTAGTCCCTTATTTTTGAAATTATTATTTTACATTGTTTTAAATTTACTGTAAATTTATTAATTATTTACATTATTTTTAATTTACTGTAAATTTATAATTGTTAGGTCTGTTCCTTAATTCAACTAATTATAATTGGAATTGCTTGTTATTTTGGTGGTGAAGTTTTACACGGGTCAAATGGTGCTTATTACAGTACTCAACCTTCGAAAATGTTCAATATCAGCCCAGATTTAGATTTTAGAGGTATAACTAGAGATGTGTGCCAGCAACGTGGTATTGACCCAAATTATTATGAACTGGTAATGTCCGCAAGGATCAATATTGGTTAAGGCAATCAGACCTAGTTCTAACAGCTCCTGGTGCAAAACAATAATAGCTGGGGGTTGTATACCCAAATGACCATGAATTTGACCACTCCTTTCAAGACCAGTTGGCCACTATCGGTACAATATATTTAAAATAATTATCAATTTTGGTCTGCAATACTAAAACTATGATACAAAAAAAAAAAAAACAATTAGTAATTTCATGATTTTTCATCCAATTGGGTGCATTTCAATCAATTGTGGTCTACAGTACTATAGCCATGATAAATTTAAAATTTCATAATATTTGGACACTATAAGTACAATAATAGTGCAATACAAGCCTAATTTCGCAGACAGTCGGTAAAATAACTAGTTTTGGACACCATTCGAGCTATTTGGTACAATTTACTACAACTATGGAAAATTATATCAAATTCGGACACCATTCAAATTATTTGAAGTAGTTTACCTATATTGAAATCATAAAAATTAATCTAAACTACTTAACTACAACTAGAAAAAAAATTAATAAATAAAAAATTACCTCTTTTTACCACTGCCAGGGTGTGGGGCGCTGTTGTGAAAAACAAACCGGGTGCGAACTCCTGTTTATAGCACCAAATAGTGGGTGCGCGAGCTGAATTCACGAAGTCTTGGATGCGCGAGCTGAGTCCACGAACCCGTAGGTCCGCCTGTTGGATCTGCACACCTGTGGTCCGCCTGCTGGATCCGCGCACCACTTGGTGCCCCCTCCTTAGTTCGTGCACCTACCATTTTGGGTGCGCAAATTCAGCCCGCGAAAATATCAATTTTACTAAAATATAGATCGGGGTGTCATTGATTTAAAAACAAATTTTCAGGGTGTCATTGATTTAAAAACGAATAATGCGGTGCTATGCTTGTATATTTTTTCTGAAAACCATATATTTAATTTTCTATAATTTTATTAATCCTCGTTCAAAATAGTTTGCAAAATATGTCTCTAACACTATACTTCTATATATAAAAAATGGTAAAAAAATTACTTAAAATTTTAAATAATAATGAAATTTATGCCCCATCCGATCCTACATGTTGGCTTTGCCTGCCCCCGTTGTCGATGGCCCCGACCGCTCTACCAGTTCACTCCTAAAGACAACCGTCTCACAGTGGGGCGGTTCTCTGTTTTTTTTTAATTGAGGAGTAATTGAGTAGTGAAATTGTTAATCAATTAATTTTTTTAATGATTGATATCAAATTGATTATATTAAACTCTGACTAAATGACATAACAAAACATAAATATTGTATTAGTTAATTTTTAAAAAAATGAGGAACATTCTTCTTTCAAACGAATGTATATGAACGCTCCAACAATTATACACAGTTTTATTGTATGATCCGTGAGTGATAAAAGAAATATAATATTTTTCCACGTTATCGATCTGTGTCTTCTTGTTATAACACATATTTATCTATTTTTTGTAAGTTATTTCTTTCATTTCTAAAGTACATGTAGGTTGTACATGTATTTATCTAAAACATCTCTCATAAACATACGAGACTAGAACAAATGATAAGGCAAGAAAGACGATATCTTTACCGAGAAGGCGAAAAATGACTACGGAACTTCAAACGGCCATAACAGCGCTCGAGTGTCTTGATTTCAGCAAATGTCCACCTTTCGTAAATCTTGTGAGAAGATGCATTCGTCATTGACCGCTACGCTATTTTTCAAAATTTAGAATTGAAAAAAAAAAAAGAGCCTCAATACTTGATTTGAAGTTTCCGATTAAGTTTTTTTTATTTTTCATTAATTTTTTTTTTGTCATTTACCATATTTATTCTTAGATATTATTCATGTAAATGCATGAAGTCTCAAATCTAAATTTTTTTTGTTATATTTTCATTTTTTTTAGTTGAAATGTTATTAATATAACTAATAATGTGTGATATTTTTTCTTAGACATTGGTCATTTAAATGTATAAAGTATCAAATCGAGAGTTTTTTTTGTTATATTTTTATTTTTTAAGTTCAAATGTATTCATGTAAATATTTTCATATTGAAATTTAGTTTAGTGTTTTTGGTATTCAGATCAAGAATATGCTATTAAAAAAAAGACAATCGATGAGATTTACTTCAGTGTTTTATCAAAAATTTAATTTATTGTTTTCATTTTGAGATTTTTTTCTTTAAAAGAGTGAACCGCCACAGTGGAGCTGTTAGGGTATCTTTTGAAAATTTTAAAATCAGATTGTATATTTCTTATTTTTTATTTTATTGCGGGCATTAATAAAGAATAGGGTTCTATAGTCATCAACTTTTTGTTATATTTTCTTATTTCTATGTTGTACTAGTGTGTCTTTGAATGTCTCTTAATTTGTATGCATCGATCCGCCGTCTCAGTGAGAAATTCAGAAATCAATTGTTGTATTTTATTTTATTATTTTTGGTGTGAATAACATTGATTGCCAATTTGCTATGCTCCGGTATCTCATCATAAATTCATATCAACTAAGCTACATCATGGTTTGATTTTGAATCCAGCACGTTCGTTATATATTTGCACGAACTTTAAAGGGAGACTGCACTCCCTATATAGGCTTGGGTCGGATTGGTTGAGATTATGATTGAACACTCTTACAAAAACACAAACGGTGAGGTAATGCAGAGGATCCGGACTCATATCTCATCATACCTTGCAATAAATTAATAATATATAATCACAATCCTAACTCTCACACTATATTATCTGTCTCAATTTTGACGCGTTTTCTGTCTACTGTCTGGATTTATTTTCTCTTCTGAAAATCCAAGCTGCAGTAATTTTGTTAGACTAGTATTGTGTCCGTGCATTGCAACGAAAATATTATAAAATTGAATATAATATAAATATATCTTTTTGTTTGACATTTACACAAAATTAAGAAAAAAATATTAAATGAAAATAAAAGGTACACACGAAAAACATAGAAATTCAAATAATAAATAATAATAAAAGAAACAACAAATAGAAAAAATGGATCAAATATAACATGAAAAAAGTTCTTGAAGTATCATTGCCAGTATGATCCTCTTCGATATAGTGTAATATTTATAAAAATGAACAAACAAATATAAAAAATATATTAATTAAAAAATATAAAAATAATTATGAAAATGCACACATTAAAACAGCGAGCATTGAGTATTTTCTTACTTTTAACCCGCCAAAGAATGACAGCCTCTGCCTTTAAAAAAAAATCTGCCAAAGAATTGTGTTGTTGGAATATTACTCAAATCATATAATAACTAAAGAGGGTAATAATTCGACAAAAAGTTGATAAACATATAATAACTAATAATAAAAAGATACAATATCTCTAGTAAAAATTATTTTTACTCTTGACACAATGAATATAATATATCAGAAAAAATAATTTTCTCTTCAGATTCAGAAATATTGAATAATTTTCAATTTTATTGTCATAGAAGAAGAGAAGAAATAAACATAAGAAAGAGAAAATAAGTAAATAATTTAATTACAAGAATCAAAGATAGCTTTAAAGAGAAATAAATAAACAAATTGCTAGGGATCTATTCTTAGTTATGACAAACTATATATGTGTGACAAATATATTTTTAATTAAATTTAGACTTCTACACATAAAACATAAAACATAAAACAGATGTATTTAATAAAAAAAAGACTAATTATGTGATTGAAGGACAAATATTAAATATGAAAATTCATCTTTCAATATCAGCCGTTAGAAGACAACTACGTGCATAATTTAAAAATTGAGATACATCAATGATAATGATCTCATTCATGCTATATTATATCAGAACATTGTATTGAAAATGTTCTTTGAAAAAATAAATTCAACCATCAGAATTAAATTATGATGGGTACCAAAACTTCTCATATTTATGAACTCTACTACATGTTCAATCAAATCATATATATTTTTTTCTTGAGAATTTTCATTCTCTGTACAATAGTTTTAGAACTTGTAGGTTCAATGAATCCATTTATTTCATAAGATATGCTATAAATGCATTAATAAGAGAAAATGAAGAAATAAGAAAATAATTAATTACAACAATTAAAAATAGATACAAGGAGGAATAAAAAAACAAATCGCTAGAGATTTACTCTTAATTGTGACAAACTATATAGCAGTATGTGTGGTGAGTATATTTTTAACTAAATTTATATTTCTACACATAAAATAGATGTATTTAATCAAAATAAGATAGATTATGTGATTGGAGTGCTGATGTTAAATTTGAAAATATATCTTTCAATCTTAGCCGTTGACAGATCAGAACAACTACGTGCATTAAATAAGAATAGAGATACATTATATATATATATATATCTTTCTGAATCTACATTGTGGATTGTGGGGCGGGGAAGGTTGAAGGTTTCCATTTCTTAGATAACAAGTTAATACCATGCCGTACTTAATTAACATTTATCACGTAAACAAAGCACAATTAATATTTGGGTCCGCTTAGCTGTTCCCCGTGAAACATCCCCTATCTGTTTCCCGGATAAAAACCATTAAAACAACTAATCAACAAACAAAAACGTGTAAAACCGCCCAGAAAACGTGTCAATCGCGCAAAAGAGACGCGGACCACCATTAGTATTCATTTGTAACATAGATGTATTCATCCTAAGACAAAAAAATATTCAACTAATGTCTGCACATTAAGACGCAAAAAACTGGACACATCACTCACCATCTTTTACACGTTTTTAGAGGTGGTTTGTTTTTTCTCCGTTCAATCTAACCAATATTTCTGACGATCTATAAGGAATTTTGCAAATCTAAAACCACATGCGTCTTCTACATAATTTTGTCTTTCAAATGAGATCTATGATGACATACTTTCGAGTTGTCGGTTGCACAAGTATTCATCTTCCTCATGCAAGTATTCTTACAAAATATATCAAGTATTCATCCTGGTTGTGTAATGATTCATCCTTAGGATCTGCCTAACTGTCCCGCTAATCAACTGTCACACGCAAATATTCATCTATTATACATCAAGTATTCATCTGTAATACATCAAGTATTCATCATAAGATATCAAGTATTTAAAAAAAAAACTGGACACATCACTCACCTATCTTTTACACGTTTTTAGTTGTCGGTTGCACAAGTATTAATCCTCGTTATGGAAGTATTCATCTCTCATGGAACAAGTATTCATCATCACCGTGTAAGTGTAAATATGTATTAAGAGTATTACAAGCATAGGGATTGATTAGCATGACAACTAGGCGGATCCTAAGAATGAATACTTACACAACCAGGATGAATACTTGATGTATTATGTATGAATACTTGTGCAACCGACAACTCGAAAGTATGTAATCATGGATCTCATTTGAAAGAGAAAATTATTTAGAAGACGTTCGTGGTTTTAGATTTGAAAAATTCCTTACAGATCGTCAGAAATATTGGTTTGATTAAACAGAGAAAAAACCACCCACCTCTAAAAACGTGTAAAAGATGATGAGTGATGCGTCCAGTCTTTTTTTTGTCTTAATGTGCAGATCTTAGTTGAATACTTTTCTATTTTATGATGAATACATTTGTGTTCAGAATGAATATTATCGGACGATTTTATGGTCTGCATCTTTTTTGCGCGATTAACGTGTTTTTTTTGTCGTTTAGCGTGTTTAACGCATTTTTATTTGGGGGACGGTTAGGGGACGGTTAAGCGGGGAAAATTAGAATTACCCTTAATATTTATGGTAGAGTAAGTCTATGGTACTATGCATATCACGATTTAGTCCGTAATACAGATCAATATTTTAATTTTCAAAACTCTAACGGTCGATCCGAACCGTTTAAAATAATTTTCATATAAATATGTACTTGCAGATTAAATTTTGTATTTTTTAGAATTTTTTTACTATATTTTTTAAGATGGATAGAAAATCACTGTAATTAAGGTGAATTTGGATTGCGTGCCATCGAACCGTGTTTACAAAATTTCACCCTGGTGCCGTGCGATGGATGTTGTGCTTGTGGCAAAATTCTTTGAATTTAAATTTGGATGGAGTTGAATTAATTGCTGGAGGGATGATATATAGTCTTAGTAATTTGTTAATGTTATATTTTGGTTTGGTATTGTCGTATTGAGATTGGTACACAAGTCTAGTACTGAAATCCGAAATGACATATATATATTATCCAATAATGCAAATTTTTAGTGTGGATGTTGATAGGCCGGGTACATCAAGAATTAAAAGCAGCGTACTAATTAATTACTAGATGGGGTCCTTGACATAATTCCTGCATCGATCCTAGCTACAAGTTGAGACTTGAGAGTACGTTGAGGTTGAGCCCTTTCTACTTTCTATGCTCTGCAGTCTGCACCAGTGCCAGTGCTCGCCTAATTCAGGCGCCTTCCATGCATACTTTTCAAATTTCTAGTAGACTAGAGATAGATACTGCATGCATGCCTTGATGCCTGTCGCCTTTTCTAGACTATGTACAATACACTGATAAGTCCCAACTTCCTCAGGTGTGCATGCTCTGGGGTTAACAGGTGAATTAATTTCCTATATAACTTGCTAGCTTGTCTTCATGAAAATATAGAATAAAAGTAACAGGGCAAGTGCATGTTTGATTAATTAAGTGCTCTGATATTTTTTTTTTAAGTTGTCAAACAAGAAGTAAAATTTGAATAAATAAGGTAAAGTAATATTTAAATTAATGTTACTCTATTTGAAGGTCTAAGTATATACATATTTGATTGTGGAGTAAGTGGTGGTGTAAATTATGTATTTCATTTTTAAGCTGTCAAATAAGGACTAAATTTAAAAGAGTAAGATGGAGTTTCCAAAATTACTTCACCTCTACCGACTACCGGTGGAGTAATCTTACTCCACAGTTACTCTACTAGTAGATCTCACCGTCATAGTAACATTCAACTAGTTACTCCATCAAACGACTTAAATATTTAATAAATATTTAAGACAAGCATATGAATATATGACATGCTCAATGGGTGAAATGAGAGTTTTTAGTTTTTTTTTCTTCTAATGTCCGTACGTGTCTACCATCAACTAGTGGACCAGTTTAAAATCTAATCCTACAATTATTTCAAGACATTAAATCATCAAATTTGATAATTATATTTTAAATATTATATATTACTTACACATTTTTTTGGAGCACGGAATAATTTAGCCCTCATTCATAATTTCATTAAATTTGTTTTACAGGTTTATGTTTAGAAAATCATGTGGCTTGCCAAACTAATTATTTGAGCAATTTTGAAATAACATATCAATTTAATTTTATGTAAACAAAATATACAGTAATGTTCTAAAGTAAACTGTATTCATATTAAATCATTTCATTTAATTCTGCAGCATTTCGTATGATTGAAACATCAAAACTGACAATTATATTTCAATGATTATCTACTACTTGCAATAATAATTACTAGAGTATTTCGAGTAAAACGCCTAGAGTAATACTAGTAAAACAAATTAAATGTACATTATATGCATGTTTTATGTAATTTTGCACATATTAAATGTTAGAGTAGAGCTCAAATGCCCTATTTCTTTCATGCCAAAAATCACATCCCACATCTTTATCACTGATTTCAATGTCCAAACACATGATCCAAACTACTAAATATGATATTCACATTAAAATGTGCTTGGAGACCAAATTTTATATATATATATATATATATATATATATATTTTAAATTTTTTAGTATTTTTTAAGACATGTACAAAATCACTATTTTTTTAGATGATCCAATTTTTTTTTTTTTTTTTTGAAAAACAATGATATTGTACCAATCTTAAAAGATAGTAAATTTTTTTTCAAAAGATATAAAATTTGGTCTCCAAGCACATTTTAATATGAATATTATGTTAAGCGGTTCAAATTGTGTGTTTGAATTTTGAAATAAAAAATAAAAAAATGTAGAATGTGAATGGAACACAAAAGCAATGAGACATTTTAGTTCTCCTCTAAATGTTATTAAATCACAAAAGTTATACTTCAAGTAAACTCTAGCGCTACAAATTATTATTAGATCAAGTTCAGAATCATATATCAATTTTTATACAGAAAATGGATTCAATATATTGTTACCCAAATTTGCATAGATAATAGAATTTGAGTAGAACTTGGGTGTTTTTAAGTTTACCATGTCTTTTTGTGAACTCAATTCTAAAATCTATCAAATTGGCTTCAAACGATGAATTCAAACCGTTGAAATATTTCTACTTTATGAGTGATACATCTACATATGAAAATTTTATAGTTTCGAATTAATTTAGCATAAAGTCAAGTGGCCAAAATTAGAAGGTTTATAAATTAATTTTAATGCATTAATTTTTTGGACGCCTTTTGACTACTTGACTCTATACAAAATTAATTTAAAATTTTAAAATTTCCGTATGTAGACGCATCACTCGTAAGGTAGAAGGATATCAACGGTTTAAATTTGTCGTTTGAAGCCAACTCGATAGATTTTAGAGTTGAATTCAAAAAGAAGCTTGCTGAACTTAGAAGCACCCTAGTTCTACCAATTAATTATGCAGTCATTTCACGTGATTAAATGGAAATGCTTGCCGCAAATAGTATCTAATACTTGGACAAATAGTTATTAGAGTATTTTCGAAAAAACACATATATTTATGCAAACAAAAGCTATAATAATGTATTTAAAATTTAGATAAATATACATGGATATTACATGTTTTCATTTAATTCTAGACACATTTAAAGTGATTAAATAACAAAAATCAGTAGTTATACTTCATATAATATGTAAAATTTATACAAATTATTACTAGAGCCATTTCGGAAGCATATATTAATTTTGAAAAAGCTCTAATAATATACATGTTTTCAATTATTCTTGAGTCAAATCAAGTGATTAAACAATCAAAATTGACAGTGATATGCTACATGTAATATCTTCTGCCTGCTCAATTATTTATTTGAACAATTAAAAAAAATACATCAATTTTTATGCAAACCAAAAATATAGTAGTGTATTAAAACAATTTACATGTATATTAGATGTTTTCGTTTAATTCTTGACACGTTTAAAATGATTAAGTGATGAAAACTTTTAGTAATTCTCTAAATAATATTTAAAGGTTGCACAAAATAATAATAACAATTATTATTATTAGAGGAATTTGAAAAACATATTTTTGTTTTTTTTCCAAAAAAAAAATGTCTACAACATATAGTCATATACCATTTACAACAATCTGCTTCATAATAGATATTTTTTTTTATTTATTCTTGGTCATTTTAAGTGGTTAAATCATCAAATTTGATAGCTATACTTCAATCATTATCTAGTACTTGTACAAATAATTATTGGAATAATAAAAAAAATTCATCTATGTTTACGCAAATAAAAGTTATAGTATTATATTTAATGCAAATTCATGCATATATGTAAGAGCACACACTTCATGTTTGCCAGCAAAGGAATCATAATTTTGGGTATCCTTCTTAATTTAAAAGTGTCATCTGGGACTTCTACGAGGGAATAGCTCTCCCAAATCAGTGTTGTAAAAAAATGGTCATTTAGGCCGATTAATCAGTCAATTAGTTATTGATGGTGATCAAATCATTATAGATATTCTCGACTAATTAGCTGATTTTTTTTCTTTTCAATTATAGTCAATTATTCTCAATTATTCGCTAGCGGTATCTTGTCCGTGTGACAAACACATACAGTTATTTACACCAATGCTCTCAATTGTCATTTTTCTTTTTCCTCTGTGTGGTCAAATTTGATTGGGACCGTTTAATAAAAATTACTTGATTGTCTACACAATTGAGTTATTTATGTACAACTTAAAAAGGATTTTGAAGTCTGAGCTTTACATAACTTGAAATACTTGATTGCTATGGTTAAATTTGGATGTCTATTATTACATATATGAATTCAAAAATTCATTGATTGATTAAAAAAAAAAAAAAATTATGCGTTAGCGTCTGAAGGAGTCTGAACACTGCTGATCTGCTGTGTCAAGTATTGATTAATTAATTTGAAGGATTGATTGTGTGAAGTGGCAACTAACGTACGTACATGGTTTTGGTGGTGTACGTAATAATGAATGTAAGATGGATGATGAGGTGGTATTTGAATTACTTGATCTAATAAATTACCTTTGGGGGTTTGGCCTTTTGCCCGTTAAAGAGGCTAAAAGCAAAAATCAATTAATGAGCGGCAAAGCAAGCAACTAACTCCTTACTTCCCAACTAACATATCCGTCCTGTGGAAAACTGTGCCTAGCTTTTTTCTTGTGATTTAATTTCCCTTTTACTTTTTCTTTGACTTGGCGCTTACTTTTAACAAGGGGATGGAGATGGATGGTTTGGAAAAAGAAAAATAAATCTTAATTGCATTTCATCAATACTATATATTAATTTGGTGCCAGCCCAGATTAATTAATCAATTTTCTTTAATTCATCCTATAATTCAGATTCGATGTTTTAGGTATACGTAGGAGGTTGACACCACTTTCAATATCAGAAGACAACAACATGAGGGGATTAATTAATAAATGAAAAAGGTAATGAAATTGGATGAGAGGTCTTATAATCTCATCCCCTTGTTTTATTGGTTATTTGATATTTTCCCCCTTTCTATATACTCTGATTTTGAAATTTTAAAAATTAAATTTATTTACAAGTTAGAGGAGCTTAATGTTGATGAGAAGGAGCATTTACTATTAACTTTTTTTTTTTTCAAATTTATAACAATAAAAAAACTGATTATTCTTTTTTGCTCTGTTTCCCTTCCAGTAATCTCCCATCAAATATCGTATAATTAAGATGAATTAAGACTAATTATCTGGATAAATTTAGCTTACATGTACCATTATAATTATCAACAGAAGTCGTCCAAATAAAAAATAAATTATAGATATATTGTTTATATTTTAAAATAAATTCATGAAAGGACGTTCAAACTAATAATATTATTTTTTTTTCGTTTTTACACCTTCATCAGTTAGATCTTAGAACATATATAGAGTTTTGCTACTTTCTAAATCAGAAATAACGGAGGATAATGAAATAATATGTCATCAAAACCAAAAAAGATAGTGTATAATTAATGTATATAGCATGTTAAAAAAAAATAGAAAACCTAGCTTCCATTTGTATTAATTTTACAAGTGAAATTAATGTTGCATATGGAGAGAAGACTTGTACTCCTTAAAAAAGAGAAAAGATAATTAAGAAAGACAGATGGAGAGCGAAAGTGATAGGTACCGGTTTCATTAAACTCGGGGTTGGAAATGTGATGGGAAGGAGGAAATGTTTTTCAACTATAAAACGAAATAATCCCTTGAGGGACAATTAATTAACAGGATGGAGAGCATATATATATATATATATAGACAATTGAATGAATTTTATACTTAAGTTGGGTGGTTAAGGTTTAATTATTAATTGATGCAACAAAATATTAACGTACGCCTCTAGCTAGAAACTAAATCTCTCAAGTTAGCTAGCTGTCAACCATACTCCCCCCTCCCTGCTATCTAAATCTAATATCTATCCCCCACCTCATTTATATACCTTCCCTCACTCCATTCCTTTATCATCGATCACCTCTGCTAGTGCTACATCTCTCTCTGTCTCTGTCTCTCGCTCTTTCTAAATTCTAACACAAGAAAGTTAGAACAATTAAATTAATAAACAGATCGATAGCAGAGCAGACTAGAGAAGACACAATTAATTAAGCATGGGAATGGGATTAGCTCCGAAATTTAAATTTGAGGCAATTGAGAAGTGTAGTTCAGAGGGAAGGTGCAACCAAACAGTTGCGGCTGATCTAGATGGCACCCTTATCATATCAAGTAGCGCCTTTCCATACTACCTCCTTGTCGCTCTCGAAGCTGGTAGCATTCTCAGAGCTATCCTTCTTCTCCTCTCCGTGCCAATTATCTATATTACATACATTTTCTTCTCTGAGTCCGCCGCAATACAAATGCTTGTCTATATTTCTGTTGCCCGTCTAAAAGTTAAAGATATCCAGATGGTCGCTCGATCAATTCTCCCCAAATTCTACGCTGAGGATGTGCACCCGGAGAGCTGGCGTGTTTTCAGTTCTTTTGGCAAACGATATATTGTAACGGCTAGCCCGAGAATTATGGTAGAGCCGTTTGCAAAGGTTTTTCTTGGTGTCGACAAGGTACTCGGTACTGAATTGGAGGTGACCAAATCCGGGAAGGCTACCGGTTTCCTGGCAAAGCCTGGCGTGTTGGTCGGTGAGCACAAGAAGCATGCAGTTCAGCAGGAGTTCGGTGAGGCATTACCGGATCTCGCCATCGGAGATAGGCCGACCGATTACGACTTCATGTCCGTATGCAAGGTTTGATTTATTTGCCACGTCCCTGTTTTGTTTTGCATGTTAATTAAATTTAAATTTATTTCAGTACTAACTAATTGGTCCATGAATATTACAATTAATTTGGGTAGTAGTCGGACTGTGGGAGTGGGGTCACCTTAATACAACTGAGCTATATATATTTGATCCTAGCTATATATGGCTAGTCTAGTGCTAACAATTATCATGATCCTAATCGGTACGTGTAACAATCAATTTCAATTCGGTAGCAATTGACTTAATTTGTTTTAAAATAGACTCAGACCCTAGCGACCTATATATATATATATATATATATCTCCTTAATTAATTTGTGATGCCATCCGAGTGTACGTAATGTTATCTTTCACCAACTTCGTGATCCAATATTAATTCGTAGCCCCCACCAGACACCAGTGCTGCTCTTAGATCTGTGTCATATATCAAACCTTTTTTTTCGGGCTATATATCAAATCACATTAACACCTAGTTCCAACAAAATCTTAATGAAGGCAACACTGATGGATCGATGATGCACCAATCAGGAAAGTGTGATGATATATATATAGATTACACTGCCACTGCACTTCTAATTAAATATCTATATATGTCATGTCATCCGATTGATTAGAATTATGTCACGAAAATTCTTTTACACAGACATAGAAAAAGCCACACACACAGATATATATATGTAAGCGGCGCGGTAAGCCATCAAAAAATTGTAAATAGCCAAAATAGAGAAAAGGAAAGATCGATTAGTTTAACTCTAATAGCAAAACTGTAATTTTATGTCTAAAAGGGAATGAAAAAGTTGAAATGGACCGACAGCTTGCTGTCTTAATTCGTGTCATTATTTGTCCAAGCCGTACGTAACCGAATTTTATCCATTAATTAAGCATACGTACGTACGTAAAAAAGTAAAAATAGAAACTACTGATTTGAGAATTAACATAGAGCTAGATCGATCATTGAAAACTTTTTCAGATCCTAGCAACACGAAATAAATATTTTGAAGAATCAAATTTAATTAAGAATTGAAACAATGTGACACATGCTGCAGTGCAGAGTATATGGCCCATGCAGCTTGCACTGGGGACCGTTGCGATCATTTTAAATATTAGTTTACCTAGCTAAGCTTAGTTAGAAATCAATATTTATTTTAGTTTTTGTTTTTGTTAAGAAATAAACAGAAATTAATTACTTCAATTGCTGCAATTAATTAATGCTATATATTTATTTGGTGCACTTCCTAATTTTATTTGATTGGTTTTCATTCTTTAGAGACCTAGCTAGCTAATAGCAGATCGAAGCATGCATTAATTAAATTGGATCTGTAAAGTACGCGTAAAGTCTGTTTCCCTCGTTTAACTGCTTAATTATATTAATTATTGCACTTAGGGTACGTAGTAAAAGGTAGATGTAAAAAATAAAAATATGATTTCCAGGCAGTTTCCTTTTACAGGGTAGGGTAAACATTTTGGCAGAGTCGTTTTTAATTCATGCAGCCTACGAGTCTTAATTTTTTTACTCTATATATATATTGTCAATGCGCTGCATTAATTAATTAAGAACTGCTCTGGCTGTCAAAATCTTCATCCCTTTTACTTTTACAGACACTTTTTTTTTTTTTTTTTTTTTTACTTTTGGGTGTTGGTGGGACCTTGACGCAGAGACTTGTAAGAAAAAAAAAAGTATTACAGATAATTTAATTGTAACAGACTAGAGGATTAATCCTTGTAGTATAGAAGAACTTGGATGGATGATTGAGTTGAGGTGGTCGCCACTTGGCCATGAATGTACATTATATATGTATATAGATAGCTAGGCTGGACAGGTAACAGGTAGGTGTATGAATTAAATCAACCATAAGTGCTACCTTTGCCCAGGACAAGTTACCATGTGCTTCTCACCTCTCCATTTATTACTTCTAATTAATTAATCCCCACTATATATCCTTTAATTTTTGTTTCCAACATTTTAATATATATTTTAATTCTATGTACGACGTTACTTTTATTATGTACAAAAATAAAGTATTTTATATATTACTCCATTTATTATGTACTTTTATATATTCTGTGTACAAAAATAAAATAAAGTATAGTTGATTATATTAATTTCTAATTAAACTGGTCATCACCATTCACCACTGATCTCATGACAGGAAGCCTACATTGTGCCGAGGAAAAAATGCAACCCAGTACCGGTGAACCAGCTGATGAGCCCTTTGATTGTACACGATGGCCGTCTGGTCCAGCGACCGGACCCACTTGTGGCCCTGATCACCTTTCTATGGATGCCATTTGGATTTCTTCTTTCGCTTATTCGGGTCTATGTCAACATCCCTTTACCCGAGCGCATCGTGTTTTATATGTACAAGATCATGGGCATCAAGCTTATTGTTAAAGGCACCCCACCACCTCCCCCAAAGAAAGGCCACCCGGGCGTCCTCTTTGTGTGCAATCACCGCACCGTACTTGACCCGGTTGTCACCGCAGTTGCACTCGGTCGCAAAGTCAGTTGTGTCACTTACAGTATTAGCAAGTTCTCTGAACTCATTTCCCCAATCAAGGCTGTTGCACTCTCAAGGGAACGAGAAAAAGATGCCGCAAACATAAAGCGTCTTTTAGAAGAAGGTGATCTGGTGATCTGTCCAGAAGGTACAACCTGCAGAGAACCATTTTTGTTACGTTTTAGCGCATTGTTTGCCGAACTGACGGACAGGATCGTCCCGGTAGCAATCACCACAAAACAGAGCATGTTTCATGGGTCGACAGTTAGAGGGTTCAAGATTCTTGATCCCTACTTCTTTTTCATGAATCCGAGGCCTCAATACGAGATAACTTTTCTAAACCAATTGCCTAAGGAGCTCACTTGCAGTGGCGGAAAGACGCCAATCGAGGTGGCTAATTACATACAAAAGGTGTTAGGCAGTCAGCTTGGCTTTGAATGCACCAATCTAACAAGGAAGGACAAGTACGAGATGCTTGCTGGTACCGATGGTCGGGTCCTGTCCAAGAAGGAGAAGGCATAGATCGAGAAGCCCTTGATATGTTGTCTGTCTTGCTAATGCAGAACCAGTACTGATGGTGATTGATTATTATTGTTGTTATTATTTTAATTGCTGTTTTTTGTTAGTAAGATTATTGGTACGTATTGTTATTGAATATTGTTGTTTGTCTCATAAAAAGAGAGGAACTCTTAATGGATTGATTGAGCTAGGGCCTTCAGCTTCTGTAACTCATAAATAGTTAGTCCATCAATTCATTTTTTTCTTCTTATATTAATAATCAATTAGATGCAAAAAATTTCAGTATTAATTAGCCGAATTTAATTTCTGTGCTTAATTGTTTCCTTCTTCTTATGGCAGCAGGGTGCAGTCTTAATTTGTTACAATTATATGCCTGAATCATAATAAAAAGTTATTGACTATGACAATAATTCGGAATGTCTAAAGATATTGCAAATATAAAAAGATATACATGAAAAGAAATATTTTGTTGCATAATATAAATAGTGGAAATTGGTGAGCATTATTTTAAAATCAATTTAATTAGTTAGAGACAATGAATCTAATTATAAACCGTTGAAATCGATTTACTCCAAGTATACATGTAAAAATTTTGAAATTTCAAATTCATTTAATATAAATTAAAATAATAAAATAATGAAAAATTGAATGCATTAAATAACTAAGTAAAACTTCAGGTTTTTAAACATTAATTTGTTGACGTCTATCACACATTTTTACCCTAATCAAGTATGTTGGGTAGTTGTTACTTTCGAACCATCCTAAAATAAACAGTTAATCATTTAAAAAAAAAATGACAAAAACAATTGAGAGGACGGGGATAGTTGGATTCTATATTTCTATGATCCAACATCAACTATATATATCTTGTAATTAAAACTGCACTACATATTGTTTGTAACGATTATAAATCGTTAGAATAGTTTCAACTATTAATTAATGCAGAACGATTCTGTACTCTTGCTTAACTATTCCAACAATATTGTACGTAGTGATTTAATGGTAAAATTTATTGGAGGTCACATGTTTGAAATCTAACACATTGGAGATAAGCTTGACCCATTAATATTCCTTTCCATATAAAAAGAAAATATTTGTTATTAAATTTTTTAAAATAAAAATATGATGGAAACATATAAAGTATTTGAATATTCCTCATAAGTATGTATGTGTACGTAGATAGATGTTATCTTATTCAAGCGGCCAAATCACCAACGACAAATTTTCCATTAGTAACGTGAAGAAATTCTCCTAATTAGTCATTCCAACCACATGCATTTCATCTCAAACAGAGACATCTCGTCCTGAAAAACACCAAAAAAATCATGACATTTCACAAACACAAATTTCTTGCTCTGAGAAGTGCAAAATATGACGAACAAATCATGACATTAATGCATATTTCTAATTCTCCAACATACGGGTCAAATCAATTTTTTTTTTATTTTTCTCCCTACTAGTGTTTTCTAGATAAAGTGAAGCACACAAAAAACAAATTAATGAGACATAAAGTTCGCATCTGTGGCCCACACTACTAGAATTCGAGTTTATAGCAAGAGTAGAAAATGGGTTGTTGCAAGAGCTTTATAATGCAACAAGTCCGAAAACGTTATTTACACGGGTTAATCATGCTAATACTACCCTTGCTGTTATCCCCCTGTAAATACTCAGTATTTGCATGGACACCTATGTAAATACCTTTTTGCATGAGCCTACCCAGGGGCAGATCTAAAGCCATTCAAAAGGTGGCTAAGCCACCTCTATGATTTTAAAATTTTAATTATGTATATTAAAGTTTAATTGAATTTATTTTTTTTGGAACAATTTATATAGTCTAGCCCCCCTCATAAATATCACATTTTTGTTTGTAGTCTAGTGGTAAGAGATTATGTTGTGATTGGGGAGAGCATGTGTTTAATTTCCACTAGCCACAATTTGTGCATTTTAATTTTTAGCCACGCCTAACAATATTTTCTAGTTCAGGCCCTGAGCCTACCTTTGCAACAATAACACATGCAAAAACTTTAAGCTTTGGCGTGTGACTGGAATATTTTCAAGGATAGAAGCGTGGGACCCGTTCAAGTATTTGCAAGGATATATAGAAGAGTGGGGCCCATTCGCGTATTTGCAAGGTTAGCCATCTGAGTATTTGCAAGGATAAAATAGTGGGCCCCATATGAGTATTTCCAAGGATAAAACATGTGGGTCCCACTTTATTATTTGCATGGCTAGTGACCGTGGGCCCCACCTAAGATTTTACATGGGCAGCGATAGTGGGTCCCACGTGATTAATTGCATGGCTAGTGACTGTGGGCCCCACCTAAGTTTGGCAGCGATAGTGGGTCCCACATAATTACATGGGTATGAACGCGGGTCCCCCATTTAATAGTCAAGATATTGTTAATGTTGTTTTGCTTTGTTGTTGCAATGGAAATAATTGAATAGAATAGGAAAGGGAATCATCATTTTATAATTCTACAATCCAGTTCCAGTATTATACCACTCCAGAAGAAAATTTCGACCCATTAATCATTCACATTTCATAATAAAAAAAAAACATCAACAAGACAACAACACATTGCAATTTAAAGAGAAACCTTGTTCTCAAAGCTGTAATCAACATAATGTTATCAAGTCATTGTACAAAAAACCAAAAAGCATAACAGCCACATTAGTGTACTAAACTTGTGCTTTGACCCAAAATATATGGTTAAAACATAAACCAAAATCTACAAAAAGTATACCCCCAAGAATTTTCACATGTTACCATTTCAAAATACCCTACTGATGTTAAAATGTTTACTATAATACCGTGACAGTGTTCTAGTTGCCTTGCCCAAACCATCGGTTCATTGCGGCTTCACCATTAGCTGTCTCTTGTCTAGTTTGGGCCAGACTTAGGAGGGATTGATAAGTCCCTCCCTAATTAACTCCTCTAATAGAGGCGGCTAGATCACATGGACAAACAATTGAGGTCAGTTTGATGGTACATGAATGATATAAATTTTGCAAGCACCGTATATCACAATTTGATTGCAATAAAATTGTAGTAACATGGATTAACATGTAAGTTGAGGAAAAGTATTCCGCATTGATAGATCGGGTGAGTTGGATTTCTGGTCAACAATGGTTAATTTATTTACTATGGATATATTTGCTACTCTTGAAAGGTTGGCTTCAGAAATGGACTGGTTATTAGGCCAGTTGTTGTTTGGTTGAAAATAGCTGCCGCTAGATTATTTGTATACCATATTGCCAAATAATAGAGGGTAGTTTAGTTCACTCATTAATTATACCAGTTTTGCAAGAAGCATATATCACAACTTGTATTAGAGGAACATCAACATTTAGTTTGTTAGGTTAAGTTTTGACTTGCAAGTTAGGCATATTACCAATTGCCACCTCATCTGGTTGTTCACTAGGGCTGATTAATGAGCGAGCATGAGCGAGTTGGGGTATGCTTATGCTCGCTCATTAAGTTAGCGAGTTATGAGCAACTGAGTGAGTCACGAATTAAATATTACATAATTTAATAAAAAATTGTCCATAAGCAAATTTAACATAATTAAAACAATAATAAAAAAATAAGTATTAAACAGTATAATTATACATCACTAAACAAGTCTTTTTTAGCGTAGATTATTTAAGGCTGGAGTATAGTAGTGGACTGGATCACTGGACTTTGGAGCTTCATTTTTTTCAATTTTAATTTCAACTTTAGTCAATTTAGGTTAGTAACGTTAGTTGATTTTTTTTATTTATTCAATTGAATTTTAATTTAATAAATTGGGATTAAATGTGGCGGGATTAGATATGGCAAATTCTTAATGAGCGAGTTGGGGTATGCTCATGCTCACTCATTAAGTTAGCGAGTTGTTAATGAGCGAGTTATTAACGAGTTGTTAGTGAGCGAGTCACGAGTTATGAGCGATTTACTCACCACAACTGAATGATTGAGCTACTCTGCAATTCAATACGGGCCAATTTGTAAAGAAGAACCCAGAACTGAACAATAGTATCAGTGACATACTTGCAAATAACAGGCCCAGACTGAACAAACAAAACAACAGTCTCACTGAAATAAGGCCCAGACTCATCATACAACACAACATTCGATTCATCCAAAGTTTCTAATTCCTTTGCCTTGGGCCCTTTGCCCTTGGAGGATCCATATTCCATAGCCCTAGAAAGAAAGCAAGAAAGAAAGAACCCTCCATCGACCATCCCATTCTTTCCTCGACGGCGGCGGCACCCTCAATCTCAATCTGCTACTCGACTCGAGTGAAAAAAAAAAAACACTAGAAGCAAGCAAGATATCGAAACAAAAATGGCGACAGCGGCGGTGACAAGTACCAAGCAAACGGTGCTGCAGTGCGCAGGTACGGGGCCGAGCATAAGCGCGCGGATCCACCCGGTAGTCCTGTTCAACATCTGCGACTCCTACGTGCGCCGCCCCGATCAGGCTGGCCGCGTCATCGGAACCCTACTCGGATCCACCTCCCCTGACGGCACCGTCGAAATCAAGAACTCCTACGTCGTCCCTCACAACGAGTCCGCCGATCAGGTCGCTCCTCCTTTTTTTTGTTTTAGTTTCTTTTCGTATCAGATGCATCTGAAATGCTAAAGGGAATGTTTATTGTTTCTTAGGTTGCGTTGGATATTGATTACCACCATAATATGTTCGTTTCCCACCAAAAGGTCAATCCCAAGGAAGCCATTGTTGGATGGTAATTTCGTCCTCTCAATTTTCTCTTTGTTTATATTTTCCACATGATTTCTTTATGTTATTAATTATCTGACATGAATGCAAATTGTTAATTCAGATTGTGAATATATTAATGAGTGACTGTGGAAAATTGGGAACAACTAAATGGATTTTTTTTCAGGAAATTAAAATTTTAATTTCTTCGGGAAAAGGAATTTTTTTTTTCTTCGAAAATTCCACCAGGTGCATGTTTCTGGATCTGCTTCATTGCTGCGGTTCCATTGTTTTTTAAACCTAACCTTATCCTGACCAAAGATTTCCCTGAAAACTGATCATGACCACAGATTTGCCCGAAAACTGCTGGAACCGCACCATTAGTGGGGTTCCATCAATTTTTTGATGAAAACAAAACAATCCCTTTGCCGAAGATTTGATTTCTTAATTTCTTAAAAATATCTTGTCCGTGCGTGTGTAGGTTTTCAACAGGATTTGGTGTATCAGGTGGTAGTTCTCTGATACACGAGTTTTATTCAAGAGAGGTACAAAACCCGATCCATCTAACAGTTGACACTGGTTTCACAAATGGAGAGGCATCTATCAAGGCTTATGTCTCTGTCACCCTAACTCTCGGAGACAGACAGCTTGCTGCTCACTTCCAAGAAATTCCTCTTGATTTGCGTCTTCTCGAAGCGGAACGTGTTGGGTGTATGTAATTGCCCACTTTGTCTCTTATTTACTAAAACTAGATTTTTTTTTTTTTATGGTGAAATTTGTCCTTGGCAGTTGACATGTTGAAGAATACAAGTGTTGAGAAGATTCCAAATGATCTCGAAGGGATGGAGTCAACAATGGAAAGGCTCTCTACTCTCATAAATGATGTTTACAAATACGTGGATGATGTTGTTGTATGAGTCTGCTCCCCTTATCTTTTCCCCTTTTATCAATTTTTTGTTATTACAAAGTTACCTGAGTTGATGATTCATAAATAGGAAGGGCGTGTTGAAGGGGATAATAATATAGGGAGGTTCATTGCTGATGCTTTGGCTTCTTTGCCCAAACTATCTCCTGCTGCTTTTGACAAGGTTTTCAATGACAGGATTCAGGTTTGTCACATCATTTGTTTTGTATATCCTTGAGGGTTGTCCTAATACTGCTTATATGATATACCATACATTCTGAAATCTAATTAAAAACCTGCTGTTGGTTTTAGGGATAAATGCAATTGCCAAACAAATATCTACCAGTACAAAAGAGAATTAGCCTATGAAACATCGACACTTGGCAAAGATGATATTGCTAATGAGCATGTTTTCTTTTCTGTGTTTCAGGACAACCTTGCATTGGTATACTTGTCAAGCCTCACCAGGACACAGCTCAGTATAGCGGAGAAATTGAACACTGCTGCTCAGATTTTGTAGATCTTATTGGTCATGCTTGTTTGAGGTTGCTTTTCTTCTTTGCTAGATAGTACAAGCCTTTTTTTTTTTTAATGTTTTGAGTTACTTTTAGAGTTGAACTCTAGGATCGACGTGTTTCTAGTGGATTGATTGGTCTTAAATTCTCCGTATCATTTTTCTTCTGGTCTCCAAGATATATTATGAGCGCTCATAATTCTGATGAGGCTGGGTCATTTTCTTAGTTGTTTCTAGTGGCTCATTCTAATACAGCCTGCACATTTTCTTGAAACAAAACTGTGATTACTGATTCTTTGGTGAAAGTTTTAATCATAAAATACAATGTGTGGCTTGGCTGCATCACTTGTTAAGTCTTGTTAAGTCTAACAATTCGTATTCCATTATTGATCAGTACAAAAGAATGCAGCTTTATACCTGTGTTTATAATTGAATTTTTCATTACCAGTCGTTCTACGAAATGTTTCAGATATGTATGAAATGCTTTTTCATTTTACATGTTCTTTAAACTCGGCACATGTATTGTAGAATTAGAGACATCTTATGTTTCAAGCAAAATTAAACTTGTGTTGGTTAAGCAATTAACTAATGTGTACGGACTATACAAGTCAATAAATTTATGAAAGGCCTAGAAAGCCTCAACTTAGACGGGCCCTGCTCATCAACTAAATATCGTATCTATCCAAAAGAGCAAGAGGAACAAAGAAAGCCCATTTAGGATGTGCTCCACAAAATCAAAATAGAAGGGAAGAGTGAAGAGCGGGGAGGGAAGGAGCAAGAGAGGACCTACTTTCCAAATTAGAGAGTAGAGATTGGAGAAAATTTTTATTTAATTTTGTGTCTTGGTTTGGTTTTTCCTCTTTTCCATTATCTCTTTCGGCTCTTCTTCAAAATTTTGATTTGTGGAGACACTCTTGGGACAATCTGATCATTCCTTGTCTCCCTTCCCCTCCTCTCCTCTCTTCTCTTTTGAAGCACAGTCTTAGGTGCAAACACAGTGAGTGAGCTGTGATTTGATTATGAAACGAAATGCCATAAAAGATTTAAAAGGAAAAAGAGTAGTGAAAGGGCAGTAGAAAAAGAAATGACATGCAGAATTGGAGGCATTGCAAGTTGACGTTTTACATTCTTCATATGCATCTTGAATATATTTTAGTTATTATAAATTCTTAAACATTTTTACATAATATACGAAGTTTTCATTATTTTGTTCTCGCTCTAAATATTAATATTAAAATTGTTGTTGAATAAGTAATAATACAGAAAGAAGGCTTTTAAAGTTTTTAATTTAAACATATAATTTTATGAGTTTTTAATTAATGAAAGCTAGTACGTACAATGGGAGCAGGTGAGCAGGAGCATGAGTATTGATTGGATGAAATTCGTTGGAAATGGATGAAGGTTGGTTAATGGTTGGTGCATTGGAAATGAGATTTATGCAATTGGCGTCGGTGAGATAAATCCAAAGTCGTAGGTGAAGAGTGAAGAGAGGTCAGAGGCGGGCCAGGTTGGGGGTCAGAATCTGATCGAGACCTTCGCTTGGGAGTCAAATTAATTAGTGTCATCATCTAAGTCAAGTCAGAATAACCTAACCTAACCTAACCTAACCTAACCTAAACTGGTGGGGACCCGCTTGGGAGTCTGGAATTGGTGATGGATCATGGAATGAATGAATGAATATTCAATTAATTTGTTGTCGGGGAGGGACTAGAACTCAACTAGAAGGGGCCAAGGCCAAGCGCAGAGACAAATTGTTCGCATGCGCAGCGCGTCGAAGAAGGCAGTGTTAGTGTACGTACGTATTTAGATTTGATGAAGACAAGAAGTGAACGACACATATATATATATAGAATTGCAAGCTTTAATTTGTTCCCTCTCTTCTCTTCTCTTCTCTTCTCTTCTCCAGTACGCTCGATCGATCGATGCATGGGCATGGCTGAATTATATTAATTGCTCGATCGATCGTTGCTCTCAATTCTCAATACCTGGAGCCTGGAGGTGCTTTAATTTGGACACTCCGGCGGTCCGGCCTGTTAAATTTAAATGACAAATTAAACTACCCCTCTCACTCTTCATACTTCACACTGTATTTGTGTTTCAATTATATATCTTTCCATCTTGTTCATTTCGATCACATGAATCTTTCGCTTGTGTTCGTTGTTCATTTGGGCATATTAATTAATTATCCAAGTAACTACTTCAGAAGCGGGATTAGAAAATTTAGATATGACAAACTAGAATATATAATGTAGTGGGATAAAATTGAATTCAAGTTTTTTATAAATCACGATGACAAAATTTATAAGTAATGCTAGATTATATAAAATCTTTCAGACAAATTTTTTTTTTTTTAAATTTTAGTATACATAATTATAAAATTTAAAACTAGAGAAATATATAATCAAGCACTCTTTGACTTACACTAAGATCGATCCTTCCTTGATAAACTTTCTCTCAAGCATCTGACAACGCTCGCTCTACTCCAATATTAATTTCGTCACTGATGATAGCATCGATCAGAGTTAAAATTTTGACAACAATTAATTAATCCAGAGATTTGAAGCTTCTAGTTTGCAACGGTTAATTGGAGCCAATAATTAATTAAGGTAAGTAAATCTAATCAGTATTTTTTCTTTTTTGATAAAAAAACATAATGTCCGTTTCATTACCAAATTAAGAAACTAGTTTTAAAGTTTTAGACCTTACAGTTCCCATGCATCATCTCGCTAATTATGACTGCAGCTAGCAGTACGTTAACGTTAGCTTATACTACTGGATATGAGTAGAACCAGGGTGCTTCTAGGAGTACCAAGCTCCTTTGTACTCTTAATTTTAAAACTTATCGGATTAACTTCGAACTATGAATTCAAACTATTGAAATCCTTCTATTTTACGAGTATTGTGTCTACATGTGAAAATTTAAAAGTTTCGAATTAATTTAGTATAAAGTTAAGTGGTCAAAATTAGAAGGCTTCTAAATTAATTTTAATGCATTCATATTTTGGAAACCTTTTGACCACTTGACTTTAAACTAAATTAATTCGAAGCTTTAAAATTTTCACATGTAGACGCATCACTCGTAAGTAGAAGGATTTCAACGGTTTGAATTCGTCGTTCAAAATTAATCAGATAGATTTTAAAGTTAAGAGTATAAAGAAATTTGGTACTCTTAGGAGCACCCTAGTTCTACTCACTGGATATATATACTTATCCTCTCTTCTCCCTTTAAACATATATATGTGTTTGGTCATAGTGCAATCCTGTTGTAATTGCATAGGGCATAGGCTATGTGTTTGTGTTGTATTTCCTTTTACATTAACACGTCTATCCACTGTAATAATAAGGCCTACGCTATTCAGGTTTCTAATACATTAATGTTTATGCTACAAAATGTTTCAGAATATTTTTTTTATTAAATTTTAAATTGTAAAATTAAAAATACAAATGTCAAATCCAAATGGTTGATCTTGTTAATTTATAATAGAGATGCATACACGTAAATTTGTAATGTTATTATTTGAGTTTATTTTATACTAGATCTATATGATCAGAAAATAAATGTATTAAGATAAATCTATCATAGTTAAGTTAACTATATATATTTAATCATTTTTTTTCAATTAATCGAGTATAAAATGAACTCAGAAATTATAAAATTTTATATGACGCATCTCTTATGTTAATAAACAAGAGATCAATAGTTTGAATTTAACATTATTGGAATTACAAATTTTATATTTTTTTTTATGAAAAAGTGAATTTATGACGACATTTTGTGGTATAAAAAACTTAACAGTATTGAAACCTTCTTTATAGATCAATTGCCCCTCTCACGTTTCAACCGATCAATTTAAGAACAAACCAGTTTTAATTCATTACAAATGGATATATAATTAGTTCTATCGTAGCCTCGTCATATATATATATATTTTCTTGCAAATCAACATTTGTATACGCTTAATAAGCAATTGATGGTAAACCATCATCCACTAGTTATAGTGAGCCACGCTCCTGTTGAGCGGTGTTGATTTTTGCCCTGCCCTCCTCTGTATCTTAATATATATATTAATTAGTCCCCTAAAAGAAAAACAAAAATGTCGTTTTGGTTGATGTTGTTAGCGTTATTTACGCAACTGCATATATAGGTTTTTACCAAAGATAAAAGGTTAAAATGCACACTTAGGAGTTAATTAGGAGTGTCAATGGGAAGTATTTTTCATATCTGTATCTGCACGGGCGAAATTTAGTGGTGAGTAAAGGTGGCTAAGTCACCCCATAAATTGAAAATTTGTAGTATGATCCATTAAATTTTATAATATTTTATATGTATTAATATTTTTTTAGCCTCCCTTATAAAATAAAATTACACTAGAATTTTTCAACCCCCAATCTCTATTTTTTAGTTCTGCCCTTGCGTACCCGTTATAAATTGTCTTTACCCATACCCTACTCTTATCCGCTACATATTATTTTACACGTACCCTAATTTTACCTGTTATGGTTGTCATATAACAAAATGGTAGCTAGTAAATAACAGATAATACTAATGTAATAATTATTTTTATTATTTATTAAATAAAATATTAAAACATATACATTCATTTCACACACATATAGTACTTTATTGGAAAAAAAAAATCTGATCACGCTAAGCACAAGTAAACCAATTTAGGTACTATTTTCAATGCTTATTAATATATATAATTGTTTTTATAATTACTCGATCGGGTAATAGGTACGAAATATACTTTATCCGTAACCTTACCCATTTAGATAACGAAAAAAAAATATTTACCTGTACCTCCCGATAAGTTTACGGAAAAAAAAAATCTTACCCATACTCGTTTTATCAGATACGATACCGGTTGAGTAAACAGATAAAATGGTGCCATTGACACCAATATGCACACTCTTACAAATACATTAGGTCGTTTAACGGCCATCACATAACTTTATATTAATTAGTTGAGAAGAACTAGGGTGTTCGTAAGTTCAAGAAGTCTTTTGTGAACTCAACTCTAAAATCTATCGAATTGGCTTCAAACGAAGAATCTAAACAGTTGAAATCCTTCTATCTTATGAGTGATTCGTGTACATGTGAAAATTTTAAAGTTTCGAATTAATTTAGTATAAAGTCAAGTGGTCAAATTAGAAGGTTAATAAATTAATTTTAATGCATTCAATTTTTACACCCCTTTTGACCACTTGACTCTATACAAATTTAATTTAAAATTAAAAAAAAAATTGTATGTAGATGTATCGCTTGTACTGTAGAAGGATTTTAACTGTTTGGATTTGTCATTTACAGTCAATCCGATATATTTTAGAGTTAAGTTTACTCTAGCTCTACTCTAATTAGTTTATTGCGGATCAAATAATTTAAAATATATAACAATTTATATTAATTGTCTTTAATATATAAAGTATCAATTAACGGATCAAATTGTATGATATTTGATGCATAAAAATGGTGTAAAAGAGACAGTACCATGAACTGTAAATTAACAACTAATTAAAGTATCTATTGGTTAATTACAAGTGGACCCCAAGTAGTAAGTAAGACAAAATCAATGTGATTCGATTCGATTTGATTTGAGAGAAAAGAAGAGAAGGAAGGCCCGAATGAATCTGATGCTGCCTGTGTGCTGTGTGCTGTGTGCTGTGTGTGTGAATATAAATTTACCTCGGAAATTGCAGCTGGAAAGCCACGCAGAACGGATTTTGCGTGCATGAAACTTGGAAATCACCACCACAACAACTCTCCTCTTAAAAAGTTAGCGGGAAACCCCACCCCACGCTATTCAACTTAAAATATTATTATCCAAATCAAAATGTGAACCGGGTGTCCGGGTCCGGGTGTAAGCATGTATGATGACAAACATCTCTTTCTTTTATAATTTTAACATTTAAATAGTATTAGCTGCTGCAAAACGAATGAATGAAGGAAAGAGAAGCAAAAGCGCTAGTAAATTGCCTCCCCTTTTGGAAACGGATTTCCGAATTCTAATTGTTCCGACTAGTGGGCCCCACTTATCTGCTAAGATTGCAATTGCATGATGAATTAGTGGCGATCGCCACCCCAAAAGGATAGCATTTTCCTCTACTTTTTAGGAACCATTGGGATATATATATATATATATATATATATATATATATATATATATATATATATATAGTTCTTCCACTAGCTACTGTGGACCAATTAATGCTTGATTTAGGTCTCATGTTTTTTCTTTTCTTTTTTTGGCTTTTGAACTCTTTAAGCTCATGAATCATGATTCAATTAATTTAAATTCATCAAGACTCAGAAATCTGCAACCTGAGTCCTGTCGTGGCATAAAAAGTAAAATAAAACTAAGTTGAAAGTGTAATATTAATTGTGCTTCACAATCTACGGGTACGCAGGGGCAGAACTAAAAAAATAGAAAGTGATAGACTATGCTAGTGCATACGGTTCACTGTTCGCAATATTGTTTTATAAAAATGGCCTTAGTGTAATGAAATGCAATATAAGATATGTAAATAACTCTTTTTTCAATATATATACTTGTTGGAGGCAATTGATGCTAGCCTTCAAAAAATAAAAACAAAAAATCACATTTGTGTCTATAAAAATTTGAACTCATAATTTTAGATGTGAAGTACGTACTCACCTTGAAAACTTTTAGTGTTACTTACTTAAAAAACAAATTTACAATTTATCAATTAAGTTATTCGATTACGCACATCCGAAAAAGGTAAATTAATAACGTACTATATCTGCATGTGTTGAGACCTAATGAAGCAAGATGCCACGCATTAATTATGTACTGTACGTTTTAATTAGCCCGGGCCTCAATCCAATTTTTTTTAATTAATTCTTATTAGCGTCCATCTTGCTAATTCTGAGTTCTGAGGTCAAAGATCATGAAGTGCAATTAAGTACATCCTGGTCAGAGAAGACACAGCAAGCTAATTACTGACAATAAGCAGATAGTTAATTAGTGACAAGCAGATAGTCGGATCACTTTATTAAATTCTGTTCTTTCATCCATTCCTCTCTATTGGCTTTCTATTTATAGATTACCTATCTCTATTAGAACAAAGATTGATATCATACGTAAACGATTTCTTTGGTCTAATGGTACCACTGGTAGAAGACGATACCATCTTGTCAAATGGTCAATTGTTTGTTTACCCAAAAATCAAGGTGGTTTAAGTGTTCTTGATCTTAATTTCATGAACATTGCTTTGTTAGCTAAGTGGTGGTTTCGATTTAAGGATCCCACAGTAGCTGGTAGGTGGAAAACCATTTTAATTTCTAAATATGATTCTTCTGGTTTGTCTTCTAATCGATTCTCTTCTTTTTGGGCTAGTATATTAGATCTTACTGAAATTTTTTATTTAGGCATTAATATGATTGTTAGCAATGGTAGGGATACTTAATTTTGGTTTGATAGATGGCATGATAAATGCGCTTTATATTGTACTTTCCCTAATCTTTTTCGAATTACTATTGATCCTTCTATTATTGTCTATGAAGTTTTCTCTAATTTTTCATTTAGTTTACAATTTAATAGACAATTAACGGACATTTTTCTTCATGAGTGGCACCAACTTTTAGGATTTTTTCCTTCTCATTCTTTAGATTCTAGTCAGCCGGATAGTATTTATTGGCGATGGATTTCGACGGGTCTTTTAACTGTTAATTCTCTTTATAAATGACTTATATCTAGTGGTATTCTCAACACTATCTACCATAACCTGTGGATTTTTTCCTTCTCATTCTTTAGATTCTACTCAGCCAGATAGTATTTATTGGAGATGGACTTCGACGGGTCTTTTAACTGTTAGTTTTCTTTATAAATGACTTATATCTAGTGGTATTCTCAACATTATCTACCATAACCTGTGGATTTTTTCCTTCTCATTCTTTAGATTCTACTCAGCCAGATAGTATTTATTGGCGATGGAATTCGACGGGTCTTTTAACTATTAATTCTCTTTATAAATGACTTATATCTAGTGGTATTCTCAACACTATCTACCATAACCTGTGGAAGACCAAAATTCCTCTTAAGATTAAAGTTTTTGTTTGGTTACTTCGCCAGAACAAGATTCTTACTAAATGTAATTTACATACTCGAGGGTAGCAAGGCAATTTAGATTGTGTATTTTGTGGTGCCCCTGAGACAATTTACCATCTTTCTGTTACTTGTCCGTTTATTCTACTTTGTGGTATTGGATCGGTAATCATAACAACTTCGTTTTTAATTGTACCCAGGTTTCGGACCTTTGGCATTTTGACTATTGGATTCCTCTAAAGGATTGGTTGAATTAATTAGGGCAGCAACTTTATGGATTGTTTGGTTGACCAGAAATAAGATTTGTTTTCAGAATGCACCAATACCTCATATTAGTTCGGTAGCATCTTCCATTATTGCTTTGACTTCTTTTTGGTGTAAAACTCGTTTAGACAACTCATATTTTAAATTATCATTGATTATGTCTTTCGATGTTTCTCCTTTAACTCAAATAGGCCCCTTGATTGTTCTATCGGATTCGGATTCACAGGTCAGTATGGATACAGACGGGGCCCCTACTCTTGGGTTCGCCATGTCTGATAGAGAGTTCTCCGAAACCATTGAGGAGGCCGCTAGATTGTCGTCTCCTGATTGGTCTTTGGTTGATACTGAGTCCTCATTTTTACCTAGTATGATTGATGTTAGTGATTGATTTAGTGGATTTTGTTTTTTCTTTGCTTTGTGGATATTTGTGCTAGTTAGTTATTGCTGCTAGTTGGATATTTGTCTTTCTCTAGTTTCGAATAAGTGGATTTTGGGTGCTATGCACGGTTTTGTAAGTTTTGTAAAAACATTGTTTCGTAATGAAACCGGTGGATATTCCACTTTTGCAAAAAAAAAAAAAAGAAGTGACAAGCAGATAGACAGAAATTTGATTTTCATAAAAAGATGGTACTTTGTGTTGGGTGAAAAGGAGTTGTTAATGATGCATAGTTAAGGCGCTCAACACATCTTGTTTGACGCATATCTCCTGCTCCTGCTTTTAAGGTAAGTGCTAGCTACTAATTTAGATTTTAGAGTGGCATGCATGCTTTTTAGAGTCACTTGAATGTCACCACTAGCTAGCTAGCATGCACAATATATGTTTCTGTAAAGTGGCACCTGCTTTGCTGAGTTTCTGTCTTAATTCTTAATAAAACTTGAAAATTAATTAGTTAATTAATTCTAGCTACTCAAATATATATCATTTAAATTGCTCACGATCGAGTTGTCATGCAGACTGGTTTACTGTACTTCCCTAAACTAGTATTTGTAGAATTTAATTGTTTGAATCGGTTTCTGTGTGCACTTCAGTCCAAACCAGTTATACGTACTGGCAGTGAAGAATTAAACAATGCATGTGCATACATATGTTAATCAGCTAATCATTTTCAATAGACCGGCGACTTGGTTACATGCATGGACAATGTTTGTTGTGTATACGTAGCAGACTAGCAGGAGCCAGTAGGTACATTAATACGACTGATTAATTCGTTGTCAGTAACGAAACTACGCATGCAAGGCCTAGTGGAGCAATTAATAGACGGTAATTTTCAGAAATTCTTTTAATTCAGGAGCGAGGAATGTAAAAACAAATTAAGGGTGCTAAATATCCCGTATTGAATTGGAAGTTTTCAATTCTTAATTTTGTCCTTCAAAATACGTTTTACAAAAATTGATACTATAAGCGTCTCTCACAGAATAAAAATTACATGACACTTATACAGTCTCTTCAATCTTAATTTTTTGGTTCTGTCCTAGCTTGTGTAATTAAAATATATATACTAGTTTTGAACTTAATTCATTTCACAAAAGATTTTGAATTTCTTTTAATTGACATCATTAGCTGATTAACTTTTGATAAACACAACACTCATAGGCGACTATATATGGGACTACTCCACATGCATTTTCATTTTCTTTGGAACATCCAAAGAAAGATATGGAAGGGATTTGAATCTACGTACCTCAAGATCAATTGAGGATAACGTACTGGAGGTAATATCAGAGGATGCACATACAACTGTGGGCATCGCTAGCTATAGTGTCTTCCGTGTATTTTCTTTCCTCTTTTATAACATGTATATTTTTTTTTTCATGATTTAATAAAGCGTTTAGAGTAGGCTAGACTAGAGCTAGTTATTATAAAAGAAATTAACACTAGTAATTAAAAAGTAGAACTTAATTGCTACTGTTTGCATGAAATGTTATCGGTTTCTGTTGTTCATGGCATGGCTCACTATTTAAAGTAAATGAGAGTTTCACCTTTCATTTATATATTAATTTAGACATGATAATCTAACTGTAATAATTAATGCGGTGTAGAATCGATTTGCTCACTAGTCACTAGTACATGATCGATTGTAAATCGTATGCTAAACTCTAAACCTATATAGAGAAACATTATGAAAATAGTCCCAAAGCGAATAGATATTTTTGTAAAATATGCATCTGTATCCAACTAATTATTTTGCAAGATATATGTATATATCCATATCCATGTACCATGTGGATATAAATATGACTTATTGTTAAATACGTTAAAAAAATGGATAAAGAAACAGATACTTTATAATATTTTAAGATCAAAATTCTAAATTGTCTATAATCTAGATTTCTGTTTTTTTTTTATTGGAAAGCTCCCAATTTTTTTTTCTTTTGAAAGAGAGTCACACACTATATGAAATATTACTATCAATGTGATCATCAAATATCAAATTAAAATCGGTTCATGTATAACTTTAAAACACACACACACACACACACACAGAGTCCGTCTAATGTCATAATATTATAATTTCAACCGAAGTTATAACGAATCATTTTTTCGCGATTTCAAAGTTCAAACAGTCGATCCGAATACTCAACATGATCTCCATATTAAATTGTGCATGGAGACCGAATTTTATATTTTTTGGAATTTTTTTACTATTTTTTTAGATAGGTACAAAATCATTGTTTTTAGATAATTCTGGACCATCCAAAACAGTGATTTTGAATCTATCTAAAAAATAGTAAAAAAATTTCAAAAGATATAAAATTTGGTCTCCATGCACATTTTAATATGGAGATCATGTTGAGCGATTCGGATCGACTGTTCGAACTTTGAAATCGCAAAAAACTGATTCGTTATAACTTCAGTTGAAATTATAACGTTATGACATTAATCGGACTCTATATATATATTATATACTTAAGGAAAAGACATATATAACAGTACGTACTAGAAACTCTATATATGCATGCACGTACAAATTAGATAAAAAACAGAGGACATCAGATCGCCCCCAATGTGTTATTGTTAATTAATCGTTCATGACTGTATCTATTATTTATTTTTTATTATATGACAGTATAAATTATAAATATCACAGTTAATATAGGAAATTATTATCAATTTTAATTATTTTAAATTTTTTTGTTGCCATACTTAATTATATATTTGCTATTAGAAATAGAACTAGGGTGTTCTTTATTAAGCTCACCAAGAATTTTGATGATTGTACTTTAACGGAGTTCAAACTATTGAAATCAATTTACTTCATAAATGTTGTGTGCTTATTTTTAAAAAAAATTATAAATTTTTAAATTGACTTAAAATAAACCCTGCAGTAAAAAAATAAAAATAAATATGATTTCTTTATTTTATTTTGCTTTTTAAATTAAGTGACGATTTTTCCAGCAGTTTCTCATTACTGAAACAAGGAATTTTGTGCAACCTAAATATTTAAATATATTTCTACTCGGTTCATCCCCTCCAATGCAATTCATCACTGTTCATTCATATCATCACCTGTACAGTAACAATTAAATACCAGTGTGTAGTAAAATTTTATTGCATTTATTTTTCATTATTTGTTTGACAGTTTAACTTAATTTATACTACATTAATTAAGAAAGATTATAAATTTTGTATGTAAATACGTCATTTGTGAAGTAAATAGATTTCAACAATTTATAAATTTATCTTAATGTCAACAGTCTTAATTGATTCAAATTGTGCCCTCAATTAATTAACTAATATATATTTCTATCCGTTTTAATATGATTTTAATTTTCGATATATTAAATGCATATTCGTGCCTTCTCCTCCTCTTAATAATGTATCAAAAATAATAAGATATGGTCAAGTACATTTTTTGAATTGAAACTTGTATCATTCTTCCGATTATTAATCTTTCTTCATGAGGACGTCAAATTGAGACATGATTATGTGCAAATTAAATTCTAGTGCTGCAACAATTTGATATTCAACCATTTACATGGTTATGTGCAGTAATTATATTTAGTAATGTTTTTCTTATACAAGAATTCATGTTAATTAATTAGAATAAAATTCCTTCAGGTATATATCTGCCATTATATCTCAGTGCAATATATATACTAGAACTACAGGTGTTTTATTTACAAATAGAATGAAATTCTTCAAGTGGTTAATTATATTTCCACGAATATTTGAATAAGAACATATCGTAAATAATTTTGTTACTTTGCTTGCTCTGTTTCTGTTTCATAAAAAAAAAACAAGATTTTGAAATAATTAAGCAGCTAGCACTGACATATTTCGCGCTGAAATTGACTGCATGGAAGGAATCGTTCGATCTCTAGTGGGATATATTTGTTCTAAATTAATATACGGAGCATGCAATTGAAAAATGATAGAACCGTATAGTCAAAGCTTGGAAAAAGCAAAATTAACTTAATACAAGAAGCTGCTGTCTTCTTTCGTAAAGACGTAGCGCTTGACATGAGAATCCTGTCTTTTTCTAAACTATCTCCTCAGAAGCTACTAATCTTCTACTTTTGTTATATATATATATAAACACAAAATTAACTGTTCAAAAAGTCAGAATTAGTAATCACTCAAATCTCAACTATATATGTTTAATTAATTAATTAATTATCTTTGATTGATTGTTGATACCATAGCTTATAGTAGCGACTGGCGCAAGGTGACAAACGCATTTCAGATTATATTATAATAAATCCTTCAGATTATATTATAATAAATCCCGATTCAACAACCACGTAACGTACCTTCGGTTGTGTGAGACTGAGATATTGATCAGAAATATAAATATAAATATTAATTTAATTCAAGAGTAGATATAAAAAGACATGGAATAAGACAACATGCTATCAGACACGATGGCACTTAGATATGCATGAACCGCCATAATTAAATGAGACCTAATTAGAATGCATGTCTCTGCTGCTCTTATTCCAAGATTTTTTGAACAGTGGCAGCTTTTCTGCATGTCTCCTTCCACCACTTTTTTCATTCTCATTTTTATTTCTTTTTTTTTTTTATATCTTTTTGTCTCCCCTGATCACTGATCAGCCACCACACAACGAAATCTTGCACCACTTACAGATCGATCATTCCACCTTCACCTTTATATAAGAGAAAGAGAAACCCATCATCTATTGATTTCAGTAGCTGCAGCCCCTGACCTGAAACAAAAAGCCCACTAGAAACCAAAAGAGAAGCAACGACAAGTAGTCTTTAATTTCAACTTAATTTCTTTCAACAATCTCTCTCTAGATATATATATATATATATATATATATATAATCCATATATTACATAAATACATACAGTATAGAGATAGAGAGACGATGGAGATGGGAGGGGAGGCTGGGGTGGTGGTGTCGGGTGGGTTCAATGCGGGTCGGGTTGGAGTTAAGTGCGGCAGGTGGAATCCGACAACCGAACAAGTGAAAGTGTTAATGGATCTTTTTAGAGCAGGGTTGAGAACCCCTAGCACTGAGCAAATTCAGAGGATATCAAACCATTTGAGTTTCTATGGCAAAGTTGAGAGCAAGAATGTGTTCTACTGGTTTCAGAACCACAAGGCCAGAGAACGACACCACAAAAAGCGTCGTCGTGGATCCTCGCCGGATGATGAGGCAGAGCACCAGTTTGTTATCTCTCCTGATTGCAAGAGGGAGGCCAAGTTCAACCACCGATCGCAGATCTCTTGTAAGTTAAGCTTAATTAATTACCAGGCGTTATAATTAGCAAGTGCATATGTGTTCTAAAACCTACCTTCATGCATGCATATATATAATATATATGCACTTAATTATAGAGTTTATAGTTTAGTGAAAGATAATAAAAATAATAATAACAAAAGGCATGCATGTCCATCTTCTTTTGGCATTAGAAGTTGAACGTGCTTTTTATTTCAAAAGATAAGAAAAAAAAAGATAAAAACATTCTCGTACGGAGATAAAGACTTGAAAAAGATCATGACATGATTTCTTATTATTTTTTTTTTCTCAAAGTGAAATTCTTGAGCTATTTTTGTATATTAATATTATTGTTTGTAATATATATATAGGTTTTTCAGATGTGGAGGAGCGAGTGACATGGCCGGAGAGACCACATGCATGTAGAGATCATATAGAGACACTAGAGCTGTTTCCATTAAAGGCGTACGATTTAGAGATTGAAAAGGTGAGGTGCACAAGAACTACAACTACTACTACTGAGAATGAGATCAAGGAGCTCTCTTTCTTTGATTCTCCGTTAGAGTTACGGTTAAGTTTCCTATAGTAGATTATCGATCGATCGTCGGTTTGTATTTGATCTTATTTCATTAGAGCCTTAATTGAAAACTAGCTAATAGTTATATTAACGCATGCATGTACTTGCATGAAGAATCTTTGACGGAGAGATCCCTGTCTGCATGCATAAAATTAAGATCAATCTGAATTATTTCTATTTAATTATTTAAGTTTCGTCATCAGTATCTCTGTCTCTCTCGAGTTGTTTTATATATTAATTAATGTATGGTACTACGACCTACAGTAGGAACACATGACAAAGCGTACTATGCCTGTCAGAGTTTTAAAAAAAAAAAATTCCGCGATGGTTTCGCTCAGATTCGTCTCTCAATTTCTTATTTGTTTTGTTTCTGACTAACTTTTCCTTTGTCAACGGCCTTTTCTATATCTATACTGGTTTTTTAGAAGGAATTGAAAGAGAATCATTTCAACGGATCTGCTTACTTTCTTTATAAACTTTTCGGAGAGTTCAAATTTTGCAGATGGAATTTAGCCCATATATGTCACCATGTGATCTTATGTGCATAAATTAATGCATTGCTTGATGAGATATATAATAAAGTTTGAAATATGATTTGGCAGAGATATTATCCTGATTATATATTAATTTTAAACTAATAAATGCATGCCCCCGCACATCACACCCGGAAGATGTACACAATTTTTGAATAAGAACTATATTAATGTGGAGTATATTAATCAGGAAATACCGGTAGCGAGCAGAAGGATTCCGGTATGCCAAAATTATTATTAGTTATCAATATTTCAAAATTTATAATTCAAATCGTTAATTGTATTTTCACAAATAAAGAATTAATGTGTCCGTATAAACTTCATGATAATTGAGTTTCTCATATACAAAATTAAGAGTTTCACATTTACAACCTGATTAGCTGTACACTGTAATTAATTCATGCTCAGAGAATTAAAATAGTTATGTTCTAATAAGAGTTATATTACATCTTTGATACATCAAATTAACACATATCGTTTAAGGAGCCATGTGATTAAGTGTGTGCTTATCCTAATTTGTCATGAAAAAGAAACAGGAATACATGTACAAATACGAAGCAAGACCGATAAAGGCAAACAACATATTATGCAAACAAATATTATAAATAATATATTTCATTTTTATTTACAGCAGCAAATGATTATTTCATTACAGTTAAACTACTTAATTATGCTCGATTATTCAAAATATGAATTGTGAAAAATAATATATATCCAATAGAAATTAAGCAAATGCCATAATGAATATTAATTTTAGCAATTAATAAAAGCCCCCGAACGTTGGATGTACTGTCAATTGGATAGGATTTTAAAAGACTAAATAATACCAAAAAGAACTTAGAGCCCTGAGTTTTAGATTGCCACAAATTATCACAAGCTAGCTTTTGTCAAAATTCAAAACTCAATCAATGAATGAGAATAGTTAATTGTCTTATCTTCTTCCACTACTGAGACGTAATATATGCAAAAAAAATTATAATATTTTGAATTCGTTATCTACAATATCAATAGTCCATATCGAAAAGATCAACAGACAAATTTTACTGCATTCATCTCTGACGATTCTTGAACAAAACAAATTCAGACAAATTATAGACTAATTAATCTAATGCATATCTTATGATGACAAATATTTTATAAATGTCTAGAACTCATTAGTGAAATTTTATTTGTAATAATTAAAAAAAAAAGATGTTTTGACAACATATATATATGGCACCAGAATATATCTCAATTGGATTAAAAGAATATCAACTTTATTACTTCTAAGTACTCACAATATAACTTTTATTTTTTGTTGCTTTTTATCTTTGAGTTCGTACAGGTAGTGCGAGAGTATTTCTTTTACAATTGAAATAGAATTAAAATAGAATATAGAGGGTGCGTTTGGATGGATGAAAAATAGCTACTATTCCGGATTAGCACTATTCCGAGATACTAATCTACGTTTGGATGTGTTTGAATTAGCAAATAGTCACTATTCTTTGTTTGTCTTTTATAGAATAGCTCACAATTCTACTAATTCTATAAAAATATTAAAATAGCTACTATCCTCAAAATTAAAATAGCTACTATTCTTTCTATTTTTGATTCATCCAAGCGCACCAATAGAACAAACTTTTCCAATCAACACATCAGCACGTGCATTATTTGAACCCAGTTTCCAATGAATCAAGATTGAAGAACATCAATTGGAAATGGACCCAAATCCAACAAAGAAACTGAGCCCATTAATAGGATCCCCCATTGCTCCATGGATCCTTCCAGACGTAAATGAAACCCATATTATCCACAGAGCCCAATCATTACTGTTTAGTCCAGTCCGTCCATTCAATGAAGCAGCCGTATTCATATTATCTGAGTTCACTTAAATTTTGAGTTTTTATCGTGACCGTCGGATATAGGAATCCCGTGAATTCTACCTCGGGAAGAATTTGTCCGGATTCTTATCAGACCGTCCGTTCCGAAAATCAAAATCTATTGGGGTAGGGTGCAAATGGGTAAGATATCCAACCGTATCCGGTTCCGTATCCAAAAATTAGTTACAGATATTTGATATCTGAATATTCGTAAGGATACGGATATAGATATGTTTTTAAATTTTAATTATGTGTATCTGAATAATATATATATATATTATTAAAAAATTATATAATTCACTATTATAACAGCGGGTATCCGTCTTCGTATCTATTTAATATCCGATGTATATCCGAATCCGAAAAATAAAAACTGATACGGATATGGTTACCATTATCTGATTTGTTTGCATCCATATATTGGGGTCAGAATTCCATTAAAGTAATTCAAATTTTTGAATTTTTATGCAGACCATCCGATTAGAATTCGGACGACTTTTGTAACTTTTATTCGAAGTGGAATACACGGGTTCCTTTTAATATTCGTGCAAGAGAAGATCAGACGGTCCGGATTAACACTGAAAAATTATGTTACTTTATGGGATCTGAATTCGTCCCTCTATTGCTCCTTTAACATTCTCTCTCTGCAGTATACAACTCTACAGTAGAGCCTCTACTACAGTTTAGAAGCAATAATCAGGAACAAGAACCTCTTCTAGAGAACCCTAGCAAAAAAGCACGAAGGCCTTGCTCCAGTGCTCTTCTGTTCAGTTGTTCGATCTAGACGAGAACTAAAAAAATTTCGAACGATTGCTACAAGGAATATAGAGGGGATGGGGAGTAATGGATGTGATAAAGGTGCAACAAGTTTCTTCAAGATCGATCGAGAAGGCTGTAGTTCACCCTTTGGTACTTCTCAGTATTGTAGATAACTACAATAGGGTTGCAAGTGTTTCACGCAAGAGGATTGTTGGTGTGCTCCTCGGCTCCATCCACAGTGGCACCGTTGACGTCACTAACAACTATGTAGGTTAACAAAATTGTGATATGATGGTGTCAATGGCGTCTCTGGAAGAGCAAAAAAACAGGCGATTCCAGAGCACAAAAAATGCACGGCCTACAGGGGATGGGTGGTTCAAAGTCATCTATCGTTGGGAGCGTCAGCAACTCACAACAAAAAGACATCTCACAAACGACCAGCAGGGGAAGCGCGTGTACCGAAAGTAAAGACAGTATTGGAGGAAACCGCTACTGAGCACCTTCCCTAAGCAATTCCAACAGCACAACAACAGCTTCCCAAAGAAGAAGTAATCATCAAAACCTCCCACTTCATACCGTTTACAGATGTAAAATTGGTCTCCAAGCACATTTCAATATGGAGATCATGTTGAGCGGTCCGGATTGATTATTTGAACTTTAAAAATAGAGATGTGAGTGCAAATTAAAACACTCACTTTAATTTGTGAAACACGATAGCCTTGCTCTCTCTCTCTCTCTCTCTGTATACATACATACATATATATATATATATGTATGTATACAGAGAGAGAGAGAGAGTGACAAATATGTTTTTGGTAGCACAAACACCAAAATACATCCAACTCGTTTTTAAAATATGCTTGGAGACCAAATTTTATATTTTTTTGAATTTTTTTACTATTTATTAAGCCACTCTGAAAATCGCTGATCCAACGGTGGATTAACCAAACAGTGAAACCGTTGGATCAGCGATTTTCAAAGTAGCTTAATAAATAGTAAAAATATTCCAAAAAATATAAAATTTGGTCTCCAATCACATTTTACTATAAATATCACATCTAACAATTTAGATCGACCGTTTGGAGTTTGAAAATAAGAAAACGAGTTGGATGTATTTCGGTGCTTGTGCTACCGAAAGTATATTAGCCACTCTCTCTTTCTCTCTCTCTCTCTCTCTCTCTCTCTCTATATATATATATATATATATATATATATATAATTGGGCTATGGTACTCTATAGAGTGAAACAAGTTTTTACTCTATGGTACTATATTTCAATTTTAAAAATCCAAACACCCGATCCAAACCGCTCAACATGTTCTTCATATTGAAATGTGCTTGGAAATCACAGATCCGATGCTTGGAAATCACAGACCCAAACCGCTCAACATGTTCTTACATTTTTTTTGAATTTTTTTACTATTTCTTAAGCCACTTTGAAAATCATAGATCCGATGGTCCAGAAATTTTTACTGTTCACAGTGGATCTGCAATTTTCAAAGTTGCTTAATAAATAGTAAAAAAATACCAAAAAATATAAAATTTAGTCTCCAAGTACATTTCAATATGGAGAACATGTTGAGCGGTTCGGATCGTCTATTTGAACTTTGGAAATAGAGATATAGTGTATAGTACAAATGTGTTTTACTCTATAGAGTACCATAGTCCAATTATCATGGTTATAAATAACAATTATCACTTCAAGATCCGTGTGTGATCAAATCGAATGGTCTGAAAAAATTCCGAATTTACAAATCCTAATAATTCACAATTGAACGAAGTCATACGTTCCAATTTAGTTAACAAAAAACAACGTAATTAATTTACGTTAAATATTTGTACTAATATTCGTTGTTTTGATTTATAAATTTAGTTCCAATTTATTACTAAATTCATGTAAATTTTTAATAACATTATTATCATTATAATTTCATAATTGTAATCGCGTCACAAATTTTGTATCTTAAATTACGTAACATTAATTAGAATCCCCTCATACCCTTTTTATTCAGTTCAACACTAATTAACGTCTTCAAGTTAAGATTTGAAAATTAATTAATTTAGTGAAATTGAAATTTTATTATGTTATTTTTAATGAACGTTTATTTATAGTTTGATTCTTTCCTTAATTAACTAATTAGTCGTAATTTGAAATTTGTTAGTTAATTAAAAATTTGCGGGCGATAACACTATGTGATTGATAAATTAGAATAATAGAATTATAGAAATCAAGGAAATGATCGAATTTGACAAATATGAATTGGAGGATTAACACACGGTCCATAGACACAGCATATATATATTTATTATATAGAAAATGAAAACAATACGAGCATATCTCAAGCTACAAAAAAATGTCAAAGTAAAACAAAAGGTTAAAAAAAAAACTAGTCGCATTTCCTAGAGGAGGAGTTCATAAAGGCAATGCAGTCTTCAACAGCTTCGCTTTGGTGAGAATCTCTTGCTGGTGCAAATTTGTGATGAGCAGAGCCTATGTTATCTTTGCCAGTATCTTTTCTCGAGATGAAACAAAATGTCCTTGCCATTTTGGCCCGTACAATCCTAAGTATTTTCACAGCCGAGTGACGGGCATTCCTTAGCAGATATTGACACGGGCATTCCTTCTGCCCTTTGGCCATCTTTGTTCTTCCATTGTATTTGTACGTATGAAACGTAACAGTTCTCTTACTTGCATCCGGGCTGATATGGATAGCTCGCTGGTTCCGCCTTGTTGCCATACGCGTGTTACTTGTATCGGGGCTGATATGACTCACCTGCCGGTTCCGTCTTGTTGACATTCTCTATCTCAAAGATAAGCACTTAAGATTCTCTCTTGAGGTCTACTTCCTAAGCAATATAGAGCACATCAGATATATTTGTATAGGAATAGGACTCCACTGCTTGTTTCACAAAAATAGTTGCAGCTATGCGCCAAAACAAAAAGTAAAAGTGAAAAAGAAGAGATAAAAGAGGCAAGTGAGAGAGAAAAAAAAGAAGAGTACCATGTTCATTTCTCAGTAATGGGGGGCCACACTATACGCATAATACGCATATTCTTGTAAAACAGTAGCCACACTACTGGAATCGCTAAAGTAACAATTGATGAATTTTAAGCTCTACAAATAGTAAGGTTCTACTTCTATGCATCTATCCATATTTAATTTTAGTATGATATTATTTTATATATTTTCTCTTCTTCTTTATTTTTTTTGGAAAAGTATATAAAATAGTCCCCCCAGTTTTCATTAGGAACTCGTTGTTTGTAAAGAAGAACCATCGATCAACTGCATCACAAATCAATGTCAAAATCTAAAAATCCTTAAAAGAAACCCAATCCTTTAGCTTTAGCATGCTTAACATCTTCAACACGAACGCAACCGAACTTCCAAATTAAGGATGAAACTTTTGTATTAAATTTATTTTGACTTAGTAAATTAAGATGGGCCTGAAAATTGACATAATTAATGATACTTTTTCAACCTTTTTTTTTTTTTTTTTTTTGCATATAGCCCGTAGGCCTCAATTCTGCTCCCAAGCAGAATCGATCCCGTGTGCCTCCCGTAGGGGACTATGCCTTTACCAACTGCCCCATGCAGTGGTGGCACTTTTTCAACTGTTCAAGTGAGGGTACAGTACTATATATGTACACAGCACACCGGTCCGTACTATAGCTCTACTATCTTCGTATGAAAATATACTTGGAGATCAAATTTATATCTTTCAGAATTTTTTTTAATATTAGATAGGTAAAAAGATCACTTGATCTAAATATTGTGGACCATTCGAAAGTAGTAATTTTCTACGTATCTGAAAAGATAATATTTTTTTTTAAAATATAAAATTTAATCATTAAATATAATTTTATAAAAACAGAGATATAGAGTCCAAGTATGGACCGATTGGAGCTATGCATAGTACCATATATATAGCCTCACCAGCTCATTTGAAGACATCAACCTCCCAAAGTAAAACTTAAAAAGATATCTTTTCTTGTACACTCTACAGTTGTCTACTATCCTTCCAAAGTTTCTGAGACTTACTATTAAGATTAGTAGCCAAAATATTGAGACTTTATGCAGTAAAATAATAATATATATCATGTATCCTGAGAGGCTCTGGTTGGGTTTTTTTAACAGAATTGAAAGTGATGTGTCATCACAGAATGGAAGCTAGAGGGAGGCAAAGGGTCTGCTGGGCCAGGTCAAGCGCGTATTTTGAGGTTAAAAAAAATAGATTCCTCGACCTGAAATAAATGGGCCTAACTAAAAGGGCCCAAATTTTGTACATGTACAGACTACAGGACTACAGGATCGAAACGGACTACGCATGGGATTGGAAGGATCATCTAAGTTGGCGAGGAGACAATGGGGGCCCATCTGTCAGATACTGCCCTCTGCCCTCATGCCCTGTTCATGTTCTGTTTAATTAGGGTAATTTGACCGCCGGTCCCAGCTTCTGTTTTAAGTTTTAACACTATTTTTAACTTTTATTTTGTACTGATGTGAAAGTCACTATATATTTCGATAAAATACAAAATTTGATGTTTCAAGATAGCACATAATTTTGCTGGAAGTGGAGCCAAAAGTGAGTGCTTAATATATTATGTTTTCTTGTGTGGGGTACGTAGTAGTTCGGTTCCGGGTAGATATATTATATATTGTTGTTGATTTAATAATACGAAAGTTTGAATTTGTGCTATAACGAATTTTAGAATTATATGAATAGTTCTAATTTATGTTGGATAATTTGATATCCGACAAAATATAATTTTTATAAGGGAACATTGGTTTTATGCCACCTCAAAACTTAAAAATTATGAAATTGTCATCCCAAAACTTAAAATTGAGAAAATGCCACCCTAAAGTTACTAAATTCATAAATTTGCCCTAAATACACATTTTAATACAACATTTCATTAAAATTATACTAATTTATGTTATATCAAAACTGTATTTTAGTAATCCCAACTCTACCCCTGGTATTCAAATCAAAATATCATCTCTTCTCTCCTGGACGAAAGGAATCCTGCGCCTCTAAAATCGACCCTCCTTCTACACCTCCGCCAGGCTGCCGCCCCTCCTATCTCCGCCGCGCCTCCACCGTCCCTCCTCCGCTAGGATTTATGAGGTTTGCGTTATTTTCATAGTGTCAACAATCTTGTTATTTGGGTTGATGAAATCCGAAAATCTGCTTTTGAAATAATTATCTTCAATTCAAAATCGGTTTTACAAGTTCTTCTGAACTGCACAAGTTAATGCTCTTACTATTATCTTTCTGCACATGTTAATACACAGTTGAAAATTTTGATCTCATCAGATTCTGGCAATCCTCCATATCACATATTTACTATTATTTTTCTGCAATGCAATAATAGTGTATTTTGTATTGACTAAAGCTCCTGTATACTGATTAGGTACAATTAATGAAATTTTGAGGCAAGATTGGTGAGATTGAAAGGGCAATGAATTTTCTAGATGCCATGATTTCCAATGGGCATGAGCCTGATGTCGTTACTTACACCACTCTTTTAGATGGGATGTTGAAGAATGGTAAAATTAAAAAGGCAATTGATTTTGTAGATGTCATGATTTCCAAAGGGCATGAGCCTAATGTCGTGACCTACAACACTCTTATAGATAGCCTGTGCAAGAATGGTGAGATTGATAGGGCAATGGATTTTGTTGATGTCATGATTTCCAAAGGGCATGAGCCTAATGTCATGACCTACAACACTCTTATAGATGGGCTGTGCAAGAATGGTGAAATTGACAAGGCATTGAGTTTTGTAGATGTCATGATATACAAAGGATATGATCCTGATGTCGTCATCTATAGGAATCTTATGAATGGGCTATGCAAGAAGGGTGAAATTGAATACGCATTGGATCTATTAATTACATGATTTCTAAAGGCCTTGAGCTTGATGTCTCGTTATGATGGGGTTGTGCAGGGACATGGAAAAGACAATTGGAAATGCATGGTGGAGAAAAATGTTAGTTGTTGTTGTAGCTTGATGAATTAAATGAGGCCCTCAGCTTTGCTCTTTTCTTTGACATATTCTTGATGCCTTCCCCTTTTCTGTTAAGCATACAATGTGTAATTGAACTGTTTTCTGTTGTAATTAGTGAGGCTGTACTTGATATGCTTGACTTGTGAAAACCTTTATTTGGTACTTGATCTGATTTAACCCAAGCTGTGATTGTATAATGTCAGTATTACTTGCTTGCATTCCCTCTTGCTCATGCACTGTAACCTTTTTGACTCATGCACTGTTCTCGACTATCTTAGCTTGATCAATTCCAATTTGATGTCTCATTCTGTTATAGTCCCATCCCAAACTAGATGTTTTGTATAGGGGCATAAGAGGAATAGATGGTTTATTGATTCATTGCTGTTACAAAAATCATCATGTAATAGCTCCTGATCATCCTCTTTTGCTAATTTCTTACGCAATTGCCACATAATTTTTGTTTACATTGAAATCCCGTAGGCATTGATTAATTATGAGATAAAAGTTCAGTAGTGTAACAATTTTCCTAACAAGCAAGAAGAACTGGTACACTGGTATATGAATGTGAAACCTAACAAAAAAAAATTTAAATACTGGTACAATTGTTTTAAGAAACAAGCAAATAGAAAACTAATATAAATATCTTTGATTTCCCAGTTTGGTGAAGGTCCATATATCTACACAATTCAGAACAATCAATTTCTGTTATAATGCAGAACAATCAATTTCAGCAAATAAGGCAACAATCAACACAATTCAGAACAATTGATTTCTGTCTAATTTCTCAAATAACAGCAATCAGCAATCAAAAATAACACCCCTAAAATTTTCCCTTAAACTTATAGTTTCTCAATTCAGAAATAATACCCCTAAAATGCCAAGTTAAGCTGTCCAATTTTGTCCAATTTCACAGGGAATGCCACGGTGCAAATCCAATGGTCCACTGGCGGAGAAGGAGGTCACGTGATTGAGAAGAAGGCGGGCTTGGCGGAGAAGAAGCTTAAAATTTGATTCAAGGATTGGTGGAGAAGGAGGATTCACTGGCGGAGAAGGAGGGTTCTAAGAGGCGCAGGGGTTGGCAGAGAAGAAGGCAAGCTTGGCGGAGAAGAAGCAGCGGCGGAGAAGAAGAAACCTATACTCAATTTGCGCAAAAGAAGAGAGACCCCGTTTAGGGGAAGAAGGCGGACTCCTGCACCTCTCAGAAGATATTTTCATTTTCATTTAACTTCAACAGGGGTATAGTTGGGATTACTAAAATACAGTTTAGATATAACAGAAATTAGTATAATTATAATGAAATCTTGTATTAAGATGAGTATTTAGGGTAAATTTATGAATTTAGTAACTTTAGAGTGGCATTTTTTCAATTTTAAGTTTTGGGATGGCAATTTCATAATTTTCAAGTTTTGAGGTGACATAAAACCAATTTTTTTCTTTTTATAAACACACTTTATATAATTTTGATATTATTTCCGCCATAGGTTAATTTGTACGAGGGAAACTGTACTAGAGAAACTATATTAATTGAGGAACTAGAACTAGAGAAAAAGTGTGTGTGTGTGTGTGTTTGGGGGAAGGGGGTGTTCAAGTCATCTACTATACTATAACAAAAAAACAAATCTGGAAATGGCGAGAGGCGGCCATTCCCCTGCTTCTTTGCCCCTCCCACCACTGATTTTGTCATTTGTGCATAAATATAAGTCATATTTATCTTCTATCAATTATGTTTTATTTTTTGTTTAATATATTTTGTTTCATAATATTTTGTCTTCTATTTATTTTTTTCTCTTGTATGTTTTCTACTCAAACTTTTAGCCATATATAAAAGCATTGAAACAATTTTAAACCAACTTCTTTTTTTCCATTTCTTTTTTTAAGAATCTTGACAGATCGATGTTGCCAATGTTTGCATTAATTAAACGTTTTACAACTTGCATCCTTTCTAAACAATAGATCAACTGACATCTTAATTAATTATCCTTTAAACGACTTTGTGGCTCGATCCTATATTTGGTTTCCCAAATCAAAGATACATAACATATATAGTCCCATGTTGTCTTGTACACAAAATTATGTAGGCTGCTTAATTCCATATCGTCCATGTTGCACACAGGAACCAAACCAGCCAGGTCAATTCCGAATCTTTACCTTTATGATTATCCCACCGATTTCCTTGTAGACCAAAAATTTATTTTCATTGTTATTTAGGATGTTAATGACTTGCTTTAAATGTTATCTTGTACACAAAATTTTATTTTAGGTGCTTCATCTTGGCTCATTAATTAATTTAGTTGCATATGCAGTTTAATTATACAAAGCCCAGAGGCATGTCTATTTGGGCATATATGTCACTCCTTTTATTCCGTTTCTTATTAAATCGAGACCCATGGGCCATGGCCAGCGGCCGAGTCTATGACACCGTTCGATAGGCTTAATTTAGACCAAGTTCGGCCCGATATTTAGTCGGACAGGCCGATTCTATTCAAGATTCGTGCAAATTATTTTATTTTAAGATTTGTTTGAAATTTTGAATCAAGTGAGTGGGTCTGAATCAAGATTCGGCCCCGCTCTTCCCCACTCCCCTCCTTCGATCCAATATACGGGGCGGCGAGTCCTATTTGGACAACAGTTATCAATTCAAATGGGTTGACACATTAATTAATTAATTAATTAATTATAGTGCTTAAAATAAATTAAGTTTTTGAGGTAGATAAATAATTAAGTTAAAAGCAAGCGTGCCACAATTGATCTCTGTGCACTGTGCAGGGCGGTATCATTTAGTTATAGTACTTGTGATATATGGAACAAGCTAGTGCTATTGCTATTGCTATGTATGCCTCTTTTGATGATAATGAGGAGAGCGATGGCGGTATCATTGTTCGATCTGCAGCTATATATTCTTTCCTATATGGATATCTGAGTGATCATGTCTTAATTAAGACTTAGTGAGATATTATTTCTAATATTTCTCTTATTGCAAGCTCTCCAGACTCCAGTCCATATATAAGAGATAAAATCTTCTACTATTAATTTAGATTATTTTACTAGAATATAATTAGTTAATTTCTTGCTATATATACTATTATTATTGCAAGCTGTATTCATAGTATAAATATCTCGCCTTGTAAGCTCGCTACTCAATATATTGCAGTACGTAAATTCAATTCTGCGATAGATATGTTATTTTCTTAGTTAAAAAATATAGTATTATAATTATTACCTAAAAGCATTTTTTTTTTAACTTGAGCATGGAGAACACCATAAGCATAAACTGGGTTTGCAGAAGGATTGAGTTTAACAAACAAATTAAAATGGGCACTGGCGAAGTACTCTGGGCCTGGATCAATAACAATGCCTAAATTCTGCAAACAAATTAAAGCCCAAGGAAACAAAACAAAAAAAGTAAAAGGGGCTTCATGGTCTTGGATCAGGATCACGCATATATATAATTCAATATGCGCATGCTTTCATAGTTTCATTTCAAACATTTTATCCTCTCTCTATTCACTATTCATGCTTTAAAACACGCGGTCAATTAACCCCTACTAGCAAGGGGTGCGAATCCTCTGAGATATCTCAATTTTTGCGTGACTGACGTGTCCGGTGCCTATTCGGAGAACCGTAGGGGGCCAGTATTATTCGAGCTTTGAGATTTGTGCAGAATGTATTTGAACTATTGAGATATTCCAAAAAGTCACCCAAAGTTTGAGATATCTCAGACGAAGCGAATTCACTAGCAAGTAGCAACAATATTAATACCAGTACATATCTTCTACTCATTAATTATTTCTCAAATAAAAAACAAGCCACTAAATGCTAATTATTAATTTACGGACAATAACGATAATATAAACATCCGATCCCGATCCCTCTCAGAGTCTAATTATCAGTAATCAGAAACAAACGCCATGAATTCCTCATCTAACAGCAATGCCGCCATGGTTTCAGGAGCAAGACACATTTCTATATCAGCACTCCCATCACCTTCTCTACCGGGAAATGCCGACATCTTACCGTCAAATTTATTGGCCTTCCCGCTTCTGACTGCCAGTGGCTGGCCCCACCCAAAGTCATTTCCTTCATACATTGGAAACCGATTCGAGCTGCCCATATTGATTACAGCACCATCAGGATTGCCTAAAGGGAAGCACTTTGGTGCAGCCTCCCAATCTGCAACGACCTGTCTAATTGTCGTGTCACCGTGAGCCTTCACACTAGCATTTAACAGCCCAGCCACCCACCTGAGATCCTTACCGGTCACTTCCCCCACCTTCGCCCTTGTCGGTGTGCTCTGAATTGCATTGCCAAAATAGTTTGGGGATACACGTGGTTCTATACGGTGCCGACAATTTACTGCCATACGAAAGGTTGTTATGTAATCACTGGGAAGCCACTGCCTTGCACGTGTAACTGCTTGCCAGATGAGAGCACACAGAGATTGGAATGAGGAGATTTCTTCGCTTCCTTTTGTGTTGAGTTTCATATCATGTATCTGTTTCCCCCAAATCTCGGCATCTTGACCTGATACCTGCAGGGCAAGCTTCTGGTTGTTTTGCCCGCGATTGGCCTTTGATTTGAGACGCCGCATGGCATCGGGACTGAAGTGGAATATCCTTTCCCTAACTGTTGCATCAACTGGAAAGGTGACCTCTGGCCCCGCACTGGTGGCAAAACAAAGCATTGCCTTGGAGTTTCCAAAGTAGTTGCGGCAAAAATCAGGGGGGTTGGGGGAACCGCCACGGCAAAGTTTGGCCCAGGTATTGAAGAAATGCCAAAAGGAAGTACCATCGACCACCGCATGACTCACAGCACAACCAATAAAGACAGCACCATCGCCGAGTTCAGTAAACTGGAATGCGGCCAGCGGACGAAAATGACCCTGGTAGCTGATAGTGCGGTCCATGGGGAACAAACTGTTGATCGGTTTGGGGGTGTCAGATGAAGGCGGCAGGAGAGATGAGAGGGAGAGATTCGGTGCAGTTGCATGGTAGAAATCTACACCAGCATCATTGCAAGAGATGAAGATGCGGCCATCGGGATACGTAGTGAAGCGACCGGCAAAGGCGGGGATGATGGTTAGTGCTTGGGAGAGAGAGGAAAGCAAAAGGGATAACAAAGAGGGAATTGGGATGTTGGGCTTGGGGTAGAAGAGACCCTTTTGGATGTAGTGGCAGGAGAGCATGGGTAGGTCGGAAACAGAGAGCTTGAGGTCAGCCATGGTGGATGGGGAATCGGGATAAACAGTACTCTTGGAAAGAATTGTTACCGAAGGGCCTAAAGAAGAGGCAGACTCAGGAGCCATCGATCTTTTTAATTAATTTCTGGATAAGTTGAATTTCTTTGTTAGTACTAGCTGTCTTAAATCTTAATTTGTGTGTGGTCGGGTGCGGGTGCGGGTGCTGTGAGGAAAGGAGGGCGGAGATATGATATTTATAGGCAGGAGAGGCAGGAGGCAGGAGGCAGGAGGCAGGAGGAGGTGCGTGTGTGGATTAATTACTGGATTCATGCACCTAAAGAAGAGGAAGAGCCACTAATGGGTTGACAATTGACAACCCGTCTTTCCGATAGATTATTATTAAAGTAAACTAAATATATATATATATGAATATAACAAGGTCAACATTAATGTTTGTGTGTTTGTGACACCCACCACTTCAAATTCAATTCGCTCCTTGACTTCACGAGTAACTGCTCTGCTCTGCTCTGCTCTGCTCTTCCGGATGCCATTTGCAGCGAGTACTGCCCGGCCAGCACACAAATTACAAATATTTTATATTTTATTCCAAACAGAAAACAGAACCAGTGATGAGTGATCCAGATTTATCAGACCTGACCGATGCATGATTGAATGTTTACCATGTTAAGGAATAAAACACAATAATACATACCTGAAACCTGCCTTTATTAATCATTAGGTAAATTAATATAGTTTGTGTTGTTTGCTTATATTGGTAGGTATATATATAATATTTTATATGGTTTTGGAAAGAATGTTTTGTAGCTTGCATGTTGTTATCTTAAATCTAAAGACTATCTTCCACCATAATTAAATTATCATTTGAATATAGTCATAATGTATATTTAATCAACTTTGAACCTTTTAGCTGACTTTTGAGAAAAAAAAATTATTATATATTAAGTGAATTAGAAATCCCTTGGTGGATAGCAAATTATACCGATCGAGTCGCTTAAGAATAATTATTAATTTGTCAACGACGATGGTGATAATGAACGAATGAATTAATTAATTGACATAAATAAAGAAAGAAATATGATATTAATTTAGTGGTTTTCTCACAGTGCCAGCCTATAATAATATATGACATTGCCATAAAAAGAGGAGAGGCCAGAGGGACAGGTGTGCTTCGTTTTTGATGGGGAGCAGGAGCAGCATGACGTGCCTCTTTTGTTGAGTGCCACGCTTCACGCTTCTCTCATCTCATCTCTCATTCTCTCTCTTGTGACAAATTAAGAGTCATAACTCATAACTCCCTCCCGGAGATGAACATATCGCAAGCTTGCAACGCCTCAACAAAAGTGTCATCATTCCCAAAATAAAACTACTTTAATAAATAAAAAGTATGAAGTGTGATTTAAAATCTCCGGCTCATCATTTCATTAGTGTATTTTTTTTTTTTTAATAAATGACTGAATGATAACATTTTTTTTTATTGGTACAGAAAGATGGAGGTGTATCAACTTCTGTTTAATTATTTATAAAAAATTTCATTTAGATTTCGAACTTATTACCTCCTACAAAAATATTGCATTTTGTCACTTGATCAAAAGACAGATTCTTGAATAATAACAAATTCAAAATGTTAATAATTAAACTAATGAAAATTCAATGTACGCTATTAAAGGAATACAAGAAAAAAAAATTGAAAATAGCAAATGGGCGGGCGTTCACAATCAGAAGAGTATCCTGTCAGGTAGCGTAAGCACCTGAGTTAGTCTCAACCCATATAATTTTTTTAAGCATGTTATATATGTACAAAAAAATTTAAGATTCATACGACTATATTAAAATTAACGGTTCGGATTTCATATTAATGATCTCATTTTACTAACATATACATGGAATTAATTTCTCACAATCTTTCAGGTAACAACCGACCAAATCAATGCAATGTTATGATGTACATAATTTATAAATCTGGCCGTTGAATTTGATATGGAGGCGAACCGTAAAATATTTGCGGTCTTGCTGTGACTAGAATGAGGGTAGAGATATTAACAGCGGTGTTTAAGTTTTATACAGTATACAAATTAGATATATATATAATTTTTTTTAGAGAAGGATCTATTTACACTTTTTTTTTTGTGACAATGAATTACATCTTACATTTTTAAAGTCCAAATAGTCGATCTAAATTGTTCAACATGATAGATATATTAAAAGAGTGATGCTTCTATGAACATAAGGACCTATTTGTAAAATAAACATATTTTTATTTTCAAAGTTCAAACAGTCGATCCGAACCGTTCATCTTGTTCTCCATATTAATATGTGCTTGAATACCAAATTTTACATTTTTCTGAATTTTTTTACTATTTATTAAGATGGGTACAAAAAATATCAAATTCAGACCATTGAATTTTGTACCCATATTAATAAATAGTAAAAAAATTCAGAAAAATGTAAAATTTGGTATCCAAGCACATATTAATATGGAGAACAAGATGAACGGTTCGGATCGACTGTTTGAACTTTTAAAATAAAAATATGTTCATATTACAAATAGGTCCTTAAGTCCATAGAAGCATTTGCCATATTAAAATATATTTTTTTATTTTTTGGAATTTTTTTATTATTTATTAAGATAATACAAAAATCCAATAGTCTGAAAACAACAATTTTGTAAAATACTTAATAAATTGTAAAACAATTCAAAAAAATGTAAAATTTCATCTGCAAGCACATTTTAATATATTCATCCTGTTGAACAGTTTCAATTGACTGTTTGAGCTTTGAATTAAAACTTTGAAAACTTTAAAAATATAGGTTGTAATCCGGTGTCACCAAAAAAAGATATAAGTGGAACCCTTTTTAATAGGGGGATTTCATCTATATCCCTCAAAAGTTTCAATATTACGTATTTATCCCTCCAAAATCAATAATTAAATATTTATCCTTAAAAATTGTAGAAACTCACATATTTGTCCAATCCATTATATTTAACATTAATTTTCTATGTATTCCTATTTTATCCTTCTAAGGCTAGTGTGTTAGAAAGTAGTATTAAATCTTACTAGTACTAGTACATAACCGTACCAGTACCAATTTTTGATGCCATATTGAAGATGGAAGAGATGAAGAGGAAAAAATTAAGGCAGGGTGAGAGAAATTGAGAGGGGAGGCAACGAGGAAAGACGAGGAGAAAGTTGAAGAGAACAAGCGGGAAATTATGTTGGCGTGTTTGGAGAGAAGAGGCGGGAGGTTTTAGCGCTCCCACACGACTCAATAGATTAAAGAGAGAGAGAGAAAGGACGGGTATAGTAGTAATTACAATATTAATTAATATTGTATAATAAGTTTTAATTGTTTAAAAAAATATTATTTAATTATTTTTGGAGATATTTGATATATAATAGAGTTAGATTGGACAAATATGTGAGTTTCTACAATTTTTAAGGATATATATGTAATTATTGATTTTAGAGGGATAAATATGTAATATTGAAACTTTTGAGGGACATACATGAAATTCCCCCTTTTTAATACTATTACTCGTGAATTTGATAAAAACAAAACAGTGTTGTCAATATCTTTATTCATAAATCATGTTTGGTTGTGGACTAAACAGTGAAATAAAGATTTTAGGTTTCACATATTCCGTTAAATATGATTTAATTGAGCTGGACTAAAATGGATTAAGCCAATCTTTATACATCAATTAAATATAAATAATTTTGATTAGTCTAAATTGAAATAATCAATTAAACCTGATTAACTTCAATTCACAATCAAACATGCACCGCCTTAATTAGTGTGTAAGTTAGTCTACGATCTTACCATATATTGGATGTAATTGACCAAAATCTTAGTTATATGGTTGCTGTACGTCATTTCGTCGAGGTGGAGTTTTAATTTCCTGAATGAATTGTTGGTGAATTTTATAAGGAGACTGGAGATTGGTAAGCTATTTATTTAATTAGAAAGTCAAAGCTCAGTGTGTGTGCATGTTTAATTTATCAACAATTAAAACCGAATTAACTGGATCATGTATTCATGTGTGTGTGTGTGTGTGTCTATACACACACACGATTCATGAACCCACCTCCCATGTCAGAGTGTACAGTTAATCCAGCTGGACACCCTGTCAAGTGCCACCTGTGCATAGCCGCCCAATCTCATGCATCGTCATTGAATTATATTAATTCCAAACATATATAATTGAATCCCTCTTAAAATTATACTTTATTTTTTCCCTTTAACAGCTAATTTATAAATTAACTACTAGTACGCTTCATATAATATATGAGTATAGGTATAGGATATATATGAGTAATTCATCCAAATAGTTTATGAGTTAATTATACAAAATGTCAGATTAGTTTTAACTCTTAATTCTGATCTACTCGATCACAAGCTAAGCATTCCGGATTTCAAAATTATAAATTTTGTATATTTTTTTTTTAAATCAAGAGCTATAAACACCCAAATAAGTACTTATTTTTCATTCAATCTCCCTCTTTTTTTTTTTCTTTGTTTCCTCTTTTTAGAAAGCTTTCTTCAATCTCTTGACCGTGCGTCAAAAAAACATGAGAACTTATAAATCTAGTAAATGTACTCGCGAAGATGAACGACTTTAACAATTAGAATTCGTTATTTGAAATTAATTCAGTATATTTTTACATTAAACTCACATATTTTGGTAGTAAACTCGCCAAAATTTTAGTTCATTATCAGTAACTACAAAATAGGTAAATAAAACAAATTCTAAAATTCAATTTAAGCTGCCTACTTACCTAACTGAGCTCTGAATTAGTTTATCCTATATATTATCGGACATTCAGTCTAAATAATTAATTATATTAGGAGAATGAGCTGGAAAATAAGTAGTTTATTTTGCAGTCCAATTATCACATTTATTTAATTTATGATACGCCGGCCTCATTACTCATTCCAATTTGGTCTAAAATATTATTAATTAATTGTCCTGCAATTAATTGTTTCTTAATGAAGGAAAACCCCACTCGTGTGAGCTATTTAAGAAATAAATGAAACATTACACTACCTCAATTTGCATTGGGTTCTGTAATATATATAAAATTAATAAGCAAGAAAAGGGGTCGGTTGTATTATTTACTATTTTAAATTTTTCTTCTGCAGCGCCTACAGGCAGTCATTAGTTGGCAAGCTCATGATCAGATCCCAGCAAGTGATAGCTAGCTAGCTAGTACCATGTTCTGCCTTAATTATTAATTAAATAATTAAGTCAATTAGGATTCTTTTGTCTCAAACATGCCATATATAATTATATAAAGAATGAATTATTGCCTAAGGTTTCTCATATCATATGTAACATATCTATTACATTTAATTTACTAGCTCCAAAGTTGCCAAGGTGGGCTGAATTTGCATGGGTCGGTGATGCAATGCAACTTGTTCCTTGACAACTTCTCTCTCTCTCATATTTCCATGCATGCATATTGAAAAGACATGCATGCATGTATGCCTTGATCGTGTATCCAATTGAAACAAAATATATTAATAGGTTTCTTTGAAAGAAAAAAAAAACTCAATTTAGGGAGAAGAAAAAAGAGGAATAAATTAAAATTATATTTTCCGTGCTAATTTGCTATCATGATTGTTTAAAAAAAATAAAAGTAAGGTCAAAATTAAGTCGTATGTCCATAATTTTATAATATATAGTTGATATACCTTAAGAATTAATTCTTGACTGAATTTTGAATCATTGGATATCAGACAAAATTGCCGAGAAGAAATTAAAGAGATAATACTAATTATTAATATTGGTTTTCAATCAATTTCCAGTACGTATAAAAATGCATTAATTATATATATATAGCTTTGATTACATGGTAAATTGTTCTAATTACAAACTAATTATCATGGGTAAGTTAAAGAAAAATTATCTTCAGCTAGGTGACTAGGTCTCTCTAACGGCTTCGTAACTAATTAATTAATACTGTTGCTCCCATCCTAGCTCGTGGCCTCCCGTTCAATTAAAATCATCGATCGTTCCCACCAGTTGGCCTACCTCAATCCTCAATCCTCAATCCTCTCAATACTCAATGAGATTACGCGCGCTGATCTAGGTTTTGTATTAGAGCCTGGGTTCCCAGGTTATACGTAAGTACGTACCTTCTTCGGTCCGATTAGATCATCTTAATTAATTAATTACAAGGATTTGAGATACTATTAATTAATTTGGTCGCCTGATCGTTCAATTTCATCGCGACCAAATTTTGTGACCCATGCATGATCTCACATATAATTAAGGCAATTGAGGATCATATATATATATATATATATATATATATATATAGTTGTGAAATATGAAACGCCGAGGTGAATTAATGGTTGAGCCTGGTGGAAGCTAGCTAGGTTTAATTAATTAGCAGGTATGGAGTATATATGGTATATATTGTAACAATATATATGCTGATATGCTCAATCACTTCAAATGGCCCGTAATATATACCTACTAATTAATTAATTCCCAACTTCTAATTAATTGTGCTTTAATTTCACCTATTGAATTAAGTTGTCTATAACTATAAAACTTTATAGAGAGCTAGCTAGCTATAGGTTTATCTTATTTTGTCTTTGTCATGACCTGACTCGGTCTGTCGATGTATCAATGAAATTAATGTTTATATTTTAATTAATTATGTTTGACTTAATTAATTAGTATCCTTAGTCTTCACCTGCAGGTTCACCTCATATGGTCTTTAAAAGGTGTATGAGATGAGACGGATGTGATTGCTTTCATATAATAATAGATTAATAGTACCGTCCTACCCCACCACACCAAAACAGTGAGAAAATTATGAAAGAGATAATCCCCCAGGAGACATGTGAATAACGATAGTAATGCTTCTAGCTGCTAGCTACCTAGTAATCTAATATCTAATATGCAGAATTGAGAATTCCAATTGGTTCATGTGAATAACGATAGTAGTGCTACTGCAACTATCCAGCAGGTTCGACGAACACTAATTTTGACTCCACAATAGCGCGCGTAATTGGTCTATCCTTCATCGTCCATATTCAATGTTTCAAAGCTCCAAATTCTTCACTGGATGGAGATAGATAATGATTTATTTATTACGGCCTGACCGAATATGTCATGACAAGTTGCGATTCTGTTATGGTATGTGTCATGTGTGACAGTTCAATGACGTGATTTGCGTGTTTCGTGTTATGATTATTTGTGTGACGTGATCATCTTTTAAAAATTTAACACAGCACGACATGCGAAATATCTTATCACAACACGTATGTTGTCGATTGAACCGGCCTATAATGATTCCAACCATGTTTGCGGTCCTTCTCCTAGGAAGAATAGAAAGAGACATACAGTTTGAGGTTGTCTAGCAAAACTCTATTCACTTTGATGGCATTACATGCGTTTCTGAACTTGTTAAGGTGAATCTGAGAATTCTCGTCTGATCTTCTTTCAAAAATACTTCTTTGCACTAAGTTGATGTTGGTGTTTTAAATGTTGATGTTGGTGTTTTAAATGTCGAAATTGTTTCTCTGTCTCAGGCAACTCAACGCTAATTTGGTCCTTCATTTCGAGTGAATGGGCAAAGTCCTTCAGCAGCCATGACGTGTTGTCTGTTACTTCCGCGGTTGGAGTTGTGATGGGAGGTTGATTTACCATTCCAATAGGCAGCGGTGGTGGCGTGTTACGTGGTGGATCGGCAGTAATTGGAGGAACGCTTGGGGTACTCATGTTCCTAGAACTTGAGGTTAGCTCATCTTCAATCGTATCCTCCTTTGATTGGTGAATATATTTCGCCTTTGGTTTAGGAGATGGTAGATGCAAGATAACGCCCTTCTTGTTGGAGTTGTTGGTAGTGTGAGGCTTGGTAGCCCCTGCCAGCGTGATAATCTACAAAAAAAAATATATTAAAGTACTTCTCCTAAAGATAGGGGAAAAAAATGGCAAGTGCTGAAAATAAATATGCTAAAAATAAACTAGTCCTAACTATTTTTGAGTTTTTTATATTTTTTACAATAAAATAAATGTGCTAAAAGTAAATATGCAGAAAATAAATATGCTAAAAATAAAGATAAAAAGTTTTTGACCTAGTCTCAATTATTACGTTAAACACTTAATAACAACGTAGTTGGTTTTCCGATCTTTCGATTGGCTTTTGGACTACTAAGACTAAATTATTTTTGGTATGACAATATAATTTTTCCTAAACTACTCCGTAGTTAAAATATCCTGAAAAGCCCACTAAAATAAGTGCTTACAAATGTTGTTCCAACTAAGATATGTCCGTAGAGGAATTAAACTTAATGCAAGTACATTATATAATATCCTACTAAGGGAGCATTCTGGGTTCTAACTCTAGTCTTTGAACCGTTGTCAAGTCTCGTTAGTTCCAATCTCACCACTACTTACGAGTAATTTCTCACACGAATTCTCTGAATTGTTTATCAAAGGCATGTGAAGATTATTGTCATATAATAGACAGAACTATGTATGCAAGGATATAATAAAAACAATAAAGTGCAATAGAAATTATTAGAAATAATAGTTATTTATTAAAAATGACAAGAACATTATTATTTCAAAGTAACGTTACTAAAATATATTGGTCGGATGACATATTTTGTGCCACACATTTGATTAATAGATTACCGAGTTTAAGACTAGAAAATAAGAGTCCAATAGAAATTTTTTATCAACAAAAAGTTTCTTTTTATCACTTAAAAGTATTTAGTTGTACAAGCTTTGTACATATTAAAATAAAAGATAAACTAAACTTTGTATCAACAAAAACTATTTTGTTAAGATATTCATCTTTCAGAAAGGGGCACAAATGATATGATCTTATTAAAAAAAATATTTATTTCTAGAACTGTCATATTTGTTGAAGATGCCGATTTTTTTATTAATAAGAATATAAATAAAAAAAATGATAGGTTTTGGGGAATGTTTTGGGTAAATTTTGAAAAATGGAAAAACTGTGATTTTTGACAACGTCCTCTGGACGTGATTCTTGACGACGGCCAAATTAACGAAACATAATTAATGCTAAGTAATGCGTTAAAAAAAACACTGTAGCTGGTCGTTATCGTTCATAACGGTCAGCTACAGTGTTATTTTTATTTCATTTTTAGTTCATTTCAGTTCAGTTTAGTTTAATTCCGGAAAAAACCACTGTAGCTGCCCGTTATCGTTCATAATGGCCGGCTACAGTTTTTTTTAACACGTTACTTAGCTCTAATTATGTTTCACTAATCTGGCGGTCGTCAAGAATCACGTCCAGAGAACATTGTCAAAAATTACGATTTTCCCAGTTTTCAAAATTTACCCAAAACCTTCCATAAAACCGATATTTTTTTTATTTATATTCTTATTAATAAAAAAATCGGTTGAAGATGAGCCATACTTTAAAAAATAGGGAGAAATTCAAACACCATTTTAAAATGAAAAATTAGACCCAGTGAATCAAGACCTTGTTCAAAATAATTATCGTGAAAATGACACAAGTGATCATGAAGAAAAATAGATGAAAATATTGATGAGATGAATGAGACCGAATTAGAAAATAATCCAGAGCCTAGCTAGATGGCCATCTAGAGTATCACAAAAATTCAGTAGACTTAGAGATTATGAAACCAGTACAGTTCACTATTCCATACACAATTTTGTTTTATATGATAAAATTTCCTCTTCATATCAAACATTATTTGTAAAGTCTTGTTGATTTTCTTAGTTCTTCGAACTTTAATCTTGAAATTATTATGTTCTTGAACCTGAAAACTCACTCATACAATGAAATCGTTAAATACAATTATTATATGTTTTGCAAATTATTCAAACAAAATAATTAGAAGATTGCATAGAACAACAATTTTTGCTTAGATTTTGTCTTATTTTCTCACATTTATCTTTAATTATTATGTGAAATAGGTTACTGTTGTCCACTTTGTGTTTTAATATAGCACCATTTTTTGGGGCTATATTACATCATATGGAACAAGAATCGGATCGATCAAAATTGCATAGCACTGAAACTTAAGTCTCTGGTATGGATCGTACTAGCCAATATAGACCAGAGACCTAATATGGAACAAAATAGAAGAAATACACATTAAATCCTGGAGCGTCAAACTTTTGCACAAGAGTGATACACACTACTACAGAATGACGCTTCCTACACTGTGGTTGTACACGGATTTTCTCGGTTTTATGTAAAACCGTGTACCAAATAGGATTTTTCCAATGATCAATGATATCTCTAAGAATCTCACACGGATATTTCATTAAAAAACAGTGTTTCAAAAAAGCCGTTTGAAATTTACATTTCCTACACGGATATTTAGTTAAATATCCGAGTAGGAATTGTAGAGAGCTACACGAATTTTTATTAAAAAAATCCGTGTAGGAAGGGGTTATTGTAGACGGATTATTGTTTAAATAACAGTGTAGAAATGCTAGAGAGCTACACTGATTTTTATTAAAAAATCTGTGTAGGAAGGGGTTATTGTAGACGGATTATTGTTTAAATAACAGTGTAGAAAGGCTAGAGAGCTACACGGATTTTTATTAAAAAATCCGTGTAGGAAGGGGTTATTGTAGACGGATTATTGTTTAAATAACAATGTAGAAAGGCTAGAGAGCTACACGGATTTTTATTAAAAAATTCGTGTAGGAAGGGGTTATTGTACACGGATTATTATTTAAATAACAGTGTAGAAATGCTAGAGAGCTACACGGATTTATAGTGAAAAATCCGTGTAGGAAGGTAGTTTTAGGGTTTTGGTTATATAAAAAGGTCTTTTCCCTCCAACGCCGTTTTGATTCTATAATACTCTCTCTATCTCTGTATTAAAATATTGATCTGATTTCAGCTCATAGCACAACTAGGATCTGAGATATTTGAAGTTGTTATTTTCTCCTCTCTATCTTCCTAAGGTTAGCCACGTATGTATATATATTTTTTTTCTTTCTCTAATTTTCTGTTACTTATTATTCTTTATTTAGGTAATGTGTAATTATTATTACTTATTTCTCTTTTATTTATCTTTTTGGTTTTGTAGGGTTTTGATTGGTTACTGTCCTCTTCGTCTTGGTTGGTTACTATCATCTTCGCTACCCTCCCTTCGTAAATACATTTAAGATGCAGTAATTTTTTTCTTACGAAATTAATTTATAGTAATTCGTATAAAAGCCATACATATTCAATTAATTTTATGTATAAATTTTAATTGAGAATTTTTATTCCCTATGATGTATGTATGTATGCACAAATATTAATCCTTGCATTTTTCATTGGAGATGCAATATTGTTGGAGACCTTTAACCAAGAGACATTATGTCATGGATCACATGCAAACTCCCTTTTTAATATGTTGGATCTAATACAACTTAGTATGTATGAAATTTCGTGCTAGAGTAGATCATAGCCATGAGTTTTGGCAACATGAGATTAAGGACATAATGTTTATACAAACCTTGATCACATGGTTACTAAGTGGTAAGGACATAATGTTTATACAAACATTGTATTGGATCTTGAGGAGTGTATGTTATGTGTTAGATCACATGGGATTGCATGTAAAAAAGGCTATGTATATATATAGGTTGCAAAATGTTATATGTATATACAAAATGCTCTCTATTTATTTTTGCAAAAGGTTATGTATTTATTTTTGCAAAAAGTTATGTATATTCAATCTGAAATATATATTATTGGCTAGCAAAAGTGGAGGCTAGCTAAAAAAATAATAATAAAAAAAAACAGTTCAGCAATCTTCCTACAAGGATTTTTATTTAAAAATCCGTGTAGGAAACAATTATACACGGATTTTTACTTAAAAATCCGTGTAGGTTGAACCCGGTTTGTTTATTTAATATTCTGTTTAGGAGAGCTACACGGATTTTAACTAAATATCCGTGTAGGAATGTTGATATTCCTACACGGATTTTCTATTAAAAAAACCGTGTAGCTCTAATTGGATTTCTACACGGCTTTTAATTAGAAATCCGTGTAGATTGTTGATAATTGCACACGGATAAATATCCGTTTGCAAAAGATGGGATATTCCTACACCCTAATATCCTACACTGCTGAAAATTCGTGTAACTCTTCGTGATTTATCCGTGTACAATCACCATATTCTGTAGTAGTGACAATCTGTATATATCAGCCGGTATATATGGTCCGTATACGAGGCACCATTTCATTAGATTTCATTGAATATATTCCATCAGAGATATTCAAGAGTATTTATGTAAAAGTGTAATAGGAACCTTAGAAGATAAATTCCAACGGTACACTGTACCAAAAGTAGAAACCAATAAATAAGCCAACGGCTATCTTAAAATTGTAAAATAAAACAGATCAATGCATATTTCTTTTCTCCTAGGTCTTTCATCTATATTTATAAAAACAAGTATTTAGCTAGTGAGTCTGAAAGATAATTTGATCATTTTGTTCGGAGAGAATTCCATATAGGACCAAGTGCGAGATAAATGAACGAAATGAAAAAAGGCAAATCTTCCTTCTACGTACCCAGACGTAGGGTGTACACTGTCCGATACGAATCGGATAGTGGTGAAATTGTATTTTTATTCGTTATAATTTTTCAGATACAGATATAAATATGGATAGTCTCGGATACGAATACAGATTAGATATCGGACGGATACGAATATGGATATGAATATAATTCGGATAATTAAAAATAAATTACTAATGTATATTCTAGTAAATAATAACATCTAAATATAATTTTTTTCATTCATATATTAGATCTAATATTTTTATAATAAGTTTGTTCGTTACAAAACATATATCATATTATCAAAATATTGGTCAATAATTATGTTATAATGTTATATTGTTCATCAAAATATATATGTATATGTAGTTTAATAAATCATTGGTATGTATATACAATTTAAGAACATATAGTACACTTGTTGTTCTTTAGGGATATAAACGGTCGGATACAAATAGTTAAAAATCTAACCATATTTTTATCCGTTATAATTTTTCGTATAACAGATACAGATACAGATCGGATAATTTAGATAATTTTCTGAATTTGGTTCCAGACAAAATCGGATAATATCCGATCCGGTTACATCCCCTACCCAGGTGTCAAAATGGCGCTTGTAGTCCCTCGTTCATTATAAGGCACACAATTTAAAGTAGAGGCGAAACAAGAAAATTCGAATAAGAGAAACTAAATTATAAAATACGTAATATGTGAAAAGACAAAAAAAAGAAACAAAATTAGTGATCACCATTGAACCCAAGACGTCATATATACTAATATACCAAATAGTGCTCTAACCACTATAGACTGAGTACATATTTGTCATTTATTGAGAAGGAGACTGAACTATACAAAAACTTTAAACAAACAAAAATTAAATTAAATTTCAATATATATAATTTAAAATTTAAAATTATAGAAATGATTTAGTCATCTTTGACTATATCTTGGATCCACTCCTAACTTAAAAGCACTTCAAGCTTTTAGAAAATATTGTTCGTTGTGTAGTGCAACTTATCATGCGAATACAATTTTAGAAATCCTCGCACTGAGTAATTAATGCATCTTGGCCCGAATGGGGTACAATATCATGCACACTAATTAACCAATACATCTTAAAATGTTTGTTTTCGGTATTTATTTAATCTGATCCATTTGACATTAATCTAAATCTGTTTAGATATGATCTTAATATCAAAATTTTAGATCACCAATAAGAATTTAATTCATCTGTTCAGATAACTGAAAAGTATTATTTTTTGTATATTAGAGTAAGGTGGAGGCAATGCATGATTTTCGTTTCTTGTGAGTTATATTTTCTACATAAATTACATCATTGTTGTGTCGTTGGGTAACAGAATTTGATACGGCATGTCATTTTTTTTTGTTCATAATTTGAAATTACATAACATGAGTGTATTGTTCATGAGTATGTAAAAAGTTACGATAATATAACGACCTTTTTATATCTTATTCAGCGCAAAATGCATAGTGCAGAAGTAATTAGGAGCTGTTTGGAGCTTAATTATATATATTAATGAGTACCATTCGTGCTGCGGATGTGAAAAAATTAATATTTAACAGCTTAATTATAGACGGGTTAATCAGACACACACACATATACATATAGAGAGAGAGAGTATGACTAATATGCTTTCTGTTGTATTTCGGTCAAAATACAACCAATGCATTTTTCAATTTTCGAAGTCCAAAAAGTCGATCCAAACCGTTAGATGTGTTCTCCATATTGAAATGTACTTGGAGACCAAATTTTACATTTGTTGGAATTTTTTACTATTTATTAAGTCACTTTGAAAATCGCTAATTCAATCCAACGGTTTCACTGTTTGGTTGAGTCACCGTTGGATTAGCGATTTTCAAAGTAATTTAATAAATAGTAAAAAATTTACAAAAAATGTAAAATTTGGTCTCGAAGCACATTTTAATATGGAGAACACATCTAACGGTTTTGATCGATTTTTTAAATTTTGAAAATTGAAAAATAAATCGGTTGTATTATAACCGAAAGCATATTAGTTATGATCTAGAGCAGATTTTCTCAGGATATATAAACGGACTCGTGACGCATCGGGTGGGAATTAATATCGTATCAATCAATTTATAGCAACTCAATTAAATCTTGAGTTACGAAAGAATCTAAACAGTCTGATCTATAGATTTTGGCACGAATATTAAAGCGGTTTCGGAAACTTTTAAATTAAATTAAATTAGATCCGACGGTATAACCGCTCCGCGTCCGACACGACGACAGGTGGGTTTGTATTGTGGGGGACACGTACGTACCAGTCGGTCTCAACTCTCAACTCTCAAGCGGCAGCAATTCAATCATCCTTCTCGAAGAAACGGATCGATGGTATTGACTCTATATTGACCTGCACCCGCCTAGAGCCCTAGACTTAAATTTTACCCGTTTCACTTTGACCTTCTCTGTTTTATCAACATATATACAACCCGAGAAAATTAAAAGTTGAGACAAAAAGCAGGATTAATATTTAATATTTAATACATGAGACTATGAGAGGGATGGATATTACAAAACAATTTCACCTCGATCGATCAGGTGTCCTCTGTTTATTGGCAGAAAGGAGCCATCAAATATCATCTTCTTACATGCATAATGCATTGAACTGAATTCTCACAAGACTGTCTATGTATCTAGGCTCTATGCTCTAGGCTCTAGCTAGCAATCAATAATATTTTAGGAAATATATATATATATATATATATATATATATATATATATATATAGATGAAGATGAATAGATGATAGATCTTCCACTAAATCCACACTAGCTGGATACGAATCCACTCCACCTCCCTCTATGATTAATGATTCAAATATAGCGTAACACCTGTAAAGCAAACTATATATAATAATATAATAAAATTAATTAGTCGTTTGTGCCACGCACTGCATATATGCGTCATTTTATTAGGACAATCCAATCATTATTGGGTGTTAAAAGTTTTCTATATGGAGGCGCATGCATATTGGATGTAAATTCAAAATCCAACAAGTACTTGAATTTATTTGAATTTGATTATGACACAGATAATTAACGAAAACATATCTCTCTCTCTCTCTCTATATATATATATATCTGTGTGTGTGTGTGTGTGTGTGAGAGTACAAAATGAATAATTAGAAGATTTTAGTAAACATGAGAGTATAAATTAAGTTTTATAAGACAGATTCAAGTAGCAGAAGTTGGCTTTAATTGTGCTATGGCGTCATGGCGAGAACGATGGATCAAGATCGAGGAGCATTTATTTTACAGATCGATCGAGATCAACAGCAAAACCATGTAGGTTAAGGTTGCTAACATTAGAGATTACACAAGAAAACATACAATTATTAATTCTAACTTTTCTTTTTATATTTTCTTTTTCTCTTTTTCTCTTTCCATATATCTTCTTTTCTTCAAAAATTAATAATAAATATAGTATCACAAAAAATATTTATTAAAAATAAAACATACAAATTTAAATAATAAAATTGAAAACTAATTATTTGATATATTTTCTCAGATAAGCTAACTTCGTATATTATTTGGAGAAATCTGGTGCCTTTGATTCAAGTTACTTGAATCAAAGGTTTTTTAACCAAAAAAAGCAAACACTGTTTTGAATTTCAATTGGTAAATTAAGGTGTATAAGTTATTCATTGTGAGTGTGTACCAAAAACCACCTCACGTATGTACAATTAGTAATTAATGAAATAAGTCATACGGAAAGACAAATATTTTAAATTCTGCATGTGTAGAAACGAGTGTGTAAATATGTGAGTGGATATAATTTGTTGGGTTAAGGACGGTCCAAACTCATTGATTAGCTTAAGCTGCAGAAAGAACGTAAAACAAAAATTTTACTTCTAACTTAAGCCAAGAATTAAACGAGTTATGTCAGCATACTTTTCAAGGCGATCCACCTTCAGTATTCATTGGCATCAAAACCCAATTTAATCATTTTACAGATCTACTGTATAATTGATTTCTAAAACTTTAATATATCTCCAAATTAAATAGATTAATATAACATATTTATATCTTGATCCAAATTCCAATTGGATTGCAGCAGACCGAGAAAATTGAATCTGAGGAATGTCTTGCCTCGGAGTATCAGACGTCTGATACCTCTATCGGTCGTCCACCAGGAACCACCAGAGCGTTAGCTTTCTACTGCCAGTAATTCTGACCAGCGGGATTCGCAAAAACACTATTCACCGAGAAAAGGACAAAATAAATATACCGCGACTTTCGCAAATATATTATTTCCTAATCCCGTAAACACTATTCACGGAAGACGTAAAAACATTATTCCCCGAGAAAATGACAAAATAAATATACCGCGACTTTCGCAAATATATTATTTCCTAATCCCGTCAACACTATTCATGGAAGGCGTGAAAACACTATTCACCGAGAAAAGGACAAAATAAATATACTGCGACTTTCGCAAATATATTATTTCCTAATCCCGTAAACACTATTCACGACAACCGTAAAAGCACTATTCACGGGAGGCGTGAAAACACAATTCACGAGGATCGTAAAAACCGACTTGCGTCTCACGCAAAATCAGATTCATGAAACTTCGCGAAAACACTATTCACAACAACCGTAAAAACACTATTCACAACTCGCAAGATTATATGTGAATCACGTATATCTTTCTTTTCTAGCCCAACACTATTTGGGAGAGAAAAACTGAAAGTTCTAAAATACTGACTTTCAGATCGATCAGACTTCGATCGGATTTTTGGAATGAAATTTTTCTCTATCCCTACCCCTCTATTTATAGACTTTTGAAATAGTATAAATGACCAATATGCCCCTAGGGCAACATGGTATTTACCAAAATGCCATCGAGCCCATTAATCAATTGATTAGTTTGGCTTTGACTTTGGGCTTTGGGCTTTCTAATTAAAATATATTTTTAACTTAGGCCCAAAATTCAAATGGGCTTTGAGCCCAAAATATTAATTCATAATTAATATTTGTAATCCTCTTTATAATCGATTTGATCAGTTATAACTTCTTGCGACTGTTGTTGCGACAGCTTTTACACAACGTGTCGTACACGTTTGTAAATTGAATATGTTTAAGCTTGTCATCTTTATGACATTTATATTAATTATACCTTTTATAATTAATTATAAATATTTTATTATTAATTATAACTATCTATAATTAATTATAAGATTCTCTGATAAGTCTCATTTGTGGTGTGACCCAATAGGATCTGTGTTATGTTGGTAAATAGAATTAAAATCATTTTAACTTCTATAATCATAGGAGGCATCTAACATCTACACTATGACCATCCAATTACACAGATGATATTGTACTATACAATACCACGATCCATTAAACTCTTTTAGACGTGTTAATTCTTATGTCTCACAGTATCAAATCAGTTTCAAGGTAGGTGTATGTCATCCTTGCAAACTAAATATTTTCTCAATCTTGAGCAGATTATCAAATATAATTACTCTTGTAATTATACTGCATGCAGATAATCCTACTCTATCAAGGGGCCCAGTGATACCGTAACTCGTATAGAGATACGAGAGACAATAGTACTTTTGGTAAACCATCACTACCTCAGCTAAGTTATGTATACCGAAAAGCTACCGTTATGACTGTGTTTTACCGACAGCGTTAAGTAACAATCACACATACACATCTCATAGTAGAAAAGATGAATACCTCATACTTTAGAACTTAACACTGAATGAAAACATTAATGACACGTACACAATTCTATTTAATGTTTCATTCGGGGTCTATCAAATACCATGTTCCTAGAACATGTATCTATATGATTAAAATGACATCTCATGTCAATGGTCTATAAAACTGGACCATCTTTTAATCCACATTCTAACCTTGTAACGGTAAATTAGTGTTCCTGCTAATTACCTCGGTTAGAGACTTTTAAGAGTATATATATCATTTAATATTATGGAGTTTCACAATTCCAACTATTGACTCTATTTCATATAAAGGAATGATTCATAAATTCAATAATACTCAAAGTAACCATGCTCTGCCCTCCTGAAGAACAACAATGTCTCACCACCCTCTGGTAGCTTTACGTTCCCTATTGCTGTTCTGAGTCAGGCTGGTATCTCACTAGAGGATGCAGATAAATGTCCATTCACAGCTCAGATGAAAAAACCCAATGAATTACCTGAACTTAGCACCACTGGAGACCCCCATATGGCAGCCAAACTCTTCTCTTTGCTTATGAATCAGTTAGTCATCACATCCGCCGATACATCCTCTGATCCCCTTGTGTCCGGCCAGGCTCTTTTAGCTTTGCCTACACCTCAAGCACCAAAACCTACTTCTACTAAAAAAAGAGGATTCAGGGTGACAGAGCCGAAGAGAAGCGTCAGAATTAAGGCATCTGGGGAAGCTGGCACCATTATTCTGTCCAGAGCTCAACAGAGAATGGTTTCCAATTATAATCTGAGAAGTGGCAAAAAAGGTAATCCTTTAGTACTTAATTTTCCTTACACTAGGATGACAGTCTCTGAGATAGTGTCTTTGTTTAGGGCATATAATATTAGATTAGGCCATAATCTCATTCAAGAAGAACAGATAGTTAGTAGCTTGCAATCTCTAGATAGATCTCAATTTGATATTCTGCTCCAGAAGGCTTTTGATACTCTGAAAGCTTCCAATTCAGACCATTGTCTCATTTTAGAGCAGGATGCACAGGGTATACTCCAGTTGTTATGAATATCATTTGTTAGAATATTAAAGGCATGAATGCCTATAGGAAAAAACAGATACTTGTAGATATATTGAAGGACCATAGGATAGATATAGTAGCAGTTCAAGAAACTAAAAAAGAAAAATTTACTACTAGATTGTTGAGATCTTACTCCTCTCATATAGATCAATGGTACTGGCTCCCATCAGTAGGAAGATCAGGAGGGATTTTGTTTGGTTGTACTAGCTCTAAATTCTCTGTTTCAAATGTAGATTATCAATCATTCTCTCTTACTATTTACTTACAGGACAATCACAAACAAACTGATTTGATGTTCACTATAGTGTATGCACCTATTGATAGATCTCTTAAAAATTCTTTTTGGATTGAACTTTCTTCTTATAGAACCAACTGTTCTCTCCCTTGGTTGATTTGTGGAGACTTTAATGCCATCAGACATAGACAAGAGAAATCTGGTCCTAATTTTGATGTTCGACTTAGTAGCAAGTTCAATAATTTTGTACAAAATCATAGCTTGATAGAGATGATACTGACTGATAGAAAATATACTTGGACTAATGGTAGATCTCATGCTCTATTAGATAGGATTTTCATTAATAATGCCTTTGATCATCTTTACCCTCATGGATATCTCTCTTCCTTGTGCTCTTTTGGTTCGGATCATTGTCCTTTGTTGCTTCAACAACAGCCTTCACCATCCCCTGAGTCTCCCCCTTTTAAATTTGACCCTGAATGGACTACTTGTCCTGAATTTTCACAACTCATGATCAAATGGTGTTCTGAATTCCCTATTGAGCCACAATTCGAATTTGGCTTCCAATGGAAAAATAAGCTCCAATATATTAGAAAGAAAATTAAGGGTTGGGCCAAAAATTACTATGGAGCAAAAAAGAAGTTCAAAAAGGAAGTCCTAGCTTCTTTATCTGTTTTGGAACAGATTCAAGAAAAGAGGACATTATACCCTGATGAACTCCAGCAGTGGCAAAATCTTACTACTACTCTTGACTCTATCTATCTTGAGGAAGAACAACACTGGAAAATGAGGGCTAAAACCACTTGGCTCAAAGAAGGAGATTCCAATACCAAATTTTTCCATCGAATTGCCTCCAATCGACGCAAACACAATCGAATTCATAAGCTAGTTTCTGGAAACAGAGAACTCACTTCCCTTTCTGATATCCAAAAACATGTTTATGAATATGATAAAAGTATTTTGGGGGAAACAGGATTGAAATATGCTTTCTTAGATTCTAATTTTTGGACAGACTCTGATCTCCTTACTCTTTCTGAACAAACTCATCTGACCCTTCCCATTTCTGAAGAAGAATTGAAACAGGCAGTCTTTGATTCTGAACCTAATGGAGCACCAGGCCCAGACAGTTTCAGTTTTAAGTTCTATCAATTTTTTTGGGATCTTATCGAACCAGACCTGTTGATCATGTGCCAGCAATTCCATGCTCAGCAATTGAACCTCCGCCATCACAATAAAGCAGTAGTTTGTCTCATTCCTAAAGTTCATGCAGCCTCACAACTTAAACAGTATAGACCTATTAGCCTAGTCAATTGTAGTTTCAAAATCCTTTCTAAAATCCTGACAAATAGATTAAATCCAATCATGTCTCGAATCATAGATGTAACACAAGCAGCCTTCTTGCCAGGGAGATGTATTTTAGATAATGTTGTCCTAAGTCAAGAGATCATTCACCACACTATGCATACTAAACAACCTGGGGTCATCATTAAAATAGATTTTGAGAAAGCATATGACAAAATCAATTGGGTTTATTTACTTGAAGTCCTCGCTAGTAGAAACTTTGGAGGTATATGGATCAATTGGATCAAAAATTGGTTGTACAGTTCCCAAACCTGCATTGCTATCAATAACCATTTGACCCCCTACTTCAACTGCAAACGGGAAGTCCGACAAGGCGACCCTCTCTCTCCTTTTCTCTATATTCTTGCAGCTGATACACTGAGTAAAATGTTTACCAAAGGGAGACAGCTTCAAATCATCTCTGGTCTAGGTCCTCCCTATCATGATCAGTTAGCAGTTACTAACTGCCATTATGCAGATGACACGATCCTGTTCTTCACTGCTTCGCTAGAAAACATAGAAAAAGTTGCCTGGACTATGAAATGTTTTGAAGCTCTCTCTGGTATCCATCTCAATTTAACCAAAACAGAATTGTTTCATTTAAATATTGATACAGAATTGACACACTCAGCTGCTTCAATCTTTGGTTGTTAGATTGGTAAATTCCCACTTAAATACCTAGGTCTTCCGCTCCATACCAAAAAACTCACAGTTAACAATTGGGACTTCCTTATTACCAAATTAGAACATAAGTTACAAACTTGGAAAGGGCAATTATTATCCATTAGTGGCAGACTAACTCTTCTCAATTCTGCCCTTTCCTCTATACCTTTGTATGCCCTTTCCTTGTTTAGAGTCCCAATTACTGTACTGCAAAGACTAGATGCTCTTCGTAGAAAATTCTTATGGCAAGGATATGGCTCCAACAAGAAAAAATATTCCTTGCTCAACTGGCCCACATTATGCATTCCAAAACAACAAGGGGGTCTAGGCATCCTTAATCTAGATCATATGAACATTGCTCTTTTAACCAAATGGTTATGGAAAATCAAAAACCCTGCTCACCAGGGACTATGGAAAACAGCCCTTATCATTAATTACTCCTTTTTGCATATTCCCCCTTCTCATTTTTGGGACTGTTTAATGCATCTCCAACCCATCTTAGATTGTAGCCTCACCATCTCCCCTGGTATTTCTTCTACTGTTAAATTTTGGACTGATGTTTGGTATGGTTCTTGCCCATTAGCAATTTACTATTACTTTATTTTTCAAATATCCTGATGTTACTCTTCCAGAGGTTCTTCTTTCACAGGGATCCTGTCTCTCTTTTAGAAGAACACTGACTGGTGTGGATGCCCAAGATTGGGAGGAATTACAAAATATTATTTTTAATTTCTCTCCATCCCAGTCTACTGATACTGTACAATGGACACGAGAAAAACATGGCCAATTTACTGTTCATTCCCTTTATGAATTTCTTACATTCAGGGGCATACAACCCCCCGCATTGCTTGTTGTGGTGGAATACAAAGTTACCCCCCAAAATCAAAGTGTTCATGTGGTTATTAACTCAGGATAGAATCTTAACCAAAGACAATTTGATAGACAAAGGATGGAATGGTCCCCCTACATGCTATTTTTGCAATCTTGATGAATCAGTCGACCACCTCTTCATTCAATGTTCCTTTGTTCACCAAATTTGGTTTTGGTTAGGAGATTGTCAGGATATTTTTTACCATTGGTACACTGTCCAAGACATCATGACTTTTTGCCTATTCATTGCCAATCAAACAACAGACAAGTTTTTTGTCTGCTTTCAGTGCTTTGGCTTGGTGTATATGGAAACAAAGAAATTTAATCTGTTTTGAAAACCGTCAATGTGTATCTGGTCGTACAGTGATTCTTTCTATTCTGACAACCATGTTATATTGGACAGGCACTGGAGTTGAGCAAGAAGGAATGCACCAATGGATGCCGGCTGACATCACTCCCATCCCTGATCAAGCGGAACCTTCGCCTCCAGTTCTTCAGATTCAAGCTCAGGTGGATGATGACATTGGCTCTTCCCCCTAATTGGTGCTTTCTATAATACAAAACTTTAGTTGTGCTATTCTGAGATATTACTACCATTTTGTGATACTGTGCTTTTGTTGCTGTTCTGCTTATTCCATGGTTTTGTGCTCTTATGTTAGTTTGCAATTCATCCTTACTACTATGTAAATACTGTTTATGTTTCGAAAAGAAATGGGCTATGTTTTTTTTATCAAAAAATAATACTCAAGATAACAAAATGACACTTTATTAATCACTCAATTCATTAATAAAGCTTTATGCTAATTTATTATATTATTGACTTCTAGATTATTACAAACTAACATAATTTACATACTATCACAATTTAATCGGAAAATTTTACATAGTGTCCTTTTTTTCAAAACATAGAACAAAATATACCATTTCTAAAATTCTTAACAAATTTTTCTTGTGGGCCCCACTGTGCCGTATCTTTCCATCTCTCCCACTTCTCCCTTGTTACTCCTCTTTATTCTTTGTTTAAGTTAAAAATACAAATGTGATATGAAAATGTAACATTCCATTTATTGTTGACAATGTGTATAAATATAAAAAAATTGAAAAATCAAAATATTACATTTTAAACATCGATGATAATTTCATCAAAGGAACTTAATTAATTTAAATGTTGGATCACGTCCGCATTCTGATATCCAAATTAAAATTTTATATATAAATACCGAGTACACAAATTATGTTTATTTAGTTTTTTTCCCAATGTAACTTTGCAATATTTAATTATTCTTTTAGATTTATGGTTTTCCTTTATTTATGTAATTAACTAGGGTTTAGAGTTACTAAAAGCTTCCCTCCAAGCAAAGAATGTGCCGACTGATGTTTTTCTGATAAAGAAGACGAGGAGTTTGAACAAAACACTCTCCGTTTTAAAAGACAATTTTGTTTTGCTTTGTTATTTTTTCTTCCATTGTCCTAGTAGGGTTATCCTGATTTTGTGCAAGACGATGCTTAATTATATATGAACATCTTTTATATATTATATGTTAATTTGATCTTTTTATTAAGTTTTATTACAAAAATAACACATTATATTGTTGTTTATGATGAAATACTACTTCTAGCCAATTAAGCATCTGATTTTTTTGTAATTTTTATTAATTATGGATCGAAGAAGCAGATCCGATCGTGGATCGAGAGGGAAGTAATTAGTGCCGAGCGAAGCAGATTGGAACTGAGAATGCGGTAATGTCGAAGCTCGGAGTGTCGAGTTTTCATCTCGATTGGAGCGCGACGGTGACTGATTTGATCATTGTCGGAGCGCGGCGACAATGATCAAATTGAGTACGGATGTAAATATTTATTTTTATGTTATATGAGGTGATAGAACTTAGAATTTTGTAAAATTGTTAGTGGTAATTGTTGGGTTACGGACCGTCCAAACCGTTGATTAGCTTAATATACGGAAAGAACGTAAAACAAAAATTTTACTTCTATATTAAGCCAAGGATTAAACGAGGTATGTCAGAATACTTTCCAAGGGAATCCACCTTCAGTATTCTTTGGCATCAAAACCCGATTTAATCCTTTTACAGATCTACTCCATAATTGATTTCTAAAACTTTAATCTATCGACAAATTAAATAGATTAATATAACATATTTATACCTTGATCCAAATTCCAATTGGATTGCAGCAGACCGAGAAGACCGAATCTGAGGAACATCTCGCTTCGGAGTATCAGACGTCTGATACCTCTATTGGTTATCCACCAGGACTAACCAGAGAGCAGTTTATTTCTTTAGCCAGAAATACCGTCAACCGCGGAATTCTGCAAAAACACTATTCACCGAGAAAAAGACAAAATAAATATATTTACGACTTGCAGTTATTCAATAGAAATACCGCAACTTTCGCAAAAATATATTATTTCTGAATCCCGTAAACAACCGTAACCGAGAAAGAGAGAAAATAGATTTATCGATTCGATCAGACTGATCAGATCAGATATGAGTGAATTGGTAATTTTCTCTCTACCCCTACCCCTCTATTTATAGGCAAATGAGGAGGTTCGCCCGATTACCAAAATACCCTTAAAGTTTGGCATATTTACAATTATGCCATTCTTAATGGTGGTTTGGTAAAATGGTAAAATCAAATACCATTTGAAAATACCATTTGACAATACCATTTGAGGATACCATTTGATTAATATATATATATATATCATATATATATTTGGATTTTTAATTTATTTAATTAAGGTTTTAATTTTGCCAATATTCAAAACCATAATTAATATTTAAAATCTAAATCAAATAATATATAATTGTTCTAAACAATTATATTTCTCGAGGTTCGGTTTCGGTTCGGTTTTGGTACGATTTTATACAACACATTGAGTACGCTTATAAATTAACCGTTGTTTATGCTTGTCATCTTATATGACATTTATAATTTAATTATATCATGTATAATTAATTATAACCATCTTAATATTAATTATAATCAATTTATAATTAATCAGTAAGATTCTCCGACTAGCTCCTATACGGTGTGACCCAATAGGATCTGTGTTATGTTGGTAAATAGAATTAAAACCATTTTAACTTCTATAATCATAGGAGGCATCTGACATCTGCACTATGACCATCCAATTACACAGATGATGCTGTACTATACAATACCACGATCCAGTAAACTATTTTAGTCGTGTTAATTCTTATGTCTCGCAGTATCAGATTAGTTTCAAGGTAGGTGTGTCACATCCTTGCAAAGTTAATCTTTTTTCGATCTTGAGCAGATTATCAAATATAATTACTTTTGTAATTATACTGCATGCAGATAATCCTACTCTATCAAGGGGCCCGTGATACCGTAACTCGTATAGAGATACGAGGGACAATAGTACTTTTGGTAAACCATCACTACCTCAGCTAAGCTATGTATACCGAAAAGCTACCGTTATGACTGCGTTTTACCGACAGCGTTAGGTAACAATCACACATACACATCTCTCAGTAGGAAAGATGAATACCTCATACTTTAGAACTTAACACTGAATGAAAACATTAATGACACGTACACAATTCCATTTAATGTTTCATTCGAGGTCTGTCAAATACCATGTTTCTAGAACATGTATCTATGTGATTAAAATGACATCTCATGTCAATGGTCTGTAAAACTTGACCATCTTTTAATTTACATTCTAACCTTGTAACGATAAATTAGTGTTCCTGCTAATTACCTCGGTTAGAGACTTTTAAGAGTATTTATCATCTATATTATGAAGCTCTACAATTTCAAGTCATGAACCCGAAATGATTCATAAATTCAATAATACTCAAGGAACAAAATGACAGTTTATTAATCACTCAATTCATGAACAAAATGACATCTCATGAGCAAAACTTTATAATAATTTATCGTATTATTGACTTCTAGATTATTACAAACTAACAGTAATTTTAACCACTAACCATAAAAAAAAAAAAAAACTATTAATTGGTCCCAACTTTAATTTGTTGTGGAAATTGGATATGTTCTTCTGGTTACAAATTTGCATGTATATCGTGATTCATTCGAGAACGGCTCAGAAATACTTTGTAATTTATTTGTTTAGTGTGAAGTTTATTTTTAGTATTTTATTTTATTTGGAAACTATTGTCAACTTGATATCAAATGATAAACAAAAATTATGTATGATTTTTGAAAAGTATGTTCTTTCTATATCCAACAGTACATCTTTATAGGAGAGAATATCCAACAATAAATTAAAATGTAATATTTCTTGATTTTTCAAACATTTTATATTTATATACATCGGTAACAATAAATGGAATGCTATATTTTCATATCAAATTTGTATTTTTTATTTTTATTTTAACAAAGAATAAAGAGGAGTAAAAAGAGAGAAGTGGACGGAAGGAAAAGATAGGAGAACACCGGAATCCACAAGGACACTTTTTAAGAATTTTAAAAAAGAAGTATTTTATCTTATGTTCTTAAAAAAAAAATTTAAATCTATCCAAAAAATAAAATAAAAAAAACGTGTATGGAGGAAAAGTAACCAATTGATTCCGACAAGGAAAGGAGTGGGGATTTTATCCAATAGAAATGCTATTTCTGACAAGGAGAGCTAACAAGCCTGACAGTGACAGCCCCAAACTGGTAAGATCTTATCTCAGTTCGAGTTGAACAGTTGAACAGTTGAAGAGACTATATATCCAGTACTGTTCCTCTGTTCCCTCAGAAAAAAAAATATATATCAAATCAAAGGTATCAATTAATGCTATATATAATATATTTCAGAAAGAAAAGTATATAAAAGGAAAAACAAATTAGAGAGAACATGTGTCGATCAGCTAATGGTGGATGAGATCTAAATGATTCGTGCATTTCTCTGTGGTTCGACACCTCATACTCATAGTATATATGACCTTTAAAAGGCAAGAAATACGAAATCGAATCTTAATCTACTGTGGATGTCATATCCAGTTCGTGGAGTGAATCGTTCTGAATGAATGAATGACTAAAATCTGCCCGTTACTTTGGTTTTTTCTTCATTTGGCTCTATTCTCCACTTTTGTTTTTTTTTTTCTTAGCTATATATATATATATATATATATATATATATATATATATATATATATATAGATAGATAGATAGAAAATTGCTAATATGCTATGCGTAGCATAGAAGACCTCCGTGCAACGGCTCAAAATTTATGTTTTCAAAATTCTAATGGTCGATCCGAACCGTTAGGTGTGTTCTCCATGTTGAACCGTTAGGTTAACTGCCTTAATTTGCATTAGAGTTTAGAATCGTGCGTGTCGTATTTGTGTCGGACATTTATATTAATATTTAGTGATGTAATAACAGTAATTAATCTTTCGTAAAACTTTTAAACTAATTAGCTTTAACTCTGATTAGAGACTCAACCTACATGAGATTAATTAATTCTCATTTATTTTCAAAAATTTTGTATTTATTAATAAATTTTTATATAATTTAGTATAAAATATTATAAAACTGTCAAATTATTTCATTCATAATATAAAAAATTATATGGTTAATTTTCATTTACATTTGATCCTTCAAACTATCTTGGGTCTGATTCCGTCTTCGACTCTAACTACTTAATAGAAGATCGCTCAGCTATCTTCTAAAAACACATATTTAACATGCAATCGTATCCATGTGACCATGTCTCTCTATCTATCATATCATTGTTTTATACTGACTGCATATCAAAAGCCCAAGTCGTCATACTTTAACAGTCCAAGTTCGCATATTTTGTATACTTACTATATCAAATTTTAAGATTAAACATATAAGGATTTTATATGACAACTAGGGGTGTTCAAACTGAACTAGACAAATTAAAGTTATAATTCTGTTTCAAAAATTAAACCGAACTGAACCAAAGTTTTATTTTGGTTGTTCTATTTGTTCAGTTCAAACCGAAATATATTGTTTTTTTTTTATTTAAAACAATTGTTTTGTAATAAACCAAAGTATATTAAGAAATAAACCGAAGTATTTAAAGCAATTGATTAAGAAATAAATTGGAGTATTAAGAAATAAACTGGGGCGGTCCAGATAAAATATATAATATATAAAAGTTCGGTCGGTTCAGTTATTTTAGTTTTGAAAATTTTCAAATCGAACCGAACTGAAGTTATAATTCGATTTTAAAAAGAAAACCAAACTGAACTATTAAACCCAAAAATATGAACCGTTTGATCCAAACTAATTCGGTTTGGTTCAAAACTGACTAAACCTGACCCAGTGAACACCCCTAATGACAACATCTAGTATGTATACTTTTTAAGTCTACATGCTTTCAAGACCGCTAGATTTTTAGGTATGAATACCTTTCAAATCTTAATATCTATATCAGTCTTAATGCCAAAAGATACTAAAGCTATAATAACATATTTTGAAAAGTCTACATAGTATTTATGTTGAACTATACATAAAATGTAGTTGCAAAATGTTGATTCAAATCAAAAGTCCTTTCTAAAATGCTGGTTTTTTACCACAACAAAAACAAAATTGTAGTTATAAAACTGAGTAAATTTTGTTGGAGGCCACTAAACTCTGTTTTTTGTCACGAATTGGTCGCTCAAGTTTCATTTGTCTCTTCATAGCCACTGAACTTTTAATTTGTCCCAATAAGTCACCCGATAACTTTTTCATCCAAAAAATTAATAAAATATAACTTTTCCATTAGTATTTTAGACGAAATGAGTATATTCCGTTAAAATTTTAGATGAAATGAGCATATTCCATTATATTTGTGGACGAAATGAGAATATTTTGTTAATATTTTGGATGAAAAAGTTATAGGGTGACTTGATTGGAACAAACTAAAAGTTCAGTGGCTATAGAGGGGTTAATCAAACTTGAGTGACTAATTTGTAACAAAGAACAAAGTTTAGTAACCTCCATCGGAATTTACCCTATAAAACCATAGATAGATATACTCTTTGAACATTCTTCTTCTTTTCTCTTTTTTATTTTTGAATAAAGATTGGAGGTCAAGCTATCCAACTATTTAATATCCGCAATGAATTTTTTTATTCAGATTTTGAACATACTATCTTTCATACAGAGAGAGAACATTGTCTTTACCACTAGACCAAAAGCTGGTGAGCCTGGTTCTCAAATATATTCTTTTGAATGTTTTATATTATAAGTAACAAGTCTTAATTAATAATAAAAATAGTAAGTCATATAATATGAGTCACAACTCTATTAATGATATTTAAAATTAATTGAAGTACATTTAATCATGTCAACTATTTAAAATTTAAAAATAAAAATATAAGTTTATAGCATGGACTTAATTACGTGCACAATATTGCAAAGCATACATCATAACCTCACTCGTGTTATATCGTATGGGAATATGTATTACATAGCTTTCGAAGAATAGTTGATGCAAATGCATTACGTACTTATGAGTTGGATTAATACATGTATAGAAATTTGCATACATATTAGTCCATATATATATATAATGCATCAGATTATGTTTTTGTATTTGCTGGCATTCAAAAGAAATAATCTGGTGTCACTTCTCACGTAATAAATATTTCTATTGTTTTTCTAGTTTATTACAAGAATATGTGAGTATCATGAAGATAAAAATGTTTAATTATGTCGGTAGCCTCACAAATATTTATGTCGGTAATAGCGATATTTTTTAAAATAATAATTTTTGTCAGTTTATCCTCAACAGTAGTTTATTTTTTAACCTTGCGGATATCTCCATATGTATAATATGTACACTCTGAGACTTATAATTTTTGTTGTAATATGTTTTCTTACACAGCTTATTTTACTATGGACTTTCTTAAATGTATATATATTACACAATGCCTACGGATAAAACCAGGCATGTTCAGCATCATGCGTTCCTATAAGAATTCTTAGAAACAGTGAATTTACCCATATTTCTTCATGTGAATTCATGTGAAGTGTTCGGAGGCTCCAATATATATTCCTATTAACAAAACCATATGGGTAACTTATCTATTTTATAACATATCAAAGCTTGAAAAAAAACTTACTCAAAACTTTGTTTTACACTACTACAGAAATGGTCATCCTGCACTACACATCGTACACATATTTGATAATTTTATATAAAACTCGTGTACCAAATAGGATTTTTGGAAAGGCCGAAATATCTGTGAGAATCCTACACTGATATTTAGTAAAGAATCACTATAGAATTGTTTGGAAAAAACCTTGTAGAAATGTAGAAATTTTACACGGACATTTTATTAAAAAGCAATGTACAAATGGTTAGAGAGCTACTCGGATTATTTATAAAAAAAAAAATCCGTGTAGGAAGGGTTATTGTACAAGGATTATTATTTAAATAATAGTGTAGAAAGCCTTGAAAGAGTTATACGGATTTATAGTGAAAAATCTGTGTAAAAAGGTCTTTCTAGGATTTTGGTTATATAAAAGACCTTCTTTTTCCAACGCCGTTTTGATTCCATAATACTCTCTCTCTCTCTATGTATTGAATATTGGTCTAATTTCTACACACAGCACAGCTGGAATCTGAGATATTTGCAGTTGATATTTTTTCATCTCTGTTTTGCTAAGGTTAGTCGTGTGTGTGTGTGTGTGTGTGTGTCTATATATATATATATATATATATATATATATGTGGATGGGCTATGGTGAGTTGTGAAGTAAAACAACATTTTACTTCACGCTCGTATTCCAATTTGAAAATCCAAATAACTGATCCCGAACCGCTCAACATTTTCTCCATATTGAAATGTGCTTGGAGACCAAATTTTACATTTTTTTTGAATTTTTTTACTATTTATAAAGCCACTTTGAAAATGGCAGATCCTGATGAACAGTAAAAAAACAGTAAAATTTTCTAGACCATTGGATTAGCGATTTTCAAAGTGGCTTAATAAATAGTAAAAAAAATTCCAAAAAATGTAAAATTTGGTCTCCAAGCACATTTCAATATGGAGAACATGTTGAGCGGTTCGGATCGGTTGTTTGGATTTTCAAAATGAAAATGTGGACGTGAAGTAAAAATGACTTCTTACTTCGCAACTCACCATAGCCCATCCCTATATATATATATATATATATATATAGGTTTTGGCTAATATGCTACACGTAGCATAGAGACCTCCGTGCAACGGCTCAAAATTTAAATTTTCAAAATCATAACGGTCGATCCAAACCGTTAGATGTGTTCTACATATTGAAATGTGCTTGGAGACCAAATTTCATATTTTTTGGATTTTTTTACTATTTATTGAGTCACTTTGAAAATCGTTGATTCAACGGTTTCATTGTTTGGTTAAGCCACTGTTGGATCAGCGATTTTCAAAGTGACTTAATAAATAGTAAAAAAATTCCAAAAAATATAAAATTTGGTCTCCAAGAACATTTCAATATGTAGAACACATCTAACGGTTCAGATCGACCATTAGAATTTTGAAAACACAAATTTTGAGCCGTTGCACGGAGGTCCTCTATGCTACGCGTAGCACCGTAGCCACGTCCATATATATATATATTTCTCTTTTCTTTTGTATCTTAATTCGAAATAAATAATTTGGAAGCAATTTTTTTTTGTAAGAAAATTTTCAAATTTAATTTGCAAATTTTGTTGTTGTTATCTAAATCTAAATACGAATTTGTTTTTTAAAATGTATTTAGTTGCACTTTTTTGGAGATTTTTCTTTATGCATCTTTTGGAGATGCATTGCAAAACAATGAAAGTGAAAGCAACCATAAAATTTGTTGGATCTTGTACAACTGGGTTGGATAGTTTTTGGTGCAGTTAAATTACAACCGTCAAATGAATCATTTTTTTGTTAAGAATTGTTCGATATTTGCTGAATTTTTTGTTTCAGATTTGATGGTTGGTAATTAGTGTGGAAAATTTTTAATACAAAAGCCTTACCACTACACTATAATGAATTTGATGTTATTGTATTGATTATATACTATATATACTACAAAACAGTATGTAAATACTTAAGCGCCATTTCTACTTAAGCAAAATACAAAAATATTCACCCCTTCTATGTTGTTACCAGACCTAGAACTGACAGGGACAAAAATACCAAAAATCACCAAAATGCAAAAATATTCACCCCTTCTTGTTACTAACTAATACCAAATTATAATTGTAGTATGTACCAAAGCAGTCATCTTACACCATGGAGCAGCTCGACAATGTTAGATGTATGTGGGCAAGATAGTTTCAATTATAATTTTGTAACGCTCAACATGGATTTGTATAACTTTGTATAATGTAGTGTACATGAATATATTTTTAATTATCTTCTAAATTTTTGGAATTCTCTGGATTTTAAATTGCTTCCCCTGTTTTGAAAATTCTCTGTTTTACTATCTAAAAACATAGAAATACTAGCTAGTAAACCTGGAGGCTAGCAAAAAAAAAAAAAAAAAAAAAAAAAAATAAGACAATCCTACACGTATATTTATCAAATAATCCGTGTAGGAAGCTATTCCTATATGAATTTTTAGATAAAATATCCGTATAAGATGGTTAAGAGAGCTACACGGATATTTACCTAAATATCCATGTAGGAAGAGTAATCCTACATGGATATTTGGTAAATATCCGTGTAGCTCGGTTATATATAGAGTGACAGTGGGAGGTCTTCGTACACGGTTATTTATGAAATAATTCGTGTAGGATTCATTATATCCTACACGAGTAAATATCCATGTATAGTAATTTGCCGATTCCTACACCCTTACATCATACACAGCAAACAAATCCGTGTAGCTCCTCTATTTATGTTTGTGTGCAATCCGTTTTTTTATAATAGTGTTATTTCTCAAATATTGATCTCGTGAGAAATTGACAAAAGAGATTACTTATCTATTCTATAACATATCAAAGCTTGAAAAAAAAAAAACTTACTCAGAACTTCATTTTATTTCTCAAATATTGAGCTCGTGAGAAATTGACAAAAGAGATTATGTACACAAACTGAAAAATGTTATTTGTAGTATTATTTCTCATGGATAATAACGTTTCAACTAATTAAATGACATAATTTAAACAATTAGTGGCACTCTTAAAATAATAATTCAACAAAACATAATTTAATCAAAACTAAAAAATTAAACAATTTCATCTCTTTTTTTTTGTTTGACGTTGATTAATTATTAAGTCTTTCGATATCTTTACTGTACTCTTCATCTCCATACGGATACATCCACAATCTCATTTGGATCAATTTTGAAATTAGCGGTCACAGTCTAAGCGAAAACAATTCAAGCGGCATCGCCATTATGATATACAATAAAATTGTGTATAATACATGCTACTTGAACTATGTTCACTTATTTGTCAATTGCGTCATATGTTGCAACTTTTAAAATAGGAAACCGTATTTTTAAAATACCAATAAGTTTTTCAATATGATTTATAAGTTGTGCATAACAGAGATTAAAGAGCCCTTTGTAATTTTTCGGTCGTTCATTAGCTGCACCTTGCTCTCGCACATGATATCTCACACTACTATAAGAGCAATAAATTGTGGTGTATTGGCATAACCAGCATCAACCAAAAATTATTTGCCTCGTGGCACTATGAATCCATTGTCAAGTGAACTATTTAGTAGAGTTGCATCTTAAGCTGATCCTTCACATCCGGTCATTACATAAGTAAATCGTAGTCGAAACAAACGATATGGAGTTTGATCTTCGTAAGCGATAGTTATAGGAATATGTGTACCATCAATAGCACTAATACAATCCTGTTGATTAAAAAATAGTGAATAATTTAGGTTTCTCAAGTTTAATTTAAAACGACATTCATTTGAGAATGATTCAAATTAAACTTACCATAAAGAAAGGGTTAAATATTGTTCTCGATTGGATAAGTTGGGGCGTATGAAGTCGAAAAGGCATTATGTTTTATGCATATAGTCAAATAATAGCCTCAATTACAATATAGAAGTAACGGCTTACAATATCACCCGACTGTTGGAATCGTTCTTGCACGGTGCGATTGATTGTATTTTTAGTCAGAGTGTATAAGAACATTGCAACTTGTTCCTTAATCAACATTTGCCCATCCTGGAGCAACTCTTTGTCTCTCAACAGCTCAAAAAATACACAGAAAACAAAAGTCTCCATATGAAATTCTCACTTACAACAACACTCATGACCATCTAAGACTTCATTGACATACATCAATCCAATTAAGATTGAAGTACGACATGAAGTTGGTTCTATTATATTTCTCTTTATATGTGGCATGATGAGATTTGTATAATCCTCATAATCATTATTCATTTTTCATTGAAGAAGATTATCCATTATTTTACTATGAAATATATGAAGAAGCATTTGCTGCAATAGCTTTATATATAAATAATTTTGATTTTTTTAATGAAAGTAGTCATGATCACTCCTTCGTCACTTTTTAATGTGTGGTCAATTCACTCATTTATCACTTTGTAGTGTCAGTTCACTCTGATATTACTTTTCAGCATGTGGTCAATTCACTCATTTATCACTTTGCAGTGTGTTGTCAGTTCACTCTGATATCACTTTGCAGTGTGTAGTCAGTTCACTCTGATATCACTTTGCAGTGTATAGTCAATTCACTCATTTAATTTTTTTGAGAATTTGATATATACAATTATATTGATCATAATCAGTGATTAGTATTAATACACTTACTATAGTTTAATTTTAGTATTACATCTTCTATAAGAAGAAAAAAACCAACCTCCAAATAAATTTTCCATATATTTGTCTAACACCTATATTTAAAAATTTCTCATGAGTTAAGACTTTGGTTTTGACAAATTGAAATTTTCATTCTCGTATTAAAAATTCTCATTTAAACAAAATTTCTATATTATCAAACATGCCTGATGTATTGGTACCAACTTGATACCGATCCATCAAACCTATTGTTTCTAATAGAAATCAGTGAGATATCCACTTTTATTCAAAAAATATAATCCCTACGGGTCTTAAATCACAAAAAAAAAATGTTTTTGTATGTTTTAAAAGGTAATTCAAGTCTTCAATATAATAATCCGCATACTAAAAGTTTATAGAATAACAAATATTAATAGTCTTTGGATTTTTTGTAGAAATTTTTAAATTTTAAAAAGGTGACCTTATTTGTCATGTAAATATTTAAATTTTATTATTATTATTAATTAGGATCTTCTTTAAAAAAATAGTAAAAGTGTAAAATTTAGTTTTCTATAATTTATTTTACAAAAATTGTATTAGAGCACTTTCATCAACTATTTGAACATTAAAAAAACGTGATTTGACTTGAATATAAGCCGATATGATAACAAGTTTAGCTTCATCCGACTTTTATTATATATTCCAAGCATTGAAAAAAGCCTCAACATCAACCGGGAAAAGAGCACCTTTGTCCCAATATCCATACCATCTGATCTACATACCATCTGATCTAATTCCATCGATTCAAGGTATTCTGGCTTCCCCTCTGTCGCAATTGCCAATTAGATACTTGGGATTACCGCTAACAGTGACAAAACTGAGGAAAATACACTTCCAAACTATGCTGGAAGCATAGTGACAAATGAATTATTTGGGTTTGGTTCGGCGAAGTCAAAAATTCGTGATTCAGGAATAATTCGGGTATAATTCAGGAATGATTCGGTATTATTCGGATCAGAGATCTCAATCTTGTAAGAGAGCAAAACAAAAAAATAACCAAAAAAAAACTTCTGAGAAAAGTTCGGAAAAAATTCGGTCAAAGTTCGGTCAACCGAATAATTCGGCGTTCGGTTCGGCATCACCAAAAAAATGAATTATTCGCGAATCTTGTTACTATGGCTGGAAGTAGTTCAAAACAGGCTCCAAGGCTGGACATCCAACTTCTTATCGTATGGTGGGCGAGTAACTCTGGTAAAAGCAGTCATGTATGCGATGCCACTGCACTACATGCAAGCTCTTAGAATCCTGATTAGTGTTATCCAGCAAATAGACAAAATGAGGTGGACCTTCCTATGGAAGGGTAACAATAGCTGTAAAGGTATTAACTGTCTAGCTAATTGGGAACTAGTGTGCAATCTAAAGGAAAATGGGGGTCTAGGAATCATTGACCTCAAATGTCATAACGAGGCCCTGCTCAGTAAATGGTTATGGACAATTATCCACAAGCCTGACGGTATTTGGGCATCTACACTCAGAACTTTGTATGGGATATCAACTCCCCAACAGCTAGCATCCGCTGTAGATCAATCTTTTTTCATGAAAGACCTGGCAACTTTTATGCCCTTCTTTGGTTGCTCAACCGAGAGAGAGAGTGGAGACATTAAATGGCGTTGGACAACTACCGGGCTTTTCACTTGTGCATCGGCATATCGATTCATGCACAACACCGGAATCATATCGGCTCACTACAAATCTCTCTGGCAAATCAAGGTCTCAATGAAGGTCAAGATCTTCTTATGGTTAATGATTAACAACAAGATCTTAACCTAGCAGGTCCTGACTTTTAAAGGGTGCTAGATACAGTTGGGATGTCACTTATGTGGTGCAAGCTCAATAGAAACAAAAAATCACTTACTTTGGAGCTGTGCATACTCAAGAAGATTTTAGCGAGGCATGTGTGGTCACTTTAACATTCATTTCTCAAACTGGGCCACACTAAGCATTGTAAATGCATGGATATGGAGTAAAGCGAACCTGCCAACACATCAGAAGGTCCTCTGGAATGGGATCTGGGCGGCATGCGCATGGGCATTGTGGCGTGCGAGAAACCGTAGGTTGTTCTCCAATAAGAGGTGGTTGGTTAACCAATTAATAGAAGAGACAACTAGAGATGTCATGTTGTGAACTTTAGGTAACTAGAGTAAAAGCGGTGTTTATCGGTCTAGATCTTTAAACTGTTAGAATACCTTCTATTTCTAGTTGTTGAGGTGAAACACTGTGTAGAGATGTAATGTGTTAGGAACTTTTATAAATAACTTTCTTAATTTTCAATATATTATTAGCGGTAAAACGCTAACCTTCAAAAAAAAATATTGGGTAAAAAACGACTTGTTTAGTTTGAAAAAGATTTTTAATTATTCTTTCGGACTTGGCCGGTGTTGTTGTAGTAGTCTTTCCTAAAATAATTATAAGTTTCTAAGCGTCGTATCATGAATTTAAATATAAAATTTAACTTAATACACATAAGCCAAAGTGGAGGAGCCTTATTTGAACTGGATGTGATATTTTTAAAAGCGTGTTGTGGCAAGTTCGATTAGCTACAGCATTTGTAGCCAAATAGAAACATAGTCATTTAACCTTATCTACATATAGTCATTGTCGCAATTGGATTCATTTTTTTAATCACAATTAAATTGCTTTATCTACAATATATTCGTATTTTGAAAGTAAGTGGCCGACATATGGAGCCACCATATATATGGTCCATTTGTATTACAAATAGAAACGTAGTTTGTCATAACCACCCCCACCACAAATATCTAAAGAAAATATATAGTAGTACTAATAAATCTAATCCAGAGCATCATACATTCAAATAACAATAGTAGTATTAATATACCTAATAGGACATGTGCTTCCTCTTCAATGGTTTTTCATGGAGAGCCTTCAAGTAAGCCTTTGAATCTAGTCATATAATCTGCATCATGCCTTTTTGAGAATTACACTTAGTATAATAGTTAAGACACTGCTCTATGTGAAAAGTTACAAAACTTTATCACTCATCTCATATCAGAAGAAAAAAAAAAAACTTTACTCTAAAATCTAAATACTAACATCTTCAAGCTTCATGCAAAGGGTGAGTAAATAAATAAGGGAGTAGAACTAGGGTGTTCCTAAGTTCACCAAATTTTTTTGTGAACTCAACTCTAAAATCTATTGAATTGGTTTCAAACGACGAATTCAAACTATTAAAATTCTTCAACTTACACGTGATGCATCCACATGTGAAAATTTTAAAGTTTCGAATTAATTTAGTATAAAGTTAATTGGTCAAAATTTTAAGGTTTATAAATTAATTTTGATACATTCATTTTTTAGAAGTTTTTTTACCACTTGACTCTATACAAAATTAATTTAAAATTTTAAAATTTTCGCATGTAGACACATCACTCTTAAAGTATAACGATTTCAATAGTTTGGATTTATCGTTTGAAGCCAATCCGATAGATTTTAGAGTTGAGTTCTAGTGAACGAACACCCTAGTTCTACTCTAAATAAGGAGTTTAAATATTTAAATTTTTCTTTTTTTTTTCTTACTTTTAGCTATCTAAGCATTTTGAAGTTATTGTTTCATACCACGGAGATAGTTATAATTTCTTAGGCAGTAGTTATCCCGACGGAATATTAACGTGAGTACTCACGCTGTTAAGCAAGTATATCCACAACGTTAAAACATATTTCAGTAGTATGTTCTAATTATAGGAGAAATTAGAAAATATAACTCAGAAAAAACATACAAGGCGAATTTTAGAATTTTTTTTTAATAAAATTCTACATAGTCACAGCAACTGTCGTTCCATTAGTTTGTAAGTGCAAAAGGACCATATGTAACTTAACTTTGGTTTTCATATATCATATAATATTTATTTTCCGGATAGGAATTTTAATTTCCAATTAAAATTCAATTTGTTACTAAAATCAGCATAGGTATTTGTGTTATCCACAAAAATATGTGAATATCCACAAAGGTAGAAAATGATTATTATTGAAATAAGCTGATATCAATTACTATTTTGAAAGAAAAGAAAAGAAAAGAAAAAAAGTATACCGCGAAGAAAATTTTGCATGCGCATTAATGTTTTGCAAAACTCATGAGACAATTAAATTACCTGCCATAATTTTGGATCAAGTTCTCTGCACGCAACAGCAATTACAATGGCAATGTTCCATTTTTTTCCAATTAAAATTCATCAGTTTGTTACTAAAATCAGCATAGATATTTGTGTTATCCACAAAATTATGTGAATATTCCACGATGGTAGAATATGATTACTATTGAAGATAGGTTGACATAAATTACTTTGCATATATGCATGCGCAATGTTTTGCAAAAATCATGAAACAATTAAATTACCTGCCATAATTTTGAATGCAACGTACAGCAATTACAGCGGCAATATAATGTTCTTTTTTTTTTAACACAAAAATTGCATGTGGGCACCTTGAAATTATTGATCATGACCTCTGCATCCACTAGATCTGTTGATTTGCCAATGTGAAAATTATGGATTACATATATATTCAATTAGATTATTATTATTAAATCAGACAATAGCCAAGGTGTCTATCAACTTGGTACATATACCTTTTTATATAATACTTGCAAAGGATAAGAAAATTACAAGCAATCTTAAAACATTAATATGTCGCTTTCCAAAACAAAAGTTCGCGGGAGTTAACAAATAACCGCAAGCCATCTGTTTAACACCAACCGTTTCAAATTTATTTATACAAAATCACAAACCAAAAACCGCCACGTGCTCTTGCCCATTATTTTTAAAAAAAATGGAAAACCTATCAATATTCAATATACATTAGATTAGAATCCTATGTAAGTATCATTGATATGATCAAATTAATCATATCATGAGTTACTCTGAACTAGCAAATCAAAAACCTTTAATTGCACTTGACAACTAGCACAGCACTAATAGCAATCACATGTTTGTGTACTTGAAAGGTCTTCAACGTACTCTTGAATCTTGATCCATATGTGTGTGTGTGTGTGTGTGTGTGTTTATGTATCTAAAATTATAATCCACCTAGCTAGAATGGTACATACAACCTTTCCATCATGAGTATTTAGAGATTAATGCTAATTAAAATATCGACGAGGGAGGTGGCTGTTATAAATTCCATGGAATTTTGAATAATTTAAAGATTTGATTCTTTGCTTTCAATTAATTAATACCTAAATTATTGGATGGATGTTCATTATGAAATTGAAATTATCTGATTAAGTTGGACTATTCATATATATCAACGTCGGCCTCTCTTATCATTAAAATCAAGCAAAAAGATTAGGTGCAATATATCTAATAAAAATATGGTTGAATTTAATCTAAAATTATTGAAGAAGAAGAAGAAGAAGAAGAATGGAGAGGATTCATCCCAAAACCGCCACAAATTTGTTACGTGAGACTATATATATATATCCCACGAGGGTACTGACGTTCTTTTCAAAAAGGACAAACCGACTTGGGCATTCTGGGCCATGGAAATGGAAATGGAAATGGAAATGGAAATGGAAATGGAAATGGAACCGGTTGGTTGTTTTAAGTGGGACGGATACAATCATCAATCATGCAATGTGTCCACTTAATTTGCTCCTTGTTAGCTCTTTGCTAATGCCTAATCAGCACTTAATGTATTGTTTGGTTATCTCAAATCTTCCGATGTCGTTGTCGAATATAAATAAAACAAGGCGGTTAGCAGCAGTTGGAATTGGACCATTGCCAGCTTCCATCAATTCATTTTCATCTTGATATAAACTACGCACGGCCAAGGCTGGATTCTGACTATCTAGCTAAACTCATCAACTGCATCAGGACACTTTCGTTTTCCATTCTTTTTTTTTTCTTTTTCTTTTTAAATATATATATCACTACAGATGGATGTCTACCCAGGAACTATAAGACATGAAATAGACCTTTTACCTGTGGGAGGGAACTGCTACTATACTATGTTGGAATTTTCTGTGAAAACAGAAACACCAACTATATCATTTCTACAATCACAAGCAGAGAATGAGTTTTACCTTGAGCTGTGCTGACAAACGATGATTACAAACGACAGAGTAAGTTAAATCACATTTTCAAACTGATTAAATAAACCCCACGCTTACTCTGCCCGTAGGATCTATTGTCTTCATATTTCAACATCTTATTCCTCCGGACGGATTAAATTTAAGTAGCAACCAAACATCACCAAACAAAAAAAGGATTTACAACATGCATTTTCAAAGTACATAACCACCATAATCAATTAAACACTCCAAATTGAATACTAACAAGCTTAAAAAATGAATATGCCAAATTCACTATTATCTAGTAAATACACATGGTGAATGTCTTGTGAGATTTCTCCAAAACTAAGCAACGCTTTTCTGACAATAATTAATCATCATATAAAGAAAATACCAAAGCTCAATTCATCAACATTGCATGTGCAAACTCTCGTGCAAGTAGAAATAAGTAACGGCTGCTAAAACTTAGCCTAATCTGAAAAGCTCAGGGATCATTCATGCATCAAACTTTTCAAGCAAACGAGATCAAGTAAAAGGCACCATAAACTCCAAATCTAAGATGAAATATCTTGTCTCCTGGAATCTCTCTGTCAATTTATCTTGACCTCGAACTACATCAACACCGACAAGCACACCTAGCCATAATCTGTTCCACTCTACACCTCTTTTCTACAAGGAAAGACAAAGGCCCATGAATATTCCCCACTTTCAACTTTGTAAAATGAAGTCAACTCATTGTGCATTTGTAAACTAGTCAACTCATGAGCATCAAATAATATGATGGTCCCAGGACCACAACAAGACAAACAAAAAAAGGAACGATCAGGGATTCCTCTCATTGTGAATTAGTGTTTTGACTATTTGAGGTTCGTTTTTCTATACCATGGGTCCATCAAAAATTTCAACCAAATCATGAACTCAGTGCATGAAAAATTTATCATATGTAAACAACAAGAATTTCAAGAGGTGTGTACTGGTACAAAGTCGTTGTTCTCACAAAACCCAATCTTAAATAGTAGTGGCTAATAAACATTACATTAATAAAGCATTAAGCAAAACAACCAGATAAATCATAGGAACCCTCACAAACAAAAAACAAAAAACACAAAAAGCAAACAAAAGGTGCAGGTACATCTGTATTGCTACCCCATATCATTTGTCTACTGAAATTTTATTTGAAGATTGGGACAAAATTAAACATATCTTTATCCAACAAAGAACTTACATGATGATATCACCGAGGACATGAGAAACTGTGAGGTGCAGACTGCTTCACAGCGTACCATCCAGACATCCAACATGGATGCCCTCAATCTAATAAAACAATGTACTCCTTGGTTACCTATATCTCATCCAATTTAGTAGCAAAGCTGGTCCCGAACATCCTCAATGTAATCCCAATATGTACTTTTGTTGAAATATGTATTAAATATAGAAAATGATAATTGACCGGATTTAATTATCATTACAAGAGTTATCATGAGACAATAGAAACACATGAACGAGCAAAAGTGTAAGACATAACCATTACAAGCTACTGCAAGCGGGATACTTTAAGGTACATTTATCATTATACATGATAAATATTTGAAGATACACACCACCTTAACTTGGAGATTTACAATTACATGACAGCATAACCATTACAAGCTGGATATTTTAAAATACATTTATCATTATAGGTGAAAAATATCTGCACTCGATTGACTATAAATGACACCTATATACGGCTGCACAACATTGATAGGATTAAAATTTAAAACCAGAATAATAAAACTTTGATAACTTGTTTAGTAGTCTGCACGGTACTCGCGGTAACCATCCCTCGTGCCGAGATCACTCTGCACTTTTCCCACAATCTTCTCCTCTTCATATTTGATCCCTTCTTCAAATGTCATTGCTCCAAATGCCCCAGCAACTGCACCTACTGCAAGTCCAGTACCAACCGCAAATTTGCCACTACTAGTTCTGTCATCGTAAGCTGACTGCCGGGGAGTATAATCCACAGGAGCAGATGGCCCGCCAGAACCAGCTGGACGATTGTAATATGATCTTGCTGGAGCTGGAGCTGGTACAGGGACTGGTCCAGGCTGCGGTACCCCAGCTGGAGGGGCCGAGTAATATGGAGTAGTAGTAGAATAGTAACCAGAATAGTGGTCCGAATAGGGGGGATAAAGGTACTGGGATGGTCGAGGAGGGATAGCATGGGAATAAGGCATTACATGCTGCGGTGTAGGCGGTGGTGGAGGTGAGTAGGATTGATAGGCATCACGAGGGACTGAATAGTAAAAATTTGCAGGAGGGGGAGGAGGGTATTGATAATTTGGCTCCGGAAGTGGTTCTGGTCTTTCACAAATAGAAAGCTTGATTCTTACCTTGCCCTGGGGGCGACCAGACGGGCGGCTGAGCTCAATTGTCTTGATCAGACAGGAAGAATCACCAAAGGGATCGGAGATTAGGTCTTTAAGTGGGATCCGAGACGATCCAACCAAGGGTTTCGGGGTTTCTGAGGGTTTGGAATGGAAAATATCAAGGGTTAAGAGGAGGGAAGGGTCGTGAGGAGAGAAGGGGACGGGGAGGGGAAGGGAGAGGCGTTCGTTCCAGACCGGACGGGTTGAACCGGAATCGTCGGGTTTGGTGGCAAACCGGCGGTCGGGATGGAGATAAGCAACGGCGTAGGGTTTGAGGTCGCCGTGGCGCCAGTTGACGTTTTTGAGGTGCTTGGCCGAGACCACGGTTATTTCTAGATTGTAGGATCTCGATGACGATGAGGTATGAGGAGGAGGAGGAGGGGAGGCGGTGGCCATGGCTGGAAATTAAACCGGTGATTTGGTTTTGGTTGATCGATTTCACCTCACCTGGAGCTGGAGGGGCCCACACGTTTTCTCTTTCTTTGATTTTATCCTTTTTTTTCTCTTTTTCCTTCGGGAAAATATCCCTTTTGATTAGATAGGCGGCGTAGGGCACTGGAAATTAAATAATCAAAATTACGGTGTTTGCGCTAAACGGGCTTTAGTTAGCCGGCCTCTCCTATTGCGACTAGTTTTAATCAATTCAATACGAATTAAACAAGGCCCAAAACTCAATGGTGATGTATCGTAATATAACTTTTAAAATGACCTCCCCTAGCAAACTGCAAACACAACATTTTTCTGAGAAACAACTGGGGTCTAGCCCTCTAGCCCTTATTTCATTAACTTCAATTGGTTACAATTTTTTGGGTTCCTGAGTAGGAGCCCCGATAAGTAAATACAAAAAGTTTCAGGAGATTGAAACATGGTGCTTTTTGAAATGCAGAAAAGGTAAATGACAGGAATGTAAACTACCTCTAGTTTTGAGTAAAAATTATTGCTAAAGTAACTTCTCACAGTAATCAGAGCCCCTAGGGGCAAACCCCTCACAGTCACAACAAATGCGGTTGCGGTAGCTAGCAAAATGATCTTCATGGAATTTTATCAAGCACCTAGCATTGTCGCCGGTCTTCATCTCAATCCTTCGATGAGGATCTTCAAAGAAATTCCATACTTGACGAGCCTTCTTTGCGGTGAATTCGCATCCTCTGATATATCTCAAACTTTGCGTGACTTTTTGGAATATCTCAATCGTTCTAATACGTTCTACATGAATCTCAAGGCTCAAATAATACTGGCCCCTTACATTCTCCCGAATAGGCATCGGACACGTCGGTCATGCAAAAATTGAGATGTCTCGGAGGATACACACCCCCTTGCGGTACTCTACAGTCTACAGAGAGAATAATTTATATGTTTTTTTTATCGACGCCTATACTTTATCCGAATTGGAAAGTTGCTTGATAGAATGATACAATTAATTGTTCGTGGACAATTAAAAGTAGATCTGGGCCTATCTGACCAGCTATACTCTATCCGAATTAGAAAGTTGCTTGGTAGAATGATACGCGTGGACGATTAAATGTACATTTGGGCCTATCTGGGCTTAGCTGCACTATTTAGTAGTCTGTCTTAATGACGATCAAGTAACTGATTTAATACGGGACAAAGAAATTAATAAAAATAAAAACATAGGCAACTAGGCAAGCAATTACACTGGATATAGAGTGGTAAAAACGTACTCTGTCGTGATTAACACACTGTGATTTGTGACAAATTCAGCTTCGCGGTGCCATTTTTCTCAAATTAGGATATGACAAATGGTATGAATGCAGCAACATAATGATTTGATTAACTAATTGCAACAGGCAATTTTATTTTGGTTCAAACCTTCATAAATCCGAGTCAGCAATCGATCATATTTTTTGTTATAGAAGGGAAAACAAATGTTGAAAGATAAATTGTTAAGAGGGTCCAAGTGCCATATTATATTTATAGTTTTATTATTATCATAATTTTAAAATCCAAGTTTCGAACATTTAAAAAATATCAAAATTAAATTTTTCATGTTGTGATCTGTAATAACTTTTGTAGTGTCCAGAAGAAAAAAATAAAATATTTGACTAACTTTTTTTTAATATATATGCATCAAGATTTTATTAAATATCTTAAAATTTATTCATGTGAAGAACTTTTATGTGGATACAAGGGAAGTGCTATATATAAATCATATTTGAGAAAGTTTTATTTTATTACTAGACTATTAGATTCCATTTTATATAACACTAAAATGTGAAGGTAAAAATAGAGAGACAAAAATATACACATTTGAATTATATGCAATTATTTAAATACCTTTGCCACTAGTTCTCCTAACCGGAGTTCGATCCTAACCTATATGGAGCAAGACTGGTTTGTTCTTTGTTGTGTTCTGTGCGTGCCTATGGGCTAATGGCCCGGCATTTTTTTTAATAACCATAAAATTAAATAATATAATATTAATAACCAAACTGTATAAATTTTTTCACTCGTAACCAAACCGTCCCCGAGGAGCCGGTTTACACTGAGACTAGACCGCCCCTCAGTGGGGCGGTTTACTATTCAGGGCAAACCGCCTCCCGAGGGGCGGTCTGCTACAAATTTTTTTTTTTTAGGATTTAAATAATTCAATCTAAATAATGAGAAATGTTCGATTTTTGTAGTAAAGTTAGATCGTGAAACAATACATTTTTAGTAACATACTTAAATTAACAAAAGATGAAAATAGATGAACAAATAAATAAATTTCATACAAACAAAATGGTGCCCATTCTTATCCACTGTGATCTCTACACGGCCATCCTTCACTAAAAATGAAAGCGCAAATATATTCTCGACGGTTTGTGCAAAAGATTACCGGTTTAACACTAAATATTCGAGTTTTGTCTGTTTTTGTTTTCTCAAGATAGTAAACATTGTCAACATGTTTTTGTCTGTATCAGTCTTTTTTGAAGGGTCACCATCTGTCTCGCCAACCTAACAAAGATACTAATCATTAGATCAATATAGCAATTCCTCAACCATCATAAATGATATCCCTTCCCTTCCCATTAATGATATAGAAGGAAAATAAAATAATTTATAAGTTTTCCATACAGACCAGCTCAGAGCCAATTACTACAATTAATGGATTCAACTTGCATCCTTAGGTTGAGAATATATACTTGGTCTTGTTCATTTTCCACATACCACACTCCTTAGAGGCTTAACCTCAGCAACCATTGGTCCATTCCTACAACAAAGAAAAAAATATTGTCAAGAGCTGTTGACTTCTTAAAAATTCTTATTCAGATCCATATAGTTCCTGTCCTTATTTTACTGTCTTAAGATAACATATGGAATTATAGCATGTTTCTTAATCTCAATTTGATAAGAAAATGATATAAAGTGATGTATATTAAATGAACCAAAACCATAAAAAGGTACAAACATACCATTCTGATGGAGGTCCTCAACTTTTCTGATGATCGAACAAAAATTATTGGAATTGGCATTTCCTATATCTTCTCCATCGTCTGAAACTCACGCACGTAATTAAATCAAATACACCTTTTCTCATTATTTAGATTGAAACATTCAAATCCTAAATAAAACAAACATATCTCTGACACTCAAACCAATACACGAACCTAATTATCTAAACATGCTTTACATTTTCAAGACAAAATCAGGTGATATATTCCATATAATGTTCCTATCTAGACTACTACTAATTTTTAAAGAGACGCCTACGCTTCTTAGGATCAACCGAACCAGTAAACTATATTATAATTACAGGAAATTAAGTTCATAAATTTGGTTTGCTAGAGCATGTACCTTCCAGTCCTTAAAATCGAACCGGAAGACAAAATGCTTGTATGAGACTTCTCCTGTGGCAATTGCACTTGCTGCTGGTGTATTTTTCGGTGCTGAAAAGTATTTTTCAACATAAGAAAATTCAGTTGAGACACGAAAAATCTTAAACTTAATTTTTGAGGCATTAAACGACGTTTTTTGGCGATTCTAATTCGTCAAATACCTGGGGTTGTACCCCGAGGTGCTGATCGCCACCGTCTCCTCCCCCCCTTTCCGAATTGGGGTCGTACGTGTCAATTCGACTTTCCTAGCCAAAGTTATAGCCGTTTAAAGTTTAAAAAAAACGATGCTTTCAGCCCTTGGTCCATTTCTTGTTTGTGAGAGTCATAATATATACATACAAAGTCTTTCATGTTGCAATGTTGAATCTATATATAATATATACATACAATAAAACAGTAGTCTTATAACTTTCAATTCAAATCATTTTAATGCAATTTTTTTAAGTAATTAATGATATATTTTTTAAATGATATTATTAAGTAAGTAAGATTGAAAAAACGTTATTGTAGCAAACCGCCTCACGGGAGATTATTTTGCAAGCTCTTGATATTAGTAAAATCAAATTTGAGATGTTGTAATGTTTTGTATGTGCATAAAGAAAATAATAAAGATTAAATCTAACGGTTTTATTTTGCAATTTTATTTCTCATTTTTAGATTCAGATCCCAAAAAAAAAAAAAATGTAGACCGCCCTCCGGGGGGCGGTTTGATTATGGATAAAAAAAAATTTAATCCTGGTTATTAATTTTATTTTATTTATTTTTTTAGTTATGAATAAAAATGCCGGCTAATGGCTATCCTCAAAAAAATTATTAAATACTTTTAGAAAGGTGACATCTTGTTCTTGTGTAACGACTTTTTTTTAAGTCGGCATAATCTCTGTATAGTAAATTAGTAATATTCAAATATTTAGTTCAAAAGATGCATGGACCATTGACTTCAAATATACACAATGAAAATTATTTTCGATGAAACCTAAATATATTTAGGCAAAATCTTCTATGGACATAACAATCTATTTGTAAAATGAACATATTTTTATTTTCAAAGTTCAAACAGTCGATCCGTACCGTTCATCTTGTTCTCCATATTAATATGTGCTTGGAGTAGGGGTGAAAACGGAGCGGATATGGAGCAGATAGTGGTAAAACTATATCCATATCCACATTTCAACGAGCGGATACGGATACAGATAGTAAATGGATGTCAAAATGTAAAACCAAATCCATATTAAACGGATACAAATACGGATTCGAATACGGATACATAACGAATAATTGTCGGATAATTGAGTTATATGAACTTTAAATTTTTAAGATACAAATACTAATTGAAAAATAATAATTAAATTGAAAAAACCAAATAAAAAAAAGAAGAAGAATGAAACAAATGGAGGTGTTCTTGAATATTAAAATGGAGAAGAGTCCACCACCATAGAAAAATAGATGGGAACAAAGCAGCCTGTCGCTACTTGCAACTCGCTACCAGCTAAAAGTAAGAATAATGGAAATTCAATTCAAACTTGAAAGTAGCGCCCGGATCGGTGGTTAATATTAATCCCACAACAGATGAAGAATGGGAAGGAAGCTGTATATAATGCCCATTGCTTGAAGAGCTGCAAAAATAATAGCGGGAGTGACTGGATCTCGCCTGGATCCGTGAAATTCGCGATTCGGATATCGCGGATATCCACTCCGTTTAAGATCCGCAAAAATTATCCCAAAAATTATCCGAATGCAATGGTCTGAATTTTTTTATACTATTCATTAAGATGGGTACAAAATTCAATGGTCTGAATTTGATATTTTTTGTACCCATCTTAATAAATAGTAAAAAAATTTAGAAAAATATAAAATTTGGTCTCCAAGTACATATTAATATGAAGAACAAGATGAACGGTTCGGATCGACTGTTTGAACTTTGAAAATAAAAATATGTTTATTTTACAAATAGGTCCTTATGTCCATAGAAGACACTCTCACATATTTAAATTAATTTATAAGCCTTGTTTTTTACTGCTTATTTTATACAAAATTATTTGAAATATCTATTATAGTTTAAATCATTTTTATTTTTTTAATCCAATTTCTCATGCTATTGTAGAAGAAGAAAAGTATGTAAAAAGAAGTGACATCAGTTGGTATTTTCGAATTATAGTATATTAGTATGCGCAAAGAATAGAAATGCGAAGGCGTCCCTGCACGACGCCATATCATACCCAACTATAGTTAAAAAAAAAAAAAAATTAAAATGGAACGACATACTATTTAGAAAATCAGAAGAAAAAACAAATGGGTTGCCATACGATACGGCGTCCCACTGTGGGAACCTTTTTTTTTAAAGATTTATGGTTTGAATTTATATAATGTTGTGTTATGTTATATTATGCTACATGATATTTATGTATTTTGAACTAGTTATATTAGGTTATGTTATGCTATGCTATAGTTATGTATTTTGAGCTTGTTATGTTATTTTTATATAACTTAGAATTTTTATGTTATGCCTACAACTAATTCAAATCAATTGCTATATGACGGTATTTTTTTTAAGTGATGTTATGTTGTGTTCAAATCTACGAGGCAACAACTAATTTTAGTTTGTATAAGTTATACAATTGTAAAAGTTTATACATACTAAAATGATTCTAAAAACTTATACAAACTAAAATCAGTTGGTGCCTCGTAAATTTGAACATAACATAACATCACATAGAAAATACTATCACATAACAAATTATCTGAATTAGTTGCAGGCATAATATAAAAAATATGACTACATAAAAATAACATAACACGTTTAAAGTAACTAGCATAATATTACATAACCTAACATAACAAGTTTAAAATATATAAACATCACATAGCATAATATAACACAACACAACATCACATAGATTTAACCATAAATCTAAAAAAAATTTGCTACAGTGGGACATATGGCTTCCCACTTAATTTTTTTTTTTTTTTTTTTTTTTTTTCGATTTTCTGGATGATATTGTGTCTCGCTTTATTTTTTATTTTATTATTGGCTGGGGCTAGATTAGAGAAAGAAATACGTGACATGCCGTGATTTGGTCACATGACGTGACGTGACGTGATCAACTTTTTTTTTTCACGTGACGTGACCGAAATGGTGGCGGATGGTCACGTCACACGAATGGTCACGTCACGCATAGTCACGCCGTGACTATACGTGACGTGACGTGCCGTGACGTAAATTAGTCGTGTCAATTTTTTTTATATTTTAATTTAAATTCTTGAAAATTTAGAAAAAAAGATAAACAAATTATAAAATAAATAAATAATATTGTACACATTATTTTTTTTAGGAAATGTTACATCTGATATTACTTTAAAATTTCAAATTACAAACATTCATTAGACTAAACTAAACAAAATAAAAATAAGTACTACATGAGTACCAATATCACTGAACTTACACTAAAATAAAATTCTGAATACTCTATACATATAAAAAAGTTGGATACTCTATGTTTCATACCGTGACGTGACGTAACGTGATCACGTGACATGACGTGACTGGTTTGCGTGACGTGACGTGACGTATATTTTCACTAGAATGTGGTCACGTCACGCGAATGATCACATCACGTGTCACGCGAGTCACGTCACGTAATCGACACACGTGACGTGACGTGACTAGTCACGCCGTGACAAATTTCCTTCTCTAGGCTAGATATGGTATGGCGCCCATATCTTCTCATATTTTAAATTTCTCATGTCTTTTTTCTAGGAGTGTCAACAGGTACGGTAAGGATCAGATAGAAACATTTGCATATCCTTACCCGTTATAAATTGTTCTTATCTGTACCCTACTCTTATTCGCTACAAATTATCTTACACGTATTCCATTCTTACCTGTTATGGTTGTTGAATAACGAAACAGTAGCGGTAAATAACGGATAATACTAATATAATAATAATAATTATTATTATTATTTATTAAAAAAATATTGAAAAAAGCATTCATTTTACACATGTATTGTACTTTATTGAATTTTTTTATGATCATGCAAAGCATAAGTAAACTAATTAGAGTAATCTTTTCAATGCCTATTAATATATATAACATATAAAAAATTTCTTTTATAATTACCCGATCGGATAATGAGTACGAAATAGGTTTTACTCATACTCTTACCTGTTTAGATAACGAAAAGAAATCTTTATCCGTGTTCATACCCTATAAGTTTACGAAATAAAAATCTTATCAATATCCGTCTTATCGATACAGTACGATAACGGGTCGGATAAACGTTGAGACCCCTACTTTTCTCATTTTTAATTTTTAATTTTAATTTTTTTCCTATTTATCATGAATAAAAATTTCCGGCAATTCCGAGTCTGTTCCCAGTTCCTCCTTCCTTCCCAGGGGAATACAATATCTAGGAAGTGGAATACAATACCAAGTAACACGTGGAATACGATTGGACGTATGATTGATTGATTTGTCAACTGAAGTGGCGATTGGCCAATGGCCATGTCACATGTGCAACTGCAAACCACTAAACCAGTCGTTTAGTCAAATTATCCATCTCCATTCTCCACTCACAAGCGCAAAAATGGCGACGGAGACGGAGGCCCCATTGTCACTGTACAAGGACCCGACTCAGCCAGTGGAGGCGAGAGTGAAAGACCTCCTCTCCCGTATGACCCTCCAAGAGAAGGCCGCACAGATGGCTCAAATCGAACGCCAAGTCGTCGCTCCTACCACTCTCACACATCTCTCCATCGGAAGCGTCCTCAGCGCCGGTGGAAGCGCGCCTCGCCATGGAGCAACCGCCAAGGAATGGGCTGACATGGTCGATCAAATGCAAAGGTGGGCTCTTGCGTCAAGGCTCGGTATACCCATCATCTACGGTTCAGACGCTGTTCATGGACATAACAATCTATTTGGTGCCACTATTTTCCCTCATAATGTTGGCCTTGGCGCTGCCAGGTTTGAGGTTTCTCTTTAACTCACTCAATTACTTACTTGTATCTTTTCTTTTTTTAAATTTCTAACATCTGACGGGGCCAATGCGAATTGCCTTGTTGATTTTAGGGATAAAGAGCTGGTATGTAGGATTGGACAGGCAACTGCACTACAAGTTAGAGCCAGTGGCATCCACTGGACTTTTGCTCCTTGTGTTGCAGTAAGTAATGGTCCATGCTTGCATTTATCTAATTAACTTATCTATCATGCAGTCAAATTCGATATGTCGGTATAATTATCAGAGTTTTATACAAATAGGTCTGTAGGGACCTGAGATGGGGTAGATGTTTTGAGTGCTACAGTGAGGAACCAGAGATAGTGCGCATGATGACCTCCATTGTATCGGGTTTGCAAGGATCCCCTCCTGAGGGTCATCACTCCGGCTACCCCTTTCTTGCTGGAGGGTATGTTGTTGCAACCCTTGGAATTTTATTTAGTTTGTTGCTAGTTTATTGGAATATACATTCAATTATAACCTTAATCTTTTGAAGAACAAATAAGCAACCAAATGCCTGGTTGTAAAAAATCTAACCAACTTGGCAAAACACCAAGTTTGAACAAAGCAGAAAAAAAGTGAATAAAAAAACTAATCACCTAAAACAATCTAAAAACTAACCCCAATCCAAGACAACAAAGCACAAACCAAACTCTCTTGGCCTAGCATTAGCAACTATCCCCTACCAGTACCAGTAAGATGGGTACCAGTTCCAACCCAAGCAAGCACCACCTAAGGATGTCTCCACAACTTAATCATTAAAGTAAAGGAAGGCGAGAGGAGGTGAAATGGGCTGTGACCCTGACCGGAGAGTTTACTTGCTCCACAATAAAAAAATTCAGGGGTAAAGACGAGGGGAGAGGAGGGGAACGGAGGTAAACACTGTGTAGAAACTTAACAAAATCTCTCACCCCCAAATCGGGGTGTAGCCGAGGTGAACTCCACACGGTCTCCTTCCATCCCCTTCCCTTCCTTCCCTCTGTGTGTGTTTGTTCTGGCGCATACCCTAAAAGATCATCATCAATACTAATAAAGGCAAACAAGTTGCCAAACCATACAAACCAAAGTCAATAGTCATGACTACCAAAACATTAGTACATGACCGAGTCTTCATCAAGGAGCACATCAAAACAAAGTGAATTCAAGAACAAACTGCATTAGACAGATCAATCATCCTGCATGTCTTCATTCAGTTTCTCTGACTCACTTTGTACCCCTGTCCAAAAGAAAAGAGAGATGAAATAGCAATAGAGAAAGCTTTTAAATTAAAATTAGAACAATTATAAAAAGTCCAGTTGTGTTTAAAAAGTCCAGTTGATTTGAACTATTCAATATGATCTTTCATTTGAATATGTACTTGTAGATGAAATTTACATTTTGTTAATTTTTGTACCATTATTTTTTAAAGGTAGAAAATCATTTGATCTAAAAATTCTAAACAATTCAATAGTGATTTTCTCGTCTGTTTAAACCTCAGCTTGCTTTTGTTGTCACATTGCTGAGTTTTCTCCAAATTCTACTTGCTTGTATTAATTACATGCCTGTATTTGCTTGTATTATATTTTATGATGAAATGAATATGCCTACGGGCTTCAAATCAAAAAAAGAAAAAAAATCACTACTTTTGAGTCGTCTAGAATTTTCTTTTTTGAATGGGAGGGTTGGGGTCAAGCCACCCAACACCCTTTCCAAACCTCCGTTATTATAACAAATAATTTTTCCTATCTGGATTTCGAACTCATGACCTCCCACATAGAGGACATGTGCCTTTGTCACTAGACCAAAAGCTAGTTCTTAAATGGTCTAGAACTTTTAGATCAATATATCTTCTACCTATAAAAAAAATAGTAAAAAATAGTAGAAAAATGTAAAATTTTATTTACAAGTACTTTTTCATATGGAGATCATGTTGAACGGTTCAAATCGACTGTTTGGACTTTGAAAACGAGATATTTATCCATAGAACGAACCAATTTGCATTGCACTATGCATAGTACCACAGCCTCACTCTTAAGTTTTGCATATTAGTTGGTTTTATTTGCTGTCCTAGACTGATCTTCCAAGTCAATCTACGCACATCCAAAAACCGTTTCTAAACTTATTTTTTAATAAAACTTGCATTTCCTCAACTGGAAAGTGCATTTTTAGCTAACATCAAATCTTGAATTGTAGGAGGAATGTGATTGCTTGTGCCAAACATTTTGTTGGTGATGGTGGCACACATAAAGGAAAAAATGAGGGAAATACAATTTGTTCATATGAGGAGTTGGAGAAAATTCACATGAGCCCCTATCCTGATTGTTTCGATCAGGGTGTATGTACTGTCATGGCCTCTTACTCTAGCTGGAATGGTGAACGCCTCCATTCAAGCCGTTTTCTTATAACTGATGTTCTGAAAAATAAGCATGGTTTTAAGGTAATTTTTACCTTCTATATCAAAAATTCTCATACTAGTTTTCATGGACTCATACTGAGCATATCTATATATTGAACAGTTATTTAGACTGTTACAGATCAGAAATATTAAAATTCAGAAGTGTGTGGGAATGATTAGGTAAAATCTCCAAAAAGGAGATATAAATCTTATTACATTTAATCTAAGAATAATACATACGAGAAAATCTAACACCAAGAAACAATACAACAAAAGAAAGGTATCTAGTGTTCTGTTTTTCCACAAAGCACGCAAACATAGATGAACTCCACTGGGCTAACCCATAACTGGTTCTAGAATCCATGATAATAACTTGCATTTGTCATCAGTGTTTTTCCTTTATTATTTTGTAAAATATTCCATGGATAAAAGAAATTATTATTTCAGGGTTTCGTAGTATCTGACTGGGAAGGGATAGATAGGCTCTGCCAGCCCCAAGGATCAAACTACCGCTACTGCATCTCTGCTTCAATCAATGCTGGAATAGACATGGTAGAACACTAGAACTAATTGCATGCAAAAAATCCTACTGAATTTAATTTCTTGTTTCTTTCGGTTTCTGATGAGGGATTATAGATAATGATTCCTTTCAGATATGACAAGTTTCTTGAAGATCTGATATCGCTAGTTGAATCTGGGGAGATACCAATGCTGCGAATAGATGATGCCGTGGAGAGAATACTGAGGGTCAAGTTTGTTTCTGGAATTTTTGAACAACCTTTCTCAGATCGTTCTCTTCTCGATATAGTTGGTTGCAAGGTAAGTTTTCTTCTCTTGTGCTATTGTGTTGCGCTCCTTTCAGAGAAGTGATTGAATTTAAAAACTTTTTTCCTCTGCAGGAGCATAGGTTACTGGCTAGGGAGGCTGTTCGCAAGTCCTTGGTTTTGTTAAAAAACGGAAAAGACCCGAAGAAGCCATTTCTTCCTTTGAAGAAAAATGCGAAAAGAATTTTAGTTGCTGGAACTCATGCTGATGATATTGGCTATCAGTGCGGTGGCTGGACTATCACCTGGCACGGTGATTCTGGTAGAATTACGACTGGTATGCATTCTCTTTTACTATCAACTTATTTATATAAACCCCCAAGAGGTTTTCCACAAGACGCATTTTGGCTGGTACTGCTCTGTCTTTGCAAAATAATTTCAAAATGTAGTATACAAGTATCCTCAATTACACATTCATACTGCATTAAGCATCATACAAGTTTCAACTGTATGAAGTTAGCCAGACTCTGTTCCTCTTTTCTTAACAAAGACTCCAACAGTCCCATTTTAACCCAAGCGAGCCTAACAGCGACCAAGCCTATCAAGTACTAACAAACAAAAAAATAACATAAATGAAAGTAAAAATAAAAAAAACCTTAATAAAATGGACAACTGACAATTTATCTAGCCATGGCCCTATCTTACTACCACTATCAAACTTTGGTATATCTTAATCTGTGAACTAATCCTTGTTGCACAAAGTATCATCCTAGACTTTTAGACAAGCTAGCTTGAACATGCGCAATTCGTTAGTTTTTCTCTTTGTTAGCTTTCTGGTACAAATATGTATCTTTTATTTATCAGCAAAAACCAGCGCAATATATGTGGCTTAAACATAAAGTTTGTTTTGTTAAATTTTAGCCAGTTGGTAGTCATTCACATTCATCTTAAAATTGTATAGGTTTTCTCTTGACCTGATTTAGGGGTATCTTGCAATATTATGTGCTAGCATGCTAAATTGATAGTTTCCCCCTACTCATTGGTCCCTCTTGCTCTACCATAGTAGGTAGTCTGTATGCCTTTAATTGTTGATTCTAGAAGCCACTTGCATGTTATACATATTTTCACAAATTAGTACGGTCACTCTTTGATCCACCAATGGGAAAGGCATCTTGGGTAGGTTTTACGCAATTTATTTGGTTCTCAAGTTTGGACCACATTCATCAAACTTTCTCCTTTGGGATTATTAAAATTGCACTACTTCCCAAGCTGGCAAGACACTTGATATTGATTTCCAAAATGGGCAGTGGATTCTTTTTGGCCTTAGATACAAACTGTGCATATTTAGAAACTATGACCTTTAACAGAATTAATGATTTTATTAAAACAAGAAATTAATCAATAAATATCTTGGCAGGGACAAGTATACTAGAGGCAATAAGGGAAATTGTAGGAGAGGAAACGGAGGTGGTGCATGAGCCGAACCCAACCGCCTCAACCCTTCTAGCACTGCACCAACAGGAGTCGTTCTCCTATGCAGTAGTGGTGGTTGGAGAGGTCCCCTACGCTGAGTTTGTAGGAGACCGAACTGACCTCTCCATCCCCTTTAATGGCCATGATACAATCTCTCTCATAGCTGGCACCATCCCCACTGTTGTACTTGTTGTTTCTGGAAGGCCTTTGGTCGTAGAACCACAGTTGCTTGAGAAGATTGAAGCTTTGGTTGCAGTTTGGTTACCTGGCAGTGAAGGTGGCGGTGTGGCCGATTGTTTGTTTGGAGATTATGATTTTCATGGGGTGTTGCCAGTGAGCTGGTTTAGGTCGGTTGATCAGCTGCCATTACATTCTGGATCAGGTGCTAGCTATGATCCATTATATCCCATTGGATTCGGGCTTAGGATGTTTGATTAGATGGCTCAAATTAATTTTCTTGTATGATAATTGATATTCATCTACCGTATTTCCTGTTGGGGACTGGTAAGATGGCTCAAGTTAATAAATACTCACCTTTTGAGTTGTGACAAAGTGAATAATATATATATCTCTTTTAAGTTACTGTTTCATTTACATGTATCAATCCACCGTACTATAACTTATTAAAGTGAGAATTATTACGGAAGGTTGTGCAGTAAAAGAAGAACCTATTTACAGACCCCGTGAATGTTATTTATTTGGTTAAAGAAATCATATTATATTCTAAATCTATCATTATACCACAGTTAAACTGCGTACTTTTAGAAATGTTCTTTTGAGAGAAAATTCAGTTACTCTCATTTTTTTTAATAGTAAAGAGTTATTTTTCATATAAATCTGACATGTTGTCATCATAATTCATACATTAAAGTTCAATGTGCTCAAATTCTCCCTGAAGGTTGCTAATTTAAAAGTGGGGTGCATCCAATGGGCATCGGACCGCTCCCATCCTTCCAATTCGCTTAATGATGTGTGCGCGCCGCTTCAATATTTGTACGGATTAAGTGTGCACTCATCATGAAGCTAATCAGACGTGAGGGAGGAGGCATCCGTCGGATCTACTTCCTTGTAATTTAACTTGTAGCTTTTGTTACCTAGATATTAGATTTTAGTGTTCAGATTAATTAATGTTATTTAAAAAGAAGACATGCTCTCTTTAAGCATTGTTACATTTTAATTGTGTTTGATCCGCACCCTTTGGAAGAACAGAACAGTTGCCAATTGAAGAATTGAAGAGAGAAGGAATCTTGAAGGATAGTTGCTTGGAAAGGCTTTAATTTAAGCGATGCAAAGTGAGGTCTCCACACTTCCTTGAATCTTTGAACTTTCCCTTTCACTGATCAAATTCATCTTCTTTAAAGATTTTTCTTTTTTCCAAGGATGTGGATGTGACACAATATGCTAACAGAGGGACAGCCGCACTTGCTGTTTGTGCCCACTAAGTCTAAAACAAAGCAAAGGAACTAAGCATCTTTTCTCTCTACCTCTAGAAATCACCCAATCATATACCCCATTTGCAAGACTCGAATCAGAACCCATTTGATTTTGATATGTCTAGTGTCTACTAGAAAGTACCGGGTGTGACTGTATCTATATTCTATGGTCTACTAGTCTTACAAAATCAACTTCCCCACAAATCAAAGCTCCCAAAAGAATAAAGTTATAAATCAACAAATGGCTTTCGAGTGCAACTTGGGGGGGGGGGTGCGTTAAATCTAAGAGGGATGCATCGTTGTCTTTCCAAAAGCGTGACATTTATGTCAATTGTGAATCAAGATAACTAAACCGGGATGACCAGTTTGTTGGTACCGAGATTATCTCCTGATGATGATGATACCGGCATGATTTTTCTCTGTGGTAGTGGTAGAGATTCAGAAATACTATATCTTGATAGATAGAAATTATGGCCTGATTATGGCTACATGCATGTACTTGAAAGAAAAACAGAGAAAAAAGGGATGACTTGTTTGTTAAACAAGATTCAATTAATCTAGGTTGCTGTTTTTTATAATCCAATTGTAATTGGGACCACAGCAAATAATAATTCGGCAAGTGAGCTGTCTAGGTACCATCTTCTCTCTCTGTCTCTGATGCTTGAAGACACAGCAGCACCGTGTGCCACTGTACCGTTGCAGCTGCCACACACAACAGCAGTAAAGGCTAAAGACCCCAAAACTAATATATTATCAATACATTCATACTCATCCTGCTTTTTTTTTTTTTCTATTTACACACAGACCCTTGGGGAATTTTTGTTTTTTTTGATACAGTAGTTCAGCTTGTATCCATGAAAAACATAAATTAAGAAAGAAAAAAACATGTTTAATTAGATGCAACAACAATATCAAAGAAAACAGCATACAAATATAAGAACATGGAGGGCTTGTTTGCAAGATACAATTCAAAATAAGAAGAGTAAATGCATAGATTGTTCCTGCCGTCAATTGAGAGACATGATAAAATAAGAAATGCCAAAGGAAACAAACAGCAGGAGATTACTGTTATTTCTCCAATTTTTACTGCAGAAAGATGGATAAAAAGCATAGGATGTGAAAAGAGATACGGTTGTGTGATGTCTGGAATTCATATCACCTGAGCCTGAGGTGAGTTTGAATCCTGTCAGTTTGTAATATTAGCACAAATCTTAAAGGAATCTTGTGCATTAATTACAAGGTTGGACTGGATTGGTTCGGACTTCGGACTGCTTTAATTTGTGTCCGAGGGGAGAATATATATATGTTTGGTATATTGGCCAGAAAAGCAATTGCGGTACAAGGGCTAAGCAACAGAATTGTTAGTTAGTTAGTTAGTTACTCGGTACCTCCTCCGAGATTAAAGAGACACTACACAGCTACACTGGCTTTGGAGTTAATTTGGATTGCATGGGTCTGAGTCAGATTCCATCGCCTTTTTCTTTTTGCATGGATCCGTGCAATTGCATTTATTTTATTTTTCTTTTGTTACCATGCTAACTTTTCTTTGAATTTTAACTTGCATCGTGATTCATGGGTATTGTTGGGAATTTTAATTTACAAAAAAGGTTCAGTTTGCCCAGTTTGCCCATTCGTCATCGAATAATTTTTGAACCAACCATGCACTATGAGAAACCCGCAAGCAACAATTTATAAATATACACTAACTAGAAAATCAGAAACTAAATTAACGATGAGAAAAAATAAAAAAAATTGAAAATGTTACCGTGTGATAAATCGAGCTCAGACAAATGTACAAGAGCGCAACAACACACTGAAAGGTCGCGAACCGACAAACCTTACTATTCAATGAAATATATAGATACAAGATAATTTAGTGCACAATCGCTAAATTCAAATAATCATTCAATCTCTCAACCTTGATTGCTTGCCCTAAATTCTAGCTACGCCTACGCATGTATGAGAAAACTTGCAAGTTTAGTTTAGCTTAGGATCGTTAATAAATATGATATATGGGATAATTAATTACTCCAAGATATATAAGTAGAATAAATAAAGAAGCATGAGATATATATATAAGTTTACTTTAGGAAATGGTGAATCTCAGGAATATACTTGCGTTATTTGTGATTTACTTACATATTGGAATTATATTGATGAATTTTGAGGATGAGAAGAGAAGTGATTTTTGACATGAGATGGAAACAGTGGAAGAAAATAAATCATTGAATATGAAATAGTTTTGTAGGAAATGGATAACAGATTCTGTGTAATGAAAGCGAGTCATTAATTTGTTTGTTAAATTCCATCCCCATCTTTTGCAAGTTGCAACAGTATGAGCACTATACTATACTATACTATTTGGATAAACACAAAAGTGTCAACGCGGGGGTTCATCCCTCATATCATCTACCTCCGTCTCCGTAGGGCCGTAGGCCATTTCATATCCTTACGGTTAAGGTAATATAATATTTATGTTTACATCCGGACCATCCATCCGATCAAAATCTGCACGACTATTAAAGGAAGGGCCACGTACGTGTATTCCACCTTGGATGAATTGACCTGGATTCTGATCATACGGTACGGTCCGGATCTAAATAGAATGAATATTTATGTTACCTTAGACTTAGACTCAGAGGATATGGACATGGACTCCAAAATCCAAATAGAAATAGGCAAGAGAGAGAGAATTTAGGAGAAATATTTATTGAAGCATGTGACGTGTTGGTGTGTAAGTGGATGTCCGACTCATCTCCGACTAACCATCTTCATTTTTTTTTTTTTTTTAAATATAAAATATATATATGGCAAGGGGGAGGAGGTTTCTCTTCAACCAATACAAATCAAGCACCAACTGCATAGTGGGCTTGTCAGGACATGGTGCCATGCCTAATTGGAGCGGAGCATATATTATATCAAAGCAATCTTTTCTGTTTCACGGTTTCATTTCACCTCCTTAAATTTATTTATTTGGTCAGAATCAGATTGGTAAAAAGAAAGTTAAAATGAATGTGCGTTCGTTCAATAAATGCCTCCATAGACCATAGTCCATATGCAATTATATATTCATGGAAAACTAAAAATCCCAATCCCAATAGCAAAGGACAGCACAGGCACAGGCACAGGCACAGCAGAGAAAACATTCAAAATATGGTGAAATTACATGTCAAGGACAGCACAGCACAGCAGAGCAGAGAAAGAACAAAATTAATGGTGAAATTATATGCAGCGCACAAATGAAGCTAGCTAAGAAAAGGGTCAATGATCCATGACCAGTGATGAAATATCGAGACTGATTTAACAACAAACTAAAAATAAATCAGGTTCAAAAACATATACAGGAACAGGACCAAACTAACTAACTAACTACATTCAATTAAACATCATAAACTGCAACTGCAACTTCCCAATGTTAAATTGAGGCTCCATTTTCTTCACCATCTCGCGTAATACGTACGTACTTATTCTCCTTCCTTCCTTCAATTTCCCCAAAATGTATTTTGCTAATATGAATTATGTACAACAGTAGAAGAGAACATGTGAAAAAGAATCCCAATTTTTGCAATTCCCTTCTAAGATCCATATGCATAATATCCATCAATGCTTTTTTTTTAACCAAACCAAGAGCTAGAATTTCACATTGTGAGATCAAGCTCATGCACAGCACACCGAATAGTTCCTTTCCTTTTTCGATCTTACCTCAGTCAGTCAATTTTTGCGATGACATGCTTAATTATACCCATCATTCAAAAGTCAAAACTTGATTTAAACATGAGGGAGGAGGTGATGGCTCTGCATTTGCATAAGCATAGCACCATACGAATTATTAGGCTCTGATTTAATTCCATAAGAAGATATTCCATATGGTGATTGTTGCACAAATTGCTGAGGCTTGAACGCACCGTTTCCTTCGTTTGGTTGCTTCGAGTCCACTATAACTGAAAAATGGTCCGAAACACCTATTGCTGCGGTGCTCGATTGAGAGGTGACGGAAGGTGCAGACGGGGACTGGGCCCGCTCGTCATCCGGCAAATTGACGGTTGTTATGTCGTGAATGCTCGACCGCCTCTTATCCTTCCCTCCCGAGTTAAGCCTTATGAAGTACTTCTGTGCGTGACTAGCTACTTGGGTCGGGGTTCGACTCGTCACATAATTTCGAGAGATGTTCCTCCAATCGCCTCGCCCGTATTTCTTCAAACCCAACAGAAACCTCCTAAAATAAAATCACATAACCAATGAATCAATCAATCCAGATATGTCAATGCAAATATTTAAGGTTTTAATTAAAGGTACATGCCAAAAAGAAAAGAAAAAGGTGTTAAAATGGAGAGATGAGACAATAATTAAGCACTGACTTGTGTTCTTCTTCAGTCCAAGGGACACCTTTCTTCCTCTCTTGGTCAGCGCCTCTGCTGCCGCCTCTCTTACCAGCGACACAATAACCGGGTTTGAATCCTCCTTGAGTGTCCCAGTCGAGAGTGAAGCCGGGTGATGAAGAGTTGTAATACTGAGGGAAGGGGACGAGGCCCATTTCGATGTAGCTGACATCGCTCTCCAGCTCTTTGTAATGGGCCACGACATCTCCAACAGTTTTGCCACCAGGGATCAAGAGGGCGACTTTCTCCCAGCGATTGGGCGTGTCGCGGTCGTAGCGGGCCAGAGCATCCTCAAAAGCCTTGTTCTCCTCCAGGGTCCACGCCATGCTGTTGCGCCTCTGCGGGACTAACCAGCTCTGGTTAGAGAAGTGGGTCCCGGCGGGTGGTGGTAGCACCTCCATCCATGACTCCTTCATCATCTCAATTGCTCAATTTCTCAAGTGAGGAATTAATTAAATAAACAAGAGCAGGGAGGGAAGGCGAAGAAGGTGGTCTAGAGGTCTAGGACAGAGAAGTGAAGAAATTAAATGAGTGGCACGGAAATGAAGGAGAGATGCAAGGAAAGGAGGCAATAGAGATAGAGAGAGAAAAGAATTATGGGAGGGGAGGACCGAAGGAGAAGAGGGGAGCGGGTTGCGTTGGAGGTGGATCTAGTACTAATACTAATAGTGAGTGCTATTTCTAATTCTAATTCTATTGCGAGGCAGAGGCAAATTCTGCACTGGGCTCTCTCTCTCTCTCTGGGGGCAACTCACTGTATTTTATTTTATTTATTCCCCTTTTTCTTTTCCACCGTTTGGAGTTGGAGCTTCTTAAATTAAATAAATAAAGGCAGCAAGGCAGCAACTAGCAAGGGGGAAGTTGAAGTTGAGTTGTGAGTTGTGAATCTGATTGGGCCTTGGTGGTGTCTGTTTGTGCCCTCTCAACCATGGGAAAGCCTTTCTAATTCTGACCCCTCTCCTCCCCTTCCTCTCCAGTCTTTCAACTCACTCGACCCTTCCTTGCTATTTATTACAAGATCAAGATCATCACCACCAATTTTATAATTTTTTTTATATTAGGTTTATTGGACACTATACCATGCTTAAACATTTTTATTTTAAATATCTAATTTGTCACTAAATAACACTATAAGCAATTTAAAATCTTGTATAGAAGATTTATCTTATATGACTGTATAATTGCTTTCTGTACATCTTGAATGACTTTATTCTTGTCTTGTCTTCTATAAATATTTTAATAAAACTGGGCGGTTTGAATTAAATCAAAAGTTCATTTCCATTATATATAATGAAGGTGCAAATTAAAGCAGATAAAATCATCTGAATAAATAATTTTTAGATACAAGAAAGTTGACTATCTTTAACAATTAAAAAACAATAAATTCGGACATAACGTGGCATGTGTGTATAGAAATAACTTTTAGAGTGTGATTTAAAACACGCAAACGAGCATAAATAACAGGATATGAAAGTTAAAAAAAAAAACCAAATACTTATATGACAAAGTTTATTTTATTATTAATTAATTATACGATCATAATTTATTATTTGTCAGAATATTATAGGTACTTTAGTAAGTTAAATTCCACGTCTTCTCCACTGCTACAAATTAACAAATAATGTGTATTATAATATCTTAAAGTATAATAAGCAAAGTACTTGGATGATTGATTATTTTGTGAAAGAGATGGAATAGGAACATATATAACTAGAGCTGTACGGACTGCAGGCGATATCATGCGCTCAAAGCCTCAAAGGGGTTTCTCTTCTCCTGATTTTCTATGTTTTTATTTTTTGGTTTTTTTTAATTAAATAAACAAATGATTTCTCTGTGGTGTTGTGTACAGGGCTACAGGCTGGAGAAAATAAACAAAAGTGGTTCTTTCAAAAAGGTCCAATAAGAACAATGGAATAAATTTATTGGTTTAATTGTCCAGTTAGTTTATTTGTCTGTGCTCTCTATTTTGTAAACTCGGATATGTATGTATGTGCTTTGAAATTATGCCAAAACAAATTTTGAATAGTAGCTGCAAATTAAAGAGCACAAAATTGAGGAGATATTTTCCAATATTGTTTTTGATGGAGATTGTTGATAGATTAATTAAAATTCATACAATTTTTAGGCCATGAGGGTCATTAATATAGTCTAGATAGCTTTTCACCTTATTTATATAAGTTATAAAAAAATATTAACACCAACAATATTTTTCAACTTTTCTGCAAAATTAATCAGTAAAAGAGAAAATTATATTGTGTTTTTGCCTTTTGCCCTCAGCTGCATGCAAAGCATGTTTCTGTTTTAATTTTGACAAGAGAATTTCTCGCAAGATATTTAAATATTCCTTCTTGGCACTTTTGAAATTAGAAGGTTATATTATACAAACAAGTGGGCAACTTGTTTCAAAATTAGGAAAGCCAAAGCATTGCTGAATGCTGATTGCTTCTACAAGAGGTTATTCAAGGGCCCTTTACGCAAAGTCCTGATTCTCCATTGCAACAGTTGCGTAGTATTTAATGTTGCGAGTCAGTCTTCCGATAAAATAGAGACTCATGATATTAATAAATGAAGCAAATGCCTCATAAAAATATATGAAAGAAAGTGGCGGTATCTATCTGCATGTCCGGACGAATAGCAAGTCACAACACAAGCTTTCACATTCGAATCCAAAAAAAGAGAATGCCATTTGCAAATAATGGCACCGTCGCTTTGGATCTCGCGCAAAACCTATGATTAAGAAAATGACCGTTAATGGTGGTGAAATTTAATGCTAACCTCACCTCACCTCACTTCCGATGGTTTGCTTGATTGGTGTGGTGTCTGATCTCGTTAGCTTATTATTAAAAAAAAAGTCTCAGAGTCAAAGAAATTCTTCACGGTACCTGTGGAGATAGATATATTTCCTTTTCTAAGGTTGTTTGTGCAATTTGGCACAGCTTTTTTGGTTTGGAAATGGAGTTGCGTCTTTGAGCTTTTCTTTCTGGAATTGATAAAGGGCAAAAAATAAAATTGTATTGTATTTTGTATACCCCATCATCACGTTGCGGTCCCTGTTCGACGTGACCAACTACCACCCACTCTTCCTCCTCCTCCCACTGCACAATAATTGGTGTACATATTAGTGTAGCGAGACGATTTTTAGAACCAAGGAAGTGGGAACACTAATTGCATGGGATTTAGGTTCAAAGATGCCACAAAATATCTTGTCACATTCCGATACATGCTGATCAGCTAATTTGTCATTTTACTAACAACGTGTCGAGTCTTAATTGAGTTCTGACTTGCAGCAGGCAGCAGCTACCTAACCAACTCCAGCTCCAGCTCCAGCTCCAGGCCTCCAGCTCCAGATTCCACTTATTAAATTTCAATTGATTATTAATCAATTTTAAACACTCACCTTAGACAAAAAGCCATGTACTTTTGGAACCAAGTCATGTCCCCCATAAATTGTTAATCATGAGTTCATGTTGTTTATTTAAATAATAGAGGCATGATGATGTGATTAGGCAAAATTAATTAATATGGTTATACTTATATATTGTTCTGCTAACATATAAATTAAATTATTCTAGTTAGTTATGCTTATGGTGACTTTGCATGTGTCAAAGCCAAGAGACACGTACTTCACGTCTTCACCCATTTTATTTTATTTATGCAGTCAAACTGTCATAGCTGGATTCATAGGAGACCTTAATTGGTGCCTTCTCATTATTTTATTTTTCGATTATGATCTTCCACCTGATTCATATATTATAAGCCGGGTTCTACAATAATCTTTCTTCATTCGTTATGTTTATGTTTGCTAACTCATCAACCTTCGCAATTAATATGTTAGTTCATTTTCAGTTGAAATTATTTCATTTGTTTCCAAAATGCGTTCAACATTAATTTTCTCTGCTTAAGTCACCATACATCTATCTATTATTTAAGCCGATAAACAATGCTAATATTTCAAGGGTCGGAATGTCTCATTGTTTTCGTATTCCAGTCACGTCTCACATTCTCATTTGTGTTTTTCAAAGTCCAAACAATCGATCAAAATCGCTTGACATGATCTCCATATTAGGAATTTTTTTATCTGTAGAGATTAAAAAAAGAAAAAAGAGAAAAAAATCATACTTTTTATTAGTAGAAAGATCGGTAGAATTTCTACCAATTCTAAAAATAAAAAAGTTTGGATCGGTATTATTATATTAGATCTTTAGTAAAATATGGAAAGTTTAAAAAAAAATAGATGGAATATTTCAGTTATATCTAAACTTTAAGATACTTTATTCATTTTTGTAAAATATTTTTATATTTTACTAGAAAAAATAAAAGAAAAAATGCCAAACTGGTTTGGATCGGTAGAAGTCCTACCTATCTAAATTTTTTTTATTTTTAAGCTCGGTAAAATTCCTACCGATCTTTCTATCAATTAAAAATATAATGTACTCTTTATGTTTCTCTCTCTTCTTTTTCTTTAATTTCTACGGATAAAAAATTTCCTCCGTATTAAGATGTACTTTGAATACCAATGTTATTAAATTATCCGATCCGTATCCATATCCGAAAAATTATAACAAATAAGAATATGGTGATATTTTTATTTATCCGTACTTATTCGTATCCGACCGTCTACATCTCTAAACCACAATAAATGTACTTTATGTTCTTAAATTGATTTATTAAATTGCATATACATACCAAAAATTTATTAAACTATATATACATACATACATACATACATACATACATACATACATATATATATAGAGAGAGAGAGAGATTTAGGCTACGGTACTTCGCGAAGTAAAACGAGTGTTTTACTTCACATCTATATCTTCAATTTTAAAGTTCAAAACGTCGATCCCAACCGTTTGATCTCCATATTAAATTGTGATTGGAGACCAAATTTTACAATTTTTAGAAATTTTTTACTATTTTTTTGAAATTTTCTAAAATCACTGATTTTCATAAAATCATGGACCATAAAAATAAGTGATTTTAAAAAATTCAAAAAATAATAGTAAAATATTTCTAAAAATTGTAAAATTTGGTCTCCAAGCACAATTTAATATGGAGATCAACTTGAACAGTTCGGATCGATATTTTGAACTTTGAAATTGAAGATATATACGTAAAGTAAAACACTCAATTTATTTCGCGAAGTACCGTAGCCCAACTCTCTATATATATATTCTGATGAACAATATATGTTTTGTAACTAACAAACTTAATATAAAAAATATTATATCAAATTTACGAAAGAAAAAAAATTATATTTAGATGTCATTCTTAATAAAATGTATATTAGTAATTTATTTTTAATTATCTTAATTATATTTATATTCGATATGTATTTGTATTTAAAAAATTATAACGGATAAATATATGGTTTGACCACTATCCGATCTATATTCGACCGTTTACATCCCAAGATGCCGAATACATCCTAAAGAAGGTTTCTTTTATTACAATTTATATTTTGAACAAATTTAGGGATAATTAAATCCTTAGCATTTACAATAATTAACCCATCCTATACCTATAATCCGAAGTAGTCACATCATATAACATAGCACCGAGAGTAATTAGTGTGCAAACTGGGTGGACTTATAATTTTCGTGTTAAATGATGGCAGAGTTTTTGTCGCTCAGTTGAATGGCGCTGTCCCGACAAACTCCGCTTGTTTAATTGATACAGAGCGACAGTTAAAAGTAATTCAAGACGCAACCCAACCCTTCGCTAACACAATGCACCAAAAGGTTGTATTATATAAAATCGGGAACCCTTGCCCCTTGGCCTTGGTGCTTCTTTTCACTCTGCTGTCGAAGCATTTTCCAATTTTTCAATCAGTCGAAAGTCGAAACAGTAAAGTGCCTGGCTAACTGGCTTTATTACATTCATTATTTTATTTTGCTCTTCTCACATAGTCACATGCCATGGGCTCAGATCTCGAGAAGGTGATTGGTTCCTCAAACCTAGCTGTTGCTCATAAGTCATAGCTCATAACTCACAAGAGAGAGAGAGAAAGTCTCTTTTTCTTTGGACCTTACCTCCGCACGCACAAGGCACAAGGCACAACGGCACAAGCACAGCTTATGCAAATGATTATTGAATAAACTATATATAGGACGATTTAAGAAAATAAAGTATGCAGACAAAATTAATTTATATCATAAGGATTTTCAGCTGACAAGTGGCGCGTGTATATGTGTGAATTTGGATCAGGTATTCAGGTAAGGTAACTCACGAGGTCAGATTAAATTTCAACCGTTAAAAATTAATTTGTATATTTGATCTTAATATTCATCTTAGGGCCTAAGAGGTCACAAGTTGGAAATCTTAACTAGAGATTTATTATGAATATTCAAAGAAAAGAATTGGTGATTTGACTCTAATTTTACCAAAAAGAAATTTGTCCGAATTTTAAAGTAAACTCTTTAATATATATTTCAAACAAGTCCAAATTCCTTTTGGCTCCGTTTTGACTAACCTCAACCTCATGTAGTTAGATATTGCACAGGATATTCACTCCTCCTCGTAATTGTGCAACCATGTAGGTTGTCTCGATGCTTTGCAATTTTTGGACTGCGTCAACAAGCTTGTTGAAAATCACATTTATCTGCTTTGTTCAAATGTTCTAATCATGTTTTACATTTCTATTTTCATTTCAAAGTTTGAAGAGTTAATTCAAACTGTTCGATATGATTTCTATATTAAAATATACTTGGAGATCATATTTTATATATTTTTTTACTATTTTTATAGATAGATACAAAATTATCGTTTTGGATGATTCATAATTTTCTGAAAAACAATGATTTTCTACATATCTAAAAAAATAGTAAATATCGTTTAAAAATACAAAATTTGATCTCTGAATATTTTTTAATATAAAGATCATGTTAGGCGGTACAGGTTGACTGTTTGGACTTTAAAAATATAGATATAGATATAAAACATAATTAGAACACAAAAACAAAAAACAATTGGAGCATATTAACCCTCCTCTTTGTCATAATACTTTTTTGTATGATTAATGGGAGTTTCAAATTTGTAAGATAATTTCGGCGCGATATTAGAAATAATTGAAGAGTGAGTTTTTTCATCAAATAAAAACTAATCGGAATATAAAGCAATGTATAGAAATTTTTTGTTTTAAAGTTGAAGATTTGATATTCAGAGTTTACAAGGATTATAGAAAGTTGGATTGTATAGAATGATAATTAATCATCATTACACATTGGATGCATATAATTATTAATTAGTGTATTATTAAGCTTATTAAGTTTTTTTGATGAATTTAATTTTAAATTTATTAATTGGCTTCAAACGGTAAACTGAAATAATTAAAATTGGTCTACTTAATTTATGAGTAATGTATTTAGATAAAAAATATATATATATTCATATTAATTTAGTACAAAATCAAATGGTTAAAAAATAATGAAAAATAATTATATCAAGATAATTTATAAATCTTCTTTTTATCTGATACGATACTAGATAATTTGAAAATTTATAAATTTTGACTCGTGAAGTAGAACAATTTCGATGATTTGAGTTTGTCATTTAAAACCAATCCAACATGACACAATATGATACTCAGAAATGTGAGTCGTAACATATTTGAATTCTCCATCACCTTCGCATTAGACGATTTTCTTAGTGGTGAAGTGAAGACTTTAATTCTGACTCTGCAGTCTTTGCGAAGATTTCAAGGAAAAAAAAAGTGAAGACTATAATTGAGTCAAATTCATTATTCATTCTATCGAAATAACCAAAAAAATATACTTTTTTACAATATAAAGGAAATATTTATCTCAAAAACAATGTAAAGGAAATAATAAATTATGCACAGTAGAATTAATTACTCTCCCTTTCCTTTGGAAAAAATGGCTGACCCGCTGACTTCTGTTGCTTGAATTACAAACAAAAAAAAATGTCAAAACCCCAATAACATACAAGTTGATTTATTTATTGGGTTAATTATTTTATGTTCGAGATATATTTTGTTGGTTTTTCTTTTGAACCTTTTTTCTGTTTGAATAGGCACTAAGCTAGGCCTGAACTTAATTGATCAATTTCGGTTTTCTAGGTAAAGTAGACCTCTATTGCGATCGATCCTAAATTCAGGTGGAGGCCTTGAATTATAAAAGTGACTTAATTAACTTAAATGGAGCCTTTTGCAATGGTGCAAATTTAGGCTGGTGCACAGTCAGTGCAATCCACTAAGTATTAAAAGAATTGGTAAAGGGCACAAAAAGAGGCGACAAGAGAGGCACATGGAGAAACCACTACATGCATACTAGATATAAATTATATGAATGAGGACATAAGAAAGTACACCGCATGCAATTGCTAACCCAAAAACAAATCAAATGCAACAGCCATAGATTCCCTACCAGCTCCAATAGATCTCTGCATGGTTAAATGGTGACATTTTTTGAGTTGCTTCTTCCAACTAAACAAAACAAAACATAACATCCAAGAAAGAAAAAGAAGAGAAGACTCACCAGATTAGATTGAATTAAAATATAAAAAATAAATAAATAACCAATTTAGGCCATTAGGTAATTAATGGTCCCAAACAAGGAGAGGAGGATTAACTATGAGAGATTCCACTACCGGCATGGGTCCATGATCCATCCCCCATAATACTATACTTCATATATATAATTCATATATAGCTAGGTCTCTGACATGTGGGCCCTAGATATATAAGATTAATGAAATGTAACTGGCATAGTGACTTTTAACATGTTTGGTTCAAGAAATTTGTATAGAGAGAAACCAGACTGTATAATTAGAGATCGATGGGACCACCACTAAGATCGATTTAGTATATTCAAAAGAACCCTCATTGGAAGGAAGAGGTTGTGTGTTGCACTTGCACACAGAGGGGTTGGGGGTTGTGGGATCCACTCCAGACTATAATTATTAAGTAGAGTCACTTTCTCTCTCTTCATGGAAGATGCATGGTGGCCTCACCGCTCACCTCCAGTGGTTTGCATCTAATTTCATGATAATTTGTACCTTACCAGCTTACCTTATGTTATTGAAATATTAATAGAATTAATATTTACAACACAAACCATACATGCATGACATCTCAAGAACCGGGAATTAATGTTTACTTATTAAGCTTACACTTTGTTAGTGTAAATTAAAGTATCTGTTTTTTCATCAAGTACTGGACGACAAATCATTATAAAGAGCACTAGAAGAAATAGTCTCCAGGATATTAATTACAGGCCTATGGCTATGGATATGCCTCCTATGGTATTACATAGCGAGGGATGGCTATCCATAAAATTCAATTCTGGTAAACAGCTACTGAATTTCAGGTGTTGCTAGGAGACAGGAAGAGGCCACCGGGCACCGGGCCTCTTAAATCTTAATAGTGAACAAAGTATGTAGTGATAAAGCACAAATGTGCAGCCCAAGCCCAAGAATAAACTTCTGGGTCTCCTATGCTCTCTCTAGAAAACTTAAATTATAGCTAACCCGTTCTTTAAATAAGAGATGATGGGCCAACGTCTAAGGAGCTTCAAAGCATGGGCCTTTCTATGCTTCGCATCCTTCTTTTCCAAGTCCAAACAGTTAGTTAATCCCAACCTCTAAAATATAAAACCGAAGAAGACCCATTTATAAAACATATTAATCCAACAAGGAGATAAATACAGAAGGATACTGTTCTAAAGCCCATATATAGATAGATACCCATTAACGGTACTCCGGGGTAAGTGCGTCATTTCAAATTAAATAAAACACAAATGGATATTGTTGGTTGCTTGTAGAAAAAAAAAAACATGAGTACATGACCACCCCACAAATATCCTCCTTCAAAGAGAACACAAAAGCACCAAAATCCTCCATTTCTACTCTGCATAGAAGCAAAAATTAAAAGCAAATAAGATTAAAAAAAAAAAAAAAACATGATCAGTCTGAATTCAATTCAGAGCTGTCACTCACCGGCTCCGCACCAAGCAAAAACCAGTTTCTCCAAAGGGAAGAGACGCCTTATTTGTAAATGCAGTTCAAGGGATGAGAGCACAGACTCCGCCTCGCCAGTCGGCGGCGATCGGAGAAAGCAAGAAATACTAGCGCAAATCGCGATGCTTCAGGCGCAAAAGGTTCGGGTGGTCGATTTCATAGACGACCGAACCAAGGACCTCACCAAATTTGGAGAGGATGCCAATGAAGAGCTTGAGGAGATCGGCAAGAATGTGCTAAGCAACCTCGATGAAACCAGTGGCCAGGTCAGTACAGTACCTTTGCTCAATTTCCGGGTAAAGATGTTAAGTTAACACAGCAGTTTTGGCTTCATTCTGCGTACGAACCATATGCAGCGTTGTTTTGATTTTGTAGTACGTGCACTGCATGAAGCAAAACTACTCTGTTAAATTCATTTTATTACCCAATTTACTCTGTTCTCTATTCTTTTGTAGTTGGTGAAAATCTGGTCTTGGTGGCACCATGTTATTACACTTACTAAAACTAATTTGTTTTTCTTGTTGTGACAGATAATGGAGAGGTTAGATGGTCGAATGCAAGAATTTGACGAGGCAGCAGAGATTAGATGGAAGGAGATTGAGGAAAATGAAATGATGTTGAAGGAATTTGAGAAACGAATTGAGAAGAGTCGCAATGAAGGTTTATTCTTCAAAAATCTAAAAGACAAGAAATCTGAAATTGAAATTGAACCCGAGGCAAAAATGGCAGCAAAGGCGGAGGCGGAGGCGGAGGCTGAGAAGATTAAAGAAATTACTAAAGAGAAAGCTGGATCAAAGTTTCGAAGAAACATATACCGTGCACTCATGGCAATATTGGCAATAGCAATTGGTGATGGCATATTTGCTGCGCCGGGTGGTGAAGTGGAATGGCGGAAAGTTGCGGCATTGGGGCTCATTCTCATTGGTTTGGTTGCGCAATTAATATACGAGCAAGACTTCTCTTCAAATTCTCAAGACAATGACAATAAGTGAAATGAAATGACCCTACCTCGCTAATTAATGGTAAGCCAATTGAATTTAGTCCGCTATATATTAGCTAGATTTTAAAAATTAAGGTGATCCTAATGTGTATAATTATAATATGTACAGTTCAGTTTAACTTTCAGTCTATATCATCCAAGTAAATTAATTAGATGAATAATGCTGAGTTGTTGCCGGCATCGGCATCGGCATCGATAACCAGATAATCAGTGATTTATACTCGCTCTGTTTAATTCCGTATAAGGATATTGTTGAGAATAAAAATAAGTTAAGAGGGGTAAAATTGTAAAATATAATAGTAGGAAATTACCGTTGATACCTTCAACGGTACAATAAATTATGAAGGGTATAAATACCCCATATTAGAGATTGTAAAAAATAACAAAATATTCAATACCAGTAGAAAATACTCAATACAATACAAATACCCTTTCTCATAAAAAAATTCATGGTATCAGAGCCAATCTCTTCTACTCCCGTGCTATAGTTGATATCCAATAACTCAATAAAAAAAAAACAATAACTTCTATTCCATCAGAATTTCATAATCTTCATCATCTTTCATTATCGATAAAACTACTAAACCCAAAATACCAGTATCTGTTTGTCAGATCATACCAGAAAAACAACATAAACCAAAACAAAGAAAAAGAAAAACCGAAAACTGATCCAAATACCAGCAAATACCAGAAACCACAAATCTGATTATTTTCCCAAAAATCAGAAGAAGAAAAAAACAGCCAAAAATCACAAATTCTACCAAGAAATATTCAGGAGTTGTGAGGTACCTTTGTAATCTCCATAATCCAAGAGCACTGAGGTCCTCCGGTTCTAAAATGGAATCCGAAAAATGCATCAATTGCAAGAAAGAGGGTCATGGAATCGATCGGTGTTGGTTCCTTCATACCCATCTCCGACCAAAATGGTGGAAGGAGAAAGGCAGAGGTGATCGGTGGACTAACCCTAAGGGGGAGAAGAAAGGGTTTGGTGCGGCGCGTGTTGTCGGACCAGACGAACATGCTGAACCAAGCGAAGAGAAGAGGACTAACGGGTCCACCTATGTCCCTAACGGGTCCATCCATGGCATAAGCAGATATGTATTCTCCAAAATTATACTCTCTCTCAACAGGCTTCTAAACAGGCCCAGTTCAGGTTCTTCTAATTCTCAAAATTTAACACAAGCCCAACACAGTGGAAGCCCAAATCAGAATTTGTTTGTTATACTAAATAAAAGAATCTATGTGAGCCCAAATAAATCTGAATCCGAAAATAGAAAAATATACTCCCAGAATAATTTAAATTGAATCTTAGATTCCGGTGAACCTACCGGAAACAAAAATATATTGTATAATTACCAAAAAGCCGAAAGTCAAGAATATGTATATGTTGCAAATGGTGAAAAAATGAAAATTTGCAGCCATGGCTCAATCAATATTTTTCTAAAAAAAATTAAAAATGTTTTACATGTAAAAAATTGCACCTCTAATTTATTATCTATAGAAAATTTTTCAAAAGAAATAAATTGTGAGATTATATTTTCATCTAAAAATGTATTTTTTCAAGATGTGACATGTCACACCCCAAACCGGAAATTCTGGATTAGGACATCACTGATCCTCGCCTCGTGTTAATTAACTCATTAAACACGCAAGGCTAATCAAAATATAAATAGTACATAAATGCGGAAGCGTAAATAATCATAATAAGAGCACAAGTCATATATCAATAAATAAACATACACATATAATATCCATACAAACCACATCACAAGATGAAACATGAGCTACAAAAAGAGATACAAGATTTATCGAGTCCGATGTACAAATCAAAACATCAGATCTCGTAAACCTAACCAAAAGTCCTAAAAATATAAAATCAAACTGCATGGTCCTCGAGGACAGCTCCTGACAACTCCTGCTGCGGATCGCCAGACTCTGTACCTAAAAACCCACGAAACAACTTGTAGATGAGCGACGAATCGCCCAGTATGTGACCCAGAATTATTCCCTCAAGGGTCCTCTATGGTCAAAGCACTTTTATTTATAAATCTAGGTACAATTATATTTATAAATAAATATGTACATATGTGAACCTATCTTAATATCTAATAAAAACGAAAACACTTTTAATCATGATGCAAATATCCTAATATGCCAACATGCGAAAGTTTCCCCAAATAAAATCCAAGAAGAATATACTATTGATAGTCAAATCGGAAAAATCAGTATCGGAATACTGAGTGTAAAATTTATACAATAATAGTACGAATAAAAGTCACCCCGTGCTGTGCTAAACGGATCAAAGATCCTCAAGATATGTCTAAGGACTGCGATCAGAGAGTCCAATGATACACGTTGCCTAGTGACACCGAGCATTGCCCCATAAGATTAGCACGCTATCCGATTGACATATCTTAATTCATTATTTGTTCCTTACTCTAGAACGATCCATAACCAAACATATACAATAGGAGAAATCATACAAAGCATGTCGTAAAAATAGTTAATCTCATCCCTCATGAGCAAGTGAGAACTCTACTGTCTGGCCAGATCAATAGGAAAAAGGGGCTCAAGATCAGCCCCATACATCAAGGCTTGAGATCGGCCTTCAGAACCGTTCTAGGCAATGTAGCTCCTAGATCACTCCAGAATCGTTCGTGCCTCAGGGCTCGAGATCGGCCCGCACGTAATGGTAAAATGATCGAAAATTATAGATATAATCAAGGTTTATACATATAATATAAGTCCTAGAAGACCATCCGGAAAGTCAAGTGACACCCCGGCTCAATGGCTGCGAGGTCGACTCATGTCCCATTCCACGAGTCGGAGCGCAGTCATTCGGTCTCTACTCAACTCTCACCAAATGCATGCGTATAGTTATGCAATAATATATCACCTTCTACGAGAAGAAGGCCATCTAATAATCTAATATTCTAGTAATATATATATATATATATATATATATATATATATATATATATATATATATATATATATATATATATATATATATATATATATATTATTTAAATTACTCTACTCATAATAAAACAGTAAATTCTTTATTTATCGGGATTTATGCAATTTCTACCTACAGTGCAGAAAGGACAAACATGCTCTACAGTTTTAATGCATCTACTTAAAATAAAGTGCGGATATCAGGTCAGGTGGAATGACTTGGTAAGAGTACGCCCACAAAAGAAATAATTCAGATATCCCACACCTGTAGGGCTGAAGATGCGATAGCTAACCCTCAGTGAAAGCAGCGAGATCCTCGTATGCTCCGATCGACGCGTCAGTCGACTCAGCCCACGGATCGAACTTGTACGAGATCTGCGGATATGAAATTACGTAACTTAAACTAATTAAAATCTACGCTAGATTATAGTAACCCTCACCCCAATTAATATGTTTTCGTTAAATTCACGATTATTTTGATTTATGAAAATTACTGATTCTGTCAGTCTGACTGAATCGGTTTAGTCAGATATTGATCATTCGCTTTCATGCCATCGAGCTTAGAATTAAATCTTTATTATTAATTTCGTCAGATACTGATCATTCACTTTGATCTAATTTAATCTATCTTGATTGAAAAAAATATATGGTATTTATAATATTTTAATTTGAGGATAAATTGTATGTTATAATTTATCTCGTTAGAATACTCGTACGATAATTACGTCGTCCACTATGACAATTTAATATTAACTTTTAAGTTACTTCAATCACTTTAGTTTTTAGGCTGCGTTTAATTTATTAAAATAAGTCATAATAAAAAGATCTGACTGCTCCGATTCAAGTTTGAAATTATTTACTGTAGTAATCAAGTCTATTAACTACTTATTTAATAAAAGTATGGGTTACATAGTTACTTCTCTATTTTAATACGTATAAAAACTAGAAATACGTGTTATTAATTAATTATGCTAATCACTATGACAAATGCGTTTATTATATTAATCATATGATTAAAACACGTTACTTAGTTAATTATCAGATAGAAATCTAATTTTAATAGATACAATATAAAGGTACATTGGTTGTCTACTACCTTAGTTGGAACGATAATTGGGTGAAATTCATATGTATAAAAGTAGAGGTATGATTAATCACTTTGATTACAAATAACTTGAAATTATTTTTAATTATGTAAATAGAATAGAAATACGTTGCTAACCAATTGTGCTAATTAATTAACAACTTATAAATTTAGATTTTTGGACTTAAGTTTCGTGAATCTTATTCAAATGAGTGAACATTTATTTATACTATAATTAATCAATTTTATTTAAATAATATCATTATAAGTTGAATAATATTCATATGGTTTATTATTGACTTTCATTATGTTATCCAAAATATTAAGGTGAGTTCATTTATTGATATATAACTTTGATAGGCATAAAATATATACATATTTACACATGTTCGATCTAGATTTGATTCTGAAAATACTATAAATATCTTGTATTTTGATATATATAAATGTCTTAGATTACAACTGGAATCAAGTTACTGCGTTTGCTTGCTTTAAATTGCAGAAAATGGTGAAAAAATGGCGGAATACGGCCTTCCAGAGCCTAGTGCGGACACACGGATTCCGATACAGCCAAAATAAGCACTCAGATGGATTTTCTGAATGCGTGCCAATTTTTTTAACATATAATAAGATTTTCATCAAAATTCGTGTCAGTGCAGGTCGCACGGATCTTGATGCGGGCCACATTATGGACGTACAGAAAAGTCCGAGCGCAGTGTGGGTCGCATTGACCTCAGTGCGAGTCGCACTCAGCTTTTCAGCTTCCGACACAGTTTCGTATTTTGGGCATAACTTGGTCATACGAACTCCGTTTTGGGCGTATGACCACTTTTCGGAAAGCTAACGGGACGCTCTACACCTTTCATGAAGGAAGAAAATCAAAATTCGGAACTTAAAATCCAGTGCTGTCCGCATTAACCGCAGTGCGGCCCGCATTCAGACAAAAAATACAGTTTTGCTATTTTTAGAAAGCTAGATCATGCCCGGTTGGCAAAGTTAGTGGTTCTAATTATGGAGAACGTGTGGGACATTGTTTCCCACATTTCTAGAAAATAGAAAAGGCTATATAAGGAAAAAAATTCTGCTCATTCGGGAAATCTCATCATCTCTCTACACATACCATCTCTCCACATCTATCAATCAATCCATCTTCCAATCTCTTTCAAAAATGAGAGAAAAAAACAACACTTAAAAAATAATTCCAATAGAGATGCAATGAGACGAGAATTGAAAAAATAAGAGACAAATCCCATTAATTGAGTCCTCAATCAAAGAGGCCATTAATAGTGGTGTTCTAATAATGAGAATAAAAATCTGCACAACTTTAAAAACCTTTCAATCGGTTTCTACGCTCTTTGGGTTGTTTTTTTTCATAATTTTATCTCATTTTCGTCCTCATAATTTTATCTCATTTTATAAATTTATTTTTATTATTACTGTTGTTTAAGTTAATACATTGTCAATGAATCTTCATCCAATTTTACATACTGAACTTCGTTTTAATTGGCGAAGCTATTTCGTATTATCCTGACATGGGCCATTTGCCAAATAAAAAAAATGGGGGACTTTCATGTATGCCCCTCAAAAAATTCAAAATCACATATTTTCTCTAAACTTTCAAAACTCACAATTTTATCCTTTTTTTGTCTTTTTTATTAAAACTCATTTTAAATTTATAAAATACTCATTTTATCATTTTTAAAAGCATAAAAAAAAATTAACTTGTTTAAAAAAAAAATCGATCTTATACCCACTATACCTTTTACCCTTTATATACATTTTGCCCTCCAAAACCGATCAAATATAGGACCAATATTTTTTTAAACAATTACAAATTTTGTATGCTTTCAATAAAGGGTAAAATGGATATTTTATAAATTTAAAATTATTTTAATATAAAAGACAATAAAATGAGTAAATTGGTGAGTTCAGGAAGTTTTGAGGGAAATACGTGATTTTGAAGTTTTTGAGGGGTATACGCGAAATTCCCCCCAAAAATTTTAAGCAGGTTCGTTTGAGAATTTCCTGATTTTTTTAAATACCTTAAAAAAATATCAAATCTACTCTCAATTTTCAAAAATAAATAAAAAATATTCTGACTGCCCCACTGTGGGGTGACCAACCTCAATACCAAGCCACTCTCCAGTGGAGCGATTTGCTTCCAGACCAGGCCGCCCCATAGGCAAGAGCCTGTGAACTCTCTCCAGTCTCTACCGTACTCGTGATCGTCCTTGTCTAGGTCTAGCCATTCTACAATTGAAAATATCAAGTTACAACCATGTCGGGTATTTTTGGTGTTTGGACCCTTGTTGGTTATTTCTAAACCATGTCGGGTATTTTTTTTAAACCCTAATTTTGGTGTTTAGGCCCCTAATTAAAAAGGTATGACAATTCTAAACCATGTCAGGTTTTCTTAAAACCCTAATTTTAGTGTTAGGGCCCTTAATTAAAAAAAATTAGGTCATTTATAAACCATGTCAGGTATTTTTGAAATCCTAATTTTGGTGTTTGGGCCCTTAATTAAAAATGTATGGCATTTCTAAATCGGTTCGGGTTTTCTTGAAACCCTAATTTTGGTGTTTGGACCTCTAATTAAAAAGGTATGGCATTTCTAAACCATATTGGATATTTCTTGAAACCATAATTTTGGTCTTTGGACCCTTGATTAAAAAGGTGTGGCATTTCTAAGCCATGTCGGGTTTTTTTTAAACTCTAATTTTGATGTTTGGACCTCTAATTAAAAAGTTAGAGATTTCTACACTGTGGGGTATTTTTAAACTCTAATTTAGTGATTGTACCTCTAATTAAAAAGGTATGGCATTTCTAAATCATGTTGGATTTTTTTGAAACCCTAATTTTGGTGTTTGGACATCTAATTAAAAAGTTAGGGAATTTCTAAACCATATCGGGTATTTTTGAAACTCTAATTTTGGTGTTTGGACATTTCTAACAATTCCTAAGAACTTCTAACAATTTCTAACAATTTTTACAATTTATAATTATTAATAATTATTGTTATTGCACCCTGATTGTTATAATAATTAATAATAATTTTAACAATTTATAATTTTTACATTTTTGGACAATTCCTAACAATTTCTAAACAATTTTGGATTAAAAATATAAATAAAAAAAATTGAGGGACTTACATACAAAAATAAAGGCGATTTGCTGGAGAGAGAGTAAAATTTGAAATGAGACGAGGTAAAAAGAATTTGTATCTAGTGGGGTACTGCAAAAGGAAATTTTTTAGAATGATTATTTTTTTAGTGGATCCGGACCGTTCTTTTAACTTGGCACGAATCTCAAAGACTAATAATACTGCCCACTATGTTCCATCGAATCTCAAACTAGCTGAGATTTAATCTCAAACCGTAAAGCGATGCGCATCTTTTGTAGTAACAGAGAGAATACGGATTCGAGGTAAAAAGGGGAGGGGTACTCTCAATATATAGGTAATACTAAGCCGCTCCTTAGTGGAGCAGGATATTTTTGAATATTATTGAAAACGAGGTAGATTTGATATATTTTTTTTAGGATATTTAAAAAAAAATCGAGAGAATTTCTTAGATGATTGTTTACTAATTGAGATATGCATGTTTCAGAATTTTATAGCACTATCCACTGTGGCTGCGGACCAGATTTTTGTATTGGGTGTAAACTTTATAAAACTAATTTACTCATATTTCTTTCTAATCGCCAGACGCCAGTCGGCCAGTGGTCACTTATTAAGAAGTTATTATAAAAAAAAAAAAAAAAAAAGAGAGACGGTTCTAGTGAATATTTTAGCCTCCTCAAAATTGTCTATGCTACTTTGTATATGACAACTGGTGTGGTCAGTTGAGCAAATACACGGAGTTGACTCATTACATGGGTACAACACGATAATATTTTAGATTTATAAAATAAAAATAAATATCATTCCTATTTCCTCCTTCGTAAGACGGTAAGAGTGGTGAGGTATTAATCACAGTTTAGAGTTTAGAATCCAATCAACTGCAGCATTTATATTTATGTGATAAATTAAACCGATAATTCTCCCAACAGCAACAGCAACAGCCAACAGGCAACAGGCGCCATTACTATCGCTCCCACCCAAATCTTCCAAAAAAAAGGCGCGTAAAGCACATACGGTTTGCCGCCTCTCAAGTCTCAAGTCTCAAGTCTCAAGTCTCGACGAGACCTGGTTCGGGTCAGAGCATCGGCCTCTCCATGGCCGGTGCACTTGACCCCATCTTGCAAAACAACCAATCACAACACATCTCCTCTCCCGATCGCCACCTTCACGGAGAGGAAACACAAGCTTACTCTTACTACCAGAGTAGTAAGCTTCTAGAAGCTCTGGTCGACGAGATCTTTAGTAAGAAGATGGGTAATGGTGGCTCCGATTCGCCCCGGCTAGTGGAGGCCAAAAAGAGAAAGAGGGAACTGGAGGAGACAGTGAAGTGGCTCAGAGGCGCAGCGGTTAACCCTGTGGACCCCACCTACGTGATTCGCCAGCGCGAGCAGGAGGTCTTGAAGATGAGGCGAGAGATGTTCCTCAAGTTGGATGGTATCGCCAATCTCGAGGACCTCCCCAACTTTGCTTCTCTGGTAATTATAGTCATGTACTTCAATAGAAACCCTAGTTGCTTTGGTTCCCCATCTTTTGGTTGGTTTTCTCCTAGTAACCATTTCGTTTGTTTTATTTATGCTGCTATCACTCGATTAGATAATACTTTAATAAGAATTTTGTTGTTTGGTTTCCCGCATTTGGCAAACTATTCGAGTACCACAGCTTAGAGCAGACACTGGAGCAACTGAATGTGATTAGTTAAGATGTGTCCTACACTATACTTTTACAGTGTTCTGAATTTAGCTAAATACAGTTAACCGGAGATATATTCTTCTCTATTGCTATTCTTTATGATTTTGAATTTTTACTTGACAAAAAAGTTATATTTGAAAACTTAAAAGGCCCATTAAAAAAGTTAAAGCTAAATTTAACAAAAATTTACCATAGTGTTACATGCAAAAAAGTCAAAAGGTTGAGTTGGGCATGGCACAGGGATCCCCTACGATGAGCGGTCGAATATCTCTGGGGTGGGAAGGTTGTGTGTCTGTGAGTTAGTGGGCATGTCTATGGGGTTGGATTAAAAAACTCAAAATATAGGAAATCCTGAATACTCTAAGATGGCCCGGACTTCGAAACTTAGGCCATTTGGTAATGAAAGATCTCAATTGAGTAAATTGTGTATCAGTCCCCCAAAGACGGCCCCCCTTTAATGGAGGCGAAAAAGAGAAAGAGGGAACTGGAGAAGACAGTGAAGTGGCTCAGAGGCACAGCGCTTAACCCTGTAGACCCGACCTACGTGATTCGCGAGTGTGAACAGGAGGTCTTGAAGATGAGGCGAGAGATGTACCTCAAGATGGATGATGTCGCGAATCTCGAGGACCTTCCCAACTTTGCTTCTCTGGTAAGCCACAGTCATGTACTTGAATAGAAACCCTAGTTGCTTTAGTTCCCCAACTTAGATAAGAGACTTTATTAATGAGAACTTTTGTTGTTTGGTTTCCCACATTTTGTAACTGTTCAAGTACTACTAATTCTCAAGTGAAACTAAGTTTAGCTTTCCCTAAAATCTAGGTCATTGGAGCAACTGAATGTGATTAGTTAAGATGTGTGCTACTCTCTACTATTTCAGTGTTCTAGATTTAGCTAAATACAGTTAACAGGAGATATATTCTTGTCTCTTTTTTTATGCTTTACGATTTTGAATTTTTACTTGCGAAAAAAATTATTTTTGAAAACTCAAAAGGCCAATTTAAAAATTCAAACTAAATTGAAGAAGAATTCACCATTGCGCTATGTGCAAAAAGTAAAAAAGTTCATTTGGACGTGGCATAGGTATCCTCTACTAGGGAATGAGATCGAATATTACTGGGGTAGGAAGGGAGTGTGTTTGTGTGAGTACTCAAAATTAGGAAATCCCAAATAGTGTACCAGCCCCCCAAAGACGACCTCCCTCTAATGGGGCGGAGGAGGGGGCCGGCGGCTTGTTGATTTTTTTTTTTAAATCTGGACTGAAAAAATGGTTTGGGGTTTTGAGTTTCAAAAGTTTTTATTTTTTTTACTTTTTAAATTTGTGTTATTATGTTTTTTGTTTCCAATCATAAAAGTTTTGAATGAAGATAGTACGAGCTTAAAGCTCAGCAAGGAGGTTGGTGAGCTTAACTTCTAAAACCATCCGATTGGCGTGTCAATCTTTTACTTTAAAACTTCTTTCATTATTTTTATTTTTTTTGTGTAATATCAAGATTCAAGATGTTGATATTTATTGAAAAATGAAAGCACCAAAATAAATTCCTTTTTAAACCTCTTGATATTTTACAAAATGAACTCCAGAAATAAAAAATTTGGATTGTAAATGCAATGGTTTCTCAAATAGATGAAGATTAATGGTTTATCATTTGAAATCAATTTTGTGGTTTCTAAAGTTAGGCTCACAAAGTCCTTGTTGAGCTTGAACTCGCACTAGCTTTTAAAAGGTTTCCATTCACTTGTTTCTTCAATTTCAACGACCTCACTTTTACTTAAAGTACAGAGCTTAATATTCAAGAGTGCTTTTTTACAGTTTCACTTCAGATTGCAACACATTATAATTCAAACCCCTGCCAGAATTATAAAACAGGAAGCATCAAAACAAAAATATGCTGGTCCCCAATATCAGTTACTCATTACACTTTACACTCTCTCTGGAATGGTTTGGACTTCAACTTTAGATCTTCATTTGCAATATCGTGTGCATTATATTACATATCTCCAAATTTGTTATAGTTTGAGGTTACTTTAAAGCCAGTTGTGATTAAAATTTTGTAACGCAACAGATTGTATTTTTAATCTTTTGCAAAGTATCATTTCTGCTTAAATATTTATGGGAAATAATTCGGCGAGCGAGGCTATGTTTAGTACATCCAATGATAGTCTAATTCAAATTTCAGAAAATTGAGAACTTGCCTTTGGTCTAGTGGCAAAGGCACATGACTCTTATATGAGAGGTCATGGGTTCGAAACCCACAAAGTAAGGAAATCTTCTATAATATACATAGGAGTTTGAAAGTGTGTTGGGTGGCTTGACGCCCAACCCATGATTTCATAGAAAAATTTCAGAAAACTGGTTTGAGTCAAATCTAAATAATCGCGCTATATTAAGCTATTCTTGTTTGATTCTCAAAAGTTGTTTACTGTCCATTTGATGTTTGGGAGGACTTGGTTTTTGTTTAGTTGGATTTTACCTAGTTTCATGCCCAGGGGTGCTACTGAGTCGGGTCAGGCTGGGATATTGTCATGCTCGTTTGCTTCTTTTAAAGTGTTCAATTTGCAAATTTTATTACATTATTTCTCTCCTTTTTTTCAGAGGAAAAAGAAGAAGGCCTGGCACTACTCTGATGAGCAATACAAGGGGAAAAGAAGGTCAGAGCGTATTGCCAGGAACTTGAACATCACAGCAGCACGTCTTGCTATCCTACGCAAGCGCATTGGGGTCGGTGACCTATTTCAAGCCGATGTTCCTGACTGGCTGGGCCCACCCTCTGACGAGGACCTGGCAAACTATAGAAATGATTCTGACACTTCAAGGTGGCTGGGCACCCACTTGTGGCCACAGAAACCTGTCGCCACACAAACTAGGGCCCCTCAAAATTTGTTACAACATGTAAATGATAAACTGATGCCTAATTACTGTCGGTGCATTGCCCGAGGAGCTGTTGAATGTGTCAGGTATCATGTTAATGTCGCACGGAGCCAGCTCAAATCTGAGTTGGGTCAGGCTTTTCGGGCTCTAGGGTTCGACTTTATGGGGGAGGGGGTTGAAAAGGTTTTCACACGTGAACAACAGATGCTGTTTTATTCGCTGGAGAGAGGGATAACTCCCTTGTCAGGGCCTAAGGGTTTCTGGAGCACAGCCTTTAATCATTTAGGGACAAAGGAGAGGAGGCATCTGGTGCGTTACTTCTTTAATGTATATCTGTTGAGAAGGGTTGGGATCCAGAGTCGGCTGGGGCCTGCAAGTGCTATTGACAGTGATGAAGACGACATGGATGATGATGAGGATGTAGAACACGTCTATTATGATTCACAAAAGGGTAGTTCTGTAATTGTCCAGACTTCGCGTTACGTTTCATCTGATAGGTAAATGTATCGTCCTCATTTTTTATTTGTGATTATGTTTGATCCTTATAAGCAGCTTTTTAGAGTATTGGATTGCCTTCTCTCATCTATATTAAATTTCCTTTTGGTTAGTTTGAGTTGGGATGACATGACAACCTCTTGACTTGATAGTCTCCTCTTACTTTTTCTTCTCTGTTGAGAGGTTAGTAGGCCAGTACTTAGCATTAAATTTGTGTTGTAATGGTTAACTTGACAAACACACCCGATTATCAACTACATCAGGAGATTCAAAGTTATGTGGATGGGTTTCTTTATTTTATCTTGTCGTTTGGATAGCCTAGTTTTTTAAATCATCCAAGTGATTCTTACTCCATCTACTTTTCATTGCATCTGCATTTCCTGTCCATTAATGAGCACACTGCTAGAGTCTTGCTGCCCTTTTTTATTCTTTCAGTTCTCATTCTAAGATGAATGATATTTCTATATTAAATTACCATTGAGATCACTAGATAAAATCCCCTTGTGGCAAAGTGATCTAAGTTGACTTTGATTTGTCATGTGAAAGCCCCTAAAATTTTCTTTTATCCCAATCAGTCCCTATTGTGTCTCCTCACTCCCCAAAGAAATTGGGTGAACACCTCTCTCTATTTCCACTTCTCCATTATCGAACACCTAGATATGGTAATTGTGCTGTTTTGTTGGGTTTGAGATAGGGATTTCTCTGGTAAGGATCATTTCAGGTCCAGACTGATTTGTGCTTGGGTTGGGCGGTTTCAGGGCTTGGGTTGTTTGTATATCGCCTTGATAACATTGATTCTGGAGTAATGCTCAAGTGTTTTGGGGGTTTACTCACAAGATGTTGCATTGAACTTGAGCCGGTCAGTTTTGAGTTTCAGCTCTAGATCAATTTGGGTTTAGGTTTAATTGAGTTTTGTGTCATTTGCAAAAGTATCGGGTCAGGTCAGATTCGGGAGTTTCTGGGTTGGGCCAACTTTGTTGTGTCTACCCACACCTCTTTCTCCTTTATGCCAACCAGTGGAAGTGTGAAAGGAGTGGAAACCATAACAGACAATATGAGGAATGGCTGGAAGAATAAGAGAAACCTGCGAGAGGTAATGGATAAATGAAAAAGAAAGAGAAATGAAGTGATATGGAAAGAATTTTTAATTCCCATTTGTTTGTTGGATGGAACGGAAACAGACAGACTTGATTGGAACAAAATAACAAATAGAATCTTGAATCCTTCAGCATTGTTTGCTGAATTCTGGATTCTCACCAACTGCTAATATGTTCTTGTATGTAGTCTTTTTTGGTGTTACTTTTTACTTGAAATTTATTTACTATTTAATTTAAATTGTTTCAGGATGCAGTCAAGAAAGGAGAGCTTGTGAGCTTTTTCTGATAAAAGAACACTGCCATATGTCATCTTATTCTACCTTGATTTACAGTACTCGTTAGGCTAGTGTCTAGTCTCATTTTTGTATAGTCTAAAATGGAGGTTCCTTGCTCTTCTCCTGTTCTTTTATTAGAAATGATTTCAGAGGTTGGTTGATAGATTGACAGGAAAGATTATGGTAAATCATAGGTTTCTTTTTATTCATTCTGTGAAGAAAGATGAAACAGTATCAACTATCAATAGAGTTTTGTGCTTGTGAGCAATTTTGAAGCAAACTTTTGAGTATTTAAATGCTGGTGTCGTCAGTCTTGTCATGAATTGCAATATGAAAGTACACTTGTAGGCCTAAATTTGGTGGAAATATATATTTTCTTTTTTGGCATAAGCAAAATTGTGGGCCCAAGACAACAGGTATAGTGTACATTTAGCACAACATAGAACCTTGCTGGGGGGTTATAGACTTACAGTGTTGCAAATTTAATGGGCTGTTATTTTTTGCAGTTGCAATATCACAGTACTTTCTGTACCTTCATTCAATTATTTCAAGTTCTGTGCAAGTGCGTGTATCATGTCTGTATATTTTCATCTTTGCATTAAATTCTTCACGAGGGGCTTGTGTTCTTGGGCCGGCCTTTTTTATGGTTGAGTTTAATAATACTTTAGAATGGAGAAGCTCTCTCTCATTCTCTTCTTCATTTATTTTGTAGCAGCTTTGGATATAACTAGACAAGTGCTAAGACACATGATGATTATTAATCTACTGTCAAGGACTGCGCAATGCCATTTTGGGCTGTGCTGTTGCTGTTGCTGTACAATAAATAATAATACATAGCCCAGTAGTTACACACACACTTACAGTGTCTCCTCCTCACCTGTGCTTTTAATAAATATATAATCAGAAGCACGAAGCACGAAGCACGAAGCACTAGATGACTAAGATGAGGGATGAGGCTGCTCTGGAAAAAAGCAACGACAGCTTATATTGTGGTTTAATTAAATCACTGTGCCAGCCCAACTTTGTATGAAGCATAGCATGAGATGGTTTGTAAAAGCTAGCTAAAACACGAGATGAGATGAGCTCAACTGTTTACTGTTTGTCTGTTTTCACATAAAATATGGATCCATTGTGGGCCCAGTATCTTAGTCTGATAGCTGCAGTGCAGCGCAATCTCAGTGTTTATATTACTAAATTTGTGTTGCGCAATTATTCGAGTACTTCATATATATTATTTCTATATATGAAATTAAGACGATCAGAGTTCGGAATTTAATTTCACCTATCTATGACAATGACAAATTAGACGTCAGTTTATAATAAATTGGATAGAATTTGTTGTTCCTCACCGTCCCTTGCCAGGAGAGAAAAAATATATATATGATAATAATAACATAAAAATAATACACTTTGATTTATTTTACAATCCTCTTAATAGAAACGGAAGTTTGAAAATTACAATGCTGTAAGTATTCATTTAATGTTGCTGCTAATTTTTGAAACTGAGACAGTTAAATCCAAAATTTTGGCTCCCATTTTATTTAATATATAAAATACTAGTAAGGGTAACTGCACATGGACATGGTAGTGGTACCAATAACATATGATGATACCTTGATTACGAGGATATCATTGCAACAGTAACAATAAATCCTTATTAATGTCAAGCTCGATATAAGATGGATTTGATCGTAAAGTAAAGTTGGTTGTGAAAATATTGGTTCGAAATCGTCAGAGAAGCTCTGACACGCACCTACCGAATTGGCAATGCCAAATCTGTTGCATGAGATGAGAGCAAGTATTGATAATTTGAAAAGGTAGCATGAATGCATAGTATCAAAGAAAATCACAAAATTTCGATTTCCAAAGAAAAGAAAAGAAAAGAAAAGAGGTTCTTTTTTCTCTCTCAACTTTGCCATGAATTTATTCACACGTACAAAAAATAATATCACATGAGAGAAAAAGCAAAAAAATAAAGCTGGCATGGCATGAGGCATCTCTCTCTTTGCTTTCTCCCACATCGAACACCTTTGAAATGATTTCCAAGCAATCCAATCCTCCTTTTTTCATACAAAAATCAAAAGAAAAGAAAAGAAAAGAAAAAGAAAATGCTGATACAAAATTTGGGGCCCCCTCGGTTTGAACTCCCGAGGCATGCTCTGAATCGTGCATGCAGTAAGTATTTCTTTCTCATTTGTTGTTTTTAGCATGTTAGATCCTCTCCAGTTCTTAAAAGGCAATCAGCATCTTCTAACCTCTCAAGTCTCAAGCAAATAATTTTATTTTTATATCATCCATCAGCATTAATAGCTTCGACATTGAACTGTTCAATCAGATTTGATTTGGAATTTTGGATTGGTTTAAACAAGATCAAGTTAGATAAATTAAGGTTTTAAATTTGTTACTGGCAACAAATACTATATATTAATTGAACCGAACTAATAAAACTACAACCCAAACTAGAACGTACGTACAGTGGATGATTTTTGCCACCGACCGGAGAATTAAGAGGCAAGTCATGGTAGAAATAGAATAATGGGAGATTAAGTAAGAAAGAGATCTGACTCTGAGTCTGAGAGAGGAATGAATATATTTGTTTGAACTTTGAAAGAGCTTATTCTTCTTATTAAGCGCCTAGGCAGGTAACAGGTTGCTCCTTTTACTGCAGGGGCCAGGGGCTACATGCTTGGTACCCATTACAAAACAAAAACAGCAGCATCCCTTTCCTTTCCTTTCCTTTCCTCGGGATTCCTCACACATGCCATCTTCATGCCATGGGATTTGCAACCTATTAATACAATACAAATATGTGTTTGTGGCCTTGTGGGAGTGTCTTTTAAGACCAGACCACAGTAATAATCAATCATCTCTTGATCCAAATCAAACACTTTAATTTTTATCTAACCAAGACCAGATTTCGCTTTGATCTATCCGATCTAAAGCTATCCATCCGTCGTACACTTCAGATCTGCATTCACATAATTCAATTTCAATTATTCCATCCCTTTTTCAGTTTTTCTTCTTTTCGAATATTTTATTTTTTTAACATGAATTAGCAAAATTTCAATTATTTTATTTCTTAAGAAAGTACAAATGATTAAAGATTATTTGGCTTTGGCAAGCTCAAGAAGGGACAAATTGAGGCAACACTGAAGTGCCTATATAGTATATTAGTATATAGTGTTTCTTAATTAATTAATGAATTAAGCATCTAATAAATGTCCTAGGTTTTCTAGACAGACCATCTTTAGTTAGTACTTTTATTATATAAAAAAAATGTCTAATGGGGAATGGGGACAACCAAACCTGAATCAAATGCCCTTTTGTTCTCTTCTATTCTCCCTCCGTGATGGATATAAAATTTATAATACAGATAGTGATTTGTTTGGTTGCACTTTACTTTAGTGTTAAAAAACAAACTGAGAATATGGAGAATATCTGAATATGCCAGAAAAAGCGATGGAAACAAAGAAAAGAGGATAAAAAAGAAGGCCCGGAGAAAGTGAAAGTTCATTCTCTCTTCTCAATAAAGCTTCCAACAGAAATTAATACTTTGACCATCTAATCTCATACACATCAATTAGAAATTAACATATTACAAAGGTACCTTCTTATAAGGCTGCTTTTCAAAATGCATCATTGCATATTTGCATTTGCATTTGCATATCATCTCACCTCCTCAGCCATGTATTTTTGTACAAATAATATTATTATAAACACATGCATGTATATAATATTTATTTAAGCAGTATACAAACGTACTAGTATTTTGGCATGTGTTCAAGTGCTTTTTATGTCTTAATCCTGATTTTATTTTTTACAACTTTAGTGAAATAAATTTTTAAATATTAAGTACAATAATTGCTAAGCGCGATATGTGTGTGTGAATGTTTATATATATATATATAGAGAGAGGAGTTGGTTAAGCTCAAAACGTTTGTTCTTGGCTTCGGGAACAAACGATTCAATTCTCTAATTTTCAAAGTCCGAATAGTTGATCCTTTAATCTATATTAAAATGTACTTGGAGACCAAAATTAATATTTTTTGAATTTTTTTCACTATTTATTAAGATGATTTGAAAATCACTGTTTTTATTAAAATTCTGCACCATTTATTAGTAAAAAAAATTCCAAAAAATATAAAATTTGGTCTCCAAACACATTTTAATATTCCAAACACATTTTAGTATAGATTAAACACCTGTTTGTTTGGATCGATAATTCGAACTTTGAAAATCGGAGAACCGAATCGTTTGTTCCTGAGACCAGGACCAAACGTTTTGAGCTTAGCCAACCTCTCTTTCTCTCTGTATATATATATATATATATATATAGAGAGAGAGAGAGAGAGAGATGGGCTAACTTGTTTTGGGAAGTAAAGATGATTCTTTACTTCCCGCTCGTATCTCCATTTTCAAAGTTCAAATAGCTGATCTAAACCGCTCAACATGTTCTCCATATTGAAATGTGCTTGGAGACCAAATTTTACATTTTTTGGAATTTGTTTACTATTTATTAAGCCACTTTGAAAATCGGCGATCCAACGGTTTCCATTGTTCAAAGAGTGAAACCGTTGGATCGCCGATTTTCAAAGTGGCTTAATAAATAGTAAAAAAATTCCAAAAAATATAAAATTTGGTCTCCAAGCACATTTTAATATGGAGATCACATCTAACGGTTCAGATCGACTATTTGAACTTTGAAAATAGAGATACGAACGGGAAGTAAAACACCCCCTTTACTTTCCAAAATAAATTAGCCCATCTATATATATATATATATATATATATATATATAGTCGTGCTTCCATGGACTAAAATTTTGACATGAACAGTAAACGAAATCAATCTGCGCAGTCGAATTGTTAAAGGATAAAATCGTCCCTGATGAGAGTTTGAAACCAAGAATGAGGTTGTGCCCTCTGTCTCTCCTTGCGTGATCTCCTCTCTCACTTAGGAACCCTCGTTCTCTCTCTCCTTGCGCCCTCTGTCACTCGATCTCCTCATTCTCTCCCGCGATCTCCTCTCTTACTCGGGATCCCTCATTCTCTCTCTTCTTGCGCCGCCCTCTGTCAAGCACACGGACCTAGCGCAATCTGTCAAGGTATGTGTTCACCAAAGAGAGGGTTAGGTGGTGACGCTCTTTTTTTCCTAAACGGGGAGAAGGAGCTCGTGAGCGGGAGACAAGGAGGCAGATCGCGCGACGACGTCGCTGGGTCGCCATGTTCTTTTTCTTTTTTGAAACGGGGAGAAGGAGATAGAGATGGTTTTGTCAAATTACGGTCTTACCCTCCCAGCAAAAAATTATGTCCGAAATATCTATTGGTAGCAAAATAAACTGAGCCGTTGGATCAAAATGAAATGAACAGTTCCCATTTCAATTTTTGTCCATCGAAGCACAATATATATATATATAATTTTTTGCTATTTATTAAGTCACTTTGAAAATCGTTGATCCAACAGTGGCTTCTGTTTTTACTGTTTGGTTAAGCCACCGTTGGATCAGCGATTTTCAAAGCGACTTAATAAATAGCAAAAAAATTCCAAAAAAGATAAAATTTTTGTCCCAAACACATTTTAATATAGACATCACATCTAACCGTTTATATCGACCGTTTGGACTTCGAAAAAAAAAAAAACTTAGTTGCATTGGAGTTTAGGAACAATCAATTGTATATTAGCCAACCCCTCTCTCTCTCTCTCTGTATATATATCTTTTATTTTTAGGTTTGTATTTTCAATTATGTCATCAAAAGTGAAATACGATAGAAGCGCAAAAGATGAAAATACTTGAACAACTTCCAGGCTCCAGCACATGGTTTAATCCGTAGCTTCTATAATACGAAAGGGATGTAAAATTTATTGACAATTTTCAGGAATGAAAAATCTAAAAAATAACAATTTTGATCACTGATTGTCCGGAATCTGCTAGTCTCATTCACAAACAAATTTAAAAATAGTACACAAACATAAAATTTATTTTAACTTTTTTATGAAAAATAATTAATTCTAACAATGGGATGTACTCCCTACATTGAAAGTTCTATCAGTTTAAAACGTTAGATTTGATCTATGATTTTTAGTACTTAAAATAAAGACATTCACCGGTAAACTTAAGTAATTATGGTATGTTTGGATGCATCAGGAATATGAGCTATTCGAAAATAGAGATTATTCAAAATAGCAATGTGCACACAGACAATATATTTGTTTTTCAGAATAATTAAAACAACAGCTATTCTCTATTCAGAGTAGAACTAAGGTGCTCATAGAAGTATCAAGTATCTTTGTACTCTTAACTCTAAAATCTATTGGATTAGCTTCGAACGATAAATCCAAACTGTTAAAATTCTTCTATCTTACGAGTGATGCGTCTACATGTGAAAATTTTAAAGATTTGGATTAATTTAGTATAAAGTCAAGTGGTCAAAATTAGAATGTTTCTAAATTAATTTTAATGCATTCATTTTTTGGAAGTTTTTTTACCACTTGACTTTATACTAAATTAATCTAAAACTTTTAAATTTTCATATGTAGACGCATCACTCGTAAGATAGAAGGATTTTAATGGTTTGGATTCATCGTTCGAAATTAATCCAATAGGTTTTAGAGTTAAGAGTACAAAAGAGCTTGGTACTCCTAGGAGCACCCTAGTTCTACTCCTCTATTCATGATAAATGTTGAAATAACTACTATTCAGAAATATGAAGAGAGAGAAAAAAATATTTTTTCACCAACACAGTCTCGAAATGATAAAGTTGGCGTCACTTCTGCCATTTTTATATCATGACAATTCGTCTGAGACCCCACTTGTCTATCTTTTCTCTTAATTAGCACCTTGTTAATACTATTGTTTATCGGTTACAAGTATTTACTGTATATTTCAAATATACAATCCAAATAACATTTTTACTAATTCAAATAGCATAATTTTCTCACTAATATAAATCACTATTTTATCTCTATTTTCATCTACTAATTTCAAATTTGACTATTCTGTCTTTATAAAATTTGCATACAATAATCAATTATAGTAAATAAAATCTTGCTGTGGTGCTCCGTTAATGCAAGTTCCAGTTGCTCTTGAATATTTTGTATTAGTAAGCATGACGTCATTTTCTTTTTATCTTTTGCAAACTTGTCTTAATATAAATGATGATTAGATAACACGCATCACTAGTCATATTAAAGATAATAAAGCACCATGATAGATGGCGAATTTTGGTTGATACCTTTTGCTTGCATGATTACCTATGAAATAATAATCCTCTGTCTCCGTTATGCTGTTTTAGAGGGGTAAATTTACGTCGTGCCATGATTATCTATGAGAGTAAGAAGTGACTATTTTTGAAGGTTTACCGATAAAAAGTGATTATTTTTTAGCGTACTAGTATTATCATAAAAGATATCATCGACAAAAAAAACACTTTTACCCTTACATATAGTGACAAAACAAAAAAAAAATTTGTAGAGAATGTTGTGTTAGGTACAGTTGTAAATTTGTATCCTATCATGATCAAAGTAATTAGTGGTCATGATACGCGAATAGTTATTTCGTGTGAGTCATGTTGTGGTCAAACATATTGTGATTGAGTCACGTTTCCATTAGCATACAGAGATATTTTGGGGCATATTATTGGGTATGGTTAAAATTTGAAATATATGAATGTTATATTTGGGGATGCATAATTGATCTTCATAAAATTTTCAACCTTTTAGTCTGCATCGTTTGCATGTTGTACAACACACACGCTGCGATCGAGTTTTTTTTTTCCAGATCCATTCAATTTTGACTGTCTGATCTAACGATCCGCTTTGAATTGTGACTGACGTTCTATATTGTACGGTTCTTGTGCCGTGTACTTTTGGTCGAGGACTGGTGTGAGTCACAACACATGTATAAGTATTGTACGGTTTCGTGGTGTAACCATTCTGTTCCAGAACATAGCCAATTCTGACATACTATTTTTATCACTCTATGTGTTAGATGTTATTCTCTTGTATTTTGATGAAATTGAGTTAGGTGTTATTTTCTTGTATAAGATCAATTTATCAATGATTTGTAATTTATGAAAAAAATTGTGTCAGGGAAGTGCACATAAACAATAAAGACATGTTATATGAGCAAAATAAATATGTTTGCACTGCTGCAATAAAAAGTGTGTTGTGCAAGATATATGAGAACAATTCATAGAAAAATATTTAGAAAGTGAGTTCTCAATGCCTTGACCCAAATGTATATTAATTGGGCATGCAGCTTCATTTTCATAATTTCATCAATCCACTATATATTCAGAGGCATTACATTTATAGCCGAAAGTCAAAAATAAATTAGATTGCCTTTGCCTCTAGATTTGAAGGATAGAAATAAAATTGCCCATAAAAAAAAAATGAACTCATGTTAGTAGGGGTGTAAACAGAGCGGATTCGGATAATGCTAATACTATATCCGCATTCGTTTTTCAACAAGCGGATACGGATACAGATACGGATAGTAAACGGATATCAAAATTGAAAATCATATCCGTCTTAAATGGATACGGATTCGAATACGAATATGGAGCGGATAATTGTCGGATATTGAGTAATTCTACTAAATTTCATAATTTTAAATTACCTCATTTTGATTACCTAAATTGACAAAAAATTAATAGACTTTTTAAGTTTGCAAAGTGATGATTATGCATGACTAATTGCTTATTGGTTCAGATAACCAATCCATTATCCTAATAGATTATATGATTTTTCTACCAAGATTCTTGGACTTAAACGAATATCGGAATATGTATGTTTTTTGAAAATTTCGCAAGGGTAAAATGAATTGAAAGCTGCTGAAAGATTAAATTTTGGATCCGGATTTATACGGATATCTGTTCTGTTTATATCCTCGTGGAATTATCCGTATCCGCATCCGCATTATTTTTTCATATGCTAAAATTATTTGTATCCGTATCCACAAGTATCCGTATCCGTTTAATCCGGATATGGATAATAAACGGATTCGGAGTGGATAATCCGGATCCGTTTACACCCCTACATGTTAGTGCAACGGTCAGAACTCGATCATGTTATAAAATTAATTATTCTGCTAAAATTGGTTCTCTACTTCTCTGCATTCTGCAAATGTGAGCAAAATTGGTGCGAAGAAAAATTCATGATGACATGGGAATATAATATGGGAATATGGAATGATGAATTTATGAGCGATAGGACATAAGGACGCTTTCTAGCTGGATAAAGCCCTAAAGCTAAGCTAGCTCTTCCTTTTATTAATTCATTCTTTTATAACTGCGGCCTGCCTTTTTATTATCTATTTATTAATCCAAAGAGAACGCACAAGCACAAGAGCTTTTTTTTATAAAACATAATTAAAAAAAATAAATTTAACAAAACAGCAGGATTAGCAGAAGTTTTAGAAAAACCATAAGAACCGGTTTCTCAAACCGGTCTCCATATTTCCAAACCGGTTTGGATAAATTTTGATCACCCACGCCACAGCGCCACAGAAAATCCGAATGACAGAGAACCAGGTTCCCAAACCGGTTTGGCAGTGAAAAAAAAAAAAAAATAGAAACCGGGTTCCCAAACCGGTTTGGCGGTGAAAAAAAAAAATAGAAACCGGTTTCCCAAACCGGTTTGGGTAGGGACCGAACTTCTCCTTCCCAAGTCGTTTTCAAACCAAACCGAACTCAGCTGAAGCTCCCACTTTCCTTCCTCTTGCCTCCGAACTTCCTTCAGTAAGTTTGCTAAATTTTTTTTTTTCAGCTCTTAATTAGTTATTATTTCTTAATGTAAATGCATATAATTATATAGGTTTCGTTGAGAAGAACAAAATAAGCTTCAGATCTACTAATTTCATTAGGTATGTAGTTTAATTTTTTTTTGGAAGATATAATCCGAAATTTTAATTTCTTGTTAGTTTAAATAAATAATTGTAGTTAATTTCACATTTGTATTGTTAAATGAAGAGTTTTTGTAGTATATCTCCCGTTAATTGATAGTATAATACGAAATTGAGAGTATATAAAAAAATTATGAGTCTATGAATAAATTGTGGAATGATATAGTAATTTTTAGTGTAATTTAGGTAATTTTTTTTATAAAAATATGAAATATATTTTGTATTTTAATTTTTTTTTTGTATAAATAAGTTCTTGTAGTTTAATTTAATTTTTGTAGTATAAATAAATTTTGTAGTGTTAAGTTGAGGGTTTGTAGTTTAATTTTAGGGTATATGAATGACATGTATAATTTAGGTATTTTAGTGTAATTTAATAATTGTATAATGATTTAGTAATTTAGGGTTTTGCATGTAATATAAATAAATTGTATATTGTTTTAGTTTAGTTAGTGTTATTTTAGTAACTGTATAATGATTCACATATGTAGAATAATTTTTTTTTTTGTAATTTAGGCTAGTTTTTTCGATGAATTAGAGAATTTATTCAATTTAATTTTGTTGTGAAATTTCTTTGAATAATTTGTTTTTTTTTGCATTGTAGTTTATGTAATTATAATTTTATGTATATAGGGCAAAATGTATTCTGAACAACCCTTACCTCCTTTGTTGGTATTGTCTGAAGACCTACACAAAATAAGCCAAGCGAGTATGCAGGTATTTGTAATAACTTTGCGATTTTGCTTGAAATTTACTTATAAGGTTGAATTCAATTTTGGGATTTAATTTTTTATGCATGGCAATTATCGTTACAGCACGAGTCCACGCTACGTACTAGCACTCGTCAAACGAGCATTCCTTACCAACCTCAGATGAAATCAGGTTTGGTGAATTTAGGCTTGTTTCAGATGAAAGACGTGAATAAATGCTATATTGATAAAGGATTGATCACCGCTCTTGTTGAGAGGTGGAGGTCGGAGACGAATTCATTCCATCTTCCGGTGGGGGAGTTGACAGTTACATTAGAAGATGTCAGTTGTTTGTGGGGATTGCCCATTACCGGTAATTTGCCATTTCTATTACTAATTTATTTGTTTTTAATTTATATGTTCGTCTAACATTTGTGTTTACAGGTACGGCTGTAGCTGGATGTACCGATGATAATTGGTCCCAATTAATCCAAGACTGCTTGGGACATGAAGTGTACGATGGGTACGAATACGATGACGATGAATTTTTCATGAAAAAAGCGGACGGTGAGACAAAGTCGAAATATTACATGCGTCTAAAATGGTTAAAGGACAGATTTGTTGAGAAGATGACATCGGCCAGTGACCAGCAGACAATCGATCAGTACACACGTGCATATTGCATGGAGTTGTTCGGGTCTATAATGTTTCCTGATTCATGTGCAAGCGGTGTCCCGATAATGTATTTACAGTTCTTAGAAAATTTGGGATCTCGATCTGTAGACTACAATTGGGGAGGTGCCGTGCTTGCTTGCCTGTATCGGGAGTTGTCCCAAGCTTGTAGAAAATCGGCTGTATCGATTAATGGTCCGCTACTACTGCTCCAAATGTGGTCTTGGACTCGGTTTCCTATTGGACGGCCGAGGCCCAAAATTAATTTGCTGTTTGGTCAAGGTGACCCTAATGAAAGAATGGCTTTTGGAGTGAAATAGATTCAACCGCATGAATGAGAGGGTAATCCGCTGAGAGGTACATTTTAATAATAAATATTGTTTTCAATTCAATTTAGTGTTCATTCAATATTTAACCACCATGTTTTTATAACTTAGTCACATCACAATTCCGGAATCAATTTGAGCGTCTGAGAGCCAGTGTTGTCAACTGGATGCCGTACACCGATTACTACCAGCTCGGCATAAATTTGCGCGGTATCAGAGACTACTCATGCTTTACATGCAGGTTGTGGTGCGTCCATTTTTGGCAGGTAGAGATTCACTGTCCTGAGCGGTCTGATACAACACAAATCCGACCAGGCCCCACCACATCTTCGCGTACAAATTGCATAAACCATCCCCAATTAGATGAAGTCTCTTCATCTGCAATCCCAAATGCAAGGAGAAATACTTGTTGTTCTGCATCATAAGCACATGCCATGAATAGTTGCCCTTTGTACCGGCCGGATAAATGTCCTGCATCTACACTTATAACTGGTCTGAGATATGGCCATGCTTGAATGCATGGACCGAAAGCCCATGCCACGCGGGTGAAAATATGGACACCCATGCGTGTAGATGGTTCATGCTCAGTTCTGTATTTTGTGCCTGGGTTAGACCTCTGGATTGCACCAAGCAAATAAGGTAGCATTTCGTATGCTTTTTTCCAAGAACCAAATAATTTAGCCATAGCTAACTCCCGTCCTCTCCAAATTTTGTTGTATGAAGGCTCAACCATTGGGTACTTTTGTCTAACTGAATTGTAACATGCTTTTATTGACATCTTCAAATCCCTCTCCAAACTAGGTTTGATTATTTCTGCAATCTTCGTAGCAGTCATCTGACTACTGTCTGCTGTACAAGCAATATTGAAACAATCGGGCCATCAGGATCAGAGTTTGAGTCTGAGTCAGTATCATTGTTTAGCTGGTCAAAATAATTAGGCAAATCATCTGATACTGGCATTTCAGAGGGGCCATCACAATATATAGGTGATTCAAACACCGGTCTGTCTCTACTACTTCCGGGTTCACTACCCGGATATGGGTCATAATTGTTCTGACTAACAACCGGTACTGACTCAACAACTAATTCAAGAAGTTTAAAATTCAATACCGGAGTGGCGTGTTGAAGCATCATCTGCCATACCATTTCGTGGTCTATGTTAAACAATTGGTATTTTTCTACTGAGCCAGGTGGCGTCGTGTTCAAACGCGCCCTAATTGTGAAATCGAACTGGCTAGGGAGCAAATGAATACCACCACATATGTGTCTTTTTAGCTCATCAAAACTGGTTGTGTCAGAAATCAAGAAAAGTACAGATCGGTGCGTCTAAAATTTCACGATGATAGTACACATTTATTAATACTTGAGACATTTCCTGAAAAAAAATTTCACAATCAATCTAAATATCATTATGAATTTGACATCCTAAAAAAAAATCGGAAATTAAAAAAAAAAAAAAAAACTTACTACAATCTTCAGACGAATACGAAAAATATAATGTAGAGGTCGATTTGTAGATCACAACTAACTCTCAAAATTAAAAAAAATTAAGAACTCTCAGAACTCTCGGAACTCTTAATGACTGAACTCTCGGAACTCTCTCATATAATACGCTTCACCACCGACAGAAAAAGCAGAAAAAATAGGCCAAACCGGGATACCAATCCGGTTCAGAGTTGGAGCCAGTCAAAACCGGGTCAAAACCGGGTTGGCAAACCGGTTCCAATGTGCCACACCGTTCGCCACACAGCCAAGATAAAAAACTGGTCAAAACCGGTCAAAACCGGATTGGGAGTCCGGTTCCATTCATGAAACCGGTTTGACTTTTTCTAAAACTTCTGTCAATCCTGCTGTTTCGTTAAATTTATTTTTTTTAATTATGTTTTATAAAAAAAGCTCCAAGCACAAGTATACTTGCTTTCTGTTTTTTTTCCAAGTTTAAAATAAATAAAATCTGCTTCTGAATTTGAAATGAAAATAAATAATAATAAAACGGATATTCTCTAAATTGAGAGGACAGTCAATGTAAAAAATATATAAAATAACTCTTATCCTTTTTTTTCTTATTAATCTACATTCATTTTCGGAATCAAAACTTGTAAGATTTTTTTTTTCTCACTTTTTGTTCCTTTTTTCCTCATTGCCTCAATTTCGGAATTAAAACTTGAAGTGAGATTGTTCGGAAGCAAATATTAAAATTCTTTATTTATCGTGAAGTCGAAACTATTTGTTAATCGTTAAGCATTTTTTCTCCTCTTCTTACATTGGTCAACTAGGTCCAAAAATGAGAGTTAAAATGACTTTAAAAGAGTAATTGTTTTGGAACGGAAAAATGTGTATCAAGTACCTCTTCTATCGGAACCGATTCTGCTCTTTTTCTTGAGAAAAGGAGGGTCCTCTTTTTCTTTCATTCGGATCGTTCAAAATTCATCGTACGGTCTCAATTACTTTATATTTTCAAATCAATTTAATATATTAAAATGATTCATATTTAATTGAAGCTGTACGATAGATTTTAAATGATCCGGATCGAAGAAAAGAAGAATGCTCCTTTTCTAGAAAAGAAGCAGATTTTGATCCCTCTTCAATCTAACTTTGCTAGTAATATGCATATAAATTATCGAGCAAGTACACTCTTTTGACGTATTATAAAATAATATTATTTCTTTTACGTCTAAATGTGATGGGACGCCTCAATTTTCTTTTGGCAAAACAAGTATGTAATTAATAAAATAAAATAAAATCACGCATTCGGTTTTCTTGCTCGATTTCAATATTACCCACTGTTACTATCATACGATCCAGCCCTTCAAAATATATACATAGTAACAATCAAAGTTCGAACAACTAAGATTTATTTCAGTAAGCCAAAATTTATCAATAGCGGAAACTATGTACCATATCTTGCAACACCCATTTTTTTATTTACCGCTTTTAAAAAAATAAAATTATAAAGCTATCTATCTGTGCTTCCAACAAATTCTTTTTTTATTTATTTAAAACTTGAGAGTGACTCTCAAGGTTATATTAAAGAACAAATTCTTTGTGTTAACGCACCGTGTGTTAATAGATTTGGATTGTCCGAATTGAGATCCGCACTGATGCTAAAGGGTTCGTGCGTCATCGGAGGATTCCGAATTAGCTTTGATTCTGATCACACAGTCATAATGCATTAAACTCGAAAGATAATCTTTGGAGTTAATGCAGAGAATACGCATTCGTAGACAACACCTACACCTACGTTGAAAGTTATGATTTTTTTTTGTATTTACAATGATACAACTATGAATTGCTATCAGGATTAATCAGAATATAAAATATCATTGATAATTTTTGCAATGTCATACATCAATGTATCATTGTCAGGATTAACTAAGATAGAAAACATCAACGTATTATTAATGTTTTTACAATGATACATTAGTGCGCTGCCGTTAGGATTAACCAGGGTATAAAACATATGTGAGTCATCGATGTTTTTACAATAAAACGTCAATGCACACTTTCTAAAACTTTAAACAATCATAGCATTTGATACAAACTCTGATTTCAGTATATGACTCCAAACCCAGAAAGCTAGTAAAGAAATACACATGTGTCCAATGTCCACAACATAGAACGAAAGTCATATTGTCAAAGTTAAAAAAAAAAAACGTCATTTAGTGCCTTCAAACTTAGTTGAAGTTTATAATTTTCGACAGTCTTGCATTTTTATTTTATTTCAAACATAAATAACAGGTTTGATGAAATTTAATTTGACAATAATCAACATTCTAAAAATTAAGTACCGATATATTATCTTTTAAATTGTATGCACACAAATATTATATGCGCACCTCCTAGAGGTGGCATACAAACAATGCACGAGTTCATGATATTTTTAGAATTTTTTTTTTCAAATTGCTTGTGTATCAGTAATTTTAACATTTTAAATGATAAATAAAAAATCACTTTGCAAATTGCAACACATGATAGAATAATAATAAAAAAAAAGTTGCTATATTTATTTGAAAATAAATACCACAAAAAGTAACATACGAACTTTACCATCTATATAGCAGTCTTTCCAATTTCCAATTTTTTAAGTTATGTATTACTTTTGCTAGCAATTAAAATTATAATTTTTTGAATTGAATAATTATAAAAATCATTATATGTGGAAATTATAATAAATTAAAGTCACGAATTGTAAAAAATATTCTGTATATTTACATATTAACTTTTAAAACTATCATCATACAAAATCTCAGCATAACAAGTTAATTTTTTTGTTCATATATATATATATATATATCGGCTTGAAGCTCTCATTTGTTAAATAGAATAATTCCTTTAACTTCTAGTTCACATTGCTAGGTTGATTGTACCTACTAGCTAGTGACAAACAAATTTAAAAGATGAACAATTTTGAAAATTCCTCATTAACGGGAGAGGATCTTTGCTCATTTCACCGAGGCTGAGGCATCATTAAAATAAATAGGAAGCAAGAAAGTGAAGCAACACGTCCACACCTGTTTTTCTCCTGGCACGCCAACGCCATGTAATTACAAAAACTGGCTTAGCCTATCGACTATCGTGTCGCTACTAGCTAGTTATACTGATTGCCTAGTTAGCTAACAAAAAAAGTCAATTAATGCGTCTATTTTGACTATTTTAAAAGAAAATTGGTACTCTACTCTTTGTCATCACACCCACCTCAGTTCCCAAGCATGCCGTAATCGTATCAAGTATCAACTAGAGAAAGAAAAGAAAAGAAAAGAAAAACTACTACTAAATACTAATAATAATAAAAATATTGTACTGTACACTTGTACAGACTACAGACTACAGAGTAGGCGACATATACCCACAGGTGCGTAGGAATTCAGTTTTGTACGCCCCCACTGAAAACTGAAAAGAAAGAAAGTTACGGACGGGGAGCAACTCCGAGGCCGTGACCCCGTGACGCTCCCTTCCCTTTTATTCCTTTTTACAATTTATTATTTCTATCTCGCTTCTTTCATGTCTTCTTATTCCTCTCTCTGACTCTCTCTCTCCACAGTCCACCCTTTCATAGTTTCATATTTCCCTCTAGAGGCTAGAGCCCCCTTTTCCTTTTCCAAAAACCCCATCAATCCCAACTATAACTTAGCACTCGACAAACCTAACAACATGCCCAGATGAGAAGAGAAGAAATCCCATCATCATTAGTCATTAGTCATTAGTCATTAGTCATTACCGTTTAGTTTACTACCATTAACTCTATAGACCATCAGAGCATCAGAGCATCACATTCCCTTACCTTTACCAAGGTAAAGACGACGACTCCACCAAACCCACATTGCCATTGCCATTGCCATGAGTCTCCCTATAGACTCTATCCACCCACCAATCCCTCCTGTCCGACCAAACCACCACCTCGCCACCACCTGCGAGCTCCACCCGGACGAGACCGTCACCGGCTTCTGCGTCTCTTGCCTCCGCGAGCGACTCTCAGGTCTCGAATCAACTAACTCCACATGCGCTCCTGGCCGTAAGTCCACTTCCGCTCTCAAATCCCTCTTTCCAAAACTACCCTCCTCCAACTCCTTTTTCCGTCCAGACCTTCGCCGCTGCAAATCCTTCTCCTACCGTCGGGGCGGGGACAAGGCCGACCCCTTTGAGCCGCAACGCCACTCGTGCGACGTTAGGGGAAGGAATACGCTGTGGTCCCTGTTTCACCAGGACGATCGCCAAAGAGTGCGCGATGGCACGGGAATTGATGCATTCCCCGCTTCTTCATCAGCTGCTGTGGTGGCATTGTCTGGTGAGATATTACCAGAGAGGTCCGGTAGCCTTGTTTTCTCGCGCATGAGTTTTACTGAGACACAAGAAGAGGGGAGGGAAGAAATAGGGGAAGAAGAGTATTGTGATGCCGATGACGGGGAGGAAATCAGGCCTGTGGTGGAGCCGGTACTAATTTACGGTACCTCCGGTGAAATCGAAGATTCAGTAAATGTGCCAGTTCCAGGGGATTTACAAGAAGAGGGGTTAGATAATGTAATGCCAATGAAAGATCACATAGACCAGGAATCACAACAGAAAAAACTGCCGGCCAAAGACTTGAAGGAGATTGCAGGGAGCTTCTGGCTTGCTGCATCCGTATTTAGCAAAAAATGGCAAAAATGGCGGCGCAAGCAGAAGCTCAAGAAGCAATGTAGCAGCAAGGCGGCGGCGGCTGCCATGCCGCTGCCTCCAGAAAACCTCACAAAACCCTCGTTCCTGCGGTTACGGCGGAGACGGTCCCGTGAATCAGAGTTTATTTCTGGTGAGATGCTGGGTCGAAGGTCTTGCGACACTGACCCAAGATTCTCTCTTGATGTTGGTAGGATGTCAGTTGACGACCCGACCTTTTCATGGGATGAGCCGCGTGCTTCTTGGGACGGGTACTTGATCGGTGGTGGTCGGTCGGTGCTTTCTCGTCCCCTTCCCATGCTTTCTGTTCTAGAAAATGCTCCAATCCCTCCTGTACCACGATCAGATGGTCTAATCCCTGTTGAAGAGGATTGCACCAGTGGTACCGCACCAGGTGGACTCAATCAAACTCGCGATTACTACGTCAATTCATCTGACCGCCAAAGGAGAAGCTTTGAGAGGTCCAGTTCTGTGCGAAGACCCTCATTTAGTCTTGAAAATAATGATAGTAAGCCCATGGCAGTTGATGCCAAGGGTTCATCTCCTGCTGGTGGGTCCGAGTTCTACCATTTTCTTGACCGTGATTTTGTTTGCACTAATTCATTTAAAGATGACATGTCATTTAACTTCGAATCTTCATTTCGGGACCCCCGCAAAGCTAACCCGGCAAAGAAAGCAAGGCGATGGGGCAAGGCATGGGGCATACTGGCATTTATTCACCGAAGAGGTAATAATAGAGAAGGAAATGGTTTAGTTGACAGGTCATTATCAGAGTGTAATGGGGCTAGGATAATGAGAAGCAATAGTAGGGGTAGCATAAGTTCCAGGAGCTCATTTAGCGGTAATGGTAGCTTTGGTAGCTCGAGGAGGCATGTAATGGAGAGGAATGGACTAGAGAGGAACCGGAGTGCGAGATACTCACCGGGTCGGATTGACAATGGCATGCTGCGGTTTTATCTGACACCAATGAGGAATAGCCGGCGTAATGGCATAGCAGGAAAGGGAAGGCATGTCAATTCTCATTTGTTCACTCGGAGTATTATTGGCCTGTCTTGATTTGAGGTACACAATAGAATTGGTCAGGAATTGGGGAAATAGGTTACTTCACTTGTGTTCTTCTTCCTTTTCATTAAATTATCAATACTAAGTATTTTGTTCTTTTTAAATTTTAATTTTGTTTGGGGGTGGTATGGTAACAAGGATAAGGATAAGAAATTAATTTGGTGGTTTAATACATGGTGAATGTCTTTCCATTGTTTTAGTACTACTGCTTTGCTAAATTCTAAAATATGTCCTGCTCATAGGAAGATTAGCGTAGTGGCAATTGTGAATAAACTCATCTCCTAGTATTGGAGCTTGAATTACTGTGCTCATAGGAAGGAAGATACTGTTTAAATTTGAATCCTAAAGCAAATGAATATGAAAAGGTCTAAAATTTGAACTGGATGCTACTAATGCACAGGTGGTCTAATAACCTTCAAAAATATTGTTCAAGGAGATTGATTACCTTGGTGACTTTTCAGTATACCAAAAGAAGTATGAACGAGTCATTATAGATTTGATCAGCTTACTATTATTCAATGATAATGTTTTCTTATTCTATGTTAAAGTTAAAATGAAATTTACAAAAATGCTGTACCAAAACAAATCTTTGTGATTTCTAGGAGCAGATACCAAATCAAGTTGGGGGACTGGAAAGGAAGGAAGAATTAATACAAATGAACTTTTTTTTTTTTTTTTTTTCTTTCACTAGCTTTGAGTGGTCATGTCAAAACTTTGCACCTCGTAAGCCGTTAAAGCCTTTTATAGAATGGCTTTATATTCTCTTGGTCCCTCTTTTCTCTCTTTCTCACTGTCTTCTCTTCTGTTAACATTCCCTTCTCATTTTCTCAACTACGTTTGTTATCTTTTTATTTGAAATTGATTTGTGTGTTTGTATGTATATATATATATGGGCGGGCCCTTATAGACGAAACACGACATGTTTGTTGAATGCGTTTTGTTGTCTCAGGGCTCAGGCTCAGGCTCAGCACAAGAAGGGTTATTAGTTAGGAGAACAAAACAGAGCAGACAGCATTTGGCTTTGGCCCCATCTATAGATATTAAAGAAAAATCAAATCGGCATATCAAGTTCCCTACCAAACAAGAATTTATTTGATGGGTTTGTATTTCTGTCTCTCCTGAACTCAAGTATGTACGAGACCCCACTCATTTTGTAATTACGCACTTGAATCTAGTAGGTTGCACAGAATGAAAATGATACATAGGCTCAAATATTTTGGTGAGCTAGAGTCTTGTTAATTGGATCTGCTGTTCAAATTTGTTCGATATTTCTATCAGTGGACTGCTATTTTGGTAACTATTAATGAGATGAAATGACGACAAAAAAATTACTAATGAGAATATACAACAACAACAACTAAGTTTTTAAGTCTTTAGTCCCAAACAAGTTGGGGTAGGCACTAATGAGAATATACATATAAGAAAAATAAATAATGTGTTATGTGATTACAGTGGCGAGTAGGGATAGATGTGATTTATATCGTAATTTTAACTTCAATTATGGAGATTGGGTGTTCAAATTCATTGTTAACTTTTCTATAGGTTTTATCTCAAAAAAAAAAAAAAATTCTATAGGTTTTAAAATGTTCGGAGTCATTGTAAATTAGTTTTTAAAACTTGAAAAGAAAATACCATATAAGTAAATTCAATTTTGAAATAAAACAGAGTTCAATTATTTACCCCATATCATATATTTAGATCAGCCAATAAGTGTGAGGGTTCATATATTATTCTTTTTTATGTAGTCACTATACTTTTATTTTTCAAAATAATATCTTAAACTAAAATATTAAAAAAATATTCTTAAAGATTTTAAGGCTTCTACGCTACTTGTGAGTCAGTCAATTAGTCATTGTAAGGCTCTTAGGAGTTAGGAGTGATTAACATCAACACAAGCGAAAGCGAGTGCATAAAATCATTAAGAATTTATACAATTTCTGAATGATTACATAGGATCCGTTTTTATTATAACTTATTAAGAATTTATAGAGTAGTGTGTGTGTGGTATCGACTATCGACCTCTGGTTCTGTATTAATATATAAATCTAAATATTCATTAATTATATTATGGATTTGGAACGATGATATAATAAAAGCAAAAGCTGAGCTATTCTGTTGATATAAGCAGCTGTACGTCTCTTTCTGGAAGTCACAACGTAGTCACAAATGAAAGGAGAGAAAGCAAGACCTAAGAGAGAATAATATAATATATGGCTGGTACTGGTACGGTGGTTCGATTAGCATGAGCAATTTTGAGTGGTACCAATTAAGTTTTTTGTTTGAGCCTGCATCTGCAATTCTGCATGCACTGCAACTGCAGTAAGAGACAGAGAGAGACAGTCATGGCATCCCTGCCATCTACAGCTGATGCAAATTTATTTCATGTTTCTTAACCATGTCCATGAACCATGCATGCTTTTCCTTTTCTTTTCACCCTTTAACCTTTTAACTTTCGGTAATTTTTTATTTCTTGCCTCTTCTCTCTCCAGTCTCCACCATCCATATTCCAAATAAATTCACAATTAAATATGATCAGTGAAAAAGGTTGCTAGATGCTAGTTGCAATTGAGTATTGACCCAACTTGGACAACTTCATTTATGAGTTATGACCAATCATCTGAGGTAAATTTCCCAAATTAGCCCAGTATATATACAAGTGTTCATAATTCATTTTTTGAAATCGTATTCATAAAATTTATATTAAATCAATATCTACAAATGTGGAAAAATTCACTGACAGTTTAAGCAAAACAATACTTGTTGAGCTGACAAGGTCTCGGGCTCTCGGCCCATTAAACAAAACAAAACAATAGTTGTTCAGATATATTCAGGCTTTTCTGGGTCACATTTTTTTTCTTTTGTTTTTTTTTGTGTTTTAATTGTTTGAATGTTTTATATTCTAATTTCATATTTAATATAGTATGAATTTTTTATATTCTATTTTTTAAATTTATTTGTTCTAATTGGCGTCTGTTTGAAGAAGATTCTCTTGTTGCTCTTCTTGAGAAAGAGATTCCTGATTCTGCTTGTCTTGCTGCTTACTCTACATCACAAGTAAATCATATTCTTATAATTTGAATTCTAAATTTTATTGTAACAACAGTTCCGGTTTTTATTTAGTAATTTTAATTCTAATTTTTACGTTAAAATAATTTCAATTTTAATATTTTTACTTTCCAATTGACAACATACTCTTATAAAAAACAACTGCCAAATAAAGTTTCACATAAATAAAACAAAACAATTAAAACATCTAAGAAATAAACAATTAGAATAGATAATTTTAAAAACAATTAGAATATAAAACATTCAAAGTAGATTAGATATGAAGTTAGAATATAAAACATTCAAACAATTAAAACATGTCACTCAGAAAAGCCCGAATTCAGAATATTATTTCCGGATTCACAGATCGGAAAAATTATTTTCCGAAAAGTGAACGTCTAGATCAGGAGAATAATTTTCTAGAAAGCAAACCTGGATCCGGAAAATTATTCTCTAGATTGAGCACATTCATAAATAATCTGAAAATGGGTGCAAATTGTTGAATTTTGGATTTTTTTTATATTAATAAAAATTTCGGTAATCAGAGTTGCTTGATTTGAATCTTTTTTGTTATACCGTATCAGAGGCGGATTCACATCTGCTGCGATCCTAAAAGGGTGAATAGTAACCCTAAAATCCCTGCTTTTTTAAATCTAACCGTCTAATAATTTCGTGCACGCATCTCAAAGCATATGATTTTTTCTTGCACGAATCTCGAAACAATTCAACAATTGGATTTGAAAAAGCAGGAATTGTAGGTCACTGTTCATGAGTTAAGAATCGCAGCAGATTCGGATCCATCAGAGGCGGATATAGCTTGAATGAACGGGATCAATTTATTTATTTTTCTTTATTTATGTCTGATTGCTTATATAATTGGAGTAAAATGATTTTGCAAAAAAAAAATTATATGATTGATCTCCAAACACAAATCTATGTAAAACACTTCTATATAAAACACGAATAATAAATCTCAATGTCACGTCATCTGTTCGGTTGATCCACACTGTAATATTTTTACAGTTTTACTGAAGATGTTAATTCATGTATTTGAAGTAAAAAAGTGGTAATTCATAAAGTTTTAAGTGCTTTACGTATAAATGAGAAGAATGATTCAATATATAAAAAAGGTATTAATGCTAACAAAATTTCATTTTAAATACTATTTTAAAATTTGACTGACTAAGTTAATTAATTGGATATTAATAAATATGATACAGTAATATAGTACTCACACATAAAAAAAATACATTATTTCGACTTTGACTTCTTTTCAGCCATGCATTAAAATCCAACAATACGAATATATGATCAGATCAATGTATATATAGCCCCCTCTCTTAACGGCTCTAAATAAGGATAAAATATTATAATTTTTATATGAATATAATCGAGACAGCTAACTGCTTTTAAATATGTTCCTTTAAACATGATTCGAAAAGTCTGTTACCGTTTGAGATCGATAACTATTGACCCTAATTGTTTTGATATTTTTTTTTAGTAAAAATTGAAAGTCAGTCATTCAATTATTTAATATTTACAAAGACTTATTTTTTTTCGGATTTTAAATATGCTGACCTCCCACACAAAATTTATTATCTTTATCGCAAAAGTAGAGACCAAATATTGATTTTTGACACCAATTGTTGCGTTCATAATACAACATAAACATATACGTTCATGCGTTCTTCAATCAGCTTCTTCAGTCTGTAATCCGTGTGTATAAATTGTTTCAGTTACTGAACACTCAATTGTTTATTAACACATGCGGCTAAGCACTAGATATAATCTTGCCAAATAGTTGTGTTAGTTATTTAAAAATACAAGACAAAATGGCAAAACAAAATACTCCAATAACTTTGAGAAGAATTTTATGCACCGCACCCTTCAAAAATCTCAAAATTACGTATTCTACCTCTAAAATTCATCAATCATATAATATTATATTATATTAATCCCTGATATTTTTGTTTGAGATTGGCGTCGGGAGCGGAGTTGCTCATCAGTCTCAACTCTCAGTATACCAATAATCTAATTGGTCATATTTAGTTGTGGAGTAAAGTTACTCTGAATTAAATTTCTTACTTTAAATTAAAATAGATTAAAATAATTATATTTAGTTGGAATTTTGTTAGAATTTGATAGAATAAGTTTAATGAAAAGAGAGAAACTATAAAATGATGTTACTTTAACTGTGACACCCACAAATAGAATAATTAATCTGAATTAAGTCAAATACTATTCTATTTTAGTCTTTTAAATTTACTTTTTGTTTTTGACTTCTTAAAAATAAATTAAAAGATTTACTCGACTGCTTACTTGTTTGACGATTGGTTGTGACTTTGTGACCTGCGAGCCACAACCAACATGACGATTGGTTGTCGAGTCCGAGGGGAGCTAAAGTGTAAAGTGTAAAGCGTAAAGCATTAAGCATGGCTTCTCTTCTCCGCCTCTCCACACTTTCTCCCCTCCCTCCTCCCCCTCCCCCTCCCCGATCCTCTCTAAACCCAAACCCCTCTCTCCTACTCCATTGCCAATTCCGCAAAACCTCTCCCACTAACCAACCCCCACGTAGACGACTCCGTTACGACTACGACCGTATCCATTCACCAATTAGGTCTTATCCAAAGCCAGTCTCATCTTCCTTTGTTCCCGACGACGCGGGCGGAGGAGGCGACATACAGAGCCCCAATTTCTTTGAATTCGTCACTTCAGAGAGGGTAAAGGTGGTCGCCATGCTTGGCCTGGCGCTTGCTCTCTGTAATGCCGATCGAGTCGTTATGTCAGTGGCTATTGTGCCTCTTTCTAAGGCTCATGGATGGAGCCAGTCCTTCGCTGGAATTGTTCAGGTGCTTTATTTCTTCTTATCATCACTTTAACCCCCCATTCCAGCCACTGGTACAGACCAGCTGCTAATAAAACCAAAAAATTATGAAACTGTTGCTCAATTCATTTCCAAAATACTTGCATGTCTCAATTATTGAACTGTTGCTCAACACACAATAAAATTGCATCCTTGGGAAATGTCCACTCCCAGCTCTTTAAAATTACTAGGAATTAAAGAAGAAACATTTGGAACATTTAGTCTAGAGCATAACCATTTAACTATCCTGTTCTAACAGATTTCCAAAAGACTAATTTCTTTTGACATGGTAGCCTAATTCGGAGAGAATGATTTAAGACGGTGGTTATACAAATCAGAGCTGAATGACAAATTTAACGGCAGTTTGTATATTAAGGGACCTGATCCTTTAGATTTACTTATCACTTGAAACTAAGCATGCATGCCTGGCACTGGTAAATATTTGCATAAACAACTGTTATTTTTCTGAGACTTATTCATGTATCATGGTTGCGCACAGAGCAGTCGTCATTTCTTTGGGGGTATCTAGTATCTCCTATTGTAGGAGGAGCGCTGGTGGATTACTATGGCGGCAAACGAGTCATGGCACATGGGGTCGCTTTATGGTCCATGGCCACTTTTCTTACACCTTGGGCTGCCGAGTCATCCCTACCAGCTTTACTTGCCATGAGAGCGCTCTTGGGTATAGCCGAAGGTGTTGCTTTGCCTAGCATGAACAACATGGTTTTAAGGTCTATCTGAATGCCCCTTGTCTCCTTTTCCCTAAGGGTTTCAATTTTATTTTATCAACCACTTTCCTGAGTCTTTTGACCAACTTCAATATTTCATCCCAATTATTTTTCTTGATATCAAATCCTAGCTCCCTGCTTTATTTGAAATGTGTATGCATTTATCTATTATTTAGTTTTCTTTTGCTATCTAGGAAATAGTAAAAGCATGGGCAGAACTAGAAAATTTATATTGGGGGGGGGGGGTGCTGAAATGTAAAATGTACAATAAGTGAAAAATACATATGTGTGGTCACTCGAATTTGAACCCAGTTCTCCCCAACCACTAAATGGAATTCTTACCACTAGACTACTAGCACACGTTTAACACATTTAACATTTCATGATTTAAAATAAAAAAAAATCAAGGGGGCTGAATTGTATATCAACTTAAAAAAAAAATTAAATCAAGTTTTAATACATGATTTAAAATTTTGAAATCATGGAGTTGGCTAGCACCCCTCGGACTATATGTAGATCCGCCCATGACTAAAAGGGGTTCATAATTTTTTTTTATAAAGGGGCTGATTTGTGCAAGTTTGTTGGTGCTGCTGAAGAACTAAGTGCCCTTTTCTTCATTATATTTTTTTATTAATTAACTATCTAGTGCATTCCAATATTGTGATGGAAAAAACTGCACATTTTCTTATAGATGGTTTCCTCAAACAGAGCGGTCAGGAGCTGTTGGTTTGGCAATGGCCGGCTTTCAACTCGGCAGTGCAATTGGGCTCCTTCTTTCTCCTATAATCATGTCGCAGGCTGGTGTCTATGGACCTTTTGTAATATTTGGCCTATTTGGTTTTCTTTGGGTCTTGGTTTGGATCTCAGTTGCATCAACCACTCCTCAGAAACACACTCAGATATCACAGTATGAGCTTGAGTACATCACCAAGGGTCAAAAAATGACCAGTCAAAATGGATCCGAGAAAAGATCAAAGGCTATCCCTCCTTTTAATAAGCTACTCTCTAAATGGCCCACATGGGCTCTAATATCTGCTAATGCTATGCACAGCTGGGTAAGTTCTCCTGATTCCTCGATTTATATTTGTTTGTTTTCAGCTTCTTGCATTCACAATTTTAGACAGTATTTCTGATTACCTATTTTATTTCCAGGGCTATTTTGTTATTCTTTCTTGGATGCCGGTTTACTTTAATACAGTAAGTCAAGCTTGTCAGTTGTTTTCTCTTGACCAAAAATTCCAGCTTTTTTCCTCTTTATTCTAACAAAATATTTATTCTTTTTGTGGTAGATATATGGGGTAAACCTGAGGGAAGCTGCATGGTTTAGTGCACTTCCTTGGGTCATGATGGCGGTTTTGGGTTACGTTGCTGGTGTTTGGTCAGATATGATGATAAAAAATGGAATCAGTGTCACTTCTACTCGAAAAATCATGCAGGTAATTAGGGATCATTATACTTGAGTGTTGAATTGGTCATAATTTTTTCCTTTTTATACATATTTGAGTGTTCAAAAAAGCATATCACCATAATTGCTTAATGTGTTCTTAAATACATTAGATTTGTGTAGTGCTAGTTCGAGATGTTAAATTCTTATTAGAGTGAAACTGATTTGGCTAATAGGTCCATTATTAGACATATTTTATTAGTGTTGCAAACAATGCTTATTATTATTTGAATGTGAGGAATTAATTTACTTGGTTTCTTCACCAGTGAAATTGTTATTGGACAATATATAACTTAACTAATCAATTCACAAATCCCTCTGCTGAGAATCATGCCCAACACAATTAGCTAAGCAATGCTCTTTCCTTAAATATAAATTTATTAGTTGGCATTTCGCCCTCTAACCTTCAAAAAATAATGTTGGGTTTTATGAAAAAGGGATGTGGCCTTTATTAGAAAAGGAAAGAAAAAAATATCCTGTGCTGTTTATATACTCAAACTATTAAAAATAAGTTCAAAGTTCATGACTTAAGTCTAGATCAAGGTTGTACAATTTGTATTTTTGACTGCTCTATTGTAACTTTTTAACTGTTTGAATTACTGTCTGTCGCAGTCGATTGGGTTTGTAGGTCCAGGTGTAGCACTTATTGGCCTCAACACAGCTAAAAGTCCAGTCATTGCTTCAGCCTGGCTCACCATTGCTGTTAGCTTGAAATCTTTTGGCCACTCAGGTTTTCTTGTGAATTTTCAGGTCTGTCACTCTTCCCTGATCCTAGTTGACTTCTAAATCAATGGGGGATTTTTCATGCATATCCCTCAAAAATCAAAATTACGTATTACCCCCCTAAAGTTCATAATATCATATCTACCCTTCTAAATTAAAAAAACTCACAAATTTATCCAATTTATTGCCTTTTCTATTAAAACTCATTTTAAATTTATAAATTTCTCATTTTACCCTTTTGTTAAAATGAGTACTTTAGCTTAAAATGAGTTTTTAATAGAAAAGTCAATAAATTGGGTAAATTTGTGAGTTTTTGAAATTTAGATGGGTAAATATGATATTTTGAATTTTAGAGGGGAAGTGTGTAATTTCAAATTTTTTGAAGGATATACATGAAATTCCCCCAAAAATAATTGATTATTGAGCTCTCTTTACCCTTGTTTTTACAAATCAGACACTAATATATAGCTTGTGCTATTGCAGGAGATCGCCCCACAGTACGCTGGCGTCTTGCATGGTAAATTTTGTTACCGTGAACAACTAACTATTTGCAATTTCAACGGGGGATACTTGTATGGTTGCTGTGATGATTTTTTGTTTTTTACAGGTATGTCAAATACTGCTGGCACATTGGCCGCCATATTAGGCACTGTGGGAGCTGGTTTCTTCGTTGAGCGAATGGGTTCTTTTCGTGGATTTTTAATGTTCACCTCTTTTCTCTACTTTTTAAGTGCACTTTTCTGGAATATATTTGCGACTGGAGAATGCGTTGATTTTGACGGGTAATGCGTTGATAATTGTGTACAATTGTATGAAACATCATATCACTGAAAGGAACGCCGCCAGTTTCAGTTGAGAATAAAAATAAAATGAATCGACCCTGTTACGATGTAACAGTAATTACATTTTGTTTTTTAGTACAGGAAAAACTTAATCTAGACAAAGACAACTAATTACTAAATGGAGCTAGCGGTAAATGAAAAGGTTGGAGCGGCTCTGCGGCTGTTTCGTGAGTTTGTTTTAACAACTAAATTCTCAGCATTGGGATTGAAGTATTGAACTAATAAATGCACAGAATAATTAAGATCAGCTTTAGCTTCAACAATTGAGTTTGAGTACCCTTGGTGCAGATTTGAATATTGAACTACACATATCAAAATTGTGGATTCGTGCAAGACAATTTTTTGTCCATTAGTTAATTAAGGTGTTAAACAAATTTTGATTGGTTCCAACTTCCAAGAAGATCCTAATGAGTAAGTACTACCTTGATTAATTCCATCCTGTGCATCGGTCTAGACTCTGGAGGCATGAATATGCTGGATCGAGCAAGTCAGTTCCTCAATATTCTTCCTAGAGGTGCTATTCCATTTCCAGGTACTATTATATTTATTTGGATCCTCATCCTCAAATTATTCAATTTTGAATTTAGATCCGTAATGTTTTATTATAAACTGGATTGGGTTCGGATCTGAATATTATGTCTAATAGTGGGTCTTTCAGGTTTAGTAATTCAGGTCCAAATATATAATATCTATAGTTTGTTTGTGAATGATCGGGTTCGAGTCTGAATCACAAGTATTTATGAATCTCCTTTTCTTAAAAATTGCAAAATTCCTATATTTTTTTTCCAAATAAAGTTAACTAATTATATAATTAATTAACCCCCGCTGGCAACCGGATGTTTACGGGGTCAATCCAATCCAATCCAGGTCGGATCTGGAATTCAACGGGCATCCGCGTCCACCTGTTCGCTGTTGACGATCATTTTCGCCAACAAATCTAAATCTAAATCTGGGGTAGTTGTAGGGGTGTAAACGGATACAGATTATCTGCGGATAATCCGCTCCGAATCCGCTTATTATCCGTATCCGGATTAAACGGATACGGATACGGATAATTTTAGCATATGGAAAAATAATGCGGATACGGATACGGATACGGATAATTCCGTGAGGATATAAACGGAGCGGATATCCGTATATATCCGGATCCGAAATTTAATATTTCAGCAACTTTCAATTCATTTTACCCTTGCGAAATTTCCAAAAAACATACATATTCGTTTAAGTTCAAGAATTTTGGTAGAAAAATCATATAATATATTAGAATAATTGATTGGTTCTCTGAATCAATAAGCAATTAGTCATGCACAATCATCACTGTGCAAACTTAAAAAGTCTATTAATTTTTTGTCAATTTAGGTAATTTAAAATTATGAAATTTAGTAGAATTACTCAATATCCGACAATTATCCGCTCCGTATCCGTATCCGTGGATTATCCGTTCCGTATCCGTATCCGTCTAAAACGGATATGGTTTTTAATTTTGATATCCGTTTACTATCCGTATCTGTATCCGTATCCGGTTGTTAAAAAACGGATACGGATATAGTATTAGTATTATCCGCTCCGAATCCGCTCCGTTTACACCCCTAGGTAGTTGCCATATTTGTCTATTTGTTTCACAATTCCAAATTGCTGACCATGTTATTCATATTTATAGTGCCTCCTTATTTTTTTCACTGCGGAATCACGACCAGAATCAGACTTTCAAATTAGCATAGATCAAACATGAATCAAAGTTAGTCATATAAAATAAAATTTTATACTTACCATTTAATTTCAGAGTATCTATAAAATTCATACCCTAAATTTTTTACAAATAATGTATAAATAATTTTTTTTAAAATTAATGGAGGTCAATTGATTTTCATTGTATACTTGTGCTTCCGCCTCTAGCCCTAGTTGTTGTTGCTGAATCTGAATCTTCAGAAGTAACTCAAAGAATTTGTAAAATCCACAGTCCCTCTTTAATATTCGTGCTAAAGTATATCGGACGATTCAGATCTAAACTCAAAATTTGAGTTTTTTTAGGTGGTATGAATTCTGTCATTTTTCGTTGTGGAGTTTCATAAATTCAGATGGCAAGGTATCAAATCTTTTTAGGTTAGAATCGTTAGATCTAAATTATTTAACATAAGTTTATACGAATTAAGAATCAGTATTTGATATAGTGATAAAGACAATATCTTTTCATGTGGTAGGTCTTAATATGTTCTTGTAAATGCTAATCTAGTGCCAAATCTCCAACTTTATGAAAGAAAAAATACACGGATTTTAAAGCACTGTATTTATTAAAATAAGTTTAAAGAAAAAAATTGATGCAATTTCAGTGTTGTAAAAAATGGTTGTTTAGACTAATTAGTCATTGATGGCGTTCAAATTGTCACGTATTTTCTTAACTAATCGACCAATTATTTCTAATTATTCTCATATAATCACTTGACGGTATGATGCACATTCGACGAGCACATACTGTTATTTACAACACTGCTAAACTTTGACTAAACTTTTTGACTAAGTACGGAGTATTCATTGGAGTTTCGTGACCCATCGTTAGTTTAGTATAGATTTTTCGGCTCTATTATGATTTCTGAATACTCCTGCTATTTTGTACAATAATAGATTATGAAATACATTTCAGTATTTAAAAAAAAACACTTTTACAATCATAATAATAATAAACTAAAAGGTTAATATTTATATTATTCTCTTTTCAACACTTCTCATAATACACAAATTAAGGATGTATTTGCAAATAATTTGTGTGATATTTGCACCTAATAAATAATACACATACACATTCATATGGTTGAACAGGAACGTTTTTTTAGTCACCTCGAAGTCGAAGTGATATTTTTCTAAAGAAGAAGAAAAAGACATCAACAAATTATGCTGCTTCCCGGGTCAAAATGCAAAAAGACAACTAACTAGGACAACCCATCAAATTATTATGAAAATAAAAATAATAAATAGTTACATTAATTTTCTCCACAGTTGAAATAAATTATTTATCAAATTCGATGTAATTTAAAAGTCCATCAGCATCCATCAAAATATTTGAAGAAGTAACAAATTAATTATATATATTGACATTAATTTGCTTGATAGCCAAACGATTTTTAAACAAATAGGATGGATTATAAATCCTTTCGGATTTCGGAATAGCACTATTTCCGGTTTGTCGGACGGGTGCACGAGGAACGTGGTAGGTAACTAGGTATAAGGTTAGATTGGAATATTGGATCAATCTCTGATTAATTCTACCAGTCAAACAAATCCTAGTTATTGTTATTGACCAAAATTAAAGTTGATGAAGATTTTTTAACAGAGTAGATTTAGCTTCATACAGCGCATGAATCCCCTGAAACGCTGTTCTGATTCTCGAGTCCTTGTGCTGCATCAAAACTAAAGCTACTCTGTTAATATTTATTTTTAGCCAACTCACCACCGAGCCCGCTTCCTCTGAGGTAACAGAATATTTGAGTTTAGATCTGGACCGTCCAATCAGAATTGGGGCCAATGCAATCCGAGGTTATATGCACAGGATCCTTCAATATTAGTGCTAAACAGATCGAATGGTCCAGATCTAAAGGCACAATTTCTGTTACCTCAGGTGATATAAATTCGCTCAAACTACCGCGTTCTCCTCCTCCTCCCTCCTACTCTTTGATTGTCCACCTACCCCTTTAATAAAGAAACTTTCTTTTATAACCTTTTAACTAAATAAAAATGGCCTTCATTAATTATTAGGCTCTTTCTTTTCCTTTTGCGAACCTAACATCCATCACCTAACCAACTAAAACTAAATTCCATTCCATTCCTGCTCACTTCTCAGTTCTCACCATGGCAGCGATCTCTCGCTGTCTGGCCAATGGATCACTCTCCCTATTGTCTCCACCAAACAAGCATCAGAGATCAAGACTTCGGATCCTGTCCGCTGTAGTCAGATCATCATCATCTACTGATTCAAATAAGCTAAAGTGGAACTCAGGCAGCTTGAGTCTAGAAGAGAGGTGGAGGTGGAGGGATCTTAGAAGAAGAGAAGATGAAGGGAGGAGAAAGAGAAAGGAAACTGGAAAGATCCAGTGCAGTGCAGGATTGGAGGGGATCGGAGGAAGGGTGGCGCGTGAAAGAGGCGGCGGCGTGGCAATATCGGAGAGGACAAAGGTGGTGGCGATGATGGCGCTGGTGATGTTGCTCTGTAACGCAGACCGTGTGGTCATGTCTGTGGCCGTGGTGCCACTCGCTGCACAGTACGGCTGGTCCAGTTCCTTCGTAGGGATAGTACAGGTTTGTTTGTATGAACCTTTTCTGAATCTGAATCCAAATCCTCTGTCGTTACAATTCACAATTCTAATTGGTTGGTTGGGTCTGACATGTGGGCTCATATATATTAGTTACTGTTGGGAGCTAAATTTTGTTTGCTTGGTCAGACTGTCAGACTCAGACACACGGCACCTACTCTGTTTTTATTTTATCTCGTTCGTCAGCTAGTTGCATGACACTTTTTTAATTGCTGCTTAAAAACTCCCCATTTAAATATATATCCACCTTCAACTAATATATATGACCATTCAGACTATTCCAACTTAAATTACGTTTTCAAAATTCTCAACTGACTTTGTTTAATTTTTATACTCATTATTTGAACTTTTTTAAAATGCATATTAGTTTATCTAAACAAAAATGCATATTATTAATTGTTTTAATTTTCTCTAATTGTTCCAACTATTCTTAAAAGAATACTCATATGAACAAAATGAACTGTCGCCTTAATCGAAATAAATGCTTGTCTATTCATACTCATAGGATAAGGACTATGAAAGTAACTAATAATTATAATAATCTTTGTTCACTTATTTTTTGAATTAGTTGTTGCACCTTAATTATGTCAATGGTTCTGGATAACCATTAGGCTCTATTTTAGACATGGAATTATGAATAAATTGATAAGAAGATAATATATATCTTCTTAAATTATGTTTGACAGAAGAATAAAAAATAATAAAATTTCCATCCTTTATATATTACCGAATATATCCTCAAGAATATAATCGTTTTTTTTTTTATCTCCACTTTCTCATCTCCAGGTTTATAAAAATAGCCAAATGAAAATTGTTATTTGCCTCTAAACCTCTATATACCCAGTTGTTAGTGACTCAGTGTTGTACAAAATTTAGCCTACGGGCAATTTGTCCAAAAAAAAAAAAAAAAAGTGTTGTAAATTTTTTTTTGTGCACTTGACGGACAGAGAATATCGGCAAATAAGTAATTATCATGCTGGCAATTGATTGATGTCTGCAAACAATCTTTCGTTTCTATTAATGCGTACAAATATTATGCGATACTGGTATGTTCAAATGAAAACTTGATATAGTTCATGAAAGTAAATATTATGCATCATAGTCATATTTAAAATTTCGGTGATTATGTAGATTATGATAATTATTTAGAAAAACAATTAGCAGCATTAGCTACTGAATTTGGCGTTCAAAATATTGCATCATTATTCATAATTCAAATTATATTTTGGTAATTATGCAAAACATAGGACCTATTAATTGGAAATTGCTTAGTAATTGATCTCGAAGGCTGATTAATTATGTATAACCGCAAAACTGGTCTATAATTTTTCAAAAAAACATTTTGGAGATTTTTTTTTGGAAGTTGGCTTATCTAAAATTATCTTGAAGTATCTTCAGAAATTTTTATTTTCAGAAAGATGAATGTTTTGTGTCGTTGTTATAGAAGAAACTTTTAGACATTTTTAAGGATAAATTATTGATTCAGCTTCTTAGAATTTGCACATTAAACATATTTTGTGACTCAAGATCGAGATGTGCATACAAATTTGAAGTAATCAAAATAATAATTCAGTTTCTTAGAAATGTCTAAAGAAATCGAATTAATGATATTGTTCTTCCGGTGTATTGAAAATAGTTTCCATCTTTCTCCTTTCTGACAAATATTTAATATATCTTAAAAAAAAATTGAGCTCTGTTTCCGAAACATTTTTCCATTTTTTATTAAGTGACAACTGACAAACACATATTTCCTTTGTTGCCAACCTATGCAATAAAGAATAAACAGGAGTAATTTGAGAAATCTCAATCAATTGAATCAGGATTCAGGAGCTCATACATTTAAAACATGACTAGTTTGTTGTGCTATTGAAGTACATTAAAGGTCACATAATTATCAGTTAAAATTAAGATTATATAAAAGTTTTGAGATTTTCATTTATAATTAATTTGGAATGTCAATACAGTCATCATTTCTATGGGGGTATGTGATATCGTCCATGGTGGGAGGAACCCTGGCCGACCGGTACGGAGGGAAGCGTATGATGGCAGGTGCTGCTGCACTTTGGTCACTTGCCACATTTCTCACACCATGGGCAGCTCATCAATCCACGGCAGCGCTACTTGCGGTGCGCGCGCTTTTTGGCCTTGCCGAAGGGGTTGCCTTCCCTACAATGAGCACCTTCTTGCCCAGGTAATTAACTAACTAATTCCTTTTCTTGTTTCATTTCCTTGTTTCAGTTTGAGCAAAAATTTCAGACTTGTTGACTGGTGGCAAAACATAGGGAAAATTTGGAGTAATTTAAAAATGTTTCATAATATGATTTCAATACAATAAACCAATCAATGCTTTAATTTAAGGATCTTGTTCCATTTCAGTTGCCTTAAGTATGAAAACAGTTGTGATTTTTTTAAAAAAAAAAAACACAGTCAATTACAAAAATTGCAACTAAGTTCCCTTGCTCTCCCTTGACCCAATACAATAGTCATCCATTTTGTGCAGGTGGTTCCCTACGCATGAACGTGCCACTGCCGTGGGCTTATCAATGGCCGGTTTTCACCTAGGAAATGTAATAAGTTTCCTGGCGACACCGATCATAATGTCGCACGTAGGTATCAATGGCACTTTTGCCGCCTTTGCATCCCTCGGTTATGCGTGGTTGTGCATCTGGCTGTTATTCATTTCAAACGAGCCTCATGATAACCCCCGCATTAGTCAAGCTGAGTTGCAGCTAATTCAAGCTGGGCGCACGGAACCGAAATCCAAATTAAACAAGTTTCCATCTCTTAAACTTCTGATGTCGAAGAAACCGATGTGGGCTATTGTTGTTGCTAATGTTGTCAATAATTGGGTATATTTGCTAACAGATCCTTTGACTCAATTTGTGCAAATCTTTTTCACCATTTTGATTCTTTTGATTTTAAGGCTGATGTCTTATGCATGAAATCGTTTGTGATCTGAAAACTAATTGTTACCATGTTTTATTTTACAGGGTTACTTTGTGCTTCTTTCATGGATGCCTGTATACTTTAAAACTGTGAGAATCAAAATGCTCATCTTATCGCTCTCAAGATTAAATAACTCATGTATTTATTTTGATAAATATGTGACTTTGTATTATTTTTTGCTATAGGTTTATGATGTGAACCTAAAGCAGGCAGCATGGTTCAGTGCCATACCATGGGCAGTCATGGCCTTGTCAGGTTATGTGGCAGGAGCCTCAGCAGATTTCCTTATCAAATCTGGCGTCTCTGTAACACGAGTTCGCAAAATTGTTCAAGTAAATATTTGTTTCTTTCAAGAAAACCGAAATAAAAGTATTATTGCCATTATTATATATTACTAAAATGAGCTTAAGTGACAGTTGGGTCCCGTTTCTGTGTGTTTCAGTCAATTGGTTTTATGGGGCCTGGTGTTTCCCTGTTGTGTTTAAGTTTTGCGAAAACACCGGCGGTGGCAGCGCTACTCATGACTATAGCCTTGAGTTTGAGTTCGTTCAGCCAGGCCGGATACTTCTGTAATGTACAAGTGAGTGCATCTTGTCCTCTAAATTCTCTCTTCTCTAGCTTACTTCCATCTAAGGGGGAATTTCATGTCCTCTTTTCTCTACATTTTAAGAACTCACAAGTTTATTTAATTTAATAACTTTTTTTTATTAAAACTAATTTTAAATTTATTAAGTACCCATTTTATCCTTTATTTAAAATAAAATATGTGGTCATCAGTTTTCGAGGATCATTTATCTACTTGTGATGCATACATAGTCGCATCCTGGTATATGCTTGTGTGTGTGTCACAAGTAAGTAAATGAATAATTTATTCTCAAAACCGACCAATTAAAAGACTAAATAGTTCTCTAAAACATGTTGCATTTTTTATTTATTTTTAAATAAAGGTAAAATAGGTGCTTTATAAATTTAAAAGTAGTTTTAATAAAAAAAAGTCAATAATTTAGATCAATTTGTAAGTTTATAAAATTTAGAAGAGCAAATACGATATTGTCTTTGTACTATCATGAACTTTAGAGGGAGAAATAAGCAATTTTGAGGTTTTAGAGGGGTATACATAAAATTCCCCCTCCATCAAATTGAAATTGACAGTAAATTATCGTCCTTGTATAACTAACTAGTGTATTAATATTATGACTAAAAATAAATGATAACCTACTAATCATTTGACAATTGCTATCTCTGAGCAGGATGTTGCTCCTAAATATGCGGGTACTTTGCACGGTATGTTCAAACTGTAATTCACTAAATTGGTTTATATGTTTTTATTGCTAATTTTGATTCTGGTAAATGTTTCTGATGTTATTGTATTTGTCATGAACAGGAATGACAAATGGAATTGGTACAGTTGCTGCTATAATAAGCACAATCGGTACCGGATATTTTGTACAGTGGCTAGGATCATTCCAAGCTTTTTTAACACTTACTGCGGTTTTATACTTCAGTGCAACTGTATACTACAATCTCTATGCCACTGGAGACCTCATTTTCGATTGAGATTCATTCTTTCATTACTATTTCGTTTTTAAGACTAGATTATATTAATCCATCCCTCGCAAGGGGAGGAGTTAATTAAGTAAATAATAATTCCTCATACTGTATTTTTTTTAATTATCCGAGCATTAAATAGCTTTTTATTTATTGGTGAATGGTGGCTCACTGAATTTATTGCAATAGCAGTAGAGGAAAATTTTGGTTGGTGCAGGATTGAATACGGTTCTCCAAATCTAATAAAAAAGCTATTATATCTTTTAACCATATTCATTTTCTCGTGAGTCCTGATTTGCTGTTTAGGTACTTTCATTCGAAATAAATAGGCGATCCAATGTGACTTATATTTTTTCGTGTCTTATATTATATGTCTGCTGACAGTAGAAATTTAAATAGGAGAAAACTAAATTATAAAATATATAATATCTGAAAAAACAAAAATAAAGAGACTACTAGAAATTAAACCTGAGACTTCACAAACATCAAATGAATTTCTAACCACTATATTACAAACACACATTTGTCATTTTAGTAGAGACTAGACTATATACAAACTTAAAAAAAAAACAAAAATTAAATTAAATTTTCCTATACATGATTAATATTTTTAAAATCATGAGGGTGGATTAGCACCTCTTGACGTACCCATAGATCCGCCTCTGGATGCAGGTCTTGCTTGTAAGAAAATTGGCAGATCAAAACTCCCACCAAGGGGTGTTAATGATATTCTTTTATCCGTTTATCCGATTCGTAGTGTATTCAATAAGAAATATTATTTTTCAAGTTAACTATCGGATGTGTATGGATAATAATTTTACTTCATTAACTCATAAGGTAAGAATATGAGTAAGAGTTATTTCATACTCATTACTCCATAAGATAATTAATAAATACAAAATTATGTTTAAATACTTGTTTTATTTGTACATATAATTATATAATATTATTATTAAATTGATTTATACAACATTTTATAAAATTTTTTTATCTAGTAATGTATGATAAAATTGATTTATTCAACATTTATATAGTTCTTTAAATTATTAATTTATAAGAAAATTAATCTCTACAATATTTTATTTAATTATTAATTTATATCTTTTAAAATAATGGGATAAAAAAAATATAAATGGAATATAAAGCTATATATTTTTTTTTATATTTAGTGATATTAAATAAATGTATTTAATATATATTTATTTATTATATTTTTTGATTAAAATATATATACTAATAATTTATTCGACAATTATCGTTATTCGGATCCATTATCTTAAGAAGGTAGAATATAAGTAAAATAATATTTAATGATAAAAATAAAATAGAGATTAAGACTAATTTTATATAAGTATGAATATTAAAAATAGTTTGATCGAACGCGTAGTGTATCCGACCATGTCATTGTCAGCTGCTCGAATTTGTGTATTCCATTTTCCATATCGTAATCCAAATATTTATTGCTCTGCTCGAGAATCCAGCTGTAGTGTAGGCACTAGGCAGCAAAGCTGAATGAATTCGAAGAAAAGAAATAGAAATAGCCACCTCTTACCTAAGAGGCTAAGACTAAGACTAAGAGGAGGAACTTTACTTAAAAATTAAGGATCGCTTGAGAAGGAACCAGAGAAATTAATTAGTGTTATTTTTCAATTACTGCGAATAACACGTTACTTGGTGACCACTGACCTAACTAACGAGAAATAAATTTATATACATGGAAAAACAGCTGCAATACACACACACCATTTGCATTTAAATTATATATAGATAATTTGACTTTTCAGCCAAGATAAAATTAAAAGAAAATGTCAAGCCATACCCAATTACCCATACGGGAAAAAGAAAGTTTTAAATGCTTAATTACATCGATGTTGATTGGAGAGCATATAAAGAGACCAATGAAATTTGGGGATTGCTGAAGGAGAATAAATTTGAGGGTATGCACTATGCATATTGGACGAAGCCACAGTGTGATGGCTGACTATTTAGCCAAGGGGCCGGGGCCCGGGGGCAGTGCACTCATGCACTGGAACTGGAAGAAGGTTATACTGGAATACTGGAATACTGGAATACTGGATACATGTTTTGCAAAGAATGAATTTGTCTCGCTTTCGCATTGGACAAGTCACCCTAAAATTTGTATTCAATTGCCATGTTGAACACCGCAACCATATGGTCCAGTAGACCGAGTCCATTGACGTGTTCATTTCATTGACCATGAAGCCCCCCCATTACTATAAAAACAAAACTAATCATTCATTCTAGTAAACCTTCTAACATGCCAAAAAAATATAATAAAATGCACACCTCTCGAATTTGAAAAAAAAAAAGGGGATAAATTAAGAACAGGTATACGCCTCAGGAATCTTTAAATTACGTATGTTCCCTATTAAAATTCATAATATCATATTGACCCTTCTAAATTTTAAAAATGCACAAACTCACCCTATTTATTGTGTGTGTGTGTGTATTTTATTAAAATTCATTTTAAAACGTATAAAGTTCTCATTTACTATTTTATAAAAATAAAATAAAAAATATATATATAGCAGGTGTAAAATTCCTAATTCGTCAGTTTGTGAGGACAAATATTTATTTCTCTACTTGTACAGTATGCACAAGGACATTTAGATATACTTATGTATATGCATAACAAGTAGAAAAATGAATCATTTGTCCTCACAAACCGAACAATTAGAAGACGGAATACATCTTACACATACTATATATTATTATTATTATTTTTTTTATAACGGGTAAAAAATAAGGTTTATAAATTTCAAATGAGTTTTAATAAAAAAAACAATATATTAGATAAACTTGTGAGTTTTGAAAATTGAAAATTGAAAATATGATATTATGAATTTTAAAAGAACAAGTAAGTAATTACGAGATTTTTAAGGGATATACGTGAAATTCCATTAATTGAGGTAGCGGAGCCTATCCTGGCAAATGGCATTTAAGCAGTCTTCTCCCCTACCCCTACTCGTGCCATAATGAGGCAAAGAAAGCAGCAATTAATTTACAAGACCTCCAACTCCATTTGCGACTTGACATGAAGAAAAGAAGCAACACGACTTCTAGCTATAGTGCTACTGGTACTGGTAGCGAGGATAACTCTGGTACCAGCCACCACGGGCTGTACCAGTCCAGTGTTTCCAGAAATTCCACTTATACCGAGAGGTCCAATTATACAGCTGCATCGGTACAATCTCATCGGACCAAGTCTAGAGTAAAGAACAAATCTTTTCCCAGATCATTGACCGTTGTCTTCTCTTCATGCTTCATCCCCAGAGGCGGTAATACAAAAGGAGATGATGATTATGATGATGATGCCATGGTTGAGGAGTCTGATGCTTCTTTTTCTTCCAGTAAGTTCAAATTTTTTCTTTGTTGTTTCAGGAATTATGTTACATGTAGTGGTGATTGGAAAGCATAGGGAATAAACTGAGACTGTTCGCTGGTTTGGTGCATGTGTGTCTTTTTAGTTAATAGATCAAAAATAGGCATTAGATTTCTTAGAAAATCATAAGTAGAAATTGGGGAGGTAGAAGATTATATGCGAGATATTAACATAAAAGAAGAGTTTTAGCTGTTAATAGGCATCATTTTTTTTAATTTAAGAGCAATCTTCAACTGTCTGTTTTTAGGAACTTTTCTCTAATTTTAATTTTCCCCCAATACCAATCCCAATCCCAATCCCAATCCCAATTCAATATTTTTATGATTGATTTTCTTTTCATTCATCGTGCCTTGTTTTATAAAATTAATGGGAGGTTCCCTTTTATCTTTTATCCTATGCATTTGCACATGATTCTTAAGCTTTCTTATTTCTCACCATCCATCAAAATTACAGTTTCAAAAAAATCAATAGGAAGCAATAGTAGTGCTTCCCAGTTTAGACGAAGAGATTCTGAAGGCAATATTTCTCTACGGGAACTACCAACACAATTCTCCATCAGAGATATTTATAGGGCTACTGCTAATTTCAGTACTGAAAACAAAATCGGTCAAGGAGGTTTTGGTAGCGTCTACAAGGGGAAACTCAGAAATGGTTCTCTCATTGCCATTAAGCGTGCAAAAAAGGTAACAACAAAAGTTACACTCTTAATCTTAATTTGAGAACAAAAACCAGCTTTGGAAATTGGAACGGCATTGATCCTGCCTTCCGAACTGTCACGGTATCATCATTTAGGAACAGAATTGTAAGTACTTATCCCACAAATTGGTCCATATTATGGATCAGTATCTCCATTTTTAAATTTTAAATAGTCAAACTGTTCAGCATGATCTCTATATGAAAAATATACTTGTAGATCAAATTTTACACTTTTTAGAATCTTTTTACTATTATTTTTAGATAGGTAGAAAATCACTTGATATAAAAGATTTTAGACCGCTCAAAAGCAGTGATATTCTACTTATCTAAAAAAATAGTAAAAAAATTCTGAAAATGTAAAGTTTAGTCTGCAAGTACATTTTCTATTGAGATCATTTTGAATAATTCAGATCGACTGTTTGGACTTTGAAAATGATAATATCGATCCATAGTACGGACCAATATTCGCTATGCATAGTACTCACTCTTGAGATAAAACATGTATAGTTGCAGTCCTGAAACTGTTGTTTATTTTTTATGATAAACTAATATTTGTACAATCCATAGATGTGAATGAAATATTAAATGTTTATACCAAATATGTTGAATTGGCAGAATATGTATGACAAGGAACTATCTGCAGAGTTCAGGAGTGAAATAGAGACACTTTCCAAAATTGAGCATTCCAACTTGGTCAGGTTTCTCGGCTACTTGGAGCACGAAGACGAGCGCCTAATTATGATTGAGTACGTCAATAATGGATCTCTGAGAGAACACCTTGATGGTAGAAACCATTTCCTCGACTCTTAACTTTCTTTTGGTCTGCAAAGAAATACTTTGTTTTTAAGTAATATTGTTGTTTAAGGTACTATTATGGATTTAAACATGAATGAAGAAAGAGAATCTCTAAATTGAGGAATAACAGCGGACAGTGGGTAATTGCAGGCATTCATGGAGATGTATTAGAGATTTTGCCGCGTCTCAACATAGCTACTGACATAGCTCATGCAGTTGCATATTTGCATGAATATGCAGGTTCTTGTTTCCTAATTTATATTCATCATACACAATACTTTTCTTATCAAACACTCACATCGTTACATTATTCACTATTCTTCTCTTACTTTTTGAAGGTTGGAAGGCAAAATTCCTTCCAATATAAATCCATAGTAATAATATAAAAAGGTTTACAATAAAAGAGCTTTACACAGAATAAAAGAAAAGAAAAGTAAAGGTCAATAACGAGAAGCAAGATCCAAATTTAATGTCGCATTCACTATTCTACATTATTCTTTTGACTTCTGAAGAAGATTTTATGCATGCTTGCTCTTATTCAACTGGTTTTGGACCACCAAAAAGTTGATTTGTTATAAGGGCCTTGTGCATCTAAAAGAAATCAAGAAAACTACTGGATAATAGTTTTCTGAGATCAATAAAAAAAAGCGGCTATTTTCTGAACACTTGTTATATTCAATTTATATGCAGATCACCCAATAATCCACCGCGACATAAAGGCTTCAAATATTCTTCTAACAGACACGCTTCGTGCCAAGGTGGCTGACTTTGGGTTCGCCCGATTGACACCTGATAACCCAGATGCCACTCATATATCGACCCAGGTTAAAGGAACTGCAGGATATGTGGATCCTGAGTACCTGCGCACGTACCAATTAACTGAAAAAAGCGATGTTTACTCCTTTGGGGTTCTTCTTGTAGAACTCGTAACTGGCCGCAGGCCTATTGAGCGTGGAAAAGACCAGAGTGAGAGAATGACTACCAAGTGGGTAAGAGGCTACTAACTGCTATGTTTCATTTTTCTTTCTTTTTTTTTTTTTGATAAAAATGATATCAAGTGTCGCTGCTTCCATAGTTTAGCTCGATAATAATAGAATTCGGATCACCCCAGATACCTGACTCAAACAAATTACAAACGGACGTTCTAGATTAGTTCTTTTAACTTGGCACGAATCTCAAAACAAACCCCCCTATAGTTTCCGTAGGCACCGGATTGACTTTGGCCCGGCTGGGATTAATCTGTGCCGTCCGTTTGTAATATGCTTGTGTCAGGTACCTGGTAGGATACAGATTCATAATAATACATTAGCACCTTCATGAATCCATCTTACACCTTGCTGAGTTCTAATTTTAATGTTCAAAGAATTGTAAGTAGGGAATTTGTGGGCAACAACTTAATGGCATCTAATTTATCTATCAATAAATATGAAAATTAGTGGAGCGAGGCCATGGTATTATGCATAGCCAGGTTAGTTTGTACTACGGATCAATATTTTTGTTTTTTAAGTTCAAATAGTTGACCTGAACCGTTCAATATGATTTTCATATGAAATGTACTTGCAATCTTGCATGCTATATTTTTGGAACTTCTTTTCTATTTTTTAGATGGGTAGAAAATCACTACTTTTGAGTGGTCAAGAATATTTACATCAAGTGACTTTCTACATATCTAAAAAAATAGTAAAAAATTCTAAAAATGTAAAATTTGATCTACAAGTACATTTTCATATGAATATCATGCTAAATGATTTCGATTGATTGTTTGAACTTTGAAAATAGAGATATTAATCCATAGTATAGATTAATATGCACTTTGCATAGTACTGTAGCCTCACTCAAATTGGTATTCTTTAATCTAGTTTCAACTATTTTGTTTTGAAAGTTTGGCCATTTCCTTTGTGATGCTGAGTCGGTTTTCTCGAAAATTTAGCATATTTCTCAAAGAAACATGCACATTAAATTACAAGAAGTTGTGCATTTCATATCACTTTGAGCACATAAATTATTACATATTTGACCCTCAAATATTTTCTACATCTCCATGTGGCCTTGTTAGTTGTAAAACCACCTTACCAGTTTATAATAAACATCATACTCGGTCGATTGGTTCATGTAAGTACCAAAGCAGACATTGTGGATTTGGAAAATAGAAATACTAATGGAGAAATATAATAAAATGACAAGAGTGAGGCTATGGTACTATGCATAGCGCACATTGGTCCATACCTTTGGATCAATATTTCCTTTTACAAAGTCCAAATAATTGATTTGAACCGTTCAACATGATCAACATATGAAAATGTACTTGTAGGTCAAATTTTTCATCTTTTAGAATTCTTTTACTATTTTTCTAGATAGGTAGAAAATCACTTGATTTAAAAATTCTAGACCATTCAAAAGTAGTGATTTTGTACCTATCTAAAAAATAGTAAAAGAATTCTAAAAAATGTAAAATTGTCTGCAAGTACATTTTTATACGGAGATATCCGTGTGAACTTTGAAAATAAAAATACTGATCCAAAATATGGACCAATGTGCGCTATGGATAGTACCATAGCCTCGCACAAATGACAAAATAATATCTTCAAGTTATTGAATGAACTTCAATTTTTAACACAGGCAATAAAAAAATACAAGGAAGGGGACGTGGTTATAGCAATGGATGCAAAACTAAGGCGGAGCCCGGCATCGGTGGCAGCGGTGGATAAGATGATGAAGCTAGCAGACGAGTGCCTTCATCCATCTAGAAAATCACGGCCATCCATGCGGAAATGTGCAGAGGATTTATGGGTCATCCGTCGAGACTTCCAACAGCAGCAGCAACAACAACAAAGAAAATCAGAATTTTCAGATAGTTCAAATAAAAATATCACGAGTTCGCTCAAGGAATCCTTTCCAGGATTGAGGGAGGATTGATTTTAATTTTTATGATGGGGATGGGATCCCAAATTTGATATGTATATTTTGCCTTTTTTTGCCTTTTTTTCTTCTTCGGTGTGCAGTGATATACTGACAGGATAGATTGAATGCTGTTCTTACTTTTCTTGTTTTATGAAAACAGATTTGTAAATTTTAGATCAGAGTGGCAAGTGTACGAATTTTGCATGATATCATTATTAGAAGAAAAACAATCAGTATAACAGAATCCAGGTTGCACCTTATAGCAACAGAATCGAAGTCTAATAGGCTGTTACCAGTTGGTTAGCAATATGCCAATATTGTTAGGATTGATTAACTAGTCAAAGCAGGTGGTTAGAGAGGTTAACAGAAGTTGTTAGTTTGTTAACAAATCTAAGTATAGGATGAGCTAAATGAAATACCATTTGTTTCTAATTAATTTTCTTCTTTTCCACTGTTTACACATGGAAGTCCCACGGTCCAATTGCCAAATAGAAATGAATCTGATTTTGATTTTGAAACTTTACATTCGGGTTCTTTAACTTTGTTATATTATTATAGGAGGGCTTATACATGTAAAATAAATAAATTAGTATAGTTTTTATATACTTAACTTTGTTATATTATTATAGGGGGCTTGTAAAAAAAACAAATTAGTATGATTTTTATGTACTTAACTTTGTTATATTATTATAGGGGGCATGTAAAACAAACAAATCAGTATGGTTTCTATATACTTAGTAATACAAATTTTTAAATTTTGGGTGGCTTAGCACTCCAGCTATAACTATTGTAACACCCGATAATTTCAATAATTTTTCTTCAATTTATTTTGGATGATTTTATAATATTTTAAATCTAAACGTTATATAAGTAAAAAGCTTAAACTCTAAAAAAAAGAGTGAGGTGGCAAACAATTGACACGCGGCTGCAGGGTATACCCCTAAACCCTTTTGGACCCATCGTAATTAAAACCTCTCTCTAAACTCAAGAGAAATAAAAAATGAAGGAAACCGAAAACTAAAAAGAGAAAAAAAAATGAGAAAATAGATGAAATAGTTTGTTCAAGATTGTGATTTTTATTTAATTGGAATTCTGACCACGTCGCGTTGATTATGAACAATTATTGTAACTTGAATTGGATTTTTGGATTGATCGCTAGTAGGTAACCAGATTTCTCTATAATCTATGTTTTTTATTTGATTGCTTAAATTGAATTTTGATTGGGTAATCGGATTATGATATTATATTTAACTGAAATATGAGGTCTAGATACTGAAATTGTTTTTAATGGAATGAAATACTGAGAATCACTTGTTTAAGGGATTCCACCTGGAATAAAACTGTTGTTATTGAAAATCAAGACCCAATTGATATTATCGGTTAAATATGCATACATTATTTGATATTTAATTGTGCAGATTAATCCAATCATATTGAAATGATTGTTTATTGTTATTAAGTTAATTATTGAGAAACTGTGTCGTTAAATGACTGGTTATTCGGTTTTGTAGCTGACTCCGTATTGTTTCTGTTTGTTATTTTGCTTGCGACGTAGGTTGACGAGACGAAAGATGAATGCGAGGATATCTCTCTTGTCGCAACTCCCGACCTGGCGGCGAGGGTCGTGACAACTATGGTCCGCCCCTGTTGCCACCCTACCTCTACCAAATCGATCACTACAGAACCAGTCACACACATTACCATTCTCCTCTCTACTAAACTCGATCGCACAAAAAATCACAAATCGATCCAATCGTTGACAGATTCAGTTTAGCACAATACCTTGATGCAGCATCGCCACTGCGACATCCCCAGCCAAGCAAATTGAGGTTGGAGGACAATCTATTTTGAATCCGGCCTTTCTACATTCCAGGCAGTGAAGTTGTGAGAAAGTGTTTTTGTGATTTTGCTGATGAAATTAAGTCTGTTGTTTAAAGTAACAAATTAATTAATTACGGGTACTTGCCGCAATATCCTTTAATTTAATTAGTCTTGATGAAAGTGAAACTAGCTTAATTGGGTCCTTAATTTGGGCTTTGACACTATGGTAGTATGGTTAAGACTTAAGTTAAGAGCATACATAGACGGACTCATATTAGAATAGGCAGACGAGATTTTGATCGCTAACATTAACATCACCATTATTGTGGGGCCCAATGCCCTGAAAAAAATACAGATTACAAGATTGCGACACGGTAAATTTGACGGTCAGTACAGGGGCTGCACTTTTAGGTAGGTGCGGGGGACTCCGCCTGGATTTTCAGCGGCTATTTCTTTCTTTGTGCTGTGCTATCAACTATCAACTATCAACTAAGTTCAAATACGTTCAAATACGTTCTCCACAAATCTCAAAGCTCAAATAATACTGCCCCCCCCCCCACGTTCCCCCAAATAAGCACCGGACATGTCGGTCACGTAAAAATTGATATATCTCAGAGGATACGCACCCGGAGATTCGGTTTTATTGAAGACATAAATGAGATTGACCTAATAGTTTCATTACTAATTTCACACAACATCCATAGTGTATAAAATTAATAAGAACAAACTAATGTATTAGTTTGGTTCTATTAATTTCTAACTAAAATTTTACACTAGTTTATATTTTATAAACTAAATTCACAGCATTTAGTAGAACTCATTTGATCCTAGATTTTTTTAATTTTCCAATTTTTGAAATCTACTGAGACCGAGTCAATAGATAGTTATAATTCAATAAGACTGAATCAGGTTCATAATCAAACACGGTTAGAATATTATTTGAATAGTAAAAATAAAATACTGGATAAGTAATATTATTTAAATGGGTTTCATAGACTTGTACGTGGAGCCAGTATCATACGGGATTAAAATAAAGAAAAATGGTGGAGTTAGCAAATTATTTGTTGATATTATATGAACGTTACGCTGATTTTATGCAATTTAAAAGAACTTGTATTCTGATATTAATCAAGCGCATGTATATATACTGATAAAATTAAAGAACATATATGCTGATTTTATGCAATCTAAAAGAGTCTATATATATCTTTCAAAAAAAAAAAGAGAGTCTATATATGTTGATTTTAACAAAGTAAATGTATGCTGATTAAATAAATAACACGTAAGTTGAATTTAATTATTTGATGCATACAGATTTTTTAGGGAATGTGATCATCTTAACAATATTTTCTATAAAAATAAATTAACATTATAAAAGAGTTTTTAGTTTTATAGATTACTTTATATGTAATGTATCTATCATGGATATAGAGCAGAATTAGGTGTATCGATATATATTCAGTGTTGTTTACATGAAAATTTATAATATTTTGAATTCATTGAGTATAAAATCAAGCAGTTAAAAGATGATGAAAAATGTATGCCTCAAAATAACATAATTTTTTTACTATTTGATTTTATACTAAATTAAATCGAAAATAATTACTATTGAATGTAAATACATAACTCGTGCAATAAATAAGTGAATTTATCGTTTGAATCTAATTCGATAGCTTTTAAAATTAGTATCACTTAAAAAAATAATAAGTTTAGAAACATTCTATTTCATATTTTTCGAGAAATTAGCATATTTAGAAGGGTAAGATATTTTGACCTTTAACATGTAATTTTAGTATTAAAAAAAACATGTAATTTTAGTATTTATTATATACTCTGTTTATCTTTATGGAACATTGCAGCGTCAATATTTTGACCTTTAACATGTAATTATCATATCTTACCTCACTTCACTATCAAACGTTAATATTTTAAAATTGAGATAAGTAATTTAAAACAAGTAGATGTAGATCAAACAAGTGGAGAAGAAAAGACACAAAAAATCTCTCCTTGAGACGCATTTGAGGAGGGCTATAAAGAAGATACAATACGAGTAGAATTAGGGTGATTCTAAGAGTATCAAATTCTTTTGTACTTTTAACTCTAAAATTTATTGGATTAACTTCGAAAAATGAATCTAAACTGTTGAAATTTTTTTACCTTACGAGTGATGCGTTTACATGTGAAAATTTTAAAGTTTTGAATTAATTTAGTATAAAGTCAAGTGGTCAAAATTAGAAGGTTTCTAAATTAATTTTAATGCATTCATTTTTTGAAAGACTTTTGACCACTTGACTTTATACTAAATTAATTCGAAGCTTTAAAATTTTCAGATGTAGACTCATCACTCGTAAGGTAGAAAGATTTCAACAGTTTGGATTCATCGTTCAAAGTTAATCCAATAAATTTTAGAGTTAAGAATACAAAAGATTTGGTCGTTGGTACTCTACTCCTAGGAGCACCCTAGTTGTACTCGATACAATGATATTTCCTATTTATTTATTTTGAAAAGTTTCGTTCCTCCCTCTTTCTTGGAAAAATGCAATGAATACATTGTCAGGTACTCAAGTTGTTATTATTTTTCTTAAACGCGCCACAGTAAATCTGGATCTCACGACTCTCGTCGTTCGTTGTTTTCTTATTTTAACCATTTTATTTTGTATCGTCACCTTTTTTCCTGTCGTTTATTTCCATTTTCTCACTCTGTCGTTCTCGCGGCGCGCCACTCGTTTCTTTCACTCCGCTAAAAATATCTCATTCCTCTCCGAAAGCTTGTGTTTGATACTTTGATTCCTTCCCTCCCAAATCCTAAGTTCCTAACATAACAATAACAGCTCTTTATTAAATATTATCTTCTCGTAAAACTCGTCCCCCCGTTCAATCAATTAATAAAGCATCTCGGATCTCTCGTTCTCTCTTCACGGGACACTAGTGAGCACCTCTATCCCTTTTTCTTTTTCCCCTTCTTAGTTACTTTATCCCAATTGAATTCTCGCCTGCATTTTATCTTCTTACTTTAGTTCATGGCGAAGCCGGAGGAGGAGTCCAATGGCCAGCTCAAATTTGTCGGCGGTCATACGAAAGGTGAGGCAGTTCCATGCGCCAGGGAAGGCTCAGAGATTGCGTCCAACATCGTCTACCATGCACAGTATACTCCGCATTTCTACCCTCTCAGATTCGATTTAGAACATGCCTTCTATGCTGCTGCTCACAGTGTTCGGGACTACCTCGTTCAAGTAAGCCTTCATTTCTACCATTAAATGTACCAACTTAATTTCATTTTCAGATGCTGATGATTCAATTTCTCATTTGCTTTTCCAGAGATGGAACAGCACATACCTCAAATTCCACAAGGATGATCCTAAGCAGACCTATTATCTCTCAATGGAGTACCTTCAAGGACGTGCTTTAACCAATGCGATTGGAAATCTTGGTATAACTGATGGATATGCTGAAGCATTGAAGTCATTTGGGCATCAACTTGAAGATATCGTTGAGCAGGTAGCTTATGTTCGTCAATTTATATTGTTTTCTTAATTTTCGAATTAATCTATGGTGTTGTTTTGTTCATAATATCTCATTACTTAAATCAAGTTATACTGAATGGAAAAACAGTTCAAAAGTTGACCACCAAATTGGATATGTACTAACCAGAACCAAAGTTACTTAATCATTTTAGGATTTTAATTACTATCTTTTCTTCTTTCTATGACAGAGCTTACCATGTTGAATTTATGGACCTGAGAGAATTTTACATTTTGCTATATATTTAATGATTACTTGCATTTCATGCAAAACAACATCCATTGCATTGTGGATTGCAGGAGAAGGATGCAGCTTTAGGAAATGGAGGCTTGGGTAGGCTCGCATCATGCTTTCTTGATTCAATGGCAACCCTTAATTTGCCAGCTTGGGGATATGGCTTGCGTTACAGGTAAATTTTTCTTCTCTCTCTCTCTCTCTCTAATAGCTTTTTAACAGGAGGAGGTGATCAGCATTGGTTAATTTATTTATTGAATGTGACTTAGGTATGGTTTGTTCAAGCAACGGATTACAGCGGAGGGCCAGGAAGAAGTTGCTGAAGATTGGCTAGAGGTACCTTTTGCATTGTGGGCCCTTGTATTGTATTAAATCCTTTCTATCCCTTTTTTGTGCTAAGTCATTTTTTTTTTCTATGTTTAATTACAGAAATTCAGTCCATGGGAGATTGTCAGACATGACATAGTGTACCCAGTTAGGTTCTTTGGCCATGTTGAGATCAATCCTGACGGATCGTGAGTATAAAATTTCATTGATAAGTAGAATGTCATCCTAGGAAACAAAGATTTGAAGCTGTCTATAATATAATGTGTACTGAGAATTTCCCTCTTTCTATGGATATAAATCATATAATCACCCTCTATTGTATGTTGCGAGGTATGGAGGGGAATCCTGGTTCTGAATTGCGATATTTATTTTCTGTATATTTCCCTTCTGTAGGCGTAAATGGGTGGGTGGAGAATTATTGACTGCACTAGCATATGATGTGCCAATTCCTGGGTTTAATACAAAGAATACGAATAGTTTGCGCTTGTGGGAGGCAAAGGCTAGTGCTGAGGATTTTAATTTGTTTCTGTTCAATGATGGCAAATACGAGGATGCTGCTTATTTCCACTCTAGAGCTCAGCAGGTGTCTATACCATTTTTTAATTTGATTTAATTTTAGTTAATATTTTCAGTAGTTATATATTTTGTATCAAGCAATAGACCTGGAGTTTTGAAGCTTCGTGTTCCATTTCATAGCTTATTTTCCAATAAATACTCATTTTACTAACAAATGGCAACGGACTATGTATTTTAGATTTGTGCTGTTCTTTATCCTGGCGATTCTACTGAAAATGGGAAGATATTGCGCTTGAAACAACAGTTTTTCCTCTGCAGCGCATCATTGCAGGTTCTTAAATCTGTACTTCAGAATTCAGATATATTAACCCTGTAGAAAATAACTAGTTTGCAATTGATCTTTTCTTCTTAAAAGGCCTTTTGAATTTTGTTGAATTATGTTTTTCTGAAAATATTGTTAAAGTGAGTATATCTCTATCTGCAGGATATAATTTATAGGTTCAAGGAGAGGAGAGTTGCAGGTAATTGGAGCGACTTCCCCAGTAAGGTTGCTGTTCAGTTGAATGACACTCATCCAACTCTAGCAATTCCCGAGCTAATGCGCTTGTTCATGGATAATGAGGGACTTGGCTGGGACAATGCTTGGGATCTCACCACAAAGTAGCCTATTTCATGCTTCATTTAATTATTGTTTTATAGGTACATATGCAATGGAGTTAACATTTTTCTTTTCTTTTTTTATTATTGCAGGACTTTTGCATACACAAACCACACTGTACTCCCGGAAGCGCTGGAGAAATGGTCCCAAGACATAATTAGGAAGCTTCTGCCTCGTCATTTCGAAATTATTGAAGAAATTGATAAGAGGGTATTTATTACTATACCTAAATCTTACTATTGGTGTTCATGGTCCAATTTGATTAACTCTCTCTCTCTCTCTTCAGTTCAAGGAGATGATACATACTACTAGGAAGGATATGGCAGAAAAGCTATTGGGTATGCAGATTTTAGATAACTCGAATCCGCAAAAGCCTGTTGTGCGCATGGCAAATCTGTGTGTCATATCTTCCCATACGGTAAGCTTACCACTGCTAAAAGAGTCAAGTCTCATTCACTTATCACGGGTGATATGAAACGAAGATTGAAATTTAATCAATCTTAACAACTTTAATGTTTGTGGTAGGTGAATGGAGTTGCACAGTTGCACAGTGATATCCTGAAATCAGAGTTATTTGCAGATTACGTATCGATATGGCCGACCAAATTTCAGAATAAAACAAATGGTATCACACCTAGGAGGTGGTTGCTCTTCTGTAACCCTGAGCTTAGTCAGATTATCACAAAATGGCTTAAGACTGATGAATGGATCACTAATCTTGACCTCCTCACCGGCCTTCGTGAGGTATGCCTCTTCTTAATCCTTTCTTTTTTGTGCTCTTCTCAGAATTGCCTTTTTTTTGTTTCCTTTTGTTGTACCCATGGGAAACCATGTAGTTTGTACTCAGGTAAGATGAGAATTATTATTTGGAACACTATTTGCGATCTTCTCTGAGGAAATATAACATAATTATGTGTGGTTGGTTCTGTGTAAAAAAAAGAATTGAGGGTTGTTCAACATGAATGAGATAGTACGTAACCAATCCATTAGTTAGTTTTGTGCAACTTTTAGTATGATTTGACCTAACATTATTTATATCTAAGGCCTGCATGCCAGAACTATACTGATGTTATTGATAAATTCTTTCATAACAGTTTGCAGATAATGAAGATCTCCAAGAAGAGTGGGCACAAGCAAAGCTAGCTAGCAAAAAGCGGCTTGTGCAGTATGTTTATAATGCAACTGGTGTATCCATTGCCCTGGACAGTCTCTTTGATATACAGGTCAAGCGTATTCATGAGTATAAAAGACAGCTGCTTAATATATTGGGTGCTGTATATAGATACAAGAAGCTCAAGGTAATAATTTCCATTTTTTCGAGCACTAGTTTGTGAAGTTTTTTTTACTGTTCACATTTACTTCATTATATCTTGTCATTTATTTTTTTGTAAGTTTCACTGTAACAAAGTGTGACAATTCGATGAACTTATGTAGTTGTTCAGTGCAGTACTGCGCCACCCCATGTTTAGATTTTTAATCATGTATATTGAAATTTAATTGGGTGGTTGTTTTTTTTTTTTTAAGTTTTTACATAGTTTAGCCCCCCCCCTCATAAAATGGTAAAATACTAAATGTGTATCTGTAGCCTATTGGTTAGAATTCTACTTGGTGGTTGTGGATACTTGGGTTCAAAAAAATCTGCCGCTGGCTACCATGTTAGTAGTCTGGTACAAACCACCCTTGGCAATTTCAACGGCTGGTTTTGTTTCTAAATGGCCTGGTGAAATATTTGTAACTTGAGTAGGAAATGAGTGAGACAGAGAGGCAGAGCATGACTCCTCGTACTGTAATGTTTGGAGGAAAGGCATTTGCGACCTATACCAATGCAAAGCTCATTGTCAAGCTGGTCAATGATGTTGGTTCTATAGTAAACAACGACCCAGAAACCAACAAATACCTCAAGGTATCTGATTTAAATACCAGTTTTGTCTCTCTTATACCTAGCATTCCTGTAAAAACAGGTATCCTGATGACATCTGCAATGTGTATCAGGTTGTGTTCATTCCAAACTACAATGTATCTGTGGCAGAAGTGCTGATACCAGGTAGTGAACTGTCTCAGCACATCAGTACCGCTGGCATGGAGGCAAGTGGTACTAGCAATATGAAATTTGCTCTCAACGGCTGCCTTATAATTGGTACCTTGGATGGCGCAAATGTTGAAATTAGAGAGGAGATTGGAGAAGAGAACTTCTTTCTCTTTGGTGCCAAGGCTGATGAGGTTCCTCGTCTACGCAAAGAGAGAGAAATGGGAATGGTAAGTGCAAACTTCAGCCCTCCATTTGCTGCCCAAAAACTTAGTAAAGCTGAAATCATAAATGCAATAGTTCTGTTAGTAGTGAAAGGTTTTCTACCAGTATCATCAAAACACGAAAAATTTCTTTCAGATAAACAATCCAGAAGATAGCACCGCAAACCATTTCAAAAGTCAATTTATAATGGCCAGTAAGAGCCCCCATAGATTACCGCATATTTCTTAAAGAGCACCAATTCACATTAATACCCTCAGATTAGGTTTGTGATCTAATCAAGCTTGTTATAGCCAATAAATTATGTTGAAGTTAGTAGGAAAGCATTGCAACTAAGTTTCATTGTCCACTGGCCTCATGCACTAAGATATTAACATTTCTGCACAAAGCAAAAAGGCTTAGGATAAGTAGGTGCTGAAACAGAGTCATGGGCCCATGTAGCATACCTCGAATCATATTAATTCACCAGTTCCTACTACAGAATATACATCCTTCCTTAATAATACAGCTAACACCCAAAAAGCCCCTCCGGAATGAATAGGTTTTGCCAAGTGGTATATGATTTATATTTAGCATAATAAATATTTCCAAATACGTTTTAGGCAGGTCCCTAAAATTTCCACCACCATTTGGCAAGGATTGATTCATCATAAAAGATGTTTAAAGACCTGATACCATAATTGAGTAAAGCATATTATCTCTTTTTCCCATGTACCCCTTGTGAAACAAATCTACATCTAAGACTACCTAGCTTTTTTTTTTTTTTTTTTTAAATCTTGCAAGGCAACTTATACATAGCAAGGGTATATAATGGACAGCTGATTATAAAGTTGAGTAAAACTAGTCTCCCCCCAGTTTTGCAATTCCCCCCTCCATCAGCTAACAGCATCCAATCTTTAGTAAAAACATTTCTCCATGCAAAGGTACCCAAGATACTCAATTGGCAGCTAAAATGTCTGCAAATGTTCACTTCCATTAGTTTATTAGACTTGAAAGACACTATTTTACTTGGAAAAGTTAATTTTCATACTTGAAAGGCCCTGAAATCCATACAGAGCTCACTTGACAACCATGTATGATTCTGCTTTCAAAAATACGATTGTCTTTGTTTGTTCGTGAATTTAAATAAATTAGTTATGCATCCAAGTATAAGTAGAGGGTATGCATCCAGGTCCCAAGACATTAATATTATTTGTTTATTACTTAACCTGCATACGAGAGTTCTAACATTGTTGAGTTTCAATTAAATACAGTTTAAGCCAGACCCCCGTTTTGAAGAGGCGATAGAATATATAAAGGTTGGCACATTTGGTTCATATAACTATTCCGATCTCTTGAGCTCATTGGAGGGTGACTCAGGCTATGGACGAGGGGATTACTTCCTCGTTGGGTATGACTTCCCTGGCTATCTCGATACCCAGTCTCGGGTTGATGAAGCTTACAAGTAAGACGTAGAAAAAACTACTCTTTCCTTGCAGATCTTATCACAAAATACTTTTTCTTGTTGTGCTCCTGTAAATACTGAGATGATGAGGAGATTGTATACTTCTCAGGGGTGGATTCAGTGTGGATGAATGGGGGCCAATTGACCTTCATTTTCAAAATTTCTGTGCTTCTACATGATTTTATATACAGTTTAAAGTAAAATGTTATAGGTACTGTAAAATTGACCCCTATACTCAGCATGAAAAATTTATATTATTGACCCCCAATGTGCATTTGATCCCCATAACTTCAAAATCTGCCTCCACCCCTGTACTTCTGTCACCGTGCCTTGTGCTCTTGAGGTTCATAATAAATGGCTAAATTCCCCTGATCCTTTATTGTTCAATGGAAGAAAAAGCAGCTGTATCTTGGCTTATTGTAGATAAATTAGGAGCAAAAACAAAGGTGGGTGATTTTCTTGATTTAGTCTGGCATATGGTTCTTTTAGGGTATAAGAGATGCTGTGACATCTATATTTTTCAGGGTTGGCCAGCTTATTCAGGAAATCGGTCCTTTTTGAAACAGTCTATAATCCTTTTTGATGGCTGTGTCTTTGTTGTATTTTGATTGCAGGGACAGGAAGCGGTGGCTGAAGATGTCGATTTTAAGCACAGCTGGTAGTGGCAAGTTCAGCAGTGATCGCACAATTGCTCAGTATGCTAAAGAAATTTGGGGAATTCAGGAGTGTCGTGTTCCGTAATTTCTTCAATGAGTGCCGAACCTCAAGTGGAGAAGCTGTTAGCTCCTTGAGATTTTAAACCTCTGTTAGTATTTTGGTACCAATCTTATGCAATGGCATATAGTATGATAATAAAATAATGTGTCCATAGCTCTCAGTCACTGTTATAATAAATAATGTCGGCTGATGTAGCCGATACTAGCTTGTCAGCTTGTGTTAAAAACCATTTCATACTGAATTTCAGTGCTTAGTTTTGATGGAAGCCTGCCTTCATTCTGAAAAGACAAAATACAATACTGATCAGTGTTTATGCTGTACATTTTTTTTTTGTGAATACGTCTGTGAAAAGGTTCAGGAGAGGTGAAAACTATAATGTTCTTTTTATATTGGAAGCTCAAAATATGTTATTGTTCCATCAGGTGTACCTGACTAGCATTATAGCAGGGTTCACTATTTAATTTTAAAAAAATTCATCCCTATTAATTAATAATTTAACATGTATAAACTGAGTCTGCTTTGCTACCATAAAATTGATGTTCTGCTGCGCACTTCGTGAAGCTTTTCTATTAAAAGTAAACAATTTATATTACCGTTTAATTTTTTAAGGATAACATATTTTTCTAACTTGATTTGACAACCTACGCCCAATTTATAGACAGACATCACCTCCATTTTAGTTTACTACTTTTGTTTAGATGCAATCAAAATACATTTCGTTTTCTCCAATTGGCATTGGATTAAGGCTGCTTCACTAACTCAATATTTTATAATAGTTAGTGTATTACCATTTTTTTTTATTTCGGATTCAAATAATATTTACATTATTTTGAATAACACTCTTTTCACACTACTCGGGTTATCACCGTTTTCTATTCTCATATTAAATATTACTGTCACACTGATCCAAATGGCATTATTTTTGTGTACTATAATTTTTTACGATCCGATCACTCAATCCTCATCCATACCCCTCCATACCCCTCAATTCTCATATCAGAATTCTAAATAGTTAGCTATAGTTACGCAATATTTGCACTATAGTTTTTTCAGACCTCAAAATCTATAACACTATTAACCGCTTTTCTTTTATAATGATTCTAAATTTAAAATCTATAACACTATTAACCGCTTTTCTTTTATAATGATTCTAATTTTTTTACGATTCGATCACTCCTCAATCCTCATCCATACTCTTATGTTGCCACCGTTTTCTATTCTCATAATCATATTAAATATTACTGTCACACTAATTCAAATGGGGCTATTTAGCAAGGTTTTCTTAAATCTCTTTAAACTAAAGGAGTTTTCTACTTTTCTTTAGCTGTCTAATTCTGTCGAATATCAATTCTTTAGCACGGATTTAAATAACTTCTTTTAGCTTCTTTTTGTCTGGATCTTAATCCTTTATCCGGGTCTTAAGACAGCTCTACTCATTCCATTAGTTTTGTTAGCTATCACTCACATATTAAAACAACCGAACATCAGTTCCTTATGACTTAATTCTAGCACAGATTAAGAGGTGTTGCCGAACAGCCTCGATAGCATTATTTTTGTGTGCTATATTTTTTACGATCCGATCACTCCTCAATCCTCATCCGTACTATGTTACTCTAATACTTCATATATAATCCTGTACCGTATCCGATAGCTGTATCCATACAACATAATCAGTACCTAATGGTCTTCAACTAATAAGCTAATGAAAGTTATAGAATAAAGATATTGATACTGTTGTTTTAATTTCATGCAACATACGGACAATGGTCAAAACAGCATTACATAAAGAAATTTTTTACCCACTAATGACCGGCATTTTTTTCCATAACCAAAAAATTAAATAATATAATATTAATAACCGAATTTTGAAAAAAATTTCAATCCTAACCAGACCGCCCCCCCATTGGGCGGTCCAGAACCCCATCAGACCGCCCCCCCACTGGGCGGTCCAGACCCCAAGCAGACCGCCCCCCCACCCGGCGGTCTGCTTAATTTTTTTTTTCCTATATATACCCCTCTCCCCACACCCCATCAAACCAAACCCTAACACCCTCCCCCAGCCGCCGCCAGCCGCCGCCAGATCCGCCGTTCTTCGTGTCGAAACCGCCGGAAACCCCGTTTTGTCGTTCCGAAAGCGATATTTCACAGTTTCGTTGCATTTTCGACCCCTCTCCGCTTCCGTTTTCGGGTACGAAATTGTTTGGGAATTTTTATAAATTGTTTCGAATCGTTAGAAATTGTGGATTGAAATTGTTAGAAATTGTTTCGAATCGTTAGAAATTGTTGATTGAAATGGTTAGGAATTGTTTGATTGGATTTGTTAGAAATTGTTGATTGTAATTGTTATAAATATTAGAATTGTTAGAATTGTTTGATTGGGTTTGAATTGTTAGATATTATTTGATTGAAATGGTTAGAAATTGTTTGATTTGAATTGTTAGAAATTGTTGATTGGAATTGTTATAAATATTAGAATTGTTAGAATTGTTTGATTGGGTTTGAATTGTTAGATATTATTTTATTGAAATGGTTAGAAATTGTTTGATTTGAATCGTTAGAAATTGTTGATTGGAATTGTTATAAATATTAGAATTGTTAGAATTGTTTGATTGGGTTTGAATTGTTAGATATTATTTTATTGAAATGGTTAGAAATTGTTTGATTTGAATCGTTAGAAATTGTTGATTAGAATTGTTATAAATATTAGAATTGTTTGATTGGATTTGAATTGTTAGATATTATTTTATTGAAATGGTTAGAAATTGTTTGATTTGAATCGTTAGAAATTATTATTATTATTATTATTATTATTATTTTCTTATTATTCTTCTTATTTTAATAATAATAATAATTATTATTATAATAGTCATTTTATTATTATTGTTATTTTTTTATTATTATGGTTATTTTTTTTTTTTTTTTATTATTATTATTATTATTATTATTATTATTATTATTATTATTATAATTAAAATAAGAAAATAATAATAATTATTGTTATTATTGTTATTGTTATTATTATTATTGTTATTTTATTATAATAATAATAATAGTAAAACTTAATATTTTGAAATGTAGGATGACTAGATCTGGACGATCACGAGATACCTCAGACACCGCCGAGAGTTCGCATTCTCATGCCGATCCGAGTGGGAGCACAGAGACCATGCATGCGCAGGGTGTCACTGCAGATACATTCAGTCCCCTTCTATGGCTTCTCCACAGACGTCACCGTGTCTCACTTGCATCGGTAGAGGTACGTTGAGTAATTCGAAGAAAATGCAAACATTATGTTTCAAAACACATATATAACTTCATCTAAAACATTTATAAATGCGAGGATGAGACCATGTTGATGGTGCGGCACCGCATGCCCGAGGTAGCGTACGTGGCACATCCACCGATGGATCGTGCACTGATGAACCTTGGGTTGTACCGGCTAGGCACATTGGAACAACCAAGGAGAATTGACCGAGGCACTTATGTGCGGACTCGTGGAGAGATGGAGGCCTGAGACGCATTCATTCCATCTTCCTGTAGGAGAGATGACGGTGACTCTACGGGATATCGGTGCCTTATGGGGTCTGCGGATCGATGGAGATCCGGTAGGAGGTGTCTCGGATCATAAGAACCTCAAGCAATTGATCCCGGATCTGGCTGGGGACGCATGTGGAGGCAGTGGCAAAGAAGCTCAAACTGAGGGGTGAAGGAGGAGTGGAGCGTTTCTCCAGTTACTGCATTAGTCTTAGGGCTCTCCGGCAGTATGCCGCTGAGATTGCCATCACCCCCCAGACGGCTGATCCAGAGCGCGTCAGGAGGTAAGATTAAAATGCATTAATTAAATTAAAATTATTACTTAAAAATACATAGTTTTTTACGTTTTATTGAAACTGTAGGTACGTTAGAGCATTCGTGCTTGACTTATGTGGTAGCACGATGTTCGTCGATTCCAGTGGCGACTCGGTCCCGATCATGTTCCTCCAGCGGTTGGAGGAACTCGATAAAGCTGTCGCGATGGGACCGGGGGTGGAGCTGTGCTTGCCACCCTGTACAGAGTACTGTGTCACGCATGTCTGGTAAGTTTCCATCAATTAATGTGCTTTACGATTGTTTTTTATTTGATAATAATGAATACACTTATAAAATTTCAAAGAGACAGTCAGCAATTCAACAGGCCACTCATGCTACTCCAGCAGTGGTCCTGGTCGCACCTACCGGTCTGCCGACCCATTATTCTTCCACATGTGAGGTGGCACACGGGTGACGACATCGACAGATACCCCCCATATGCTATCATATGGGGTGCTTACCAGCGCTACGAGAATACGCCGAAGGGAGGGACGACGGGTATCTCGTACGTCCGGAACTAGCTCCAGCTATTGCACCAAGCTAACGTCGAGTGGTTCCCGTATCAGGCGTGGTACCGGTCTCGCATTTTTTGTCGGCTGACGATGGCGCAGAGGGATCTCAGTTTGTACCGGGATCCACTCGTTTGTTACTGGATAGTTGAGTATCACTATCCTGATCGAGTGCCTCGTCAGTTCGGCTTCGATGCCTTCATTCCGGATGACCCCATACTTGGTGAGGAGGACACAGAGAAGCTGCACAAGTAAGTATTAATACACACTCAATAATACTCATAAACTATTGATATTGTTTCACAAATTTTGTATAACTAACTTATAATGCAGGACTATGCATAAGAAGACTGAGGTGGATTGGCGCACCCACCATATGGGATTGTACAGGATTGCCCGCAGGCCTGAGGACAATTTGTGGGTCCCGCCTGACCCGACGGACGTCAGTTTGGGAGCAGGACCCTGGACATTGAGGTATATGGTTTGGTACCAGCGGTGGTGCATGACTACCGTATACTTGTAGGGCGACTACGGTGATTCTCTTCGGCGGAGAATGATAGGTGATTCGAGTAAGACCCATTTGCCATGGGGCCCGATCAACACTCGATCGGTAAGCAATAAAGATTATTTTTAATATTATTTTTAATATTATTTTTTTCTTCGCACAACTCATTTTCTAAATATTATTTACAGGTACCGACGGCAATTCGAGGAGTTGCACACAGCTTGGTGTGCATGGCGAGAAATGGTTTCCGGGCGTTCGGGTGTACTATGCTGCATCACAGTGCTCCGATCGTCGAGGATTCCCAGTTTGATGGGCGCCTCGTTGGCATGCTACACGATGCTGGCGAGAACTTCAACTGGTGTGAGATCAAGATTGACTCACCAATTTCGAACCAGCCCAACCAAGAGCCGCTCTCGTACGCGATAGAGACCTACCACCACCCCCGCGGGTATTATAAGTTCATTTTTTTTCATTCACGTCAATTTTGTTTCGAAATGTGTTCTTAAGATGTTCCACTCAAATATTACAGAAGATAACCCGAATTGGGCGTTCCACGATTGGGTGCTGGACACCAAGAAATGGCACGCCTACTACAATCAATATGGAGTGCCAGTGCAGTATGACGAGGTCAGTTGGATCGTGTCTATATAATTAATTTTTTTTTTTGTATGAAGAAAACTAACATTATCTAACTACAGGATGGTCACCCTACATGGAGTGCCGAGCCCACTTTCACTCCGGCAGACTTTGGTCTCACCGACACTGGGGCAGAGGACGACTATGAGGCTAGCGGCAGTGGGGCACAGCAGGCTACCCGGTTTGATCCATGGGCGGATCTTTGCGTTTGGGACACACCCCACCGACGACGTATACGAAGAGGCCGGGACGAGCCCACACTATCGATGCCACCCCCGGGCAAAGACGACCATGAGGCTAGCGGCGTGTGGGCACACGCGAGCTCCCGGTTTGATCCATGGCCTGGAGGATCTTTGCGTATACACGGGACGACATGCATTTTGATTCTGGCGATGACGAGGATCCTGCAGAGCCCTCTCGAGCCTCCACGGCCTTAGAGACGTGTCCCGGCCGCGGAGGGCATGCGGGCGCCTCCCGCATTGTCATTGTCCCGGTCGTCGTCGTCTGCCGCTAGTTTTTATATTTCATATTGTAGCCATTGACAGTATATTTATATTTTCATTTCTATATTTTATGTTGATCAGACGTTATTTGGTTATTTTATTTACTTATATTTTTGTTTCTATATTTTATGTTGACTAGACGTTATTTGGCTATTTTGTTCACTCGACCAAATTCATCGTTATTTTGTTCACAAGAAAATTACACGGAAATGCAATCATATAATAACAACAAAATACATAAAATACAATATAAATTACAAGCAATTACATAAAATACAATATAAAAAAAAAAAATTAAGCAGAAAAAAAATTAAGCAGACCGTCGGGTGGGGGGGCGGTCTGCTTGGGGTCTGGACCGCCCAGGTGGGGGCGGTCGATAGGGGTTCGGACCGCCCAATGGGGGGGCGGTCTGGTTAGGATTGAAATTTTTTTCAAAATTCGGTTATTAATATTATATTATTTAATTTTTTGGTTATGGAAAAAAATGCCGGCACTAATGAGTTTGATATATTAATTATTACGAGACAACATCTGACCTGATCTACGCAACGATAGAGCGTTAATGCAATTCATAAGTTTTTGTACCTTTCATTTACAGGCAGAAAAAAAAATCACTAAATAAAGCATACCGAAAAACATCTTACTAATATTATTTTATTTTTGGATTTTGACTGTGTTATTATTTTTATATTCTTTCATTCGAGGTGGTATAACATTTCTGTGTAATTAAACAATGACTATTTGATTCTTAAGGTATTATAGGTTACCTTACCTACACAGCTACTATCTTCACCATACGCAATTGAAGCTTTCTGAGCTATGGGTGATTTTTATTATTCACATTTTTAGAATTATTTTATATATTTGTGAAAGATGTAGTATTATTGCGAAAAGTCCAAATATTTTTGTTGTTTTCAAAATAATATTTATATCCCCGTTTATAAAAAATGACATAGATAATAAATAATTATAAAAATGTTTTCACAATTTGGAAACAGTTTGAAAACAAGTCAATGTTATTTTTTTTTATAAAGCCCAAATTTTCAAAACAATTTGGAAACATTTACAAAATACCAGTCCAAGTCAATGTTAGGAAAAACTAACATTGGCATGGACTAGTAATTTTTATAAAAAAATTGAAAAAACAAGAAAAGAAAACTACAGTGAACATACAATAATATTTGTATCAAAATATGCTCAATCAACATTAGCAGGACGACGTCACTAAAACCTTTAATAATAGTAGTACACTTGTATCAATTCAATCAAACAACAAGTACTTGTACTAAACAATAATTCTGCCAATATACTATCAGCTCTCACTCCTGTTAGGCTTGCTTGAAATTGGGATTACCTGTGCCAAAGAAAAAATGGTGTCAACAAAACAAACCATGTTTGTGCTAATTATGGCTTTGCATCAATTGACAATTAGAACAAGCGCCATGCTAGCTGTACCGTCTCAGAAGAAGGGACCCAATCGTTGGTTGCAGGATTGCTCTTATAGCACACATGGTTCATGCAGTTTGTGTAGGAGATAGTTTGCCCATCAAAAGCAGGCCCGTTTGGCTTCTCCACTTTAATAAAACCTGTTCCAGTCTGCAAAGATGATGCATTGGATAGATGGATTTCAAGATTTGCAATATTTGCAATAACTTACCATAGTTTGCTATCTCAACTTAGATGCTTCATTTATGTTATTAATCATAAGAAAAGAATAAAGAGAGAAAGAAATATAGAGCAATGTTTGATTGGAATACTAATAGGAGTTTAATTAGGGTCAATAAACGTAAATACTATCTAATTTTTGGGATAAATAAAAATTAAATATTAATCTGATGTAACTTCCAAATACTTGAATTCTCAAATTGGATTAACTAAATTAAAAAAAAAAAAAAAAAATCTTCCTTCCCATACCATTATCTTTACCTCTCTTTCACTTTACTTTTGACTAATCAATCAATAACAAACTGTAAAATGGTGCCTACCAAAAGTTTAAAACTGCTTTTCTTATGGAAAAAGTTGGATTTGCTACAGTTTGAAAAGTTCAGAAGGTGTTTGCCAAATAAAGGGAAATAAAAAGACAATTGTAGGACAAAAAAGTCATGAATTGGATAATAACGTAGAAGTAAGAACATATTTAGTGCTCAACAAATTAAATAGTCTGAACCAAATCAATTAGAATTCAATCATCAGGGAACCAACAAAAATCTTGCCAGGTCGAGCATCTAAACAACTGGTATTTCCATAGTACTCAGTACTGATCAGTAAGTATAATTGGAACACTAGGCGTTTAATAATAGCTAAACAGTTGGAGTATATGAAAAGACAACTCGGTATGATAATAGGCGCACTTGAACTGTGGCCTATTAATTTATTCATGAAAAATAATTAATGCAGCTATGCAAAATAAATAAATTAATGCAGATGCAGGTACCGTATGATGTTGCTTATCCATAGAATTGATCCCGTCGTAGTATCCCGTCTCCACATACTCCTCCGCAAACTCCTTTCCATCCACCACCATTACCAACCCCTACATACAGTTAAACAAATCCCACAAACACACACACTTCAGTCAAGTCAACTAATCAACTAATAAAAACAATTGAGAGTTTAGAGAAAACCTGGGGATCAGATTCAAGGCGGCGAAGCTTATCTAACTCGGGAATCGAATCTGGATCTGACGATACGATCAAATCCGAGTGTGCATCAGCATCAGCATCAAACGGGTCGCTTCGTGGCGGTTTGGAGGGGCGTTTTGGCGCGACCTTTTCAAAATAGTCCCTCACTTGTGCCTCTATTCTCACAGCTTCCTCTGGCGGTATGCTCTGGTCGCTCCGATCTGGTCGTCCTGCCATCTGATCTGATACGCAGTTTTTACTTACGTAATTTTTAGTTATCTTTTTTCTCGCAGTTTTTTGGTGGGTAACTGGGTATTGTTTTTTTCTCTCAAAGGAGTTGAAGATGGAAATTTTAAGACACTATTGGATTTTGGTTTGGTGAAAGATAGATAGATAGATCGCCTTATTTCATTAAGGCTGGGACCATGACTGGATGGATTTTCTAAAGTAACTCAAATATTGTTTTTTGAGTTTAAACCGTCCGATCAGAGTCAGAGACAACTGGACCCTAGAAAGAACTCACGGGACCCTTTAATATTCCTGCAGATTCTGATCGAACGGTTTTGATCTAAAGAAAAATTTAAGTTGCTTTAGGGGATACGAATTCGGCCACGCATAATGACGGGTGCGTATCCTCTGAGATATCTCAATTTTTGCGTGACCGACGTGTCCGGTGTCTATTCGGGAAACCGTAGGAGGCCAGTATTATTTTAGCTTTGAGATTCGTGCAGAATATATTTGAACGATTGAGATATTCCAAAAGGTCACGCAAAGTTTGAGATATCTCAGAGGATGCGAATTCCATAATGACGAAGGAGATCGAGAACGAACGGAGTCATTGTTCATCCTACACTTTTTGTAAAGAAATTTGTAACGACTCATTTTACAAGAATTTATATCTCTTGAATATTAACAGTACAGTGACTCGCCACATAATGTATACACACTGATGGAGAGGGCGGAATTATGGTCGAATTAGCAAAAGGTGGCAGGGTCTTATCCGAAGTTCCGAACCATGTTGATTGTTGATTGTTGACAGTCGACAGATAGAGAATTAATGAAATCATGTATAAATGAATAATCTTTAGATTGTCTGACTTTGGGTCCCATCTCTGTTGACTATTTGGGCCAATTTAATTTGCACGCTAACAAACGACGAATTAATCTAATATAACGACAGTGTGCTCCACTAACACTAGGCTTTTCAATTAATCAATCTATTTGTAAAGGCCCGTACAAGAACTTTCACAACCTTTTTTTTTTTTTTTTTTTTCTTTTTAACAAAACCCACCCACCCACCGCGCCCAAATAAAAAAATAAATTATATTTGTTAGTGTTGTGATCTAGAAGCCAAACATAAGATGATTGTTTTTTAAGTTTTGTTTATGTAATTGAATGATTAAGTTTATCATTTTGTTCCTTGAGTATTTTATTAAATATAAATCATTCAGGTTGAGGACTTGGAATTGTGGAACTCTATACATGTGTTAATAAATACTCTAAAGTGTCCCTAGTCTTGGTAATTAACAAGGGACATTAATTACCGGTATATGATTAGTATTTGGATTAGATGATGATCATGTTCTGCAGATCATATGACAAGGAGTTGTCAATCTGATCAAATGGATACCTGATGAAGATCAGGGAATTGGACGTGACCAAAGTAAAACATTTAATATGGATTGTGTTTGTGTCATTAATGTTTTATTTGTGTCTGGAATTATAAGGTATGAGATGATTGTTTCTCTCACATGAGAATATATATTCGTGGGTATTATCCAACGTTGTCCGTAACTGGCAATCATACAGATTCTATCTCAGTATGTATCTCTCATGTGGAGGGATAATAATTATCAAGAATACCAATGTCCCTCATATAATGAGTGATTATATCACTGGGTCCCTTGATGAAATAATACAAGTATGTGCACATATGATTAAGGAGTTAATCATAATTACTGAATTATTTCAGAATCAAGAAACGAGTAGATTTGCAAGGATGACACATTCCTACCTTGGATCTATTCATGATATCATGAGACGTGGAATTGACAAGAGGTAATTGCTGTTTAGGGATCGTGATACAGTATGGTACTTATTATCTTGTGTCATTTGGGTAATTACAATGTATATTGCTAGGTGCCGCTTGTAATTTATGGAATCGAAAAGAGTTTCAGATTCTATTACCGAATGACATAGATCCCACAGGATCACACCAATAAGGAATTAATTAGAAAGGCTCCTTAATTTATTTGACATATATGGCATGACAAATAAATTCGTTTTTTCACTAAAACATGAGAAATATAATTATTTGGATAATTATATATGATATTACAATTAATTAGATTAATTGTATTTGATTAATGCAAATAAAGAAAGTGAAACTTGGCCCAATAAACAAAGCCTAATGGCTGTTGTTAATTATGACTCATGTTTATTTGAAGAATTGTTTTCATAATTAAAAGTTAGCCCAAAATAGTTTACCACGTTTTTTGAAAGCTGTTGCGCAATGTTTCTTATTTGAGCCATATATTTCTAATACGATATCCGTTTTTAGCGTTTTATATCTTTCTGGAAAGGTAATAGAAAAATATACAACTTTGTATTTCTGGGAGAAAACCAAATTAGAAATATATCAGGCTCAAAAACGTGGTGCTAAATTTAGACTACCATTTTCTGGAAACTGTTGCACATGTTTCGTATTTTGACCATAACGTCCTCATACGATATTTGTTTTGGGCGTACCACATATGGATAGAAAGGTAAAAGAAAGATATATAACTTTTATTCAGAGAGCAGAGTCTAATTCGAATTAGATCGTGGTAAAAAATGTAGTAGAATACGGAGTTAATTTTGGAAATAAAATTTCATATTCCTTATTTGCTATATATGCACTCTCTCTCATTCGTTTTGAGTGCAATTCGTTTTTGAGGGTTGAAGTTCTGCCAAAAAAATCTCTCTATTTCTTGTTTTTCTCTCATGTGTTGAGAACCCACAAATCCTAGAATCAAGATCTTGTTTCCTTGGAGGATAGGAATTAAGGAGCGACCAAATTACTACTCTCTAGCAAGAGAAAAGTTTGGTTTCTAATTAATTTCTTGGTGGATACTGTGGAGGGCTTCTACTTTGGAGTCTCATCTTGGTACAAGGGCGTTTAAGGTCACGCAGACTTCAACTACCAAGGTGCTGCAAGACATCAACCACCATTAGCATCGATCAACAAGAAGGTGGAGGCTACAACCCTACATCTCAAGGACCTTCCTTTCTTGTTTGAAGACAAGAAACTAAAGGTATGATGCTTATTGATTTTGGTTTGATTTCAGTCATACATGATGATCTTTTGGTACTTTTCTTGTCAAAAATTTTGAAATTCCGCTGCCTTAAGTACCATGAAAACCCAACAACATTGACAACTTTATAGAGTGAAAACGGAGCGGACAGTAGTAAAATCATATTCATATTTTTCTTTATTTTCTAAATATGAATATGGAGTAGATATAAGACATATCATATGAACATGGATACAGGTTTAGATCAAATCAGATATTTATTAATATAATATAAAAATATTAAAAAATATTAAAGTTTATAATATTTGTCTAATCAGCAAAACTAGAGTGTGATGTGCTCACAAAGAAAGTTTGGTGAGTACAACTTCAAAAGTATGTCGGATCGGCTTTAAACGAAGAATCAAAACTGTTGAAATCTATATACTTTACGAGTGATGCATGTACATGCACAATTTTGAAAGTTTCAAATTCATTTGCTACAAGATCAAGCGATCAAAGAATGAAATCAACCTTTTATAAGTTGTTTTATATATTCATTTTTCATTATTTTTTTTTACTGCTTGACCTTGTAGGAAATGAATTCGAAACTTTCAAAATTGTGCATGTACATGCATCACTCGTAAAGTACATAGATTTCAACAGTTTTGATTCTTTGTTTAAAGCCGATCTAACATACTTTTGAAGTTCTGTTCACCAAACTTTCTTGGTGAGCACATCATATCCTAGCTTTGTTCTTATCTAATTATAATAGTGAATAACATAAATTTTTATAATATATGTTAAAATATATGGTATATATCTACTATTTGAATACGGATAATTGAAACATACAACCATATCAGTATTTTTATCCACATGGATATTCGAATATCAGATATCAACATCTAAATTTTTGAATACAGATCGAATACGAATCAGATATTATCCATATCGTTTTCACCCCTACAACTTTGACAACCTCCGCAATACTATAGTTAATTTTTTTTATTTATCAAAAGTCATACAATTTGAAAACTAATTGACTATTTATTATTATGTAACTTTAAAAGGTTTGATTAGTATTTAAATAATGACTAAAGAATAAGAGTAGAACTAGGGTGCTCCTAAGTTCACCAAATCTCTTGTGAATTTGACTTTAAAATATATCGAATCGACTTTAAATGATAAATTCAAACCGTTGAAATCCTTCTATCTAATGAGTGATGCGTCTACATATGAAAATTTTAAAGTTTCGAATTAATTTAATATAAAATTAAGTGGTCAAAAGTTTAAGGTTTATAAATTAATTTTAATGTATTCATTTTTTAGACTCCTTTGATCACTTGACTCTATATTAAATTAATTCGAAACTTTAAAATTTTCATATGTAGACGCATCAATCATTAGATAGAAGGATTTCAACGGTTTGAATTCATGATTTAAAATCGATTCGATATATTTTAAAATTAAGTTTTCAAGAGGAAGATGTTGGATGAACTCAGGAGCACCCTGATTCTACTCAAAGAATAATATTAAAATTACACTTAAAACAATACACAGCCTTTTTAAATGATGAGTACGGAAGAGGTGAAAAGTTGAACATTCTGTCAAGAAAACGAATGTGTGCGTACTAAGAACATGTAAAAATATAAAATGATGCGCTGCTTGAAGCTATATCATATCTGTCAATAATTTTGCAAGAGAAATTGGCGAATTCATACAACTGAGGTAACAGAAATTTAGAGTTTATATATGAACCGTCCGATGGTCTTTCGCAAATATTAAAGGGACCAGTCGGCACTCGGCCGTCCCCTGCATGAATTCCATCTGATCGGTCCGGATCTAAAACTCAAATAAATATTCTGTTACCTCGAGGGATGCTGACTCGAAAATCGAAATTGGCTCCTAGCTCGGTAGCCCCAGACTCCTAAGCACTCCCCGAGGAGACGCTGTCCTACTCATTTTCTCTTATATTCCCACTGTATTCTTTCTTAACTTTCACTCCCAAAACTTCGAAACCCCTCTCTTGTTACTTGTTAGTTGTTTCTTCCCTATATTCTCTTTTAATAAAAGTTTAATTCATCTCGTCTGATCGTATTCGTAAACGCAAGAGCCAAGAATGGAAGGACCAAGCAATGGAGGGCTCCTCTACCACGAGGTACAGGAGGGCAAGTTGTGCGCCGTGCACTGCGTCAACACCGTCTTGCAAGGCCCCTATTTCTCCGAGCTCGATCTCGCCGCGCTCGCCTCCGATCTCGACAAACAAGAGCGCCAGGTCCTCATGCAAGGTGGGGACCTCCAATCAGACCAAGGTGATTTCCTCTCCGACGGCTCCCACAATGTCTCTTTGGAGGGCAATTTCAGCATTCAGGTCTCAATCTTAATCTTTCCTCCTTCTTTTCATTCTTCACTAACCTTACCTTTCGTAGGTACAACAATTGTGCTTCGGGATCAATTATTGGAATTCCATTGTTCATATGTAATTTGCTTGTGATCTATAATTCTTTTTCTACTTATTTTAAGAAGCAACAATAATCGTAATCACTTAATTCACGGCTTGTATACTATCAGAAACAAGAATAAAGATGTAATTTTTGTCACAAGAAACCTCTAATTAATATCTAAGTCAACCAAGAAATATAATTTTACTGGTTAACAAATAAGGATGCAATGATTTTAAAAAAAAAGTGTTTTACAGGAATAATTTTCCCAGAAAATATGTATATCTGTTTTTTACTCTCTTTTAGATTAACTAAAATCCCTACTGAATTGCTGGTGTTGTCAGTCTCAAGAATTAATTGTTATAATGTACTTTATTAGACAGTGACCTGCATAAAACTTTGATAAAATTAGGTCATGACATTGATTAGTATATTTAAGGAAAGAAATGGAAGGAACTGGAATGGAAAGGCATCTATTCTTTCCTTGTGAGCGAAAGATTGCTCCAGACTGTTCTCTATCACTTTCATGAAGCATCACAGAACAAATTTATTGGATTTGATGACACAAAAATTTATTTGACATCGTCATTGTTCATCTTTAACTTGAATTCTTTTGAATAAATTTCTGGTTTGGTTTCCATAAAAAGCCTGCTGTGCCAACCTTTCAAATTAATTGCAATTACAACTTCTGATATGCAATAATCTGTACTACTATAGGCATGCATTTATGTAGTGCTGCTTCGGAGTTTGTTGTCACGTACATTTAGTCATGTAACAATATACTGGTCTTCTTTGCACCAAGAGCAGTGAATTATGCATGTTAATGAAGCATTCAATACATCCTACTTTCTTTTGTCTGATAAAATTAGGCTGTTACGTTGATTAGTATTTCCAATGAAAGAAATAAAGGGAGCAAGAATTATGAGGCACTTCTTCTTGTGCATTTAAGATTGCTTCTCAGGATATGATTGTACAAGATTCATTGGACATTATGTTGCCATTGATATATCAAGTAAATTTGTGGTTCATTTTCCATGAAAAAGTTGTGGTAGAAATATTTAAAATTAGGTGCAATTGCAACTATCTGATATAAGATAAGCTGTACTACTAAACTCCTTTCATGCATTTGTGTAACACTGCTTCGAAAGTTTGCTGTCATATTCATCAAGCAACATATACTGATTTTTCTGTACTTTCTTTACTCCAAACACGATGAATTATTTACGATATGCCATTATACTATGTCAATTTCTGTAAAAACGAGTGACTATCTCATACTGTAATCCCGGTATAGGTTTTGTAAAGAAGATATAGATACAAGATACAGAGAAGAGATTGAATTGTGTTTGTTGTATTTCCATTGTTGTTTCACTATTACAATCGTAGTCTGTCTATAGACCATACAAGGTTGTAATAACTACCTAACAGAAAATTGTTACAACTGAATCTGTAAATTCATTTGACTTTAGTCAACTCTTAGTCTAATCCTCCATTACCTGGGACCCATGTATCCTTACCTATGAAAATGAAAAAAAAAATGGCAGGTGTTGCAGAAGGCATTGGAGGTGTGGGACCTGGAGGTGGTGCCGCTGGATGCTCCGGCACAGGAGGAGTCAATGTATGACCCGGCAGAGCGGGAGACTGCATTCATATGCCACCAGGAGGACCACTGGTTTTGCATCCGCAAGGTCAACAGGGAGTGGTACAACTTCAACAGCCTCTATCCTGCCCCTGAGCACCTCTCCAAGTTCTACCTCTCTGCCTATATCGACTCCCTCAAGGCCTCTGGCTGGACCATCTTCACTGTCAAAGGTTCCTCTTTATTTTGTTCATTTAATTTTTTTCTTCTTATTTTTTTTGTATTCTTTTCTTTCCCTGTTTTCTCAATTTCAATAGTTTGCTTCTATAACAGCAATTTATGACCTGAAAATATACCTCATATGTGCTATTTTGTAAAAATTTAGGATTCCGTGTATGAGCACGACACTGCTGTTTACAGCTTAGATGCCCTTGCTTGCATTGTTATACAAAAGGCTCCTGTATTTGTTTTATTATTTGCATTCTTTTAAAAACAATTTGGGTATAGGTGCATAAATCTCGAAATTGTTTTAGAAAGAAATTAGTAGAGGAAGGTTTTTAGGTGATATCAGCTATCTTTTGTAGGTAGCTGTTGTTTTCTCTGCTTATCAGCATTAGGAGTAACACTTGCACAGAGCTATTTTGTTAAAATTTTCTGTATTATAGGCTCAATGTTTTGTTTTTTTTCTAGAATTAGACTGCCCAGCAACCATGTAGTGTGAAATATGTCTCCACGAACCCACATCTTCACTGTTTCTCTCCGCAATAAAGAATTAGGTTATAGTTTCCATTTTTATTAGGGGTGATATCTGTTAATCTTTAATTGCTAATTGTGTCATATGAATATACGATAAAACCTAACAGAGAAAAGCTGGTGCAGGTAATTTTCCCAAGGAGTGCAACATATCTGCGGAAGCAGGGAGTGGGTTCGGGCAATGGCTGATGCCTGATGATGCAAAGAATATAACCGCCTCGTGCAACAAGCAGCAAACGACTCAAAGTCGATCTGCAGATATTGACAAGCAGGAAATGGACATGCTCCTTGCAACAACAGAGGATGAGGCCCTCAATGCAGCCATACTCGCTAGCTTGATGGATGCCAACAACAACAGCAAGTCAAGTGATGGGACCCGCAAGTTAGTAACAGGTGAGGGTAGCGGCACAGTGGGGTCCGAGGACCCTACGTCAGAAGCCATTGAGGGTAGTATTAGAGATGACAGAGACAATATTGAGGAGGAGGGATATACATCAAGCGACCCTAAACCCCGATATGACCATTAAAATTGAAGATGATCCCAATATTCATGGTTAAGTTTTTTTTTTTTTTTTTTTCTTTCACAAGAGATAGGTTGCTTATTTTTATGGTCAAGCCTGCAGCTAGTTTTCTATCCTTTTCGTGCTCAGATAATGCATATGATTGCATAGAACTTGCATGGCATTGCTAATAATGCGGATGATTTTCTCTGTCTTTTCCATTCATTCTTTCATAGGGATTCGGATGTACATAGATGTTAATTGATTGTTCTAATTCTGAGGATATTTTTGCTTGTTGCTGGAAATATACCTTGGTGATTGATGAAAACAAGTTTGACATCTGACAGTAATAATGAGATCCAACATGCTAATGATATGAGAGTTCTTCTCATGTTTTTGGATTATCGATATCTCGTATGCTTAAACAAGAAATTAAATCTGCTGCGATTCTTAAGGGATTGTAGGACTCTGTTTTTCCATATCCAATCTTTAATTTTCTTTGAGATTCGTGTATTCCAAAAAAATAAATATTAGATATGGAAAAGTAGGGTCTTGTGATCCCTGTTAGAATTGCAGCAGATTCGTTTTCCTTAAACAAAAGTCACAACAGATAAATTAACATCAGGTTTTCTTCTTGACAGCAAATTCCCACTTTTCTCCTTTTGTTAGCCATTAATGCCTCACCAAGGAATGACTGAACACATCATCTCATATCATTTTTTGAAGATCCATAGTATAAATTCCTCTCCAATGAATGTCAATGCTCAAAGCGGTAATCGGCAGTACACAATCTCATTCTTTACTTTATCGTATATTAGCTAGGATCTGTTCATCTTTTCTAAATTAAATTCGGTTTATATTTTTATTTGATGGATTGAAGCAAAAGAGAAGGCACCGTTTCCTTTCAGTATGGTTTTCTATGTGGGATTGATATCATACATGCTCTACAACGCATTTATCAAACAAACATCTATTCCAAAAACTGATTCACCCGTCACTTAAAAAAACCACCAAATAGAAAGAGAAGAAAAAAAAAAATCTAGGGTTTTGAGAGTCGAATAGCCGCCCCCAACCCCCCCCCGCCTCCGATTACTTCACCTCTGCTCTTCATCCGTAGCCGGAGGTTCCGATTACTCCATCTTCACTGCCTCCGGCCTCGGATTGCTCTCAGGACCATCTTCCCTTGCTTCGTGACGACGTTTGGTAGCATTGATCTTCTTTCCTGTCTCTCTTTATCTTAAATTAGTTTACTTTGTTTTTAGTTTTAGTTTTTTCAGTTTTTTTGTTTGGATTGCTGGTTTGGATGACGTTGTGGTGATGTTGTTGGTCCCTTCTCCTATCTCCTTCTTTCTTCCCAGCCTCTCATCTATCTGCTCTTCTGAGACTACAGCCGAATACTGATACCAGTTCCTGTCGAGCTACTTTCGAAACCGGTTCTGGTCTTGTGGTAAGTGATTGGCTATTTCACATGCAATTTGCACTCTTCAATGCATCACTTCCAGATTTGTGTGGCTTTAGATGACTATCTAATAGTAAGAGTTACAATTTCGAAGGCTGCTTAATCTGTTTTTCTTGGCTCGAATTCTCTCTTGCACTCATAAGCCACATTATTCATACACAGTGGCATATCACAGCTGTTTGTTGCTATTTGTAACTGTGTTGTTTTGGTTTTTAATTTGCTACTTGTATGTACAATTTCGACTGTAATCTTTTTCTATGAATAATATAATGCCTACGGGTTTTTAGCCAAAAAAAAAACGCATTTATCAAACATTCATCACATTTGTATCGAAGGTATTGCTCCTCTTGATTACAATTCTGTTACTCTTGGCATAAGAAAGAAATATGTGACATGCCGTGACGTGATATGATAGACATGCCATGACTTGGTCACATGACGTGACGTGATGTGACTAATTTTTTTTTTATGTGATGTGATTAAAATAGTGACGGACGGTCACATCACATGTGGCCGCGGTGATGTAAATTAGTCACGTTAATTTTTTTTATATTTTAATTTAAATTGTTGAAATTAAAGAAAGATATTAAAAAGTATAAAAATTCTAAAATATGTAAATAATGTTGCATTTTTTTTTGAGAAAAGACAGTTGGTAATCTGATATTACTTTAAAAATTTTAATTACAAACATTTATTGGACTAAACTAGAGAAAATAAAAACTAGTACTACATGATTTTTTTTTAAATATGGGTTAAAGTCAAGCCACCCAATACATATCAAACATCTATATATTAATATAGAGGATTTCTCCACCTTGTCGATTTCAAACTCTTTTTTTTTTATGAGAAATGACGGGTCTAGCCTGCATTTATATATCAAATTTGGTCCGTTACACGAGGGTGGTAACCACCAATAAAAGAAAACAAGGGTCTCACTCAAAACAATTGAGCTTGATCCTATACAGTAAGGAAAACATGAAAAACAAAAAAACAGTAACTAAATTTTTGCAAATGCATAATAAAAAAATGAAGAATTATTTGAAAAGCTTTTAGCATTCTGCTTTTCTGCCGGTGCGCTGATGGTCTCCACTTTGTACCAGTAAATGTACCATTATACTGTTAGCGCCCTTCAGAGCACAGAATTTTTGAAACTTGTCAGTTTTCCTGTTCTTGTCTCCCCGTTGTGCAGCTTCCATTGTGTTGTCCTGTTTTCTCATAGAGTTGCAATTGGCACTTGACTTCATCCATCAGGTCGTCCATCTGCTTAGTGTTGGCAGTGAATGACCTTGCGCATCGCTTCCTCCACAGGACAAAGTGCATGATCATCATGGCCGATTACTGTGATTGGTTCAGCTGACCCACCTTTTCCTTCATTGTTACCTCAATTGCCGGCTTGCTTGGCCACTTGTATTTCGGTCGGTTCCGTACCAGCTTGCTATACATCTGCAGTGTGTATATGCATTCTCCAAACAGATGTTGTGACGTTTCAGCCTCCTTTTGACACATAAGGCACCTACTTGCAATTGCCCAGCCTCTCTTTTGCAGATTTTTGTGTGTTAAAATGTTTTTCGCTGCTAACCACGCAAAAATTCTGATTCTTGGTGGAGCCTTGACTGTCCAGAGTTTGTAATTGACTGCCGTGATCCTGGCACATGTTTTGAGAGTGGTATAAGGGGTTTTGACGGTGAAGGTACCCCGCCGGCACCCATTTCCATGTTATTTCATCCCTAGCCTCCTGGGTTAAGGTGATTTCCGTCAACCATTGTCTGAGTTGTGAGAGTTCCTGTTGTGCTTCTGTCGAAAGGTTTGGCCTGAACAGGCGATCCAAGTGTCGTTCATTAACCGCCACTTTCAGTGATATGTCTGTCAGTTCAGTATGAATACAGGTTCGGTAGATAAACTCGGAGCTGGCCCTGACCCCAGTCATGGTCCCATACAGATTTCGAACTCTTGACCTCTCACATGTGAGCCATATATGTTTTTGCCACTAGACCAAAAACAAGTTTTTAGTATTACATGTGTTATTCTATGCGTACCAAAAAAGACTGAAAATTAACTAGAAAAAAACTGGATAATCTATGCGTACCAAAAAAGCTGGATGCCTGGTTCGCAACGTAACTTATTCGCTTGTCGTTACGTAACATGTAATTTTCACTCGAATATAGTCACGTGACGTGCCTAATTTTCTTCTCTACTCTACTCTGGGCCAAAGATGCTGGAACACTTAATCGGTAGTCGGCGATTCTTTTGTTCACTGTTTGCGTATGTTTGACGGGTTAATTTATTCATGTTTGGATTTAATTTTGGATGAAATGTTTCTTGAGGCTACTGCCGCCGGTACCAAAGATGAATGTCTCGCAAGAAACGATTGACCAATTGGCAAATTGGCAACTCGGGTATGTGCATTTTTGAATAAAGTTCTTTTAAGGGTACATTTGGATGCACATAACTAGAATAGCTACTACTTAAAATAGTAGATAAAAATAGTGTTATTCGGAATAGTCAAAATGTTGTTTGGATTGTATATTCCATGAATAGTTGTAACTGATAAATAATAGTGTCAACAAGGTACTTATTAAGAGAAAAGATAGGCAAGTGGGGTCTCAAATGAATTGTCGCGACGTAGAGATAAAAGAAGTGGTGTCAATTTTGTTATTTCGGAACTGTGTTGACAGTAATAAATATTTTTTTTCTCTATTTACACTTTCCAATAGTAGCTATTCTAATTGATCGGTCGGCTTGATCAATTTTTGTAATTGTTTGACAAGTAAGGTTGTTCTATCACTTTTCTTAGGGAAAATTGTTTTTATGCCACTCTAAAACATTGAAATTATAAAATTGTCACCTCAAAAATATGAAATTAGAAAATTGCCACTCTAAAATCACTAAATTCATGAAATTGCCACAAATATACATTTTATATACAAATTTGATTAAAATTATACTAAAAACTATTGTATAAAAATGTATTTTAAAAATTCCAAAAATGCCCTCCTCCTTCTCCAGACCCAAAGCCCTCTTCTCCGCTGAATCAAAATCATGCGCCAAACCCAAACCATTCTCTGATCTAAAAAGAAATATTTTGTTACTTCAGAGAATATGAAATCAGTGTGAGAGCAGCAGGTAGAATGAAATCTCTTCCCACGGGATGAGCTTCGTATCCCAATTTGCGTCAGATTAATTTAGCACCTAGAATGTTTTAATGGAAATTGAAGGTTCATAGTTGCCGGAGAACAGCTGTCATATTGCAGTGTAGAAGAGCATATTATATCCGAATTTTTTATTAATAGAAATAAAATAATATGATATATTCCTCCTTTCCCGTCTGATCAAAAGACCTTCCCAGCATGGAAATTGACGGTTCATAATTGACGATTCTAGGTATGACTCCCTTGTTGGCTGTTGATTATCTTAATTGTGTAAACTAATTTGTGTACAATTTATAATCAAAACAGAAGGTGTATCTGCCATGATTGGTGATTTTCCAAAGTAATCAGTCTGGCCATGCCGAGTGTTGGGATGGTTTAAGTTGAGATTGAAAAATCTAGGCAACAGATGGTGGGATTTGGAGATTCCAATTTCTTTGGTTTGTGGGTCAATGAGATGAGAATGAGACATTTGGAATGTTGGCGCATGGTTTAGCGGAGAAGTGGGGCTTCGATTCAGGGTTTGGCGGAGAATGAGACATTTGAAAATAACTGTCGTTTGGGTTTGGTGTAGGGTTTCGATTCAGCGAAGAAGAGGAGTTTGGGTCTAGAGAAGGAGGGGCATTTTTGGAATTTTTAAAATACGTTTTTTATACAACAATTTTTAGTATAATTTAAATTAAATATGTATATAAAATGTATATTTGTGGCAATTTCATGAATTTAGTGATTTTAGAGTGGCAATTTCCTAATTTTATGTTTTGGAATAGCAATTTCATAATTTCAATGTTTTAGAGTAACATAAAAACAATTTTCCCCTTTTCGGTTATCGTATGAACGAAACAACTCATCTTTAACTTCTCCATTGCGTTTTCAATTATAACAAAGAAATTTTTAAAAACCACTCATCTTAAATCACCCCTCCTGAGTTGAAAGGATTGTTCTTCTTTAGATGTACTATGCACTCTGTCATGTCAGCACTATTCTCAAAAGTAAGCATTCCTGTAAAAATTCTTGGTACAAATCCTGGGGGGGGGGTTGTGTTAAAGGATCGACTCTTTGAGGGCATGTTCAGCCAACAGAAGAGATTGAGTTTGAGAATGGATTTTGAATAAAAATATTGTTCACGTGAGAAAACAAAAATTTAGTCTCCTGTGAACAGTATTTTGGCCGAACAGGTTCTAAGAATTTATGCACTTTTCAGCATATTTTTTAGTTGGACGAACAACTGGATATGGGCTTATAACGGGCGTTCTAATTTTGGGCCCAATATCATTCTTGTTATTTACAAACATTAAAAGGAAGCAAAATTTTGGGGACACAGTAAAAGAAGAAAATGTTTGTGAAAGGTGCTCCTGTGGTTTCAGCGGATTTTAATGATAATTCACGAGGGATTGATGTGATGCATAGTAACAACTCAATAATTCGGAAAAGGTTCGGTGGAGTCAAAAATTCGTAATTCAGGTATAATTCGGATATAATTCGGAAATAATTCGGTACAATAATGAACAAAAAAAAAAATCAAGCAAAAAAAAAAAAAAAAAAAGTGATTTGTGCTCCAATAATTGGAGCGGATCCAACACCACATACATTATTTTCAAGGACAGCTGCAGCAGCTTTATTTTCTGAAAATTTGAAACTCAGTGGCAGGCGGGCCCAAAATTTGAAAATCAAATCATCCGTTTTTTTTTTCGCGTTTTTATCGCGAATAATTCGCAACTCGCGTTTTATACGTGTTTTATTCGTGAATAAAACATATTATATGTTTTTGTGCGTTTTATTCGGAGTTCGGTTCAGAAACGTCAAAAAATCGAATAAAACGCGAATTATTCACGAGTATTATTACTGTGATGTGATGTGGCAACATATATAGGCGCATGCATGTATATTCAGATCCTGCCAGTACCAACTACCATGGTACATGCTAGGACTTTAATGTTTGCTAGTTGTTATAGTTTGTATATATTTGGAAGTTAGCTATGAACTCAAATTGAAAATGAAAGTATATATAATAGAGTATGGGTTAAACTCAGCGACTATATTAAATTTGGAGCTGCCTAGCTAGAAAATGATTTGCATAGAAAAAAGCATAATTTTAGAGCCGTTCATGACAAGAAATTCAGTTATAAGTTGTAACTAGGGATTTATAGTGTGTGCTATAGGTAGTAAGTAGTTATCATTCCAATGAGGATTTTGTATAGGCACTCATTTTTTTTGTCTACCACCAACTTCAAATGCAATACCGTGATAGAGATGTATACCTACTTGTTGTTCCAAGAGCAGATTGAGGTGTGCAAGGGTACTGTTCAAATGTTAAAATATGACTAGAATTTTTTTAAGAATTCCTGAAGAGGTTTGCTTAAGAAAATAACATAATTTTGGGTAACAAAGTTATTTGATAATATGATGACAGTATTTTACTAGTTGAAATTCATTGATAATGAATTAGCATGACAATTTTTGCCATTCTTTACAAAAGTGTTTTTGCACCTTTGAAATCAGATCTTTGAAATGTAATATGTACTATATATATATATATATATATATATATATATATATATATATATATATATATATATTTTTTTTTTTTTTTTTTTTTTTTTGCAAAAGTGGAATATCCACCGGTTTCATTACGAAACAATGTTTTTACAAAACTTACAAAACCGTGCATAGCACCCAAAATCCACTTATTCGAAACTAGAGAAAGACAAATATCCAACTAGCAGCAATATCTAACTAGCACAAATATCCACAAAGCAAAGAAAAAACAAAATCCACTAAATCAATCACTAACATCAATCATACTAGGTGAAAATGAGAACTCAGTATCAACCAAAGACCAATCAGGAGGAGACAATCCAGCGGCCTCCTTAATGGCTTCGGAGAACTCTCTATCAGACACGGCGAACCCAAGAGTAGGGGCCCCGTCTGTATCCGTACTGACCTGTGAATCCGATTCCGATAGAACAATCAAGGGGTCTATTTGAGTTAAAGGAGAAACATCGAAAGGCATAATCAATGACAATTTAAAATATGAGTTGTCTAAACGAGCTTTACACCAAAAAGAAGTCAAAGCAATAATAGAAGATGCTACCGAACTAATATGAGGTATTGGTGCATTCTGAAAACAAATCTTATTTCTGGTCAACCAAACAATCCATAAAGTTGCTGGTAATATGTACTATATATAATTATATCATATATGCACATGAAAGATGATGAAATTTGATACCAATTTGTCGAGTAAATTTAGGGTGTGATGTGCTCACCAAGAGGGTTTGGTGAGCACAACTCCAAAAATACATCGGATTGGCTTCAAATGACGAATCCAAACTGTTGAAATCCATGTACTTCGTGAGTGATGAATGTACAACTTAGCCGATTTTTTTTATCAATATTGCTCCGTAAATTTTGAATAAAGATCCGGATTCAAATAAATAAAAAATTAAGTTATCTCATAGCATACTCACCTAGCTAATGGTCATACAGTAAAATTATCTCTATCACAGTGTCCATGCTGAGAAGTCCATATATAGTCCGTGTACTCTTTTCCAAATTAAATAATTAATTGATTGATTGTCTCAATTAAAAAGTAAATTAATCAAATCTTGGAGTGCTTGAGAGCTCTTAGCCGAACATTAACATATATAGAACAAGTCAACGTCAACGTCACCTTTAAAATTTAAGTTAATCAAATCTATTAATATTATCTCCAGTCGTTAATTAATACTGGAGGATTTTGAAAAGGACATCTCCAGTGATAGCGTGCGTATCTTCCGGAGAATTCTTATATATATACATCGAAATATTATGCCTCAACTTTTTTATATATTACCGAAATTATTTGCTGGTTTAATTGCCTACTTAAATTCCGATTGAAACTATATATATTTTACATTAATTTTAATTATACGAGAACAGGGACATGATTAGGATATAGGAGTGACATCAAATGGCCCCCACTAACTTTTATATTGGTTTTAGAGTGAGTCTATGGTACTATGCATATCACGGGTTGATCCATAATACGGGTCAATATTTTCGTTTTCAAAATCTTAATAGTCGATGCGAACCTTTCAACATGATTTCCATATGAATATCTACTTGCAGATCAAATTTTATATTTTTCTAACAATTTTTTAAGATAGGTAGAAAATTACTTGATCTGGAAATTATGAACCATCCAAAAACAACGATTTTTTATCTATCTTATTGTACCCTGTTAAATTTTTTAAATTTTTTCACTGTTGATACCAAGTTTATAAATTTAGAAATAAAATATCTTTTTTTGCTAAAAAGGAAAGAAGTCGGGTAGGTTTTCGAATGATAGGTAACACTGAAAAATGATCATATTGATTGCCGCCTTGTACCATTAACTTGTAAAAATATAATTTAATGTTGTGTGGTTGAGTGAGAAATTTTTTCTTGCGGTGAAAGTAATATATATGTCCGTACGTATTTACACCATAATAATGTTTTCGTGTAACCTATTTTTTGAAAACCTATCCCAGATTTTTCTACCTGTCTAAAAAATAATTAAAGAATTTTGAAAAATATAAAATTTGATTTCCACCTTAATTTTCATATAGATCCAAGTTGAGAGATATGATTCAGATAGACTTTTTAGACTCTAAAAACGAAAATTTGAAACCATATACCAACCAGTGTGTGCAATGTAACACAAAATAATATTTTATTTTTAAATAAAAAAAAATGTTGATCCCATGCCTGTTTGGACTAGTGATTTCATCGAGAAAAATGTTGTTCCTATGCAACACGAGATCTATTTTATAGAATTTAAAAAAATGTTAAATGAGTAATTAGTAACTTAGTATGAGCATAGACTCCCAAAGAATTTTGTGAGATTAACCTTGAAGTTAAAAAAAAAAAAACAATTTATTCAATTTTTAAAACCGGTTGATGATTTTTGAAGTTAAATTCATAAACCTTCTTAATGTACTAAAAAGTGATACTAGGACTAGCTAGTTGCATTTTATTTTATTCCCTTACAATTGTATACGTTGGAACTAATAATCGTATTTTTATTTTTTTATTTGAATAATGAACTTAATTCCCTATCATGAAATTTTAGCCATTTCATTTTCAGAATGTCTGTACAATTGATTTACAAAATTTTGTTGATTCTTTCAACTTGAGAGAGAGAACTTTCCAGTTTCCAGCTCTTACCGTCTTTTTGACGTGTGCCGACTTGACACGTTTAATCTTCAGTGTTCCCAAATGATTGTGTAACGAGTCATGACAGCGACCCACAAATATATTTTATCTTAATTTCTAGTCACAACTCACAAGTCACAACTTAGCGGACCAAACTCCCAATGAGTTGGAATTTTAACAACCATACAGACAGTGGTTGACCGTTGATGCAGAACTAAAGCTGATCCGACACACTTTTCTAATTTATGATATTTTTCTATTTATATTTTAGATCCTTACTTACAATTTATGATAATTGGTTATGCACTTAACATAAAAGTACTTGTATATAGTGTAATTTGAATTAAAGAATTAATATTATTCGACTTAGTATTTTATTTCAATATTCTTATAAATATTCATAAAAGAAAAAAGTATAAGCAGTTTACATCCTACATATAAATTATTTAATTGTTGATTCAGATATAAATAACTCGCATTGTTAAATAGAAACAACTTTGTTGGAAAAACATGAATACAAGGACAATTTATCATTCAAATATGAGCCCTTAATTAAATTTAACGGACGATTTCAGAGGTAAAGCCGCAAAATTAAGAATCAAAGATTATTTATATTTTAAATTTTAGAGCATTAATTTTACATATTAGAGAGAGTTCAAGTATTTTTATTTTTATGCTTTTATTATGTTTATCTTTTGAGTTCTTAACAACAAAGGCTTTAGAACTCGGGGTAACAAAATTAAAAATTAGCCTTAATTAATATTACTTCTGATTAAGGTTTTAAATAACGATTATAGCGCTATAATTTTTAAGATCCGAAAAAGCTATAGCGCAACTATAGCGTAACCATAGCTAGCTATTTATAATCATTATAAAATAAAAACGGTTAATAGCGTTATAGCTAACTATTTAGAACCCTACTTCTGATACAGTTATGATTTTACTTTAACATGAATATCTTTACAAAATTAATGCTCATAAATTATTCATACTAGTATATTTTCAAATTCTCGATGTCAAGTAAAATAAAGTCAAAATATTATATATATTTTTATATGCATAGCAAAAATAATATAGATAATATGTAACAATATTATTTAATTAGAGATTGAATTTAAATTATTCAATTTTTAAAAAATAAAAGTATTAGAGAAATTAAAAAGAGTTGTGAGAGCAGTCCGTCTTTTTAAGTGTCACCTCTGTGTCTATTCCTGAATGTGTGTGTGTGTGTAACTAATTGATTAATTAATAAGGATAAGTAATGAAGTGATTAACGACTGGAAACATTCAGAAATAGAGACAAAGGTAGACATTTTGAACTCAACAAATTTTCCAGTAAAAAATAAAAAATGTAAGCTCTCTTTTAAAAATGTGATATAATTTTTTTGAATTCATGGTAGAGATCCTCCTCCTCCATACTCTCCTCTCTCTGGACAATTCGGATCTTTTTTTTTTTTTTTTTTTTTTTTTTTTTTTACTTTTGTACAAAAATCTTGAAAATATCACAAGTTAATTAGGAATGTACCATGAGCTCTAAGTTGACATATCTATTTACAAAAAAAAATTTAAATGAAATAATTCTACTATTTTATAGGGAATCAATAATTTAAAGTGTGATTTTCAATATGCATATATTTAATCACTGTATAACGCACATAAGTATGTAAATTATTTTAGTGTTTTTCATTCTAGGAATATAATTTCGGGGTGGCCTTATTTTCGATGTGATCTTTTTTCTTAATTTCTGTCAAAAATATAGTTTAAGGACGGAGCTCAAGCGTTCGTGGTTTCTGTTTTTGTATTTTTCCGTTTCAATTTATAAAGATTCAAAGTTTCTAATAAGCGTTAGTTTAGTGTAGTTACACAAGTTTTATCTCTTCGTGGAGAGATACATATTCAACTTTTAAAAATAACATCTAAATATATATAGCTGACCATTAATAAAAAGAATTTTAAAAATTCTATGTTTGTAAATATGTTTTATTGTTCAAAGAGTGAGGCTATGGTACAATGCATAGCACATGCATATTGTCCCGCGCTACTTAAATATTCGATTTGAAAGTTCTAACGGTCAATCCAAATCATTCAACATAATCTCTCTATAACTATATACTTTCAAAACAAAAATATTGGTCTTTATTTTCAAATCAAGTGATTTTCTACCCATTTAAAAAAATAGTTAAAATTCTAAAAATATGTAAAATTTTACAAATACATATTCATGGGAAAATCATGTTGAACGGTTTGGATTGACCACTAAAATTTTGAAAATAAAAATATTAATCTGTAGTACGGACCAATCTATGGTTTGTGTAGTACTGTAGCCTTACTCTTGTTTAAAAATACTCAACTTTGTTCTTTTGAAGCCGCGACAAAAAAAGTTCGAATTTTGAGAGTCGAAGGTGACTTATGCACCTACCCTGCCCCCCACCACCACCACACACGCCTCCGCTGTTCCTCTCCACCACTTCTCATGCACTGAAAAACACTTCTTCTATGCCCTGCCAACCCACTCCACCACTTCTCTCCACTGATCCTCGTCTCTCTAACACTACTGAGCAGGCACTTTCGTTTCAAACTTAGATTTGTCTTCTATTCTTCTATGATAGAAGAGAGGGTGGCCAAGCTACGTCTAGAGTTCGGATCTAGTTGCAGCTCTTTCAATCCGCTTTGCTGCTTTTCTGTCTTTGGTTGTGTTGATCAGGTAGCATTCATCTTTTCTGTTAATTTCTGTAAATTAGATAGTACAGTTTTAGTTTTCATTTTTGGATAATGATGATGATTTTGGGTGATGATGATATTCTTCTTCTTCATATTTCTCCTTCTCCTGATCTCTTCTCTCCTCTCTCTGCCTCTCTTCCTCCTTTCTTTTTTTTTTTTTTTCTCTGGTACTACAACTGGATACTAGTATTGGTCTATATCTGACAACTCTACTGGTACTAGTATTGCTCTTAAACATGGTATTGGTAAGCAATTGACATTGGTAAGGTGCAGTTCTGCACTCTTCAATGCATTCTTCTAGATTTGTGGTTTCAGATAGTTCTCAACTAGCAAGAGGCATAATTTCAAAGGCTTACCAAATTGTCATATTAGCTTAAATTATTCTCTTGTACTCATAAGTCACAATGTCCATACACAGTGGTATATCCTAGATGTTTATTTTCAGTAGTACTTTGTAACTGTGTTTTAGTTTTTAATCTGCTTCTGACACACACACACACACACACACATATATTTTTTTTAAAAGAGGCATAACCCATTTCCATTGATATGAAAATATAATTACAGGAACCAAGAGTAGTATAGTATTTCTCAAAACACAAAACACCCCACTAATCTGGGTAACAACAGAACATATAAGCAAAGATATGCATGAACTAAACAACCAAGCTTGAGATGTTGCTAGTTTCCAAAAAAACACCAAAGTAGCAAGAACTTGGCCATATGCTAAAAAGTTAATCCTATATTAGAGATATAAAAGTCTGGTAAGGTAATTCTTCATTAAGGCAGGGGCAGCACTGGTCCTTGGTACGGCATGATCTCCATAGGCATATACTGATTGAGAGGGATGAGATCGTCGTCCACCGGCAGCCAGTCTTCAACTACCTGCTGCACTGGCTGTTTGATGTTTCCTGCCCAATAACACAAAAGAGATTTAATTTGATCTAGCTGATTTGACAGAACACTGATTAAAGCATCGATCATTACGATGTTTCCACACGATCTAACAAACTACACACAATGCAACTAAGAATCCAATTTTCTCTGTTACTGGCATGGACATAGCAAACAGTACTATATGATCAAAAGTAGACCAATTAGACATATAATCTTGACTTTTTCCTAACCAGAACCATATCCTTTGAGCTAACAAGCAGTTTAGAAAAAGATGACTAATTGTTTCATTGGCTGAACAGAACTGACAGGTTTGACTACCATTCCAACCTCGTGTAACTAAATTATCCTTAGTAAGTATACTATTAGGAGCTGTCAACCACATGAAAATTCGAAGTTTTGGTGGTACTGGAATACACCACCAAACTAAAGACTGTACTCTAGGTAAAATACCCCTAAAATTAAGAAATTTATACAAAGATTTTGTAGTAAACTTCCCTGTGTTATCCCATCTCCAAATCAGTTGGTCGTGCATAGAAGTGAAAGAGCTAGTACTAATAAGGTTAAGAATTTCAGCCCATTCAATGAGATCATAGCTTTCTAATTGCCTCCTAAACTTAATTACCCTACCTTGAGAATAAATCACCTCTTGCAAAGAAACATTTTGATTACAACAATTCTTAAATAAAATGGAGTATTGTGAAGCAAGTGAACAGTTACCATTCCACAAATCTGTCCAGAATTTACAAGTAGAATATGTACCAGGTGTGTATTGGACGCTAAGCGACCCTATGTTTTCTATTTTGGAAATGGTGTTCCAGAAAGGAGAGGGAAGTGAATGATGGTCAATGTATTGGAAAGTAAGTATGGTTTTCCATCTGCTAGTATAAGAGGGGTTCTTTAACTTCCACCACCATTTCAACAGTAATGCAATGTTCATTTCATACAAATCTAAGACCCCCATACCCCCCAAGTGTTTGGCAATACATATATTTTCCCAGGGGACTAACGCATATTTTTTCTTTTTTTCGGTGCCTTGCCACAAAAATCTACGTCTAATCTTATCAATTTTTTGTATCATCGTACGGGGAACCCTATAAACAAGTAATGCATATAGAGGAATGGCTGATAAAACCGAATTTAACAATGTAATCCTACCTCCGATTGAGAGTAGTTGACTCTGCCAACTAGGTAATCTAGCTTCTACCTTATCGATTAGGAATTGCCAATCAGGAACAGCTAGTTTTTTATTGTGAAGTGGTAACCCTAAGTAAGTGATGGGGAATTACCCCCCAATTGCATCTAAATAAACTATTTAAAGGCGTATCGGTTGGATTGATGTTTAGTGGGTACATCTCTGTTTTATCGGAGTTCATTTTGATACCGGAGAGTGCCTCAAAGGCCATCATTGCCCACCAAGCTGATTCAACATTCTCTTCTTGGACAGCCAAGAATAGAATCGTATCGTCCGCATAGTGGCAATTGGTAATAGAATCATTATCTAAATAGGCTGATCCTAATCCTCTAATTACTTGTGCTTTCCTACCTTTATTAAAGATTTTACTTAACGTATCAGCAGCCAGGATATAAAGGAAAGGTGACAAGGGGTCACCTTGCCTTACTCCTCTTTTATAGTAAAAAAATTCAGTCAATTCACTGTTTATTGTAATACAAGATTGAGAGCTTTGAGGACTTTCAGGAGGTAATCCCAATGTATCTTGTCATATGCTTTTTCAAAATCCACTTTGATTACCACTCAGGTTGTTTACTGACTTGGCAGGAATGAATAATTTCCTGACTAACTATCATGTTATCAAGAATATATCTATTCTTAATAAACGCTGCTTGACTTTGGTTTATCAACCTAGTTATAACCCCCTCTAATCTAATTGTAAGTAGTTTGGATAAAATCTTAAAACTACAATTAACTAGGCTTATAGGTCTAAATTTTTTAATAACAGTGGCATCTTTTTCCTTTGGGATCAAGCAAATACACGATTTGTTAATTTTATGGAGATCTAGGTTATTCTCATAAAAGTAATGTGTCAAAATCATCAAATCATGCTTAACTAGATCCCAAAAGTATTGATAAAAATGAAAAGTAAAGCCATCTGGTCCAGGGGCCCCATTAGGTTCAGAAGCAAAGATTGCAGTCTTTAATTATGTTTCTAAAAATGGTCTCTCAAGATCCCACTATTCAGAAGAAAGTAATTTATCATCTACATCCCAAAAATCAAGAAGCTAAACTGGCATATTTAAAACCAGGAGTTCCTAACAGCTCTTTGTAATATGCAACTATGTGTGATTTAATATCTACCAAGTTAGTGTTAAGGTGACCCTCTATTTCTAATACATTAATTCTATTCTTTTTGGACCTATGTGTTGCTAGTATGTGAAAGTATTTAGTATTAGTGTCCCCTTCCCTCAACCATTTGTTTTTAGATTTTAATCTCCATTGTTCTTCCTCTTCTCTATATATTTCCTCTAATTGCTGTGTAATATGAACCCATTGGTTACCCTCTTCAGCTGTAAGTTCCCTAATATCCCTAATTAATTCTAAATCATGTAGACAGGATAGTAATTGGCGTTTCTCTCTTTTCTTTTTACTATAAAATTTTTTGGACCAACCTTTGATTCGTTTTCGAACACGTTTCAGTTTTTGGTTCCAGCTTTTGGCAATATCAAGGGGGACTAAGTGGGTATTCAACCCACCATTTAGACATAAGTTGGACAAAATCCTCTTGGTTAGTCCACAAAGGATCAAATCGAAAAATTGGAGAGTGGCGTTGAGGGTGAGAGTGAGTAGTGATTAATAGCGGACAATGATCCGAACCTAGACTACTAAGATCAGTAATGACACTGTCGGGGTACTGTTGTTCCCAGCGAAGAGAAGTAAAAACCCTATCTAATAATGCAAAACGATTGCCACTAGACCATGTATATTTTCTAGTGTGTAATTTATGCTTTATTAAAAAGTGACTATTAACAAAGGAATTGAACTGTCGACTAATGGGTGAGTCAAAATTGGGGCCTGCTTTCTCATTTTTTTTTCCTGATTGCATTAAAATCCCCACACAAAACCACAAATCAACATTAACATTTTTAACCTGTGCTAATTCCTCCAAAATGCTTGTTTTAATGACCTAATTACGGGCCCGTATACCACAGTAAGCTACCATCTAGTGTTATCTAGTTTATTTTCAAATAGGACATCTAGACAAAAGACATGTACTGAATGGTGAAGGATTTTAACTTTATTACTGTCAGCGCCTACTAGTATACCACCTGATCGGCCTACCGACGGAACCCATAACCAAGAATCTAACCTAGACGATATAGACTTAAGACACCGGTTTGTGAACATTTCTTTTTTCGTTTCCTGAAGTGCTAAAATATCTACCTTATTATTGCTAACTAAATCTTGCACAATTTGCCTTTTCCTATTAGAATTAAGTCCTCGGCAATTCCAATTGATTATATTCATAAAGAACAGTGTAAGACACTATCTGCATCTAAGGTATTTTCTAAGCTGCTACTGTTATCTACTGTCTCTACATCATTAACTACATCATTAACTATTGTAGTGTTATCTAATTGACTAAGTGACTGAATTTGTGTAAGAGAATACTCAGTAATATGAGATTGTCGGGGTTCACTAAGCAACTTTTTAATTAACAGTTCAAAGGAAGCTCTATCTAAACTTCTAAGGTATGCTATTATGACAGAGCTATCAGTATCTACATGTCCTAATTTAATTCCATACACTTGGAATAATGCTGTAATCTGGTCTACAGTAAGCCTGTTATATGGAAAGCGATGTATAATACTAATACCTGAGGTGCTGCTGCCATCAGACATTTTTCGTTTCTGAGCTTTACTCATGGTGGAGTCAGGGTCTCCCTACACTGTGACCTGAAGGCTGCGGCGTGGCTCAGCTGGTGCAGTCCTTTTGGGCTTACAAGCAAGGTTATCGCAAACTTCAGGAGTGGCCACATCAGAATCAGACTTGTCTGGCGAAGCACCTGGTAAATTTTTCCTTTTCTGAGAGCTGCTGTGAAGTTGCTACCCAATACCAGTAGCAGCAGGCTTGGAGTTGGTAAGTTTTGGAACAGCCAAAGGTTTCTTCTGTTTGCCCCAAGAGAAAGGTCTTTTGGGCATCGATCTCTTAGCAGGAGCAGGGGAATTAACCCATTTCTCAGATTTTTGAACTGGAGCACTGACTGGTTTAAGAGGAGGTAAGAAGCCCCGTCTAACTATTGAGATAGGTTCATCCTCAGCACTGAGCATGTCATCTGGGTGAGTTTGGGGAGTAACTAGAGAGGGAGGTTTCAGAGCATTAAGAGGTAAGACCACAGCAGGGTCAACCAACTCGGAAACAGTGACGGCATTATCTGACATTGGTGCAGATACGGCCAGAATCACTGGCTCAGATGCAAGCTTAGTATCTGAGTCAGGTAGGATCACCGAAACTGGTTCAGCAGCGATAATACCCCCGGAAGCAGGAATATTACTAGGACCAGCACCATTTGAGCGATCGGAATGCAGTCTACGACTCCAATGTGCCAGTTCCATAACAGCAGTAATGATTTCTTCATCTAGAGAGACTGGTTTTTCCAGAGGGTTCTTCCCTTTGTCAGAAAAAATGGGACTTTTCTCCGAGTTATCTGTCAGATTGACCATACGAACACTACCACCTCCATTCCTAGGAGGAGGAGGATTATTCGAGCTGGAGTTCCCTCTGGACCGACAGTGGGGCCAAGGTCTTTTCGTTCACTTTCGCCAAATTCTGTCCCATTCGGGTACGGACGGCCTCGTTTTCTACCAGCCCAAGCATTCAATGGTTTTGTGTTTTCATTTTCCACTTCAATGTCAATTTCGAATTTAGACAAGGTGCCAGTCGGGTCTCTGTAGGGAACCATATGAGTGGAAGGGAGCAAAGTGATATCACATATCGCTAATCGGAGACGAACAAATCGAACATCATACCCGCTCTGGATAACACTATCAATTTCTTGCACATAGGCACCAAAAGGATTCAGAACCCGATCATATTCGTAAACTCATCAAGGAAGATCGGGAAGTTATATATTCTCACCCACACAGATTGTAGCGGTGTACCTTCACTAAAGCTTTTGTCCCAGGCAACGATCGGAAATTGAACATCGCCAAGATGCAGATATCCACGAGAAGCGACCGATTCGAGCCATGCCGGATTAGGGGCCTTGATGAGGTATTTGTACTCATCGAACACCGATGCAACCCACCGATGCTTGTTGAACTTGGTACAGAGGACACCTTCTACTTTTGCTGGCCCCCAAGCCGCAATATCATCAAGGACGAAGCTCATCGCCAGATTATTCTCGATCGCCAGTGACCGAGGTGTGGCTTCCAGCACCACTAACGGAGGTTTGATCGACATCGTCGAAGGAGAGGGATGACGTTGTCGCACTACCTGAGGCCTCAAAGTGGTAGATTTAGGGTTTATGCGAGTAACAGGACGGTTGCTAGGTTTTTGTCTACAATCGGTGGCTCTGTGCCCTAATCGGTTGCAAGCAAAACAGAGTTCTTGTTGCGATAGTCCTTAGCGATATGGCCTTTATCTCCGCATCTCATACAGATCGGGCGGTTAGGTGTTGAATTAGCACGAATTTCAGCAATTCGCTTGCGCACTAGCGAAGATCTTGATTCCGTAGTGGTCGTTGGATGTGTATTAGATCTCACAAGTGCTACAGGGGGATCAGTAAGGACGTGGCTATAAATCCGAGAAGGGGCACCTGCGGGGCCCACATGTAATTGATCCGCCAAACTGGTGCACCGTGTTTATGCAAAAAAGTGTTTCGCAACAGACCCAATCGATGCATACGGGCCGTTGCCATGGCTCGGTGATACAAAACTAGTCTTGAATCTGAATGTAAACTATACTCTTTGGCCAACGATTTCTCTTTTTTTCTTCTTTTTTTGTGTTTTTCTCTTTTTTATTTTGATCGCTTTTCTAATCGCCTTTTTTTTCTTCTTTTTTTGTTACGAGGGTACCATTCGCCCTAATTTATACTAAAAGATTTAAAAATTGATACTTGAAAATTCAAAACAATTGAAGTAACTCCGGATGTAATCTTTACGTTAGTAATAAAATGTTTATGGATTTCTAAGTCAAAACAAAAAATACTCGACTTTTATAAACATTGACCATTGAAAAGAAATTAACGGTCAAGAGTTTTTATACTGTAATTTTTTGTTTTGTTTTTTGGAATGACATAAGTGTAAATTTAGGGTATTCGGGTCCATTGAAGTAACTTAAAAATTGGGTTTTAGATTGGAACCATATGATTCAAATTAGAAACCATTCATTTAGAAATGAAGTACACATATTCTGAGCGACAGATTCGAATTTCGAGACAATCTCGAACGGCAGATTTAAATTGGACAGTTCCGATCCAAAATTCAAAAATTGAGTTACTTTTAAAAGACCCGGACCCAAATTTAGGTACCTCAGTAATCATGAGGTCTCCGTTCATCACCATTATTGTTTTAATTTTTTTTTACATTTAGCAGCCGGAAGTGAAGTAGACTTAGGCATCGGTCAACACTCCAAGTCTCCGATTAATTAATTCTTCCTTACCAATATTAATTCTAAATTTGTACTTTAACCAAATTGACTGACCCAATTCCATGTCAACCATGCAATAGTAGTAGAGGTGCATTGATGGATCCCAAGACCAAAATATTAATTTAATGTCTTTGATTCCTGTAACACAATAATAAGTGTTTTCTTAGAAGATAATTAAGATTTAGCATTTCAATTTTAATATTTGCAGTTTAATTAATTTGCAACTTTCTACACACAAAAAAATATTGTGCATCGTTATTGAATCAAAAGTTTGTTTTATTTTTAAAGATTTTTCATTCGAATTTTATAGATGTGGCGTTTCACGCTGAAAACATTATTCTATGTTACTAAATTAAAGATAGATTTTGTGTTTTTTAACCGATATATTAAGTTAAATAAACAACAACAACAACAACAAACAAGTTAAATAAACAATAATTCGAAATACTTTTTCCCTTGATAATTAAGGTTAATTTTAAAAATTGCTATTTTGTGGACTGTATATGTAAAGTAATTTTTTTAGCAACAGATATCAGACTGCAATTAAGTATCCCCTGCTATAAATATAATGCCATCCCAGGAAATAGAATGAGTCTCAGGTGAATCGATCATAGGACTCATTAGGAATATAAAAGACTCACTTTAATTAAAGTTGGTTCAACTTGTATTAAACTATTTAATTAGGATACTAATTATCTAATTCTTCTCGGATCCGAATTAGTCACAGGCGAGGCCTTGTGGGTTGGTGGTGAATGGTGATTGGTGATACCAAGAAATATAAAAAATAAAAAATAAAGAAAGAAAACGGAGGCTGTTGGAAGGCAATGACAAGTCATGAGTCATGAGTCAACACGTTTTCAAAATTTCTAAATTCCAAAAGTAAATTAAAGATGATCATGTATTAATTGTACGATCAGATTAGATTAAATTAAATTATGCAAATTAATGCTCTTAGGTAGTTGGAAAATGGAACTTGTCAGATAGAGGCATAGAGCAGCCATGAAACTTGTCATCTAGCTAGCTCCCACTTAACTATATATATCTCTAATTGTCGGTGCGGTTTCCACTAATTTTGCATCAGTTTGAATCATTAATTTTGGACTCCGAAATCCAAAAATAAACATGCATGTTTTAATCTATGAAATGACTAGCCTTTATTTCGTCAACAAAAGATGAAAGGGAAATGGAAGATTTTCCTTAAAAACAGAATGGTACAATTCCAGACGTGTTGGATTCAAATCAATGAAAATATCGGATTTCTTTTAGGTATACATCGGTCAGATAAGGTCAAACTTTACTATCACATGCTTAGATTTTTATGAGGATAGATATTATTATTATTATTTATTATTATTAAAAATAATATATTATTATATTCTCATCCAAAGCAAAATTAGTAAGTTTATCATGAAGTCAGAATCGAGAGAATTGGTAGGAATTGGACGAATAAAAGAAAATTCAATTTTTTTAAAAGTATGTCGAGATAAAATATTAAAATATTAAATTTTATTTTGAGCATAGTCCATCAGAGTATACTCTTCTTTTGAAGTTCGGCCCATTTTTGAATATTTAAATAATTGAAAATAACTTAACACTTTATATTTAAGTTTCACTCATTTCTTTATAAAAGAATTTGGCAAATTCCTTTGACAAAAAAAAAATAACAAGTTCATTGTGGTTACACCGTTAGACCATTCTTTTCCTCAATTTTCGTTCAATTTTAAAAAAAATGATGAAAAACTCGGCCAAATTTGGTGTGACTCAAACGATTTCACCGAAGATTGAGGCTTAGTCGGGAGTAGGGAAAAATCCAGACCCAAACCAACTATATATATATTCATCTTTCTTGCTTTCTTTAGATAGTTAATTTATCTGGCAGATGGAATTCAAATTTGATTTATTTTCCTACTTGACAATTACATAAGGGCTAGTTCATGCATGGCTCCATTTAACTAATTAATTAGTCGTTGCTAAAATAATTAATGGGTCTGGTGACGTTCTTCAAAATCTAGAAATAGGCAGTGTAGTTGTGGTTTCACCACTGATTCCACCATAATTCACAAGATCCATATTAAAATTAAGAAGAAATTAAAAATAAATAATTGGCTACGTACCAAATAGAAATTAAGTAATTTTAATTTGTAAATCTTTACACTCGTCAAATTAACTTTTAATTGTTTTTAACAGACATCAGTTATTTTATTGCAGAAGAGAGAGAGAGAGTGAACAGAAGAATGAAATTAATTAACAGGATATATATATATTGTTGGCCTTGTATAACAATATTTACCTGCAAATTAAGAATATGGCAATTAAGGCGCAAACTTGAATATATAGTTGGTCCATAACGTAACTCACTACATCTTGGGTGAAATTAACCAAGTAACAAAAGATCGATAATCTCCGAAATTAAGATAGTTGTCTGGATTTGAACCGTTTGGTTTCTTTCCATTGACCCAAAAATAAAAAAATAAAAAAGAAATGAAAAAGGAAAGATAACGGCAGCAATAACAAAATATGTCGTTTTAGATTGTAAAATGGGTCCAAATACGAACAGACGGCACAATTGGAGAGATCCACATATGGATAGAGAAATCCAAAAGCAAGTCGTTTTTATCAAACTCTTACCTCAATTTTGGGGCACCTACAATGTAACCCCTGCTTTTGCTTATGCTTATCTTACATGCCATTGATGAGATTAACATATCGGAACGTAATTAATTACGACTTGTTACTATTAAGAATTAATGCTATGTATAATAAAAGTTTAATTCGGAAAATCGGTCTTTATATACTGGTAAAAGATATGAATTTTTTTTTTCAAATATGAATGATAAAAGTTTAATTACACTCTTCATGTGGAATGTCGTTATGAAAATTATGAATATAAAATATGAATGAAGAGAATTTTTTATGAATATTATAATTTTAATTAAAAAGCTATACCTTCATTTTTCTCTTTAAAAAAAAAGTTTAATCTTACAATTTTTTATATAAAAAAAATGTATTGTTAAGTCTATGAAATATGTCTTATATTATATGAAATCTGAATCAAATTTCAATAGAAACTGAATAAGAGCTTTAATTTTGGATAGAATCAGAATTGCGGGCTTAGTGAAAGTAGCATGGACTCTTATCTCTCTTCGGACAAATGCAGATTCAATTCTCGAAATAGCATCTAAAAAATGTTGAGGTGTTAAAAGACCCTTTGATAAAAATAAAAATATTTTTTTTTTTGAAAGAATGCATGTGCACTTACATGCTTGTAATGAAAAAAAAAAAAATCTAATAGTGCATGTTAACTAATTAAATTTTTAAATGTGCTACTAATTAATATAATGTGTTTTTATATGTCTTACGCATTTATTTTTTAAATGTGTTATTAAAATGTGTGCCTATATGTGTTATGCATTTTAAATTTAAAATGTGTTGTAAAATCTGCGCACTCATAATAATGATATATGTGATATGTCTCACACTATATTAATTCTAGATTAAATTCCAAAGGAAACTAAATTATAGCTTTCTGTTTTTATAGAATGTAGGCACACATGCATTCTTATAATAATTTTAAAAAAATAAAGTGCATCTTTTTAATTAATTGACAATTTGAAAATAAAATCTAAGAATATTATTTGTTAATATCCAACAATTCAGGTAGCATATACCCAAAAATAAATGTTATCCAAGTTTAAATATTTTATATACACAACTGACTCATACAAAAGCTAAAATAAAAGTATGAAAACGCATGTCATATTTTTTTTTTATATGGTACAAAAGTTTATTTATTGGCTTGGTTCATTATCAATGACTTAAATCGTTTTCTTTCAGATTTTCGTGATAATGGTATCTTCATTGAAAGCTAGAATAAATAATTTTATATAATAGTTAGGCATTCAAGATTTTTTAGCCATATCACATCAGTAATGACTTTGTCCATTTGAGTTTACTTCTCTCTCCTCTTTTGCTTTAATCACATGACTCATTTAAAAAGATGTGTATTAATTTAGTGTATCTAATGTGCAATGCAAGTTATAAAGAAATTCAACTCTTTTGTGTGTTCCTCTGAATGAACTACCATGCTACAATATTATTTTTTATTATTCATATTTTAAACGTTTAAGAAAATAATTGTTCTCATTATTTATTGAATTTAGAACTTATTTTTATAGAAAATATTGTTCTATTCTAACAATATGACTTTTTTTTTAATAGTTATTTTGTTTTTGGAACAAAGACCGAAAACAATTATATATAATAAACATAACTTTCAGATTTAGTATAGAAATACGAAGTTAATAAAAAAAGATTTTAAAGATTTTTTTTTATATATCTTTAATTTTGAATTAAAATAAGTATGATATTTCATGATGTATTTGTTGAAGGTGATAGTATGCATTAAGCATCAAAATAATTGATGGCTATCCCTATCTATATTGTGGAACCTAAAAAGGGTTCGTCGGTAAGAGGACCACCATATCACTAGAAAAATTAATGGTGCAAAAATAGATGCGACAAGCTTAATTAAATATACAATCTGCTATTTTAATTGATATATATAATAATGTACTTAGAGGATAAAAAAAAATTAAGAACGGTTCCGAGTATACTTAGACAATCAAAACAATTATGGACAAAATGATAGTTTTTCTAGAGAAATATTGATAAAACGATGCTTCTTAATTAAATGATGATGATGATGATGATATCAATAGTAACTAAAAGAATTATATACTTGTAATATTTGCTGTAGTATTAATAAAGATTTTTTTTTAAAAGTGATAGTGATTCTAGCTTAGATATAGTTTGTACTCTTGCTTCACCAACCCAATATCAATAATATTTTCCATAATTTCAAGTTAATTTAAGTGACACATTCCAATATATTTCAATCCAAGCCGAAACTTTTATAGTATATTTCTCTCTTTGTAACCCATAAAGCGCAAAATACACACTCTTATATATATTAGACCTAGTCACCTATACGAGTAGAACTAGGGTGCTCCCAAGTTCATCAAACTTTTTTGTGAACTCAACTCTAAATTTATCAGATTAACTTCAAACAATGAATTCAAACCGTTGAAATTCTTCTACCTTACAACTGATATGCGTCTACATGTGAAAATTTTAAAGTTTCGAATTAATTTAATATAAAGTCAAGTTGTCAAAATTAGAAGGATTATAAATTAATTTTAATACATTCATATTTTGGAAGTCTTTTGACCACTTGACTCTATACAAAATTTATTTCAAATTTTAAATTTTTTGTATGTAAACGCATCACTTGTAAAGTAAAAGAATTTCAACAGTTTAGATTCGTCATTTAAAGTCAATTCGATAGATTTTAGAATTGAGTTCACAAAAAGACTTGGTGAACTTAGCAGCACCCTAGTTCTACTCAATAATACAAGCAGAAATGTTTTTGGGTGCATTTGTGAATATGCAAATTAGCGTAGCTCTGAGATTGCATTTATTGGTAGAACCAATTAAACAGTGATGACTGATCGATGGATGCCCACAGCCTAGTAATTAAACCTAGCTTCAAAAAGATCCACAATTAATTAAGCAGCCTAGTAGTGCGTGCCTCCAATAATTAATTAATTATCATCAAACCATGATTTGATTTGTTATAACTTGTACATAACGTGAATGACAGTAGCATGTATATAAATAGAAAGCTAGCATTGATGTATAATAAACTATCGTGCTGGAGAGGCGAAGCGTCGCTCCTCTTTAACCCCTCCTCCGTATTCCTCCCTCCCTATATCTAATTCTGGAGAGAGAAACGGTTACCAAAAAGAATATATATATATATATATATATATATATATATATATATATATATATATATATATATATAAGAAAATAAAAAGTTGAAAAAGAGATACTAGGAGAGAGAAGAGAGAACCTTATTTCACCGTTTGTTTCCCGGGCTTTTCTCTCCCTCATCCATCTCTTCATTTCTCTCCTCTCCCGGCCCCAAAAAATTAAACCACCTTAACCACCTCCCTCCCGTTAAAAAAAAATAAAAAAAATAATAAAACGGATTAATTAGTTTCCTTTCAACTTTGAAGGCCTTGAGATAACCGGTACATGGCATCAATTGCGGGCGGCACCACGCCAATCACGCGCCGACGACTGACCGATTGTGAGAAATTGTGCCAGTCATCAGAGGAAGCAGAGGAGGATTCAATTCAAAATCATCAGGATTACTACAGCTACGCACCGTGCGCTTTCTTCAAAGAGAAACCTTGCAAGTGGAGAAATATTGTTTCGTTTGCAAATTTGACCGATTGGATGAGGGGTATGGTGGTGCTGCTACTTTCTCTCCTTGTGTTAATGAGCTTTTTGTTATGTTCCTACCGGATTGGCAGTTTTGGTTTCGGTGTTGATAAAGGGAAATTTGTTAGGAAGGTAGGGATTGGAGATCGAGTCGCCCATAGTTCCAGTTGGATGAAGGAGGAGAACTTGACCCGACCTATGATCAGGAGACCCGAACCGCCGGTATGCATATATACACACACACACACACACCTATATAATTATGACAATTCATTGCATATATGGTGTTCAGTTTGATTAATTCTAATGCATGTCGTCTAAATTCGGAACGATCGAGCTTAAATTAAATGTGATTAATCGTTTCATTATGTTATAATATTACGTGGGTCCCATGCATATTTTAATTTGTGAAGTTTTCATGGTAGGTTTGCATAGTAAACTATCTTAATTATATATTGCAATATATATGTAGCTCATGGATGGTAAAAGCTACTTCACATAAGATGGTTCGGTGTATGTTTCTGTAAATGAATATGCATGTCAGCATATATATATTGCCACAGTAATAAGTGTTATAGAAGAACCAAACTTGAGGTGGTTGCCACTCTCACTATGGACGAGTTTAATTAAGCTTCTTGTGATCATGCTATCTTAACTAAGCATTAGATCATCATTCAGCAAGTGAAGTATATATTGTGCACCAGCTAGCTTATGATCGATCGATTAGATTCCAGTTGGAATTAATTAATATATATTTCTATGACTTAATTACTTTATCGATCGGTATGATTTGAAATTAACTATATGTATTACTTTACATACTTGCAACAGTTCACTAGCTACTATATATATATGATTCTATTTCTAGATAATTGGAGTAGTAATCTTGACGAAATTCTCTAAAAAGCTATTATACTCAAATAAGCAAAAGAGAAGGTTATCAGTGGTATACTTCTACTTTTGGCATATATTCATCTAACAAACAACAGCTAGTATATTCAAAATATATAGCTAGTGCATACAGAAAGCATGAGCCTTTTGAGTAATATATGGAAATTAACCTGTAAAATAGTAATCGTACATTAATTTGCTTTTCTTTTGACAAGTACCTAGCTAGCTGAAGTTAGTTATTTTGGACTTAATTTGCTTATTCAAGAGGTACTGGTGAAGCTGGTTTTTCTCTTAAAAGATAAAGTGGATTTTTAGAACTATAAGCAAAGGGAACTCATCATTATTGTTTGTTGATAAATTAATTATTGCTTGTACCAGGAATTCTGTACATTATCCGGCCTCTTCTCATTTGAAATATAAAATATGTGTTACTACAATTGCTAGCTACATAGTGTATTGGAGTGGGCCCAAACTTTTTAAGCACAACATCGATCAGGAGATAATAGGATAGGGGTTCGGTGGTCCCGTACCAGGAGATATGGATAAAGGAAAATTAATTGCCTTAATAAAGACACACTAATTTTATATATTTACAAGGACGTTTAATTAATGAATATCAGCTCTTATATATGGTTATTTGCTGACAGTGAAGCCTAAAGCAAATTCTCTCTGTATGCGCAACAGAGAGAAAAAGGAGGGATTACAGTGATTGCATAGAAGAAATTAATCTACAAATTAAAATCAGCATTTAATTTGAATGAAACAACTAATTACTATGTGAGCTTCCAGAGTCAAAGCAAAAAGTTTGATAGAGAATTAATCCTATACAAGATTTAATTAATTGCATAACTGACAAATGTTTTCTATGACAGGTACTTGAGATTTGGATGAAACCAAATCCCGGTGGTTACAGCAAATGCATCGAACGTCCAAAAAATAAACACAGTAGGCTATATTTTTTTCCCTCTTAATTTATTCCCTGAAAATGTTTGCCTTTTCTTAACAATTTATAATTAAATTCTGATCGATTAGTTCTTTCATGCATTAACTTGACATTGTATTAATTGGCTAATCACACTACTCGATCCAGGAACGAGTAATGCGACTGTTGGCTATTTAATGATTCATGCTAATGGGGGCTTGAACCAGATGCGAATGGGAGTATGCACTAATTAATTCCCTTCATGTCTTTTTGATCTAGCTCATGCATGCAACAATATATTTAATTGAATTTTCTCACGATTTAATTGCTTTTATATATACAGATTAGTGACATGGTTGCCATAGCAAAGCTAATGAATGCTACACTCGTCATTCCAACATTGGACCATGACTCATTCTGGACCGACCCAAGGCATGTGTAGAATACAAGTCTCATAATTAATATCAGTAAATTTGGTCTAAGAGAAAAAAAAAAAATTAAAGATAGAAATTAAATAATATTCTCGATCCATGATAATTAAATTGTTGCAGTGAATTCAAAGATATATTCGATTTGAAGTACTTCATTGAAGTTTTAAAGGATGACATCAACATCGTAGAATCTATTCCATCGGCCTTAACACGAATTAGGCCTCTGGTGCGAGCCCCTACCTCATGGTCAAGGGTTAGTTCATTGATCTCTGTTTTTTCTTTATGTATTTTTAAGTTTGTAACATATACAATCTAGATATATTCTGACTTGTTATATATAATGCGTGCAGGCCTCTTATTATAGGGACTTTGCAAAAACATTGAAGAAATACAAAGTGGTTAAGTTTACCCACACTGATGCGCGGATAGGTAACAATGGACTTGCTCCTTCAATCCAACGGCTGAGATGTCGTGCCAATTATGAGGCACTGAGGTATAAGGAAGAGATTGAAGTGCTGGGGAGGACACTAGTTGATAGGCTAAGGAATGGCACCAACCACTACATTGCACTTCATTTAAGGTTGGGGGACTCGTCTTAACATATATATATCAGGGTCAAAAATATAAAAAGCGGAAATTTTCATCAAAATTATTAAAATTCACCCCAAAGTCAGGTACCTCATACCTGACCGGTAGAATGAGATCCTAACTGTTTATTTCACGAATCTCAAGAAAAATGAATTCAGGTATCCGTGCATGTAACAACTATAACTGTATCCACACAGACCAGACTACAGTGGTAAGAAAACAAATCAAGTGCATATCTTTTGTACATAGTATTTGGATGATACCAGCATGTACCGAACTTTCCGGCTATACTACCAACAGAGATCATACCTCCGGTACCAAAATATACTGTACCCTCCTACATAGTGCAAATATCCTTTTTTTCCCTGCGTGTGTCTCACCATGAATGAGTATAGTACATACCAGTTGGTACGTATTAGTACAATAACAGACCAAGGTCAACGGAAATTTAAATAATTATATGAAAGCCAACTTTAATAGGAAAAAAATAAAATAAAATGACAGGTATGAGAAGGACATGTTGTCATTTACGGGGTGCAGTCATAACCTGACAAAGGAGGAAGGTGAGGAGTTAAGAGAGATGCGGTACCAGGTGAACCACTGGAAAGAAAAAGAGATTAACAGCAAAGAAAGGCGGTTGCAAGGCGGCTGCCCCATGACGCCGCGAGAAGCTGCTGTTTTTCTCAAGGCCATGGGCTACCCTTCAGATACAAATATTTACATAGTGGCGGGTGAAATTTACGGATCCAATAGCATGGATGTATTGAAATCTGAGTATCCAAATATTTACACCCATTACAGCCTGGTCACAGCAGCTCAGCTGGAACCCCTTGAACTGTACCAGAACCGCCTCGCAGCTCTGGATTATATAGTGGCACTTGAGAGCGATGTGTTTGTGTATACCTATGATGGCAATATGGCCAAGGCAGTGCAGGGTCATAGACGATTTGAAGGGTTTAAAAAGACAATTAATCCCGATAGGTATAATATATTTCATTACATTTGTTTGATCTTTTATTATTTGAAGAAAATAACTATTTTCAACTCACAATGGACAATTTTTGTATCATATTTTCCAGGCAACAGTTTGTTCAGCTGATCGATAAATTAGATAGTGGCATCATAACATGGGAAGAATTTCAAAGCAAAGTGAAGCTAGATCATAAAGACAGGCAAGGTGGGCCATATGAGAGAAAACCCGGATTTACTCCCAGACAAGAGGAGTATTTCTATGCAAATCCTTTACCAGGTTGCTTGTGTAAAAGATTACACACAAACAAGTGAAACTTGTTTTTTCTTTTTTGAAGTAGGAAGGAAAAGAAAATTAGTTGTAAAGATAAACAGTGCATTGGGGCATAAGTTGACAGATTTTATGTGGATATCAGTTGAAAATAGTCTTATGCGTTATAGGGGCTCAAGGAGGGCCAATTACAGCTTTTTCCAAAATATAGTTGTTTATAGATGTAATTAGGTAGTTTTTATATTTCCATTTTTGTTTTTTATTTTCAATTTTGCTTACTTTGGCTAAACTACCCATTTTCCCACCGTGTATTATGAAATGTTGATAGCCTTATTTACTTTATCTTTGTTTCAAAATGGTTACTTCAAATTACTATTTTATTACGGTAGATCAAGGACCTCTACATTTTAGTTTATTTAAAGTATATAAAAAAATGCAGAAATTATCGAGTGACAGAGATGCAAAAATCAAATAACATATGTTGTACCAAAACACTGCACATGCCCCCAATGGAATCCAACTACTAATCCTCCCACCACTAATACACTGTCTAAAGAAATCAAGGCGAAAGAGAATTGAAACAGAAAAACCAAGGCCCAAATAAAAAATCACAACAGGAAGGTATATAGTTCTGTTCCTTCAAATTGCCTTTCCAGAAAGTCCTTGTTCTTGTAAATTTCTGGCAAAATCACCAACTTTCGCATCACCGCGGCTACAATTCCATCTCCGTATCCTGACCGGCCACATGTTGTGTGTGAAGCACACCCTTAGTACTAATCACAAACCCATCAAACTCCAGTGTGTACTAATGAATCCTAAAAGTGCCACAAGTCATGATCAGAAGCTTTCCACACCAAACTGGTGCCAGGTCATCCTTGGCATACCAGTAGTTGTCACCGTTGTAAATTTTCGTCAGTGAAAATGACTTAGCATTAATTGTAGGGGGGTATATGGGGGGGCGACAGTTTGTTTTCTGACAAAGTGTGTTTCATCTAACAGGAACTCATGCCCATGATGTCAGACCTCGATTGTGTTTGATTCGAGCCATGCCGGCTTGCTGATATCAAGGGTCCCGTCCTGAGATTTCCACAAAGGTTAGAAGGAAGGTTTGGATCAAAGAATATATCACCCCAAAAACTTTTTGAGCCATCGATGGCCTTGAAAGTGTCAAGTGTATTGGAATTGGTAGAATTTTCGAGTTGAATCGGGGTCTACAAGTTCTAACAGGGCAGCTTATGTGCAAAGAGAGAAAATATATATTAAAAAAAATTAAACCAACTCTCTTTCTCTCTCTCCTCCTCCCTCCTTCCTCCTTTTGTTTCTCAATGTGTTTGGTTCAGCTTTTATAGTGTTGTAATAGATATTAGATCTAATTTGCATTTTTTTTTCATAATTGCAAATATTTGTTCCGTATGAGAAACTAAAACAGAATTTGTTCAATATTCTCATCACTGGCATCAAAGTGTTTAGTGCAGTAAAATTTACCCCAAGGAATTAGTACAAGAAGCAAGTTTATAGGTCCTTATTTTTTATTCTGTAAGTGAAAGTGAGCTCTATAAGGCTAAGATCATAGCAAAGTATGATGCTTTCTTGACACAAACACAAAAAAAAAAAAGTAGAGAATTTTTAAAGAGTACCTGTTTCAGCATATCAGTGTTGATATCAGACTTTACGAACTCGAAGGAATCTTGTGACACATTTTGACGGTACCAGCCACCAATTTCCTCCTCGTCGTCCTCTGAGTAGTCTGGGAGGAGCTGTTTCATTTCGTTCAATTTTATTTTGGAGAGGGGTGAAGCGGAGGCGGCAGTTGCTACAGAGGTTGGCTTGGTTCCTCGGTTAAATCGAGAGAAGCTCAGTATTGAAAGAGCATGGGAAAGGAAAGCGAAGAAGATGATTTGGTTTAGCACTTTGACAGGTAGCGAGAGACGAATTCGCATCCCCTGAGATATCTCAAACTTTGAGTCACTTTAGGAAAACATTTAACCGTTTAAATAGCTTTGCACGAATCTTAATGTTAAAATAATACTAGGCCCCCGCGCTAATTCCGAATATGCACCGAACACGTCGGTCACGCAAAAATTGAGATATCTCAGAGGATATGCATTCTCGAGAGACGGAATCGGGGAGAGGATGGGGAGTCCGAGTATCCCTCAGGCCTCAGGTACCACCACTGGTATAATTACCTCACAGCCGAACGATTGGATTCGGGCCTATTTAGATTATAGTGTTTTGCTTTAAGATTCGAACAGATTAAAACTGACGAATCTCATTCTACCCGGTCACTCGGTCAGGTATTTATTGCACTGGACCTGAATTTGAGGATGGAGCCATGGAGGGACAACGCAGGGAAGCCTTATGGGCCGATCCGCATTATTGGGCTTTAGGGCTATAATGGGTTTGGGTGTGGATCAGTCAGTTATCATTGGAATCTGAATCCATGTCCTATAACTTAGAGCATCTACATCCCAAAGATTAAGAGGAAGTAGGAACCGAAGCGATATTTGGACTTGGGTTGTTCTAAGCTGATCCTTTATCGCATCATCGCTGTCTTCTCTCCAACTGGAGAAGGAAAGGACCTGACCTCGCCAAGATCGAACTCATTTCCGATCGCGGGATCTCCAGTCGCTACTAGGAGTCTCACACCGGTGAACTTTCAGTGAGTTTTCCATCTTTTCCCTTCACATAAATGTTAAGATCTGATCTGGAGCTTCCTTTATCGATTCAAGACAGCATCGTGATGGGGTTTGCCTGCCTTTTGAATTAGCGATTGTCCTGTTCCATTTTGATTTCAAAATCTTAAGTCAGTACAATTTCTCATTTTCTTGTTCAATTCGGAAACTGAATTTCTATTCGTTTGTTACATGTCGAGTAATAACAACTCCAGCATAAACAGATAATTGGAAAGGCTCAGATAATTATTTTATTTTTTCCTCGGGTCCTTTCTGTTGGGGTTTTGTAGCTGGTAGATGTAATTTTTCCAATCTCTGCAAATTTAAAGTAACAACAATTCGATTCAACGAAGATGAGCACCTTGTTTATGCCCATAACAAAAGAGTGTGAATGTGTATGTGCGGTAATTGGGTGCCATTTTAGTCATAATTTGGACTATACTATAATTACCCTTTTTTTGGTTGAGTTAATAAGGGTTGACGTTGTAACTTTTACATTTCAATATTTTGATTGAGAGTAATTGAATCTAACAATAATTTTGTAGGGATGGGTTTGTGGACATTGCTGGAAGGATTCTTACTACTGGCAAATGCACTTGCTATACTGAATGAAGAGCGATTTCTGGCACCAAGAGGTTGGAGCTTCTCTGTGGTATCAACAAGCGGTGGTGCCAAGACCTTCAAAGGCCAGATCATCGGTCTCATATATGCTGCTCAGTACCTACGTCTTCCCTTGCTTCTTCTCAATGCCATCACTATCTTTGTAAAGCTCGTCTCTGGCTAATCTTTTTTTTTTTTAGCTTTGTTTCATTGCCAGTTTACACAAGATATTTGCATTCTGGTGGGTTTTTGTTGAATATCAAATGTAGCTTGTGGTTTTTTCTTCTTATTATTATTGGATTCATTCAACATGGAAGTAGTGGCAAATTATGAGATATCATTCATAATCTTTTTTTTTATTATTATTATTATTATGGTAACTATGGTCTCATATTTGGTTTTGGTTTTCTCAGATGGGCGTAGTATATAGCAAAATGTTTGTGCTAGACTTCAAATTATGTTTGATTGTAAAGATATATTGGAGATAGGAATTTGACTGATGACACTGTTTAATTTCCAACAATTTCTCTTAATTAAATTAAGAGCGGTTCATGGAATTCAAATTTGACGGGGACTGCAGTATTACAGAGTATTTTATGAATTGAAAATCGCACTTTGACTGTCAGACTGTCAGCACTATTATCAGATCTGATCTTTTGTCAGATGAACTCTTTTTATCAGTTTACTGCGCTAAATTTTAGTATTTTTTGTATGCAGATCAAACTTATTAGTGTTTAGTTGATTTGAATTGGTGCCAAAAATTTAAGCACGAAAACATTTCTAGCTCAGAACAGTTTAATCTATCAACTATGGATCACAAAACCAAGAGCATAAAAAAGTAAATAGGAAATTGATTACACGGCTAGAAATCCAGAAGTAAGACGATAGAAAAAAAAAAAAAAAAAACGATCTTCTGTTACATATCATTCTACTGGAATCATGATCTCATTGGTCCGAAGCGGCGGGAGGGTCCATGGTGGGTTGTACCTCGCGAGCAAGAAATCGCCTACTCCCTTGTGCCCGTCTCTCTCTAAACTCTCTTTCAATTTCTTTACCTTCTCTTCCACCATTTTATCTGTTGCCACGCCACTAAATCTCACAACTGCGTACTTTTTCTCTCCCTCTTCCTTGATCATCACCCTCTCATCCGTCGGCTTCGGTGCATCGTCCACCTTTTGATATTTAGAGGGCAGCACAAACTGCATTGTTACCATGCCGTCTCCTGTTGTGATAACGGGTGCAGTCATGGCAATCTTCTCGGGTTCTGGAGAGGTTTTTGTAATGACAGGTGCAGTCATGGCGATTTTTTCGGGCTTGGAGTTCTGAGGTTGCCCCAGTGCACCTATGTAATTGGCTAGGATCATGAAGCCGCCGTCTCGGTCGCCTTTCAACTGTTTGGGGTCATATGTGACCTCTGCCACAACTGAAGGGTTGTAGCGACGTATCTCGTAATCAGGGCATGAGTGTACAACTTCAAATTTCGGCGTCTCAACTGTGATTTTTCCGAGTATCATACCCATCTTTAGATTTGGACGTTTAGGAGATGAATTATGGGGATATTCTCAAGTTCTATTCACTTGAGAACTATTTATAATCAGGTCAGGTTTCATTTGTGGTGGAGATAACATGGCGAGGTGTGGCTTTCGTTGCTCCACGGATCCGATTTTTTTATTAATAGGAAAATAATAAAATAAATATCGTGATTAAGGATGGTTTCTGATTTTTTGTGAAAAGTGGGAAAACCGTTATTCAGAATCACGGCCAGAGGACGCCGCATAAAATCGCGGCCCGATTAGCCCAAAACGATTAGCGGATGGGGAGGGTAACTTGGGCCGTTGAATGGGATAACGGCCAGCCAGTCCGTTGAATAGGATAACGGCCAGACCAGGCCGTTGAATGGGATAGCCAGCTCCAGGCCGTTGAATGAGATAACAGGCAGAGAAATATATAATAGTGGATGAATACTAATAAATATGCATGTACAACAAGAATAAGCATTCTCGAATAATATTTAAAATTTAAAATTAGGCCATTTTTTTATATATAATTTAATATTCAAAGTATATAATAAGCGTATAAAATACGAGAGCGGCAACTAGAGTTCTAAATTCGTGCCATGCCGTGCCGTGTCGTGCCAAACACGGCTTAGCACGGCATGGCACGGCATGGCACGGCACGATTATTATTTTATTATTTTTACTGTATAAATAAAAAAGTTATATGAAATGTAAATTACATGAAATGTAAAAAAAATAAAATAAATAAACTTTTGTGCCTGTCGTGCCTAGTCATACCTAGTTGTGCCTAGTCGTTCCTAGCGTGCCTAGTCGTTTCGTCGTGTCGTGCCTAAATGTGCCGTGTCTAATTGTGTTCCCGTGTCGTTCCGTGCCGTGTCCCGTGCCGTGCCTCTCCTCGTAAACGTACCGTGCCGTGCCCTACAGTAGGAAACCCAAGCACGGCACACTTAAGGCACGGCACGTGAACAGTACCGTGCCGTGTCTTAGCCGTGCCGTGCATGTCCTTATCGTGTCGTGCCGTGTTTGGCCACGGTGGCACGGTTTTGAGAACTCTAGCGGCAACCAAAATGAAGAGAATAAATAACGATTTGAGATGGGCAAATTAAAATTTGAAGAAATTAATCATCCACATCTTTTAAGTATATATACCATATACATTCGTATACGCATCGTTTTAATCTGAGCTAATATTATTTGGGTAAATATTGTAACAGAGTAACTTTGACTCCATGCAGCGTACGAACTTTGACTTCATGAGTTCCAATGACAGTTTTTTTTTTCCACGCGGGCCTCTGGCCGTTGGTTGAATTAACGGGCCCGACCTGGCCGTTGGCTGAATTAACGGTCCGCTCTGGCCGTTTTTTAAAATAACGGCCCGTATTTATCGCCCCCCTCCGCTAATGGCTTTACGCTAATCTGGCCGTGGTTTACGGTAGCGTCCTCTGGCCGTGATTTTGGATAACGGTTTTTCCACTTTTTGCAAAAAAACGGAAACATTTCTTAATCACGATATTTATTTAATTATTTTTCTATTAATAAAAAAATCGGTCCACGGATACTAATATTCTGGTCCTTTCTTCTTTGACAAGCCACAACTATCAATGGTTTTTTTTTTTTCTTTTTCTTTTTGAATCTTAAAGAGGAACGCCAACAAATTATGCCTTTGTTTCCAAGTATTCTTTATACGGAAGTCGGGAGCGATCACTGTATTAATATTTTTTTTTATAATGAGTTTTAAAGATAATTTAAATAAATTTGAAAGTTAAAAAGTATAAGGGAAATTTTTTTTTTATGCCACTCCAAAACATGGATTTAGGAATTTGCCACTCCGAAATCTTAAAATAGGTAATTGTCACTCCAAAATCATTATATTTAGCAAATTGCCACAATTATACATATAATTCAGATATTTAATTTAAAAAATTCTAAAAATTCAACAAATTTCAATAGTGACCAAAATACCCCACTAAAGATTATGTGGATGACTGGATCTATTTGCTCGATAGTTCGAAATAATTTTTCCAAACCTAATTTTCCTCTGTGTCGCCAGGTAACCAGGCCGACCACGGTCCTCCCTCCTTCGCCTGCCAGTTTCTCCATCCTTGTCTCTGTCTCTGTCTGATTTGTGTTTGTTGCAGAACAAGATATTATATTATTACCATATATAGACTATACATGAGGTATAGATTATTACCATGGATAGGTATTATTACAGTGTATATCTAACACTCAGCAGCTAATGTCCCGTGATGGCTCGTTTAATTGAGAGATCTACTGGACGGATGAGATGGATTAAAGAGGGGATCTGATCGCTTATAAATATAGGATTAGCTTAGCCGATTAGATTATGAAATCTGTTGCCTATCTTTTATAATTTCTCAGCTCTTAGTTTACTATCTTCCTGTTCTTCTGTTTTCTCCATTGATGTACTCTTTGCCAATTAATCAAAATGACTCAGTTTAGTGTTTCAATTTGTGTTCTTTGTTCTTGATTGAATTGGGGTCGTTACACTTTGTTTGGATTCAATGGAGTTAAACTCATTAGCTTATTCAATTTATGGCCACAGTTGGGGCACGGCACCATTGGCAATAGAGAGGAGGTTGCGCTATTATACATCATTGGCAACAGTTGGGACACGGCACCATGGGGCACGACACCATTGCTATATTTTTGTGGATCTTGTAAACTATTGCACTCCGTGTTGTCTTCTGAAGTCGATCGCCACACGGTTTGGTGGCTGGAGTAGGTTTTAATTTTTTTTTTTTTAAATAGGGCATTTATGGATTTATTTTTTTATTATAATTGAGGGTATTTAAAAAATCAATTATTTGATGAACAGTAAAATATACAATATTAAAATTATAAATAATTTTCAATATTATTACTCAATCCCTTTATTATACTCGAAAAGGCTCCTCTAATCCTCTTCTCTATCTTCTCGAATTCCTTTTAGATTTTATCCATTTTTTATCTTCTGCAATGTTAATTATCCACGTATAGAGTGTAAAAAATATTGTTTATACGGAACAATGATGGTGTCATGGTATGGTTAATGGTTTTTATTTTTTTATCATTCGCCCGCTGTGGATGTTGACAAAATTTTACTTGTCGAGCAATCTTACACGAGACACGACGGGCAACGTTCACTGGATCGGGGTTGATGTTTGAGAAATTCTATGGCCATTTTCGTGTAGCTTGTATGGAAGCACATAATTAGTTATTTATTGCCCACTATTCTATATCGTAAGTTATTGACGATACCTTTAAGGCCGTACTTCAGAGAGGGAGAAATCTCCTTTATTAAAGGAAAGGAAAGGGAATTCTGCACAATTTTAGTCTGCCCACGACCATCTACTTGCTCCAGAAGAGGTAATCGGAGAGGGAAAGGAAGGAACGCGAGTACTGTAGCGAGGGAAATGCGGAAGAACGTCTTGTACAAAAGTTCCGAACTTTGTACCCTTCAATTTGAGGTGTAGGTTTTACTGTAGCGAGATAATGCGCGCAGCTGCTCCTTTCTTTTTCTTCTTTTCCTTTCTTCTCCGTATTGGTTTTGCGAAACACAACCTAAAGTCTGCCAAAGTTTGTTTGCGATACGTTTGTGTGTGTGTTTTTTAATTAAATTAGGCTATTTTGATCATAAATCATTAAAACTAATTTATTAGCTATAACTTATGTTACTTACGTTTTAAGAAAATTTAGTCGTGATAAATCAAATGCACACATCAAATAGTATGCATAAAATTTTATTAGAATGAAACTGACAGTGCGTTTGTATGTATTTGTCATGTACTTCGTTAAATTGAACTTTAATCACATTTATGAACCTAAAATTCAAAACATCACGCATAATCTCTAATTTATGACCTTTACGTGTAATAATTTTTTTATGCCAAATTAAACAGATATATCAATTATTCAATTATCAGGTATATGCATAAAACTATGCGATAATGTATTTGTACAATTGATGTGCATATGCTCATATTATTTATCAAATTTGGCAACATCAATTATCCTAAATAACAAAAAATGACAAATATCATTCAAATAATATCTAAAACAAACACATTTATTGTTGTAGCAATTTCGAAAGCGCGTATCAAATACTTTGCAAAGATGACCATGTAGATCGTATAAAGCAATGCATGCAAAATGATTTTTTTTTTTAATTAAGGGCATGTTAGGCATGTCATTGGGAATGGGTATGGGTACGGGAATTGAACTAAAAAATACTGTTTATGTGGAAAAAAAATTCAATTGAACTGAATTGTTTTTTTTCAACAGAAACAGTGGAGCGGCCGAACAAGCTCTAACTATGGAGTCATTTCAAAAGATTTAAAGCAATGCACGCATAAGGGGAGTTTTTTTTTAGTTTAATTTCGGAGTCATTTTAAGCAAATTATTCATATTAAATGTTTTCACTAAATTCTGAACACATTTAATGTGATTGAATTGTCAAAACTTAATAGTTACGCTTCAAATAATATCTAAAACATGCACAAATATTTTTTTAAGCAATTTTAAATGCGTATATCATTTTGTTTACAAAATAATTATTAGATAAATCTTGAAAGGATATGCAGATTTAGGTTAAAAGTGTATCTTTTATAAAGTTTTATGTGCAAGCATATTTTAGTATGGATATCATGTTGAGTGGTTCGGATCGACAATTTGGACTATAAAAGTAAAGATATAGAATATGAGGTATGATGAGACATGAAAGCATGAAATATTGGAACCCTCCATTAAATCTGGACTCGTAACAAGTGAGTAAATCATCCAAATTGACGGTTCTTCGTAATATTAAATAACACATGCAAACATAATTATTAAATCAGTTTTGAAAGAATACATCAAATTTTGGGCAAACAAAAGATATTAGAAGATATTAAGCAACAACTGCCATAATTGACAATTGAGAACTAATCTTTGGTCTAGTGATTAAGGCACATAGTCTCTATGTGAGAAGTCATGAGTTCGAAACTTAGATGGGAGAAATCACTTATTGTAATAAACATAGGTGTTAAATAGTTGAATGGCTTTACCTCCAACCTGTACTAAAAAAAACAATTACCATACATCATTCACAATACTTCGCATCCACTATAGATGTTTTAAATTATTTCTAAGTGATTGAAAGTATTAAACCACCAAAATTGACCACTATACACATAGTATTATCTATTACTTGCGCATCTAATTATTGGAGCAAATTCGAAAGAGTGCATCATTTTTCACGCAAACAAAAGCTACAATAATGAATTCAAAATAAAGCACATTCATCTTATAATTTTAACTTTTTTTCATCAAGTTACTCTACCAAACAAGCCCCAACTAAACATAATTAATTCATTTATCTTAGTTTGAAGTAAATAATTTAATCCGAAAAAAGTTTACTCCGTAACCAAACACAATTATAAAGATTTCTCCAAAATCCTATTCCGATACTGACTTTGTTGCTTGCTTTTAGGGTTTTCAGCCTCTTAATTTTTTTTGACCGAAAGCTCGTAGATGATTGTATTGATTGAAAGAAGTTACAAGCTAGATGTTACATAATATTAGACAATGTGTGCCTTTGAAAGTATTCAGATGTAAACAAACTAAAAACGCACAGCGAGTATGTGCATCCAATGGACACAAAGTTAATTATCCTTGCTAGATTGAAATGATAAGAGCCGAGTAATTGTTTCCTCTGCACGCATAATTTGTCATGTTCCTCTGACAAAAGACTGAATCAAACCGGACGAGAACTGAATCAACCAGACCATGACAGTTACCACTTAGAAGGATATGTAGCTGAGAATGCACTGAATCAAACCAGACCAAGAATTGAATCAATCGGACCAGGACAATCACTACTCGGAGATCAAGAGGATAACGATAGTATAGACAAACAACCAACACAAACCAACAACAAACAACATATAAGATAATTAACTATATGTACAACTTAATCCACCCACTCTTCCATTGCTAAAGAGAGAAAGAAGAGCTCGGGAGAAGAAGGAGAAGAAAAGAGAACCACTTGTCTTGGAGAATAAGAGTTCCTGGAAAGGAGAGACGAGGCGATGGACAAAACGAAGAGAGGTGGCTGTATCCACTAAGCGAAAGTATCGAGAGCAATGGCCAAATTCATTAGGCGGAAGTATCAAAAACAATGGCCAGATCCACTAGACGGAAACATCTACTCAGAAAGTGAAGAAGTGGATTTGAAAACGAAAACAGATGAGAAGTGGTGGGGTGCGGTGGATATCGCCACAAGCGATATAAAATCGCCTTTCACTTTTTAAGTGGTGATACCACTTTAGTTGTCACACTCCGACAATAGGACCGACAACTCGCCGTGCTCATTCGCACAAGATGATTCAATAATCATGTTCAATCATATATATATATATGAGGGATCGGATTACATCCTTTTTTTTGACACATTTTGACATCTATCATTTTCGAAGTCCAAATAGTCAATCCAAACCATTCAACATGATTGATATATTAAAATATGCTTGGAGATAAAATTTTACATTTTTTTGAATTTTTTTACTATTTATTAAGATGGTTACAAAATCGTTGTTTTCGGACCATTGAAAAACAGTGATTTTGTAACCATTTTAATATATAGTAAAAAAAATTCAAAAAAATGTAAAATTTGATCTCCAAGCATATTTTAATATGGTTATCATGTTGAACGGTTCGGATCGATTGTTTGGATTTTGAAATTGCAAAATTGACATATAAAAAAAACAATATCAAGATATGTCAAAAAAAGGTGTAATTGGATCTCTCTGCATACATTACCAAATAAGACAATTATATATATATATATATATATATATATATATATATATATGCGCGCCACAAATCATGAAGAAATTTTCTTTCAAATTGAATTTCATAGTTGACATGTAATGCACAAATCGAAATAAACCTGTTACATTATAAAAAATATACAAATGAAAAATCATAGCAAATTTATTTGAAATAAACAACAATTTTTCTGGCTAATTCCGCAATTTTTCAAATTTTATATCTCGTTTCTGAATCTCGCGCTTTTGTATCTAGAAGTCACCGAAGTGGAAAGGGAGACCGCTTTTTCCTTATTTTGATATATTGAGCCTCTTAATTGAATAATAAGCTTAGAAGTAAAAAAATCATTATAAAATAATAATTAATAAGTATTGTCATAAATAATAATTAATAAATATTATTATGTAATTATTTAATTATATAATAGCTATTGTTAATAGTAATATTGTATTGCTATTAAGTATTTTTGTAAAATAATAAAATAATTGACAATTATTTTTACGTTACAACTCAATACGTAGTTCAGGCTTGAGCACATTTTAACAATTCTTTTTAATACTTGTGAATGAATATGAAATTCCTCAAATTACTTAATAATTTGTGAATTTTAGTATTGATAAAATTCCATCTCGAGGAAATGTTCATCTGGACGAAATAGAAAAGGCCTTTTTCCTTCATTTTTTTTTTCTTTAATTCTCTGCGCCTCCTTTCACCGCCCCTCTTGTACGCAATCCATCAGAAAGAAAAAGAATCTCTCCAAAACCCTAGTCTGGTTCTGGTACTGGCCTTATTACTCACTCGCTGTTGGGTTTTGAGCCTCTCGATCGCAAGTCACTGGGTACAGGTCTTCAGCCTTGATTCCTCTCCGTTTAATCTTTAACTCAAAGCAATTAGGGTTTACTTTATTCTTTTTCGGTGTACTTTGTTATTTATTTTAGTTTCGGCACATCTCCTTAGAGATTACGGGTTCATAGGCTTTCCAATCGCGCAGCACATTGGTTCCATATAATTTAGATTTAACTTCATATCTAATCTCTACTGCTACTGAATTAGGATTACTCATGGAATAAATGTGCTGATTTCTTACTTTACCGGTACCTTTAAATCTTGCTCAGAATTGCAGGTACTGTTTTGCTATGTTTCATAATGTAATTGTTTCAATTCTGCATTTATCTTTTCTAATTTTATTTACTCTTTATTCAGATCTGAAACCGATTGCTATTGGAGCTTGTTTTAAAGCCTTCTATCAATGGGCTTTGATAATGAGTGCATCGCGAACATTCAATCACTTCCCGGTGAATATTTCTGTCCTGTTTGTCGCACACTGATCTATCCAACTGAAGCCTTACAAACTCAATGCACACATCTCTACTGTAAACCATGCCTTGCTCATACTGCAGCCACAACCCAAGCCTGCCCTTATGATGGCTATCTTGTCACCCAAGCTGATTCTAAGGTTTGTAGTTTTTTAATTACAAAATCAGTGTCTCTGAAGCAATCTTCTATAATTGGTTTCATTAATTGTTGGCGTACAGCCGCTGATGGAGCTGAACAAGCCACTTGCTGATGCTATCGGAAAGGTTCAGGTGCACTGTCTATATTACAGAAGTAGTTGCCAATGGCAAGGCACTTTATCTGATTGCATCGTCCACTGTGCAACATGTGCCTATGGTAACTCTCCTGTCCTCTGTAACCGGTGTGGTACTCAGATTATGCACTGTCAAGTGCAGGAGCATGCACAAGTTTGCCCTGTAAGTAACGATTGTCAAACACAAAATGAAATAAGAATCCTAGTTTAAGTTATTGTACTTAATTCTCTTCAAATTGTGCAGGTGTTGCCATCTCAAGTGAGTCAGCCTGTGGACCCCACCCAGTCTCAGGCAGCAACAGCTGCAACTCAATTTGCTGGACAGAATGCATATGCTACTCCAACAGCTATTGCTGCCACTACTGCGGCTCCCGTCCCAGCGTCAACTCCAGAGGTTACGAGTCAAGCTGCAACGGATCAGTGGTACCAACAGCAGTACTACCAACAATACCCTGGGTATGACCCATATGCTCAGTACCCGCAGCAGCCTCAGCCTCAAGCAGCTCCAGTCGCAATGCAACCTCCCCAATCCCAGTCAGCACCTCAAAATCTACCTCCACAACCACACCTGCCCCCTCAGCAGCTGCAGCAGCACCAGCACCAGCACCAGCCACCGCAGTTACAACCACTTCCTCAGCATCCTCCTCTCCAACCACTTCCTGCCCCGCACTCACAACTGCAACTTACTCAACAGGGCCATAACACAACACAGTCTGCTGTAACAGGTTACTCATCTTATCCACAATCCCAGCATACCCCAGCTCAGCAACCTCTCATGCATATGCCGCCCCCACAGCATCCTATGGCCCGGACTCCATCGTATGGAGCTCCATCTCAGCAAATGGCGGTGCATCAACAGTTGCATCCAATGGGATCAGGCCCCCATGTGCCTTATCTGCATGGTCAAGGTCTGCCAGGTATACCTCCTATGGGACTGAACCACAGCACCCCACCACCACCTCAATTCCAGCCATCTCCTTCTGGTTCATTAAACCCTGCATTTACTGATGAAACTAATGGTAAAATCAAAGAATTTCTGAAAGAAAGAGGATCCGATGATAAAGCAACAAGCAAGGTAGGTCCCATTTCAAGCCGAAATACACCTCCAGCCACATTACCTCATGAGAGGTATCCTCCTTACGGACACTCACCAGACATCCCATCGCATGGGCTGGGTCAGATTCGTGTGCCTTACAATGGTAGTGTAAGGCCTTATGGTGAGGCCTCTATGCGCCCATCCATGGGCACTAGTCCACAGACCCCACCGGATGCTTTTGATCCCATAAGGTGGCAACCTCTGTCACCATTTGAGCTGCCATTTTCTGGGCCAGGTATGGTGCGATCGAACGGGGCACATGCCCCTTTGTATGATGAGGGGTTAAGGCCGTACCATAGGCCGCCACTTGAGGGATTATCAAGGTATGAAAGATCATCGTATCCCTCTTATCAGCCTGAATTTTACGGAAGAGGTGGTCCTGAATATGGTCGTGGGCCCCCATCCTTCAGAGGCCCTGGGAGACAAGAGTATGATGGTGCACCATCAAACAAATTTGGTGCAGACTATGAGAGATCAAGACCCGGTGGCCGCTCTGGTGCAAGGCGGTTTGGTGACCCTGTTGGATACAGCAGGTATGGCGGGCCTGGACACATGCCTCCTGAAAACGTTGGTGCAGTAAGTAAACTTTACCATTTTTTTTGGGACTATTAAATTATTTCGGTCCTCGTGATTTTTCACTGTTGAGGTCCGGTACTACACAGTGCAGGGCCCGAAGTGGCTAGGATTTTGTACCTCTTTCATTCTGTTAATTTCTTGGTAACAGAGTCAGGTCTTATTGCTGAGGCTTCATCTTAACAGTTTAATCAAATTACCAGATCATCAAGTACATGCGCCTTCTTGGATGGCTCAAATGTACACAACTCACTTGGTTAGACTAGGACAGTGCAAAATAACAAACTAGACAAGCAGAAAGAACCTTATGTTGATGGTTTAAAATAAACGAGAAATGACCAATTTGAAGTTGATGGTTTAAAATAAACGAGAAATGACCAATTTGAAGTCCTATTTTGGATTCTATAAAAGAAATTAAGAGCAGAGAAGAGAGAATTGGTTTTTCCACAAGAGAAAATTCTCAGATAATGGAAAGACTTGAGAAAAACACACAATCTCATTCATTATACTTATCCAATATACTGAAGTATAAAATTTTCCCTTTTTTCTTGTAATCATGAACTTTATGATCACTGTAAAAGCAGGGATTTGAGTACTCGGCAAATTGCATTGAATAACTTTCTTTACCTTCTTTAGATTTTTCCGGGTGGCAAAGGTAGTTCAATTGAGCGCTCAAGAAAGAGAAGGTTTTTAACGGGGGGATGGTGTCGCATATGTAAGATAGATTGTGGGACTCCTGAGGGATTAGATACTCATTCTCATTCTAAGGATCACAAAATGATGGCTTTGGATATGATTGTCAGCATCAAGCAACAAGTCTCCAAGAATCCTAAATTGTAAGTAACACTTGTATTTTATCTAACTATGCTTCTTTTGGATTGCTTTTCGCAAGGACTCTATTTTCTTTTGAATAGGATGGCTGAGCATGAAGTGGCTGATGTGAAGGGTGGTTCTGATGAGTTGGAGTTGGATACCATGACTTGAAAATGAGCATTTTTGGTATGCTATCCTTTTTTTTAAAACTAAGTTTACCTTTTAGGGCTCCTATTGAATCATCACTTATCATTCTTGTTTGATTTTATTTTTCAGATTGCAGTTCTGTGCATGGCTGGAGTCAAGAGTTTGGTTGGCAGGAAGATGCATGTGCATGCTTCTATTATTTTTTGCTTCATGGTCTGCAGTTATATGCTATCATATCTTTCTCTTACCTTCATCTTTTCATCATATGGTCGTAGAATCGCTTAATTCTCTCCTGCTTTCAAATTTTGTTGTTTTTCATCAGTAGTTGCTTGTTGGACATGCAGCATTTTATATAAGAGCTCTTTCTTTAGTTGCATCTGTCATTGTTAATTAGGTTGCCATTTTGAGGTGCTTTTTGCTGGAAGCCTAAAAAAACAGATCTATGTTGCACAAGGATGCATGAAAAAAACTGAAAGTTTCTGTTGCAAATATATGAGAAATATTGATGTGGTGACTGGTGAAACAACTATTGAACTCCCCTAGAAACTGTATGATGCAATTCAATAAAATATGTGAGTTGAAAACACAATACAATTTACTGACGGGTGTAATTGAGGGATCTATTTTGCAAAGGTCGCACCATAAAGAAAAAAAAAAGATACATGAGAGGCGTATTGACTACCAAACTGTTCGTGCAACATAGAAGAAATGTTGACCTTCAATTCTAAAAGGAGGGGAAAAGGGGGGGGGTGTTGAGGGAAATTGAAATATTGACCTTTGGTAACAGTAGAGTTTGTTCCTTTTTTTAGAACTAACATTCCTACTTGTTAAGGTTGTCAGTTAACAGTAAACAATAAGAAGTTGAGAAGAGATTTCCAAAGAAGGAAAAATAAAGGTTACTAATATGTGATAAATGTGATAATATTTACAGACGATCTCTCGCTCACCTGCTTACGTAAGACATTAATTGCCGATTCAATTTGTTAATTGGATGGTTGCATGTCTTTTAATTTCATGTTTGAATGTGAATCGCTCTAGTTATCATATATTTTGTAATGTGTGCTCTAATATTTCAGGGTTTATCTGGTTTCTTTATTTCTATTAGTTTAAACAATCATATTGGCAAGACCTTTTAGGAGTTGTTACATGAACACTGTAGTATCCTTAAATATGAAACAATGCAAATAAGTGAACTGGAAAAAAATGTATTAAAGAGGCCAGACTGGAACTTATCCAGATGCAAATCGTGGGAATGGAATTTAATTTAGTAGCAATTGGGATTGGGTAGTGGAGTGAGAACATTTCTACAATTCCATTTGAGCATTTAGTCAAGTGTGGCAATAGTTGGATTGATGGGGTAAGCACGCATTATTAATAAATATTTTGCAATTTGTACAACTCGTTAATGGTAACTGTATGTGTAATGAAGGAGTACTGTGCTCTATAGTCTCATAAATTGATGTTAGAATTACTACACAAATTGAGATTTGACCTGATATGAAATAGAGGTAGGCTTAACATTTATAATTTAATAGAGTGTTTTAGTTTCTATAATTTTGATATCTTTGAACCCAAGACAAATTAAAACAGTGACCCTTTTTGATATTGTATCTAGTTATTATTCAGCTTCTCTTGGACAGTTCATTAATACTTTGGGAAGGGCTTCATATCATGAAGTTTGAATTGTATTTTTGTTTGTTGTTTTATGTCGAAGCAGACTGTAAAAAGTATAGAAAACTGCTCGAGTGGACTCAATCCATCCTACTCCAGTTACTGCTCAGTTTGACAATTGTCGCTTTGGGTAAGACCGTTGAATTTATCCCTTGCTTCCTTTAGATTACTTATCTTGTCTACAGCTCACCCACTTACTATTTTAACACATTAGAAACACTTTATTGTACTTATGGTAAATTACATGAACGGTACCAAAGTTATGATATATTGTCCATGTTGTTGTCTAGCATTCTGCAGTTCTCATTTTGATCCTAAAAATGATATACACAGTGAATGATAATATACTGACATAGGGATAATCTATAGAGAGTACAAAGTAAGTAATACTATAAAAGCATTGTTTGCAATTCACTCTGAATTTAATGTAAATCTAAGGACCTACAAATTGGAGGAATGATCCTCTCAGTGGGATGACATAATAAATTACAAATTGAGTGCATGGGGGTATACTTAAAAATCTGTTGAAGCAAATAAGCTAGTGTATAAGGGCAAACAATTTTCCCAAATCCTTCTTATAACCTACACTAATTACACATGTAGAGAAAGCTGAACCGATAATATAATTTTTTAACTGTAAGGTTTTGATGTATTTGCTCGCATATTTCTGTAGATTGTGGTATATGCTACTTAACTAGAGAAGTATTGTCAGACTGCTGAGTATTTTGTTTGTATCTTTATCCTCTAATTACATGTTGTAAGAAGCATTGAAAAATATGAAAGACAGATATCCATGGCTTTTGTGGTACCAATGCACACCATATAACCAAATAAATTGTTATTTCTTCTTCAGAAGGCATCAGTAGTCAAATGATTAGTGATAAGTCAAGACAGCTTTCACTGCCCAATATAAAGAAAACGAGTAACTTTGCACAAATGGTCATCAAAGTTCAAGTCGCCTCCATTTTGGTCCCTAAACTGTTTGTAATTATTGTTTTGGTCTTTAGAAGTTTGCAATCCATAGCTGATTGGACCTATATTTAAAAAGAAAAGTGAAAAGGAAGCATCCATGTCATCATGACATGCATGCTGAAGTGAATCTAAACATTATTTTTAGTTGATGTTTCTAGCATCCACATCACTTGTGAGGAAATATCAATTCATCTACTTCACTGATGCGGGTACTGATGTAAATAACTACATCATAAATTCACTAAAAGGAATGTTTCCATCCATGACAGGCTAAGCATCATCAAGTTATGATATCTATTTCCATCCAGTTTTCAATGGATGTTAAAAGTAGGATCAGTTTTGTAGAGACTGGGTATTTCATGGGTCCCAAATAGGAGAGATAGACCAGTTGTTTATGGGAGATAAATGATGGTTTAAGGATTATATGTGTAATTTTGCTTGGAAGAAAAAGAAAAAAAGGAAAGAGGGGGGGGGGTAGCATCGTAGTTGTACTGGCAATAGTAACCTCTGAATGTCTACAAGAACAAGCTCACTTGCTATTGTATTGACATAAGATACATCAGGTTTTTAGCTTTGGTTTTGCTCTAGTTGTTGAATTGGTTTTTCAATTGTTTGTACAGCAATTATGTCATGTGGTATTACTAGCATCTTCTTGTTTTTATTTTATTTAATTGGGATTCTCATTTTATATTATACTTGGGAAAATTTTGGTGGAACACTTTAGGTACAGTGTGGTACGTGGTTTGGGCTAGTGCATTTTGCTTCATTGACCGGAAAGTTAGTTTTCTTTGCCTTCTACATGATGGATATGGAACCCTCTAATTGGTATGTTTATATTTTGTATGTTGGTTTGATTTTTACTCTCTTTTAGTTTCAAAGAACCATTATATTTTAGTTGTTCAAACTTGGTCAACTTTCAGAAAAAACAGAGCTAGTTATCTGGCAGAGAAATTAGTTTTAATTTAAAATTAGGATTTGCAATTGCAGCATCATGAGTTCCGAGTGTGATTATTGGTACGTCTCATAAGTTTCACTCTTCTAACAATTTTTACAAACTTTATGGGCATATGTGCTACATTTTGGGTCTATCATTACAACAGGTATCACCTAATTCTTCGGGTTTACAACATATTTAGAGGATGAGCATTGACATTGTTCTCGTTTTTGTTTCGACTTCTTTTGGTTTATGTTGGGGCTAGTTAACATTAATTTTGAAGCCGCTTCTGTAGCCACCCCAATTGAATAGTCAAAAAATGGGCCAACAAAGGTGTAAATTGCTTAGGATGGAAGGAGATCAAATAACATTGGCTACCCGAAAAGGTTACCAAAATCAAGAAAAAGTAGTGCCAATTTGAATAGTTCAAATGCTTCCGCTTTCCCTAACCGAATTATGCTTTCGCATTTTAATTCCTTTATCAAAAAGTATAAAACTAGAATAATAAATAAAACCATTTGATGTGATGTATATCTCTTTATTGGCATGTTAAATTTGGTGTATATTTGATTTCATCTTGGGTGTCAAGATGTTGGCAAAAATGAACCGATGCTGATGATTTCTAAGCATTGAGTTTCACACTCCTAATGCCTATCAATATGAGGCTGAAATGACACCAAATTTTTGCAAATGCAATATGAAATAGATCATGTCTAATTGTTGTTATTTTGTTATGAGTATTATACATTTTGTCATCTAGGAATTAAAAAGAGGACGCACATTAAAGACCTTTTAATCTTTCTCTATCAAAACTCTACTTTTGGCAATTTTACAATATAACACAGGACATTTCATTTGCTGTTTTTTGTGTACTGCGTATCACGTGAAAAATAGAAATAACAAGTGTGCTAGGTTGGAAAAAAGGTCAGAGCATAGGCAACAAATAGGCTATGTCAAAGGAAAAAAGAAAAATAAAACCATACAAAAAACAGGTTACCAAAGTCATGGTCGTTGAATTATCTTTGGCCACCAGTTTGCATTTTAGCAATTTGTTTTTCTGTTGTACAGCTCTGTTTTACCTGTGTTCTGGGCATCCACGAGACATCTTTGATTGGCCATGCTATTGATCATCCGTGAAGATATGAACTGGGAACAAACATAATAGGCTTTCATAATGTGTGTTTATTTTTAAAACATTATGTAAAATATATAATATGATTCTGTAAAGATATATAGTAATAAATTTTCATGATGTGAAGATGTGTCATATGCAAATCCTGGAAAACATTTGCGCATTGTATGATAAAATACAATGGTTCTTGAAAATAAGTATTTTTACCGAAAATATTATTTTGCAGTCAATTTTCTTCTTCACTTGGTCGATGTTGTTTTAATGCTATTAATTATGAAGAAAGCTAGTTCGATAGTGTACTCCACTTTGGGGCTATGGAGAAAACATTCCGACATGAGGAAACCCTTCCCTTAATTAGGGGTGTTCTTTGGGTCCGATTTAGTCAGTTTTGAACTGAACCAAATTAGTTTGGATCAAATAATTCGGTTCGGTTTGTTTTTTAAAGTTGAATTATAACTTTGATTTGGAAATTTTTAAAATCAAGATAACTGAACTTACCGAACTTTTATATATTATGAATTTGATCTGGACCCCTACTTCATTTCTGAATGACCGGTTTATTTCTTAATCAATTGTTTTAAATATTTTGGTTTATTACAAAATGATTGTTTTAAATAAAAAAATTTAATGTATTTCGATTTGAACCGAACAAATCGAAATAAAACTTTAGTTCAATTCGGTTCGGTTGTAATGCTAAATTGGTTCGGTTAGGTTCTATTTTTGAAACAGAATATAACTTTGGTTTGCTTAGCTCGGTTCAGTTTCAACCGAACCTAACAGATGAACACCCCTGCCATTAATAGAATGCTTTAAGATAGCAGCACTAATTCAATGCGTAATAGATGGGGAATGCTCACCCCAGCGATAATATAAGTATGCTACATACCCATTTATTCTATCTTCGGTCAAATCACTGTTCAGTGTTCATGCGGGGAAAAAAAATTCAATTCAATTCTTGTGCTCGTGCCCAAGTCCATGTGTCCGCCGAACAGGCTCTACTCTTATATGAGAGAGAATAAGCACCCAAAAAAGTTATACGTAGATTGGAGATGGATTGTCACGTGTGAGTCAAACTAAAAGGCGATTAATTATGAATTGTAAAAAAAAATTCTCAAAAATGATCAACTCTGCTGTAAAATTAAATAAAATTGCAACAAAAGTAAAATATTTATATCAAGAGAGATAGAAAGAGCAATAAGAAAATTTTATTCTCTTCTATTTGTGTGTCTTCTTTGTGTTGTGTTGTACTAAGATTATAAGATTTTTATTTATAGGTTACAAATTGTAACTGAAAAGTCTTTACAATAATAAATGATAAAATGAATACTAATAGTAGTGTGGTAATGAAATGATAATTAATATTGAGAGTTACATAATAAACATCCACATAAATTACATAATAAACATCCACATAAATTCTATTTAATTTGATTTATAACAATTTTTCTTGGATGTTCATCTTTCATTAAATGCTATTAATATGATACTTCATGACCAATATTAACATGATACTTCAAGACAAATATTAACATGATACAAGCTCTTCCATAACTTTCTATTAAATTATTTGTGCTAGATATAGAGTGGATATTGATGCAATTGTAAAAAATATTTCTTACCTTTTAATATGGTATTAATTGTTTCACTGTCTACTAAATATGGATCTTCTTTACTTATCATTGTGTCAGTCATTTTCCTTAAAATAGAAGAATGTAAAGAATAAAATAAACTACTTTTATTCATTAAATTTGTTTACATATAAAAATTTAAAAATAAACTAAACTTTTATTAAACATAACTTCTACACTCTATTTTCTTCCTAGTAACAATGGGAGCAGCTTGGGTCCGATGGAATTTATCACCGTCCGATTCGATTGAAGATCTGTGCGTTCTACTTTAATATCCGTGCGTATTGGTTTTAATATACGTGCGCACAGATCTTAAAGCGAATCGAATGGTAACGGTACCCATCGAACCCAGTTTGAGTCCGATGGGCATCGGACCCAAGCTTGTCCCAGTAACAATATATATTTTTTCATCCACATTATGAAAGAAATCTAATACATTAAGATGTGTGATATTGACATTTATTTTCGGGGTCATTTTCAGTAAAATTGGTTTCCACATTTTTCTCTTTTTTCTTGATTAAGACTTGATAAAGGTCTACAAGATGCTTGGGCGTACGAACAAATACGCGACCAATGATTATCCCACATTTGTAACAAACATCTTCAAGACATTTCTCTTTCTCATTTTTCACCGCATTATTCTCCTTTGTTTTGTTATATTGATCATCACGTTGCCAAACATTGTTGCGACCACGTCCGCTGAAATTGTTGCAACCACGGCTATGTCCTTTCTTAGATGAAGTCGCATTAGCTTAGGGGAATGGACTTGCACCAGTGGGTGTGCTTGGTGATTCTTCATTAGAAGCTCGTTATTTTATTTCGCAATGAGAAGACATGATATTAATTTAGAGTACTTCTTGAAACTCTGCTCTCGATATTGCTGCAGTATGAGCAAATTCAAGGCATGAAATGTGGAGAATGTTTTCTCCAATATGTCTTCTTCCATCATCGTTTCACCACATAGTTTAAGTTCAAAAGTAATATGAAACATTGCGGAATTATACTCACCAACAGATTTAAAATCATGTAATCTCAAATGAATCCATTCGTAAGGATCTTTTTGTAAGAGAACAAGTTTTTAATGACCATACGTCTCCTTTTAACTCTTCTAGAGTTCTAACAGGTCTTTCACCGTTAAATATTCAGTTTTTAAATTCTCATGGAGATGGTGATGAAGGAAAATCATAGCTTTAGTGCGCTCCTGCGGGATACTGTATTTCCTTCCATAATAATTTTTTCCAAGTCTTTTGCGGTGAGGTAGATCTCAGCATCGAGAGTCCATGGGAGATCATTCTTGTCCAAAATTTCAAGGGCATCAAATTCAAGCTATGTGAGATTTGCCATATGTCTACAAAATAGATATATATGAATAATTTCATATTATTAATGCTATAACTTCAAATTACGATAAATAAAAATGGAGATAAATATAAATATAAATAGATGAATATTTAAAATGAATAAATAAATAAATTTAAATGTATTAATAACTTCATGTTAATATTATATTTATTTTATAATTCTGGTTATTAAATAGTTTGACTGAACAATTTGAAATTTTGATTGTGAATAATTTTGTTATTATGATTTCAAATGTCAGCACATCTATTAAAAAAATAATAAGGGGCCACTTTGGTCATGTAGAACACGTAAGCAAACGGTACTTCGAGTCAGGATTTTGAAGGGCCTTCACTCAAGGGGCCTTTACTCCCAAGAGGAAACACAACACATGATTGCACAAGAAAGAACACAATTCTCAAGGGCCTTTCCTCCCAAGAGGAAACACCACATATGATTGCACAAGAAGAGATAAGTGCCAAACAAGTACAAATAGATGTCTCTATCCTGAGCATGCATGGCATGTTGCGGTTAGTGTATAATTTTTATATGACTCAAGACTACTCGCCTAGCCCACCTCAGTCGTCAACTGTCTCTATTTTTGTTTGATTGTTGCATTGGGGACAATTCAATGTTTGAAGTTTGGGGGAAATAGAAAAATTGTATCTAAGATTTGCATTCATGGCAATGAGTATTTGCATGATTAGTGGCAACAATTACAAATGAATGTCTCTATCCTAAGAATGTATGGCATGTTGCAGTTGGTGTACAATTTTTATATGACTCAAGACCACTCGCCTAGCCCCCTTAGTCACCTGTCTCTATTTTTGTTTGGTTGTTGTATTAGGGACAATTCAATGTTTTATGTTTGGGGAAAATAGGAAATTGTATCTAAGATTTGCATTAATGGCATGAGTATTTGCATGATAGGTTAGTGTAATTGCATATATGGTTTGCATGGGAATTGCATATAGGGGAAAATTAGCAGTGAAATTGAAAATTTTGCTTAGATAAGAAATTTTTGGAAAGTTCTTTAAAAAAATTTAGAAACATTTTGTGGTAATTTGTAATAATTTTTCCTACCATCATGATGAATGAGCATCATGATTATTTTTTATATATACTTGATTGACAAGTCTTATACAAATTCTCTAGGTTTAAGGGTATTAAAAAATTTCCTTGTTTTGACAAATTAACCTGGAAATATCAAATGAGGTGTTTTATAAATTGAAAAGAATAGAATAGAAATTTGCGTTATTGATGAGTATGGCTGAATATTTGTGGATGTGTGTATTCATGGTACATGTGTCAATAAACTTTATCTTGCAAATTAAAGCTCAATTTTTTGTACGCTAGTGTTTTTTTGCATAGATTTCCGAATTAAGGGCTCACTTCTAATATACTAAGTATTCTTAAATAAAAGTATAAGCCTATTATTATTTTCAAACTTGTAGCTAGTGAAATACGATGTTATGATTTATGACTTATGAGTTATAACTAGTAATGTGAATTATAGCTATGGATATAGGAGAGCGGAGGTCACTTCTGCACAAAAATTAATGCGCCAAACTCTTCCTGCACGTAGGGGTGTTCATTGGGTCCGGTTTAATCGGTTTTGGACCGAACCGAATTAGATTGGTTCAAACGGTTCGGTTTTTTCGGTTTAATGGTTCGGTCCGGTTTCCTTTTTAAAACCGAATTATAACTTCGGTTCGGTTTGGTTTGAAATTTTCAAAACCGAAATAACCGAACCGACCGAACTTTTATATATTATGGAATTTTGTCCAGACCGCTCCAGTTTATTTTTTAATATTCCGGTTTATATCTTAATTAATTACTTTAAATACTTCAATTTATTTCTTAATATTCTGATTTATTTCTTAATACCCAAATTTATTTCTTAATATACTTGGGTTTATTACAAAACAATGACTTTAAATTAAAAAATTAATATATTTCAGTTTGAACCGAACAAACCGAAATAAAACTTTGGTTCGGGTCGGTTCGGGTCGGTTCGGTTCGGTTGCAATGCTAATTTGGTTCGGTTCGGTTCGGTTCTATTTTTAAAACCGAATTAAAACTTTGGTTTGTCTAGTTCAGTTCGGTTTGAACCGAACCGAACCGATGAACACCCCTACCTGCATGTAGCAAGACTGAACATTCTTCCATAAATTGAGACTAGTGATTGTTCTTGTTTGATCAGCAAATACATGTAGAGGATGAGGTTTTGATTACTGAACTTGCTACTGTACTTGCAATTATAAGGTAGTGAAATTTGTTTAATTTTATTTCTTTTGGGTTATGAAGAATGAGTTGAGGGAAAGACTGGCAGAGGCCGCCAGTTGTTATTATTATTAAATAAAGTTACCCAAAGGGATTACAAGGCAGCCTGCAAGGCCCAGTAAAACAAATTACAATATCAGACCATGCATAGTACTATTTTCTACGTTGCCTCAGCACTCAGCAGTTCTGCAACTGCAACCACATACGCTGAGGCCCCTCATTTATTATGAACTGCACCAAACGCTGAGGCCCTATTCTCTGAATTTCGGTGATATGAAACAAATTATTGCTTTTTTTTAACTGGATTTCATTTAAGATTTAGTTCATTTTTCTAATTTTTAAAATTAATTTGTGTCTTTAAATATGTTAATGAATAATACATTGTGAAAAACAATGAATCAATTAACGTCAGTCATCAATTATATTATATATATAACACTTCAGTATGGGGTATACCGTATATTGGTTGTTGATTCAATTGTGACATAATGAACTAAATTTTTGTCCATTGTGCTTCTTTAATCTTAATCTTTAACTTGCTGATCATGAGCTCTTTCGCAGAGATTTAATCCTCAACCTCTCAAGGCGAACACCCTCAGAGATCCTAAATTTGAACAAAATCTACACACAAAAAAACAGAGAGATGAACTAATATTTGAACAAAATCTCTTGAGTCTTGAAATAAATGCACAAGGAACCTAAATCTCCTTTCCTTACCTGCTTCTTAATTTTAGGGCAGATCAGAGGGATAGAATCGTGATGTACTGGCTCTTCTGTTCTGTGTAATGCATTAATTGCATTTGAACCTTTTTTTCTCTTATGTCGGAACAATTAATGTATGTTTCAAATCTGTGACAACTGAGACGTCGAGGAGCTTTTGCTATTTTAGTATTCAAGTATTTGTTTACAGTCCGACCAGAATATAAAGGGAAATTTTATAAACTACTATTTTTCTAAAAAAAAAAAATCAAACAAAACAAGGACGGATTCATGATTTTCGACATAGGAGGGCAAAAAAATAGCAATTCGGGTTTAAATAGCTAATTGGATACTAGATAAAAAAAAAAACAATACTCAAATTTATAATTTTCAATGCTTTGACTTGTAATTTATAATAATCTGACTTCTAATTCTAATTATCAATGAATTGAAAGAATTTATTCTAATTTTAATCTTAAATTTAACTCAAATTACATATCAGAATTTCAGAGGAGGATAAATATTTTTTTTAGGAAAGAACAAAGTTGATCCGAATCTATAAATCTCTATAAAATTTTAAAATCCAAAGAGAGCTGTAGGCTCCACTTGGGTCTGACCCTCAAACAAAATATCATTCTTTAAAATTTATTGACAAAATACCTTTGTGAAATCCACATATACCTCTTCTTTCCCCTCTCTTGTTTACTCTAACTGTTTTGACCAAATAAAAACTGTTTACTCCCACTGTTTTAGCGCAGAAAAAAAAAAAGTAGAGAAAATTAGTAGCGGTTGATGGCTTTGATTTGTCAGATCAGCAAGGCAGAGAAAATTAATTAATGTGCAATGTAAATCTCTATGTTACGCATACAGTATAAGTGTATAACTGCATGTGCAAGAAAGATATATGTGATTATATTCCTATATTAATTAGTGTCGCTTGTCGTGCGTACGTGGTAGCCATGTTTGTTAGCTGCATTAATTCCAGGAACTATTATTTTTCCTCTTTTTTTAGCATGTACATAGATTGTATTGAAACATTAATTATTCATTTATTCTAGTATTTCTCGATCGAGCAGCTTTTGCAAAACTTAATTTATTGGCTTCCACAAAAACATTTAATTAATTAGGAAGCTAGCTAGCTGTCAAAAGACGAAAGATCGACGAACTGAAAAGGTATTAGAGAATTAATCAAGAGCAAGTTACAATTAGTGGCAAGCACGGTTTTAACCCTTTATTCGTGCATTATATTATTATTATTATTATTATTATTTTTATTATTAGTATTAGAGAAATTCAGAACTTTTATGATATTGAAATAAATTAATGTATTATTTTATAATAGAAACAAGATCGTAGTTACTGTTTGTTAGTTTGAATTTTATATATATTGATCTTAGTGGAAAACGGCTGTGATCGATCATGGGGACCAAAAACATGTATAGAAATTAGATATATATATATTTCCTCTTTTTTTTTTTGAAAAACTGATAGAGGCTATCAGTAAGTACAGAAAATTAAAAACAACAGCCCAATATAATGAAAAACATCAACAGCCCAATACAAGACATATATATTTCCTCTTTAATAATATAGTGCACGTTATATTATGCATTTAATATAATTTTTATGAAAGAAAAAAACTATTAATTCATTATTTATTTAATGGAGAAGAAGATTAACATTCATTAATCTATATTAATTGCATTTTGACTGTCGTTCAAAGAATATAAAATGAATTATATTAAACAAAATTTGAATATTGTACGCGCTAGCTATATATTTGTCTATTTAAGTACCTCGATCATGCCACAATTAGCAAACATCACCAGCCTCGATCTTGCATTTCTCAACTGGTTCGATTAATTCCTACAAAAAGTAATAAGAGAAGATCTGGAGAGACATATATAGATAGATTGATAGATAGATCAAGGAATCATCAAATATATGGGTTCCTCTTCCCAGCTGATCATTGTTTCTCTGACCTCTCTCCTCGCCTTCGCCTCCCTCCTCCTCGTCCTTCCCTTGGTGGATGGTATGACACGCGCGTTTTAATTACATGCATTAATTTATGTATTATAATAGATATCTCAAATTAATCTCAATCGATGGAGATGGAGATGGAGATGTTAAAGTGAAATGGATAAGAATGAATGAATATGAAGATAGGTATATAATTAAATTTGTTGTTGTGAGATGCATATATGCAGGCAATGGAAGTGGTGTAATATGCGAGGAAGTGCCGCAAGAGCTGTGTGCATTCTCCATCTCGTCATCTGGGAGGCGTTGCGTGTTGGAGAGGTCCATCATGAGTAGTAAAGAAGAAGAAGAATCAATGAGCTTGTACCAGTACTGCAGCACATCCGGTGTGGTGGTCACAAACTACATGGCAGATTGGATCGAGACTGATGAGTGCGTCAGTGCTTGTGGCCTGGACCGCAACACGCTTGGCATCTCCTCTGACTCTCTGCTTGAGAGGGAGAAGCTCTGCTCTACTGCTTGTTCTCACGGCTGTCCAAATATTCTCGATCTCTACTCCAACCTTTCCTCCGCTCAAGGTCACAATTAATTAATTTTCAATTTTTAAATACTTTTTTCTTAACATAAAGAAATTTTGAAACCTCGCGCGCCGAGGAAAATTAAGAAAGTAAGGTATCAGGTATGGTATGCACGAACACGTACATTCAGGGGTTTTCAACTTTTAATGAAAAAAAAAAAAAAAAAAATTCTAGAACGAATAAAACAATTAGAGAGTTTCGTACCCAGCTGGTATTTGATTCTTAATTTGGTTGGTACCAAGTCGGCCCAATTTAGGCTCAAGTATATATATATAAACCCTACGTGGAATTTGGTTGGTACCAAGAAGGCAGGCATTGCAATCCGTAAATTAATGGTGACTTAATTGTGGAGTTAAGTAATTAATTAACTAACTTGTTAATTAATCAATATATAATTAATAGGTGTATCTCTCCCTGAAATGTGCAAGGCGGTGCAGGGAAGCAGATAGCGCATCTTGTTTGAATCCTTCTCGATCCGGCGCCAGCTCCAAGCCATCATTAATTATATCATCTGAAATTAAGTGTCGATATATTATAATAATAATAATAACAATAATAGTATATCTTTTGGTGTGATATGTCTATTATAAATAATGTACGAGAGATTATATTGAGGTATCCGCCGTGTGGCTTATCGGGGTTGGAAGATAGAGATGGTTTCTTGCGATATAATTAATTCTGATCATGCTTATAATATATATGTTGATGATATTTTGGCCCTTAATTTGTTATTCCAATGTTTAAGAAGGCAATTATTTTTGTATTGAATATATATATATATGTGCATATTTGATACCGTAAGATTATATTGTTATTTTTCTCTTTGAGGTTGCGGATTCTAAAATTAAATACCTGTTATATATGAGAAGAAATTTGAGAGGTTTAATATATATATACTGATAATTTCAAGTTTAAAAGAGATTATATATTAATTCAATGTTGTACGTTGGAACTCTGGATATCGAGCCTATATTGTGAGAAATGTTTTAACATTGAAATTAGCGGATAGAATTTATTTTTATAACTTTCTTATCTCATATCTTCAAACCAAAATAAATATATTTTAAAAAGAATTCGAACTAAAGGAAAAGAATAAGCACGGGAGTTTATCATGCCAAACGAAAACGATCGATCTATATTGAAATATAAATATCACGTACATTTACTGATATTAAAATAGGAATAAGTATTCATTAATGCTTAAAAATTCAGAGAATCATAAATCAAGATTCAAGAATGTTGTTCGAGTTATTCAGTGGACTTGACCTAAGCTAGGGCCGACAAATTAATAAAGTCGTAGTTTATGACTTATTTGATATAGGGCTCGTTATCTGGGCTCGTTTCGGCTTGAGATTTGGACTGCAAACCAACCATGCAAATCAAATCAAACTTATCTCCAGTTTGAGATTGATTTGAATTAGTTTTAAACTAAATTTAGTTTGAATTAATTTCGAATCGAATTTTTTACGAACTCAATTTTAATTTTTTATGAACTTTTTTACGACGAGAAAGGCTAATCATAATTGCCGAGAGCAAGAGGTTTTTAGTCTGCTAACGTTTTAAAACTAAGAGTCAAGATTACGACTAACAAGTTATGACTTATGACTGTGTGCAGGCTTTATGTTTTAACTTTTAAGTTATCAACGAAAATCAACGGTTCACGTTACTTTGAGATTCGAACTATAATAGTTCGCGAACCTATTTCAAACAAACCAAGTCCAATTTGAGTTTAGTTTGAATTAATTTCGAACTAAATTTGATTTGAATTCATTTTGAACGAACTCAATTTCGAATCGAATTTTTACGAACTTTTTCAAATAAAACTCGAATCAAATCACAAACTACGATTTTTTTGTACAATCCTACATAAGATAAAATTATTTGTTCACCAGCTCATTGTAAAAGAAGATAAAGTTACTTTTTTATTTTTATTTTTACTACATTTTTTTCCACGAGAGGATGAAATTCTTTGCAAATATCGTTGCAAAAAGAAGATAATTTTTTTTCCGACCCGTGTCAATATACGACTAACAATACAAAATTGATAAAAAAAAATTGTCATACACTATCCATGAGTCTGACTAGTATGACATCAGTTTCAATATACATATTTTCATCCAACACAACTTTTTAGAAAATCTAAAAAATTGAAAACAACTGATCAACTGAGAATGGTGGCACTGTTGTCAATTCTCATCAAAATTTTATAGTTGTTATGAATATATTATAATATGTGGATGTCATTCATTTTGTAACTCTCAATATTAATCCTCATTCACTTCTTCACTACTCCACTACCATTAGAATTTATGTCCACTACTATTTGGAATTTATTCTCTTATTTATTATTGTAATGTTTTTTCATGTACAATTTGTAGCCTATAAATAGAGGCATTGTAATCTTGTATTGTACACATGAGAAATATATGAATAAAGATATTGTTATCTTTTACTTTCTCTCTTCTTATTTATGTTTGTTTATCTTTATTTTATAACACGTTATCAGCACGAGAGCTCTACTAGTTGAAGATTTGAGGTAACTTTGATATATTTTATTTCAATTCCATTTATACATATAATACTCATAATAAGTAATTATTAAATGGAATCAGTTATCAATTTATGTATATTTATTTTAAGATGTACACAATAATATTAATCTTCCTGAAGAAGATTCTAAGAAAAATTTAAAATATTTCACGAAATCTTCTTGAAGAAGATTCATATGATTAATATGAGAAGATTTAAAGAAATCTTTCTGAAGAAGATTTTTATGATGTACAAAATTAATATAAGAAGATTTACATGATATACAAATTTTATATTGAGAGTATTTCAATAAATCTTCTTGAAGAAGATTTCAACAAGGTTTATATGATGTGTAATTTTTTTTTACAATGATTTAATCTTCCTGACGAAGATTTTAAGAAATATTATGATCTTTCATGAAGAAAATTAATTTCAAAAAATATTAAGAAGAATCTTTTTGAAGAAGATTTCAATAAAATTTTAAGATCATTTATGTGTTACCTTTATATTATATTAATCAAATGGCTCGAAGCCATATGAATATAAATTATGTTGATGAAATGGCCCGCAATCATCTGAATAACGTATATCAAAGTTAATGTTATATTATGTTAATATCAAATGGCCCGAAGCCATACGTTAAACATAAAAAATTTAATGTGAAATTTGTTTTTTTTTTTCATAATGTGCAATTTTAGATCGAATGAAATTTTCTTAAATATAGATATATTCAATATAAATTTTAGATCTGACTTGTATTTTTTTCAATAGCATCATAATTTTGTATCATATATCGTGTTAATTTTATATTTATTTTTTAATTAAGTTGTGAAAATGCCTCTTGTTATAACGTGCTTGAGAAATTGAAGTTGTATTGTGAAATGAAATTAGCCCGAAGCCATAGTATTGACATTCACAAATATATATATATTCAATGGACCCGAAGCCATGGAATTAAATTATGAAAAAGAAAATATTATGTCATAGTATTCAATTTTAACATATTCATGTTAAAAAAAAAATTTCTCAATAATATAATCTTCCGGAAGAAGATTTTAAGAAAATTTATATAATTTAATCTTCCTGAAGAAGATTTCAACAAATATTAAGAAGATCTTAAGAAATTTTCCTGAAGAAGATTAAATATTGCAAAAAATTTATGTGATGTCCATATATTTTTTTTTTCTAATTATTAATCTTCCTGAAGAAGATTTCTACAAAAAAAATTGAGTAAATTTTGTTCTCTTATTATGGTTGAATAACACAATAATTTCAGTAAAAGTGAAAAATAATATGATAATAATTTGTGGACAAATTCTTAGATGTGAACATGATAATGAAGAAAAGACACATCTTTCACCAGAAATGGAGAAATAATGAGAAGAAAAATTGACATAATAGCAAATAAGATAATTCATATTATCATTGTGATGATAAATATTATTGGCCACGTACTTGTCGTACGCCGTAATATTTTGTTGACTTACTGATAATAAGGAGACAAAATATCGAGAATTTTTTTTGTTTGTGAATGTGGCTTTTATCTTATTCAAATTGAAGTTATTCATTTGGATTTTGTTGATTTTTTAAAATAAAAAAAAGAAATAATCACTTAAATGATGATAGTAATAAATAAATTAATGAAAAAAAATATATATTTGTGCAATTGTTGAAGTAATGTTTATTTTGAATTTTGTTAGTCTATTGGTTTTGATTGATCCAGTCTTAGATTTAGTTTGAGGTCAAATTGTACAGATAGAGTGTCGATAGAGATGAAATTTGTTTAGCTAATCAGGTGAAATTATGTTTTATCGACCATTTGGCAAAACTAGTATGATACCAAACCAGCCAAGTCCAAAAAAAAGGAACTAGTCATATCATAAACTCATATAAGTGGAACTGGTCTCCTACCTTGGATTTGCTTGGTTACTAAAAAAAAAAAAAAGGGTAGCCGTTGTACAAACTTGTACCGCACAATATTTATATTAATTGATACATTACCGTAATATTACAATTGTTGTTATGATTTCGTTCTCATGGTAGTATTTTGTATTTCTTACTTTTTGTTAATTGCAATTGTTGTTAATAATATATATATATATATATATATATATTGAAAGCTCTGGAAGAGCTACATTGTTGTTACATGAAGGAACACAAATTTATATTAATGATGCATATATTCTTCTAAGTCTCAAAGGAATTTGTTAAGTTTTAAGGATATCTACCGAAATGGGTATCATGTTGAAACAACCAATAAAAAAATTGTAGATGTAAAAATCCATAGAAAATTATGTCCTTCAAGTCGCACGTTGCTTTTTCCCACATCGCATATTAGAGAAATTGCATATATTTCCTCTGACTTGTACTACGCATATATTAGTACAATTGAAATACATGTTAATGTAAACCAGAAGTTTACATATAAGAATATGTTTATAGTTTGGCATGACCGGTTGGACTATTCTGGATCAATAATGATGTGAAAAAATAATAATAGAGAATTCATAAGGACATTCATTAAAGAACTAGAAGATTCTTCAATCTAATGAATTGTCATGTGCTGCATGTTCTCAAGAAAAGTTAATTATTCAACCATCACCAGCGAAAATACGAAATGAATCTCTTACATTTCTAGAACATATATAGGGTGACATTTGTGGACCATTTAGATATTTTATGGTTATAATTATTGCAACTAGATGGTCACATGTATGTTTATTATCAATTCGCAACCTAGCATTTGCGAGATTACTTGCTCAATTTATTTGATTAAGAGCATAATTTATGGTTATTCAATTAAGAGTATACGTCTAAATAATGCTAGTTAATTTGTTTCTTAGATAATGGATGTATATTAGAATTGATGTTGAACATCCTGTAGCTTATGTTCATACATAAAATGAGAACATGTTATTTTGCATGCAGCAGAATTAATTCGCATCATGCCAACTAGTTATAATAAAACTTCCCCTTTACAATTAGTTTTTGGTCACATATCTAATATTTCCCATATAATAATTTTTGAATATGCGATATATGTTCTAATTGCTCCACCACAACGCACTAAAATGGGAACTCAAATAAGGTTGGAAATTTATGTTGGATTTGAATCTTCATCTATAATAAAATATATGGAACCAATGACAAGAGATTTATTGACGGCTAGGTTTGTCGATTGTCATTTTGATGAGTTAATATTCTCAACCTTAGGGGGAGACAAAATAAAATCAGCTGGAAAAATATATTAGTATGAATTATTAGTATCTCATTTTGATCCTCAAAAGATAATTCATTTGTAAATATTAGCCAGACGCATTTACTGATTCAAAGAAAGTGACCAAATCACATGTATCAGCTGCTAATGCTCCAATTAAAGTCGATGTCCCTGTTGGACATACTAATGAAATTATAACATGCATGAAGCGTGGAAGACCAATCGGTTCCAAAGATAAAAATCCTCGAAAAAGAAAAATAGCAAAGAATGAAAATGGTCAAGTTGAGGATATGATAATTTCAGATAAAACTCCAGAAGAGAATCAAATTATAAGTAATGTTGGAGTTCTAGCAGAAACTCAGGTATCTGAAATTCATGAAAATGAAGAGATCTCGATAAATTATATCATGAATGGAATAAGATGGAACCGAGATGAAATTGATATTAATGATATTTTTGCAAATAATATAGCGCTAAATATAATAAACAGTAAGGATCATGACCCGAAGTCTATTAAAAAAAATGTCGACAAAGAAATGATTGGCCAAAATGGAAAGGTGCAATTGAGGCAGAGTTAAACTCTCTTGAAAAACAAAAAGTGTTTGGACCTGTAGTTCCAATACCTAAAGGTGTAAAACCAATAGGATATAAATGAGTATATATGTGAAAAGAAAATGAGAAAAATGAAATTGTAAGATATAAAATGCGGCTTGTAGCCCAATATTTTTTTCGCAAAAACATAGAATTGATTATGAATAAACATACTTACATGTGGTGGATACAATAACTTTTCGGTATATAAATAGTCTGGCAGTTCATGAAGGACTTGATTTGCACCTAATGGATGTTGTTACATCATATTTATATGGCTCGCTTGATAATGATATTTATATAAAAATCCCTGAAAGATTTAAGATGCCTGAAGCAAATAATTTAGGTCCTCGAAAATATTATTCAATTAAATTGAATAAATTTTTATATTGATTAAAGCAATATGGATATAAAAATGTTACCTTTTGTATTTTTGTAAAAATGTATGAAAATGATTTTGTTATGATTGCAATCTATGTTGAAAGATGAAACTCCTGAAGAGCTTCTAAAATAAATAATTTATTTAAAGGAAGAATTTAAGATGAAAGATTTTGGGAGAACAAATTTTTAGCCTTGGAATTTAAATTGAACATTTGAGAAGTAATATTTTCATACATCGAGAAAAGTATATTACATGTGTGTTGAAAGAACAATTAATGAAAAATTATTTGATCCTGAAGTACCATATCTTAGTGCAATATGAATACTTATATTTTTGTTGGACATACAAGACCTGATATATTTATTATTCTAGCAACACACAAAGCTGAGAATGTGTTTGGTTAAGATCTGTGATTGAACACATTCGTCAAACATATGGCTTGTCTTCTGGAGAAATGATCCTGACGATCATATATGAAAAAAATATTGCATGTATTATTCAAATAAAATCATGATAATGTTATTAATATTCAACAAATCTATTCAAGTGAGAATCTAGCAGATTTATTCACTAAGGCGCTCCTTACGGCAATATTTGAAAAGTTAGTTCGTAATATCGGAGTTTGCCAACTTAAAGGTCTTGATTGATGCTGTAATGAGGGGGAGTTAATATGCACTATATTTTCCTTAACTATGGTTTTTTTCACTGGGTTTTCCTAGTAAGGTTATAGTTGCGTATTTAGAAGAATATTGTACTCTTTTTCCTTCACTAGGTTTTTATCCCATAGGGTTTTTTCTAGTAAGGTTTTAATGAGATATATTCTTATGAAATGGACATCCAAGGGGGAGTGTTATGAATATATTATAATATGTGGATGTCATTCATTTTGTAACTCCCAATATTAATCCTCATTCATTTCTCCACTACTCCACTACCATTAGAATTCATGTCCACTATTATTTGGAATTCATTCTCTTATTTATTATTGTAATGTCTTTTCATGTACAATTTGTAGCCTATAAATAGAGGCATTGTAATCTTGTATTGTACACATGAGAAATATATGAATAAAGAGATTGTTATCTTTTACTTTCTATCTTCTTGTTTATATTTGTTTATCTTTATTTTATAACAATAGTATAATTAATTAAATGTTTACCTATAATCCGATTTTCTTTTAGTAAAAAAAACAATAGATAAATGAGCTAATTAAACATTTAGACTCACTACACCCGAATTTGCAAAAAAACGGATCATGAATAATAAAACTTAAAATAATATACAATAATATATAAAAAAAAATATATGCTTCATTGTATGAAAAAAAAAGTGAAATTCATTCTATTACCATTTCATGTCATCATGTTTTTGATAACAAGTAATACTTTTGCAAATGGTACATGCACGATGCATACAAATGGCACGCACAATTGCACATCTATTCAAACAAATTCAAACAATTACACACACTAATTAATTATAGCAATATAAGATATCTTTGAACTAGCTAATATCTTTTATTTTCTTTTTCCTTCATTGGAGCAAAAATCAATGCTTAATTTTTGTTTTAGCACTTTGGGTAATCTTCGGGCGGTGGAGGAATGACGTCGTCAGACGTGGGCCCGTTTTCGACTTTGAATGCCATGGCCAAACCAATGGGTAGATGTAAATCAAGGTGACAATGCATAATCCATACACCTATAAACAAATACCACAATATATATTAATCTGTGAACAGGTTGGCAAATTGAAAGATGTAAACATGAAATTATATATAGGATTAGTTCAAGTGTCTTTGTAACCTAAGACACAAGGTAGCTAGTTTCAACAATTCTTTCTTTTTCTTCATTTTTATAGTATAAAACCATCCTTTCGGATTGGTTGGTTGTTTTTTTCTTTAAAAAATCATTTTGAGGTTGGTCATTTTAAAAAATCTTATTGTTAATTAATGGCACATGTGCCCTGCTTAATATATAAATATATAACTCATAAGGCAAACATATACATATTTGGTTACTCTGACAGCAGGGGTAGACTATTAGTATTTGAATGTAACATTCTAACAATATGACATATATCACGGTGCACACAATCTATAATGAAGTGATCAGGAAAGCATTGCAAAATTCTTCATATAAATATATGCTCTGTTTTTTTTTTTTCTGAAAGAAAATGATTTTTTTTAAATGAATGTGCACTTTGGTGCACATAAATCGTACCCCTGTATAGAATTAAGAACTTTAATTAATCTCTAACGAGTTATACAACATATATAAGCATAAATTAATGTATGAAAATTCATTATAATATCACTGTAATATGAGATATTAATATTAGGCGATAATTACCGCAAATAGCTCAGATATTAGATACTGTAATATCAGATATTAATGGTATGAAGTCTCAGTGCTTAATTACCTGGATTGTTTGCGACAAACCGGATAACGGCCCAACCACCTACCGGCACAGCAATCGTGTTTCTCACCTGCGGATTTATCAAGTTGTAACTCTTTACCGCACTTGATTCATTGAAGTTACCGAGTCCCTGTGCCAGAACATAAAAATTAAACCCGTGCAAGTGCAACGGGTGGTTTTCTGATCCGATAACTGCCGTGTTCTGAAGCACCACCTCCACTGTTGAATTATATTTGAGCTTCTTCACCTTTGTTGCTTTCGTAGTAAACAAATTTGTAACCGATGTAGCGTTTGTGAAATCATACATTGTCGACGGCTTGTCGGGGAAGTCTTCCGTGTAGACATCCGGTTCATTTCTGTGGAATGCATCGAGTAGCGACATCTTGGTAGGAAAGAGGAATGACACGTTGTTCATGCTCGCTGCGATTGAACCAATGGTGGCATTGCATTTTGTCTGGGATGGCCTACAAGCGGTTAAACCAAACCCATATACCACAAACATGTGTTCATCCACCTCCAATGGCACAGCCGGGCTGTCAGACCTTACAAGACCCGTTATATTTGTGTAAAAGCGATACGTTGTGTCGAAGTCATATGACACAGGCATGACTGGCATGACGGGTGTGAGTTCATTATAGTTTGATGCCGACGAATTAGAGATGTATTCCACGATGCCACGTGTTGTGATGTTGGCAAAAGGTAGGCCATTGTCACTTTCGTAAGGAGCAGCAGCAAGGTAATAGAGGCCAGGATCAGCATCTGCGATCATTAATGCATCAACCGTCTGACCGGGGGCTATGACAATTATGTCTGTTTCGTAGGGATCGGTATATCCAGCATCAATGGCAACCACTGTTAAGTTGTGACCGGCAACCTTGAAGAAGAATTCGGTATTGAGCGCAGCGTTAATGATCCGGAGAAGATACGTCTTTCCCGATTCTACTTTCATCTTGTATGTGTCTGCGCGCGTAATTAAACAATTTAAAACACAAGATGGTCAAATTAATTATATTGTACTAACAACTATATATATGTTACCTAGAGGCACTCTTTAATTGGACTTGAGATAGAGCTTGTGTGCTTTTGGACCAAGAAAAGTACTCTATATATATATATGAAATTTGATCTCAAGTTAAAAATTTGCAATAAAATTGCACGTACGATCTTCGGAACAATTGTAGAGGTCACCAGGTTTTCCATTAATGGTATATGCATCTGAGGCATTGGGGGCACCACCGGAGTTTAAAGCCTCATCTTCCACATCCACCACATTTGCATTCCACCACTCACCTACACACACAAAATGAAAAATATTAATATGCTTATACATACTTTAAATTAGCTTGTCAGCAAGTAGATATTATTGTAGTACATATATGTACCTAATAGTATCGTCTCCTCTTTGTGTGGCTTAGGGTCGTAAGGGTAGCCTTTAACTCCATGTCGCGGTCGAACGATCAGTGCACCATACGCAGTTGCTCGAATGAAAGACACATGTGCATGCCACCACAGGGTACCTACCTGTTCAGTGACATTGTACCTATACGTGTACCTGTTACCAGGTTGGATCGGGCATTGGGTTATCATTGCTGGCCCGTCGGCCCATGGAGTTAACCTTTGAAGCATACCATGCCTATATTATATATGAATGCATTCAAGAATATATATTCATCAGTTCTATTTAATAAAGCATTATTTGTATATATTTTGACTATAGTACATAACCAACAAGCCATATATTAATTTCAGTATTTACCAGTGTATCGAGATATTATAAGGTGATTGGTTGATAACATGGACAACGATTGTATCGCCTTGGCGTGCCTCTATCTTTGGTCCTGGCAGGTGGCCATTAATGGAGGTTATAACCCTTGTTTCACACAAACGTGTAATTGTCATGTTTTGTACCTAGAAATGGATTAAAACATGCATATTTATAATTAATCTTTCGCTAGATCAAAATAAATAATAATATATATATATATATATATATATATATATATATATATATATATATATATATATATATATTTAGAGGTTGGTTCATATCAAAACGTTTGTTCCGGAGCCGTGGTGCAACCAATTGATTTTTCTATTTTCAAAGTCCAAACAGTCGATCCAAACCATCATATGTGATCTCTATATTAAAATGTACTTGGTGACCAAATTTTACATTTTTTAGATTTTTTTTTTACCATTTATTAAGTCAGTTTTAAAATTACTGATTTTAATAAACAGTGAAAAAACTTTTTCAAATTTTTTTTAACTTTTTCAAAAAAGATAAACAGTGAAAAAAAATTAGATTATTGAAAACAATGATTTTAAAATTGTCTTAATAAATAATAAAAAAATACATAAAGAAATATAAAATTTGATTTCCAAGCACATTTTAATATATATATTTAATGTTGAATGGTTTGGATTGACAGTCTTAAAAACAAAAACGTTTGTTCCACGACTTAGGAACAAACGTTTTGATATTAGTCACTCACTATACACACACAGTTATTTGCACAGCATGGATGACTAAACCGTTTGGTAATTAAGGTGAGTAGCAAGGTGAAACTTTTTTATATCTATCAAGCAGCCTTAGTACCTTACTAAATATAACAGTAATTTTCTCTAGTTAGAAACTATATATATATAGTGTGTGTGTGTGTTTTGTGGGGGGCGTCAATTAATATTTATATAGTTTATACCCATTTGGAAGATCGGCTAGCTTTATTTAATTAAATAAACTATGTATGACATCCGGTATAAAACAAAAAGGTGACTAATTGATGTAGTTGCAAATAATATAATGAAGATGAAACATGAAATGATGAAAAATAATAAAAATGATTTTGTAAGAATTTTATCACAACATCACGCCATACTTAATATCCTATAGACTCACTAGTGACTTGGTCATGAAGTTCTTTTATGGAATCTATATAGCTAGTGGTTAGTTACTATATATGTCTGAGACTACTCAATTTATTTGCTTCTAATTTGGAAAATGTGGGTTTGCCAAATTCAAAATTCTCACGCCACCACTTATTGGTTTAGCTTAAAAAAAAAAAACTATATATTGACTGTTCATCCAACAAATTAATGTAAGGTACCATATTTAAAAAAAAAAGTAATATATACTAAAAAATGGCATTTTAAATCTTCCAATAATTATATATAATGTAGCCTTTGGTGGATCAATTTTCATTTTTTTTTTTTTTTTGAGGAAATTAATGTTTTTAGCTTAAGCAATGAATACTTCCTCAAAGAATGCGATCAGTACACCCACAGCCTGTGTTATAAAAAATGTGGATGTACAACTTGTGTGTCTGTATGCGTGTGATAGAAATAAAAATAGAGAGGATTGTAATAGTACCAGTTGTTTGGTACCAGTGACATTTTAATGGTTTTAATATAAAAGGGTGAGATATATCCCACTTTTATCCAAAAAAAAAAAAACAGAGAGAGAGAGAGAGAGGATGCATATATTACATGAAAAGTATGTTCGACTATGGCACCATCAGCAGTAGTACTGGACCTGAAGAGAACAAAAAGAAATGCAAGAGCCACAAATTTCTCCATATTTAACCCAAGAAAATGTGACTTGTTGTAGATATAGCAATGAGGATATATATGTATAACAGCCTTCGAAACAGAACAGTTTTGAGAAGAAGTTAAGAGCGAACTTGTATAAGTTTTAGAAATAAGAGGTCATATATTTATATAGGTGTTAGAGCCGGCGGTTGATCTAAGTTTTAAATTGACATATTCAACGCGGGACAGATGTTTTGATTTATCAAATGATAATATAATACAATTAGGTCTATCTTTTCCTGCTTTCGTGACAACTTCACTCTCCTGCAGTTTGATGGCCATTTATTTATTATTGTTTTTTGGTGCTTGATAGTTGATAATCATGAACTTATGATTGATTCATTAAAAAAAAGTTGGAGGCTGACATCATGTAGAAATGTGTATTATATTATTGACCACGTAAACTTGAGAAAGGTTAAAATATGTACTATATTATTAACATCCAAATGCGTTCTTCATTTAAATGCTCAACAACAACAATTAACAACAACTGTTAAATTATTAGAAGTGGTTCACATAAATATTTACTTAAATGCGGATAATTTAATTTCCCTATGCTAGCTGTTTCATGTTTTCTTTATCAAAATGAATTCAAGATGTTGTAATATTTTACATACATATAGAAAAAATGGTTTAAATCACACCTTAAGGTTTTATATATTTGTTATTGCGCTTTAAATAAATTTCATTAATATAAATATTAAAATAAAGGTTACATGAAAATTAGATGCATTACTAAATTACTAAACTAATATTGGAGAAATAAGATGCTTAATTAGATTTAAATTAAGCAACGTCAATTATGGTGCAAGCAGCTATGTGTGTGTGTGTTTGTGTGTAAATCTTAATTACAAGTATGTCAATAATTAAGGCTAGCCATCAAGGGATTAAGCTTAGATCGGACAGTACGATTCAAATGCGAATTCATGCATTATACGAGATTCACATGCGAAGTAATATTTAATAAAAAAAGGATGAGTATTCGAATGCATATTCATATTCATTATCATGCATGATTTATATATGATGTTTTATCTATATATATAAGCATATATATACAAAAGCTAATTAATTTCAAAAGTTTGATGATAATTTGTTCTTCCTCGAATTAACCTTTATTTTAATTAAGTGTTCATCATAAAAAAATGTATTTATGTTCCAATTAAGCTCAACCACATCCTATATACTACTTCGCGAGTTCAATACTTCTCGATCGAATGCACTTATTATATATATATACTTATAAGGTGCAACAACTCTACTTTAAAGTGCCAAAATTTATAGGGTTTCGTTATCTTGTCATATCTTTTCCAGAAGAACTGAAACAGTATTCTCTCTTTAATCAAGTCTTGTTTGTTCAGATGGAGTTTAATTAGGTGAAGCTTTTATTAATTCCTGTTGGTTTGTGAACTCTATCAGTTAAGATCGATTGTTCTAATGTCATGAATCCTGTGGGTTAAGTGTGTATACCTTGAGCTCTAAGTAATAGATCGCCTTTTGTCAGCTAATTTTATTTACTTAATTAAAATGCCAAAAGTAATGGATTAGGAATTTGTTTGGTGGATATTGTTTGCAGTCCTCATAAATTAATTAGTCAAATTTCAATTTCTAATTATAGTGGATAAGTTAGAATTGATTCTAGTCAATATTAATTAGCCATTTAGATCAAAATTAAATCAAGGGTCTTATTTGGTTCCAACGGCACGTGTTGAGGGTTCAATTCGTGAAACAAAAAAATCTTTAATAAAAATAAATGAAAAAATTAAAACAAGAATTTAACTTAAAAGTTGTTGATATTATCAGAGTGTTGAAAATATAAGTGGATCCGATAAGCCTCAGACTCAGACCCGTGAAGGGTAATTGCATCATTGGCTAACTGTTAGAGATAAAAGGAGCAATTAATACCTCCACCTTTATCCCTAACCCTTCTTACCGTTAGAAATCTATAGGCAATTAATGCATGTACAGTAGGTACAATAGGCATACGTTAGAGTTTATTTTTTGTATAAAAGGCTCACAAGTAGCCACTATAAAAAATACTGTTGATAATAAAATCAATTTCCAGCATCTCTCTATTTCATCTTTAATTCTCAACAGAGCAACAGTTATATTTGTTTTAGTGGAGAAACTGCAAAATTCTTGAGAACTATAGGACATAATTATTTCCTTAACTGCATTTTGATGTAGAAGTAGAAAAGATGATTCATACTTCAAATTATCTTTAGTTTTCTTTCTCAAAAATAAAAATAAAAATTATCTTTAGTTTTAGCCATTGATGCTCTAGGGCTTCGGGCTTCCTTTGCAGATGAATACCAGCATAGCTAGTGGTACCAAGAGATCAATATCTTGTATTGGACTTTGGGTTTTTTTGGACAAAAGACCAAATTGATTGATGATACTTAATTTGTGTTCTCTTCTTTTGTTGGAACTAACAATATATTAGTATCACTACCTTTTGTATGAAATTTTATGATTTTTTTTATAATTTAGGTTATTCTAGAACTTGTTAGGGTTAATGTTGCTTATGTAATGTTTTAGGCAATTGTGTGTTAGTATTTTGATCTAGAAGTCAATTATAGGATGATTATTTTCTAAGTTTTGTTTATGTAATTGAATGATTATGTTTATCATTTTGTTCATTGAGTATTTTATTAATTACAGATCATTCAGGTTGAGGACTTGGAATTGTGGAACTCTATACATGTGTTAATAAATACTCTAAAGTGTCTCTAGTCTTGGTAATTAACAAGGGACATTAATTACCGATATAAGATTAGCATTTGGATTAGATGATAATCATGTTCTGCAGATCATATGACAAGGAGTTGTCAATCTGATCAAATGAATACCTGATGGAGATCAGGGGATTAGACGTGACCAAAGTAAAACATTTAATATGGATTGTGTTTGTGTCATTAATGTTTTATTCGTGTCTGGAATTCTAAGGTATGAGATAATTGTTTCTCTCACATGAGAATATATATTCGTGGGTATTATCCAACGTTGTCCGTAACTGGCAATCATACATATTCTATCTCAGTATGTATCTCTCATGTGAAGGGATAATAATTATCAAGAATACCAATATCCCTCATATAATGAGTGATGATATCACTGGGCCCCTTGATGAAATAATACAAGTATGTGCACATATGATTAAGGAGTTAATCATAATTACTGAATTATTTTGGAATCAAGAAACGAGTAGATTTGCAAGGATGACACATTCTTACCTTGGATCTATTCATGATATCATGAGACATGGAATTGACACGAGGCAAATGTTGCTTAGGGATCGTGATACAGTATGATACTTATCATCTGTGTCATTTGGGTAATTACAATGCATATTGCTAGGTGCCGCTTGTAATTTATGGAATCGAAAAGAGTTTCAGATTCTATTGCCGAATGACATAGATCCCATAGGATCACACCAATAAGGAATTAATTAGAAAAGCTCCTCAATTTATTTGACATGTATGACATGACAAATAAATTGGTTTCTCCACTAAAACATGAGAAATATAATTATTTGGATAATTATATATGATACTACAATTAATTACAATTAATTAGATTAATTGTATTTGATTAATTCAAATAAGGAAAGTGAAACTTGTCCCAATAAACAAAGCCTAATGGCTGTTGTTAATTATGGCTCATGTTTATTTGAAGAATTGTTTCCATGATTAAAAGTTAGCCCAAAATAGTTTACCACGTTTTCTGAAAGCTGCTGCGCAATGTTTCTTATTTGGGTCATATATTTCTAATACGATATCCGTTTTTAGCTTTCTATATCTTTCTGGAAAGGTAATAAAAAATTCTAGAACTTTGTATTTCTAGAAGAAAACCAAATTATAAATATATCAGGCTCAAAAACATGGTAGAACGTGGTGCTAAATTTAGACTACCATGTTCTGGAAACTGCTGCGCATGTTTCGTATTTTGACCATAACATCCTCATACGATATTTGTTTTGGACGTACCACATATGTATAGAAAGGTAAAAGAAATATCTATAACTTTTATTTATAGAGCAGAATCTAATTCGAATTAGATCGTATTCAAAAACGTGGTAAATCACGGAGTTAATTTTGGAAACAGAATTTCATATTTCTTATTTGCTATATATACACTCTTTCTGATTTCTTTTGAAAGAAATTCGTTTTTGAGGGTTGAAGTTCTGCCAAAACTCTCTCTCTCTTTCTTGTTTTTCTCTCATGTGTTGAGAACCCACAAACCCTAGAATCAAGATCTTGCTCTCTTAGAGGATAGGGATTAAGGAGCGACCAAATTACTACTCTCTAGCAAGAGGAAAGTTTGGTTACTAATTAATTTCTTGATGGATACCGTGGAGGGTTTCTACTTTGGAGTCTCTTCTTGGTACAAGGCGTTCAAAGTCACGCACACATCAACCACCAGGGCGCTGCAAGGCATCAACCACCATTAGCATCGATCAACAAGGAGGTGGAGGCTACAACCCTACATCTCAAGGATCTTCATTTCTTGTTTGAAGACAAGAAACTAAAGGTATGATGCTTATTGATTTGGAAATTGATTTTGGTTTAATTTTAGTCATACATAAAGATCTTTTGGTACTTTCTTGTCAAAAATTTTGAAATTTCGCTGCCTTAAGTACCATGAAAACCCAACATTGTGTACCAGCTTGGTACCGTATTTTGCTTGTAGAAACAGTATGTTTAGTTTCTGGTAATAAAATCGGTGGACGTGGCTCCACTTTTATCAAAAAAAATAAAAACGTTAAAAGAGAAGAATTTAACAGCTAATTCAGAAAAATATTATAATACGGTGTAAAAGTTTAGACCGTGATATAATTTTGAAATTATTTCTAATTAAAAATGTGTTCCGTACTATTTTTCTCTCTGCACATTTTTGTCTCCGCCCATGAAATAATAAAAATAAAAAAAACGAACTTAAAAGGAAAGATATTAACGATACATAAAATATATAATACAAGAAATGCAGGAAAGTAGGAAACACATCAAAGTGCCGACTAGAAACTTGGGTACATTTGGATTATGCAAAAATTAGTGTAAGAATAGCAATTTTTAAGTTAGTGGTTGAGAATAACGGTAATCCGAGTGGTGTGAGAATAAAACTAACTTTGAACTGTTTAGATTCATTAGTAAAATGTCGTTTGGATTATATATTTGAAATAACGATGTAGGAAAATGAATAAAATAATGACTAAACTAATATTATATTTACATTTAATATTTAAACTAATATTATATTATATTTAAATTAATATTTTTAATACTAATATAATATTTTATTTAATACCAATCTAATAATTAAACTAATATAATATTAAATCTAATATTTTTAATACTAATATAATATTTAAAGTAATATAATAGTATATTTAATATTTAAATTAATATTATATTATATTTAATATTTAAACTAATATTATATTATATTTAATCTAATATTTTATTTAATACTAATCTAATATTTAAAGTAACATTATATTACATTTAATATTTAAACTAATATTATATTATATTTAATATAATATTTATTTAATACTACTCTATTCTAATCTATTATTATATTTATTTAATAATAATCTAATATTTAAACTAATATTATAGTATATTCAACACTTAACAATTACACTAATATTATATTATATTTAATCTAACATTTTATTCAATATTAATCTAATTTGATATTATATTTTTTATAATAATCTAACATTTAAATTAATATTATATTACATTTAATATTTAAACTAATATTTATTTAATAATAATCTAATCTAATATTAGATTATATTAATATTATATTTTATTAAATACTAATCTAATCTAATATTATATTTATTTAATACTAATTAAATATTTTATTTATACTAATTTAATATTTAAACTATAGTAGCTCTATTCTTACTAACTCACTATCTCGAATTAATAAAATAAAATTATTCTTGAGATAACCCAATTTGCTAATTTGTATTTAGATTACTAAAAATTAAAAATAGTGAAGTTAATCTAAAATAGCTCTATTTTTGAATCATCCAAACAATTCCTAATTCCTATGCATACAATTTCATATGTAAAATTAAAATTTCATATAATATAAAGTTAGTTGACTCTATTAGACGTCATTGACTCTGTCGCCACCAACACCATTAAATTAATGAGACTTTTTTTTTTTTTTTGGCGGCATGCTTTTGGAACTAATTAAACACGAATTTACATTTTACAAAAGTAAGGGGAGAAGGAGGTGAGGTTTTTGACTCTTCAAACTTTGCAGGATGACCGATCATAGATATTCGGGAGAATTTCGGGCATATTCTAGTACTTATAAAAAATTTCGATATTACACATTTTTCTCCTTTAAAATTCATATTGTCATATTTATCTAATTTATTGAGTTTTTTTATAAGCAACTCATTTTACTCTTTATTAGCAAATAAAAGTATGAAATATGTGTAAGAACAGAGGCGGAGCTACAGCCACGCAGGTGCCTACCCTGGATTTGAAAAAACGCTACCATACTTGTAGATAATTGGGTTAGATTTGAGTTTTGCCTATTCCTGAATTTAGATTTTGTCTACTCTGAACTGGAGCTCAACTCTATGTGAAATAGTCGGGAACGATTAGATAAGAAAGTTTATTAGAAGGTCTAGGTTTGCCATTTATTAGAAAATTTATTAGAAGTGTTTTGGAGGAGGCGGCGGGCTGTTGGGGAAGAAAGGTTATGGTTCATTTGATATTTGAATAGACTTGTTTCACTATATTTTTCTTCCAATACTTTTAAATATGTTGCATGGTTCATGATAGACCATGTTCGGTTATATAAATTGAGTACATTTATTTTTCCTTGTCTATTTCTGAACTGTGGTGCTTAGGCGCTCCCAACGTAGCGGGTCACATTCATATGTTTACATGATTTGCCACATGAGTGGTCATAAAAACTATACAAAACATAATATAAATTAGTGGATTCTTACATGTGTCCACATACTGATTTTTTCTTTTCCCTATTATTTTTCTTTAATTTAGAATGCTATGTGTATGCTATATATTACTACTTGATAAAGAAAAATAATAATTAATTCAAAATTAAATAATAATAATTTTTGCCTACTCCTGATTAAATTTCTGGCTACGCCACTGTGTAAGAACAATATTGTGTCTCTAATTAATCAGTCAAAATCGGTCAATTAGATAACTAAATATTTATGTTAAACATATTACATATTTTTTTATTGTTTTCACAAAGAATAAAATTGGTACTTTATAAATTTGAAATAAATTTTAGTACAAAATTCAATAATAATTAGTTAAATTTGTGAGTTTTTTAAATTGAAAAGGGAGGTGTATACATAAAATTGCCCCTATATATTATTTCCAAATATAATAATAAATTCGGAATTCTTTCCACGATATTTTTTTTAAATATAAGTTTTAAGAACAAAAGGAAATTTTGCCAAATAATTCGAAATTTTTTTAACCGTCTCTCATTTGAAAATTATATTTTTTTTAGATATTTTTTTTAGAAAAATGGTGGGGTCAAGTCACCCAATATTCTATTATTCATAAAATATTGTTGAGTTTCAAATATACAACTTCTCACACGGATAATATTGTCTGGTGTTACTAGACCAAATACCGATTCACATTTAAAAATATATTAGAAACAAATAATTTTTAAATTTTATTATTATATTTCTAACAACATAGTTTTACTCAATGTTTTTAAATGCGTGTGGACCGTATATTCATATGCGGTCGGCTGTTGTATGGAGAATATCATGTTAGTTTGTAATAATCTAGAAGTCAATAATACGATAAATTATCATAAAGCTTTGTTCATGAATTGAGTGATTAATAAACTGTCATTTTGTTACCTTGAGTATTATTGAATTTATGGATCATTCATTTATCTGAACTAGAGTCAATAGTTGGAATTGTGAAACTCCACAATATTAAATGATATATATACTCTTAAAAGTCTCTAACCAAGGTAATTAGCAGGAACACTAATTTACCGTTACAAGGTTAGAATGTGGATTAAAAGATGGTCAAGTTTTACAGACCATTGACATGAGATGTCATTTTAATCACATAGATACATGTTCTAGGAACATGGTATTTGACAGACCTCGAATGAAACATTAAATGGAATTGTGTACGTGTCATTAATGTTTTCATTCAGTGTTAAGTTCTAAAGTATGAGGTATTCATCTTTCCTACTAAGAGATGTGTATGTGTGATTGTTACCTAACGCTGTCGGTAAAACGCAGTCATAACGGTAGCTTTAATGGTAGCTTTTCGGTATACATAGCTTAGCTGAGGTAGTGATGGTTTACCAAACGTACTATTGTCCCTCGTATCTCTATACGAGTTACGATATCACTGGGCCCCTTGATAGAGTAGGATTATCTGCATGCAGTATAATTACAAGAGTAATTATATTTGATAATATGCTCAAGATCGAGAAAAGATTAAGTTTGCAAGGATGACACACACCTACCTTGAAACTGATCTGATACTGTGAGACATAAGAATTAACACGACTAAAATAGTTTAATGGATCGTGGTATTGTATAGTACAGCATCATCTGTGTAATTGGATGGTCATAGTGTAGATGTCAGATGCCTCCTATGATTATAGAAGTTAAAGTAGTTTTAATTCTATTTACCAACATAATACAGATCCTATTGGGTCACACCGCAAAGGAGACTTATCAGAGAATCTTATAATTAATTATAGATAGTTATAATTAATAATAAGATATTTATGATTAATTATAAAAGGTATAATTAATATAAATGTCATAAAGATGACAAGCTTAAACATATTCAATTTACAAGCGTGTATGACACGTTATGTAAAAGCTATCGCAATAACAGTCGCAAGAAGTTATAACTGATCAGATCAACTATAAAGAGATTACAAATATTAATTATGAATTAATATTTTGGATTCAAAGCCCATTTGAATTTTGGGCCTAAGTTAAAAATAGATTTTAATTAGAAAGCCTAAAAGTCAAAGCCCAAACTCCAAAGTCAAAGCCCAAACTAATCAATTGATTAATGGGCTTGATGGCATTTTGGTAAATACCATGTTGCCCTAGGGGCATATTGGTCATTTAGACCATTTCAAAAGGCTATAAATAGAGGGGTAGGGGTAGAGAGAAAATTACTAATTCACTCATATCTGAACTGATCAGTCTGATCGGATCGATAAATCTATTTTCTCTCTTTCTCGGTTACGGTTGTTTATGGGATTCGGAAATAATATATTTGCGAAACTCGCGGTATTTCTATTTGAATAACTGCGGGTCGTAAATATATTTATTTTGTCTTTTTCTCGGTGAATATTGTTTTTACGGTTGTCGTGAATAGTGTTTTTGCGAATTCCGCTGGTCAGTATTACTGGCAATAGAAAGCCAGCGCTCTGGTGGTTCCTGGTGGACGACCGATAGAGGTATCAGACGTCTGATACTCCAAGGCAAGACGTTCCTCAGATTCGATCTTCTCGGCCTGCTGCAATCCAATTGGAATTTGGATCAAGGTATAAATATGTTATATTAATCTATTTAATTTATAAGTAGATTAAAGTTTAGAAATCAATTATGGAGTAGATCTGTAAATAGGATTAAATCGGGTTTTGATGCCAAAGAATACTGAAGGTGGATCGCCTTGGAAAGTATTCTGACATACCTCGTTTAATCCTTGACTTAAGATAGAAGTAAAATTTTTATTTTACGTTCTTTCCGCATCTTAAGTTAATCAACGGTTTGGACCGTCCTGAACCCAACATATCATGCCGTCCACATGTGTGAATTTGAAATGCGGCCACATATGCAGTCTATGCGGATTTTCACTAGTTGGTTCCAAATTTGAAAAATGTTAAGAAAATAATAGCATTGAGGAGGCTTGAACCCATGACCTATGTCAGTGTAGTAAAGAGCACAAATTATTAGAGTAGAACATCTTTGTGTTATAAATTAGTCTTATAGGACCCCCTAATTTTGTTTTATATATATTCTTTTAACAACTCATAGTTTACGCATATGCGTCTGCACTTCCACATTCATGAACAAAACCACATTAAAAAATAGCGGTTTTACATCTACATCTCTCCTGTTATCCCTTTTAGCTCTTTAATCTATTTATTAAAATAAAATGTTAGTAAGGTATTCGCATGATATTATTCGAATAAGCTAAATTGTGAATTTAGAATAACCTAATTGGCAAGGTTTCTTAATTAAATTTTTTATTTTAATATTTTATAAATCTGCCTATATTTGTAGTTGATTGATTATAGTATTTTTTTTGTCTTTTGCGCAAATAAATTATGTAACATCATTTATGGAAAAAAAATGTGTGAAATTATGAAAAGTAAAGCTTGCATGGTCGTCATTATTTAATAATTTTATACTGACTATTAGGTGAGTTGGACATTTGCAAAAACCTCTTTCAGAAGAAATTATGGAATTGGAATCAGCTCATAGTGCACACAACTCCCTTTACACATCATCAATAGGATAGGATTATCATTGTATTTAATATCAGCATGTGTTTTGTTTTGTGAGTTTGAAATTTGTTAACCTTCTAAATCTATATGCTTATTTGAGTTTAATTTTACTTTGATATAGAGGATTCTTTAGATGCTCTTACTCCTTAATTTCTTTTTATTAGGGCTTCTAATTTTTGTGCAGATAGCAGAGACGGAGTCAAATATATAATAGGATGAGCATAGTTATATAATTATTTTAAAAATAAGTATATATTTTTTTAATTATTGTGAAAAAAAATGACCAAAGAAGCATATTTTGGAAGAAAAAAAAATGGATTAGAGGCAAGGAAGTATCTTCTCCTGAGTCCATGTGGCTCTGCCATAGACAAAAAGTATCACTAACCGGATCCAACGGATAGAAGACCAAGAGATAAAGAAACATATATATACAGTACTAGAGTAATATCTCTGCTCCATTTTGGAAATTCATAAAAACGTGTAAAACCTTATGTATTAATTAAACTCGCTAGCAAAATGAGATAAAATCATTCCGACCTTAAAGTTGGAAATTTATGAATATATTGAGATATGAAAAATGTAAAATATGGTTAAATGTATGCCCAATCTTTTTGCTTTTTTCTTTATGGAACAGATATATGTTTCCATGGTTGCCAACTTATCAAACATTATAAATTAACTAGATTCATATATAGATTGGTATTTAACGATGAACCAATTGGTACTTCAATAAAATATGATGACGTTTTCACAGTGTGCAGTGACGGAACTTGGAGCAAATAAATGTGAAAGCTGATATGATATTTTTCTCAATTAAATCACAACAATTTCATTACATCGAGTTGAAATCTACAATAATAATTTTATAATATAATCATAGTATCAATTCCTTTAACTGTTGAACCGAGGAACAAATTTTCCAGAGCTTTTTAATAAATTATCCAACAAACACCGGCCCAAATTGAATCAATTTCTCAACACGGGACAGCCCAATAATTTTCAAAATATTTTGGGCCAACAAGGCCTGTATCATATTACTATTTCTAGACTAGTGGTGGCCAGCAAGGAATTCGCATCCTCTGAGATATCTCAAAATTTGCATGACTTTTTGGAATATCTCAATCGTTCAAATACGTTCTACACGAATCACAAAGCTCATATAATACTGGCCCCCTACGTTCCCCCGAATAGACACCGGACACGTCGGTCACGTAAAAATTGAGATATCTCAGAGGATACGCACCCGCCAGCAAGGGGGGTGATTATTTATTTTAGAATTAAAAATTGCAAAGTAGGAAGCAGGAACCAACCAAAAAACGACTAAAAAAGTGGGCCCCAAATTTCCGTTACGCGGTCGGTACCCCCGAGTCCACATCTTCTGAGGTAACAAAATATTTGATTTTATTTTTAAACCGTCAGATCAAAATTAGGGCCAATCTGTCCGTAGGTGGAATGAACGGAGTCTCTTTATTATTCGTGCGAAAGCAAATCAGAGTATCAGACAGTCCAGATCTAAACTTAAAATTTCTGTTACCTCAGATGATATGAGTTCGGTACCCAAACACCTCACCTTCTTCTTCACCCCACTCGACTCACCAATCGATAGTCGCCGCCTTTCTCTCTTTTTCCCGCTCTCCCCTCTCCCGTCTCTCCAAAATGGATTCTGACAATCGCAGCGCACCCGCACACCAGCCCACCTCTCCACCAAAGCCCGTACCTATCTCCACCGACTCTGATAAGGAGCACACCTTACCTCCTCTTACTCGAATCCCCAATTCCCCCTCCGAGTTGCCGCCTCCGCCTCCGCCTCAGCCTACAACAGAACTGTCTCCGATGCTTTCTCCTCCGCCTCCGCCACAACCTCAGCCTACAACAGGGCTGTCCTCATCCTCCTCTCCGCCTCTATCGCCGGGCTCAGCTGCAGAAGAGGCGGTGCAGTCTGGCGTGGGCATCCAGGTTCCTTTGGAGGATCGAGTGAAGGGGCCGTGGTCGCCTGAGGAGGATTCTATCTTGAGCCGGTTGGTGATGAAGTTTGGGGCACGAAATTGGAGCACGATAGCAAGAGGCATCCCTGGCCGATCGGGGAAGTCTTGCCGCCTCAGATGGTGTAACCAGCTTGACCCCTATGTCAAGCGAAAACCTTTCACTGGTATACTGCATTCCTTTCTCTCATTCTCGGGCTTTTCTTCAATTTACGTCGTTTATTTTATTAGTGCTCGAAAGGTAGGTTCTGTTTCTCTCGTGTATGTTGCTTTCCATTTAGGAATTTAGTTGGCATCATGTTTGGTTGTTTGTAATTTTGGAATCGATAATCTGTTTGTGCGTCTTCATAATGTGACGAGATATTGTACTGCTAAAGTGCTAACACTCCTTTAAGGGGATGGGTTGCATCAGTATTAGTTTATTTGGATTGGATAGTTTATGGTATCTGCTTGACAAAGTAATTTTCCTATCTACTAAAATTGAGTTTTGTATGGTTCAGGTTCTTTATATTATACTTATTATGAGCTATAACAATGTTTGGTAGGTAGCATTCATATGCATTAGTAACCTCCTTCATTTTCATTCAATATCAGTTTAAAAGGACAAATGGGGGGAAACAAATTCCCCTTTTTACACAAGCAAATACAGTAGATAATGATCATATCCACCATTTCAGGTTTGACACCTTGCTCTCAATCCTAGACAAACTGATGTGTGTCTACTCTCTAAATTTGAAATTAGCAAGAATAATGTGAGATTTTGCACAACCAATTGTAACTGAAATTTCGATATATCTTTGCACGCTTATATATAGAGTGAAGGTCGCTTGAAAATTATTCATTTCGGTTTTTTAAGAATTGAACTTAATGTCAAAGTTGATTCCCTAAGGCTTCGTCATATACCATATTGATTTTAAGTTTCTTGATTGTTCCTGGATTTGCAAATACTGTTAGCATGTTTGGTATTTTTGAATTAGAGGTATGTTAGAATAAGTTGGTGTGTCTGCAAATCATGTCAGAGGACATGATTGTATCTGCAGTGACTTCTCTAATTGATGGATTGTTGGAACTTGTGATATGTTTCAATTTTTTACTTGTTAATTCATATTGTAAATTTTCATGTATACGTAGAAATATAATCTGATATTACTGGTTAGTAAAATTCAGCTTTTTTCGGATTTTAGATATCCGATCCTACTATTAGGTTGGTCATTATATTCTATCTTGTTGAATTTTTATTGCCTATATTGTGAATTTTTTTCGGATTTTAGATATCTGATCCTACTATTAGGTTGGTCATTATATTATATCTAGTTGAATTTTTATTGCCTATATTGTGAATTTTCATGTAGATGTTGAATTTATAATGTAATATCACTGCTTAGTAAAATTCAGCTTCTCTTTTGGATCTAGATATCAGATCTTATGTTAGGTTTCTCATCTTTAGTCTTCCATTGGTGAACATTCTTTTTGGTATATTAGGAACTTTGCAATATAAATTATATCATATCCAGTTATATTTTGCATATGTAAGCTGATTATGAGTAATTGGAGTACTTCAGCATTCACTATTTCACACATTCTGGGTCCAATCCTTCCCATTTTCATCTAGTAGCAATTGCATGGGCAAAATGGGAATGAAAAATTCCAGCTAATATTATTTACAGCAGCTGTGTGGTTAATAAGTATAATGAAAAAAGTATGTGAGTAAAGGGTGGAGAGCAATGGCTAATTTTCCCGATCATCTAAAGAACTAAAAAGGTCAACGTATGGCTGTGTGTTTGTTGATGTGTATATAGAATTGGATCATTTAAGGACTAACTTTTTTTTTAAACAATGAATAAATTAACTTGAACTATTTTTAGATCAGTCTTCTTTGGCCCTTGAACTATTCCACTTGGTTCAGTTAGACCCCTAATCTTTAGTTGTGGTTCAATGAGTTCACTTCCTTTACTAGATATGCTCATGTGGCACTACATGAGCACCTGCTATGTGTCTTGTCAGCAGCCTTTTGAACCAAGTCCAATAGTGTGAGCATCGTTTGTATTTGCTAAGGGGCTCAATTGAACCAAGTCCAATAGTTTAGTTGCTGACAACAACCAAAAGCTGAGAGGCTAAATTGAACTAAATGCAGTAGTTTAGGAGCCAAAAAATACTGTTGTCACTTTTTGATATGAACCCTAAATTTTTTTTTTAAATGCTTGATGCATGGAAATTTATCAAATTTTTGGATACGTTTGGATTTGATTGTCAAGGTAGATAGTCACATCAGCCTATCTTCGCATATGTAATGCATAACTGCATACAAATATATTTTTCATCAAGCTCTCAACGGGTCATTATAATTGGGATGATTATAGAGCTTAAGGGACTTCCATTTGTTCTCATGTTTAAATGTATATCTGCTCGAAAAGATAATGAACGGCAGTAATTGATGTGCAATATTGTCATTCACTTTATCTGATATCCATTTCATTACTAAACCAAATGACTTCAATTTGACACTTTAAATACCGTGCATTGAAGAACATTTCTCCTACTATTAAGTTTTGATGATTTGGCAATTATCTTTACGTATCATATAATTGCAATTTATCCATTATTGTACTGGTGGACCTAATTTAATTTAATCTTTTTTTTGTTCCTTTGTTATAGAGGAAGAAGACCGTATCATAATTGCAGCGCATGGCATCCACGGCAACAAGTGGGCTGTGATTGCAAGGCTTCTAGAAGGCAGAACAGACAACGCCATAAAAAACCATTGGAATTCCACCCTCAGGCGCCGCTGTTACATGGTTAACCCATACAGGTCCTCTTCATCCGATTCCGTCAATCCCATGGACAGCAGGTTTAGCATGCCCAATAACCCGACACCTCTGCCCTCTGACAACATTTATATCTGTGAACCCAATATCAAAAGGGAGGAAATCGGTTCTGAAAATGGTTCTTCTTCTGAAAATGACAAGGAACCAGTACATGCCATAGATAGCACTCCTCAGCCTGAACTTCATCAGGATCCACCTTACCTGTACCGACCTGTTGCCAGAGTGAGCGCATTCAGACCATACAACCACCACTATGCACCGGCTATAAAACCAATTGGCATGGGGTGTACCATTTCTGAAGATGGGTCGGTTGAGCAGAAGGTTCCATCTAAATGTGCGTACGGGTGCTGTACCAGTGATAGCAGGAATGAAAACGAGGGTTACAAAAAGATGTCCTTAATGGGTCCGGACTTTATGGATTACGAGGAAACCACACCAATAATGAGTCATGAGCTGGCATCGGTTATGTCAGATATAAGCAGCATTGCGTGGATTAAGAGTGGATTGCAAAGTGGAATTACCAGCAGTCTGATGCAACCTGTATTGCCAACTGGCGGGATAAATACCGTCTGAAATCGGGATGCTGAGTTTCTTTCTGAGAAAGCTTATATATTTCTCTCTCTATTGTTATATGCTGCACCATTTTTGTAATATAGTAAGTCATTTAGAACTGCTGCCCTTAAAAAGGTAATAAGCATAGTACAGATCAAAATTAGTGGGTGCGTGGAATCTTGTTTAATCACCTCCCTTTCGCTCTTCTTTTTTTTTTTTTGTTTTAAAACAGTAATCACATCTCTCTCTCTCTCTCTCTCTCTGGAAACTTTCACGACTGGAAACTTTCGCGAAAGCTGCGAAGTCATAAAAGAACATCAAACTCTCCATCTTTGAGTACATCTCTCTCCCAAGCTGCGAAGTCATAAAAGAACATCAAACTCTGGATCTTTGAGTACATCTCTCTCCCTTGTCATTTCTTTTGTATTGACATGTGGCACTGCTCTTAGGTCCTCATTGTTTGTGGTTGTACACTTGTCGTCGGGAAAAAAAAATTAAGCCAATTGTGTAGCATGTAAACTGTTTGGTTGTCTGTGCTTTGTAATTTTCTATAGCTAAGAAAGTAAGGTTCGCATCTTATCCAAAAAAGCGTCGGTCTTGAATCCTGATACTTCGCTAGGAACGCGCATTAATTGGTGGTAAATAAATTATTTAGGTTAAATTGTTATTAGGTGATGCTATTATTCTCATCACTTTGACTTTCCTGTTGCAAAATTTGTCTAGTCTGTTTAACACGAATTGCACCCAAAATAACTTAATTCCTTGACAAACATTGATGAGTCGTGTCATTTTGTGTTGTGCTCATTTCTTTCTAAAAGTAGAGAGTAGAGACCAAGGAATGAATGGCAAGGGAATCTTTTGCTGTTTTGTATGTTTCTAATTTATTTTCTCGAGAGTCTGGAAAAAGGCGCTGGGATTCTGAAAGTTTTGTTGGGTTCTCTCTTTTCTTACAACTTTTTGCTTTTTCCAAGTGTGTACTTGTAGTCTTGTACCTCCTCCCTATTCATTCTTCCCACTCTTTTTTTATACATGTAACATGCAACTCCCTATTCATTCCTCTGTTGTGAACACGACAATGCTACTGCCTACTAGTACTCTTGCTGAAGGGAATCATGATGATTCATGACAATTGATAAACCAAAAAAAAAAGGATGTACTGTTTACTGCCTCTCTTTTTTTACCCAAGTTTTTGTTTTAATTGAGAGCTTTTATCCAATTTTGTTGAAAATGTTCCACCTGACATGTTATTGCATGAACTTACATGAAGGTATATAAATCGTAGAGTCAGGGGTACTTGTCTATTCCTAGTTTAAAAAAATATATATGTTTCTCAAATCATGTTTTCCCCATAAAAATAATTACAAAAACATACTTTTGTTTAAAATAATTATATAATAATTCTCTATCAGGTAAATTTTGTCTCATCCTATCATTATCCTGGCTCCGTCTCTGAATCTATAAGTTATTGCATACTATCATTATCACAAGAATTTATTCAAGCTCACCTCAAAAGAAAAAAAAAACAGAGAATTTATTCAAGCCTCCCCAAGACCCGAAATGCAAAAGACACGGAAAGGTGTTTGAATTTTGTGTGGGGTTAAAGGGAAAGGTAACCCTAAAGTATCCTTCTCTTTTTCTTTTTACTTTTTTGTTAAACTTCCACAAAAATAACTTGTTTCAGAGCACATTGATGCGCCATAATCAATCTGTCACTAGGGCTCGAAGTGATAACTTTTTGTTGGAGCAATTTAGTTTGATATATTATATCGCATGCATTACTTGTAATTATGTAGGAATTAGATCTGCTGTGATCCGAATCGTATGAACAGTAATCCTAAAATTTCTATTTTTCTAAATCCACATTTTCAATAAATAATTTATGTGCACATATCTCAAAAAAAATCTCGAAACAATTTAACAGTTGGATTTGAAAAAACAGAGATTGTAAGGTAGTGTTCATGGGTAAAAAATCGCAGCAGATTCGAATCCATTTTTTTATAGCTAGAGTTCAACACAATGATAAATAACTTTTTCAATCAGGACGGATCTTAATGCAAATTAAATAGTGCTTAGTCTTTCGTATTGTTTTGAAAAAAGTTAATTAATGAGTATTAAAATTTAACTGAAATTTATTGTCTTAAAATAGTCTCTCATGAAGTACTATATTTGCGTGCAGCTTATTTGTTAAATTTCTACTTCTTAGTGTGGATGCTACAACACATTATATATTTTACATTTGAAGCCTCCAATTTAATTTTTTTTAAGTTTTGGTCGTTTACAATTCCAAATCTTTGTGTGTTTTTTTTTCTATAAAGTTCCTGTTTTAACATAGGTCAGAAGGCGGTACGCTGTCACCTCTCTGTCACTTGGGTCAGTTCATATGGTACATCGGTCCAACATGGGACCCATACATAAAATTAATGTTTGAAAAGAACGCAAGCTTATTTCATAATTTTATTTGCAACATTATTTAAATTTATTGGTCAGATTTATTGGAAAGTCTAAGACCATGTCGCATTTGCAATACTAATCGCATCGCATGTTTAGCTGGACACCATAATGGAAGAGAATTTAAGACTCGGCTCGTGTTAGAACAAGTGATTCGGAACTTAATTTTAAACGAGTCGAGCCACCTTGTTAACAACTCATTTGAGTTGTGAGCTGAGCATACACCAAAAATTGGAAGAGAATTTCATCTTCTTCTTTTTTTGCAACGATCGAGTTTTATCCTTCAAATATGCACAAAGAAGAATAATGAAAGAGTCAGCAGATAGTTTTTTTTTTTTTTTTTTCTTGTAACGAGTTGAGAAATAAATTTAGTCGGCACTAGTAGAACTGAATCAAGTTTGAACTCACTAACAAGTTAATTATGAACTTTTTTTGAACCAATTTCGAGTGAGTTTTGCCAAGTCCTACACACACCAGTGACATCAGCCATAGGAAGTATGGTCCAATTCTCAGAGGTGCATTTTTTTTCCTTCTTTTATTAAAAAAAAAAGGAGCAGCTGCAACTGCAACTGCCTTGTTTTATTAGAAAGCAATAAAAAATTAGAATATCTACTTACAATAAACAAAACTACGAACCCTAGTACAAGTGTACAGCACTCACGGTGTCAGGAACAACGTTCACCGATCCAACAAGAAATTAAATGGTGAAACACAATACACAAGCATGCATCGTTCACAATTCTTGTGCATAGACAATCTAATGACCAAAAACAATAAATATAAAAAGCGACATCAGTGACAGTCTATATAAGTTGGGCTGTGTGGCTAGATGAATCATGAATCAGAATTACGCTTCGCCAGATAATGCGGTCACATCGTGTGGATTCATTATGTCATGTAGTTGCAATGTGGGATGCTCGTTACCCGCTGTAATAAGTATCTGTGTGATCTATCATCCTTTACAAACCTTTACATTTATATTGGGAATCATGACTCACGACTCATGAGACATGAGGGGCTGAGCATGGCTGGACAAGCTGTCAAATCTTCATCAATGGAATGGAATGGAATTAATGATTGAGAGCATGGTTGAGACGTTCTTTATAAAATAATTGTTCATGACCCTGGTCTATCAGAATTTTTATTTTTAGAAATATACTAAAATAGGGGGAAAAATTATGAAGAAAACCACGGAGGGGTTTAGTTTTTTCGTGGAATTTCATATTATAGCCTTAAAAATCTCGAAATTACGTCTCTCTATATCCGTAGTATCGTATTTATCCTTCTATATTTTCAAAAGTCACAAATTCCCTCAACTGTTAACTTTTCTATTAAAACTCATTTTAATTTTATGAAGTATCCATTTTATCTTTTATTAAAAAAATAAAAATATAGTGTGTGCAAGAAAAATATTTCATCTTCTAGCTGATCAGTATTCAAGAACAAATAGTTCATTTCTTTACTTGCGATGCATATACAGTGACATTTTGGCATGTACTTGTGTGTGCGAAACAAGAAATAAAATGAACAATTTGTTCTCACAACCGACCAATTAGAATATATCTCTTAAACATTCAACATATTTTTACTTTTTTAATAAAGAATTAGATTACTTTTTGATAAAGAATAGTTACTTTGTAAATTTTGAAATGAGTTATAATAAGTAAGAAATTATGAATTTTTAGAGAGAGGAATGTGTAATCTTGAATTTTTTTTAGTACATGAAATTCCCCATTTAATTTAATTTATAGAAGGAATCAAATAATTAATTCGGTTCTTTTAGATATTTGTAGGACGCGTTTGGTTTCCGCTATAGATCATTTCAGGAAATAGAATGATTCTAGAGAATGTAATATTAAGGAATATCATTTCAGTCAATGTGTCATTACCATATTTGGTTCATACATAGTTATCGTTTTCAACATTACAAAAGATATAGGATTACAGTATTTGGTTAGTGTATATTGCAATGGTCATTGGAATTAAAAAAAAATTAACTTTGATTATTATTAATGTTTGTAATATATACATTTTTATACAAACTGCATGGATTAACTACCGAAATATAATAAAGTTTCTCTATATTTGATTACTCTTCCAGGATCATAAAGTATCACAAAAATAGATAGAATAATGGAGCATCATTACACATATATAAATCTACCATTATAATAAAAATGGATAGAACAATGAGCTTTTTTTATAAACCATAATTAAAAAAAAAAACAGTTTGGATTTCAGCATGATTAGCTGAGTTTTTACAAAAACCATAAAAAACAGTTGGCAGCCCGTTTTCAGTTTTAACCTCAAAAACGGGCTGCCAAACTGTTCTCTACAGTAACTCTTTTTTTTTTCTTTTTTTAGAGTTTGTTTATAAAATAAATCAGATATTTTGTTTGATTTTGTATATTAACAATAAGATTAATGGAACAATTTGAATATATTTTTTTTGTGTATTTTGACCATTTTATCATTTTATCAAATCAATTGATTGGTTTTTTATATAAAAAAAATCAATAAATATTTCCGTGAAGAAAATTAAAAGAAAATGTAAAAGTGAATTACAATAACAATACTAAAAATGTGTATCTCTGGATACTTTTTTCTAGAAAATAATGTCTCTGAATGATTAATGGATATATTTTTCATAATCTAACAGCTTTTATGGCAAAAATCGACTCTATTTTAATTTTTTTTTCAAAACTTATGATTACAGAAACTTCTAAATCCTCCATGTAGTAGACCAATGTATCATTATTTTAAAAAATTGACCAATTAGAATACTAACATATTTTTTCATAAATAAAACACTTATTTTATATTTTTACCAAAAAAAGTATTTTTTAAATTAAAATGAGTTTTAATAACAATAACAATTAAATAATTAAATTTGTTTGTTTTTAAAATATAAAAAAGTAAATTTAAAAAAAATAATATGTACATTTGAAAACCAGTCCATTGATTTTTATATATTTATTGATTTTTTTATATAAAAAACCAATCAATTGATTTGATAAAATGGTCAAAATACACAAAAAAATGTTCAAATTGTTCCATTAATCTTATTGTTAATATACAAAATCAAACAAAATATCTGATTTATTTTATAAACAAACTCTAAAAAAAAAAAAAAGTTACTGTAGAGAACGGTTTGGCAATCCGTTTTTGAGGTTAAAACTGAAAACAGGCTGCCAAACCGTTTTTTATGGTTTTTATAAAAACTCGGCTAATCATGCTGAAATCCGAACTTTTTTTTTTAATTATGGTTTATAAAAAAAGCTCTAGAACTATGGAGTATCACTACGCATATATAAATATGAACAGGAAATTAAAAATCAAATCCATATCCATTGAAAAAAGTAACGAAGTACAGTACCCACTATATATAAAATTGTCAATTTTCCATTCTAAGGGAAAATTTGAGAAGTAAACACAATAAGATATTAGATGTAAAAACTTAACAGAGTACTCCAGAAATTGCTCAAAAACTGCTAAACACTCAACATAACTAGGGGTGTTCATTGGGTCCGGTTTAATCGGTTATGGACCAAACCGAATTAGATCGGTTCAAACGGTTCGGTTTGTTTTTTGAAACCGAATTATAACTTCAGTTCGGTTCGGTTTAAAATTTTCAAAACCGAAATAACCGAACAGACCGTACTTTTATATATTATGAATTTAGTCCAGACCGCTCCGGTTTATTTCTTAATATTTCGGTTTATCTCTTAATCAATTGCTTTAAATACTTCGGTTTATTTCTTAATATCCCGATTTATTTCTTAATATATTTTGGTTTATTACAAAACAATTATTTTAAATTAAAAAAATGATATATTTCGGTTTGAACCGAAAACACCGAACAAACCGAAATAAAAACTTCGGTTCGGTTGCAATGCTAATTCGGTTCGGTTCGGTTCTATTTTTGAAACCGAATTAAAACTTTGATTTGCCTAGTTCGGTTCGGTCTGAACTGAACCGAACCGATGAACACCCCTAAACATAATATACAAAAACTAGTAAACACTTAATATTGAAAACTTAAGCAACAAAAAAAAACAGTAATAACACAAAATAACATCCCTTTGCCCAAAATTAACAGTAACATCATGTTTGGTTCTGAAAATTGCTACATCTTGCAACCACCTAATACCCAGCTCACATATTATGGCTTATCAACATCATAGTTGCTACAGAAAGCCACTTCGAAAACTATTATCAACTTTTCAATTTCGTAATTCTGAAAGTTGAAACAAACACTCTATCAACTTCTTCTCGCTTATCGCACTTATGCTTAATATTGTTGTTACTCTAATTAGTCGGCTGTCCATCCATGTCTATTTAAGAAAAAAATGTCTTAGTTTTTACGAAGAAAGTAATGTTGAAATATATAAATAAGAATATTCAATATAAGGCAATTGTTGGTTTCGATTTCAGTTTTTCATAATTTGTGTAGGGTACTCGGATGAAAATTTGATTTATTTTTATAGTTTTGTTGGAAATTTTGATTTCTTTTAATGGTTTTGTTGGATTAAGTTCAAACTTTGGAAAAAATCATTTTTTGTTTGTTCTAGAAGCACAGAAAAATTGGTGATCTTTGCAAAGTTTTATTAAAATTTTAATACATTAGAACAATTTGTAAAATAAAAATAACGATAAAACTATGTTTCTTACTATAAAATTTTCATACATCAAAATAATTTTATTTAATTTGATATTGCATTTAATAACACTTTAAAAGACGCTCCTTAAAAAGTAGCATAGGTGTATCAATTTGACGAAAATTAAATGCTAACACAATAAAAGCAAAAAAAAGACACTCCTTGAAAAGTAAATTAAATTGAAGCAGTAATTTATATTATTAATCGATTTTGAAGTGAGAAAAAAAAGTTTATTTTTAGTTGGTACCTAAAAATTAAGAAGCAAAGTGCGGAGGAAGAGGGTAGAAGTGCGTGGAGAGGAAAAAGGTTCCTTTCTTTGCAGAGTGCGGAGGTTCCAACGGAAAAGTATTTTTGATAGAATTTCTTTTTCTCTTACTTATGGTGTTTATAGAGAAATAATTGAGACTCTGCAAAAATAAAAATGGGCGCCAATCAGAAGGGAAGTGATTTCCTTGAGACGGAAATAGGAAAAATCTCTCGCGTGACTACCGAAATAATCATCAACTATGACATTCTAACAGCAAGGTAATCAGTAATTACTATATTTATTTCCTTACTATTTTATCAAATGTGGGAATAAAAAAAATATTGGATGATAGAGAATCATTGTTAGTGTTGTGATTTAGAAGTTAATAATAAGATGATTATATTCTAATTTTTGTTCATGTAATTAAATGATTTGTTTATTATTTTATTTATTGAATATTTTATTAGTTATAGATCATTCATGTTGAGAACTTGAAATTGTGGAACTCTACAAAAAAGTTAATAAATACTCTTGAAATGTCTCTAGTCTCGGTAATTAACAATGATCATTAATTACCGGTATATATTAGCATTTGGATTAGATGATAATCATGTGTTACAGATCATATGACAAAGAGTTGTCAATCTAATCAAATAGATATTTGATAAAGATCAGGAATTGGACATGACCAAAAATATTTAATATGAATTATGTTAGTGACATTAATATTTTTTTTTGTCTGAAATTTTAGGGTATGAGATAATTATTTCTCTCACGTGGGAGTACATATTTGTAGATATTATCTAACGTTGTTTGTAACTGACAACCATACATGTTCTATCAAAATGTGTCTCTTGTATGAAGAGATAGTAATAATTAAGAATATCAATGTCCCTTATATTAATGAGTGATGATATCACTGGGCCTCTTGATGAAATAATACAAATATGTACACATATAATTAAAGAGTTAATTATAATTACTGAATTATTTCAGAATCAATAAACAAGTAGATTTGTAAGAATGACACATTCATACCTCGAATTTACACGTGATATCATGAGAAGTGGAATTGACAAGAGGTAATTGTTGCTTGAGGATCGTGATACAATATGGTACTTATCACCTGTGTTATTTGGATAATTACAATGCATTGCTAAGTGACGCTTGTAATTTATGTAGTCAAAAATAGTTTCATATTGTGTTGTCATATGACATTGATCCCATAAGCTCACATCAATAAAGAATTAATTAGAAATACTCTTTGATTTAGTTGACATGTATGACATAACAAATAAATTGATTTTTCAACCAAAATATGAGAAATATAATAATTTGGAATAATTATGTATGATACTACAATTAATTAGATTAATTGTATTTGTTTAATTCAAATAAGAAAAAAAAATAGAACTTGTCCCAATCAACAAAGCTCGTAGTTGTTATTAATTTTGGTTCAATTTTATTTTAAGAATTGTTTCCATAATTAAAAGTTAGCTCAAAATAGACTATTATATTTTCTAAAAAAATATTGCACAATTTTTCATTATTTGATCATGCCCTCATACGATGTCTATTTAGGGCGTTCTACCTATGGATGAAAAGTTAAAAGAAATGTCTAAACATATCATGGTCAAAAACATGGTTGAACGTGGTGCTTAATTTAGACTACCATATGTTGAAACCGCTATCCTAAATATTATAAAATTTAACAGTCACCTCCCAAAAGAATGAATCAAACACCTCATAAAAATATTTATATGTCCACTTCAAATATATTATTGTGTGACCACAATATATTTCTGCATGTAATTTTATATATAACTGAATCATCATTTCAATTTCTTCTGTGGAATCAAAAATTAAAACGCTCTATCCATTATTGGTAATATTTTGATTGAATTTCTAAATATAAAAAATTCTGCTGGCCGACTGCCTCTGTACTGTGAGTTGTGACTAGTGACATCGTAGCTAGTTATTGTGTGGTCACAACGAATATATGATCCATGATAGTGCGGGTTGATATGTTAATTTTTTTTCTAGTCATAATATCTCAATAAGGTGAACGTAATAACGTTTAAAACAAATTCAATTTTCTCCTGATATGTACGTATAGATCATCTCTGCATTTGTTCTTTTTTGGATAATTTGATGTGATAACTTAAACTTTTTAAACTTTTAAATTTGCACCAATGAAATTGGTTCTCATGTAGACTCTATGAGTTCTATGTCATGTATTAATTTTAATCGGTATATCTCTCTCTCTTTTTTTTTATATGTTACGTGTTATATATATAAAAAATTTGTATTAACAAGGGAATTTAAATTGAGTTTAGGAAGAAGGGTTCTAATTTTTAGTTTTATAATTAAATATTTGTTATATTTGTTATTTCTACTTAATAAAAACATTCTTTTTTTTGTCATATATAAAAAAATTGATATTCTACATTTTATTCTGAACTGAAAGCACACAAAAATTGTTTATTTCTATGTTACCTATTTTTTTCTAGTAAATGTTGAAGGTCAAGCTACTCATTTAATATTCTTGAAGAATTCCTCCATCTAGATTTTGAAAGGATGGTTCTCCTCCATGTTATCTAATTTTGGAGCAAATATGATAATCTATTAAGTGCTAAAAAATATTCATATACTAGTTGAAAAAATTATTATATGTTGCATTAATTATTTATTCATGAGACCTACCAAAACTAAACAGTTACGCAAGCAATGAATATTGTAATAGTAATAAAGTTCTCAATTAATATATGTGTTATATTTAAATTATTTTCTTTTACGTCTCGGAATTATTTCTCAATATGACGAATTACACAAATAACACAATATTTCTACAATATTCATTAAATTCACATTCCTTTTTTTAATCTATTTTGTTAAATAATTAATATTTTAGTACGTTATGACATTATAAAATGAGTGAGGCTATGGTAATATGCATATTATGGATCAACCCATGCTATGAATCCATATCTCTATTTGCAAAGTTCAAACAGTTGATCTGAATTATTAAACATGATCTCTATATAAAAATATTCGAAGATCAAATTTTATATATTGAAAATTTTGAACTATTTTTTAGATATGTAGAAAATCATTAATTTTTAATGGTTGAGAATTTTTAATCTAGTGACTTTCTATCTATCTAAAAAAGAATTCTATAATTGTGTAAGTATATTTCTATAATGAGATTATTTTGAGTAGTTTATATCAGCTATTTAAATTTTAAAAATAAAAATACAAATCTATAGCATGAATCACTTCGTAATATGCATATACCAACTCATCACTCTTATAAAATAACTGTGACATTTGCCGCAATTGTTCCTAAATCGCACGTATCAGTGTGACATTTGCCGCAATTGTAGTTGACCGCCTCATGGACATTTGCACAGCTGGGAGCACATGATATCAAGCCCAGCCGCCCAGGGGCCTTTTTTATGAGTCCAAATCCTCAGAGACATCCCAATATTTGTGTGACCGACGTGTCCGGTGCCTATTCGGGGAAGCATGGGGGCCAGTTTTATTTGAGCTTTGAGATTCGTGCAGAACGTATTTGAACAATTGAGATATTCCAAAAAGTCACGCAAAGTTTGAGATATCACAGAGGATGCGAATTCCTTTTTATGATGTGCCGCTTGCTTCACGGATAAATAGTTGACTCTTAATCATAGAGTAGATGATTTTCTGTGGCCAATGCTGTCTACAGAGCGAAGTGCTGCGTCGAAGTCCCCTCGGACAAAATGATGCAATGGGAATTTAGTCAATATAATCATTATTTAAGTTAATATCAAAATTATTAAATCTGTTAATTTGCTTAATTTTGTAGTGTTATATAACGAAAATCAATTGCCGCCGAGAAAGGAATATGTTAAATAAATTAATATACACAGTAGACTTTTGACTTGGACATGCTTTACAAAGGAGTTCGAAACTTGTAACGAAACAATAAATTAATTGTGCAGTCCTTTAAAATTTATTAAAATTATTAGAATCCCAAACAAAACAGGAAGCTGAAACAAAGACTAACGGCAGAAATAAATAAATAACATAAAATTCATGACGAATCTACAGCCAATTATAACAATGCTCAGTCATTTTTATAAATTGTATGCTAAGTAAATTTTATAATTTTTTTTAATTATGTATATTGAAATGATAATGTACAAATACTTTACCGCACCTCATATTATCTATTTTTGTTCAAAGTTTGAACAATCAATTTGAACTATCAACACGATCTCCATGTCAAAATGTGCTTAGAGACCTATCTATATATTTTTGCAAATTCTTTTACTATTTTTTTTTAAATAAGTACAAAATCACTGATTTCGATAGACTAACGGTAGAAATAAATAAATAACATGGTAGAAATAAATAAATAACATAAAATTCATGATGAATATAAAGCCAATTATAGTTACGCTCAGTCATTTTTATATTTTGCTTGCTTAGTAGTTTCTATAATTTTAATTTTTTTATTGTGTATATTGAAATGAGGAGGTTTTAATACTTTATTGCGCTTCATATTCTTTATCTTTGTTCAAAGTTTAAAAAATCAGTTCAAACTTAACAATACAATCTCCATATTAAAATGTATTTGGAGACCTATTTAATTTTTTTTAATTTTATTTTACTAATTTCTTAGATATGTATAATTTTTTTTTATCATCTACATCAATGATTTTGTACCTATCTAAAATAAAGTAAAAATAAAAATAAAAAATATAACATTTGATCTCCAAGCACATTTTAATTTGGAGATTATGTTGATCGGTTCTAGTTAGTTGTTTGGAGTTTAAAAATAGAGATAAAAGATGTGCGGTATGCATAAAAGACATGAGGCATTTTAATCCTCCTCGATTGAAATTTAATTGATTTTTTTTCAAGTTTTATATAGTTCGGTCTCCGAATTTTTTTTTCTTACCACCCTAGAAAATCAGAATAAAATAAATACCACCCAGATCTGAGTTTTAGCAAAAATGACACTCTCGCAGGCTGAATCCGCGCACCCAAAATGGTAGCTGTGCGGACTGGGGAGGCGCACCAAGGGGTGTGCAGATTAAGCTTGCGAACCCGAGTTCCCAGACTGGACTTGCGCAGTTTGAAAAAGTAAATGATTGTTTTTTTATTTTTTGTAATAGAAATTTAGATAGAACAACATAAATTCACCAGTAGTATGTTTTTAATATTTTTCAAATGGTAAATTTCATCCTTATTACATAATTTGTCTTTTTGTCAATATGTTTTTGGTGCAGTAGATTTCATCTATTTTTAAAGAAAAATCAATTTTTTTTTCCATAGATTAAATTTTTAATATAAAATTAGAAATCGGGTGTGCAAGTCCAGTCGGCTGATCCGCGGGTGCGCAAGCCCAATCTGCGAATCTGGGTTCGCAAGCTCAATCCGCGCACTCCTTAATGCGACTCCCCGGTCCGCCCACCTACCATTCTAGGTGCACGGATTCATCCTGCAAGAGTGTTATTTTTGCTAAAACTCGGATGTGGTATTTATTTTAGTTCGATTTTCTTGAATGGTAAGAAAAAAAAATTCAATCTCTTCATCATGTGTAAAAAAAAAAAAATATATTCCTGGAGCTCTCGTGCGTACACTGCAAATCAGGCATCGATCTCTTCATCTTGTGTAAAATCCAAGGACATGAGGCTGCTATTCGTTTTCAATTTTTAAGCTTTTTTTTTCTTTCTTTCTTTCTTTTTTCATATCCCCCTGCCCCCTTCTCTCTCTGCTCTCTCTCACACACACACTGTGAATCAAAAGCCGTAATTCTTACTCTCTTTCCAGCACTTGCTATCTCTCCCGAGAGAGAGAGAGAGAGAGCAAGAGAAAGAAATGGCCATCTGTATGAGCTTACCGCATCTGTAATTTCCGTCCTTGCTCTGTGCAGTTGCCATGCTGCTCTGATGGCAACGAAATCGCCTCAAAACGTACCGTATTGAAATTTCTCATTGGTTTTCGATTTCACTACTAAAAGAACTAAGATTTTCTGGGTCATTTATGGAAGCATATATTACAAAGTAATGGAATTGTCAATTGTGGGTCCCGCCGTCGCATTAAATCCCCCCTGTTTCATTCATTCCCAGCTTTGAGCTTCCCCTCTTCTCTTCTCTTCTCCCCCCCTACAATTTTCTGAATTTCTTAGTGATTTCTCCCATATTTAATCGGATATCAGAAATCTCATTCTCTCCCACAAAAAATAAAAATGGCTGTTAATCTAAGGAAGCCATGCGAGCAGGACGTAGAAATGGGCCCCCAACACAGTGACCGCGTGGCAGATGGTAACACATCCGACGAGAGCGACAACACGAATAGCCTCTGTTTCTCCGACGCAGAAGATCACTCCTGGCGCCACTCGCCTCCCTCAACACAAATAGGAATAGCCTCCGTCTCTCCATACAACAACACTGAAACAGCATCGCCTCGTGCGGCGGCTGTCGCAGATCCGTGTCGGAAATCCTGCGTGTCGGACTGTTCTCTCGACACGGATTTAGAGAGCGGGTTAGCGGATCCTGAGACAAACAAGGGGAGTCCCAGCTCGGAAAAGGCGGAGAAGAATTGTAGGATCTGCCATTTGGGCTTAGAGGGTTCCGGAACTGAAACGGGTACGGGTATAGTGTTGGGCTGTTCATGCAAGGATGACCTGGCAGCAGCACACAGACAGTGTGCAGAGACCTGGTTCAAGATCAAGGGTAACAAGTGAGTTATTATGTTTCCAAGTTTGGTTTCCCCTTCAAATTTAGAATGACTTGCCCATTTTTAATTATCCAATTAGTAATTTTAATTTTTATCAAGTAATGTTGTGCTAGTGTCTTATTATATATTTGTAATTTGCGGACTTTAGGTTGTAACCAAGTTCTGATCTTTATGGTTTAGGACTTTTGGTTATCAATTCAAATCATCTATATATTTGCCAGATTTAAATCAATTTAGCATAATGTCACCACTCACCGGTGGCGCTAATTGGGGGTCTATCGAATAATGCTTCCTTTGTACAACGCTCACATGGTAATGGAATCTCAATGATAAGCATTCAATTGTCTTTGATTATGGAAAAGTTAAAGGTGGTTAAGGTGGAAAAGAAAAAGGCAAAGTGTCTGGTAATAATCTAAAATTAGCTCAGAGTTGAGAAAATGCGCATGTCGCAATTTTTGGAGCTTGTACTTTTTCATCTGTAGATTCTTATGTTATTCGACCCGATTATTATACTAGGTCATAACACAAGTGCTCTTTTTACCCACTGTTTCATATAAGGTAGCCTGCCAACTACAAAGGTTGTATAATTGAATATAGATATTTGTTTGTTGCTTACTAGTGTCTGGATGTTGATATGTACTCTGTAGTAGTGAGAATAAAGTATCACTATGTTTCCAATTAGCTGGAGCATGGGAGTAGTGGTATATAGTAGATAATAGAGATACTTGTTGAAATGAAAGGGCTATTTTTCTAAATCAGATATTATACAAAATTCATTGTGTGATAATTAGGTAAATGAAAAATATATATTAAAGGGGAACTGTAGGACTCTTTTGGTGGTAATTAAGGAAAGAAGAAGACAAATTGATCAATAATTAATAAAGGAAAAGGATTAGTTGTGGTCCAATCCATTTGCTTTTTTTTTTTTTTTTTTTTTTGGAATTTTCTCCTAGGTACTTTTGTGAGTCTCCTATGATAATGTTTAGTTTTGGGGATAATTAAGGAAAGAAGAAGACAAATTGATCAATAATTAGTAAAGGAAAATGATTAGTTGTGGCCCAATCCATTTGCTTTTTTTATGTTGGAATTTTCTCCCAAGTAGTTTTGTGACTCTCATAAAAAAGAATATTTCATCTTATAATTTATCATTTATTTTTCTCTAAAATTGAATTATATGTTGTTTGCACTCATTCTTAGTGCCCGTGCTCTTATAAGTAATAGATTAAATGAGCCTCACAACTCTATCCATATAACATTTTTTTTGACATGACTCACATTTACATTTTCACATAAACTTCATTTCTTCTATGAGATGATTGTTCATTGTATTGGTTTTCTCCAATGTGTAACAGGACATGTGAGATATGTGGATCAACGGCACGAAATGTGATTGGAACAGGTGAGGCGGAGTTCATAGAACATTGGAATGAAGCTAACAGCAATAGTTCCACAACTGCCCCTGTTGCAGTGCCGACAAATGAAGCACGCCGGTTCTGGCACGGCCACCGTTTTCTCAACTTTCTACTTGCTTGCATGGTTTTTGCCTTTGTCATATCCTGGCTCTTTCACTTTAATGTACCGGGTTGATTTCTTTCGATTTTTCTCAAAATCTTGTCATAATAATTCGCATAAATGAGAAAAGGTAAAAAAAAAAAGAGGTTTACCTGAGAAGTGTCGCGACGATACTTTGGTTAAAGGATCGGGAGTCCGTGGATAGAGCTGTGGTCGGTTTTTTATTTTACTTGGGAAGGATATAGTTCTGCTGCTGCTATCACACTGTAATGTTTAATCTGTCAATATATTCTGTGCTGCTATCAAATATGTAGAGCCATGTTTCTTTGCTTTTCCTTCCCACACATGGACTGGCTGAATACCAATGCAATATCTGTTGCATACAAGCATATTAGGAGAATTGCATTTCTCTATTTCCTTTTCGATTTAACATCATTTTCTTGGGAAGCTTAATTACTTATTGATTCATATATATACTCTTTGGAGCTTGATTCGTATCCAATTTTTTTTTCCATCTATGAGTCATTGTCAGTAAATTTTTGAAAGACAAATAAAGTAAAAATCGTAAATAACTGTTGCATACTTGCATAACTGTTTTAGAAGGCAAGAACTGCACGTGTTGTAACTCAATTCTTATTGCAGAAATACAAAAAAGTAAGCAGTAACTGACGTTAAAACATCCACTTGAACTGAGTATTGTATTCCGCTGGTCGATCATTTCAATAACAAGAAATGACAAAAAAGAATTGGTCAAGAAAGAAACTAAAAAAGGAACCAAAGCGAACTACTTGAGCGCACTATCTTCAAATTGAAAAACAAAAACAATAATAAAGCTCTTGAACAGTAGTCGCGGTGTAAAATAAAATTGTCCGAAATTGATGATATTTGTTTAGTTCTTTGTTTCTGTTATGAATAAAAAATTCGGAAAAAAATCACCTGAGTATTTAATAAAAAAAACAGCCAGCGTACGGACAAGGTCCACTAGCAGATGCGTACGTGTAAAATAAAAATATTAACCATGATTTCATCAAAAGAAAAAAAAAGAGACAAAATTTATACTCTTGCGAGAGGCAAGTGTTCCAGTATTTTGTTTCTAACTTTTTACAGGACGACTGAAGACTATAACAAAAATCAGCAATGGGCTGAGTGCTCCACACAGGACTTGCTACTCCCAACTTTAATTCCTCTAAATATAATATCTAATGAAAAGCATATAGCATTTTTTTCCCCCTTTTTAAACTTTTCAATTTCCATACTATGTTACATTAGTTGTAACATCAGGATTCGCAAGGTTCCCCTCTTCTCCATGCTTTCCATTCATTTGTGTCCTTTGTCGCTGAAAAAGGAACAAAAATAATCCAAAAAATTGTAAATCAACAAAAGGGGATGATAGTTTATTTTGAAGAAGAAAATAATGTATATATCAATTGCAAGCATGTACCCAATCAGCATTGGTGTCCCCAGGATTGCCACTCAATAATTTATTGGGCTTCTCGTCTTTCAGATCTTTTTCCTTGACACTTAACGGCAGTAAAGTGCTGCTTGTTCGCTCAGGCATTTCTGTGGCACAAGGAAATCAATGTAGTTGTTTCAAAACACAATGTAGGTTATACCATAGAATCACATCCAATTTACAAGTAGAAAGTTTGTACACCCCTGGCAAACCTTAGGGCCTGTTTGGCTGCGAACCCACGCCGTGGGAAAAAAAAATTCAGTCAGATTGAATTTATTTTCTCCACCTAAACTAGGGGTGTTCATTGGGTCCGGTTTAATCGTTTTGGACCGAACCGAATTAGTTCGGTTTAATGGTTCGGTTCGGTTCGGTTTGCTTTTTAAAACCGAATTATAACTTCGGTTCGGTTAGGTTTGAAATTTTCAAAACCGAAATAACCGAACCGACCGAACTTTTATATATTATGAATTTGGTCCGGACCTTCCCGGTTTATTTCTTAATTAATTGCTTTAAATACTTCGGTTTATTTCTTAATATCCCGATTTATCTCTTAATACTCCAATTTATTTCTTAATATACTTCGGTTTATTACAAAACAATTGCTTTAAATAAAAAAATTGATATATTTCGGTTTGAACCGAACAAACCAAAATAAAACTTTGGTTCGGTTCAGTTCGGTTGCAATGCTAATTCGGTTTGGTTCGGTTCTATTTTTGAAACCGAATTATAACTTCGGTTTGACTAGTTCGGTTCGGTTTGAACCGAACCGAATCGATAAACACCCCTAACCTAAACAGTAAAAGTCAGTTCATTTTTTTTTTCTTTTTCCTGTGCTCATTCCTGTGCCTACCATAGAACTTTGCAAAAGAAAATTCCCAACCAATCCCACTTTCTGTCTCTTTTCACCATTTGCACAAAGAAAATATGGAGCAAAAGTGGAACCCTTTTGTCAAAGATACTTGGATCATCCCCATGCATTGAAGAATTGTATGTTTTTCGCTATTTGTGCAAAAGAAAGGCTGGGAGGCCCTTTGTCAAAATGATATGTTGAATATCCAGTGTTTTAAAGTGTATAGTAATATTTCTCTCATTTTGCAGGAATACATGCAACTTCTTTTTTATTGAAGAAGAAGAAAGAGTTTCAATGTTAACACAGGAATTTCTTGAGAAATAACTATTACCTGGTAGTTTGTTGTCAATAAAGAAAAACACCAAATTCACAGTATACCTGCAGGAGGAACGTAAAAATAATAAAAATGGAACAAAGAAAAGAATAAAGAATAAATAAAGATTTGATACAGTACCAAGCAACAACAATGTCCACAGAGTAATGCTTGCGAGCTGCTATTATGAGCAGGCTCTGAATAATAACCAACACCCAAGCAAGAAATTTGATAATCCTGCATAAAAGTTGATTTCAAAATAATAATAATAATAATACACAGATTTGACTGTTGTATAAACACAATAAATAAAAGATTTGTGAGACTTCACCTACCTCTTAGAGCCATATTTCTGATATGTATTAACAAAAACCAAGGTAAAAATCATGTGAGACGAAAATATTAAGTCACCACAGCCATATAATACTCCCCGCGGAACTGCATATGATATTAGCACGTCAAAACAACCACTTATATTATGCAAACAACAAATCTGATCAATCTTGTGAAAAATTTAACCAACAATTAATTAGCAGCACTTCAAAAACAGTATCAGGTGGGGGCAGCTGTGCAAGTTTCGATCCCTGCGCAATAAGCAATATAAAGCTTAAAAAATTAGTATATAATCTTGCAAAGGCAAATTTCATGGTCCATTAAACAGAGAGTACTTTAAAAATTAAAATGATGCAAAATGTACCTCACGACAGTGATAGTTAGGGCCAGGAAGTTGTGTTGAATAGAAAGTAACTATTCGCAATATCTGACAAGTCTGGAGGAAAACACGGCAAAATTTTAAGGCCTTTTTTAAATAAAAAGGAGACACAAAGGAAAATGGTAAGTTTGAAAATTGAACTTACAACTAAGAATGCAAGAACACGCCTCCAAACTAGCACAGTGTAGAATCTTTTGTTATGATAGACAAACGGATGAAATGTCCACTGGACCAAAATGCAAGAAGCGACGAAGTTTAGTAAACTGATAAAGAAATCTGAAAAGGTTTATTTATAATTGAAGGAGAGATTGCAAAATATACATAAACCTTCAATCTTTTAAAAGTAGGTACCTGAGTTGTAGTCGTTCCTTAAAAAAAAATTCAAGTTTTATTCCTTCAACTTTGCCAAAAAAAATATAAAAATATATCAACTTGGTCCTTAAACTTTCATTTGCACCAAATTGGCCCATAGACTTTTGAAAACGAATCAACTCGGTTCGATTCCTTCTCAAAAAAAAAAATGATCCCTGAATTTTCATTTTGCACCCGATTGATCCTTGAAACTTTCCAAAAGAAACCAGTTCAGTCCATGAACCTTCATAAAATAACCAAGCTAGTCCATCAACTCTTCTCAAACTAACAAAGTTAGTCCTTCCAGCCCAACACCAACTGCCATAAAAGTGACGACATTTTGCTGCCCTAACTTCAGTGAGTCATTTTATCAAAATCAACTGGTTTGATCTTGGATGGGGATTTTTCTTTTCTGATCTGAAAATTCCAAATTTAATCCGACGAGGCACATGATAAGGCCACGAATGAGGAGTCTTAGTCCTTCTTAAAAAAACCAATTATGCTATTTTAAGAGAATTTAAGGACTTAGCTTAGTTCCTTTTTTAAAGTTCAAGGACCAACTTGATGCAACCAATTTTGTTGTTTTTTCAAATTTCAAGGACCAACTTAAATTCTCTTCCAAGTTCAAGGACCAATTTGGTGGAAATGAAAGTTCAAAACCCAAGTTGGTGTTTTTGCAGAAGTTCAAGACCAAAAACTGGATTTTCAATTTTATTTTAAAAAACAAAAAAATTGGCAAGAGACAAACAAATGTCTGAACACATAAGCAGCAAGTTATATGTAAGCATGAGATGAAATTCTAATTGTGCAGTTTTAAGTTACTAGTTGTTTCATTAACATAAGACGTGACATCTATTGAAAACAGAAAATTAGATAAGTAAACTGTAGGTATCAGTTTGCAATCTAAATAAACTTGGATGTGATGAGATATTAAAACTGAAGCTGTAGCCTATAATGATAAATTGATAACATATGGTGCCCTCTCATGATATTCAACCATAAAGAAAGGTGTATAAAAAAATTTATAAAGCAACAGGAACTAGCAAATCAGAAACCTTAGCTTGAACGGTTCTTGCTAGATAAAGATAAATTAACTATATGACAGATAAGTGAGCAAAACATGACTAAGGTTTTATTTGTATTTTGTATACATCTAATTCTAACTAAAGGCATGCAAACCGTCAAGGGAAGGAGAGAGAATTTGGTACCAGGACAAAAGAGAGGAAGATAAAAGTGAATAGGCTCTCACTGAGGTACCCTCTGTTTTGCCCAAGTTCCTATGTTTACAAGGCAACAATAATACATCAATTCTGAAAAAAATTACTCAGCCCTATAAAACAAAAACAACATAACAAGAAGGGTAAAAAAGGAAAGAATAAAAAGTATATCATACAGGAAGGGCCATGAAGCCGAGATCCTGTAAGACTGGTCCAGGGCGATGTAAATAGTGTACGCCACGTGCAGCCAGCCCATGGATGTACTGTTTTATTAAAAATAATATTGTCAGTTTCCATTAAGCGCTCGTGTTCAACAAATAAAATTTTATTCCAAACTAAGAGCCTATACAATTTGATAGATATTTTCTTTCAATTGAAGAAAGTGCAATTAGCCGTCACTTACATCCATTTGTAATAAAGAGTGTTTAACAATACTTCATTAAGCAATAGATAATGTAATTGACTAAATATACTCTATAAAAGTATGTCTATCGATTTTAACTTTATCAAGCTCCATTAAATCAGCCACAGGCCACAGCACAACATATTAACACAATTTTTCTTTTCCTTTTTTTTTTTTTTTGCTGAGTCAAAAGTGCATACTTTTTTTTCCTTACATGTGCCATAACTAGAATGCAACATATCACCATTAAAGAGGCTCCACAATTTGGTACACTGGTAATTAGTAGTAACTAAGTTCCCCACTTAAGTGACTTTGATCTATTTATCTTTTCTTTCTTTTTTTCTTTTTCTTAAATCAATAACTCCATAGCACTCTCTGGTTCCACTCAAGAAAAATATAACCAAGTATTTGATTGTAAGCAGTTATGCACGAAATGAATCCTCATTTTAGCAGTAAATGAAAAAAAGAGTATATAATCCTTGAATCGCTATGATAACTCAGAAATCATCCTTATCCCCCAACTTCTCTAATGAAGGTTCGAACTTAGTTTTTATATTCATACAACTATGCTAAATGGAGCTTAATAACAGCACCAGCATGAGGAAATAGGTCAAAAACCTCAATCAAATTTTCAAAGAGAACACATACTCTCGATTTTAGTAATAATTACCTGAAAAAGAAGTCCTGCTAAGAGAAGTTTCCATTTTTCCATTAGAAGTTGAACCTCCACTGTAGTCTCCATGCACACCTTCCTCCATAACTGCATCAAAATTAAAAAAAAATTGCAAAATTGCAAAATTAAACAAACGTTGGAGGATCGTGATCCGGAGAAACTTAATTAATAAGCACCTTTGAAGCTTCGCGAGCGATGTAAAAGGTCATGATTGAATCTGCAACAGCAATAGCAACACGTTCTACTGCAACTGGCACTTGCTGGAAGGTTCACTTCCATGCTCTATCAGCAAAAGCATCTTGATCTCTTCGTCATCATGCTTCGATCTCTTTATCTCGATCTCCAAATTTCAAAACTTAAAAAGTGCGGAGACGGATCAAGTCTGACCAAACCCGGTTCTATTTTGTTTTTTACTTTCTCTTTTTTTTATTCCACCTCAAAAGATAGTAGAATTAATCCCGCAGATTAAAGAAACTAGTAATACCAAATTCAAAATGCGCCTTATTTATAGAATAGTAAAAGACCCAACTCGATTAATTTTTAAAAATTGGTGAGATCTCCTTCGCATCAAAGAAAACGCGGCCAAAGAGAGTACGGAGATGCGACCAAGGGGAGGGAGAAGAGAGAAAATGACAGAATGAGAGACCAGTCTTAGGTTTTTGGGACAGAAAAAAGAGAACCTAAAAAGAGAAGGGCTTTTCTGCAAAAGATAAATCGTTTATTTTTAGTAGTTTCTTATTTTTTTAACTAAACCTCTTCAGCTCTTCTCTTCTCCCTCTCTGCCAGGAATTCGCATCCTCTGAAATATCTCAAACTTTTCGTGACTTTTAGGAATATCTTAATCGTTCAAATACGTTCTGCACGAATCTCAAAGCACAAATAATACTGCCCCCTTACGTTTCCCCGAATAGGCACCGGACACGTCGGTCAGGCAAAAATTAGGATATCTCAGAGGATACGCACTCCTCTGCTAGTGGGTCTCAGCCAACTTTGGATAAACATGGATCATGAGTTCATGACCGTAATACTTGGGTTACAATTTATTGGGGAAGTTTTAAAGCTTGTGCGGTTTACTCCGAGCGCAGAGAGCATATTATAACTGAAACGTGCTTTGTATCGTCTACTTAAGAGGTGGATTAAGTTTTTGTTTGCATCGGTCCAGTACTAAATGTGCTGTCGTTTCATGGGCTGTACTTAATAATTGGGCCCATCTAATATTTTTTTCTACCAAAATCGGATTTTTTTTTTTTTTTCCCTATGTCGTTTGGACGGCGCGATCTGTCATCTGAGAACATAACATGCCTTGTACACGCTTGACATCTTGAGGCCTCGAGGGGGCATGTATTATGTCATGTATAGTATATGCATTGCCTTTCAGGTGTCATCATCACTAACACATTTGAATTCTGATTTATAAAATTATTAATGCTCATCTCTCATCTCTGCAAGTGGTTGAGAATCTAAACGATTATTAATGCTCATCTCTGCAATTGTTATTGATAGAGATATGAGATTGTAGTCTTTTATCATTTAATTATATAATAATTGATCATTGTTTTAACTAAACAATTAAAATACATTTTGGTCATGTTTGGTTGCAGAGTAAAGTTACTCCGGATTAAATTTCTTACTTCGAGCTAAGATAGATTAAAATAATCATATTTAGTTAGAGTTTAGTGGAGTAAGCTCATGAAAAGAGAGAAAATTATAACATAATATTTCTTTAATGCGGACCCACAGATGAAGTTACTCCATCTCTCTAAGTGGAATAACTTTATACAGATTAATTCAAATGTTACTTCATCTTACTTTTTCAAATTTACTATTTATTTGACTCCTTAAATATTTGAAATATAAATCTGACTATTTCATAGTACATAATCACCTGTCGAGGAATGCACGCTTGTAATTTTAATCTTTAATATTAATTATCTAAATCATCCTAAAATATAAACTTGATTATTTATGTATTACAGTATATATATAGACTTTATTATTTAGGATAGTAGAGGGGTGAATACCTAGGAGATAAATATGAGTATGTATTTCTTTTAAAATACTGGACAATTGGTCAGACCACGTCTCATTAATTATGATTCATTTGAAATATTAAACAGCAAGTTGAAGTTGAACATTTAAATTTGAACCGTTCCATTGACAAAATACCAATAAGTTGCGTTAGAAAATCAACAAAACCCGCACATGCAGGTTATTAAGAAACAATGAGAAACTACCCAACAAACTAATTCTGTCGTCGTCACATTAATTAATTGATATTTTTCAAATTAAGGTTGTGTTTTGTCGTTCCTAGGAGGCAATAATAGGTGTCCATACTCCATCGGGACAAAGACTTGTCATTTTGTTTTTTCAATAATTTAATGTCATCCCTGATATTTTTCTGACAGCTAAATTAATTAGACGAAATCAGAAGTTGTTAGAAAAAATACGACGTGTAATATTCTCTGAGGTAGGAAAAAGAAAGGTGCCCTTTGCCGACTGAGTCTGAGTGTTGCTCTTGCTATCCCGTTTCAGTTTCTCCTGTTGCTCTCTCTCAAAAAAGAAATTTGAAAATCTCCTCCTGTATCGCTTTTCGTGATGCCCGATGTGAACCGTCTGATTTCGTACGAGGAGATCAAAGGCTAATGTTACACGGCACATCTCATCTTTTTAACATTATTCTTTGCTCTTAAGAATATTTTATTTAATAAGATCAAAACTTTAAAAATAATCTATTCTCATGAACTCAGCCAACTATACCCTAAGAATGCTAATGGATACCGCGTGGATTAAGTAAGAATTTCTTTTCATATTCATATCTTTAATATATAAGATTATTTGTGGATTAAGTAGGAATATTTTTTCATATTCATATCTTTAATATTTAAGATTATTTGTGCTATGTTGTTATCTGTTATAAAAAAAATATGAAAATAATTATCTTTCTTTAATCACATCATGTACGTAATATTATGAAATGCAAATAACTATAATTTAGTTTCTTAAATAATGTAAGTTAGCAATTAAATAAAACTATTTAAAATTTAGTATAAAATACTTTTAAAATATTATATATTACCAATTAAATAGAACTATATAAAATTTAGTATACATCAATCTCGTCATAATTATAAATACTACGAATAAAAAATTATCATATAAGCTGAGTAATGATAATATGATCTGAGGCTTACTAAGATAGTTTTTTTTTTCTTTTTAAAATTTGTGGTTTTAAATGCCTACTATTAATTTTTTTGTTAAAAAATATATTTATAACAAATCAAATGACTCAAATTTCTAAATCTACTCTCTTATTATCACAAAATCCTCTAAACTACTCTAATTCTACTTATATACACTATTAATTACTCTATTACCTTAATTCCTATAACTCTCCACAACCGGATTCGTTCTTCTTTGACCGCCGCCTCGCTCCAATTAATCAAGATGACGATAGATACTCTATACTCCGAGTTTCGACAATACTACGCTCTCAGCTCCACTCCGCTTGGAGCTAGGATTTTGAACACCCCTTATTTCTTTGCTTTGCGTTCTCCACCTTGTTTTCACTTTTCAATCTACTGTTATCTCTTATTAAAATAGTTGGTGAGTTTAAATTAAATTTTACTGCATCGACTTTAAATAACAAACTAAAACTATTGAGCCTATGTATTTATATGTCAAATTTATTAATTTATTGTAAAAAATATACACCATTTATTTTTCTTAGAGCCTGGTCAAAATCAAATGATTGAACAAAGTCCTTTAAAAGTGTTAGTTCATAACAACCTGCAAAGAATAATCAATTTGAATATATATTTTATTTATTTATGTTTACATATAGATACTTTTGTTTTGTTTGAAATCTCAAGTACCAGGTTTGGTACCAAAATCAAATACAGTAGTTCATACAACTATTTCATATATGAGAGCATATCAACAACTTAAGCCACAAAATAACGGACCACAGAAGTACAAAATAACAAACTAACGAACTAGACCACAAAAACACATACTAACAAATTAACTAGCAGATCAGTCTAACTGGAGCATTCAAGCAGCTCATCCTAGTTAACTTGGTCCTTCTCACCCAAGTTTTCGCCTGGCAGTAGGTTTCCAGCTCCAGAAACTGGAGTAGGTGTGTCCTCGCTTGAGTCCTCTTGAGTCCTCTTGAGCCATATCCTCGATGCTTTGTTCTTCCTCTAGAATTAGATTTGGGAGATCCTTAACATAATATGAAAGTATTAGACTTAATTTAAACAAAGAATTATCAGACCTAGATTCACACCAAAAAATATGTTAAAGAAATAATATTAGATCTTATAGCCTTAATTGGAAGGGGCTGAGTATCATTGAAACAAATACTGTTTCTTTCCAACCAAATAATCCATAGAATAGTCCATCTTAGTAACTCAACTAACAATCTATCTTTCAGTACTGCATCAAGGAGCCATAAATCATCCAAGGAATCACAATAAAAAATAAAATTTTTATAAGAGGTAATCCAATACCAAATTAATCTAATATAAAAATAGTGTATAAACAAATGATTTGTACTCAAGATTGAAACAAATCTTTCAGTACTCCATGATCCTTCAGTATTGATCTCCAAAAGGGGGACCAAACTGAAGGGGAAGTCCTAGATCCATATTTACTCAAGATAATATCCTTCCATCTTCCATGAACAGAATTATCAAGAAATCTAATCCACTATTTAGCTAAAAAGAATTGATTCATCAATTTGAGATCTAATACACCCAATCCACCTTGATCTTTACTTTTGCAAACCATCTTCCAAGCTACCAAGGGATATGTTTTTTTAGTGGAATTACCCTCATGCCACAAAAAATTTCTCCTAATTTTATCCATTCTCTGTCTAATTTAAGCAAGTAGTCTATAAATTGACATCCAATATAGAGGAATAGCAGAAAGAAGAGTAACCCTGCTCTCCAAAGAGAGAAAAGAGCCCTTCCAACTATGTAATCTATTTTTAATCTTATCAATTAAAGGTTGTCAATCAATATATGTCAAAAATTTATTATTAATAGGAACAACTAAGTAGGTAAGTGGCAGGGAAGCCACTTTACAACCCAAAACAAAAGCTAAGTCATCACATTCAAAGGCTCGCAAATTGAGAGGATACATCCGACTCTAATCATAATTAATTTTGAGGCCAGAAATATTTTCAAAAGCCAAAAGAAATAATTTAATGTGAATCAAGATATCTTTATCAGCTTTAAGAAAACAAAAAGGGTATCATCTGCCAAATGCATATTCAGCACGTTACCAGTACGAGAGAAATTCCCTAAACCATCTACATATCCCCTCCCCCCTCACCTTTGCTTTTTTGAAATATTTTATTTGAAACATCTATAACTAAAAAAAAAGGGATAAGGGGATGCCATCGCCCCCCCTCCCCCGGCGTCCTACAAGGAAAATATGGACCCATGGAACCATTCAAATTTGCACAGGTTCTATTACCTTCTGGAATTAATTTGATCCAAGTAATGAATCTTGGACCAAATCCCCTAGCATGTAAGACTTCCAACAAAAAATCTCAATTCGCATGATCAAGGCCTTTTCAAAATATAACTTAAACATAACCCCTTTCTGTTTTTTAATTTTAACCTGATGCAAAATTTCATAAGCACACACAACATTATCAAGAATCAGCCTATCTTTAATGTAGGTTGTCTGAAAAGGGTCTATCAAATATCCCATAACATTAGCTAATCTACCAGCTAAAAGCTTAATTTAAAACAATAATTAATTAAACTAATTGGGAAAAAATTCCTAACTTTTACATCATTTTCTTTTTTAGAAATCAAACAAATAGAAGTAATATTAAATTTAGCAATATCTAGCTCATGATTGTAAAAAGCAGTAAACAAACTAAAAAAGATCTAATTTAGTCATCTCCCAAAAAGACTGATAAAATTAGAAAGACCAGGTGCCTTAGATAGATTACATGCAAAAACTACACGTTTAATCTCATCTAAAGTAAATCATATTTTCAATATTAATATAACAACTAAATAATTGATAAAAAAAAAAATGAAGGTTCTAGCCAAATAAAAAATTATAATTTGATTAAGTGCATTTAAGGGACCAAAACCAAACTACCTTGTTTATTTTACAACAGAACAACCCGCAACACAAAGATCAAACAACACGAGTGTATGTGTATCTATAAACAACCAGTTTGTCCGCACAAAAATTCCCATTTCCATCGGTCGTCTCATTCACACCGATAAGGCGATAATGATACATGATAGATCAGTGCCTACGACGCACACAGTATATTATATTATATTATATGTTCCCTTCAGAATTCTGCTATATATTTTACAACAGCACATGCTCTGAATCATCTCTGTCGCTCAGTTTCTCTTTACATGCATGTGTCCTTCAGGAAATGAACGAACGATTTCAGGTTAAATTTAATAGGATGTATTATTTTTTAAGATGCCATGATTGATTGATATTAAGATGCTAGAATGTTTGTTAATTTTAGATATATTATTTTTTTCTTTACAATATTAGGATATCAATCATTCATTCATTCCAGATCCAGATAGATTTACCCGATTAAGTTGTCAGACAAACAATTGCATTTTGGCACCATGAATCCATGATAACATGATAATTATCAAGTTTAATTATTGCAAAGCAAATGACAAGTCTTAATACTTTAAATTTAGTATTGCATGTTACTTGCTTTCTCTGTTTCATATACCAATACCAAATCATCCCAGGACCATTTTTTGTTATACATAGCATATCTGGCCCAAGTCAACTGAATTTAAATTTGCGGTTAAGACCCATTAAAATTGAATTAAAGGCCTGTTAAAATAGATTCGCGGGCTTACACCCACTAGGATTTTCAAAATAAAATTATTTCAACGGCTACCTGACTGACATGGAGTTGGGCTATGGTCAGCGATTTTACCAAATGCAAAGAATGAGTAGGATTCAAATCCAGTGCAATTACCTGACTGAGTACAATTAAAGCATTTACATCTCTAAAGTTTTTAATCTGATGTGACAGTTTCTAATTCATTTTTAAAGATGTATGAGAGTTTCTTATTTAGAAACTTTGCATGAAAATTTCTTATTAAAAAACTATTTATACACTCCACGTAACTAAATGATTCTGCCAAATTATTTCTCATTTTTAATTTATTACCGACGTGACTTAATAGAAACACTAAAATTAATTTCAGGAATGTTTGAAATTTTAGAGACCTTAATTTCTAAAAAGTGATTAACACTAATTTAGAAACTCATTTGAGTTGCTGGAATGTAGATGCTCTTACATGCAAATCATCAGTTTTAACTTGACACATATCTCAAAACGAACCACCTATGTTTAAATAAGCATCGAATTTCAATCGCTCAGTTGAGAATTAATGAATAAAAACTAATATTACTCGTACCTGTGATGATACGGGTACGGAGTGAGTATCCCGTAGATACCATACCTTGTAGAATACTCACAACCGGGTTAAAACCAATATGGTGTCTATTTTGAAATATAGGGGGTTTCGTTTTGAGATTCATGTCAGAATAAAACAGACGAGTCATATCTCATTCTACACAGTCATGTATTACACTGGATTTGAAGTCGTGCAAGGGGTCCCATGTTCGGTCAAAGCTGTTCGATTAGCATTATGATTCATGTGCTCTTGATATGCAACAATTTTAAAATTGTCTGCGTGAATCTTAATGTGAATCAAACAGCTCCGACCAAACATCAAACCGCCCCCAATTCCAAAGAATAAACCTAGTTTCATCAATAGCTCAGATCTCTGAGGATGACAGTGTTGCAACCCATGGTCCTTCCTTGGATGGATCTATAATTCAGTGTAGAAAGAGCTCACCAGCAATGTGATCTGCTAACAAATGGCAAGGGATAAAATTAATAAAAAAAAGCATAATTGAGAGATGAAGGAAGGGCCATAATTGAAATGACAGATGGCTAGATTAAAACTAAAAGAGAAGAAAACGTAGCAAGGAAGAAAGCAGTGCCACAAATTTGGAGTATGTGCTCCAAATTAATCTTCATGAGTTTGGTAGTAGATTAAATCAGACCGAGGAAATAAGTGGTTTTTTAAAATGTTGAATTATAATTTTTGAAAATTTCTTAGGTAAAGGTGACAAAAATTAGTGAAAATAAAAAATACCCTGAAATTTACATGAAATTTCACAGTTCAAATTTGAATGCAAAACGAAAACATGTACATGAATGTTTGTGTTGTTATTTCCGAAGTGAATGATATTGCCAATATTTTGAGCCATTTTTCCAAAGTGTTTTAGTGTTGTTATTGTCAATATTTTGAGCTATTTTTTTGCCATCTTTCATAAATCATAAAAAATAAAAAAACAATAAAATTTGGTATTCTACAAGTTCATTATAATAATCGATTTATTGAGGTACTTAGATCGAAATTTGAAGTTTATACGATAGATATTTGAGTCCATAGTACAGAAGGCCTTATGCTATTTATAGTATCGAAGCCTTACTCTTGTGATAATTCACTAAGCATTCGTCAAAATAAATAAATAGAATTCAATTCGAATGTGTGCTGAAAACTTGCTACTGCCTGACAAATGATTCAGCTAGTTATATTCTGCAACTAGTTAAGAATTCTGGAGCATGTGTGGCTGAGGCAGTACGGGTATTTCAGGATTTTAAGTGGGTTCATTTTGATTTTTGCAGTGTTCCCGGTGTTTATTTTCTTTGTAAACTGTTACTGGTAAATACGTATGGGCCGTTTTCAGCCTTTTCTCCAGGGGGGGGAAAAAAAGTGAGAGAAAAGAGTTGAATTGAATCTAATGTACTTTGCGGAGTTAATATCCATCTAAATAGTCGGTCAGAGAATGATGTACAGTTGGGCCTTGGACCTATGAATAATGAGCATGGTCCAAAAATTTGGTATAACATGAAACTATCGGCCCACCCACACACCAACACCTCACATATTAAATAAGATATATATAATTAATAACATAAATGCAAAAATTACATTAATACATTACATCCTGGAGCTGGATGTATGAGGTGAAGTGAGAGGTGAGAGGTGCCAGCCACCAAACCCATGATAGCATGTTGCCACTGATGCAACACGGAGAAGGCCAGAGAGATGGAACGTGAGGAGCACATGGGTAGGACCCCCATTTCATTTCTCCGCTAAATTTCATTTCATATTTCTTTGTTTTCCCAAACAGAGAGAAATATGAAATATGAGCAGGGACTTTGCAGTTTTGCACCGATGTAGACAGCCCATTGTAGTAATATTACAGCTTTCGCTCGCACAACATCACGCCTGAGAACGTGCTTTCCACTCTACCCATTTCTTACCAACCTCCCAATTCTTCGCCCAACTGGAGAAGACAGCCCTAATTTAGTTATTTAACACTTGACTATCTGCACGTCTTTTTTGTTTAAAGACGTGATTATTTCAAAAATAAACCCAATCATTTATTGAGGCCGATCTCCAGTCATTCAAAGTGTACTGTGACTAAATCACTATTCTGATTTTAAAATTTTAATTATATGTAATTGAACTTAATTGAACTTTATTTTTCTATAACATATTACATATCAAATTTTCTATTTTTTAGAATTTGTTTACTATTTTTTAAGATGGAGAGAAAATCATCTAAAAATTCTAGATCATCCAAAAATAATGATTTCCTATTATCTTAAAAAATAGTAAAAAAATTCTAAAAAATATAAAATTTGATCTGCAAGTATATATTCATACGAAAATCATTTTTGAACAGTTCGGATCGGCAATTAAGATTTTAAAATCGAAAATATTAGTCCATATTACAGACAAAATTGTGATATGCATAGTACCATATACTCACTCAATTATCATTCCTCAAACTCATGTTTCATTTTTGTATAAACTGAACACCAGAAAATTCAATCCCCACCACGCTGCTGTTTTCTCCAGATTTAATTGAAATTAAAAAAAAAAAAAATCAAACGATAAATAAAAATAAAGAAGAAACTAATGGACATGTACAGGGCAGCAAAAACCGGAGGTAAAAGGAACTAACAAAAACGAACCAACGGTCGAGAAGAAGCGCATCTCACCACAGAGGTACAGGCACAGCTTTAGGCTTTTAGGCAAGGAAAGGAAAACATCCCTATGCCGTGACCGTGACTAGGTTACTGGGTTACTGCGAGCAGAAGCATTTAATGACCCCACTAAAGAAGCACTCCTCCAATAAAGGCCACTGTTTGACCCGGTCAAGCAGCAGCTATGCTACATTACACAACAAAAGAGATAAGGCCAAAATCCCAGGGTTCAGGTTCTCTATTCCACATTTCCACATCCAATAGGAAGATACCGCCTTTGTCCTGTTCCTCTCTACTCTATAACCCAATTGCATTCAAATTATCCCAATCCACATTAGGAAGACGGTAATGACGTATTAACAGACAACAGTTATACCAATAGTTTAAATATCGCTTTCTTCTAAAAGATATTAAATTTACTTGAACAAAGAGGGAGGGAGGGACCAGCGATTAGTAAGTTAGTACAGATTCCAAGTCACAACCCAACAGATTCTTCGGGCAGCTAACCAGTCACGCCCGAAACCCAATAACCATTAACACATTCCAAGCATAGATTCAAGTTTCAACATAAATACAAAAGGGCAGGCATGCCCACCAAAAACAACACCGTACGAGAATAGATAAAAAAAATAATAAATTTAATAATATTAAACAGCCACACTTCATAGATCGATGACAATCAATAATACATTACAAACATTTTGAAAACCAACAAAAGATTTATACTTACTTTTTATTCAAGGGAGCCATCCGCTCAATTCTTTTTGAATTTCAAAAAAAGAAAAAGCTGGGCCCTGCAAAAGATCTGGGACAGCTGCATCACCACTTATTTCAAAATAACCCTCCAAAATAACGCTTATTCAACAGTTACCTTCTTCACTTGCTAAAAGTTACTATCCGGCCAAACCAAGAAACACCATTAGAGCCACACCACCATTTTTAACAAAACCAATATCAAAATCACCCTTTACGTATAATAATAATAAACCCACATCATGAAAGAACAACACACCTAAACACCTACTTGAAACTTCTACCCAACTAATTCCTATCTCTATTTCCTAATTTCCTAACCACCAAATAAGAAAAGGTTAGTAGAGAAACACCGATCAATCCTTCATCATCAATAAGTCCACTCCTGCGGCAGATTGACATCATGTCCAATGAGCGGTCGAACCGACGGCTGAGATTTATCACCCACACTGTACCTCTGGTAGCCATTCGCAGAAGCCATCATATTTGTTCGGTTTACAAGGGTATCTGAGCAAAATCGTTCAAAACATTACAATAGTTAGAACCAATTTCACAAAAATATAAAGCAAAAGACGCGGAGCACAAAGATAAAACTAAAAATTAAAAAATTTACCATGGTCCAGGAGGACACCGCCATTCACGCGAGGCTGCACACCAAGTTCATCTAAATTCAGATTCAGAGTTTGAACCACTTTAGCTGGCAACAGCACAGTCGAAAAATCTTCAAAATTTAAAAAAAAAAAAAATAAAGTTAGATTTGAACAAGTTGAAATAATTTAATTTGATTTAATTTATTTAGAAAAATAACAAAGAATGAAACCAAGTAAATCTTACTCGGCTTCTTGCGAGGCGGTTCAGGAGTGGCCCCCACACGGCGAGGCAAGAAGACACCTGTACCAGCTGATTCCCTCTTGGTACCAGTTTCAGAGAGGAAAACAGCCCTCATGCCGGTACCGGGTTGCGGATTCGGGCTTTGCTTTGGAAGAGGAGGCCACGCAGAGGGCGCTAGACCAAGCGGAGTGTTGCTGTTACCACGGAAGGCAGCAGGGCATCCGTTTTCCCCATACCCGGATCCAATATTATTGTTTCTACTTGGCTTCCCCCAACTTGCACCCATCAATTTCTGTTGCTGCTGTTGCTTCATTAGTTGTTGCTGCCTCAGATGGTAAAACTGCACATTTAAAGTACACATATGTTTAATTTAAAGCAAAAATTCCAGAAACAAGAGCAAGAAAATTCTCTTCAAGAAAACAAAGCAATAAAAACAAAAATTGATTGAATGGATAATTACCTGTGCCGCTTGAATCTGGCGCTGAGTGAGAACAGTCGTTTGGTTTGGGTTTGGGTAGAGACCCGCATAGTTTTTCAAAGGAGCCGAAACAGGTTGCGGAGCGGGCTTTCTTTGCTGACCCGACAGACCATAGCTATGGAAGCTCTGTGCGTAAGAGTTTTGCGCTTGGTTGAGCCTCATGCGCATAACTTGACCAGCTGCTTCATACAAGACATCCCATGAATCTTCCTTGCGCTGTTCAAGCGGAGATGAAGGCGGTGAGTTGACCTCAGATGGTCCATCCGGGCTATCATGGCCGCACAGAGTTGATTGAGGTGAACCAGCCATTACCTAAATGGCAAAATCAACGAAAATCAATATAAGAAAAAAATCAACAAGTAAATAAGAAAATGCATGGAGGGAAGTTCAAAAGATACACACACACCTTGGGGCTCTCTGATCTGATAGCAGAGCGTTCCTTTTCGTCGTTTAAGAGAATGGAGTGCGTCATCTGTTTCGTTAAGCCAGCCATGTAATCCTCATCCTCATCGCTTTCAGTAAGAGAAACCCTAGATTTTTCCTCTTCGGCGAAGAAATCATCGTCTAGGAACTCGGATGGAAGCCAGAACACCGCATCTTGCATCTCCTTTTCCATCGTCTAGGAGCTTTGGTTTTTGTTTGAAAAAAAGCAGAGGAGAGAGGTGCTAAAAATAGGGGAACAGAGGCGAAGGAATGGAAGGGGGTGGTGGGTTTTTGCTGGATAGAGAAGAAATAATAATAACTCACACAAGCTCACACACCACACCACACCACACAGCGGGACCCCTTCCTCTCTTTCCTCTCTTCCTTTCCTTTCCTTTCCTTTATGTTTGGGAGAGAGATGGAGAGAGAAAGGCTTTAAAGAAGGAGAAGGGAATGTGTGTGTGTGGAATTAAAGAGCAATGAAATGGGTCAACTAGCCATCCAATTCTCTGGCCTTATAAAAGAAACGAGGTCCGCTAAGCTTCATGGGTTCATCTTATTCTTATCTTTATTTAGTATTATATATTATAATTAGTACAGTTCACAGTTGTTGTTGTTAAAATATTATTAAGATTTTTTTCGAAGAATGAGGGAAAATTAAATTAACTACCAATTCCCACAAATTGTCCACCATTCCTGAGTCCTGACATTTAATTAATTATTTCTAATTGAATAATATAAGTTAAGGTGGTTAATATTTTGAAATAATAGGGTCAATTGCATGGCACCCACTTCACTGAGTTGTCCGATTGTCGTGGTTAGCTCAACGAACTTTGCGAGGAAACCAGGTGTGTAGGTTGTTAATCGGTCTCCTAATTTTTTAGTGAACTTAATTAACTGTCAAGCCAGGTCTGTATTTTTTATTAAAAATATAAGAGGGGGGGGGGTTCTCGTAATTAATGTTCAGTGTTATAAATAGCAAGAGTGAAGTACCGTAGGATGGTCACGTAAAAAATGTCCGTTTCCATTATTACTCATCACTCTCTGTTCATTTATTGTCTTTTCAGAGTAAACAGTAAAAAGCAAAATTCACGCGTACTTTTTACCTCACCTCATCACAGGTACAACGGCGGTTCAGCGGTAAAAAAGTATCTTATCTGCTTAGTGGTTAGTGCTCCCCTTGCTTCTCTTCCCTTCATTGACTGGCTCAGTCAAACTAATATATAATGTGTTTTAAAAATCAAGCCATAAATTTGTTAGAAAATAAAAAAAATTACAGAAATATTGTAGCTTTGCAAACTAAACTAGTTGTGTATTCAATTTTATACAATACAATTTAAGCATTTGATATTCAACAAAAACTCGGATGAACTGAAAGATATTGCATAAAAGTTTACAAATAATTGTTATCAGTTTAAAATTAGTGAATTCGTTTTAAAAAAAATTCCAACTTCTATACATGCAGTGCGGCATCTTGATTTATTTTTTTATTTTTTTTAATGTTCGGACAGTTTTAAATTTTGGATAACCGAAATTGGGCAAGAAAGACCACTTCAGTAGTTCAGTGGCTCCCATCGCCCTCAAAAAAAAAAAAAACAAATATTTCAGATTCGTTATTATTAATTTGGTGCAGATTTTATGTAACGGTCTTTACTTTTACTGTAAAGATGGAGTCATAGACCCGCTACAATAGAATAATAATTGAGAAGAAGGTGAATGGGATAGAGGTCAATCTATAGAAAGAAAGAATAGGTGGGTGACCACACCGCTCCTCGTCCACCAAAAAGAATTTTGAATCTCCAATGAATTGATGTGGCGGTAACGGAGATTCTTCGTAGCTAAGAATAAGATTTAAGATTACTCGGTACTCGGTAGTAATGTTTCTTTCTGTCGTTTAGTGCGATTAACAGTTATGTATAACGGAGGTTCGGTATTTTACGTAACGGAAGAAGTTGGCCACTCAACTGCCGTGATATACGGGATTGGGCCCACGAATCCCTGCTTCGCGGACGCCACTTCTTATTTGTATCCGATTAACTTTTCCTTGTCCATCCAATACTAATCACTATTCCGGTAATCCCTGATCCCGCTCTCTTTAATTTTTACTGCCATTTATTGATATATTTTTATAAACCATAATTAAAAAAAAAAAAGTTCAGATTTCAGCATGATTAGCCGAGGTTTTACAAAAACCATAAGAACCGGACTGCCAAACCGGTCTAAAACCCTCCAGAACCGAGTTGCCAAACCGGTTTTTTTTTTTTTTTTTTTTTTTTACAGATTGTTTATATAATAAATCAGATTTTTTGTTTGATTTTGTATATTAACAATAAAATTAATCGAACAATTAGAATATATATTTTTTTTTTGTATTTTGACCATTTTATCATTTTAACAAATCAATTGATTGATTTTTATATAAAAAAAATCAATAAATATTTTCGTGAAGAAAATTAAAAAAAGTATAAAGGTGAATTACAATAACAATACTAAAAATTTGTATCTCTGGATACTTTTTTCTAAAAAATAACGTCTCTGAATGATTAATGGACATATTTTTCATAATCTAACATTTTTTATGGCAAAAATCGACTCTATTTTAATTTTTTTTTACAGAAACTTCTAAATCCTCCATGTAGTAGACCAATGTATCATTATTTTCAAAAATCGACCAATTAGAATACTGACATATTTTTTCATAAATAAAACACTTATTTTATATTTTTACAAAAAAATAAGTACTTTTTAAATTAAAATGAGCTTTAATAAAAATAACAATTAAATAATTAAATTTGTTTGTTTTTAAAATATAAAAAAGTAAATTTAAAAAAAATAATACGTACATTTGAAAACCAATTCATTGATTTTTATATATTTATTTATTTTTTTTATATAAAAATCAATCAATTGATTTGTTAAAATGATAAAATGGTCAAAATACACAAAAAAAATATATTCTAATTGTTCGATTAATCTTATTGTTAATATACAAAATCAAACAAAAAATCTGATTTATTTTATAAACAATCTGTAAAAAAAAAAAAAATGAAACCGGTTTGGCAACTCGGTTCTGGAGGGGAAACTGACAAGACCAGTTTGGCAGTCCGGTTCTTATGGTTTTTGTAAAAACTCGGCTAATCATGCTGAAATCCGAACTTTTTTTTTTTTTAATTATGGTTTATAAAAATGCCTCGCCATTTATTACTTTGCCAAGACCCCTGAAAAATTATGAAATTGCATCCCTTAAGTATGAACTCGAGAGTGCAAAATATAAATACGCAGGAAAAGTAATTATCATTGGTCTGTTTTATGGAACCAGCGACCTGTGTTATTTTGTGTTATTTTTTCATGTCAATCAAACAGGCGTAAATCGTAATCCCGATAAATCAAAATATGTATTATGTTTTGTTTATTCGATTTCAAATAACTTTGTATCGATAATTTGTAACTTATGTAATTACGTATAAAAGAAAGAAATTATATCTAATGGAAACAATTTGAGTCATTCCTCTATTGTATCTCTTATTCTCTTTTATTTTTTTAATCTTACAAACTCTAACAATATGCATTCGATAAATTCTGATACAAAAAGATAAGTTTTTTTAAAATTAAAATTTTAAATCTTGGGAAAAGGAGACGATTGCTTTTTTGGTCCAGAAATAGATTGAATGGTATCGACATTACAGTATATTATGTGTAAGTTTTGAGACGACATCAATGTGTGTTTTTAATATTTATTCAAACGCTAAACTAATTTTGATCACATATATTATTCCAAAATTACTAGAATCGATAGTGCGATTCTGAGAAAAACCAAAAACTGACTTAAAACTCGTATCCGGCCTTAGACTCGGTATATTTAATTGTTCTTCGATCTTGTTTTATGACCAGCCCACTAGTTTTCATTTTTCTAAAATGTTTAATTATATTATTTAATTACCGTGTTCTTTACTGTGTTAATTAATTAACTCGTCAAATATTTAAATAGTTAGGGTGAATGAATTTGATAATTTCTATGTATATTAAATGTTTATTTTTCAAGCGTAGTGTTGGATTTGTGCAATTCATGCACTTGAAGTCTGTGTTGTGTGATGAGAAAAATCATATTAGCTAATAAAATTTATAATCTAGATTTCTAAATTAGTCGGATTACAAGCGCATGATTTTATTAGTTAGTATAATCGGGTGACGATCTGCAGGGAATACTGTTTAAGTCTTGAGCAATTAAATCTCAACATTTTGAAAGATTAGACAAAGTCTAAAATTTGAAAGTTGTTGGTTTGATATTTGCATATATAGCTAAAATTAAGGTGAATCAAAAAAATAGTATGGTGATGTGAACTCTTAGGGTTTTGGCATACTATTGCCACTCAATATATTATAATAAGGTCTCATTCAGGATATGATAGGATCATGTATTAAAGGCCTTATAAAGATTACTTAGGAATAAATATCAAAGGCCCAAGAGTCATAAAATCCAAAGGAAAGAATGAATTCAGAGCCTATTCGGGATGGAGGCTTAACCCTTATTTGACTTATCGGAATCAAATGATGAAAGACATCGAATAGAGATCCGAAGTAAGATAGATTCGGAGTTAGCTTGAGATGTCCCAAGTTGAAGATCAAACCGACCTACCTTCGGGATAAGCTGGTGGTATCCCGAAGGTACGTCTAAACCGACTTAAAAATCTATAAATACCCAGAAATTCAGTAATACAGAGGACGATAAAAAGAGAAGAAACAAAAGGCATGAATGGGATAGAGTTACGTGCTTAAAGAACCCGAATTAAGTTTTATCTTGACACACACACAAATTCTCTTAACAAATCATCTTCAGTTGTCATTCATTGAAGGTAGTCCGTATATTGATTGCGTGGCCCAATACCATTTGGACCGGAGTGTATCAAGGTGCGTTTGGACGAATCAAGAATAGTGAGAGGATAGTAGCTATCCCAATATTTTGTTGGATTAGTAGAATAGTGAGCTGTACCACAAAAGACAAACAAAGAACAGTGCCTATTTGCAAATCCAAACACACCCAAACGTAGATTAGTAGCTCGGAATAGTGCTAATCCGGAATAACAGCTATTCTTCACCTATCCAAACGCACCCTCAGTGTCTAGTTTTCGGATCCGAATCTGCTGCGATTCTCTACTCATGAACAGTAACCTGCGATTCCTGCTTTTCCAGATCCAACTGTTGAATTGTTTTGAGATTCGTGTAAAGAAAAATCAACTTCTTTGAGATACGTGCACAGAATTATTGGACGAATAGATTTGAAAAGGCAGGGATTTTAGGGTTACTGTTCCTCTTTTTAGGATCGCAGCAGATGTGAATCCCTAGTTTTCAGATTTGTTTGAAGGTTTCTAATCCAATTTAGTGATTGCCGCTCTCACATCAACACAACCACCCTACGTTTTAAGAGATTTGGCTAAGGCTTGTCTTAATTGGTGCAATGAGTTATGTGATTAGCTCAAAATTTTCAAACTTCACTTAACTGGTTCTTCACCCTATTTTCGGGTGACATTGGGTGTCCTCGTGATGAGCCAAGACTCTCGTTTATACTTTTGTTGATCCAACTAATGATATATCCGGCTAAGGTCTCCACCACTAATCTATTATATTTATTCTCCTTATCCTAACTCGGCAATCCCAATTGTGTCTAACTTCTAAGTGTGGCCATCACCACAACGGACTAGACTAACAAACAAAATTCAGTAAAAATGAACATCAAGCGCAAAACCAATCGAACAAAGAAAATACTAAACAAAGACCAATTGAAATTATACTAAAATATCATGAGTAACGAGATTTACTGCACAGTCCTAAGAATCTGAACTTGGTTGCAAAACGGTGTGTTTACAACAAAAAGATACGAGAAAGATACAACCACACAAAATAATACCCTCCTATATAGCCCCTATGCACTCCACTCTCTTAGAAAATAAATCTAGATCTATAGATTCCAAGGATGTGATCCCACAAAGTGGTGAGATGAGTTTCTTTCTGTTTATGAGACTTACATACACTCTCCACAGTTCTAGAGATGCCTTTAAGTTGGTTGTATGCAATCTTCTAATATTTATTTTGACTATTTACAAAACACACATTAATTGAATTTATGTTCAAAGATTTAATTACAAAATCCACAATGAAAAACCAAAGATATGTTCAAAGCTTTAATCAAGGTTCATGAAGTACTGAGGTTCTGTCCAAGACGGATGACTTTTGTATGGAACACTTATCAAGTTATATGGAAAAAATTGTACTAACCGTCATGAACAGGCAAAAATGCTTAGAATGGTTAATATCGATTTTAATTAAATTGCGGAAATCCTAACTTTAATATCCGTACAATCCATTGTAATAGATATTTTCCGATTAAAATGGATATGGCAAATATGATTTCCCCATTATATTAATAGTTATCTAATTTGCTAGAGAAGCCGCCTCCCAAATTAAAAAAAAAAAACATTGATTTGCAACACTTGAAAGCTTCCATTGTCGAGTTTGTTTAAACCTCAATTGTCGACTACTTGTAGGGCGCGAAGGAATACACTAGCTCTAGCGTTTCCCCTCAAATACATCCACAGCCGTGTGACGATCCTAGGGACTCTCCAGCTTGAGTTTGCAAGCTCAACATGTACACGAGTTAGGCATGACTTCCCACCACAGTTTGGACCCACGCGTCATGAGTTGTATCATTTTTTTTGTAATGGAAAAGTGGCGTCGACAAGGTTGCTCTACTCCGTATACATAGGCATTTTAAGCCGAACTCCGTCATCATCTTGTGTGTCAACTTTCTCTAAACTCTACTCTATTTACTTTACCTGTACACGCCTATTTTACTTGGTAGTTTAGAGGGCTTAACCAAATAAACGCCTAAGAGTCTTTAACACCCCCTTTTTTACCTCTCTCTAAGTACCGTTAGGGACTACACTTTATATCTGCCCACAAGTTCTTGATAAGTTTTGGACTATTTGGAGTTCAAAAGGTTCGTAAATGTTCGCATCGTCGGTCTCAAATACGGACCGTACTGAGGTCCTGATAGGAGTTCGTATTTGGCCATAAATCGGTCACATGGACTCCAATTGAGGTGATTAAAGTTGCGTTGGAAACTGGACAACGAGATCTACACATCCATCATAAAGTTGATCGAAAGGGTGCATCTAAAATGGACCATAATGGCTGATGCAGTCCGTATTCAGCTTTCAGAAAGGTGTATTCTTCTAAGTCAAGCCCGTATTGGACTGTTGGGTCTGTACTGGCTTGTATCGACCGTAACAGAGACATCATGTTGGTGCATTACTATTCAGATTGGTGTGATTCTTGCTCCAACTGATATAAAATAGTCCCAAAATATGGTTCCTGCGTTAAATCATAAACAGAGCAACAGTAACTGATTTCTTACAATAATTGAACATCAATGTGAGATTATTAAGTAAAACCTAAGTCAAAGTCAAAATCCTACGTAATTTAAAGTTGTTTTTACCCTGATCATTGTATTTAGTGATAGTTATGTTTTCTATTTACAAAATGTCATCAATGCCCTATAAATAGGAGATGTCATTTGTAATTGTAAGCTTTTGATAATGTGAAGATATATCTTCTCTATTCTTTGTCTAAATTTCTTTTTTTATTGTTCAAAATCTTATTAAATCAAACGAGATCTGCACATGTGAAGTAGAGTTTGAGATGTACTGTCGTTAAGTGGTATGAGAGCAATTTATTCCCCATCTTTTATATTATTCAATATCTCAATAAAATAAACAAAATATGTAGAGTAGAGTTTGAAACGTACTACCATTAAATTCAGTAGCTTGTTCTTTATATAACTCCATCAATAATGCAGCTTCATCTATTAATAGAGAAAAAACAATAATTTCGTTTCAAGAGATTTTATGTTTATTTTTTTAAGATAAAAATCTACTAGAGGTGTGTTTTCTTTATTTTGTCTCACTCTAATGACCTTTTTGACGATTCATGCAAAAAAAAAAAAAAAAAAAAATTAAAATGTGTTGTTTTTCCCCAAAAAACATGAAGTTCCAGCTTGTAAGGCAGTGAACAGCTGTCACAGGTAATACCGGAACATAATACATCCAAAGGAGACTGCTGGACACTCATCAATATCATGATGTGAAAATCAATCAAACTCGTCTCGGTCTTTAATTTAATCAGTCCACAAGTGCTGCTCCGAGAATAAAATAACTAACAATTTTCTCTAGTAATTAAAGTAGTGTCGTTCATTAAATTAAAGTAAAAAGATAAATATAATCTTGAGTACGTCCGGCTGGTTCTTCATGTACGATTACCGTGTATACAAATATTAAATACATGTTTCATCATTTCTAGTGGTAGAGCCCAAGGAACAACGATTGGAAAATGGGATGCCATCAATATCACTAACACTAAAATAAATAAATAAAAAAACAATTACTTCTCAGACAACATTGGTCAAATTTATCGATCAACACGATAATGATAGAAACTTGAAACTGTGTCGACTTATTTTGTTCCTAACCTCCTTCCTCGTCTCGTCTGTCATGTCTCTAATTTTTATACACTACAATAATTGAACTAATCCAATTAAATAAACCCTACATTTATATACGCTACAATATACAAACAATATCTCCATTTTTTTACATTTATCATTCAAAGAAAAAAAGATAAACAAAGGAGCTACAATTTCGTGAGAATTCTATATTTATTATGGACACAACGATAAATTGTGGCCACCAAAAATTGGAGAGTTGCATTGGTTCCTACTCGATTCCAATACTGCATTAGTTCCTTCTGCTAGCCTCAACGACAGGTTGCGTCCATAGTAAAAATGGAATTCCACGAAATCGCAGTTTATTGGTTTATCTTTTTTAATAACGGTAAATATAAAAATTTCAGTAAATACTTGTTGGAGTGGATAAATTTTAAAATTCAGTTTTTTTTTAGTTGATTTTTAAAAAATTCAGGGGAGGAGGGAGAAGAGAGTGGGGACCACCCAATATTGAATTTGAATTTCAGAATTGTTTTGTTGATTTTCTGTGGCATCGGATGGAATGAGTAGAATATAAGCGAGTAGAATGCCCACACCGAAATTCAATTTCGGAATAAAAAAGTTGATAACAGAATTGATTTTTGGCATTGATAGTTTTAAAAAAAGATTAAGCAATCAGTTGGTTTCCATTTTTTATGTTTTTAGGATGGCTTTTTACAAAAAAAAATCGATGCTTTCACGTCGGCTGTAAAAGTTATAATAACTGTTCAAATTTATGTATCACCTTGAGACAGATTTTAATTAAATGTAACATAATTAATATATTAACCAGTGCTCTATATCTCTTAGATTCTTTTTTTCTTCAATCCATGTGTTCATTCAATCCCTACGAATCGGTTTTTCTTTTTGCCTGGTCTTTTCACATGTCTCGTGTCTGTATGTGTAGAATGTGGTGCATGTGAAGAATTCTTGTGGCATGTCAAGAAATAGTGTTAGAACAGTGTTTTTTGGATAGCAAGAGGAGAACATTTATTAATGAATATGAGTAGAACTAGGGTGCTCCTAACACCTTGTTTGGATGGAGAGCAGAGGAATGGAGGGAATGGAAAGAAAAGAAATTTTTTCGTCAAATCGTGTTTGGTTAACAAAATTATGTTGGAGGTGAAGAATACAGGAAGTGAAAGGTTTAACTTTGTATTATTATAATTACATCTTGTTTGGATGGAGAGTAGAGGAAGGGAGGGAATGGAAAGAAAAGAAAACTTTCCGTCAAATTGTGTTTGGTTGACAAAATTATGTTGGAGGTGAAGGGTACAGAAGGTGAAAGGTTTAACCTTGTATTATTATAATTAATAGAATCCGGTTTCCTTCCGATTTGGAGTGTAACGGATGGAAATAAATTTAGTTGCAAATATGTTTAGAAAAAATAACTCAAATGCACAACTCTATATCTTACTTATATAATTCTCATACAAGTTTTTTTGTCGCAAACTTATAATAGCCACCAAATTTCTCATCAACCTTCTAAATTTTAATCAACCAAACAAGAAATGAGACGAAAAGGAAAGTTAAATTTATTTTCCCTCATTAATCATCCAAACACGAAGAGGTTAATTATGTTAATCTTCATTTTTTTTTCCATTCCATTCCCTTCTATTCTTCACCTCCCCTTCCTTCTTCTACTCTCCATCCAAACAAGGTGTAAGTTCACCCAACCTCTTGTGAACTTGATTCTAAAATATATCGAATCGACTTTAAACGATGAATCCAAATCGTTGAAATCCTTCTACCTAATAATTGATGCGTCTACATGTGAAAATTTTAAAGTTTTGAATTAATTTAATATAGAGTCGAGTGGTCAAAGGAGTCCAAAAAATGAATGCATTAAAATTAATTTATAAACCTTAAACTTTTGACCACTTGACTCTATATTAAATTAATTCGAAACTTTAAAATTTTCACATGTAGACGCATCACTCGTTAGGTAGAAGGGTTTTAACGGTTTGGATTCATCGTTTAAATTCGATTCGATATATTTTAGAGTCAAGTTCACAAGAGGTTGAGTGAACTTAGGAGCACCCTAGTTCTACTCAATGAATATTATTATTCTCATGATGCTCATCAAAGTAAAAGTTAATGTTTAATCTAAAACATTAGTAGTAGTAAAATGCGGTGGATTTAATAAAAAATATATTTTTTTTAACAGGGCATGTGCATACCTCGATAATTTTTTATATATAGTTATCGAGAATTGAATACGCCTTATGCAAGTAATTTTAATAATGATAGTAATAAAATTAATTTATTAGTGAAGATAATTAGAGGGAATAATTGCCGTGACTAATACGTCGTGATTTTAGTTATGCGTCGCATTGTGCTGACTGTTGAGCCATGCCGCATATGAACTATCGAGGAATAATCACGGCACACGAATGGCCCCATCTGATCAAATCGCAACGCAATCATATGTGTCACAACCAATCACCTTAGTCGTATTTGATTTCATTTAACTATTTTTTTCGTATTGTAAATTTGTTAATTGAAAGAAAATTCAAAAATATTTTAAAAATGTAGAACAATTCTTTGAAATATTAAAATGAAGAATTAATGCTAGACATTGTTTTGAAATTCGATTCTCATTCGGTATTCATAAGGCCACTGCATACCGCATATACGGTATGCGGTCACATATGCGGATTTTTATTCATATTTATATATGCAAATTTTGAAATGAGAATTCGTATTAATTTGTAAGCAAATTAAAAAAGTATATAATATTTTGTGCTGACATACGATCGAATATGAGGAATTGAATACCGAATATGGAAAACCGAATACCGAATATGCGGCCGAATATTCGAACCCGAATATTGGACCGAATACTTATTTTCTATGCGGATTCCAACCTAATACGAATATTCGGCCGAATAGACCGAATTTTAAAACACTGATGTTAGAAAAAATGCGTCATGACTAAACGTATCATTTTCTGTGCGCCATATTTGGTGTTGTGATTAAGGCTATTTTTGCATCGTTCCTAGTTTTTGCCAACAACTGATTACGTGCGAATAGTCACACCATGCGACAAGCGAGATATAATACGTAACTGACGTGCGCACCGTACCCTTTCGTAACGAAACCATGACGTATAAATTTTTCCACTCGTGTAATGATAACTGCAATGACTATAACAACGATGAGGACTATGAAGATTAATAAATATTATACGAGAATTAAAATAACGATGCTACTGGGCATCTAATTCGCCATCCCTAATATGCGTTTTTCCACCGTTTCCAACCGAAGGGAAGTGTAGGCAAACCTCCGCGGGGGGCCGATGGGCATAATTTCGGCATATATATAATATATATATATATATATATATATATATAGTTTATGGCGATTTAAAAAAATAAGAATATTGTACATTTTTATTTGGTCTCGAGGTACAGTTTATTTAGCACGTACATTTTTGTAATTATTTCGAGCTTCCGTGGATGCGCATTTTTGTAATTATTTTAACAGCGTTATTTTTACGATAGCCAAACAAATCTTAGAAGAATGATTTGGCAGAAAGCCAGAAAGTGAATGTAAATACTACGTACGTCGGTCTTACTATATATATATATAATTATTAGCCATTTAATTAATTGATCTCTTATAATAATAATTAATAACCACTCAATTACTTACAAAAACTTACAATAATTAAGCTGAGTTACGTGAGAGGACCCTGACCCTAATTTATCCTCTTACTGAGGTTGTGAAAATTGTTTTGTAACATTTGATATGGAAATATGTTTTATTACTGAAATTAAACCATCCGAATGACGCTTAATATATTTCTTTTATTTTAAAAGGCAGATATATTTTGATAGATCATAGATATCATGGAACTGGAATCGAACAAAAAAAATTAAGCATTGTCATTAGTCCGGGACGAAGCATTAGCGTCGCTTTTCCCGCCCAAAATTCCCGCCACAAATTAGTGGGTCCCATTGGCCTAAACGACCTGACACCGGGCCCATCTCACGTACTACTTTCCTCTTATTATTTTCTGAATTATTAATTTTGTTTCACAAATGAGAGATTGTTTTGAATTTCCAACTTCAGGCATCGTACGGTTGAATTTCAATTTGGTGTTTCCTTTTTCATTTATACATGATGATGTTTTGAAGCAATTTCGGCGCTCGGTTCTCGCTCTCTGCCATAGTGCCATTCCCAATCGAGAAATCGACTATTACCCGTGCTGTTTGAATTTAAATTTTTTTGTCATTTAATTTTGAACACCGGCGCGCCATATCTGGTGCTCCATTAATGACCGTGTCCAATGTAAGGTAAATAAAAATTAACTTTAAATAAAGATTATTTAGAATAATAATATGCACCCAAATAATATTCTTATTATTTGAAATAATTAGAATAAGTGCTATTTTTTATGAAATAGCTATTATTTGAAAGAATAAAGAAAGAGTCAGAGAGAAAAATATTTATTTCTTGAATTTTCACTAACACAGATCCAAAATGACAAATTTGAAACCACTTTTGTTATCTCCATGTTATGACAGATCGTTTCAAACTCCGCTTACCTATCTTTTATCTTAATTAGCAATTTGTTAACACTATTTTTTTATCGGATACACATATTCACTATTCCAAATGTACAATCCAGACAACATTTTTACTAATCCGAATAATATAATTTTCACCCTAATTTGGAAAATAACTACTATTCATAAGTGTGAAAAGAGAAAAATATTTCTTTTTCAGATTTCCATCAACACAGTTCCGAAATGACAAAGTTAACACCACTTATGTTATATAAAAATAGTAAAAAAAATTCCAAAAGTAGTAAAACTTGTTATGCTACAAGTTCATTATATAACAATTTACTAAGTTATTTAGATCGAAATTTGAAATTTATATGATAGATTTTTAAAACAATAGCAAAATCTTACTCTTACGCATTTATGCTATGATCAATATGTTGGGATGGTTTGACAAGTCATAAGTGAATTTAAATCGGCTGAAATCTGAGATTCCTTGAAATTGCTGAAATCCGAGATCCCATCTATTCAACTCTTTTTGTGCACACATCTCGGAATAGCTGGTTTTACCACGCACGCTTCTTGGAAACAGTTCGACGGCTAGATCAAGATTGCTGAGATTTTAGGAACACTGTTCATTCGTCTTGAATTTCCGCAGATTCGGATCATACTTAAATTAATAAGCAGAAAATGACGGATGAGAGTGAGGTTAGAGATTTTAACGAAATAATTTTGGTCAATGCTTTCTTATTTTTTAATCTGTGCGCCGTAGAAAATTAAAAGTGTTTCGTTTTATGTGTGGGGTGGCTTGACCTCCAACTCATATTTCAAAAAAATGTTTCGTTTTAATAGAAGAAACGGCTAAGAGCAATCCTTAAAAAAACGATAAAAAAATATTATTAGGAATAAGGATGGATTTATTCAATATTGGCAAGGAAACTAATGAAGAATTAATGGTTCGTTCTTAACATATCCTAATTTATAATACAAAAAATGTATATTTGTACAAATTAAGATTTATATCTGACCTCTTCTCTAATTTTGTTTCACAGTACCAAGTTTAAATCTTGCTAATTCATCGTCCGAAATAACTTAATTATATGCACGTATTTAGCTCTTTCTGTTTATCAGCTTTGGTTTTGCACACTTGATATTACTAAGATTTTAATTAACATTTAAATTAGGGTTGTCTCGGGATTTAATTTAAGGCAGATATTGATTTTTTTTGCTGTGACAGTTTCAACTTTAATTTTCTTCAGGCCATAATCAGGGGCAACATATTTAATTTACTAAATAAAAATTTAAACATGGTCGTGCAAACCATAAATATATATGTAACTTCTCCCCGTTAATTATTATTTGTCAATTCTAATTTCCATACAAGACTGCAAACGAATTGAATCGAACTTACTCCAGTTTGAGTTTGGTTTGAATGAATTACGAACTCAATTTTAAATCTTTTACAAACTTTTTTACGACAAGAAAGAGTGATCGTAGTTGCTAAGAGTGAGAGGTGAAAGTCATATAGAGTTTCAGAACTGAGAACAAGAATTACGACTTATAAGTTATGACTTATGGCTGGTCGGTCTTATGTTTTAACTTTTAAGTCATCAGCGAACATAAGTCACTAGTGGAAATTAACGGTTCATATTACTTTGAGATTCGAACTAGAATAGTTTGCGAACCAATTTCGAACGAACCATGTCTAGTTTGAGTTTAGTTTGAATTAATTTCGAACTATTTCGAATCGAATTTTTTACAAATTTTTTCGAATCAAAGTCGAATCAAATCACGAACTACGAATTTTTTGTGCAGTCTTACTTCAAATGTCATTATTTTTAACTTTTATTTTCCGAACGAATTCTTTTATATTTATAGACATGGTGGGGCCTGAACTGTTCAATCTGCCTCGAGATTCGATCCTTGAATTTAGAACCTAACAAGTTCAAAACTTGGCCGTGAATATAAACCGTCAGATCTACTGTTGCCTCAAATCGGACGGTTTTTTCTCGGACGAATGGCTTTTGCACGGAGAAGTGTGGTTCGGTTTCCGAAGACCGGAGCTTGGATTAGCCGTTTCATCGTGCACCGCGCGACTTTATTCCTGAATTGCGGAGTGTGGACCCATTCTTTGTAAGGTATCCTATTGTAAGGTATCCTATTATCGTATTCGTAGCTCAAGCCTCAAGCGCAACTGATTTGATGTTGGCATTGAAAGAATTGCACCGATGGGACTTTGCTGCGAGAGGAATGTATCCGTATCAGTATCACTGTATCAGGTTTTGGACCCGCTGCGGCTGCACCTGCACATGGGGATGAATCCGCTTTCGGCTCTCATGACTCATCTACTTATTAACCAATCAAATGAAATAATCAAAATTACAACTGCATATATCAAAATAAAACTATTCATTATAAACTCAAAAGGCCATATTACGTCTATTTTGATTTATATTTTATTTTAATAATAAACTTTTTTGTTAGGAAATATTATTTTAGTAAAAATTTAAGTCAACTCATCTAATTAGAAAAGTAAATACGTGACACACCGTGACGTAACATGACAAACACGTTGTAATTTGATCATCTGACGTGACGTGACATGACGTGATCAACTTTTTTTTTTCACGTTACGTCACGTGGCGTGATCAAAATGATGGCAGATGGTCATGTCACGCGTAGTCAGGCTGTGACCATATGTGACGTGACGTAAATTAATCACGTCTATTTTTTTAAAATTTTAATTAAATTGTTGAAAATTTAGAAAAAAATATATAAAAATATGAAAAATTCTAAAATAAATAATGTTGTAAATATTTTTTTTAGGAAAAACTGTTGGGCATGTATCTCACATTACTTTAAAAATTCATTAGACTAAACTAGAGAAAATAAAAATCAGTACTAAATGTGTACGTGTACCAATATCACTTAACCTATTCTAAAAAGAAAATCTGAATACTCTATACATATAAAAAAAAGTTAAATACTTAATGTTTCATACCGTGACGTGACGTGGCGTGACTGACTCGCGGGACGTGACGTGCAATTTTCGCTCGAATATGACCACGTCACGCGAGTCCAGTCATGTAATCGACACACGTGACCTGACGTGACGTTCCGTGACGTGACTAATCACGCCATGACAAATTTCCTTCACTACATCTAATCATGGATGAATCAAGGAATATAGTAATAGTAGGTCGGAATAGTGCTAATCCATATTATGATTATTATTCACCCATCCAAACGCACCAGGAAGTTTGAATGAAGGAAGGAATAGAGTTAACCTCAGAATTGAGAATAGTAACTAATCCAACAGTTTGTCTAGTTATTAGAATAATTACACAAAAGAAAAACAAAATACTTTATATTTGCTAATTCAAACACATCCAAACAAAAAATAATAGTCAAATAATATAATTTGAATTAGTGACTATTCATCACCCATCAAAACGCACTCTTAATTATCACTGAGACGAATAGATTAATATTTGAAACAGTTACATTCACGATGTTATTAAATCAAAGATGCATTGGAATAAACCCGTCACACATAAGAATACACAGAAACGACCTCGCTTTGAAAGTTGTCTAATATTTTTTTTAGTTTTTTTATAATAAAGTTACAGAGTATGTCAATTTCTGTGCAAGGCAAAATCATTTTATACGTGATTACTGCTCCATGTCGTTGTCTTTCCGATTTCTATTGTTATTAATCTATATTTTATTATTATTACTTGTAAATAATTATACTAGCATCGTATCAGATACTTAAACGGGTATTAGATTAAATTTGGTTAATTAAACAAACTCATATTCTATTTATTATAGTATCGTTTCCGGTTCAGATATTTAAGTAGTAATTTTGTAATTGTATCTATAACTTAACTTGTTATATTTTTTATTTCCATATTCTATTCAAATTAACCAAATCTGAATCAGTGCTGGTTCAATATTAGATTGAAACCTGATAATCGGGTAAAAATAGCAGCTTTGGACAAGGCAATACATGAATTGATTTTGGATCGTATATTTTGATTTCTGAATTGGATTTTGAAAACACATAGAATTGATATGTTTTTAAAACATCATACAAATTATTTATACTCTTTGAATGTGAGTATTTCTTCGTGTATATATCTACGAAGCATTTTTTTTTCCAGATACATATTTTTTATAAGAATAGTGAGTCCAATACTGAATATATTTTAATATTATAAGAATGGTTGTATATTGGATTTAACAATTTTTGAGTCTTTGACCCTAACAGTAATAAGAAATTATTGACACTAGCACAAAATAATAAGATATAAGATATTATACGTGTATTTTCTTTAACTGTAATTTAAATCATGGTAGTTTTTGAGAATTTTTTTCCCTCTAATGCCCACTTTGACTCTTAGAACCTGTTCGGCTGCCTCCATAATAGTGGAATGGGAATATGAATTGAATTGATTTTCACCATGTTTGTGGAAAAAAAAATTTAGTTCCCACAAGCACAGTAAACCAACCAAACATTCTCTTAGAATTAGTAAATTTATGTCGGTGTATGAAATAGATAGCAACTTTATTTTTTATATCAAGTGACAAGTCTCAATACTGTTTTTATCGTGACAATTAAGACCATAAACGTTATATTATATTAAAATTTGTTTGTTTACTTGACTCGACAAGCAACACATATATTATTTTTGACCAATGAGACCGATAAAAAATACATTATATTTTGACAATTGAGACCTATAAAATCCTTGCCTCCTTCATGTAGTATGTTTTGTACGATATTCTTCTTGCAATGTCAAAATTATATATTAATTAAGCTAACACCTTTTTTTTTATAATTGGCATATTCATTATATCACGTCTAAATTTTTTTACAACAGATAGATAATACATAAAAATATTGTAGTAATCAAAATTGTATCTAATCAAATCCACTAAAATGGAACACTCGAAGCATATATGATATTAACATCCCAGGTTTTGATAAACAGGCATTAAAAAGGGATGGAAAATTAAACAATTAGCTAGGACCAATAAAATCAACGGATACACGGTATATTACGTCACCTTGTGCAATTTTTTTTGTTGTTGTATCTGTCACCGTTACCGACAAATCAATTGGTTTTGGTGCAATTTGAACACAAATAGCATGTTGTTCGGTTCAATGCATCTTCACAGATTTTAACACAATTAAATTTTGCGGGGCCTAATTTTTTGCTTGTCATTTTCAAACTTTTTAATTGTGCGAGCGAGGAAGAGAAGTATCCTTTCCTTGCATCAAATTATATCATAAAGCATGAAAATTCTATAAAAGCAACCGACTGTTTTTCTGATATAATAGTACCTCAAATTATAAACATGAGAAAGAAAAGCATAACGGCTGATACCATCCAGTGAATGTTTGCTTCTAGCAATTAGAAAGCTTTGAGTGAAAGTAAAGTATCCTATGATAAGTTGATAACCTCCTTTTTTTCTTTTCCCATTACTTCCTTATTTCGGAATGAAGTTGGCTGTGTGTGTGTGTGTGTGTGTGTGGTGGGGGGCATGTCTAGTGTCAAGTTGATCCCGTTTGATTTGTATCAAAATTCGTGCATGCAATTTTTAAACTAGTACAGATTAAGTGCACATGATCTGAAAGCAGATCGAACGGATTTGACTGGAAATTGAACTAAATTTGATTGGAGGCCCGTCAAACATCCCCCACCATGTTGTTTTTAGTCTTTCGGCATTCAAATTTAAGTTTGGTTAAGATGTATGTCTGAACGGACCCATTTGATATGTATCAAAATTCGGACGTACTAAAAGATTTGTGCATATTGAGTATGTACAATCTCGAGTCGATCAGACATTAAAACCGAATTTATGCCAATACCCGTCCGACCGGTTCACCCTCAGCTTTTTTTTTTTTTCTCTTTTTTTTGCATTAGAAATTGTTTCTACATGCATTGGGGACCAATAGTAGGTGGGACTTTGGGAGACAGATAAAAATTTAAAAAGGCATGATGTACATGTAAATGGCCAAATGGGTATATATTGGTCAACTCCAAACTCCAAACTCCAATATTATTTTATAAATTTTTTGCTGTCCTTGTTGCTTTTGGCACTTTGTATGTATAATGTATGCTTTAGGAATGGAGAAGATATTGGTGGCCTACCATGATATCTATCCCCCTATCTTTTTTGTTTTGTTTCTATTGTGTTTCTTTTTATGTATTTTGATTTTGTTGGTATTTATTGCAACAAAATACATGTTACACTGCACCAGGTTCCTTGGCACTATGTCTGTTCCGATTCTGGCAATTGGATTGGTTTGGACTGTTGCCTTTTCAAAAAGGGCCTCAGAAAAGCTACTAATTTTAAATTTGTAATTAAGTAAGTATGGTGCATATGATTATTTGGTACAGTTCCGATGCTTTTTCATCAAGAGAGAGGTACAATTTTATTTTTCACTTTTGGGATTTGAAGTTCATGATGCAGTGCCACCTCGTAGTGAGAATCTTCAATAATTACCATAAAAAATTATATTAGCTTACAAGCATAATTTCAATTAATTGAGTCACTGGATTTAAACTGACATCTGTAATCAAGTACTAATCAGATAAAGTTTAAGAAACAGCACTTTATTTGATAGGCACCGACGCACTTATATAGATACGACAATCAGTATATTTATTACTAGATATAATATGCAGATCATTATGGTAACTTCAGCATAAAGACATTGACAGCTAAGTTTTTACTGTGTACAGCGCACAAACAATTAATAAGTCAAAAAAGCGTTGTACTTGATTTGTGCGTTTAATGAAGCAAAAACCGGTCTGTTAATATCTTTAACCGTGTCTTGGTTACTTGTCTCTTTTAGAAATAAATAATGGTAACTTGATGCAACGCACTGATAAAAAAAAATCAAAGCAGAAGCACTCAATATAATATTATTCACGCGCTGCATGAAGTAAAAACTAATTTGTCAATATCTCTACCTGTAAGAGTAAAAAGAGTGCAAGTAGTTTTACCTTGATAACCTTTTTCCTTTTGAGAAATAAATAAAGAATGGTAGCATGTCTTTTGGTCACAAACATATAGATCGAATGAGTTGCCATGCATGAATGAACAGCATTGAAACAATGGAGAGGTGACAGCGGAATTCATGGCACGATGATTTGTCTGTTCTCTCTCAATCTAATAATATAATTCTACCATCCATATAATATATTATATACTATCATGCATGCATGCTCTATAAGCCTAAAATTAGCGTAGTCTCTACAGCCAATCCCATGAAGCTGCTGTTAATTAATTTCCCACTTTCTAGTCCTGCCAAAGTGCCAATGAAAATTGTTTGCACGTGGAATCATTTTTATTTATTCGTGTCTTAATTTGACCCCTACGAAATCATTTCTGATTGGTGCTTAGGAATGTTGCAGCTTAAAAATTATTGTTTGGATGTAAAAAAACAAAAAATTCACACCGTGACACTTTTACAGAGCGGATTTAAGTCATATAAATGGAGCGAATAGATCTCATCTTTTCTTCCGATTTTTTTGTATTTAATTTACCTATGAATTCTATAAAATGTTGCGGATAATATAAATTGATTTCATTCATTCAATTAATTGTCAATATGTGTTTAGTCCTTATAGTTCAGAAGTAAGTCTGATTCTGCCTCTGACACCTCAATTTACAACACAATACAACACATTTGTCTCGTATTGTGATCATTTGCGTGTAAAGTAATAATCTTTTGAATAAATAACACGATGCAATACGTGAATTTTAACTCCCTACGAAATATGATTGGTACTTAGGAATTTTGCAGGTTAAAAATTGTTGTCGGATGTAAAAGAATCATACCGTCACACTTTCCAGAGCGGATTGAAGTCATATGAATGGATTGAATATATCTCATTTTTTTTTTCCGAAATGTTTGTATTCATTTATGAAGTTTTATATAATTCATTCATCGTGAAATATTATGAATAATATAATTTTTTTTATTTTTAGTAAGAAAATTGTATACGATTGATTCTCAATGTGTGTTTAAATTCTCATAGTTTGGAAGTCTAGCTCCGTCACTGACATCTTAAGTTACAGTAAGGTACGGTATGTTTGTCTTGTACTGTAATCATTTACGTGTAGTAATATTCTTTCGGGATAAATGACGCGATAGAAACATGACTGCATATGATCAAAATATTATAAAATTATTTCATTATTTCGCTCAAACATCAATTCGAACTTAAATACAAAAAATCTGTAGGATTTCTACCGATTCAAACTTAGTTTTTTTTAAAAAAAAATCTGTTGTATTGATGTAAAAAATTCTTATATTAGATATCTAGTAAAATATGGAAAGTTATTCAAAAAATAAATGAAATGTTCCTGTTATATCTAAATTTTAAGATACTTTATCTATTATTGTAAAATCTCTAGTAAAATATGGAAAATTATTCAAAAAAAAAATGTAATGTTCCTGTTGTATTTAAATTTTAAGATATTTTATCTATTCTTGTAAAATCTCTAGTAAAATATGGAAAGTTATTCAAAAAAAAAATGTAATGTTCCTGTTATATCAAAATTTTAAGATATTTTATCTTGTAAAATCTCTAGTAAAATATGGATTACAATATTTTATGTATTTACCTATAATGTACTTTTGAAGCAGGATTAACAACTCATATTCAAAACATTTTTATTTTTGTCCAATAACACAAATAAAATATTTTAATTTTTCTTGTAGACGCAAAAAATCCGGCCTGAAAAATATTGATACGGGTTATTTGTCGCAATCTTTCTAATAAATCAAATTATATAGTATTCCATCTATTTTCAAAGAAATACATACAATATTTTTAATATTTCAATACAAAAAAAATTATAACATTTTCTGTTTTATTACAAAAAAAAATAGGAAAACCTAAAACCGCAAAATAATTTTGCACTTTTCAAATTTGAAAACCTAATACCAAAAAATAATTTTGCGGCTTTGAAATTTCAAAACCTAAAACCGCAAAATAATTTTGTGAAAATTCAGCGAATTTCTGCAAAAAATATTTGCAGTTTGGGCAGATTTCAAAAATTTCCAAAATAGGACGTAGATTTTGAAATTTGATATTCTTTTTGGATATTGATAAAAATTTCAGTATATATTGCGTGACTTATACCACAAGGCCCACAACCAAACTTGAGTTGACAAATATTGCTACAAATGGATTTTTTTTTTTATAAAACGTAAATAAAAGAAAAGAAAATCATAAAACGGATTGATTACTCTCCAAATCACAAATACAATAATAATTGAAACTAATCTTTGTTACCCAAATGGTAACATAATTTTTTTTCGGTTACCCCATTGCCACACATTTGCACCCGAAGCACACCATACCACACTATAGATTCTACAAATTAAAATTTAAGAATAAAAAAAATTGAGTAACCGGTTATAATTTCCGGTTACCAAGAGTAAAAAAAAACTATATATATATTTTTTTTTTGTTGTGGTAACCGAAAATTTTATCAGGTTACAATTTTTTTTTTATCCATGGTAACTGCAAATTCTACCCGGTTACAATTTTGGTTTTGTGTGTGGGATGGGGGAGTGTGGTCGTTTGTACAAAAGAGGTCACCGAACAAAATTTTCGGTTACCAAATAGGTAGCCGAAAAAAAATCTAAATTATTATTATTTTTGTAATTTGAAAAATAATCAACCCGTTTTGTGATTTTTTTTTATTATATTTTATAAAAAAAAATCTACAAAATGAAACAAATCCCACTTCAGGTACCTCTATTTTTTGTTTGTTTGTAAAAATAGGAGTTTTTTTTAGTGTAAATAAAAGAATCACCTTTCGTATTAGACAGTAATTTTTATATCTCTTTTTCAATATAATAATAAATGTTCATAAGAGGGGAACTTGCACAAATTGACCAGTAAAGTGGCACCTTCTCCATACATAGCGTTATATGGAAAGTTTCAAAAGTTTTCATATAGATCTGCATAGTAGTTGGTATTGAAATATGCTATACTTAACAGAATTCTTGTTAGTTTCTTATCAAGTATTGTATCTCTTGTTTAACCTAAATTGTTCATGTCTGTTGTATTAATAGCAAAATTGATTTACTATCCATCAACATGCTGGATTATTCCACTTCTTTCAATATATATATATATATATATATCCATCAACATGCTTATGATACGCTGTTGAGGATTTTCATCCATTTTTGGCGAATGATCATTGAATTACTAACTTGATACAAACTGAAAAGGTACATTTTATTATTTTAAATATTTTTATTTTAAAAAATTGTATATGATTTGAATTCGATTTGAAATTTATTAAAATAGTTAAAACAGATCTGAAGTTTAATATTTGAATTCTAATTAAATATAAGTTCGTATATAAATGTTATAATTCTAAATAAATTTGTATTTACATCATATCAAAATACATCTGTGGTTACATCAAAAAAGTTTCTATGATATCACAAGCAGCACAATGAGCTCCGAATGTGACGATCAGAGGAGAGATATACTTGTAACAATTGAAAATTACAATATTTTATAACAATTTAGTTTTGTAATTTTCAAAGTCCAAATAGTTGATTCAAATTGTTCAACATGATATCTATATTATAATGTGCTTGTAGATCACATGTTATTTTATTTTTACTTTTATTAAGTATTTTACAAAATTGCTATTTTTTAGTGGTCCGAATTGTCTAAAAACAGTAATTTTGTAAAATACTTAATAAATAGTAAAAAAATTCAGAAGAATGTAAAATTTGATCGCCAAGTACATTTTAATATAGAGTTCACGTTGAACGGTTTAGATTGATTGTTTGAACTTTGAAAATTAAAAAACTGAATTGTTGTAAGATGCTGTAACCTTCAAATATTGTAAGAGGATCCATCCTCTACGAATTATATATAAGCCGTGTTCTGTGCATTTTGATCTTTGTATGATGTGGAATCTCTGAATATGGTCCATCTGCATGATTGACACCTTATAAACATTTCTCTCATCTGGCAGCACGAATTTTGAAACAATTATTTTTCTATTAATATTATGAGGGAGGATCCACATACATCATTTTTTAGTGACATTGGATTACACCATATATTTTCAAAGTCTAAACAATTGAACCAAACTGTTCAATATGGTGGATATATTAAAATGTGTTTGCAGAAAATTTTACAATTTTTTTGAATTTTTATTTATTTATTAAGATGTGTATAAAAATTCAATAGTCTGAAAACAATAATTTTGTAAAATACTTAATAAATAATAATAAAAAAAATTAAAAAAAATATAAAATTTGGTTTCCAAGCATATTTTAATATGGAGATCATGTTGAATGGTTTGGATCGACTGTTTAGACTTTCAAAATTTTAAAAATGTAGGGTGTAATTCGGTATCACAAAAAATGGTGTAAGTGAATCCCTCCTCTAATATTATTCATTACATTTCTAATTGACTATCAATTGAATAAGATATGGATACATACTAACCCTTTTTAGTGGGCGGTGGAAAGTAACAGCATCAATAATTCATTTTTGGTTAATTGAAATCCGCTGATTGATTAACTATATATTAAATTTTATATCACGTTAGTATTGTTTTATATTTTATGAAATAATTTTAAATATGTATCGGCGTAATCAAGATATGTACAAAATTTACATAAATTCATGTTATATATATTGTGAATGATATGTATATTGTATATATATTTATCTTTGACTGTCAATTTTTGAATCTGTATATCATGTTTGAACAAGGTTCTAGATCATGCGTTAAATTAAATTATTCCATATTCTAATTTTACGCAATTGATAGTTCAAAAAGCGGTCGATAATTATCTGATATAAAATTACTATTTATGCACATGAAAACAAAAAAGAAAAAAAAGTTGCTTTCACAGAGTCATATTTGTTTGATACCAAGTCAAATCTAGCAAACAAACCCATCATTATAAATTATAAAATTATAACACTAAAACGCTGTCTTTTCATATGACAGCACCATTTTAATTCTCTATTTGTAGTGCTTTCTTATGTGGATTTGACTATATATTCAAAAGCATCTCTTCAAGTTAAAGAAATTGATGGTGCAAATTATTAATCCTTTCCTTTGCTCTTCATTTATGGATAAAGCTAGATACCATTATATTTACATCCTAACATGTCTCCTTAAAACCTGCACGAAAAGAAAATGAATCCGATCAACAACTGCTTGAATTTTTTTTTTTTTTTTTTATGGTTTCATTGGTTGAGAATGGGTTTTATCAAACCAAACATTTTTTTTTTCATTTTAGTAATTTGAATTTGCGACCAGCATGTAACTCACACGCTTGACATTGTTCTTTTATTCAGTTAATGTATCATGTTTACTTGTTCATATAATTAACGACTTAACAATTAATTGATTTTAAGAAGAAGAAAGGCAGCATTAATTGCTGTCCGAGGTATAAAGAGTTTTAAGTCAGGGAAGGGAAGAGGATGGAACTAATAAAAAAAAAGGAAAGAGATCAACTGCCTCTAGTTAGACTGATATGTGGGTTCAGACGGATTATAAATTTAAATATTAGTTTTTAGTTTTGGTGTGGACCCACGTGTCAGTGACTCAGGGGCAGAAAAATCCTGTCCTAGAAGGCAAGGAATTCGGTCCCATAAAAAAATGCGAAAAAACTCATTGGACATTTGGATTAAGTCTACAATTGATCAAGATTATTTATAATAAAAAGAGAGATTATTTAATGATATTATGATTCAGATTCAGTATTTTTGCTACTTTTACCTTGCATGAATTTCGACGAACTCGGACGTTGTACAATTTATCTATCTCTGACTCATTTAAAATTTATTCTGGGCAAATTTCAATCCAGATTAAGTCTATAACTATAAATGTTCAGCTTATACAAGTATATATCTTTAACTATACAAGAATTAAACTTAATTTATTTAACAATTTTATTAGCTAGAAATTAAAAGCATCACCCAACTTAGTTATATAAGAACTTAGCTTAGTTACATAAATATTTAGTTTTGAGTTATATATATATATATATATCGTTAAACTAGAAGCCTAAAATTGTACAACTATTAATTCGTACTAGCTATGGTGGATGTACTTTAATTTAATCCTACGAGTATATATTCAACTTAATTATATAAGACTTTAATTTAATGCTACAAGTATTTCTATTCAAATTATAGAAGTACGTATTCGTCTTAAAGTTATGTAAGAATTTAGCTGAATTATTTAAGGACTGGATTAAATTTTTAATTGATCGATCTAGTTTACTTATGTAACTATTCATGTTAGGTTGTCTGATTGTATAGCTTTTCAGTTTTATTTATACAATTATTTCATTTAGTTCCTGCTATATATTTAGAATAATATATGGAATCCGGCCGGTTTAAAATTCGTACAAACTTAATTAGTCAAACGGTTCGGATCTAACTGAAGAGTGAGGTAACTCACATCAATTATCTGAGCTATATATACTAATTGTGAAATCTGGATATACGTATCTAGACATGAACCTCCACTTGAGGGTTGATTAAGTTGCATTTTCTATAATTAACATTACCAACTATGATATACCCAGTGTAGTGTCCCTTTCAGAATTTAAAACACTTTGAAAACTTCGACTATGTAAAATTTTCTAAATAAACATTAGATATGAACTATATATCTGAATAGACGGGCTATCACGAAAGAGAAGGAAAATAAATATTTTGCATGCATTAGCAACTAAAAACTATGATTGAACTAGGAATTGAAAGTGCACATAATTGGAGCCACGTTTGATAAATTTAATTTAGATGTATTCCATTTCCTGGTGTCATTTTGATTAAAAACATTAATTAGGTTCTTTAATTTTTTATAAAATTTTTTGGATGAACATGTAAATCGAAATATATACTGGGATGGATGACCTCGATCATTATCGATCGTAAAACATATATACTGCAAATTAACTGCAAGAAATAATTTCTTTAAACTGTGACGCATGCAATTATAGAATCTTAATTGTAGATTCAGTGTATTAATTTGAAAATAGAATCTAAATAAAAAATGAAAGAGCAATAATTGGGTTTGGGTTGATTGAAGAGTGAAGACGACGCCACTTGAATCAGAAAATAAGAGCAAGTAGTGGGTTAGCATCCAATTTAATTGTGGTTGTGGGGGATGACATATATAATTTGATAACGACTGGATTGGATGGAAACCAATACACCAATCAATTATAGTAGCTTAGCGGTTGTAACAAATCGAGCTCTTTTCTTTTTTTTACATGAATTTTTTTTGTCACTTTCATATGACAACGACGCACGTAGCAGCAATATTGGACTGAATCTGCCAAATTACTTGAACCGGTAGGATGTACCATCTAATTAATTCTCTATTTCTATTTCTCTTTTTGTTTTTGTTTGCCCCTTTTGATGTATTTCAAGGATATGAACTAATTAATTACTAATGTCATAATCAATCTACAGGAAATAATAATAACATGAAAAGCAGATACCTTCCTTATAAGTAGATATATATATATATGCTCATTTAGAGTGTAGCCCATTTAGAGGCCTTAAGAGGACCAATATTTATTGGGCTTATATTAGGGGTTTCTAGGTGCACAGGTGCTCAAATGGGCTACGGACAAATTAAGTAGATTTTTTTTTTTTTTTTTTTTTTTTTCTGGTAGAATTAAGTAGCATTTGCTCTCGCATGTTTATGTCCTGTGACAGATTAAAGGGGGAAAAAATAATGAAATAGAACAATAAAAAAAAAAATACTAGTATGTATAACATGAAAGGTAGAAAAGGGTTCTATGTTTTCAGTCTTTGTTATTTATAGAACTGAACCACGTCACAGGGTGCGAATTCACATCCTCTGAGATATCTCAAACTTTGAGTGTTTTTAGGAATATCTCAACCGTTCAAATACGTTATGCACGAATCTCAAAGCCCAAATAATACTGGCCCCTGTGCTATCCTAGAATAGGAACCGTACACGCAGTCACGCAAAAGTTGAGATATCTCGGAGGATACACCCTCACAAGGTGTGCATATCGTTTGAGATATCTCAATTTTTGTGTGACCGACGTGTCCGGTGCCTATTCGGGGATGGAGCACAGGGCCAATATTATTTGAGCTTTGAGATTCGTGCATAATGTATTTGAACGGTTGAGATTTTTCAAAAAGTCACGCAAAATATGAGATATCTCAGAGGATGCGTATTTGAATGGTTTGAGCTTAGAAGTGCAGGTTACTCGATTATTAGATTAATTTATAATTATTAAACCAGACACCTGCTGTGGTATATGTTGATGTCATTGGCACTATTTTAATGCGATTGTTTTTATGAAATTAATTTGGAGAAATCTTGAAACAGGAGGCATGACATAAATGTAAAATATTACATTTTCTGGTGTTTACTTGATAAAGTAGCAATAAAGTAGCAAGATGCTTTAGTTTAAGAAAACTGAACACTGAAAAACTGAAAACAAGTTAGTTGTCTTACATATATATAAGTCATCTTAAAACATAATTTATAGATACTTCATCTCCTAAAATTTTTACTTTATTTTTCATGTTTACCTGATAACATTAGAACCTTGATATGGTGGTTGAAGCGTTGACAGTGGGACCTGCATTAGCATTGACTAGTGAATTAAGTTTTAATTATAAGGAAAATAAATAAGTAGATAAATTAATTTGTCTAAAACCTAAAATTACATACAATAATGATATGTATGTAATTGTTTCTCCTTTATACTACTAAATTTGACTTAGTTTTTTTTGTTGTGGTTTACTTTACAGGTTCAGAGAAGTAGGATGACTAAACAGTACATGATATGTTTTTTTATTTAGCTGTTTGCACATGGCTTAGTGCAAATAACTTAGGGTCTAAATTGTAAAAGTTGTTGTTTTGAAGATGTTTTGGTTTGTGATATTAACAATTGTGCAACTTTGATATATATTACTTTGACCAATTTATTTCTGTGTTGTATATTTCTCTCCAATATATAATTTCTTCATAGTTTATCTTCATTTGTGGAAATTTATTCATTAATTAATCTATTGTTGTATTATTTTTGTTTTTCTTTGATGATATGAGTGCATAAAAAATGTACTTAAGGGTGAATATTGTACATCATATCAAAGGCTGTATCAAATAAAGAGATCTTTCTCTTATCAAAACTAACTCTGGATGTTTCATTGATCACGGTGAATTCAAAGAATGGTGGAGAGTAATCATGGGTTGTTCATTGTTGATGATAAGAAATTGTTATGAAAGTTCATGGCATCTCAATTAGGTTCCTTAGGACCTGCCTTAGATTAAAACGAACGGTTCAGATCTCACTTTCCTTATTCCATGCTCCCTTACAACCCTGTTAACAAAACACGAAATCACTGAAGGGATGAATAATCTGTCCCAGTATCAAAACAGAACTAATTTCGTCGACTTAGCAGTTAGCAAATCTTCTCTGCTTCTCGGCAAAAGCATTAATTAAGAGTGCTTACCGGCCTCAATAATGAAGAAGCATCAGAGACTATCATTCCTTAAACAAACCAGCAGTCTAAATCTCACTACTGGTTTCGAAAATTAACAATCCGAGAAAAAAAAAAAAACTATGCAAAATCGCAAACAGCACCCTACAAACACAAACAATTACATATGTACTTGTTACATATGCACCAGCTGAGTTCTATCCTAAAGACACCATTACGGTATTTGACTCATAAATGCCCCCGGTCTCTAGTCTTAGAATGTCCTCCACACTTTCCAGAACAACTTACATAAACTGCATCTAAAGGATCCTAATCCAAAGGGATACCAATGATATTAAAAAGGATCCAAAGGGGTACCACTGATATTAAAAAGGTTGCTAATGATCTACCACCCATTACATGTAACACGTGTGCTTCTTTCAAAACACACTTTATTTCTTTTAACAAAAGACCAAAGCAAAGCATAAATAACTATCTCAAAAGATTTCACTTTTGGTACCATTCATCCGAGAAATAACATATCCCTTCTTTTCGGTCATGTTTGGTTGTGGACTAAATAGTAGAATAAGAGTTTTAGTTCTCAGTTATTCTATCAAACATATTTTAATAGCCTAAATTAACCCACCTACCTCTCCAGGATCCTTAACTTTATGGCGCATTCTGAACCCAAATTTTGTCTCTTCATTAACCACCTTTCCTTTCCTGCGCAAAAAATGGAAAAATTCTTTCCTGCCCAAATCAAAAACAAAATTTCTTTCCAACGCAAATCAAACAGAAATTCTTTCATGCTATTCATTGATAATTCCAATTTTTGTGAAAATAGGACAATGTCAGATCCTCTATGGTCTCTCTGGTACTGAACAACGAGCATAGCAATAAAAAAAATCTGACTAATCAATGCTGGCTACACAATATTCGGATAAAGAAATCAATGTGTTTTGAGTATCAGTGGCCCAAGGAATTAAAGTGGTATCAAGATTAACACGGAACTCCAAGAGGAAATGAAACCCATAACCGATACCAAAGGACAGGTACCACTCTTGCTCAAAATTACTCAATTTGATATCAGAGCATTAAATTAATGCTAAGAACATTTTTTTTTTTTGCGGGAACTAAGAACATGCGTTTGGATGCGTAGAGAATAGCGTTGTTCTGGATTAGTGTACTATTCTTTTCGCTATTCTCCGACAAAGAATAGCGCTGTTCTTGCTAATCCGTCCAAAACATGAGTTAGCACTAACCCCAGAACAACGTTATTCTCGCTATTCCTGCCACAACACCTTTAAAAGGATAAAAGGATATAAAGCTTACTGTCTTGAATAATTGGATTTTAACCATATATGGATAGAACTTACATGTTACATGCAGCTTGGATTATTGCTATCCAATAATATTTCACGTAGCAGTTCTAACTATACAAATTTACACAACATCTACAAGTATACAACAACTATTTTGCTTAAAAAATGACTATCAGAAAGCTGTACAGTCACCTAAGTTGCTAGTATACAAGGAGACTAGGTGAGAGCTTGTTCCCATCTGTTCCTCCATCTAATGAGACCTGCATTAGCGTACACAAGTTTATTATTTTGATATTATGTAACAGACATGTCTGGTTACAACTGGAGTCTGACCTAACCAAACAAAAGTTTGGGTTAGTGCAGGACGGGGGGGGGTGTTTAATACCAAAAGAATATCCTCGTCGGTGCCAAATGATTTGCGTGCTTCGTCTAGGCACTCCATGGTTACTCTTTCATGCTTCCTAGAGCAGATTACAAGAGTAAAAAACTTCCCATTTTATATATTTTCCATCATAAAGTAATTAATCTACTCCTATAATCAACAACTGCAAGTTGCGCATTTATTATCATAGGCAAAATTGTATGTACCCGTTTTGCAAAATGTGTAAAGAGAAACATAACATATGACCCCACTAAGACCAAAAAAAATTATTATACCCAAAGAATACATGAGAAGCATCCATGCATATCCCTTGATATTAGAAAAGGGCAATAGGTCAATCTAATTACATGTAGAGGTTGCATGTAATGATTCTTGTTTGGCAAGTTATAAAAGGTACGTTTTTTATGGGTGCATACATGGAACTAATCCATAATTGAGCCTCGAATTAGCATTTTCGCATACAAGCCCTATCAAACAAATATACATGACGGTGGTGTCGCAGAGCAATACAATATCAGGTATAATACGTAAAAGTAAAGCAAGGTAAATGAGTTTTACCGGGAGCAAGCAGGATCTCTAATTTCAAATTCATTGGTACCAGCATCAAAACCACATATCACAATATAATGACCTGAATGACAGAGAAGAAACTAGTAAGAATAATAGTTGATGACTCAAATGCTATATACAAAAACTAGGATCGCATGATGCATCAATATACATAATATCCAAGTTTGTGTTAAAGAGAATGATCATTCCTTTGTCAAAGCATTCAAGACAAAAAATGTAACCCTTAATTGCTCAGACATAGTGCACGAGAAGAAAAAATTTGTGCGTGCGTGCGTGCGTGTGTGGGGGGGGGGGGTATAACAGTCTCTAGATTAGAGGATACAGACAAAGCATTTCTAGGGAAGCGATGTTTTAAATTCAACCATCCTACAGTGCAAAGTTGCTGGAAAACTCTCCTTGAAAAGAAATACTGAAATATGAAAAGCAATCTGTCATATTTCAGGTAAAATGTGCTTGATAAAAGAGATACAGGTAACTGTAGGTGGAGTGTTATTTTGGCAGATTTCTGGCATGATCAATTAATTGAAGGGGCCTCTTTGGCCTATTTGTATCCCAGGCATTAAAAACATATGCTGTGAGCAAGAACTATTACTCAGATCTGGTTGGCAATAAGATAATTAAAAGAAGTCTAACAGGAAAGTTTGGAGAGTGTGTCCTGTGGCATATTACCGTGTACTTGGTTAGAATGAAGCAGGATATAGTTTGATCAACATGCTAGATCTTAGCAAGTTTACTCGTCTATGTTACTAAATATTACATTGGTGGTTTAGTACTACTCGGAAGAACATAATACATGAAGTTTAGCACCAGATAACAAAGCATAGGTTCCGGGAAGTATGGATGAAACAAATGTTAACGAGTAACATAGCACAGGAGATATGCATGGAGGTGGTGCTTTGCTTGCATTCAGAGCCTGATGCATTTGCAAGGACCTTTGAAACAAATGCCCAATGATATTGTTTGTACATGGCTTTATTTGTATGGTTGTGCAAATAAAGAAGAATAGAGGGACTTTCTGTAACTTCCGCAAAATTATTTCCCCAAAAATGTTAGTATGAGGTAAGATAACCGGAGGTTTAGGTATCTTAGCAGCTTTTGTCTGTGTTGGTACTGGTAGGATTTGATTTGGGGAGTTCTATCAGTGTGGGAGATATAAGCTCATCACAAGTATGGAAGGATATAGTTTGTACCGGCACTACAGGGAAATTACGTACAACCTTCTTTTTCAAAGAAAATAGGACATTATGTAAAACGGATTTAATGTATAAGCTAGGATTAGTAGGGGTACAGATATACAAGATCAGACCAACTAAGAGTTGACCTTTGCACTGCAAATATGTACCAGTGTCACAGTATATAAGAAATAGCTTTGCAAAAATATAGCCACTAACCTATATACTCAGACGTCCTGTTTAAGTAATTGCCCGTTCCGTCATCCTTCCACGAGGAACTGCCCATTAAAGTTCAAATTCCAAACTATCAGTTCTACAAAGATATGTGAAATTCTCCCTCTCTATAAGGCAGCAACAAATGTTCTGAAAAAAGGTAAAAATATGGTGATATTCATGTATAACCTTCAAAAATCTAAAAGTTACATATTTACCCATCTAAAATTCATAATATCATATTTACCTTCTAAATTTCAAAAACCTCACAAATTTACCCAATTTATTGCCTTTTCTATTAAAACTCAATTAAAATTTATAAGGTTCTCATTTTACCCTATATTATACCCAATTTATAAAGTTCTAAAATGTTCAGTCTTCTAATTGGTCGGTTTCCGAAGACAAATGATTCATTTCTTTACTTGTGACGCATGCATAGTGAAATTTAGACAAACGCTTCTGAGTGCGTTTCAAGTAAGAAAATGAACCATTCTGTTCTCACAGCCAGTCAAATAGAAGACTAAACATTTCTTTTAAACAAACTACATATTTTTTATTTTTTAATAAAGGATAAAAATGAGTACTTTATAAATTAAAAAAAAGTTTTAATAGAAAAGACAATAAATTGAATAAATATGACATTATGAACTTTAGAGGGGGAATACGTAATTTCGAAGTTTCTGAAGGGTATACATGAAATTGCCCCATCAAAATATTCTTACAGTAGTTTAGTCTTGTCAACTAAAGCAACAGCAATGCAGCGACCAGAAAGCAGGAGAAGGGAAATATCATGCACACTGATTGTTCTGCACTGTGAAGCACAAATATATTTGTTAATCAAATATCCATCCAGTAAGAATGAACACTAAAAATTGTAAATTAGTGAAGTGCGTACCTGTATACTAATCCCAGCATGGATTGCTTTCGCAAACAAGTCAATTACTCTTCCAGTGTCATCTTCTAATTGCTCCTATTAAATAAGCTTGACCATGTTAGAAAGAAGCCCAGTAGTTGATATTAAGGGATAATCAAAAGCTCACCTGATAAAAGCTTTGGGCTGAGTAACTTGGGTTCACACCAACAGTTACTGTTAAAAAAGAGAAATTCACTGAGAATTTGTGTAACAAGTATGCCAGATCAACCGTCCATATGCTGAAATTCAATAAAATATCCTGTCAAAATACTATATATTACTAATTTATAAATAGAGAAAGCTGAAGACCCTAAAATAAGCAAACAAATTTCAATCATCGGGCAACCCTCACTAACACTAATTCACTGCAGTGCAATCAATGATTGAACAAAACAAGGCAAACCTAGTGGTAGAGCAGAGTTCCTCAAGATCAGTAATGTCATAACTGTCAATTCCAAGGGTTCTAAGCACCATCAGCACACAAGCGAGTCCACAGTCCCAATTGAACAGCTGCCTAACATGTGGTACCTAAATCCCCACAAAAACCAATCAATGAACCCCGTCAATCCAGATAAAATTTCAAATTTGCTACTGCAAATTACTAATGCAAAATCACTGACATCAACATGATAGGCCCGGCAACTCAATGGAATCGAATTTTCAGGATCACACTCCTGTTTCTCTTCTCCGTCGCCAATCATCTTTGCAAATTTATCTGAGATTACGCATAAAGGCCACATAACATCGTGCCGTTTGGTAGCTGATTACTTAATTACACGCCCCGATGAGTAATGCGGCGAATAAAGTGCAAGAACGTGTCAATGGAGAAATGAGCGGGACATGGAATTGACCTCCTAAGGAACAAGCATGGAACGGCGCATGATTCAAAGAAAGAGCCCGAGGCGATCGCCGATTGAGCGCCTCTTGTTCGTTTCTCTTCTGTTCCTGTCCGAGGCTTGCGCCGATTGAACCGTGGCAGAGCAGTTTGTTTAATAGAAGGTGCGAGGTGAGCGCCGATTATGATTATGCGCCAGGAAAGGGGATTGATTTATAATAATAATAATAATAATAAGAGATCGTACTGTGGAGAGTCGGAGAGAGGAAGAGCCGATTTTTTTATTAATAGGAAAATAATAAAATAAATATCGTGATTAAGGAATGTTTCTGACTTTTTGTGAAAAGTGGGAAAACTGTTATTCAAAACAACGGCCAGTGGCCACTGTTCAAAATCGCGGCCGAATTAGCACAGAACGATTAGTGGACGGAGGGGATAAACACGGGCCGCTGTTCCAAATCACGGCCAGATGGGCCGCTGTTCCAAATCACGGCCAGGATTGGGCCGTTGTTCTGAATCACGGCCAGGTTTGGGCCGTTGTTCTGAATCACGGCCAGATGGGCCGTTGTTCTGAATCACGGCCAGATGTGATTGCAAATCCTGCATGCCTCACGAAAATGGGCGTAACTTTTGATCCGTCCGTCGGATCGGGCTGAAATTTTGACAGGGAGCTCCAGAACCTCAAAACCAAGCTAACTTACTTTCTAGCCCGATCCGACCGTCGGATATTGATTTTTCGAATTTTCAGAGTTTTTAGGGTCATTTTCAGGGTTTTTTTTATGTATTTTTTATTTTTAGGGTTCAGATTCGCGATCCGAGTTCTTGATTTTTTTGAGATCACACAGATTATTAATTCTTTGATAGAAAAAAAAAAACTGCTAAAATTAACCAACTCTGCCAAAAAATCTGACATCTGTTTAAATAGAACCCTAAAAATAAAAAATACATAAAAAAATACATTCCTTAATCACGATATTTATTTTATTATTTTTCTATTAATAAAAAAATCGGGCAAATAAGAGTAAAAAAAGCGTGAGAAGCACGAACGCTAGTGGTTGGAATTCGGGTGCGTATCCTCTGAGATATCTCAATTTTTGCGTGACCGACGTGTCCGGTGTCTATTCTGGGAACCGTAGGAGGCCAGTATTATTTGGGCTTTGAGATTCGTGCAGAATGTATTTGAACGATTCAGATATTCCCTAAAGTCACGCAAAGTTTGAGATATCTCAGAGGATTCGAATTCTTGGAATTCTCTCTCTCTGTGCCGACTGATGAACTTATTAAAAGAGATAGGAGTAGGTCCGTGGGCATCGGACCTACTTTTAGGTTCAATTAGCTCTAGATCCGTACGATTAGTGTTAAGATTAGTGCGCACGGAAATTTAAACAGACTTGCACGAATCTTGATGCAATCGAATGGTTATTTCACATATCGAACCAAAGTAGGCTCATCGGACCTACTCTGAATTGAAACTTGAAAACCTGCCACCCGCATCGCACTCGCTTAAAATAAGAGTTTCAAATAACAAAGCAACCCCGGCAAGCGCAGCATCTGTCCTGGCTCATCTACAATACTTCACAATAATTACATTATAGATATTCGCAATATAACTTTTTTTTTCTTGAGAAAAATGCTCGTGCAAAACAAATTTATAAGTTAAACAACTGCACGACTAAAACATTATATTTAATTTATATAAGTAGCATTAGATAATTAAAAAAATCTAAATATTATTTTTCTCGAAAAAATAATATCTCAATAATTACATTAGATGTATTAGGAAAACTTTAAAATTTATATTCATATACTAATAACTACACTAGCACAAGGACAGTTCATTACCATATAAAAATTGTAATAAAAATATTTCATTTATCAAAACATTCTAGAAAATTTCTTGAACTGCACTGTAGAAGAGTGAATTGGGAAGTAAAATCACTAGTGTAAATTGCAAATTTCTTGGACTGCATCTCACAAATTAAAATGCGTGCATTTCAGAATTTTTTGAAGTGTAAATTGCTAATTGAAATGCAATGTCTGATTCACCAAATAAAATAACTAGTTTGCCATTATTCATTATTTATAGATATTCACAATAACTTCCTTTTTATTAAAAAAAACTCAGTGCAAAACAAATTTATAGGTTAAACAACTGCACAACTACACAACTAAAACATCTAGATAATTTCATTAGATGTATTAGGAAAACTTTAAAATTTATATTCATATATTCAGATATAAATAATTACTATATCAAAAACCGAATTAAAAGCATTTCATTCTATCAAAACATTCTACAAAATTTCGTTGAATGCATTGTAGAAGAGTGAACTGGGAAATAATCAAAGACAGAGAAAGGAAATATACAAAAAGTTCCTGAGAACAATAAAAGAAAACTTCTCCTGCTTCGAAGTGCGAAACAGAAGCAACGAATAGGACAGCTACAGTCAAAAGAAAAAAAAGGCTTCGGAGTGAACTTTGAGAGGAACAAAAAAGAAAGCAAAAATCCTGAAAGTTCTAGGTTTTCTCGTGGATCTCTCGCCGATCTAGTATCCGGAGCCAGGTTTCACTCTTACTCTTACTGTTACTGTTACTCTTTACTTTCATGGTGAAATTTCTCATGAAATTACTAATTGGGGCTTATTGTTTGGATTAGTTGATGAAGTTTGATTGGGAGTGGATATGTAAGTAACTGAATGCGGCTTTGCTTTTTGTGTTTGAATCAACTGGTGATCTGGTTCGGTCCAGTAGAAAGTAGTTTCTAAACATTAGAATTGAGAAGTAATTTTTTATTATTCTCTTGAGAGAGAAACGTTTGAACTACTATAACTCCATTATATAACCATATTGTACTTGATTCAAATTTGATCATAATTGGAAGGGCAGTGATCTCCTATAGTCCTCTTTAAATTAAAATGAAGCATATTTTATAGTAGCAATCTGAATGAACTACAATTATTACTTTCTGGGGTTTTGATTTCGGTTAGTTAGGAAATCCTTAGTTTTCATATAGTATGCTTTAAATTTTTGAGGATGCAATCAAGGTTCGAAATTTCACTTCAAATTTTCTGAGCTTTTTGTTGTGAATTTCATACTTATTTTCTGCACTTTTGTTGCGAATTTTATACAAATTTCATACAAATTTTCTTAACTTTGGTTTGAATCGAACAAACCAAACAAACAGAAATAAAATTTCAGTTCGGTTCGGTTGATAAGCTAAAACGGTTCAGTTCGGTTCTATTTTTGAAACCGAAATAAAATTTTGGTTTGCCTAGTTCGGTTCGGTTTCAGCTGAACCGAACCGATGAACACCCCTACCGTCCCCACATAACTCTGAATTGGCCCGGATTTTGATCGGACGGTCCTAATCTAAGAAGAAATATTCTGTTACCTCAGAGCATATGTGCTCGGTTCCAGTCTTCCTTTCCAGTTTGCATTGCTTATTATAGCGCACTTTTAATCGGAAAAAGAAATATTTGGAGCTTCACGCGAGCGAAGGCGCTCAACACAACTTGGAAATTACAAAGAAGTCTAATAAATTTGGCTCTTCTTTATTGAAGGATTTCTTCAATTCGAATTTTTGCTTTCTTCATTATTTGAAGAGGGGGAATTACCTCATGGGCGACAATGGAGGATTTCTTCCTGGAGGTTAGCTTCTTTCTGCTTTTAATCTCTCTCTTTCTGATTTTCTGATTGAAATTAGATTACAGCCTTATTTTAAAATAAAACGCAAATATTGTCAATTTCTACTTCCTAAAGTAAGAAAGAAAAAAAAGAAAAAAGTAAAAGAAGTTTCTTTTTTGTCTCTGTACAAGTCAGCGTGCAACGGTTTGTGCTGCATCCTCTCTACTTTTATTAAATTTATTAAATTTGGATTATTAGCTTTACAAAGGTAGATTCCAACCCCAACAGGAATAACCAGTAAAATCGAAACTTTATTTTGTTTAATACTGGAGGACCTATCTGCACTTTCTTATGTGCATGAACCTTCTCATATTTTTGCCTGGTAACTGTTTGATCGAACCAAGTTAGTACTGGTACTGTTTTTGGTCAATTATGCTCTGTTGTTTATGTCTGTTCATACTACTGCCTTATTTAAATCAATGGTATATAAACTTTTAGTAATACTGCAAGTCACCGCTACCATTGCCAAGCCGATCAACTATGCTCTATATTGTTCGAGCTTAATTTATACAAATTATTTGATCTGAATGAAAATTGATGCTCAAACATGCCCAAATCTTTGACCAGTATATCTTTAATTCTGGTAAAACCCAAAAAGCAAGTATTATGTAACATCTACAATAACTGATATTAGATTGCATATGTGGTACCATTCCACAGCAAACTTCCCCCTCTTAAATTCTTTTCCCAATCCAGGGCCGTCAAATTCAAATGAAGTGCCGCATTCACTTACAGGCAAACCCAGCTCATGCAACTCCGCTTCCCTTGGTGGTGCACCGTCACGCCGCCTCTGGTGGCTCTTGATCAGCCTAAACATCTTCTTTTTGTTAGCAGGTCAAACCGCCGCAACCCTGCTTGGCCGGTTCTACTACGACCAAGGAGGCAATAGCAAATGGATGGCAACCCTAGTTCAAACAATTGGTTTCCCCTTCTTATTTTTTGTTCTCCTGTTCTTACCTCGCTCTAATACCTCCAGTTCACCCTCGACTCCGCTCCTTCACCTCTCTCTCATATACCTCGTCTTGGGCCTCATAATTGCCGGGGACAATTTAATGTACTCTTATGGCCTTTTGTACCTTCCTGTTTCTACCTATTCTCTTATCTGTGCTAGCCAATTGGCTTTCAATTCAATATTTTCATACTTCATAAATTCGCAAAAATTCACGGCTCTGATATTCAACTCGGTTGTGCTACTAACCTTCTCAGCTGCGTTACTTGGCGTGAATGAAGATTCTGAAGGGTCATCCGATCTGTCGCACAAGTATTATGTACTTGGTTTTGTGTTAACACTTGGTGCATCAGCCACATACTCTCTGATCCTTTCTTTAATGCAACTGTCCTTTGAAAAGGTGATAAAGAGAGAAACATTTTCGGCTGTACTTGATATGCAAATCTATACATCCCTTGTTGCTGCGTGCGCATCTGTTGTCGGTCTATTTGCAAGCGGTGAGTGGACAGGATTGAAAGGGGAAATGGAGGGGTTCAAATCTGGCAAGGTGTCTTACATCCTGACGCTGGTGGGGACAGCCGTGTCTTGGCAAGTTGCGTCAATTGGTGTGGTTGGTTTGGTTTTTGTAGTCTCCTCCCTTTTCTCGAATGTGATCAGTACACTGGCTTTGCCGGTTATACCAGTTTTTGCCGTGATTTTTTTCAAGGACACGATGGATGGGGTGAAGGTTATTGCTATGTTGATCGCAATTTGGGGCTTCGCATCATATGTGTATCAGCATTATCTCGATGATTTGAAAGGTAAGAGAGATGCGGAAGAGAATCGTAGGGATGTTAGTCAGGTTTAATTTTTCCTCTCTGTTTTCTTTTTTTTTAAGATAGGTGTTATTTTAAATATGATCATTGTAACCCGAAATTGGTCACATAATAAACTCTGAAATTTTGATTAGTATTTATATTCCCATAATTGGTGTCATTAGTTTTTGTGTGCTTGTAGTATGTATAAGAGAAATTATTTCATTCTCTTATTGTTTGATCAAAATGGACGGTGTGAAAATCAAAACAGAAAATTCCTCCTAAAAAACCGAAGTGTGATTCGGGCAATATGTCCTTGTTTTTTTCAAATTCATATCAACTAAGGTAATTCATAATTTGAGTTTGAATCTGGTCCGTTCATTCTATATTGGCATGAATCTTAAAGCACCTGTGAATTTTCAAATAGGCCCGAATTGGCTCCAAAATTAACCTGTCCAATAAAAGGTTGCCAAATCAGCGTAAGCCTCTCTGGTAATATTGAAATAGGCTCCCAGGCTTCAATTATTGCTGGCTCGATCAAATTTAATGCCACCAATATATTCTTAAACTACAAATCATTGTAAATACAACTGCTCTGGGAGGTGAACCCCCTCCCCAGACTAGTGGAACCCCACCGTGCTGTGAAAAAGCAGGTGGAGGCCACGGTGGCAGGGGTGCGTCTTGTGTGAAATTGAATAGGACGAATTGGGGAGGAGATGTGTATGCTTGGTCGACACTCTCAGACCCTTGGAACTATGGTAGTTCGGGTGGGATCACCTCGTTAGAGAAGGAATGTGGGGGTGATGGTGGGGGCCGTGTTGCGCTATGGGCGAATAAATCGTTGGTTGTTGAGGGGTTTGTTTTGGCAGAAGGAGGAGAAGGGGGGACGGAAGGAGGTGGCGGGTCCGGTGGAAGTATTGTTATTCATGCTTTCAGATTGTGAGAACTCTTTTAACTTTTATTTCCCTCTTCTAGCATAGGCTTTAGTAGATGATAGGTAAGTAACGAGTGCCATGTAAAGGCTTTGCCATGTTATATAACATACAGGACTGTCAAGTAGGCCCTCACAAGTCTGTAACATTTCACCGTCATTATGACAAAACAATCAGGGAAACCTGAGTCCATTTCCTCTGAGGTAACAAAATGTTTCTATTTAGATCCGGGCCGTCTGATAAGAATCCGGGCCAATTCAGCCCGAGGTGAAATGCACAGGGCCCTTTAATATTCGTGCGGATTATGATCGGATGGTCCGGATCTAAACAGAAGCATTCTGTTACCTAAGAGGATATGAATTCGGAAAACCTAGCATATGCTGAAGTTGTTTGGTGTGGTATTGAATTGTTACTGGCCAGCCTGTAATTCACATTCACTTGTAAATTACTATGGCCTAAACTACTATGAGAATCTTGATTTGAATGCTTACTTGGACTATATTTTTTATATTATATGAACCCTGCTTAACTTTAGTATTTTTTTTGGTAACCTTAGGACTGGGAATGGTACCGTCAGTGCTGCAGGAGGGTCTGGATGGGGTGGGGGTGGCGGTGGGAGAATTTCTACGGACTGTTATAGCATCCAACAAGACGTCATGATTTCTGTTCATGTTGCTACTTCACTCTTTTTGTCACTTTTTCTAAGTTCAAAGAGACATTATGAATCTTTTAAATCTTTTTGCAAATTATGTCTGGTGTTTTATCTCACATGAATCATCCAAATTCCAAACCATTTTTGATATTTGCAAGAAATGCAATTGTTTTTCTTGCAAATGATAGCAAGTACTAATATCAAGGTTAAGTTGAACAAAATATGGCTAAAGAGTTTTTGACCTTTTCATCTAAGTTTTGTAGGCTTATTTTTATCCTCTAAAGGTTTTGGATGGTGAAATATGTTGCCATCCTCTAATGTCTAAGCATTTGGAGACCCCTTTATTATAGGAGTGGACTCAAGTGCTTGGTGGCTTGCAAGTGTACATTCATATAACTTCACCTGCTTCATGATAAATCATATTACTTGGTGTGCACTGCACTCGAGTGTCTAAGCAATCGCTGTCTACGTGTTTGCCTGCACTCTTTTGTTTGAATACAAAAACATAAAAATGAATATAAGAAATGCACAGGTCCAGAGAATCTGCTTTATTCTGATTGGTCTGGTCAACTGGGTCCGTATCCTCTGAGTTATCTCAACTTTTCAGTTGATGTGAAAACTGGACCAAAAAGTATTTTCGGTGCCTATTTAGATGCACGGGGCAGTATTGTTATAAATTGGCTGCTTCAATATGCATGCTGAACGGTTCAATTTTGTACTGATCAACTCAAAATTTGAGATATCTTAGGGGATGCGCATTCCTGGTCAACCTATTTTCTTGCTGAACTAGTTGCACAAGCTTCTGTGCCAAATTTACTAGATCTAGAGGCAAATTTGATGATTCTACGACATATAATTTGTTTGACTTTTTTTCTTGTTGCCAAGATTAGGTGGGAGAAGTCATGGCTGCACTGAGAATGCCGGTGGAGCTGGGACTTTATATGATAAATCATTACAGACATTGAAGGTGAGCAATGATAATTTCACTACACACACGGAAACTCCATTGCTGGGCTTTACTGTGAGCATAGTCTGGTCGAACGTGCTGGTTGAAGGTGCTGCGCAAGTGCTTGTTCCTTTGCTTTGGACTAGAGTACAAGTTAGTTACTTTATATGGTTTTACACCATATTTTTGTTTGGTACATTAGTTTTAAGGCAATTCCATGTGCAAGTCCCATACTACCTTAGACATCCCCGGAAAACTATGATCTGTCATCAAATACTGTGGTTCTGTTAAGTAGGTTTTAATTGCCTGTTTTATATAGGGATGCATAAAAGAACAAAAAAACTGCCTTTTGATACAAGTCCTGGCATCTGTGTGGGTAAAGTAAGAAACCACAACATCCGTGCTGGTCGAACAAACTCGGTATTGGTAAGGGTCCCAACATTGGCAGCAGTTTAACCCCATTGAGGCAAACCAACGAGCTTTTAAGCCTGAAAATGATCAACAGATAATTAAGACAAATATAGACCTTTTTAATATTATAAAAAACTATTGAAAGTGTAAAAGGAGGGTTGTGATTGGTGCGGCGAGCCAACGTAAAATACAGCCTTTTTAGAAATGAAACCCTCCGGTTGGGTTTCATTTCTAGCCTACCCCAACTTGTTTGGGACTAAAGGATTTGTTGTTGTATTAATGAAGTGAAAAGAAATTCAAGCAAGATGCCAAGAGAGAAATCACGCTTTAGAAATCGTGCCTCCATTTAGGGTTTTTGATGTTGGGGGTAAAGAAAATTGATTGAAATCAACCGATACAGTAGAAGGGAGATCAAGAAGGAAGGAAGTGCATTCATCAATCTGTTCAAAAAGGAAGTGCATGGAGGGAACGGACCTGAGACAATGAATCATGGTGGAGACGGCAACATCTTCTTGGTACATGGGGTCCAATCTGGGGCAGAGGGGCTTTGAAGGGATGGTGCGGCTGCGGTGTAGAAAGAACTGGCAGTGAAGGGTAGCAGGCCAGTGGTATTTTGCTAGTGGTGGGTGAAGAGGAGGGAAAGCGATAGCTCAGAGGATAAAAATGGTGAGAGAGAGAGAGATATTTAAAAGGGAGTGGTGCGAAAGGAGAAGACTGAAGAGATACATTCAGAGTGGTCCCGAGTGAGCGAGGAGAGGAAGCCAGTGAAGGTATTTTCCTGCGTGATGGAGTGGGTTTCAACTCGAGAAGAAAGAACGTGTTGTGGAGATGGATCGCAACTGTTGAATAACGGTTTTTCCACTTTTCACAAAAAGTCGGAAACATTTCTTAATCACGATATTTATTTTATTATTTTTCTATTAATAAAAAAATCGGCTTATTTGCTATGCTGGGAGTGAAGTGGCAGGTCAGGTAAACGACCCCGCTTTAAGGAAAAATGCCCAATTTGCCACTCTGACGGTCCGACCAAATGACCAATTAATTCCTGCTCTCTCGCTTGCTATCTTGTTGGAAAACCACATAACTGAATTCCTCGCACGGTGCCATTGACTAATAAGTGTCTAAGTTCTGGTGTTGACGTGTTGTATTAAGCTTAAGCATGGTGGCAAACAAATAGTTCGGATTCGGTTTGGCAGGATAAAAAATTTGTGATTCAGGAATAATTTGGAAATGATTCAATACAATACATTAATGAAACAAAAAAAAAGAAAAAAAACCCCAATTTTTTTTATAATTTTAAAAAAAATCCGTGTTTTTTTCGCGAATAATTCGTAATTCACGTATTGTACTTTTTTCTACGTTTTAAACGGAGTTCGGATCGAAAACGCTAAAAAAACACATTTTCACAAATTATACGTGTGTATTGTCACTGTGGTATTAATTATTGACATGTAGGAATAAAAGATATCGACAACAAAGGCTGAATTAAAAAATTTATATTGGAGAACTTGAATCGTAAAATAAGTATTTTTAATATTTAATGTTGAAATTTGAATTAAATTTTGCAATCACAAAATTAAATTATCTACAAACACACACTTGCTTTATGAGAATACTAAACATTATAAAGTAATTAAAAAAAAACAAATTTTAAAAATTATGGAAGCAGCTAAGTACTTACTGACTAGTATTTAGATCCGTACTTAATCAACAGAGATAGTTCGACTTTATGCAGCAAGACTAACAGAGATAAATTAAAAATATATATGACTAGTATGCTACATGAAGTCGAATCGGCTCTGTTAATATATTTACCTCTTAGTCTCATCTGCAATTGAACAAGTGCATCACTTGAAGCATTTATTGCTTGTAAGTTATCTGGTCCATACATGTCACCGAAATTAATTAATTTAGACACTCCAAATAGTTATTTCGAAGATAAGTAATAAGATAACAAAAATGATATAATATAAATTAATCTTTATTTGTGAGCCATGCCATGGGCATAAAATAATTGGACCTTTTGTGTGGCCGGAGGCGGAGACTAGAAGATGGTTGTCATTCAGTTTATTTGGCCGAATATTCGTATAAGATTGTAATCTCCATAGAAAATTTGTATTTGGTTCTGATATTCGGCCACATATTAGCACAATTTTTTTACAAAATAATAGTACAATTTTTTTACAATTTTTTTATAAAATAATTTCCCCATAGAAAATAATAGTACGATTTTTTTACAAAATGTAAATTTTGGTATCAGGGTACATTTCCATACGAAGACTATACAGAGCAGTTTATATCGGTTGCTTGAACTTTAAAAATAGATACATGCATCTATAGTACAAATTAATATGAGCTATACATAGTACCGTTGCCTCATTCCTGTCTTTTTGTAGTTTTATTTATTTATTTCGATGATGTTTGTTAAGTTGACAATAGCAAATCGGTCCTCAACAAAAAGTCAACTTAAATTTATAAAGTCATAGTACCGTTGCCTCAATAAATTTTTTGTTAAAACAGACGATGAATATCGGCAACCGCAAGAAATTTTTTTTATCTACAGAAAACATTAAAAAAAGAAGAGATAAAAATAGAAAAAGTACCCTATAATTCTTCATGACTAGAACGACCAGCAAAGGAGAAACTGATTAAAAAAAAAAACCCAATGTTAGAATCGACACTGATCCTAACCTAGTTTTATTTTCTCTATTAAAGTACAAAGCTTCTTTAAAAAAATAGATAATCTTTCTATTATATCTAAATTTTAAGATATTTTATCTATTTTTTTAAATACTTGTATATTTTAATAGAGAAAATAAAAATAGAACTAGATTAGGATAGTGTTTCCCCACCGATTCTAACATTGAGTTTTTTTGAATCGGTTCCTCTTCTACCTGTGTTTCTACTAATTAAGAATTACAAGTACTTTTTCTATTTTTCTCTTCTTTAATATTTTCTACAGACAAAATATTCTCCAACCGCAACCCGGTTGCACGGCTTTCTTTTGGCACAACCTGAGGCTGAAGCTTCGGTCATTAGAGGAGCTCCAACCAGTTTTTCTTCTTCATCTACTTGAATTTTCTAATTTGTTTAAACAGTCTAGTTCTGCACTTGTGTAAATTTATCAAATCCTAATTAAGATTTAGTAGCAATTTTAGTAAAATAGAAAAAAAAATTATTGGATTTGTTTGTGAATATCCATGAATGAATTATTTTCTTTAAATGACAGCTTATCAAGAAAATTCAATTCAAAACTCTATTCTACTCAATTAAAATGAAGTCTCCTTTGTTTTACATTCCATCTCTAGGTAGGTTCGAAGTGGCTATCTTGGTAAGGCACAAGTATTCATTACGCTAGAAAGAAATTAACTATTGTAACACAAAAAAACAAGAACAAGCGAAAGAAAAAATAAATAAATTCAAATTATGGCTAGAAAAAAATGAACACAGAGCAACAGTTGACCTTAACAAAATCATGTGGTGCATTAAAAAAACAACGAGGCACACATGAAAAGAAAATTGTAGTACCATGTCAAGGAGAACTGAGCTTTTTGAGCATCCTGTCATGCTTCAGCATGGAGCTCACACTCTCTACTACCAACACAGTCTGCACCCAAAATAAAGCACAATTAATACAACTATATACGGAATAGAACCAATATCAATTTTTCCGATTTTGTCATCGGTGGCACACACACACACACACATATATATATACAAAAAGTTCCACCCATTACCATCTTTTTCAGCAAATTTCGATTTCCAGCAGTTGAAATCTGAGTTATGAAAGAGCCGGTATTTTTTTATAACACAATTTCAACCGCTGAATAATTCATTCAGCGGTTCTGGTATGAATTAAAATTTGCTGAAAGAGATGGTATGTGTGGAATTTTCTCTTTTTTTTGGTGTTATAGATTAAATCAGTCAATTTTTTGTTCTTTTGATTTAACAACCCTTTGGTTTGCTTGTCAAAAGTACTAACCAAAGAAACCTAAGATATAACAACTTAAAAATGTGTTCATCAATAATTCTATGAAATATTTACAAAAGAATGATTCATACCTGAAGGCAAGCATACGCCAGTCCTGTTGCAAAGTAGAAATTTGCATTTCCAGTCCCCTAAAAGATTTATTTGTGCAAGAACATTTAGCAGAAAGTAGATGCAATATTTTGAAGCACATTATTACAAAGAGATATATAGCATGCAGAGATTGTATACATCAGCAAATATTATGTCACAAGCTATCGAGGTCTATGCAAGAATGTACATAACAGGAAAATGGTACTTTACCTCAAAAAAAAAGGCATATCAGGCCAATTTTGGTGCCAACATAATTTAGTGACAAATATTATTAATTTCATTAAATAAATATATACATGGATACACACAATAGAAAGAGTGAGAGAGAGACCCTCCATATCCATAGGTTGTGCATGACGGGGCTTAGAAGAGTGACTCCAATGTACCCAAAAAAGAGGAAGAAGGAGAATTGCATATCTGAAATTTATTCAATGAGAAAAGATAAGAACCTCATCTTTTGGGCAGGATTGCAATTGATTGGTATAAATAAAAAAAAAAACACAAGTACCTGCTAGTTCACTTGCAAAAAGGCCCAGAAGACCCAAATACAAAGCCGAATCCCCAACCTTCAGAAATCAATAGAATATTCAACTTCAAGCCCAAAAATAAAATAAGTATGTGATGATACTAACAAATGGTAAACAAAAGTATTCAAGTTATTCCAAGTATTAGTGTTTAAGGATTTACCACTACAGAATCTAAACACATCAACTGTAGCACAGATATTTTCTTTCAGCTCAAATAATTTCTTCAGAGGTACACAATACTATCTTTTGATGTTGTTTATAGATAGAATAATGTGGAAGGGCTGAAGGAGTAGGTATCAAGGGTGTTTTCCATAAAAATTTCGAAAATCCATAATAATCCTAAATTTGCAAGGAATGCACATTCATTTATAGGTCTTAAACAATATTAAGGAACCGCATGCGATCTAAAGTTCTCGAGATGTTATGTCCGTACACATACACCCGACTTGTACCAATCCCTTCCAAAATTAACCTAAAAATTAGGGTAAATTTTGTTGAAGGTAACTAAACTTTGCTCTTTGTTACAAATTGATCACTCAAGTTTGATTTGTCCCTCTAGAGCCATTGAACCTTATATTTGTTCCAATCAAGTCACTTTGTTAGTAATTTTGTCTAAAATACTAACATAATATGACCTAGATTCCACCTAAAATCAAACTGATGTACTTGAACTAGATATATAAAGTGATGAGCTGTATGCAAATTGGCTGCCACGCCATATTCTGTTAGTATTTTAGACAAAAATAGTACAAAAGTGACTTGATTGGAACAAAATAAAGCAAGGGCTCCTCTGGAGGAACAAATCAAACTTGAGTGATCAATTCGTAACAAAGAGCAAAGTTTAGTGACCTCCGACGAAATTTACCCTAAAATTATCTCTTTCTATGCCTGGAGAAGGTTGTTGTCATGCCCTTTGAAAGCAAAATGAGGAAATGACATAGAGGATAATTTTCAGGATTTGTAGGAGAATATAAAAGGTCTCCTTTCATAAGTTTTTATGTCCATATAATACATTATGAGGTTTTACTGATCTTTAATGGAACTTACCGAGGGATATGATTTCAGCATGGCAACAACAGCAACGTAGACAAAGGCAAGGAAGCATGGCCGATGTTTTAGACGAATAGCCAATGGTAGTACCATAAATAGTATATTCACATGAAATACTATGAGAAAAAAGTCTCTGAAAAATTCAAAGACCTCTGCAAAGAAGTACCTGCACTCATATTAATTTTATCATTAATTTATTGTAAAAATACATTATGAAAGGAACAAATAAAAGACTTGCACCTAAACCACTCAACTATTTAGTTAAAACATGGAAGTCTTACATAACATCAAAGGATGCATTTAATAACCTTGAATCACAATATGTTTTGCCTAAGGTATCCATTGATTATTTAGGAAAGAGAAACTCATCTCATCCACTATTCATATTATTATTTTTTTCATCATATATTTTATTTATTCATTAACTTCTTACTAATTTATTGATTCATTATACTAAATTCCAAAAAAGGTGTCCATTCTATGTACTATTTTTTGTCACACTGTATAATATTTAATCACACTATTACTTTTCCCAGGATTTTCTAAAAGGGTTGTTATGTTCATTTAAATCAATCAAGGAGAACTATAGTAAACATATTATTAACTTAACAAAATATTCTCAACTGCATCTGCATACCATTATAGGTTGAGAAGGCAAAAGGCTGCTTCAGAACTAAAGAGGGGTAAAGTGTGACAAAGAAAAGTCCGAATGTGCTTATCATAAGATATAATCAAAATTTTATACTGCAATAATCAGACATATATCAAGAATAAAGAAATGACTTTGGTATATAGATACTAGATCAGCATTAATTGTATTATATATTAGCAACCATTACAAAATGTAATTATTATGAATGTTTTCAACCATTACAAAATTTCGAAACTCTAGTTTCATTGTATGCAGGTGCATCCAGTCTTCTTGGTATTGATAAAGGAGCAAAACTAAGGTGTGATGTACCGATGTGCTTATCAAGAGAGGTTTGATAAGCACACCTTCAAAAAGTTATTGGATTGGTTTCGAATTATGAATCAAAACTGTTGAAATCCATGTATTTCGTGAATGATGCATGTACCTAACAAAATTTAAAATTTCGAATTCATTTAGTATATTGTCAAGTGGTAAAAAAAATGATGAAAAATGAATACATAAAACAATTTAAAAATTAACTTATAAAATGTTCATTGTTTTGACCGCTTAATCACGTGCTAAATGAATTCGAAACTTTAAAAAATTTGTATGTACATGCATCATTCACGAAATACATAAATTTTAACAGTTTGAATTCGTAATTCGAAATCAATCCTATAGTTTTTTTTTGGAGATATGCTCGCCAACCAAGTTAATGCGAGAAGAAACTAAATATAAATTATTGGACATTGTCTGAAATCGTTGCCCATTGATTTGTTTGTTTCGCAGCCCCACATGGACAGATCATTTAACTAAAAGTTTGACTGAAAAAGACTTTTATTTATTTCGGCTACAGCGCAGAGAAATATCTTCAATTAACTAAAAGTTTGACTGAAAAAGACTTTTATTTATTTCGGCTACAGCGCAGAGAAATATCTTCAATTAACTAAAAGTTTGACTGAAAAAGACTTTTATTTATTGTGGCCACAGCGCAGAGAAATATCTTCAATAGGATATGCTAATGTGCTGGACATAGGGGTGAAAACGGTATGGATAATATCTTTTAAACAGACGTCAGATTTTTTGGCAGAGTTGGTTAATTTTAGCAGTTTTTTTTTCTATCAAAGAATTGATAATCTATGTGATCTCAAAAAAATCAAGAACTCGGATCGCGAATCTGAACCCTAAAAATAAAAAATACATAAAAAAAAACCCTGAAAATGACCCTAAAAACTCTGAAAATTCGAAAAATCAATATCCGACGGTCGGATCGGGCTAGAAAGTAAGTTAGCTTGGTTTTGAGGTTCTGGAGCTCCTGTCAAAATTTCAGCCCGATCCGACGGACGGATCAAAAGTTACGCCCCTTTTCGTGAGGCATGCAGGATTTGCAATCACATCTGGCCGTGATTCAGAACAACGGCCCATCTGGCCGTGATTCAGAACAACGGCCCAAACCTGGCCGTGATTTGGAACAGCGGCCCGTGTTTATACCGCTAATCATTCTGTGCTAATTCCCATAATTCGGCCGCGATTTTGAACAGCGTCCACTGGCCGTTGTTTTGAATAACGGTTTTTCCACTTTTGACAAAAAGTTGGAAACATTCCTTAATCACGATATTTATTTTATTATTTTTCTATTAATAAAAAAATCGGGAGGAAGAGACTAGTTTTCATTTTCAGACCTACCATGTCCATGTCGCTGTTCTTCTACATTTTTCCGGGTAAATTTTTTAAGATGTTTTAATTTCATGCAGCGCTTATACTATACAATAAAAAAGGTGCTGCATATGTTAATGCGCTGCACGACGCCTAAAGCCCTCTGTTAATTTCTTTACCCATTTTCCCTCCCATAATGGAATTGATGAATTTGGGTCCGGTTTCTCTATTATTACATTTCTCCGGTATCGCTGTGACGAGAACACTGAAAATTGGGACCCACAATATTTATTCATTTCCGAGGTGCCACATGTCGGGTGTTGTGGACAAATGTTGTTGAGATAAATCATAAATGTGACAGATGATCTGGAATTCTGGATTGATACTCAATTTACGTTTTGGTCGACGTGGCGTGACAGCATTGGTCTCCATTCCAATTAACTTTTTAAAACTTTTGTATTCCGAGCCAATAAGAAGATGCCACCAAATTTGTAAAAATATCGTCAAATCAGTGCGTGCATACAAAGCTGGTTTTCTCCCAGAGGATCTGCCGGCTGCTGCCATAACGCTGAGTCCGTATCCTCTAAGATATCTCAATTTTTGCGTGACCGACGTGTCCGGTTCCTATTCGGGGAAGCGTAGGGGGGCAGTTATATTGAGCTTTGAGATTCTTGTAGAACTTATTTGAACGACTGAGATATTGCCGAAATTTACGCAAAGTTTGAGATATCTCAGAGGATGAGAATTCCATAACGCTTGGGCCCTCCCTGAGCTTCGAGCAGAGCAGGGAATGATTTTAAATTTTTAATCGAGGGATCCGACTCTGCGCTATTTTATAAGAAGCGCAGGGATTCTGTTGTTCTAATTTCAATTATTTAAAATTTTTTATTTGTGTATCTCAATAAAGAAAATTTTTTATACACATATTTTAACAAATTTGAATAGTTGAGATCGGAAAAACAAAATCCTGCTTTTTTCTAAAAAAAACAGCAGAGTCCGATTTAGCATCTTGCATCTCGTTCCGGGTCAAACCAATTGACCCGTGATCGTTAGTGCTGAGGTGAAAGTCCTTAGGCATACATATTATGAACCAAAATAATATGCATCCATTAGCCTCACTCTTCTAAAAAAGTGTGTTTAAGTTAAAATAAGTTTATATACTATAATACTGAATGAATAGCATCCTATAATAATCTATTGTCAATTCTATAATTGTAAGGTGGGTCCTTTAAATGAGAAAAAAATTATATAGAATTTGAGGATTGAGTTCTAGAAGCTTTCATGTCGGTTTCATGTTATTGTTGGGCGTAGGCTCATCAGCTCGTGGTTGGTCAATTAAAAGCGGTGAAGTTAGGTTGCCTCCTCTCCTCTAGACGCATTCGGACTGGGTAAAAAAAAAATGGTTTATCAGTAGTTATCAGTAGAGTATTATATTAGTTGGGAATAGTCCTGAAATCAAGGACATAACTAGAAAATTTCAATAGGGGTGGTTGAAAATTAATATGAAAAATATGTGGTGAGTGGAATTTGACCTCATGTCCTCTTAATTACAAAATAGAGCTCTAACTACTAGACTACAACTTAACATTTGTTATTTATTGAGGGGAGCTAGATTATATAAAATATTAAAAAAAAAAATATTTCATTTAATTTCAATATAAATAATTAAAATTTTAAAATCATAGGGTGGCTTAGCCACCTTTGATCAGGCTTGAGATCCGCCCATGCCTGAAACTACATAACTTTTGTGTTTACAAGCATGTAGCGGGTTGGTAAACAACTTATATCATGTACCATAGTGACATGGTACGCGTTTATTCTGGTATAAAACGTTTTTCTGGGTTTGCCGCACCGAACCGCGTATAAAACGTTGACTGAATAATTCGCAAATAAAACGCGAATAAAATGCGAATCACGAATTATTCGTGATAAAAACGCGTTTTATTCGAATAACTCGTTGATCTGGAAAAAAAATTATGCTCTGTGATCCATGCGTGAATAGAAATTTTGCTCCGTGATTCGTGCATGCGTGAAAATTTTTCTCTGTAATTCGTGCTGAATGGAATTGGTAGGGCTGTCATGTGAGTTTAGCAGAAAAGTTGAGACTAACTTTGAATTTCTAGGAGAATATGGGGGGCCACCATGTGGGAGAGAAGTTGAGACTAAACTTTTATTTGTGGCTTTGGCTGTGAAACAATGCATGTAGTTTTTTTTTTTTGCTGATTTTTTCATTGTACCGAATTATACCCGAATTATATTCAAATTATATCCGAATCACGATTTTTAATCGTGCCGAACTGAACCCAAACTATTGACCGTTCAACCAGAAAAGGTACAAGAAGTGTCACTGAAAATCTGAAAATCTGATCACGTAGGGAAGGCATAGCTAAGGCTAAGCTATCGAATTCGCATCCTCTGAGATATCTCAAACTTTGCGTAACTTTTTGGAATATCTCAATCGTTCAAATATGATCTCCACGAATCTCAAATCTCAAATAATACTGCCCCCCTACCCCCGTCGGTCAGGCAAAAATTGAGATATCTCAGACGATACGCACCCAGCAACCAACCGCCTCGATTTTAAATTCAAAACGCTTATCCTTTAAAGAACCAATTATGGAGCTGTCCTGTCACACTCACAACAATTATTGTTGATATCTGATATAGAAAGAAGACAAAGAAGGGAAATATATAATTATTATGTTTGAGTAAAAATAAAATAAAATACGATACCGTGCGGCCGTGCCTAACCAATTCCTTCCGGGGTATGATCCTGATCCGAGTCGTGACTCGTGAACACACGCCAGATCGTTTTTAATTGGAATTGAGATCGTTACCTGCTCCATTCAATTAGGTCAGAAAAAGTCGCCTATTGAGCTACCTGCTACCATAATAGGGGTGTCAATGGGTACGATACGGGTCGGGTGGAAGCATTTTCATACCCATGCCCACTAAGAGTTGACCTTACTCGTATTCTATCCTCATCCGTTAAAAATTTGGCTTACCCTACTCTACCCGTACCCGTTAAGACTAGTGGGTAACGAAACGGTAGCGGGTGAATAACGAATAATACTAATATAATAGTTTTATTATTTTTACAAATATACTATCAAAACTCATCGTGTCGTACATATGCATCACAATTACTAATGTAAAATTAAAATATAAATATGCAATCAATTCTAACTAATAACTTTTTATAAAGAAAAAAAAACAAAAAATTCAATTATCTCTTCTAACAAATTCAAAATTCAATTCATTAATTAAATAATAAAACATTCAAATAAAAAAAAAAGTAATATGTTTAATATTATATTCATCTTACACCAAAATGCATACATTTTTTTATGAATTAACGTTGATACAATGATATGAGAAACATAAAATTGAATATAATATTTATATATCTATATGTAATTTATTTTATAATTACCCGTTACCCAAAGAGTACGAAATAGTCTTTACCCGTACCCAAAGCCGTTTAGCTAACGAAAAAAAATCCTTACCCATACCCAATAAGCTAACGAAAAAAATCCTTACCCATACCCGTCTTATCGAATACGATACGGGTAGGGTAAATGGATAAACGGTTTTCATTGACACCCCTATACCATAAGATTTGAAAATATGAGAAGCCATCCTTTATCCTTTATCCTTACTAGTTACTAGTTACTAGACATTTCATTTCACCAGTAACGTTGTTTCTTTTAGGGCCTGTTCGGCGGGCCACTGGGAATGGGCACAGGCGCGGGAATTAAACTAAAAATTACTATTCACGTGGGAAAAAAAAATTCAGTTGAACTGAATTTTTCTTTTCCCATGGGAACAGTGGAACTGCCGAACAGGACCTTGTGCTGAACATTAACATAGAAGCTGGATCTTTAAATAGGTGCAATAATTAATTTCAGATGTCGGTGGTATTATAATGTTATTAAATTCTATCGTTGTCAAAGTAACCTGTACGGTTTAGATCCATGCAGATAACTATTTAAATCCGGCATTTTTTATCATAACCAAAAAATTAAATAATATAATATTAATAATCAAACTGTACAAATATTTTCACTCATAACCAAATATTTTTTAAGTTTTCTGTTCAATATCAGTTTTTTGTTTATTTCTGAAATTAAATAACATTTAAAAAAATTAATTTTAAATGAATTGCCTCAGAATCGCTTAAAAATCGTCTCGGAGCACTGTTTGAGAGCAGGATGGATTAAAAGAAGAAGAGTGAGTGAATTATGGTGACATAGGAGAGAGAAAACAACCAAATATAAGCCAGCCAGTGTAAACCACCCCCTGGGGGGGCGTTCTGATGCCCAAGGTAAACCGCCCCCTTGAGGGGTATTTTTAAAAAATAACAAACAATAAAAAATATACAAAATATAAAATCAATATTAAAAAATACAACAATATAAAAAATATTAAAAAATAACAAATCATAAATTCCGTCATATTAAAAATATAAACAAATATATACAACATAATATTACAAAATACAACAATATAAACAATAAATACCAAATATACAAAATATATTTTTAAAAAACAACAAACAATAAAAAAATATACAACAATATACAACAATATAAACAATATTAAAAAATAACAAATCATATTATGATGGCTGAGGGAAGGGATATCATTTAAAAAATAACAAAACTTATAAATTCTTTTATCTTCCTTCTATATCATTAATAGGAAGGGAGGGGATATCATTTATGATGGTTGAGGAATTGCTATACTGATCTAATGATTAGTATCTTTGTTAGGTTGGCGAGACAGAGGGTGACCCTTCAAAAAAGACTGATACAGACAAAAACATGTTGACAATGTTTACTTCTTGAGAAAACAAAAGCAGACAAAACTCGAATATTTAGTATTAAAGTGGCAATCTTTTGCACAAACTGTGGAGAATATATTTGCGCTTTCATTTTTAGTGAAGGATGGCCGTGTACAGATCATAGTGGATAAGAATGGGCACCATTTTGTTTGTATGAAATTTATTTATTTGTTTATCTATTTTCATCTTTTGTTAATTTAAGAATGTTACTAAAAATGTATTGTTTCACGATCTAACTTTATTACAAAAATTGAAATTTTCTTATTATTTAGATTGAAACATTCAAATCCTAAAAAATATATATATATATATATATAGCAGACTGCCCCCCCAAGGGGCGGTCTAGTCTCAGTGCAAACCGCCCCCCATGGGGGCGGTTTGGTTATGAGTGAAAATATTTGTGCAGTTTAGTTATTAATATTATACTATTTAATTTTTTGGTTATGATAAAAAATGCCGGTATTTAAATTATTGGGTTCTAAATTATTTGCGCTAATTTCAACACAATTGAAAAGTTTTGAGTCCTGACTTTAAATAAAGTCTGTTCTTTGTACAAACAAACCCAATTATTAATTTGCAATCATTAAGACAGTCACACAGGATGTCTCCAGTTCGGTCTCCACAGCATGTGTCCCAGCAACTCAAACAGAAGACATCTCAAGAATTAAAGAGACTGTTAAGAATACTAATTGTTAGACTTTGTAATAGGAGATCAGTTAGTTACAAGACAGCCTATATATACTCCACATTCAATGAAAGATATTCTCAGAAAATCTAATTGTCAGTTTTACTTTTGAAAATCTAAGTGTCTTATAAATTTGTCGGCGCGTGTTCCGCTATTCAAACTGAAAAAAAAAAAAATTTACTTTTGAATTTGGCAGATCGAGCAAATTAATAACATTCACCTTTAAAAATAAATAAAACACTGCCCAACAGCCCAAGTGCCAAAAGGGTTCTGTATAATATATACAAGGTTGCACGTTATTCGTGGATGTGTTTAAGTTTCAACGCGGCACACGCTATTCCATTGCTGTACGAGTCAATCAGGTAGGCAGTTGCCTACTCTTAGATTTCAATAATAATTTTAATCTATTTTTAATGGAACATTGTCTATCCTGTCTGAACTCTTTGCCTACTTCTGTATAGACTCGTTGTCTACTCATGTGGCCCTGTCGCAGTCTAATTCATGAGTTTTGCATAATTTTAGAGTGTTGATCTGTAGGGTTGCACTTAGGGGTGCACAAAAAGCTCACGACTCGAAACTCGGTTCGGAATCAATTCGGATTCAACTCGCTAATAACTCGGTTCGGAATTGACTCGAGTCAAAACTGACTCGAGTTTACTGACTCGGTTAATTTATGAGTCGATTCCAAGTCACCTTCAACTCGGTTCGGAATCAACTCGGTTGGACTCGCCAAACCCTAATTCATATATTCCTAATTTTCCTGCATATAACCTTTCTCACTAGAGCTGTAAAACCTTATCAAAATATTAACTACTCAATTATTAAAACATTAGAAATTTAGCAAAACTTGCTCCATAATCTCATTCCCTGTATGCATCTTCTTGATACTGTCAAATTATTTAAAATTTGAAATTATTTAAATTTGTTAAATTTTGAGCAATCTGCAATAGATAAAGAGAAGTAGAGAAGAAAGAAGAAGAGAAGTAGAGAAAAGAATTGTGCACTGTTTTGTTAAATTTTTTTTTGGTAATTCTGTTTGGTAATTTGATAAATTTATTAGACTTTGTAATATTCAGTAATTTGGTGAACTGTGTACTATTTCTTTTAATTGTGTGTTATTTTGATAAACAATGTATTATTTCTTTTGTTAGAATTAAATTAGATTGTCTCACTATATACTATATTATGAGTCATGAGTCGACTCACTTCGACTCGAGTTTTTTGCGAGTTGATTCCAAATCGGGGTTTCTGACTCGAAACTGAATTATCGACTCGGACTCAACTCGGCTCATGTGTTTGTGAGTTGAATCTAAGTCATCCTCAACTCGGCTCATGAACAGTTCTAGGTTGCACAAAAAATTTATAGTTCGTAATTCGATTCAAGTTTGATTCAAAAAGAATTCGATTCTAAATTAAATTCGGTTCGAAATTAATTCGAATCGAATTCGAACCTGAACAGCTTCGTTCAAAATAGATTCCTGGGTTCGCAATATAAGGCGTTCTCACGTAAAACTTAGTGTGGTAAACAGTAGTTGAGGATATTCTGTGACACTTTGACAATAATAGGTGCATTAGCTGATATGAAAAGCTAGATAGGCTGCACGTGGAGTGGAAAAAATGGGTCAGTGACATCTTGTTTGGATGGAGAGTAGAGAAAGGAAAGAGAGTTGAAGAATAAAGAAGAATATAATAGAATAGAAAGAAAGATTAACATATTTAACTTTTTTTTTTATATTTAGATGATTAATGAGGAAAAATAAATTTAATTTTTTTTATTTGTTTGATTAAAATTTAGAAGGTTAATGAGAAATTCGGTAGCTGTTATAAGTTTGTGACAAAAAAAACTTGTATGAGAATTATATATGTAAGATATAGAGTTGGATATCTGTGTTATTTTCTCTAACAATATTTGCAACAAAATTTTTTTCCATTTGTTACACTTCAAATCGGGAGAAAAACCAATTCTATTTATTATAATGATACAAGGTTAAATCTTTCACCTCCTGTATCCTTCATCTCCGACATAAATTTATCAACCAAACACGATTTGACTGAAAGTTTTCTTTCCATTCCATTCCCTCCCTTGCTCTACTCTAGTGACTCAATAGAATTATAGCAATATAGCATGGTTTCTCTAGTAGTGAACATGAGAACAGGAAGAGTGGCCCCACCGTACGTAAGGTTGACTAAGTGGATCCTGATAGGATCATGTACTAAAGGCCTTATAAAGACCACTTGAGTAATGGATCTTAAAGGTCCAAGAGTAACAAAGTCCAAAAGAAATGATAGATCGAGGGCCTATTCGGACTTGAAGCTAATCCTCTTAGACATATTGGAATCCGTTAACAATATCACGAGATAAGACCCGAATTGAGTTGTGTCCGGGATCAATGTGTTATGTTCTGAGTCAAAGCCTAAACCGACTTACCTTACCTCAAAGGTAAACCGGTCGCGTCTCGACTCGGAGCTCAAACCAACATAAAGGCCTATAAATACCCAAAAGATTAGTAAGAATGTAGGACGAGAAATATTACGGAGGAAAAGCATAAATGGGATAGAGTTGCGTGCTAAAGGAACCCGAATTAAGTTTTATTCAATACACACACACACACACTCCCTTTACTAATCATCTTAAGCTGTTCTTCACCTAAGATAGTCCGTACTCTGATCGCGCGGCCCAAAACTGTTTGGACCGGAGCGTATCAGACCCAAATTAAAATACACTAGATAGCTCTTCGTGTTACCACGCCCTCCCTCTCTTGTGTACGTGCTTCCTTTTCTCTAACGGGCGTCCAGAGAAATAGCTCTGGTAAACGTCGCGCTATCCAGAGAAATAGCTCCCGATCTCTGGCTGTCTCTTCTCAGCGTGCCTCCGCACTCTCACTCTCGATCTCCGGCCATCTCTCCTCCGCTCCTCTGCGTTGTCTCCTCTATTCCTCCGGCTATCTCACCTTTGCCTCGATTTCGAAGCTTAACGAATCGAACCAAACTAGTTTGAACTGAACCGAATCGAATTCGAACCTGAGTCTTCAGTTCGAAACTGGGTCTTCATTTCGAACCAATTCGATTTGAACTTTAACGAACTCGAATTTGAATCTAGTTAGATTCGATTTGGTTTGATTCGTTTGTAGCCCTATTAATTTGTATTGGCTGTCGATTTTTGCATTGAGGCATTGTTTTGAAAATAGAACTTTAGAAAAAGTGTTTCTGTACTTAAATTGAAACGGCCATATTAAAAGTGAATCAATTGGGCCTTTTCTTATTTGCTATTTAATTTAAATTTTTGTTTAAATTTCAGCTGAATTTTGATTACTTTTTTTGTATTTCTTTTCATTTATTTCATTTAAGTAGTTTATTATGGAATAGCTTTGTGGTTTATTTTTGTATGATTGTAATTATTATATTAATGCATTTTATTGGTAAAATCTTTCATCCTTACATAATTTTAAAAAATAAGTTTTTGAATGTTAGTATTATATTAAAGCAGGTTTATATACTTACCCACTGTAAGAGCTTTACAGTATTGTGCATTATTGGTTTCTATTTTTTTTTGCAACATTTTGCTCAATTAAAATAATTACCATATCTACACTAAAAAAATAATAATAAATTAATAATATTTAAATTAAATAAGAAAAAAATAATAATACGCCACTGAAAGAAATTGTTGATGTTTTCCATCACTGTAACGCTATTAAAAACACAATTTTTTTAGAGCACAAGTCAGAAATATTGTTAACAATAACGTTTTATCTTAAAAAAAAATTAGCAACGTTTCTTTTAAATTCAAAACGTTATTAACAACAAAATTTGTATTAAATTTTGAAACATTTTGAATTTGATGACAAGTAGTTATTTTTTTGAATGCTATGGATAAAAAAAACGGTTTCGCAGATGTGTGTTGGAGTTTTCTTAATTTCAGCATATGGGCTTTCATGGCGGCCGTTTTTTTTTTTTTTTGTCTTTCTTTTGTTTTTAAATGTTATGGATAAATTGCTCATTTAACGGTGACTTAATCAAATAATAAAATTAGAAGTTACTGTTGGATCATCGATTTTTAGAATAGCTTAACAAATAATAAAAAAAAGTCCCAAAAAAAAATATAAAATTTGGCCTCCAAGCACATTTTAATATAGAGATCACATCTAACGGTTTGGATCGACTTTTTGGACTTTAAAAAAATTTTAAAAACAAGTTCAAAACATTGATCCGAACCGTTCAAGTTGATCTCCATAGTAAATTGTGCTTAAAGACTAAATTTTATAATTTTGAAAATTTATTACTATTTTTTGAATTTTTAAAAATAACTGATTTTTTACGGTTCACGGTTTTATGAAAAACAGTGATTTAAAAAATTTCAAAAAATAATAAAAAATTATAAAAAATAGTAAAACTTGGTCTCCAACCACAATTTAATATGGATATCAATTTCAATGGTTCGCATCGATGTTTTGAACTTTAAAATTGAAGATATTGACGTGAAGTAAAACACTCACTTTACTTCGCAAAGTACCGTAACCCAACTCTTTCTCTCTGTATATATATAAATATATATATAATTAAGCTACGCTGCTATGCATATTTAGTGTCATGTGGTGCTATGTATTATTTAAACGTTAGATGCACTTCAAGATCCGTGCAAGATTTAGCGCTGGATGAATAAACATAACGGAAAACTAAAAACTAACGGCCGTTAAAAGTTAGCGACATAGCAAAAAAAAAAGTTTCCTCTTTCTCTGTCTCCTTCATGTGTATTTTTTCTAAATTCTAGTAGGCGAAGAGAGAAGAGTAACACCTCTGCCTCTGCCTCTACCTCTCTCTCGTTCTCTGGCCACTTTCTCTTGGCCCTCAGCCACTCTCTCGCTATCGCGCTTCTCCCTATCTCTCTTACTCCCGACGGCCGATCAGGAACGCCTCCAGCCACCTCGCGCCTCCTGCCATCTTGCGTCTCTCCATCCCTAGTAAGCTCTCATTCTCTTTCCCTTTTTCTGAGTTTTGTTTTTCTCTTTACATGAAATTTTGGCAACCAACCTTTGTTATCTTGCAAGAAATGTACTTTCTTTCTTGATTTGGATCAAACTGTTACTTACTGTATCAAATTGGACCATACTGAGTTTTAATAACAGCTTATTGGGGTTTAATTTACATTTGAGTTGCTGGAGTTCGTAGCACCTTGTGGTGGTAATTACTAATTAATTTCCAAATTGCAATGCACACAATTGTTTGAGACATTGCCGAAGTGAAGTTTTTTTATGTATATCCATTGGAACCTAACCAGGTTAACTTCACTACAAGGCAATCTTTCTGAAGCCGATTTAATTTGTCACGAGCAAAATAAAGTGTGTTACATAGGTGTTGGTGCAGTGCTGGTAATCAGGCTTGATTGGATATTGCTTGGATACCTCTGTTGTCATGGATGTTGTTAAAGAAATTGTAAAAGGTTATAAAGAAATACTTGATATTTTTGTTAAAGAAATTTTGCTTTTTCACTGTGTCATTTATATGATCACTGTTGTCATGCTCTCATGGATATTGCTTGGATACCTCTATTATTTTAAGTTCTTACAGTAAGACACTTTTTGACAGTTTTGATTGGATATTCAATTAAGCATTTCAAGTTACATTTTTTTTTCTTAATTAATTATTACCATAATAAACTTTTACCATGCTTTAAAAAATAAATAAGAATACACAATCCCTGCAATTTTGATGGATTATTGAAGGGTAAACCTGTACACACAATTAATAAATCAAGAGATGTTGTGTTGGTATAAAAAGCAGTAGTAAGAAGTAGTACTAAAATAACATTAAGATTGAGAGAGAGAGAGAGAGAGAGAGAGATGGGTTCCTTATTATTGCTGAATTTGAACTGTTACTCTTTGTAGTACTAAAATACTAGCAGTCCTTTTTGTAGATGTCCAGATTTGTACCCTGACAGCTTCCTTTAGTTTTGCAATCTGGATTCTTCATATGAAAAACAGTTTTTTGTAGATCACAATTATCTATTCCCATATAGACAAATGTTAGGTAAGCTCCAAACTAATGCTTGAACATATCTCACACATTAAGTTGAATGTAGACTAAATAATGCATCACTGGTATAAAATTGCACTAAAATAAAACCAGAACCAAAACCCAATCAAAACTCAAAATTAAGTCAAGTCCTTTTATAGGTGTATACTAGACAGTTCCATGAAAATTTAGAAGCAAGTTTCATAATTTTTTGAATTTTCTACAATAAATGCCAGAGGTTTGAATCTCATATTTCAAAAATTTAAACACTGGCACAATGCTACTGGCATACAGGAACTGACCAGCAGAAATCCTTATGCTCAACACACATAGAAAATTAAAAAAAAAAGTGTAATTGTTCCAGGATGTAGATCTTGATATCTAGGAATTTAGAAACTGAAATCATTCAAAAAGGAGTTGCAGATTGATCTATACAAAAATGGCAAGCATGCATGCTCAATATGACCAAACTACCCTTTGCCAGGCAGTGAGTTTAATCCCTCAGAACTGCTGTCGATATCATACCAGTTCACAATTTATCTTCTTCCAATTAATCCCTCAGAACTACATATTGATCTGTCATGTATCTCAATTGAAATTTGATCAATATATTTATGGAAAATAGATGGATTCAAATCTCTCTTGAAGCTGGGAGAAGGCTGCACTATTCAGTTTTGATTGGATATTCAATTAAGCATTTCGAGTTAGATTTGACAATTTTGATTGGATCATTACCAGAACAGTGACAATGCATGGTATAATTCCTTAATGCACATGTCAGTATTACATCCTTACAGGCATGTCGTAGTGTTCAAATAGCTAACTTAATTGTGCAATTCATATGTAGATTCCCGTTGACAACTACCAAATCGGGAGGGGTTTAAAAAAGTTCAGGGGCAGAAATGAAAATCATTCAATACTTCAGTTATATTCTATTGCTATGATGCTCCAAGACTTCTGATTGAGCAGCTAAAGCATGATTCATTTAATTTTAGGTCATAGGGGAGAGGTTGTGTGCGAGAGAAGAGAGAGGTCCGAAGCATGAGACGCGACACATCTGGAGGCGTGAGGTGGCTCAAGACGTGTGGTGCTACTTTTCTCCATCCTTTTCAATTTGAGAAAATACGAAGAAAGGAGGGAGACGAACGGGAAAATATGAAGAAAGGAGAGGGAGGCCAACGGGGTATAGACGGAGCCTGTTGATTTTTAATTTTCCGTCTCCGTTTCACCCTTTAATGAATCAGCGACAAATTATTTGCACGGATTTTAAAGCCTATCAACGGTAAAAAAAAATGCATAGCACCAAGAAACACTAAATATGGATTTTTTTTTTATTTAGAAATTATAACTTAAAAATCAAATAAACCAGTCAATGGAGTGAAAAGGTTCCAAAAATAGTCTCCATCGGATTCGGCATCCGGTGGAGACTATTTTTGAAACTTTTTTCTCATGTTGGCTGGTTTAGTTAATTTTTGGAATATGAATTCTAAATAAAAAAAAATCCTAAATATGCATAGCACCCTAGCCCAACTCTATATATATATATATATAACTCTCTGTCTCTCTATATATATACATATACACTGTAATGACATAACAAGTTTAACACGAAAATAATTATTTCGTTCACCATAATGATCAAATATCTGAATTATATTTATATTTTATGATAATTTTGTTTTGCAATGAGAAAACTAATTTTGTTGAATGACATGTTAATTGTTTTATTTTTTGCTGAAAAGTCCGTAAGCAATATATTAATAATCAGTGAATGAGTAGGTATTACATATGCTCATGATCAAGATTCTGATATTTGAGCCTGTCTACCCTTACATGTGTGTACTGGTAAGTAAATGACATGTAATTAATTTTGTTCAATATTTGAATTAGTGATCCTATTATATTATTGACAATCGGTTCTGTTTGTTTAATTAATATGCTATCTATATCCATTTATCATCTGATATATCTGTATCAGAAAAATAAAAATGAAATATGAAAATAATTTTACAACCGTTAATTTGTATTCGATCCGTCAGCACCCTGTGCACACATGAAAACGTGGCTACATATCTAGCAGACAGAATTTAGAGTAGGTTTGATACCCATCAGACATATTTTAGTTTGATAGACTCAACCATCAGACTAAAAACATATTTTAGTCTGATAGAATTTAGCGGGCCCACACTTCTGGAGTCGCTAACTGCGTGCCAGTCGGCAGTGGGAGTGGGCATCTTCTGCGCGCCACATCGTTTGGATGTTATTGCATTTTGTCCTGAATATCCGAATTTTATAAATCGTCTGAGATGTTAATTGAGAGTTCGTTAGAATTTTATTGAGTAACATATAGCATCAAGTTTCCCTTTTCATCAGATCTCTTTAACATTCGAGCTGACGGTTTACATTTTGTGCACTCCACTGAAATACTTCACTGGATGTGAAGTCTGTCCACTGAACCGTCTACATTTTCATGAACGGCTTCTGATTAAAAAAAGAATATGGTTATTCAGGGACTGGATACCACTGACGATGCCCCGGTGTTTGACCAGCTGGAGGAGTTTGGATAGTTTACCAAGATCGCGCCGTCCATTTGAACTCGTCGTGAAGCTGTATCGTATCGTCATACTCATCTATCCCGTCATTTCCACGCGAATTCATAAAACCTAAAGTTACACAAATTTTGAGTTTAGATTGGGACCGTCAGATCTTCCCCACACGAACATTAACGAGATCCTTGCATTCCATCTCTGTCCAGGTTGGACCACATTCTGATCGGACGGTCCTACTATAAACTTAAAATTTGAGTTACATCAAATATATAGAATCTTTCCACGTGACGTGTTGTCAGATGAAACCGCCATTTGTCTAAAATAAATCACACAAGGTACCTCACCCTTTGAGTTTGAATGCCGTACGTTTGTTAAATAATAACACGAATCTTGAAGGAATCCTGTGATTACAGGTTCGAACTCAAATGATGAGGTAATGCAGAGCATCCTGATGGTTATTCACATTCAATTCTTTGCTATTTATTTCCAGTCTCATCCACTTTCTCTTTCTAGTTTCTACCATCTTCTTACATTACTAAAATAGACAAAGGAAACACTGAACACTGAGCAAGAGAAAATGTCTGGAGTGAGGAAAATCGGTGTGGCGATGGATTTCTCCAAGACTAGCAAGAAGGCACTCGACTGGACCATAGACAATCTGCTAAAAAATGGAGATACGCTGGTCGTCATCCACGTCCTGCCTTCGAATAACGTCGACGAGAGCAAACACTCTTCCTGGATCAAAACAGGCTCCCGTTAGTTCCCTCTTTCTTTCCTCTTTCCTCTTAGACTGATTAATCTTCTATTTTTTTGTCCATTTTATTTGATTTTTGATCCATCTGTTGTTTTATGAAAGCTCTCATCCCGCTTAGCGAGTTCAGAGAGCCAGAGGTGATGAAGCATTACGATCTCGAGTCTGACATGGAGGTGCTTGACATGCTTGACACTGTCTCCCGTCAGAAAGAGGTAGATCAATAGATCGATCCCCTTTCCCTCCCAAATTATATCTTGTATGTTGATCTGCGTCTTTATTTTTAATTTTGTATTAAATCAAAATAAATAGGCGACTGTTGTTGCGAAGCTGTACTGGGGTGATGCGAGGGATAAGCTGTGTCAGGCTGTGGAGGATTTAAATCTCGATTTGATTGTCATGGGGAGCAGAGGTCTCGGTCCGCTCCAGAGGTAACTGTTATTTTTTTTTAATAATTGATTTAAATATTTTTTTATTAGCATTTAGGTGTTGGTGTTTGCTGTTAATGTTCTCTGTACAAGTTGATTAAATACATAATTAGAAAGTACCAGTTGATTTTGCATGATGGATTGTTCTGTGGAGTGTTATAGCGATAATTTATAGAGCATGAATTAGTTTTTTAGGGGGGGTAATAAAGGGATTTATTTATTTTGGGGTTAATCATTAACAACAGAATTGCTAATACAAAAGTTAGCTGGTAAATTGCGTCTTTTTGGAAGAAGAAAATGTTTCGGTTGACATAATACTTTGGGAGCATCACAGACCCAGTAAATTTAGTCATGCAGTTAACCCCAAATTCCATTTTTACTGTTAGCTCATAAACTTACAATTTTGAAAATCGCCCCCAAATTTCCATGATATCTACTAGTACTATTAATCTTTGAAAGAGAATACCTATATAACCATAACTTCTTTTAATTTGTCGTGACGAAATTTAGTGATTGAGCCTCACCTTTCTATGGGAAGATGTAGGTTCAATTTCCACAAGAAATATCTAACAGAAAAAATGGATGTTGGAAACAGTGGATAATTCTTCAATCTCCAATCTAAAATAGTAAATATTAAGGTGGAGTCTAAAAACATTCTCGACATCAATTTGCAAATAGAGAACAACTTTGACCCGGAAAAATTAATAATGTTGTTATCAGAAGGATGATAAATGAACAAGTTGTTTACCAAAAGGATTCAAACTCAAGATCACTGGCCTAATCTAATGCTTTCTATTTGCAGCATTACCACAATATTATTTCATCACCAGTGTATTCATTTTGATCATGTCTTTATGAATAAGTTGTGCAAATGGTACTTAAAGTATCACTAATTTATTGCTGTTTTTTAAAGTTGTAAAAGTACTATTTTGATCCTTAAAATTACCATTTTTATCCTCTTTTTTTAAAAAAACTAAAAATTTCCGTTTTTATCGTACTGTAGTTTTAAAAGAAAAATATCTCTGTGTCAATTTGTAATTGGAAATAATGTTGATGTTGTTGCAGAAGCAATATAGCCGACATGGATACTAATATGATTATTAAATGGATACTGGCATTGATACATTAGTCATTATATATTAGTTGCAAATTGTTTATATACATCTTTATCTTAAAAGTTATCATAAGATTCATAACACGGATCTTAATGTGAGTTGACATTTAACTTCAACCAATAATAGCAGGGACCAATTTGGTATTTATTTGAAAGTTCAATGAAATGAGAAATAAGGAATACTTGAAGGACCACTTTGTATTTACTCCATGTTTATCTATTACGTCAGTGTCATTCTGATATTGGTCCCCTTTGTATTATATACAGGATTTTTCTTGGAAGCGTGTCAAACTATGTGCTCACAAATGCTACATGCCCAGTGACGATTATTAAAGATGTGCCCTCTCACAAGTGATTTCTTGGAGATTTTTTCTGATGTCAATTGGAGAAAAATCTTGCAAAAATAAATAGGATATCTTAATTAATTTCCTTACCTATGTTGGAGCTTGTGTACTAAGACTATATGATATTGGTTTGTTTTAGATGTGAGAAGACTTGCAAGAAAAAGAGAAAGAAAAAAAAAACCTGATAGTTCTCTTTTGATGTATTTGTGATATTTGCTGTTCTCATTTTTTTTTTTTCATTCTTTGGCGGTTATTCCTCGTGCATAAAAAAGAAAGTTTAGCATGTATCCTGGTCTGATGAAAATGATCAGATAAATTATTAGACTGTAATTGGGCTTTTTAGAGGCCGAAATAAGCGAGGCCTATTTACAGATATCTTTTTAAGGCGAACCTTTCGGCTGGAATCGGCCCATGAAGACTTGAACGAGTTTTGCTTGAGGCGCACGTAACGGCGAACCAATTTGAACCGTCTGATAAAATAATCGCGGTCCCATCAAGATTTGTTTCTATAATTGCAGAGAAAAATTGATCTCACAAATTTAATGCAATCTACCGCCTCTTCCCTTCTCTTCCCCGCTCCTAAAAATATATCAAAGATCTGAGAATATATTTTTCACATAGGAGTGCTATTTCTATATATCCTTCTAAACCGAACGCATGCCTTTTTATTTTTATTTTTGCGTTCTCTTAAAAATAGCTAATTAATTTTACAAAGCAATCAAGTCATTCCTTGAAAGGAGCAATCTGGCAATCAGTAATCAATAGCAGGTGGTTCTTGCATTTACAATTAGGTATTTTATCATGGGGATTGGTTTATCAGAGAGGCAGCCTATTTGTCGAATTTGTTGTGACATGCCGGTTTCAGCAGTTGAGATACAGAAGCCCTTGATGGCGTCGAGAGATGTCAATCGTGCCCCAAATGGAGCGTGTACTTCTCTATTCATGGTGAATCTTCTTCATCCTTCTTAATTTCATTCTTCTTTCATCATGAACTGATCATGTTTGAGTGAAGGCGTGCGATCTGTTTATTCTAATTTGTTGCAACAATAATTTGTTTTTAAATGAATTTAACTCTCAAAGCATTTTAATTTCTTTTCCGTTCTAATTTTGTCTTGAAAATACAAACTTTATTTTTAATTAAAAGAATATTACTTTATTTGTAATCATACAGGATGACATATTTCTTGCTCCAGTTGAAAGAAGGAATGAATTCTTCAATGAACTCTGCAGAGATTACAGGGAACGCACTATGCAGCTTAATAACTTGAGAAAGTATTGTATTCTCTCCCCCCTCAAATATCAATTCAAATATTTTAATCTCGAGTTAGGCTATGGTATTACGGATTAATATTTTTGTTTTCAGAGTTCAAAAGGTCGATGGCAACTGTTCAGCATAATTTTCATATGAAAATGTACTTGCCGACTAAATTTTACATTTTTTAGAATATATTTGCATTTTTTTAGATATGTAAATTGTTCAAAAGCTGAGGTGATGTTCTACTTATTTTTAAAAAATAGTTAAAAAATTCTACAAAATATAAAATTAGATCCACAAATATATTTTCATATGAAGATCTTGTTGAGTAGTTCAGATTTGTTGTCTGGACTTTAAAAATAGAAATATTGATCCATAATACAGATCAATATGTGCTATAAATAGTACAACCTCACCCTTTTAATCTCTCTCTGTTTTTTTTTTTTTTTTTTCTCTTTTTCTTCACTTTAACAGGAAGATACAAATCCAAAAGAAAAAAGGATGTGATCAGAAGTTAGAGGATCTAGGTAGATATCTTCATCCTACCACAACAGTTCGTAAAACGACGCAAACATTAATGCACATGTGAGCAATTACTCTTTTTAAAACAAAATGATGGCACTCTTTTGTTCAATCTTTCACCACACCAGTTGTCATCACCTTATTCTAACTTGGTTGAATTTTGCAATTCTTAAAGGTCTTTTCTTAACAAGGGGCATAGAAGGAGGAGGGTTAAGTTGCCACTTTCTAGAAACTGTAGACAAATAATGGAGGATAGTCAGGACAATCTATGCCAGGCAGTGCAACAGATGCAACTCAATTCACAGGTTTTGGTTAATTTATTTTCCTTTCAACTTAAGTTTACTTAGAATGAGGCCACGGTACTATACATAGTGCATATTGGTCCGTACTATATATGGATCTGTATTTCGTTGTCAAAGTCCAAACAATTGAATTAAACCGCTTAATGAAAATATATTTAGAGGCCAAATTTTACATTTTATAGAATTTATTTAGATAGGTAGAAAATCACACGATCTAAAGATAGTAAAAAAATTCTACAAATTGTAAAGTTTGGTCTTCAAATATATTTTCATGTGGAGATTATGTTGAGCGGTTTGGATCATTTGTTTGAACTTTAAAACAGGAGATATGAGTTCTTAGTACGGACCGGTCTGCGCGCGCTATGCATAACACCATAGCCTCATTTTTTTTTTTCAAAATAAGTGAGGAATATTCCCAACGATTTCTATTCAACATGAAAATCATTACATTGTTTTGATACTAGGTACCACCCATCTGGTACCACTAACATAGAATAGAACTTACTAAACCAAGGTATGAAGAACATACCTCATGAAACTACCTACGCAAAACTTAACATTCTAACCAAGAAAAGAATTAAAGCATCATAACAACCTGAGAGCAATATGAATTCCGTCAACATTAAATAAAAAAGCAACCCGAGAGCAAATTTATACAAAACCAACTGCTGCAAACATGTTTGCAAAAAAACCCTAACAAACTTTAAAATCCCAAGTTGTAGCTAAAAAGTAAAGTCTTCTCTTAATAGCCTCATTTTTGACTTTCTGATAACTCTTTTATCCCTTTTCTGCTCCTCTGTATCTGAATATTGGAGTTGTTATTGTTTTAAACATAACAGATTCATACAAAGAAGTGATTTAACTTGTATAGTTCAACAGCTAGGTATAAATAAATTTTTGTCTTATTTTTTCTTTTTGAAGTTCTGTGCTTATTTTAGGCTTATTATTTACTTGTTTCCAAGATTATTATGTTCTTGATTCTATTAAATTGTGATATTTAAAAAAAAAAATTATTTCAGAGTTCTGTTAGGAAAAGTGAATGCATGCAATCCGGTGACAAATTTCTTGGCAAAGTGGATAACCCCTCAGAAATTGAAATTGCTGAAGATCTTTCAAAGCTCTGCATGAAGGATTGAGAAAACACAGATTTATATAATTTAAGTTTTCAGTTAGCTTATACAGAAATCCATAGAAAGATTATATATAGCTCTTCTCTATATCGAGAAGGTGATTTATAGTTGAAATTTTGTAAGGGCAAAATGCACCAATAATTCTGCCCTTATTTTTCCAATTGTGGGTAATTCATGGGTTGATTTGCTGATATTGTGGTAATTAACAATAGCGGATCTGCAGATTAATTGGATCAAAATTTGCAACTTGAGGATATAAAGCTCAATTTTGTTTCAAATGATAAAAAATCGTTGTCATCTGATGACGTTTGCACTCCATTTTGGTTAGAATTTTACTGTGCAGAACATCAATAATGTTCCCATTAATCTTAAGAGTTAAGAGGGAGAAAATTTGGAATTTGCACTGCACTTTCCGTCTAAGATCTTGTCAATATTTTCTTATTGAACTTTTTGTGTTACAGGCTCATTGACAAAAATATATAGTATTATTTTGCGCTTCAACCGGATTGTTAAATACTTCATACACAACTTTAATTTATTTACAACCCAAGCGAGAGGCGTTTTTTGCTCTTTGTAATCGGTTCTTTGTATCAGAACTCTAAAAACTTTTACGCACACCTATATTGTTAGCCTCATAAATCATTGAAAAAACAACGAACATAAGTATCACATTCACATGATGAGATATAATATACAAAAATGGTTAAAAATATATTTATAATAGTTTTATGTATGTCTATATATTTTGTTAATTAATTTAACTCATGCTACTTAAATGCCCACACACTGTAGTGAGAGCAATATAATTTATAATTAGATAACATAATATTTTGATTCAGCATCTTTTTTTTTTTTTATAATAACGGAGATATCCACCGTATTCCATTAAAGAAACAAACTAGACCCATTGAATTCTTCCTACATTGTCCTGATTCCAAAGAAACCGAGCCCCCTAACGCCAGGCGACTTTCGATCCATCAGCCTTTTATACGGAGTTCAGAAAATCCTTTTACAGGATATTAGCAAACCGCCTACAGCCATACATGCTGGCCATAATCTCTGACACACGTACGGGATTTCAGAAAAACAAGCTAATTATGGAGTGTTACATATACGCATGCACAGCAGGTATTAAATTATGCCAGAAAAGAGAAGCTTCCTCTTGGCCTCAATCTCAATATCAAGAAGGATTTTGATATCGTTAGTTGGCACTTCACAACTAGGGTAATGGAAAACCTGGGATTTTTGGAATCATGGATTGTGTGGATTTATAATACGGTATTTCAAGGAACATCACAGGTACTGATCAATGGACCACTGGAAAAAATGATAGCACTGCACCGAGGAGTCCATCAAGAAGATCCACTGTCACCATCCCTGTTCATTATAGTCATGGACTTCCTCGCGTGCTACTTGCAGAAACTAGAGCAATCCGACTGCTGGTACAAACAATGCAGCCGTGCCTACTCTATGCTGACAATGCATTGCTATCTTTCAAGCCAGATAACAATCAGGCACATACAATAAAGATAGCCCTTCTGGTTTTCCAAAAGGTGTCCGGACTGGAAATTAATTTGCAGAAATTAGAGGTCTTAATGAGCAATGCACAACAAGGGAAACAATGGAAACCCACAATGTGGAGAAATCTTCTATAATATACACAGGAGTTTGAAAGTGTGTTGGATGGCTTGACCCCCAACTCATGATTTTTTAAAAAAAAAAGGGCAGACAATGGAACTAGTGGAAATTTTTGGCTGTAAGCTCGCCAACTTTCTATTTTCATATTTAGGACTCCCCCTGTCAGACAAAAGACTATCGAAATCATCATACTTGCCATTACTGATCAAGCTCAATGCGAGGTTAGCGGGATGGACATCACAGTTCTTGTCTATGGCTGGTATATAATTTTATTTTTAAAATTCATCTTCTACAAAAATAGATAAGATAAAAAAATTCATTACCCTTACTTGTGCCCAATAGGCTGACAAAAAAAAAATCTTACCCTTACCCATGTTTTCAGATACAATACAGATCGGATAAACGAGTAGAAGAGTGTCATTGACACCCCTAATCATAATTTCCCTTTGGGAGATGATCTCGAACTAATATATCAAACTCAATTTAGATGATAATACCATAATATGCCATATGCCAATATCTGCGCAATGATATTGAAATAATAATATTCACGTTGCGTTAAAACAGTACAACAGAAATCTAAATCTTTTAACGGGCCTAAAATTTTCATTACGTCTTTAAATGGGCCTTAAACTCTGTCGTAGAGATCTCACACTTTAACGGGATAAATGAGAAGCCCTCGTTGAATCCGCACCAGATCTCACACTTCATATCACCTATGGTACCTCATTTTCTGACATTGAATCCGATCCGTTCCATATATACTTGCACGAAACTTGAAGGATCCAGTGCATTACAATTTTGGGCCGTCTTTACCCAGATTTTGATCGGACAGTCAATATTGAACTCAAACGGTTCATTACCTCAGAGAACTGGACTCGATGGTTCGAGATCTTGCCGCCAATGTCCCATAAATAAGAGATTGCAAAAATTTGAGGCGGGAAAAGGAAAAAGAAAAAATTTGGGGATCTCGCTTTTGAGCTTTAACATCTCTCCAGTCTCCGTTTCCGACTTGCTTTGGATTCCACTCGACGATCCATCTTCCTTCTCCTTTTAATCAGTTATAAACAAGCTAGAAGGAAGAATCAGCGTAACTCAACGGTGAGTCCCTTCTGATTCTGATTCAATTGTTGTTTGGAAATCACTCAATATGATCATGGGATGACGATGGATTCTCCAAACCATGATAGCAACAATAAATTGCTTCTACGGTAGAAGGTCGTAATTTTAAGTAAGGTACCCCGCTAGTGACCCTCTCCTGGGTAGCTGTTTTTTCCTTCAAAAGGAGGTGCTAAATTGAAGTTCAGTCCAATCACATATTTTGTGTCCTTTGAATTGCAATTGGTTGATCTGAAAAATAATTAAAGGCTTCTTGCTTGACTGGAGCATTTTATCAAACAGGTTACGGACGTTGATAATTTTAACTTAGGGAATGTATGCACGAAGGGCGGCTCAGCTTTTGCAAGAGCTATCCACCTGCGAAGAGGGACAGCTTCCTCCATACAATGTATGACTTTCTTTTTTAATTTTTTGTTATAATAATTAATTTGTTGCATCCTTTCAGCATCAATTGCTGGAATGAAATGAAGCCCAAACATTTTATTTGATATTTCTTATGGGACATATTTGATCTTGACTAAATTACTACGAATCTCACTTTTATTGAATGAACTCATACTATAGAGTGACAAGTTTGATCAAGTAATAAGAGAATGCGAAGAGCACAGTAAACAGTTCCAATCCTTGATCCGGTAAGTCAGGTTTGTATTTTCTTTCAAAATTTACCACATGATTACCTGTGGATTGTTCCCATTCAGTCAATATTATCTTGTTTGCAAATCATAGGGAGAAGAATGAAAAAAAATTGGATATGGAAGCGAAAAATGAAGATCACTACGGTTCTTTCATTCATCATCTCTCTTTAATCCGTAATAAAAGATGCCTTATGGCCTATGTGTAAGCTTCTAATCCTGCTCGATACAGCATATTTCTTAGTCAAAACAAAATAAACATTTTTTTATTAAAGACTAGGTCTGAGCTTTTTCGTGCATTTAATGAAGGTATAAAAGAGCAGAAGTAATTCAAAGTTACAGGTGGAAGGTGGGGCGAGTGCTTCCCAAAGAAATTCATGATAAATTAAATTTCTCTGAGCAAGAATATTTCAAGAATCACTGTGCTGTCATAGACTCCTACACGAAGGACCTCGATTTAGATCTAACTGTGGTAAATGTTTTCTCATTTTGGTTCCTTTTGAGCATATAGATATGGTCACTAAAGTATAAACTAGGGGGAGTTTCATGTATACCCCTCAATAACCTCAAAATTATGTACCCCCTCTTTAAATTCATAATATCATTTTTTCTCTTCTAAATTTCAAAAACTCACAAATTACCCAATTTATTGACTTTTCCATTAGAACTCATTTTAAATTCATGAAGTCATTTTACCCTTTATTAAAACTCATTTTTATAGTTCGAGTAAATTTTACCCAAATGGTACTGACATTTCTAGAATTTTTTTTTTTTGATGGTTAGTGGAAATTCCACTAAGAAATATATTGATAAAAAAGTATTTACAAAGCCATTACGTTAATCCAGTGGTTTCTGTATGGTGCCTAGAAAGATTTAATTATTTTACAATTTAAATATTACATAGCTCCGCTAAAAGAATTAAAAATTCCCGAATGGCATCCCGGCCATTCCTCTCATATTCTAATCTACGCAAAAAGCATCCAGTTGTGTACATCAATTGTCGCTGCATTTATTGTAACATGCTCCGGTTTCCTTTGTTGGGAAAATGTTCTCCGATTTCTTTCCTTCCAGATTGCCCATGATCCCGCTGCCCATGCTGTGTCCCATCGTATCTTGCACTGGCCAGATAGCTGACTGCGTCCATTCCACCAGATGTCGACCGGATTGTTACTCGGCAGTTGAGGCAGGTTCAGTTGTGCCCCCAATCCTCTCCATACCCTAGCAGAGTATGTACAGTTGGTAAGCATGTGATCTCTTGTTTCCAACTGGGCATCCCTACATAGTACACACCCTGGCGTGACCGCACATCCCCTACTTGTGAGGACCTGCTGTGTGTGAATTTTATCCTCTATCATTAGCCACAGGAAAACCTTGACCTTCATCGGTACCCGTAATTTCCATAACACTTTGTAATATAGCGATCATAGTGATAGTGTCCGTAGTTACCGAGCACGCAAAGAATGGCACCAGTTTCGAAAGTTCCTTGAGGAAAAAAGAGCACTGGTACTGTGTGTCGCGCAACTGCGATGCCTCAGTAAGGTTGTAGAGCTGAGCCATTGTGTTTGCCCAGAGGCCTTGGCGGTCTTTTTGCAAGCGCCATAGCCACTTAATCAGTAGGGCTTGGTTTTGGCCATCGAGTGAGATAACTCCCATTCCTCCATTTATCTTCGGAGCACAAACTGTTTCCCAGTTGACCAGGCAGTTTATACCCTTGCATGGGTCATTTCCTTTCCACAGGAATTTCCTTCGCAACCTGTCTATCTGGTTGATGACTCCTTTCGGCAGTCTTGTCGCTTGCATGAAATGGATAGGGATTGCTGAAAGAACCGCCTTCACCAGAGTAACTCGGCCTCCATAAAGATAGGAAGTTAGATTTCCATCCCTCCATTCTCCGCTGCACTGATTGTATCATCGGCTGGAAATCCCTTATGCGCAATTTTCTTGTTGACAGAGGTAATCCCAGATACTTGATTGGTAATTTCTCCTGCGGAGAAGACAAAATGATTTGTATTATCTGTGTCAGGTTCTGTGGTACCGCTATAGGGACAAAAACACTTTTGTCTCTGTTGATCTTGAGACCCGTTAGTTCCTCATAGACCTGGAGGACATGAACAATTATCTTGAGGGTGTTTGGATTGGCTTCTGAGATAATGACCGTGTCATCTGCGAACTGAATAGTTTTTGGAGTTAGGTGTACTCTCGGGGGCATGATTTCTTTTGCATTTTGTAAGAATCTGTTTAGGGAATCTGCAACTATGATGAAGAGCATAGGAGATAGTGGGTCGCCCTGCCTGAGACCCCTTCTGTGTGTAAAGAACTTGGAGAGGGAACCATTGATCCGGACTGCTGATGAGCCCGATCGCAGAATGGCCAACATTGAACCGATCCATTTCGGTGGAAAGCCTCTCTCGATCAATAGGTTTGTGAGGAAAGTCAACTGTATCTAATGCCTTCTCAAAGTCGACCTTGTATAGAACAGCTGGTAGCTTTCTTGTGTTGCAAAAGGCCAAGAATTCTCTTGCCACCAAAAAGGATTCCATCATGGACCATCCTTTGACAAAAGCGGTTTGATTTGTGGCCACCAGGTTTGGGAGGTGTTGTTGTAATCTGTTGGCTAGCACCTTGGTTATGATCTTAACCACCGTGTTTATAACACTAACAGGTCTGTAGTCTGAGATTGTGACGGGCACGTCTTTTTTTGGTACCAGACAAATGGCTGCTCTGTTAATGGGTGCTAGGTTTCTACCTGAGTTATGGAAGTCAAGGACAGGACCGCTCGCTTTGTCCGCTGGCATCTCATTAATTGCCGCTAGTACCTCCGTTTCTGTTAGCTGGTTGTCCATGGACACCAGGTCAAGAGCTATGCTGGGCCCCACTCTACCTGTCAAATTAAATGGTCTTTTGAGAATGTTTCCCTGACCCAACAGATTTGAAAAATGAGTCAAGATATGATGGTGGAGTTGTGCCTGTGGTACTGTCACTCTGTTGGCATCTGAAAGATTTGCTACCGTGTATGTGTTTTTCCTCCCGTTAGCCACCGCATGGAAATATTTAGTGTTCTTGTCCCCCGACTTAAGCCAGGTGCATCCTGATCTTTGCTTCCAGCGCAGCTCTTGATCGCGTGCCAGCGCAAAGATATGCTCGCGTAGTCTGATCCTGAGTCGGAATTCAATAGAGTTGAGCTGTCTCATCTCTTCCACTCTATCGAGCTGGCCTAGGACCCATTTAGATCTTCGTAGGTGAGTGTCCTTTGTACTAAATTTTCTTCTTGCCCATCTGGTTAATTCTCTCTGTACTGAAGAAATTTTAAATTGGAAAATTCGGACTGGGTTTGATGAGTTTGTGTTTGCCAACCATGCTGTAGCGACTACCTCCCGGATATCCGTGTAGTTAAGCCAGTAATTTTCGAATTAAAATTTTTTCCTTTGCGGATTGTTGTGCGGTTTGATGTTTAGGACAAGTGGAATGTGATCCGAGGCACTGGCCGTCTGATCCCTGAGGGAGTGTGAGATCCCCATTGAATTCCAATGAGAAGATAGGAAGGCTCTATCTAATTTAGAAAAAGTCGGTTCCGGTCTTCTGTTAGACTATGTGAAAGCTCTACCTTGAAGTGGTATCTCAATTAAGTTTAAATCTGAAATAACATTATTAAATTCTGATAATAAGCCAAGGTTGTGAATTTGGCTTGTAGTGTCATCCAAGTTTCTGTACAAATTAAAATCTCCATTGATTAACCATGGTAGATCATTTATTTCACGGATCATTCTTAATTCTTTCAAAAAATCAATTTTAGATCTATCCTGTTGTGGCCCATATACTGCTGTATACATAAAAATGAAATTATTTCTTTTGAGTGCCACTGTAGCCGAATAAGTAAAAATATATGAGTCTATAAGATTGAATCTAGTGCTCCACGCGAGCAAGATTCCACCACGAGATCCTATCGCATTTAAAACTACAAAAATTTTGAACTTCGCGGGGCATACTTGCCGCACACGGAAGATCGAGCAATCGCTCCACTTTGTTTCTTGATAACTAATTAAGTCGGGTTTTGCATCAATTGCTAAGTCTTTGATGACATCACATTTTTGCGCATCCCCCAACCCTCGCACATTCCAATTTAATACACACAAGTTAAAATTAAAGATAGTAGATTGATCATTCATAGAAACGATTACACAAAAGTTGCTAGATAAGCAATTTAAATATAACAGTAATATAAAGGGTAGCAACCAGCAAATGCTGTAATAATTAAGACACAAAAGACACAAAAACAGCATGCTGGAAAGAACAGGAGGCCCTAACGGCTAACCTCCTCCGACTCATACTCATCGTCGGTTAGCTTGTCGTCCTCGCTGTTGAATTCGAGCTCTCCTAGAATTGATTCACCATAGTCTTCTTCCTCTATTCTCTCTTGAGCATTGGTCGGCACGTTGCTCAGGCCCTCCCCGTACGGCACGAGATCACCTAGTTCCTCAATTCCACAGAATTTATCAATTGCATCGGCTTTACCTTCGTCCAATGGAGTTGCTTGGACGGTCTCAGTTTGAAGGGCCTTCAAGAGGTCCGCTTCAGTGATTAATGGCTTTGCCTTCCCTTTTCCTTTACCCGTGATTCTCTTCTTCCTTGTTTTCTTTGGAGAATAATTTTTGGTGACGCCCCTTACTGAGATTCTAGCACTGCGGCGAAGTGACTGAGCATCATCTGCAATGTCAGATGGTTCTTCCATGTACTGCTCTATCGGAAAGGCCTCATTTATAACGGGTTCAGTTCCCAAAACGGGTTCAGTTTCCATAGCGGGTTCGGATCCTAACGCGGGTTGAGTTCCCATAACGGGTGCCATTTCTGTTTGCTTGCCGCCCCAAGCCTCGTCCATCTCCCTAACATTCATTTCGGATCTAGTGGGTGTAACGTACCCTGGAAAATCTGGTGATTCATGACCCCTTGGTGATGACTGGTTCTGAAGCGCACTGAGATCTGCTTGATATTGCGCTTCCATGGCATCGTAGAGTTCGTAGTCTATTGCTTCTTGATCAAGCAAATAGTTGTCAATATCTATAGTCAAGTCTAGGGGTTTTATTGGCTGCAGTTCAGTTTGGATTTCAATTGGCTTGATCTCGATCAGTTCCTCCTCTGGCTCGATTTCGATCAGTTCCTCTTCCGGTTCAGTTTCAATCGGCTCCCTTTCTTCTTGAGGTAATGGGTCATTTTGTATTGGCACGGGGGGATTAGATTGAGAGTTTTGAGAAGGAAGCTCACTGGGAAATAAGACTAAATGATTTTCTATTTGGGCTGTTGGAATAATAGCTGTGGTGTTTTTATCTGGTGGGTGAGTGTTTAGGCCTTGTGATGTGTGCATTTTAGGAGGGGAACGGGATAGGCCGATGGCCCTATCAGTAAATGGAGTTGGGCTGTGTTGGGTTTGATTTTTTGGGCTTTCTGATAAGGCTCTTGCCATATTTTTTAGACCTTGGATGTGAGTTGGAATAAAATTGCTATGCACTGGATTTATGTTTGGTTTGGGGTCCGAATTTTGAACTGTTGTCCCTCCAACTTGTGTCATTTCATACTTATTTTCAAACAGTGGGTCAGAGTCGTACTGTATAGGTACCGGTGTACTGTTTAGGTGGGTTCCCATGTTGTCTCTCTTACTAACCGAACTGGAGATCAGCAGTGGACTGTTTTGCCTAATTCCTTTCAATTTTTCTTGTTTTTTCGGACCTGCCGGTGTTGCCACCGCTATGGCTGGTGGTGGTTCTGGTTTGTTGTAGGCTTCAAACATAGGTGAAAATTTGAGAGTCTTCTCAATTTTTTCCTTTTCTTTTCCCGGGCCCAGACTTTTCCAAACCGTGATTAGGGTATCAAATTCGATTGTTAAGAGAGGCATCCCTTGATCATCCCCTCTATAAACAGTTACTGCTTTCGTGTTTTCTTCATGCACTTGCCGGAAAAATTCGTCGTTCGGGGTAGTGTCGATAGGCGGGCTGAATGGGACCGGTTCCTCAAGCCAACTGTGAACTTTGACCTCCACGTCCCGACCAATGCCTTTGAGCCAAACCAGGAGGGTGTGCGGAATTTGACTTAGATCGGGCACTGCTACAACCGCATACATGCTATCCAACGAGGTAGCTCGTGTCATTGAAGCGTGCTCGAGAACTATGCCAAAAGAGCTAGCAGCAGCTATCAAGTGGTCAATAGTCCATGCTTGCGGTGACATCCTTCGCAACTCAATCCATACTTTAAACTTTAGCCGCATTGGATAGCCGTTTATCGCCGGGCTCCATGGATACGAGACAAACCCAAGATCTTGGAGAGGTTTGTCATAACTCAGTAAGAAGCGATGTCGGTCAGATCCTGCAGGGAGCAATAAAAGATATTGCGTTCCCGACATGTGAGTAAGAGGGAAGGGGAAGTCCGACTTACATACGTTCATGAGTACCAACTGCACTATTTCAGTTGAGTGGTTGAACTTCAGCCGTGCATCAATCACGATGGCTCTGTTGAACTCAAGCGCGTCCGCCTTCATGAGGTTTGTCTCCGGAATGAAGACGATTCTTTGCTGAGGCCGGTTTATATTCTGTACTATATTGCTCCTCCATCTTTCAATCAAGTAATCAATAAAAATCTGAACAAGTGCTAGCATGGATTGAGCAAATATTTTATGAAATATATTCCACCAATGTGGTTTACTCCAAACAACACTGATATTCTTGCCCAAAGATTTCTGTTAAAAGCTGCTAAGATGGAAACAAAATACCTTACTAATCTAGTTTGGGCCTTCTATCGCGATAACATAAACTGACTTCAAAATAATCTCATTTCATTTCGGATCGTTTACACATCAAATTAAAGGTAGAAAGTAGATTGAAGAAAAATATAACTTTGGTTTCTGTTATTTTTACTTTCTAATTATAAAATATTGGTAGGATGTAATACCGCCAAAGGACCCATATATCAGAGTGCGAGTACTCAGTGAGATCGGAGAAGTAAGTCTTGGGGACCATTCAGTATCTCTCTCCAAGGACTCCCTGCATTCTCTTAGGAGAACAGATGCAGAACCTTTCATTTCTCAGGTAATTTTGCACACTATCGTTTCAGTGCTGAATTTTTGGGTAAGCTTTTAACAGAGCAGTTTTGGCTTCATGCGAAACAACCAAAGAGTCCGTATCCTCTAAGATATCTCAAATTTTCAGTTTATCTAAAGCAAAAACTGCTCTATTAAAATCTTTACCTGAATTTTTAGTGTGTTATTTTTTTTTTATTTGTTCAAATAAATAATTGACTGTGCTGGAAATAGGGTCTGATGGAGGAGTTCATGGAGTAACTGTCTGGATTCATGCCAAAAGGTGGTAAGCTCTTGGAACAATTTCTTTGTTAAATGCATATGTAGCAATGAAGTCTGAAAAAAAAAAACTATATATTGTTAACACTGCAACAATTAGTCATTATTAGTAAAATTACTGGTAGGGGTGTTCATTGGGTCCGGTTTATTTGGCTTTTTACCGAACTGAGAAAGTTTGGATTAAATGGTTCATTTTTCAGTTTAAATGGATTGGTTTGGTTGGATTTTCAAATTACTTTGGTTTAGATTTTACAAAACCAAAAAGACCGAACCGACCAAATTTATATGGTTCAAATCCATGCTTTATATATAATGTATGTAATATCAACAACTTCTATTTTGGTTTGAATATTTAAAACATTTACATATTTTGTATGGAATTAAACAATGTATTGTGATGTCAACAACTTATATATGTAACTCTTATTTATTTCTATGATAATTAAATGTATTTGTGTATGTATTGAGTTCTGATCTTTTAAAATTTAATCTCCCTTATTTCTGTTCCAACCAAACAAACCGAAATTTACAGTGGTTATTTTGGTTCGGTTATTATTCGGTTGGTTTGGTTATATTTTTAAAAACCGAATATAATTTGATTTGACTATTTTAATTCGGTTTTAACCGAACCGACCCAATGAACACCCCTAATTACAGGTTCTATCACTGACATATTTTCTGGTTTATTTTCCAAACTTGTATGCAGAAATTAGTGTAAACTATAAGGAGCTCGCTGCAAATATTGAGTCTCTACCAAGTTTTCAAAATAAAAAAGAAATTGCTGAAGTAACTTTATTGTCTTTATCTCCACATCCAACTAGAGCACTGAGCTTGTAAGTTATAACTTTAGCTGGCTGACAACATTTTAGTTTAATTCTTTTATTCAAATTTGTTGGGATCTTGTGTGACATTACTTCTTTTTATGGAAAAAATATTCTTGTTTTATAGATATATTTATTTATTTTGGTCAAGTTACCTATTGCATTGAAGTAAGTTTGTGTTGCAGCAAATGGAATGGATACTTCGGGCTTGGGCTTTCTGATCCATTGGTCTTGAATTCAGATCCAGTGAAGTACTTGATCTTATAGAATGAGATCCAGACCGTTTATTTTAATCTGATATGAATCTCGAAGACCCTAAATCCTAAACCCGAATTAAAATTGCTCAGCTGGAACTCACTCAGGTAGTTGTGTTAACTGTTAACTGAGGGGATAGTGGGATATTCATTGGTCTTGGGGTCTCTAAAAAGAGACTATACTTTAATGAAACTCCTCTTGTGTCTTGTGTTATTCATCTCTTTTTAATAAATACATTTTTTTGTTCAAAAAACAACCTACAGACTAGCAGAGGAACTGATATGCAAGGAGTTAAGAGTGCAAACATGTAAAACCGGATAATGTGCATTATTTTTTTTAGTAGATGAAACACCAGTAAAATTGCATGAACTAAGAAAAAGAGTTACAGAGTTGGATTTACAGGATGAATGGCAAAGATAGAACTCATGGAAGTACATACTTATAATTAAATATCATATTTGTCTATAAATATGAGCAAAGTTGGGGTGGGATGTGCTCACCAAAAAATATTGAGCATGGCTTGGATGTGTATGGGACTATAAAAAGGAAAAAAGTTAATATCCTTAAAGTTTTTGTACTCGCGCTATCTCTGTGGGAGCTTTTTTTAGAGCACCCTCAATTTAGATTCGGTACTTCACGCTTAATTGCTATGATGAACTCCCTGGTTTCTACATTCTTCCCTTATGAATAGTATGTTGCCATCAGTTCGGATTAAACAACATTAGCACCAAAATCCGATATTGTGTTACCTACTGGTGTCACGAATTCATATCACCAAAGAATACCTCAAATGTTGAGTTTGAATCTGATACATTCGTTAATTCAAGGGCAGAACACGACATTTCAGTATAAGGGGGCTAACTGACTAAATATTATATATTTTAAAAAAATCAATAAAAAACAAAATCTATGGAACACAAGATAATATGATTCTTCACTATTTAATTTTATAGAAGCTATAATAAATAAATAACACCAATAAATGACATGTTTATCAAAATAAAAAATAACATAATTATATTCATTATTTTTTATCTTTAAATTTAGATCTATGATTTGCTAAAAGATTAAATTCTATAATAATCTCATTTGAACTAATCTTATTAGTTTCTTCTCGGATGTAAACAAGCATGTAAGCATTCTTTTAGACATAAATTTATTTGGGTACAATTATACAAAAACATATCTTCTAGGGAAAATTGTGAAAATGCCACTCCAAAACTTTCAAATTATGAAAATGCCACTCCAAAACCTTCAAATTCTTTTAGATATCTATTATTCCATAAATTTATTTGTGTACAAATTATCCAACACTTATAATTTTTCATTTTCTGTAAAAGAAGGAAAAAGGAGTGACAAATTAAGTAATTAAAGAATAAATAAATTTGATATATTATATGTAAGAAATAGTAATGAAGTACGTGCTTTATTCTTTATTATTTAGACAAAAGTTCGAGAATGGCTATTTTGGCTATGATGAAAGATTTATTAATGAAGTTATAGTAAATAAGTAGAGATATATGCGTCGAAATATATGAAAAAACTGTCAATAGGAGGGCTAATTTTATTTTGGTTTTATTTTGAATTTCTATCTTTAGAAAAAATGTTTATTGTTTTTTAATCGCTTTTTTTTTATTGCTTTACTAGTTAGGTAATGCGGCTATGCCTTCTAAAATTTTAATATCTTTTATTTTTTCAGTAGCTGTGATGGTCCACCGCTATTTTTTTTAAAATTCATATCACCTGAGGTAACAAAACATATATGTTTAGATCTGGATCGTCGGAATCTACACAACTATGAAAATGGTTCCGTGTGCTCTACTTCATCGAATCGGTCTAGATTCTGATCGGACGACCGTGATCCAAACAAAAGTATTTTGTTACCTCAGAGGATATGAATTCATTATTTTCCTATTATACTTTTTACATTTCTATATTTCAACAAGTTTCCAAGTCAGAGATAATTTTATTTACTATTTTTACGTGGTGTGGTCAAGTCTGATAAGTAGGAAATCCAAAAGACATGTTACCTTATATATAAGCCCTTTAAATTTATTATATTATCATAGGGAGCTAATACATATAAAATAAAAAAATAGTAAAATTTCTATGTATATAATAACAAATTATGAAAATCATGGAGTTTATTCAGCCACCCTTGCATTCAACTACCTTCCGCCAATCGTTATATATTAGTACAAATCTTAAAGGACCCTGTACATTACAAACTTGGCTGGGATGGATTGGTGGATCAATATCCTCCCAGGTACCTTAGAGGATGGGCCTCACTTTACGGTTTAAGATTAAATCTCAATCGGTTTGAGATTCAGGGGGCAGTTTTATTGGGCTTCGTGCCAAGATAAAAGAACGGTCCGGATTCACTAATCGTAAAAGATTCCCTTTTCAGGTAATGCACTGGATATGAATTCTGAATTGGTAGGAGGAAACTACTACGGATTCAAACTCAAACAGTGAGTAAAGCTGAAAATTCGGAATCTTAATATCACCTGTCACCTACTTATCTTGATATATATTATCTAGAGGAGGATTCAAATGCCTCCATTTTTTATGCCTCCATCATGTCTCCTTTTTAAAAACATTAATAACTCAAAATTTAAAACTTAAATATCAAAATAAAACCATTGGATATTATCTACATTATTTTATATATGCACATGTAAAAAATTATGACATTTTAATTTTGTCTTGGTTGTCGTCAAGAGCTTGTAAAAGACGTACTGATGTGGATAATTTATAGACATTGATTTTCCAACTTATTGATTCACATAAAAATAAAATTAAAATGTGATAATTTTTTATGAACATATAGAGAAAATAACATAAATCACATCTAACGGTTTTATTTTGACTTTTAAGTTTGAAATTTTGAGTTATTAAAGTTTTTAAAAATGGAGGCATAATGAAGACACAAAAAATTGAGGCATTTGAACTCTCCTATATTATCTATTAGGAAACTATAGGAAACGAAGATAGTGTAGTTAAGACATGAACGTTTGGTAGACAAGGCAGCCGTTGTGCCCCAAATTAGAGACAAATCAGACCTTTTATTATTATATATGATGTTTGGTAAATTGGAGGACCACCCTTGGAAGCATTGTACAGTTTTAGGACGAACAACAGCACCAGCAGAACCACAATTAATTAAACTCAACATGAGATTTGCATAGTGAACTTGCATGCAGATATGCAATCAGAATTCAGAAGGCGGAAGCAACAGCAGTCTAAACTCTAAAGTGTGTGATCAGAGAGCGACTGGGCCATTTTGTGGGACGTCACCACTACCCACAGCTTCTGGTACGGGTACCAGCTAACTTTAGGTTGGTACCAACAATAACCACAGTCAATTATTGTCTCTTTGTTTCCCAACTTTATAATTTAAAATTAAATAAAATACACTTCCTTTATTTTTTTCGTTTAGAATTATTTGTTGGTACAGAGTAGGCAGAACCCTAAACCTTTCAAGTGAAGAATGCTGAATTTTCCTTTCGAGTATTACCAGAATGGAAAGAAAAATAAAAAAATTGATAGGCTGATAGCTCAACCAACAACTTTTTGTATTTTGATTCATAATATCATATTTATTCTTCAAAAACTTGTGACGTCCAAAGAGTAATATTTTGTGTGTCACAAATAAAAAGATAATAAATTATTTGCTGTCACAACTTACTAATTAGGATACTGTAGACTGCATTTTCTTGATTATCTACCTATTTTTTTTTCATTTTATCTTAAAAAGTAAAATTGGTATATAAATTTACGATGAACTTCAATAAAAAAAAAGACTATATAAATTGAGATATTTGTGAGTTTTAAAATTTTAAAATTATATAAATATTTCAAGATGAGCAAAGCTAGAGTGTGATGTATTCACCAAAAGAATTTGATAAACACAACTTCAAAAATTTATCGGATTGACTTCAAACGACAGATTCAAATTATTAAAATCTATCTACTTTATGAATGATGCATATTATGCAAACTTTTAGTACAAAAGACCAAAAGGTCTGATTAGAGTTCTAAAATTGTCCCCGGGGGTGTGTCCTGCCCGTGCCCGTGCCCGTGCCCGCCCCCGTGCCGTGCCACGTGCCCACGGCACCCACGGGCACACGGGCACACGGGCACACGGGCACACGGACACGGGCGTTAAACGGGCCGGATTTGAATTTTTTTTCCCTGCCTGTGACTGCCCGGCTCGCCGTGCCCGTGCGCCCGTGTGCCCGTGCCCGTGCCCGTTTTTTTTTTTTTTTTCGGAAATTTTTTTGAATTTTGAATTTCAAATTTCCCCCCCGGACCCCCTCCCCATTTTTTTTTTTTTTAAAATTCAAAAATGAGATATATTTTTTTAAAACTTTAAACGGCCATAACTTTTGCTAGGAAAGTCAGATTGACGCGTATGACGTCAATTCGGAAAGGGGAGGAGGAGACGGTGGCGACCGTCACCCGGGGTATACCCCGGGTAGCCGGAAAATCAGAATCGCCAAAAAACGTCGTTTAGTGCCTCAAAAATTAAGTTTAAGATTTTTAGTGCCAAAAAACGTCGTTTATTTTTTAATCTATTGTTTTAAAATAAGAGCTTAATTATTTTTAAAGTAATTGATTTAAGAAATTTTTAATTTATATTTTATTTTAACAAAAATTATCGAGTTACAAGTTTACAACCATGTCAAATGAATTTAAATTTGTATGAATTTGGATTTATAATTTATTGGTATGAATTGGATTTATAATTATTTACAATTTGAATTTATAAAAAAAAATAAAAAAAAAAAAACAGTAAAAAAAAAAAACCGAAAAAAAAAACCGAAAAAATAAACAGTAAAAAAAAACCAGTAAAAAAAAAATAAATAAATAAATTACGCCCTGCCCGTCCTGCCCCCGGGCCTGTGACGGGTACGGGCATTACACGGGCAGGACAGATTTTTTTTTTTTTTTTTGCCCGTGATGCCCGGCCCGTTGTGCCCGTGTGTCCGTGACGCCCGTGCCCGTGTTCGTGCCCGTGCCCGTGCCCGCCCGTGACCCGGGCCGTCCTGTCCGGCCCGTTTTTAGAACACTAGGTCTGATGAAAAATGAACAGTAAAACAAATTATAAAATAACTTGTAAATAAAAGATTGAAGGGTATAAATTGAATTGGTCCTATTTACTAATTATGTTGTTTAAAACGATGCATTTGCGTGGAGCTATGTTATGTTAATTAATGATGCCGTTAAAAGAAAACTGCGCAGATTTCTCGTGTTTCGTTTCCTCGAGAAAGGAGTTGTCAGTTTGGGGGAGAGAGAGAACTCGAAGTCTGGTATGCTAGCGGACAACTGCGTGCGGACAAGCTAGAAATCCTACTTTCTCCATTTGCTTCTTTCTAGGCTTATCCTTCCTTCTTCCTACATTGGCCTTATTATTATTACTTGGCATTTTGCTGTCTTTATCATTGACCTAATTAATGTGGTTGGTATAATGGTACGGGTGTCTTTATTTATATTTTATTTTATAGGAGACTATGGAATGATTGGATGAATTAAGGAATAAAGTAAGAATATTTGTTAAAAAATAGTGAGAAATTCAAACACTAGAATAGTATTTCAAAATAATATTAATTTGAATTAGTGACTATTTTTCATCCATCTAAACACAATATGATATTCGATTTCGAACTAAGTCACCAGCTCTCATCCTCTTACGTGTAGATGATCGCTCTCATCCTCTTACGCGTAGATGATCACATACAGACGCAAGTGTTGGCCTCATTAAATTTGGATATGTTTAATTGGATGCACTGTGAATAGAGGCTATTCGAGAATATAAATTATTTGGAATAATAATGTGTATTCAAATAATATTTTTGTTATTTGAAGTAGTTAGAACAACTACTATTATTCTTATAAATATTAGAACAGTTATTATTCGAAAATGTAAAGAGAGAGAAAAAATAATTATTTTTTGGATTTTTGCTAATACAATTCTTGAATGACAAAGTTGACACTACTTCTACTATCTTCACATCGTGATAATTCGTTTGAGACCCTATTTGCTTATTTTTCCTTTTAAATTAATACATTGTTAATACTATTTTTTTCCAGCTACAACTATTCACTATTCCAAATGTACAATCCAAATAATATTTTTACTAATCCAAATAGCACTATTTTCACACTAATCAGAAAATCACTATATTTGTTCTCTATTCTCATTGACTAATTCTAAATTTTGCTATTCTAGCTATTATGTCTCTCATCCAAACATACCCTAGAGATGTTTTAAAATGAACATACGTACTTATAGGATAATTTGGATATGTTCGACTAGACAAAAATAGTAAAAAAAACGTGTGAAATTGTGATTAATTGGCGAATGAACATAAGTGGAAATGGAATAGGACAAAATTCTGAAAAAAAAAGAGGTAAAATTAAAAAGAAAATATAATTATATTTTTTCATTTACACTTTAATTTCTTTCTATTTCATCCGACTATTTTATTGGAGAGATGAAATTGTCAAAAAATGTTTTTTTACATTTTTTTTGACAAAAGTGAAAATAACCCACCAGTTTCATTAAAAATTATAATATTTCTTACAATATTTGTTCAATGATACTATACTATGCCAGTTAGTTAAAAACAGAATGAAAAAGTAAAAATTACATCATAGTCATCAAGCAGTAGGGGATATTTTTTACATAAGAAATATGTTTAATTCCACTGTTATGCTATTTCAAACTCATGAACACAAAAAAAAATAGTATGGAATAAATGTGTATCATTTTTTCGATTTTTTATTATTTTATGTACTTGCCGAATATATTCTTTTTGAAAATGAGAGAACTCAAATTGCAAAGTTACTCGTACATATATATAAATGTAAAATAATTTAAGTCAATCTATATATAGTGTTATTATTTTTATTTTTATTGCTTTTGTTGTATTTTCTCTCAATAATTTGATAGATATGATCTACTTCTCTCTGTGTGTATATAAAAGTAAAATAATTGCTACTAGTTCTCTCCTAAAAAAAAAGAGTTTGATGCGATCATGGAGTTCATTTAGCTAGTATGCTCCTTTCGCATGACTCCAATAAATTTCAGTTTTAAATTTTAAAATCGTTCTCTTATTCTGAATCGTTTAATTTTAATTAATCGAATCAAATGATTTAGTAAGATTATAAAATCATTCTAAATAACTTCAACAAATTAACCTCACTCATTTTTAATTGAATCCCAGTTGTTACATCATCAGTTCCCCAAAACAAGCATAATTTTTCAAAAATTCAAAAATACACATTATTATTTATGATCGCACTAAATTATCGAGGGGAAACGGTAAAGGCATCAAAATATTTAATTTTTGTCGGTTAGTGTTTGGTCTTGTGAATGATGTAATATATAGGCTAATAGAGAAATATTAATACTTAACAGTAACCTCGGCTGGTACTTTATTACTTTCTAATGGCGTACTATATATTATTCTGTTCTTTATTTATTTTTAGCGGGTATCTAGTATCTACGACCCGAAATTTTTATAAATATACAAAATTCGTATTTTATTTAATAATCTATACAAGTTTCGTGTTGAATTTGAAATCTACCCTTACCGCTCACATAGTTGCTGGTTGGAGAATCCAGAAAATTTACTATTTTAACCAAATCCGGCAACACAGTTGCCGGTTTCAATTTTTTTTTTTTAAATATATATTTTTTAGAATTGGCAACTGTGTTGCCGGTTTCAAAATTTTTTTTTTTAATATTTATTTTTTATTTTAGATGAATTAGTAAAAGTTAGTTTAAATTTAAAGTAGATTATTAGAAGATGTTAAAAAAATTTTAGATAATTAGAAAATACTTAAATAATTTTAGATAAATTAGAAAATGTCAAAATAATTTAAAGTAAATTAGAAAATGCCAAAAACTCTGAAAAATAGTTATCAGACTATCAAGTTGGTATACCTAATAATGAATTGTGAATTGTAAATGATGCACCCTAAAAACTCTGAAAAATAGTAAATGATGCACCCTAAAAACTCTGAAAATTCGAAAAATCTATATCCGACGGTCGGATCGGGCTGGAAAGTGAATTAGCTTGGTTTTGAGGTTCTGGAGCTCATGTCAAAATTTTAGCTCGATCCGACGGACGGATCAAAAGTTACGCCCCTTTTCGTTTTGAATTTTGAATTTTGGTATTTTCTAATTTATCTAAAATTATTTTAATATTTTGTAATTATCTATAATTATTTTGGTATCTTCTAATTATCTAAAATTATTTAAGTATTTTCTAATTATCTAAATTTTTTTTAACATCTTCTAAAAATCTACTTTAAATTTAAACTAACTTTTACTAATTCATCTAAAATAAAAAATAAATATTAAAAAATTTTTTTTGAAACCGGCAACACAGTTGCCAATTCTAAAAAATATATATTTAAAAAAAAAAAATTGAAACTGGCAACTGTGTTGCCGGATTTGGTTAAAATAGTAAATTTTCTGGGTTCTCCAACCGGCAAGCAATGTTGTTGCCGGTTCGGGGGTCCAGAACCGGCAATGTTGTTGCCGGTTCTGGGGTCCAGAACCGGCAACTGTGTGAGCGGTAAGGGTAGATTTCAAATTCAACGCGAAACTTGTATAGATTATAAAAATACGAATTTTGTATATTTATAAAAATTTCGGATCTACGACTCTACGAGTCGTTTGGCTAATGGAAACAAGAGTCACGTGACCTGCTCCTCCTGACTATTGGTTGACTATTATTTGATTGGTAGTCGCAGTGGGATTTCTATGGATTTATTTTATAATGATGATGCTGATGATGATGATGAATTATAAGCTTAACAAATCAAATGTCCTATTAAATATTATTTGCTAGGTAGTGGGATTTTGTAAAATGGGATACTACACCGATACAGATATCTGGCTCCCCACACTGATATATACATACCAGTATACCAGTAACCAGTTAGCCAATAAAAATGATAAAAGTTTGTTAATTACTTTTTAATGTTCGTCCAGGCGCTGACGTCAATATTGATGTACTCGGCACAACCACTCAAACCAATTTAATTGTACAATAAATTATAGTCTTATGTTTTCAAGTAAAAGTAATTCTGTTGTTGTGGAACACCTTATATTATATAATTATACTTATAAGATTTACAAAAAAAAAAATAGAAAATATTTACAAATTATCCGATATATTATTTGGTAAATAAATAAACATAGAATTTAGATATTTGCAAATTACTGAATTATTAGTGTTTCTCGATGAAGGAAAAATAGACAAACTTTGTTAAAAGAAAATAATATTACACATTGATGATGATGGAAATTCTAGTTAAAGGGAAAGAGTATGCGCATTTTCATAGCAAAAGAAAGATTATCAGTTTATGTTTTCATAAGAAGCCTATGATAAGTTAAATAAATAAAAAATTAGATTAAACAAAAAATGGGATATAAGAAAGGATGTTTTATTTTCTAACAAAAAATAATATTAAAATGTTTTGATGGAAAAATTATAAAGAAACTCTTTTAATAGTTAACTTATGAACCAATACTAAGTACTGCCACACTATCATTTTTACCAAAATTATACAAAAAGATCGAACATAAGATGAAAAATTGAATGCATGGGTCATTCTTGAGTTCTGAGACAAATATTTAGAAAAAAGAAAGAAAGGCAAGAATGTTGTTCAAATTTTGTACACAATTCATTCTCAAATTCTACTATGTAGCACGATTATAAAGTGCTGTCGATAAATCAATTTTTTTAAACTCCCAAGAAAAAGTAAAATAAAAATTAATGGACAGAACCTTCTCGTACACAGATCACAGATGTAACAAATTTTGAGAGTATCAATTTTTAAGAAATAAATTAGGTTATATCATATCAATCAGTTATAAGATCAGTCTCTTGAAACTCGAAAGGTTATATTCATCTGGTCACAAATTCCGAGTCAAACAAAGGTTGCAGCTTTTCTCCTCTCTCTACAACTCCGCACTTTTTACCTTTGTCATCTCATTTCAAATCTTCAATTCAATTTCAAACCCCTCCATTCCTTTTCTTCTCCTTCTATTCTATTTCTTTTTTTTTTTGAGAAAAGCCCGTAGGCACTATTCTATTTCTATCCGTTGTCATCTGTAAAAACTTTCTCTTTCTCTTCTGTTTGTTGTCTCCGAACAGTGACAAGTGAGAGAACCAAGCAGACAAAAAGAAAGAGCGTAGCTTCCACGCCGACTCCACTTAATTACTATTTACTTACTTACCGTTAGGATACATTAAACAAACATCAAGTCCCAACGGTCATCCTCCCCTCTCCTCTCCTCTTTTATTACAAAGCACAACCCAATCAAATTCATGCGTTATAGCAAGCTAGCTATACGCTGCCTACACTCTCATCCTTTAATCATGCCTTTGTTTTCTTCCCTCCATTAACACTCAAAATAAAAATATTCATTAATAGCCCCCACAAACCTACCAAGCACACTACCACAAATGAAACACTTCATATGGACTTCTCATCATTCCCTTTTCCCAAACCAGTGGAGACGCACAAGCACAAGCATTGCCTTCCATTAACGCTATTTGGAGAAATTTGGGGTTTGCGGCCTTTCAGAAATAAAGCTCGAAACTTTGATGCGCTTTTCGTGAGAAATCCATTCGCCGATAGAGATTGGGGTGACGGTAACGTTAACGTTAGTGGTGCTTCTCCATTTTGGATTTCTCCAGTTTTTGGAGAAAAAGCGTTGTTTGAGATGGAGAAGGATGCGGATTCGTACAGTGATTCGGAGTGTCGCGGTAGTAGCTCTAGCTCAGAGACAATGACGAGTGAATGCCCATGCCCACAGGGATTTGCTGGAGAGGAAGTGGAGGCGAAGGAACTGGAGAGTTGTATGGGTTGGGAAATGAAGAAGGATTTGATTTCTGATTTGCGGGAAGACAAGGAGAAAAGCCAAAAAGGAGACCTGGAAATGATAATAGAGAAGCAAAAACGAGGTATCTATATCTTATTCTTTTAAAGTTAAAAAATAAACCACTACTTCACTTTTTCGAGAATTGAGAAAACAATTAACTCAAATGTAATCAGTTTAACATGTTTATACCAATTCATTAGTCATTACTTAAAGAACTTTTCTTGATTTATGAAAATTGCTGTGAGTTGCAATTCTCATAAAAAATATATATTGTATTGATTTCTTAGGTAATTGTTTAATTAATTAATTAATTGTGCTTGTGCATCTATAGAAATTGAAATGATGAAGGAGAAATTTTCAAAATTGCTACTTGGAGAAGACATGTCAGGCTCTGGAAAGGGGGTTTGCACCGCATTGGCCATCTCAAATGCCATTACTAACCTCTGTGGTAAATAATCCTTTTATGTTAAAAGTTGAAACAATCTACTTATTTAAAGTATATGTGTGTGTGTGTGTGTGTGTGTTTTTCAGTTTTTGTTAATTTTAAGAATTATATATTTTCAGCAACTATGTTTGGACAATTATGGAGATTAGAGCCGCTCTCTCCAGAGAAGAAATCAATGTGGCGAAGAGAAATGGAATGCATTTTGTGTGTTAGTGATCATATTGTTGAGCTGATTCCCTCGTGGCAAACTTTCCCCGATGGATCTAAGCTTGAGGTAACAAATAACATATATACATATTAAATCATTTTTCTCTCTGGATAATTAGTCAATCAGTCTGTTATTTCGTATATTTCAGGTGATGTCCTGTCGGCCAAGATGCGATATTTTCATGAACCTTCCTGCATTGCGGAAACTAGATAACATGCTTCTTGTACAATCTCACACATTTTGTTACATTTTTTTTTTATCGATAATTGCTCAATTCACCAAATGCTAATTACTAATTACTTCTTAAATTTTTTGTAAATCAGGAAATACTGGACAGTTTCAGTGAACCAGAATTTTGGTACGTAGACCAAGGGATAGCAGCGCCTGATTGTGATGGATCGGCCTCTTTCAGGAGAACCGTGCAACGCCGTGAGGAGAAGTGGTGGCTTCCTGTCCCGCGGGTCCCACCTGGCGGTCTAAGTGAGGAGACCAGGAAGCAAATACATCACAAGCGTGAATGCGCCAATCAGATTTTGAAGGCTGCTATGGCAATTAATGGCAATGCCTTGGCTGAGATGGATGTGCCTGTATCTTATCTCGAGTCGCTTCCTAAGGTTTGATTTATATCTTTTCTCTTGTAATGGGGAATTTTTACTAGGACCCCTTTTAATTATGAAATTTCTGGAGCAGCTTTACTTTTCATTTGTGCTTAAGCACAAATGGTCTTATTGTTAAGATGTATGAATCCCGCATTAAAGAAATTTAAGATTTAATCATGGATTAAGGAAACTAGGATTATAAGTACATTCATGAATCATGTAAATTGAAAAGACAATATTTGGAAGATCCAATTAAAAATATAGACCACTTATTTAAATGGATCCATAAATTGTACCAAACTGGTCCGTAAACTTTTGAAAAATTGCAAGTTGGCCCTTGTACATTTGGTAAAGAACAGAATTGGCTTCTAAAACTTTTATCTGCGCCATGTTGGTGCTTGAACATTCAAGAAAACCAAGTTGGTTGATTTTTTTGAACAACCATATCAGTCCCAGGACCTATTTGGGGTTGTTCTAGAAAAGCCTCAAGGTTCCAAAACATTAATTTCCCCTTTTTAGTTTCTTAGTCTAGTACTGTGGTACTGCCTTTTCATAATAGAGAAATGAGAAAAAGAAATTCAATAATTGCATTTGATAGGGTAGGAAATTTTGTAAATTTGCTCTATTATAATTTGTTGTTTGATAACTAGACAAGTTGATATACTTGCTTATGTGTTATCATCTGTGTCTTCTTGCTTTGAAGTTTAACTAGCTTATGCAATGCAAATTAACAGAACGGAAGAGCGAGTCTAGGCGACTTAATATACCGTTACATTACCTCGGATCAATTTTCGCCTGAGTGTCTGCTAGACTGTCTTGATCTATCGTCAGAACACCACGCGCTAGAAATCGCTAACCGGGTTGAAGCATCAGTCTTTGTATGGCGCAAGAGGACTTCAGTTAAACCACCGAGTCATGCCAGCCGAGGTGCCGGCAAGTCATCATGGGAGATGGTTAAAGATATGATAATTGATCCAGAAAAGAGAGAGTTGTTAGCCGAGAGAGCCGAGGGGTTGTTAATTTGTCTAAAACAGAGGTTCCCCGGTCTTACACAGACAACCTTGGATATGTGCAAAATTCAATTTAACAAGGTTAGTTAACACTTCACACCTGATGTTAAATTACTATTCTGGCATTTTTGTTGCCTAACTTCGTTTCGTCCGTTTCACTTATTAAGTCTGGCTATATTACATTACCGATTGACCAGTGCTATGGATCCATATCTCCATTTTTAAAGTTCAGTCGTCGATCTAAACTGTAAGATAGGTAGAAAAAATACTTAGAGGCTAAATTTTACATTTTTATTGTTTATAATCTTTTTACTATTTGTTTAGATAGGTAGAAAATCACTTGATGTAAAAATTCTGGATCATTCGAAAGCAGTGCTGATTTTCTACTATCTATAAAATAGTAAAAATTTCTAAAAAAAATGTAAAAGTTCTCCAGGTACATTTTTATATGGAGATCCTGTTTAACAGTTCGGATTGACTGTTTGAACTTTGAAAATAGAAATATAAATTCATAGTATGGGCCGATCTCTAATATGCATATTCTCATATAGCCTCACTCATTATTTATATATAAGAAAATACATAAGTTTTCTTTTGTATATTAAAAATTTCAGGATGTAGGAAAATCAATATTAGAGAGTTACTCAAGAGTGCTAGAGAGCCTTGCATCAAACATAATCGCACGGATTGATGATCTAATTTATGTGGATGAGGTGACGAGGCACGCGGATCCTCTACAACCAGTAGATGGAACAATCGGGTGCAACAGCAAGGTTCTTGTCTCATACTCGGTGTCTGTCTCAGGCACTCCGTTCACCACTGCTTACGCCACACCTAGCTTCTCTCCCACAGCACTTGTCAGCTCGGCAAATGGAGAGAGAGCTATGTTGATCGATCGCCGGTTGTCGACTAATCGGGGGTTTGGTGTGAAAAAAGTTCTTACTGAATATCTGGGAGGGGAGGCGAATGCCAGGAACAGGAACATTGTTTGATTCTGTGTGTGTGTGTTTCTATGAACTGTACTTCTCACTGATTATTGTACTATAGTGAGGATTTAAGTTTAACTATTAAGGCTCATGACTAATTTTGTTTCCCTTTTTTTATATGATGGTGTGGGCGTGTGCGGGTAATATTTGCTTTTTCTTTGTTTGGATTGGGAATTTATTAATTAAGGAATTTTACATACGATACATAGATATCGTATAGTAATTCATGGTCAAATTAATGTTCGTCAATTGTTTCAATTCAAAACTAGAGTAAACTAGGTGTCCTTAAGTTCACCTATCCTTGTGTGAACTTTATTCATTGAAATGACTTTAAAAATGATCAAATTCAAACCGTTAAAAATAATTTACGTTACTGGTGATGCGTTTATAAAATTTTGATTTAATTTTCTATGAAGTTATACGGTTGAGAAAAAATTATTTGCATGTCAATTTTACTCCGTTCATTATTAATTTGACTCTACAACAACAAAAAAATTCGGAATTTGGATTACTAGACTTTGATTAATGGGTAAATTTTAACTCTGTGTTTTTGTCACAAATTGATCACTCAAGTTTGATTTGTTCCTTCATAGCCACTGAATTTCTAATTTGTCTCAATCAAGTAATCATATAACTTTTTGTCAAAATATTCTCATTTCGTTCAAAATATAATGAAATATGCTTTTTCCGTTCAAAATACTAATGAAAAAGTTATATTTTATTAATTTTTTGAATGGAAAAGTTATAAGTTGACTTGATTGTGACAAATTAAAGTTCAATAACTATGGAGGAACAAATTAAATATGAGTGATCAATTCGTGCAAAAGATAAAGTTTAGTGATCTCCAATGAAATTTACTCTTGATTAATGTATGATGAAACCATCTATTCACCTGCAAATATAATGAACTAGGCCCATTAGGACGACAACAGTCCTGCATTTACCAAAAAAATTAGGCCCAAAATTCTCAAACTGAGCAAGATTAGGCCGAAATTTTTATTAATATACAAAAAAATAATAAATTTAATAATTTATTCAAAAATTACAAAATAATTCAAGATCTATCTATACTGATAACAATGTTATTGATTTCAAAGAATAAAACTGATAGCAAAGTCATCAATTTCAATCTGTCCAAAACTGATAATAAAATAATTAGTTCCAGAATCGAAGACTTTATTATCTACCCTCTGAAACTAATAACAAAACCATCGCTCCCAGATAAAGTCGACTAAAGATGTGACTTTCGGCTTTGTATTGATATTAAATACGATGCAATAAGTCATCGGTTTCGTAGACTTCTGCCTTTGGGCTTTTGACTTGTGACAAAGGCTTTGTATTGGATGACTTATGACTTTTGGCTTTGTGAGGATTAAATACGATACGATAGACTTGTGACTCAAAGCTTTGTATTGGATGACTTTTGACTTCGTATGACTTTATCCGGGACCGATAGCGAGGGTGAAATCGACGATAAAGTCATCGATTTTTGGAACCGAATGTTTTATTATCAATTCTAGGCAGCTGGAAGTGATGATTTTACTATCAGTTTTACTCTGAAACTGATGATATTGTCATCGGCCATGAGTAGATTTTAATTTTTTTGTCATTCTTAGATTAAATCGTTAAATTTTTTTTTTTTGTATATTAATAAAAATTTCGGAGAATTAGGTTCCCTTTATTAATAACTAAAAAAAAGTGAAAATTTTAAAAGAGCACCGGCCAACCCCACACAAAGCACCGCTTGAAAACCTGGCAGCTTTTAATTGGCTACTGAGACTGAGTGCACCTATCACCAAACAGACAATCATATACTTAACGAAAAATCCTCACAATAGGTATTAAACAAACCCTAGTGCTACACCCACTAGTATCACCCATTACAATCCCTACATCAATATAAACCCCATGAATCCTCTAGCTAAATCATTCCTAAAATAATTTCAAAAACTGAAACAAAAATGGTGTTCACTACTCCTAAGTTCCTTTCTCTTTTTGTAGCACTTTTTTTAGTTGGTGCAATTAGCGTTGACAAAGTCAACGGTGCCGGTGAATGCGGTAAAACCTCGCCTGACACTATGGCGTTTAGATTGGCGCCATGTGCATCGGCTGCAGGGGATGCAAATGCAAAAGTGTCGAGCCAGTGTTGCTCTCAGGTGCAATCATTCACTCAGAACCCAGGCTGCCTGTGTGCTGTGCTTCTTTCTAACACGGCGAAGAGTGCCGGTATTAAGCCCGAGATTGCTATCACTATTCCCAAAAGGTGCAACTTTGCCAACCGCCCTGTTGGATATAAATGTGGAGGTATGAAAATGATTTTTTTTTTCTTTTAAATCGTGTGATTAATCTTGGATTTTTAAGTTAGTTTATGTTGTCATTATTTATTAATTGTTTATTTGTATATTGCAGCATATACTCTGCCTTGAAGGATGGACTGGAATGCAAGAGATGTGCCCCTGAAAAGGGAAAAATAAACAAAGTAAACTAATGTCTGCTTTGACATGACATGTGTTCAGTGTGTCCAGTTTCGTAATGTTGTAATTGAATAAATTGAACTTTATATACTTTAAAACGTTTAATAAATAATAATGATTGAAGAATTGCAGCATGCCTTTTCTTGCAATAATACTCCTCCTTTGCACTTCAAATCTAGTTTCTGGCACTAATGATTGATGAAAGGAAAAGGAAATATAAATTTTAAAGAATTTAGATGGTATTCTTACTCCATTGTTTAGCAGGAAGTGTGATCTGGTTAATTTGTGTTGACCGGGCATGGAATGAAAGACTATAAAAACAGTATTTATAGGAGCTACTTTATTCTGAACCCAGAAAATAGCTGGTACAGAATACCAGTTGTAAGTTGTATATTTTTTAATTTAGAAATTAAAAACTCAAATTTTTAGGAAAGGAATTAATTGATTGTTTTCTTCAAAAAATAGATGGAACTGCTAAGATTCCACCAAGTTCAGGTTTCTAGAGTCCCTGTGTTTTTAAGACATTAAACCCCATCCTGTCCCCAAATTTGCCTGAAAATTGCTGAATTGTGCTATTAGTGTGATTCCATCAGCCTGTCCTTGTGGAACCGCACCATTCCATTTATTTTTCGAAGAATGGTGTGATTTCATCTTTCCAAAGAAAAAAAATTTGAATATTCAATTTTTTATTTATTTCTAAATTAAAAATAATGGAATACTCACATGTAATAGCACACAAGATACAAACATCAGAATAGAACAATATCCTCGAGAGATATTGTCTGTATACTCTCGCGGATATTCCCGTCGCTAATAGAAAAAATACCTTTCCATCGGTATACTCTCGCACAGTCACTTTTTGATGGAATACCCTAGACTGTCCATCCAAAATATTGTCTGTATACTCTCGCACACAAGTACAAGCACTCATGAAACAAGGTTAAAAAACATGAAAAGGAACATTTTGTTTTTTATCAAAAACAAGCAACAACATATTATAATTAGCTGATATGATAATACACAACTGACTGTCCATCCAATTTTGATTTTTATCAACAATTGGAGGTGGTCGTAGACACTAGACTCTGTTTCAACATACACCGAAAAAAGCTACGCAAACAAAGCTCTCTAGCCTCTTAACATCTAAGCAAGAGAAACCTGTTATAAGCGTCTACTTTATTTCTACAGTTTAACCTGACATCAAAACTACACTTCTATAGATTAGATCTCGCAGAAAAAAACAGAGATAATTTGCATTTGTTCAGATATAGGATGATACATCAAAATGTTGCATACATCCAAGAACAGATGCCCACTCAACTACTTTCAGCATTACTCGACATGGATATATAGCTAGTTCCACCAAGTACCTGTATCGTATTCCATTATATATATCATCAGTTACGTAGTACTAACATAAGGTATACATTACTATCATTACTGTGTTCCTATGTCAACTAAGATCTAGTACAACCCAATTTTAACATCTAATTAGCATGGTTCCATTGCCTTGTAAAAGGTTACATGGCCAAGAAAGCTTAGTAAGAAGGTTATAAATGACATTTTGGAAATGACTGTGGTGATCGATATGTTTTATAAACAAATCGAAAGACCGGAGAGTTATCAAAAGGCAGTATAGAACAGGAATTAAAAACAGTATGTGAACAGAGTGATTTAATAAAGATATTCATAAACTCACCTTATTAATATCTATATATGTAGAGAGCTATTAACAAGAAGCTTGCTTAGTAATAGAGCGATCCTGGTAAACCAAAAATTTACTCTGATCAATAAATCATCTTAAAAAAATGTATACAGAAAGAATTATAATTCGGGAAATTTGAAAACAGAAACTTAAAAGTGTATTCCTAAGATATTATACCTTGCCACCAGTCACCTCTAGTAGCAACAGAACCGTCCTGATTGTCATCCTTATACTGAAATTAAATACACAGAATGAGTTGACAGTAATTAAAAGTATAGTTTCTCTCTAACTTAAAAATAACTGTTTTCTGTCGCTCACATTTTTAGAGGTTTCTACAGCATGCTTAGGTGGAGAGCTGCCGTAAAAATCACGACCTCCGTAATGCACAGATGAACCAAAATAAGGAGACTCGGCAGATTCATTTGAAGTATAAGACTTGCCATCTTTTGTGTACACAGTTTGTTTCTTCGTAGGGCTACCTTGAGATTTAACATCTGCAATATATCCAACAAATTATCAATAGTTGCACAATTAGGAGGATTCCACGCTGTATTTAATAATTAAGGCAATTGTGCTAATAGTGAAAAACAGAAAAGGTAGGTGTCAAATCAGCATGCATAATTAACAATGAAAACTGTGTTTCCACAATTATATAAAGATAGTTTTTTCCATCGAATATCCAAGAGAATCTATATTCACACACATCAGTTATAATCATTTTTGTAATTTTATATTAATAATGGTTTGGAGTTTGGACCCCAGTCTAAAAGCTTTTTAGACTCCAGTTAGATTAGGACATGATATATCATGTATCTAACTAACGACTTTATTTATAACAAAAATTCACTGATATGCCAAAATATATATTATTTATTTCATACATGACATGTAGTTGACAAAGTAGATATACAATTAACAGTTGGGACATTGTTGAAAATGGCCTTTGATAATGTAAACAAAAAGAAATTAAGAAAAAAAAAAATAGATAGAAGGAAGGGAATTACCTGAATTGTAGGCATAGCCATTCTCACCTCTCTGTTTTCCATGTATGGCTTCCTTCCCCATCGCCTATTAAAACAAAAAACACATTGCATTACATGTCAAGCAAACTATCTCAATTTCAAACTTCACAATCAAATTGACAGCACAACGAACAAAGAAAGGATCGGAAAATAGAACAATACCGAATTAGAGGAGGTAGCGAACACAGAATTGAAATAACTAGAACTAGAACCAGAAGAGGGCTTGCTAGCCTCCTTGCGACCAAACAAATCATCGATCGAAGCACCTCCCTTCTTACTCTCCATCTCGAATTAATTAACTCAATTAACTATTGCACCACTAGAAACAAACTCTATCTGAATCAAAAGAAAAGGGGAAGGCGACGGGCAAGAAAATTAGCAGTTACTAGTTTTTGTTGAGAGGCGGTGTTACGACTCTTTGCTTTGCCTCGTGCCTGCGCTCTCTCTTTTAAAGACCTCCTCCACCTACACGCACGCACGAATAATAAATGAAAAAAAATAATTATTTTTTCTCATTTCTCCCCAGTCAAAAATCAAAATCCCCGTATTATTTGAATCAAATATTCCTTTCCTACACCGTCTCCTTTTTGGCGATCGAGATTTGCCCTGTCCCAGTGGCAGTTTCCATTCATGGAACTCCTTTCCACAACTTTCGAGGATTTTCTCTTTTATAATTATTATTATTATTTTTGTATTTGATATGTTTTTGGTATTTGAGATGAGGAGATCTTTTTTTATTCGGACACTGCGGATAAGCGCCACGTGGGCCCGGGCATCTACGGACGGTGGGGTCGAGTCGGCATGTTGAAGCGCTTGTTGTCGCACGTGTGGATCCGGATAAAAAGTAAACTACGGCCGCCGCAATACATCTACCGTCATCTGTTTGACTGCAACTGAACTACCGTCTAGCGTGCACCGATAATCACTGCATGTGGGCCCCGCCTCTGGGCAATGTACGATTTGCTTTGATTCTCGGCCGCAACCGCAAACGAGTTTTTAAATCTTCATCTAATTTTAATTCGATTTGTTTACTGATCGGAATTTTTTTTTTAGTAACAAAATATTTTTAGTGAAATAATTGAAATTGATTTATTTTAATAACAATGCGTGTAAATATTAAATTTTTAAAATTTTAAATTAATTTGATATAAAATCAAGCATAAAAAGTAATGGAAAATAAATGTATTAAAATTAAATTTTTATTTGCTTGATTTCATAGTAAATTAATTTGAAAAATTAATAAATCAGATATGTAAATGTATCAATTGTGAAGTAACGATGCATATAGATATTAAATTTATAAATTATCAAATTAATTTGATATAAAATCAAGCGTAAAAAATAATGAAAAATAAATATATTAAAATTAATTTTTATTTACTTGATTTCATAGTAAATTAATTTTAAAAATAATAAATTAGATATGTAAATATATTAATTGCGAAGTAAATTGATTTTAGTAGTTTAGATTCAACATTCCAAATTATTTCAACAGATGAAGTTGAACTAACCGAAAAAGAAAAGTAAACTTAAGAACATTCTTGTTCTACTCAAAATACACATATGAATCATAGAATCAATAGTGGATTCATCCTTATAGCACATTTGGACTGAGCAAGAGATAATTGGTAGAAGTATTACCATATGCATATTACATATCAATATTTATCCCAGATTCATATTTTTATTTGTAAAATTCAAACAATTAATTTTAGAGAACGCAATTAGATTTTCAAACTATGAGAACTAAAAGTGAACAAAATCAATCATATAAATTTTTTATACTATGAATGAGAGTTAATTTTACAATACATATGACATTTTACTCTAAATTTTATAAAAAGTCATTTATAAATAAAAAAATTAAAAATAAATGAGGATTGATTGGCTTTGCTCTTGATTGATTCAAACAGTTAAATGTGATCTCTATTTAAAAATATATGTGGTGATCAAATTTTTTATATTTTTTTTAGTTTTGAGATATTATTTTTGATAGAAAGAAAATTACTATTTTCAGATAGTGTATAATTTTTAAGTCAAGTCCACCTATGTAAAAGAAAACTAAAATAATACTAACAAATATAAAATTTAATCGGTAAATATATGTTCATTTAAAGATAATGTTGAGTGGTTTAGAAATTAACTTAATCTTACCCCCACATTTCCCATCTGAAATATTGTACTTGTCCATATTTTTATCTCGTCTTTATTGATAAAGTTAACAGATAATGGAAATGAATAGTTATATTACCAGGTATCATATCAAGAAATAGATACAAAATATAGTTATATTAAACTAATGAAGCTTAACATGTGCATGATATAATTAATATGAAGAAAATGTTACAAATTGTTAGTCTCACAACTAAAACAAAATGCCAACTATTAATTAAATATGTGACGTAAATAGTTAAAATATATATTATATACGATTTTATAATGGATAATGAATGCTAAGTAGTTGGTACCGAAAATTTTCTCTTATCCTTACTCGTGTGCTTATAAACGCCAACATTATCAAGTATCAAATACTCAGATAATTGAATAATATGAACTAATTTCATTTGCTCTAAGATTTAATTATTGACTAAACTCATTTCATTTAATACTGATTTTTTTTTTTACAAACCTAATTTATCAGAAAAAACATTCAATTTTCTAAAAGATTTTGATATGTAGATCATTTGAGCAAATTGAAGCCGCCCAAATTTTTAAAAATCAAAATTTGAATAGAAAACACTGACTAATCGATGCTTTGCAAAATGAATTTGGGAGCGGTCCAATATGGAGATGTGACCAAATTTAATTTGCTACCAATTTCGTCTAATTTATTGACCTTAATTAACCACTACATGACATATACATACACATTAGTGCTCACATGATCTGCGATTTGGGTTGTGTATTATATACTGAGTGCTCTCTTGAAACAGCTCACCATCTGTTTTTTTGAGTGTAGTAATGCACAGGAAGTTTGGAACCAGTCTTATTTTCTGCTGCAGTGTAAACACTCAGTACAGGGCAGCATAGAAGCAGATGGATCACCCAGTTTATGGCAGTGCTTTGGTCTCTGTGGAGACAAAAAAAATTTCTACAATTCTATGATTCTAACTTCTATTGTAGCTGGAAGAGCAGTTAAAGATGCACTACTTTGGATCCGTTACTGTGAGAAAAAGAGAATGCAGAGATATGGGGCGCTCCAATTAATTCCCTGAGTTGTTGTGATGAATTGATATAATTTGTAGGCTATGTTGTAATAAGCACATTTTTATTCAATCTTGATAGCCTCTACCAAGTTCTAAAAAAAAAAAAGTGCTCGCGTACATCCGTACATCTCATATACATAATTAATAGGCAAATGCTTCTATGGACATAAGGACCTATTTGTAAAATGAACATATTTTTATTTTCAAAGTTCAAACAGTCAATCCGAACCGTTCATCTTGTTCTCCATATTAATATGTGCTTGGATACCAAATTTTACATTTTTCTGAATTTTTTTACTATTTATTAAGATGGGTACAAAAAATATCAAATTTAGACCATTGAATTTTGTACCCATCTTAATAAATAGTAAAAAAAATCAGAAAAATGTAAAATTTGGTCTCCAAGCACATATTAATATGGAGAACAAGATGAACGGTTCGGATCGACTGTTTGAACTTTGAAAATAAAATTATGTTCATTTTACAAATAGATCCTTATGTCCATAGAAGCATCACTCTAATTAATAAGTGTACTCATACAATTTAACATTTTAATCATAATTGCAAAATTAATTTTCGCATGTTGGTCCCCGAAGTTTGGAAGATATTTGTAGGCTTTTGAAAACATCACTCGACCAGTAAACAATTGTTTTTTTTTTCCGAATGAAGACCACTAGTGTTCTGATTTTTTTTTATGTTTTTTGGCAAAATTTGAGTCCCCGTCCACCTTTCTTCAATGATAGAATACGCCAATCTTCCTCTTTTAACATCTCTATCATATAATGTATTTCTCACTATCGAATATGCCTTTTTGTATTTCCTAATTTGTCTTATCTTTAATTTTGAGATGCATCACTTGCTCATTTTTCCCCCAGAAACTTCATCCTAATTTAAAACATTAATTGATAGGTGCTAAAATAATATATATAGAGAGAGATATAAAGATTGGCTAATATCAAATCAGTTGTTCTTGAAGTGTTGTGCAACCAAGTCGTATCCTAGCGCAACTCACTCTCTCTCTCTCTCTATATATATATAGTTGGGCTATTGTACTTCATGAAGTAAGAGGTGTGTTTTACTTCACACTCATATTTTATGATTTCAAATTTCAAACAGTCGAACCAAACCATTCAATATGACTTTTATATTAAAATGTGATTGGAGACTAAATTGTACAATTTTTTGAAATTTTTTACTATTTGTTTCGAACTTTTGAAAATCACTGATTTTTAATGGACCACAATTTTATGCAAAACAGTGATTTTAAAAAAAAAATTAGTAAAATTTTCCAAAAATTGTAAAATTTAGTCTTTAATCACATTTTAATATGAAGATCACGTTAAATAGTTCGGATTGATTATTTGAACTTTAAAATCGTCCATCTGATCATGTGCTCCACTTCCCTGTTGTCCTGTTAAAAAAAAAAATAAGTTTAGAATTGATAGAATAACTATTTTGCCAGAATCACAGATTTCATGATAAAAACAAATAGCATTTCTTAATTTTTATATGATCCAAGCCAAAGCACCAAACACAAATATAAAATTCAGTTTATGCACTTTAGGAAGTGTATATGCAAAATTCATGATATTCTTAATGGAGCTCCAAGCGCTAAAGTGTTGTTGACAGCCCCCTAACCAAGACCAGGACTGCCTGACAAATTTGCATTGAAGGATCATAGATGATCTATATTTTCTGGAAGTCCACAGAAATGGCATTTGATGTTGCCTATCCACCTCCTTTTAACTAAATTAGATTTGGTGAGTATTCTACATGTGCTCATAGCACAAGGTCCAAACTAGATATATATCGTGCCAGAAAGTATGCTATGCTCTTATCACCTAATGTTTGTAGTTGTGTTATTATTGATTTCCAGAAGGAAGATTGGGTTGAGAGGTTGTTGGTTATAGTAATTAAGATGAATATATAGCCTTCTTCCACAACCCAGTACGTACACTGTGGGTCTAGTTATTGTTACCGACACAAAAAATATTTCAAGGTTTTAGTGTTTTGAACAAATTTACTCCTCAAAAGTATTTTCTCTAACAATAATGCATTTTTTTTAAAACTAAAATATTTTCTTAATTACAGTATGAATATTTCTGAGTTCCTTTAAAGCATACTGTATAGAATTAGTTACAATAGATGCATATATGTTACGTTTCTCAGTTTCCTTATAGAAATATTTTTTACTAATTGTAGTTAGAAACTAATATAATATTCTGATTCTCAAAATCCTTCAAAGGAAAGCTTCCTCTGGAATCATATATACTATCTCTACTTATGAGAAGAGAAGATAATAACTGGCTTTAATTTGCTATGTATATAGGCTGGGACAATTATTAGCATCGATCTACTGACAAATATTCTTCTCTAAATCAAAGAATCTAATTCCAAATTACGCACAACGAACCATTTTTAAAGTAAAAATTAATGTGGAATTTTTCTGTAGAGGGTCCATGTGTTGCTCTGCTACTTGGCAAACAGAGTTGCTTGTAGAAGCAAATTCTCAGAAAAGAATTGTCAATGTAAGAATTTAGAATTCCACAAAGTTTAATTACTTGTGCAACATGGCAACTAACAAGAGACCGATCGAATTTCCTTGCTTTACTTGTTCTAGCTAATTGACATGGACTCCACCAAGTGTAAATTGCTTAGGTTAATTCATGCTTCTTAACCTATATAATACCTAAAGCATCAACTGAAATATAATAGTACGCAGTAAATAGAAAACGAAGCAATACAATAATTAATCATCCTGCCTTTTCGTTTTGAAGCAAAAAAAAAATCATGGTGATTTGTTGGATTTATAAAATTGGCGATTTTGAATGAGGCAAGGTTGGAGATGCCAATGGTTTAGACCAGGTAAGAAGAAATCAGAGTACTTTTAATTTTCAAAAGTGACGTAGGTTGTCTGATGAGCTAGAATAGCAGAAGGCACAGTACAGCATTTTAATCACATCCATAAACAGTGGATGCTGATATATCCTATATCCGTTTCTTTTGAGGGATTAGAGGTTTAGAACATAGCTTAATTAGTCAATGGGTCACACATGAATTCGGTTTTCACTTTTCAAGATTTGAAATTCAACACCGAATCTCTTTAATATTTTCATAGGAATAGGTTCAGTTTGACATGCAACTTGCTCAAAAGATGCGAGTTGCTTCCGCTTGTGCCGCATCGGTCACGAAAATATCTTCAAGTATTGTTCACAACCTCTATTTCTCTCTCTCTAATCCTCCGTACTATCAGAAAATTAGTACCTCTAAATTTGTATATTTGTTCAATATATATGTTGTTTTCTTAATTAATTACACCGAGTTCAACAAAGTTCATGAATATTTTATATTTGCATGTACTCGTCAATCAATATATCGATCGAGTGTACCCAGGCAGGTTATAATCGAGGAAGGTATACATATATATATATTTCTTTCTGGCAATCAACGAGATAGGTTGAGGGTTGTAATCCATATCACCTTTTTCTGGCAATGAACAAGATATGTTCTGAATAAAAAGAGGCCTCAAGAATTATCTCTTTATCTCTTCATTCTAGATCTATGTGCATCTTTCCATATAAGAAATGGGACCTGAAACAGCATAAGAATCTACTTTTCTTGTTTTTCCTGTTCAGAGACATCATCCTTATCTCAATATTAATTAATACCTTTTATTCTCCTTGCTAATTGCTATGTATGTACGTATAGCTAGATTCATATATAATACACATCAGTGCAAAAAAAAAAAAAAATATATATATATATATATATATATATATATATATATATATATATATATATATATAATACACACACACACACACACATATACATATACTGACACTAACTGGAGACTAAAAGCAGAGAGTCAGTCTTGTTCAACTGGCTTTGTAATTAATCCACTTAGTTGAGTTGTCAATCAACGGCAACATTTACAACACCAATCACACTCGATTGATATCCTTTAAATTCACCGTGGATCATGACATATATGGAGATTCCTTCTATTTGAAGTTTTGAACCATAGCCATTTCATCTTGGACATCAGTGTTGCTTATTATGTAGAACTGTAGAAGGGTGTAGGTGTAGCCATGACAATTTTGGATAAGTCTTATTCAATCCTACCAAAATCTTAGAGGATAAAAAGGTACTATGTCATGTGCACCGAGATATATCATATATGAGAAATTGACTGGTGAATTAATTAAGAGAGAGATAATTCCTCTGTAGGTCCATGGGACCACAATTGGTGGCCCTTGTAATGAATTAATGGGCTTTGATTGGTATTGAAAGGCCCATAACCGCACCTTAGTGGGGCCATGCTGACTGTGATGCCTCCTGCCCTTGCAACTTTGCAAGAGCTTGTCTTTTCATTGTTGCGTCCCATATGACAACTATCTTCCTTCAAACTTTGGTCAGGTGTATATTTGTCTAGTAATAAGTGGGGGTGGCCAAAAAGTTCATAGCTGGCTGGATTGTAACTCGCATCTAGCTCGCTCGCTATTGGACCGAGCTGTTAACGAGCTAGCTCGCTACTAGCTTGGTCCAGAATTAACAAGTTTGGGCTGGGCCTAGCTTGCTAGCGAGCTAACTCGGCTAAGCATCAATTTGTGAATTTGTATGAATTTGTGTGTATTTTATACTGCCAAGCTCGGTCCAGCTCGGTCCAACTCGGTCAAAAAATATTTGTAAAATTTATTTTCTTCTTGAAACAAGGTCCAGCCAAACCCAGTGAGCCACGCGAGCTAGCTCGGGCTGGCTTGTCACGAGTTTGAGCTGAGATTTTAGCTTGGAAGTCCTAGGTCCAGCTCGCTCAGTCCATGCTCGGTCCAGAATAACGAGCTAAGCTAAGACCCAGCTCGGCTCGAGCCAGCTCATTTACAACCCTAGTAATAAGTAATAACTTCTTATATGGATATAATGGCATCATAGAATCTGGCTACCATGTTATCGATGAAATTTAGTCTAAATGCCAACTTCAAATTCTATGTAATATATTTCAAATGAAGAATTCAAACCGCTCAAATTCATCCATCACCTACAAAATTATAAACTATAAATTTTATTTAGTGCAAAGTCAAGCAATTAAAAAAAATGTTTATAAATTAATTTTAATACATTTATTTTTCATTATTTTTTACAGCTTGACTTAATACTAAGTCTAAATGTCATCGAAAATTTAAAAATTTGCATATAAATACATCATTGTTAAAGTATATCAATAGTTTGAATTCTATGTTTACAGTCTATCTGATAGGTTTTGAAGGTCAGTAACTGTTCATAGTACTCAAATATTAAGTAATGACCCGCTACTTTGAATTATTAACCCTTCATATTTCTAGTAGTTATCTATAGAGGTTTGCTGTTCGCTCGTGGACTCGTGACCTGGATCCGGGTTATCCGCGCCCGCTGCCCGCCCGTCCCGTCCCGTGCCCGGGTATGTCACGGGTCACGGGTAGGCCGGGACGGGTTAAAATGTGGAACGGGTCGGAAAGTTAGAAAAAAAAACCTGATTTACCCGTCCCGTGTCCGGAAAAAATTGAACCCGTGTCCGCCCACACCCGTGCTCGGGTTGTACCCGTACCTGTGCCCGGGTTGCCCGGACCCAACCCCCCAAACCCACCCACCTCCCACCAGGTCCCCCCCCCCCAACACACACACACCCAATCCCTCTCCACGTCTCCATCCACCAGACCCCCGCATATGCTTTGCTTTTTTAGACTTTTAGTCATTTCAATATTAAATCAATTTATTCCAATTTCCAAATGAATCTAAGCCATTAATATTGATTAAGATCCGCACTTGTAAAAATATTTTCATTTAGATTTGTGCATGAAAAACTTTGAATGGATAGGATTTAGTTAACATTTTCAATTTGAAATCCGGAGACAACGGTTTACAATTTTTTTTCAAAACTTTCAAAATTCATTCCCCCCAAACAAAACTTCTTTAAATATACCCCAATCCCTCATATTCTCATAATATTTTCAACCACTCATTCTCTCAATCTCATTCTCACAATATTTTTTTATTATTCTCAAAATTTAAATTTATTGTTAAAAAAAATATAGTTGTAAACTTAAATCGTTCTACAAATTCGCAAACGGAATTACAAAGGTTTTTCAAAATCCCACGAGATTCGTTCTACAAAATTTGAAGGTACATTTATTTTATAATAATTTGTAGTAATTGTTAGATAATTAAATTTATTTTGTAGTAATTTGTAGATAGTTAGATTTATTTTATAGTAATTTGTAGTAATTGTTAAGTAATTAGATTTGTTTTTTGGAAATGTTAAGTAATTAGATTTATTTTAGAATATATTAGATTTTATTTTGAAATTCGGATTTATTATTAATAGGTTAAAAAAATATGTTAGATTTGTTTTTTTGGAAATGTTAAGTAATTAGATTTATTTTAGAATATGTTAGAATATGTTAGATTTATTCTTGGTAATGTGAAGTAATTAGATTTATTTTAGAATATGCTAGAATTTATTTTGAAATTCGGATTTATTTTTAATAGGTTAAAAAAATAGGTTAGATTTGTTTTTTGGAAATGTGAAGTAATTAGATTTATTTTAGAATATGTTAGATTTTATTTTGAAATTCAGATTTATTTATAATAGGTTAAAATAATAAGTTAAATTTGTTTTTTGGAAATGTTAAGTAATTAGATTTATTTTAGAATATGTTAGATTTTATTTTGAAATTCGGATTTATTTATAATAGGTTAAAAAAATAAGTTAGATGTGTTTTTTTGGAAATGTTAAGTAATTAGATTTATTTTAGAATATGTTAGAATTTATTTTGAAATTCGGATTTATTTTTAATAGGTCTAAAAAAATAGGTTAGATTTATTTTTTGGAAATGTGAAGTAATTAGATTTATTTTAGAATATGTTAGAATTTATTTTGAAATTCGGATTTAGTTTTAATAGGTCTAAAAAAATAAGTTAGATTTGTTTTTTGAAAATGTTAAGTAATTAGATTTATTTTAGAATATGTTAGAATTTATTTTGAAATTCGGATTTATTTTTAATAGGTCTAAAAAAATAGGTTAGATTTATTTTTTGGAAATGTGAAGTAATTAGATTTATTTTAGAATATGTTAGAATTTATTTTAAAATTCGGATTTATTTTTAATAGGTCTAAAAAAATAAGTTAGATTTGTTTTTTGGAAATGTTAAGTAATTAGATTTATTTTAGAATATGTTAGAATTTATTTTGAAATTCGGATTTATTTTTAATAGGTCTAAAAAAATAAGTTAGATTTGTTTTTTTGGAAATGTGAAGTAATTAGATTTATTTTAGAATATGTTAGATTTTATTTTGAAATTCTGATTTATTTATAATAGGTTAAAAAAATAAGTTAGATGTGTTTTTTTTGGAAATGTTAAGTAATTAGATTTATTTTTGAATATGTTAGAATTTATTTTGAAATTCGGATTTATTTTTAATAGGTCTAAAAAAATATGTTAGATTTATTTTTTGGAAATGTGAAGTAATTAGATTTATTTTAGAATATGTTATAATTTATTTTAAAATTCGGATTTATTTTTAATAGGTCTAAAAAAATAAGTTAGACAATACCGGGGTGGAAGCACAAGTGGGTAGGGGAATCGGTGAGATGTTTGCCTTATACAACTCAAGAATCAATAACCAACCGTCTTCGTCCCGTGTCGGCACTAGGTATGAACTTAAATATACATGTGTTTTTTAATTTTTATTATTTATAATATCTACATTATTTGTCCACTAATTTTTTTATTTTTTAATAGTTCAAGGAGCAACAGCAGTGGTGGATTGTTATCGGATTTTCAGTGCGATAACGACCCGCACGCATCTCACGGCGCAGACGAGTTATCTGTCTATCTTATGATGTATCTCGCGGAGGAAAATGTTGACATCATGTCGTGGTGGAGGACAAATGCAAGTGCCTATCCAACGCTGGCGATGATGGCACGCGACGTATTTGCGGTGCCCGTGTCAACTGTTCCTTCGGAATGTTGCTTCAGTTCGGCAAACAGGATCCTCTCTGATAAACGGAGCAAGTTGGGTCCGCATGTTTTTGAGAGACTCGTGTGCTGGAAGGATTGGATCAACGCTGAAAATCGGGCGCAACATGGAGATCCTCCAGCAATATCATCTGGAGTCGAAACCGACGAAAGCAGTGCTGAGCGACAGCCCGAAGCTAATTCGGATTCCGACGGTGCAGAAGAGAACGAACTGTGGTATATGAATGACAACACTATGCATAGGTAGTGTCGGTATAAATTTCTAACCTCTTTTAATCTTTATAATTACTTTTTAAATTATAAATTTATAAACATTTCAATTATTTTTAAAATTATTCATTTTACGAAGAATTACTAACAAAAAAAAGTTAGAACTCCGCCTATGTTATTTTACATAGCCGGTTCCAAGTCCGGAATAAAGGAGGAGGGTAGCTTTTATTTATAAATCTATTGTTTTAAAATAATTCGGTTTTAAAGATCAAATAATTTGTATTTATTGAAAGTAACTATTTTTTTAAATGCCGCCGGCAACTAGGTTAAAAAAAAAACCGAAAAAAGATATAAAAAAAGAGAGAAGAAAAACAGAAAAAAAAAAGAAGAAAAAAAGAAAAAAAAACAGAAAAAAAACCCGAAAAAAACCGAAAAAAAAACCGGGTCCGGGTTTGACCCGGACCGCCCAACCCCCGACCCGTCCTACCCCCGACCCGTCCTACCCTTGACCCGTTTTACCCACACCCGAGGCGGGCAAGGGCAAAAGGGCGGGTAAGGGTAAGGTTTAAAAAAAAAACCCGTTCTACCCGCACCCGAGTTACCCGCCCTACCCGACCAACCCGTGCCCGCCTTGTCTGTGCCCGACTCCGGATTTTACCCGTCCCGCCCGTCCCTTCCCGAGAGCAAACCACTAGTTATCTATTTTATTTGGGAGAATTTCATATATACCACTCAAAAGCTGTGAAATTACGTATTTATCATCCAAATTTCTGTAATTACGTATTTACCATCTAAAAATCTAATAACTCACGTATTAACCGAATTAATAAAACATGAGATTAATTACGTTTAATATTATATAAAATATAATTAATAAATTATTTAGTCCCGTCTCGTTCTCCGCCCCTTTCTCTTCTGCGTACATATTTCTCTCCCGTCTTTTTTGGCATAAGTTTTCCATTTCCGCTGAAACTCTCTCCTCATCTCGTTTCTCCTGCTGAAACTCGGAGATAAGGGGGTAGCAGACTCCAATATTATAATTTTTAGCTCCAGCTTGAATGTCTAAAAACAAGGTAACCACTCCAACTTTTCCAATAAAATAACTCGTATTGAATTCGACGTTGATATCGCAGCCCGTTATCAAAGGTATAACTGAGTTTGAGAATCTATGTTTTGTTATTGGCTCACTTTAGAATATCTTTTTTAATCTTATATATTGGGTATAAAAGAAAGAGATGGTGGCAAGTTAATGCTTGATTAATTATAGTTTTAAGAAAATTAAACATAATTAATATGAGTTTTGGGTACATTTGATATATACTAAAGTTATATTGAGTAAATATGTGAGCTATTAGATTTCTAGATGGTAAATATGTAATTACAAAATTTTGAATGATAAATAAGTAATTTCACAGTTTTTGAGTGGTATATATGAAATTCTCGTTGTGTGTAGAGTAGCTTCAGGGAAAAGTGACGAGACATTAGTCCGAATCTTTTGTGTGGTCATAATGACATGTAGTGTGTGAAACGTCTGTATCAGAAAAATTAATCAGAATAAGAGAGAGGGATCAATAAAAAAAGGAGATCTCTTTGCAAACATGATCTATCCATAGTTCCATACATACATATATAGGAATTTGGTTATAGATATAGAACCTCTTAGTCTTGGAAGAGGGGGTTGTCCGATGCCCATCGGACCAGAACAGAGTGTTTGATGGGTGGTTTATACTGTCCGATCTACTTCAAGATCTGTGTGTACGGATATTAAAGCAAATAGTACGGATATTAAAGTGATGTGCACAGATTTTGAAGTGAATCAGACGGTAGAGACCACCTATCGAACAGGTTTTGGTCCGACGGGCATCGGACACCCCCTCCCCCCCTTAGTGTTAGCTACATGCATGCATACACCAGCTGTCATGAAAGCTTTGTTGGGACAGACAACCTGATCTTTATAAAAGAAGAACACAGAAATATTATCCAGTTATACAATCTGGTGTAATAAATAATACTTTAGGTGGTCGATATCAGCAGTCACATTCTGGTACAGTGGTACTGGTTCAAACGTCAAATATATATCATGTATTAATTAGCAATTGGAGATTGATTTGTTGAGGATAACTAGATAAGGTTTAAAGTCCATACAGGGGTTATTTAAACCACAAGATAATTAAAGAGGATATATCATTGGTGCTTGATAAGGTCATCATATACAGTTACCACATGATTCGCCAGTATCCAATTAGCAAATGATGTTTCCTTCTTTGTAGGTTGCTACTTGCAACAAGCACTTATATGAATTATCCATTCATTTTTTTTTTTAAAGAAACAATACCAATAAGAATATTAAACTATGTTTTCTCAAATTCATTATAATATTACACTATGTAGTACAAATCTAATTAGAAATGAAAATTAAAAATTACAATGGTATAAATTATTTGGAATTCTTCAAATTATGACTTCAACTAAATTAAGCCCGTAATTTTGATTGTACCATTATCATCATGAAAAATGCACATGAAAAATTAAAGTAAGTAAACGGTCAAAACATTATCCTAAATTATAGAAAAGGATGTTCAGCACAAAGGTCATTATCATAATTAAGATCTCCGAGACAAAAAGTAAATAAATAAAGCAGCTAAAATCAAAAGTAACATGGGATATTATGTCATGCCATATAAGACCCAAATTCCAGCATAAGAAATAATCAAATTCTAACATGACCAACATGCAATTAACAGAAGAAATGGTACAACCCTCATACGGTTATCTTTAGCCAAATAAAAATAAAGCAAGATGTACTTTTAAGCAGGACCACATGGTGTCAATTAATAAACAGTAAATTGTGGACAGGCCCGAATCTTAACATAAGTCAAGGATTGCTTAGTCATCCCTAGGATTTAAATTTTTTCATTTTGTATAGTCATCCCTAGGATTTAAATTTTTTCATTTTGTATATTGAAATTTAATTGAATTTTATTATCCTTGAAGTTTTTTGTATAGTTCAGCTCTACTCGTATAATGTTAGATGTGTGTTTATAGCTCAGTGATTAAAATTCCACTATGTATTATGAAGATTTGAGATGACTTGGGTTAAAATCTCAAATGCCTGTATTTTATATTTCAGCTCCAATTTAAATTTTTCATGCACCGGTCTTAATTGAGATGATCACAGTGGTAGCACAAGACGGATCCAATTACATCATTTTATGGTGGCACATCTTGACACCATATATTATAAGTTATTTTTGCGATTTCAAAGTTCAAACAGTCAATCAAAACCATGCAACAAGGTCCCCATATTAAAATGTGCTTGGAGACCAATTTGGAAAAAAAAAAATTAGTATTTATTAAGATGTGTACACAATTATTATTTTCAGATAATTCTGGACCATTAAAAAACAGAGATTTTCAAAAATTCTAAAAAAAAAGTAAACAATTACAAAAAAAATATATAAAATTTGGCCCCCAAGCACATTTTAATATAGAAATGATGTTGAACAGTTAGAATTTACTGTTTAGATTTTAAAAATGCAAAAATAACTTATAAACTTATGGTGTCAAGATGTGTCGCCATAAAATGATGTAATTGGATCCCTCCTCTATTTATTACAAAATTTATATTTATTTATAAATGTTAGCATTGAAAAAAATACTTATTATTTTATAATAAGTTTGAATGTTTGATGCATTATATGAAATTTAAGCAAAATTTGCTTTTATGTCCGAATTATATTTAAATTATGTATTTGTATTTGAATCAATTAAAATCCGTATATATCAAAAATAAAAATTAATACGGTCTGGTCACTATCTGCTCCGTATCCGACGAGAGCAGCTTGGGTCCGATGCCCATCAGACTCAAACTGAGTTCAATGGGTTCCATAACCGTTCGATCAGCTTTAAAATATGTGCGCGTCGCTCTAATATACGTGCGCATTTGCTTTAATATCCATGCGCACTGATCTTGAAGTGGATCGGACGGTTATGGAACTCATCAGACCCAAGGTGCTCCCGTATCCGACTCGTTTTGATTCCTATCCTACCCTCTGTATTAAATACAAGTACCTACCAGAAAATCCTACCGTACTACCGTTACTTATGAGCTTTTTTTTATAAACCGTAATTAAAAAAAAAAAGTTCGGATTTCAGCATGATTAGCCGAGTTTTTACAAAAACCATAAAAAACAGTTTGGCAGCCCGTTTTCAGTTTTAACCTCAAAAACGGGCTGCCAAACTGTTTCTCTACAGTAAGTTTTTTTTTTTTTTTTTTAGAGTTTGTTTATAAAATAAATCAGATATTTTGTTTGATTTTGTATATTAACAATAAGATTAATGGAACAATTTGAATATATTTTTTTTGTGTATTTTGACCATTTTATCATTTTATCAAATCAATTGATTGGTTTTTTATATAAAAAAATCAATAAATATTTCCGTGAAGAAAATTAAAAGAAAATGTAAAAGTGAATTACAATAACAATAATAAAAATTTGTATTTCTGGATACTTTTTTTCTAGGAAATAATGTCTCTGAATGATTAATGGACATATTTTCCATAATCTAACAGCTTTTATGGCAAAAATCGACTCTATTTTAATTTTTTTTTCAAAACTTATGGTTACAGAAACTTCTAAATCCTCCATGTAGTAGACAAATATATCATTATTTTAAAAATCGACCAATTAGAATACTAACATATTTTTTCATAAATAAAACACTTATTTTATATTTTTACAAAAAAATACGTACTTTTTAAATTAAAATGAGTTTTAATAAAAATAACAATTAAATAATTAATTTGGTTTGTTTTTAAAATATAAAAAAGTAAATTTAAAAAAAAATAATACGTACATTTGAAAACAAATCCATTGATTTTTATATATTTATTGATTTTTTTATATAAAAAACCAATCAATTGATTTGATAAAATGATAAAATGGTCAAAATACACAAAAAATATATATTCAAATTGTTCCATTAATCTTATTGTTAATATACAAAATCAAACAAAATATCTGATTTATTTTATAAACAAACTCTAAAAAAAAAAAGTTACTGTAGAGAACGGTTTGGCAGTCCGTTTTTGATGTTAAAACTGAAAACGGGCTGCCAAACCGTTTTTTATGGTTTTTGTAAAAACTCGGCTAATCATGCTGAAATCCGAACTTTTTTTTTTTAATTATGGTTTATAAAAAAAGCGCGTTACTTATCACAGGCAAAAGAAAAGATGTGATAAGATGAAAATATATGTGTCAGCAGAAACAAGCAATAAGCAAAACTAGTTCATATTATTGCAGTTTCCAAAGCTTTTTGGTGACTTGGTCTTCCAAAATCATAAACGAGTTGCAAATTTTCTAGTCTTAGAAAATTTTATCAAGCACAACAGGTCTACTTAATTACTTTGGTGACCAAACGCCAAGATATAACTTTATTACCAAATAGTCTATAATATGATTTAGAGAAGGATTTTAATGTCATAAACTTTTATTATATTAGAAAATATTTTTGTATTAAAAAGGCTAAAGTTTAAATGTCAAATTCAAACCGTAAATTTTGTTTATTTTCACAAGAGATGCATTCATGTAAAATATTATAATTTTTTTTAGCTTATTTTATATTAGATTAAGAAGGCAAAAAAAAATCTAGTTAACTGCAATGGATTAATTTTCTGCCATTAACTCATCTCTTGTAAAAAATAAACAAGATATACGGATTGGATTGAATTTGATATTTGCATTTCAGATTTCATATATAAATATAAAAGATTTGTAGCACAAAAAACTTATTGACATTAGAATCCTCGTGTATGATTTAACTGTATTCAAACTAGCTTAATGATAATAGAGAAGATATCATATTCAAACTAGCTTAATGATGATAGAAAAATAGATATTTCTTATTGTTCTTTCACCTCCGCATGAAGTATTTGAAGGTCAGACATTTTTTTAGTTCGTCATAGAGTATGAGTGATGATAAGAAATTACAAACTTATAGATTGACAAAATCAAATTTTCAAATGGGTCCTTAAAAAAAAAATTTGAAATTAAATCATCCAACTGTCTCATAATCATAAGAGATCATCTCATTCAAATTTTAAACTTACGACCTCTCTTCTGAAAAACATTGCCATATAAGAGACTGCTGGTGATAACAAAAATTGAGCGAGCCTCTGCTACTCTCGTAGCCGATTGATCCTCTTGCTCCCTTATAAACCCAATTTCGCTAACGCATTACAACTCTTTATAGAAATACTTGTTTTTAGTAACAACCAAATAACGGAAAAACACATTGCAACATCAATAACATGTTCAATAAAATTGCTGCGTCGCTTGCTTTTAAAAGGAAAGGGAACTACGGATAGGACCATAGGCACCTGATGTGCACTGCTGATTCTCAACTCTCAAGCACTTTAGCTTGCAAGAAGAAATTCATTATCTCTAGCTTGCGTCATATTATATAAGACGTACCACAAAATATTATATGATGAAAAACTCTCCTCATGAAAGAGAGAAGGGCGGCATAATATAAATTAAAATACAAACGACAAGTAATATAACTCATGAAATGTGGAAAAAAGTAAACTCCTTGCTCCACTCTGAGCTGTCAAACAAGAAATAAAATGAAATAACAACAGGATAAGTTAAATCACCTCTCCAAACAAATAGGACCAACTGACATAAACAAAGATTCATTTTTCAGCATCTTACTCCCTATGGATTAATTTAAACTTGTTTATGATTCATTTTTAAACAAGATAGAATAAGCAATTTAAACCTAATTTTAAGCAGCAACCAAACATGACCAAACACGTCACTATGATTTAAACAGATATTATGTAATACTATTTTCAAACTAAAAAATATGAACAGCGAAGGAGATTTCAAGTAGACCAAAGGAAAGACACACCAGAGTGCTACAGGATTGAAACTGCAGCTCGAATTCTGATTAACAGCACATAGGATATCAATTTTAAACAGTCTAAGAGTAATACCTAAAACAATACAAACAAGCAATCAGGTGTACAAAGGAAGTATCATCATACATACAACCCAACTAAGAGTTAAAGATAGAAATTTCTCTCCTGTAAAGAAAATTCTAGAAATGAAAAACCTAAAACACAACAGTGTCAAGCATGGTTCCAAGGGTCTGAATTATGTTGGAAGACATAAGGTTGGAGACGTGCTCTTCTAGATGTTTCTTGGCATCTTGTCTCCCAACATTTGCAATAGCAAGCTTTTCCGGGGGTAGCTCATCTTCCTCTTGAACTGCTTTGTTGTACTTTGTTGCTAGGTTCAGCATTTCCTGCACATAAAGGTCATCAGTAGCATAGAGGCCTTAGAAAAATTAATTTTAGGAATTTTGCAAAGAACTCCTTTCATTATTAATGGAATTGCAAAGGCTTCATTTGCAAGAAAGAAAGTGCCTAGTTCAAACCTAATTCCTCAAATAATTTTCTTTCCAGATGAGGCACACATAAGCTCGGCTGGGTCTCTCATATATTTTACATTCATCCCTTTTTACATCCAGCCTCTTTAGTGGACTTATTTTATTAAAACGTGAGGCCTTTTCGCAAATAGTGTGAGCAATGAACTTTTCTTAATTTCAAAACAAAGTAGACCTCATAAATTTCTAAATGCCTTGCACACACCTGAACAATCTGCTCATTAGTTTTCGAATGCACGTCGAATGGCCGTAACACAAAACCATCTGTCCATTTCTTCTTGTGCAAGTTCAGAAGCATCTTCTCTTCGAGTTCATTTTTCCTATAATTTATTGCTATAGAGTAGTAGTGCCTGTTCAGGCCATGAATTAATGCCTGCCATAGGATCAACAAAAAAGCATCATAAATCTCTATTTTGGTAGCAAATTGCTTTGACCCAGATTTAGAAGCACAAATGGGTGCAAACCTGAATAGAAGGCTTGTTGAGGTGGCCCACATTAGATGTCGTTTGACGAGGCTCTTGGCCAAGCATCATTGTCTGAGGATTGATCAGCCGAAAGGCGTCGATTACCACCTTACCCTTCACACTCTGTATTGGGTCTATCACAACAGCAACAGCTCTCGGATTTAGTGCTTCAAAACTCTACATAAAAAAAGGAGCAAAAAATGAATTAACAAATAGTAATGAAATTGGGTACCAAGTACCAACAACCAATACCAGGATGAGAGTGGTACCACAAAATTTGAATAAAAATAAGTGTTTGTACAAACCTGTTGTGTGTTAATGTCAACACCCGAAAGCCAACAGCCAAAGCCAGGATGAGAGTGGTACCACCCCACTACCATCTCAGGTCTGTATAATGAGGAAACAAATATATAGTAGAACAATTAACTATAGCAATTAAGGAAGCAGATCGTAAGAAAACAAACAGGAAAATAAATTTCCTCAAAAAATTAGTTACCTCATTTCAATTGAAACCTCATATTTGCTATTTTACCAAAAATATTAATGGTACAGGTTCCTCACAAAGGTCGTCATGTAAATTTAATAGTTTAGAACTTAACATCCAAGCAAGACAGTATTTGAAGCTGAAATACTCATCGAAAGAAACAAGCAGAATACAAGTAGGAATCACATATTGTTTGAAACCCTTAACGAATCAGAATGTTTTCATCATATATTACTGAAATCTCCTGTTTCTAAAATATTTTAAGAATAAATAACAACTGGGAACAAAATTGAAACGGTTCCAGCTTGTGGCCTCCAGAGCCCAAGCCCCAGATACACTAAAGACACCCCTTTATGGTTTTTATAACATTTTTTCTATTGTGTTTGTGTGTGTGTGTTTTGGTAAAAGGGGGAGTGAAAGACCTGCCCGTCTGCTTGAGCATATCAAGCATGTTAGTCTGGAAAGCATGATCAACAGCCTCAACAGATACACCTGTACCACTCTGTGGCATCGCAAACACATCCACCACTCGCACTGTATATTCATCTACAAATTCTCCGAGCATTAGTCCCATCACCTCCATTGGTACACCAGCTCTCCCTTCATCCCCAATCAAAATAATTCAATCAGTATGTAAGGAATTGTTTGATCTTCGGTAAAATTAAAGGGACACAGAGTCGTAGACTGACTAATACTTCTGGTCCTTCGCTGTTTGAATCTCCAAACTATTTTACCTCACGATTACCACAAGAACTTTTAATTGTAAATTAAATGCCATAAAATATGTCAGCATCACAGTAATGCTTCAAGTAACAGAGCCTTTGACAATGAAAATATTGAAGTAATGAGCTCTGGAGGGTAATGCAATGCGTGAAAGTAGCACTCGAGAAAAAACAGGCTAATAAAAATAAAGGCAGCGTGATTGGTTACAAAATGAGAAGGTGTCTAAGAGCTACCCGCAACTAAGTATATAACTAAGAAGAAAGTAAAAATAGAGAAATTGATCGGATCTGAGAGGGATGTGTAGATACCGTGCTTGAGCATCTTGAGGAGAGCGAGAGAGGAGATGTAGACCTGCTCCGCCGTGTCGAGAAGAGGGGCGTCGCCCTGAGGGTGTCCTCCTATTGATCCCGCCGCCGTGAACATTCTCTGGATTCTATCCATGTCGTCTCTCTCTCTCTCTATGCCCTTCTTTCTTTCTCTCGTTGTTGCTTGGGATAGTGCTGCTTGGAGGAGAAGAAAGGCGATAGATTCTTCTATTTGTAAAGAAGTGTCGATTGGAGGAGACGGCCCAGGAAAGCCCAATAATTTTTCATCCGTCTAAACATACAGACCGTAAAATATAAGCCCATTTATTTTCTCAAATTGGGGTCATACCGTAAAGGGCCATTAATTCGGCATTTCTGGAACTTGATTTACATTTTGAGAGAAGTTATTTTCTGGAAAATGTTTTTCTATTTTTTTTTAATATTAAGAGTACAGCAACCCAATTTTTTTGGTATCATAAGGTGTCACGACACTTCTTAAGATTGATAGTTAAAAATTCAAAATACACCCAACGAACAAGAAATCGAGAAGTCATATGCCCTTGCATTTTATCCATTAATATTAAGTTGTCGTGATTACATGTTGAGTTTTGATTTTCAATAAATGGTCTTGATGTCAAATATATAAAAGTCCTCATTGGCAATTTGGCATAGAACAAGATTATAATGTTTCTGCCAAAACAAATTGGCTATTTGTGATATCCGTCTCTACAACAGAAACTCTGTGCCTCTAACAATTTTAGGAGGATAACTTTTATTGTGCAGTACAAACTCGACAAAAATAAAATTTAGAATTGTAAGATTCGATCTTTGATATACAATAGTGTTCTTCGTATGGGAGATTACAAGTTCAAAACACTAGTACAGCTTTTAATAAAAATTAAAATTTTGAAAGACTAGTTTCTTAAAATATTTGAAATACTAGCTATCTTTTTTATTAAAAAAAAAGCTTTAGAATTGAGATTGCTAAAATTAGCATATTCAGTGAACCACCGATTGATTGAATGCAGGAACGCATATTCTCTGCATTAACTCAAAAGAGAATCTTTTGAGTTAATAAATCTTAACTGTCCGATTTGTTTAAATATTCGTGCAAACTAGATTCGCACTAATATTGAAAAGCCCCCTATGTCGTAGGCAGGAGCCGGATTGGTTCCGTTTAAAATCAAACGGTTGAAATTCATTAACTCAAAAGATTTTTTTTTTTAGTTAATGCCGAGGACACATGTTCTTGAATGCAGTAGCAGAAGTACTTGTCTTTCTACAAAGAGATTCATATTCGATTTTTTAAAATAACTACAATCAGATATACCAAAAACTCTTTAATAAAAAAAAACATATCCAAACAAACCGAATTTGAAATGTTGTGTTAGATCAAAACTATATCACAATTTTATATTTAAGTGTAAATCATCATTTCAACCACATGATGTGATTTGACTAAACAGTGCAGCAGAATTTTGATGCCAAACTTCGAGGACAAATTTTCTCCAAAGTCCAAAATACTTGGATACTGATATGCACGAATTTCCACATTTCATTCTTTTAGCTCTTCCTAATCTACGTCAAACAGCACGTCAAATAATTGTGTTAGTTTTCTCCAAGTCCAAAACACTTGGATGCTCTACATTTTTTTTTTCAACAAATCATATTTCTTTGAGCTAATTTGCATATATCGTAATTTATACAATTATTTAAAAGAAAATTTAAAATCCTATATCATAAGAATGTCTAAGTCTCTTATGCCACAACTAGTTTTCACTAGATTACTTGATTGCGCATAAATTAAATTTCTGATAATTCACAATATGAAGTCTCTTGTCATAGAATCCCTCACCAATCATCATCCCTGTTGTTTGGTCCTAAAATTTAATATTTGTTTTTGAAAAAAAAACATCACAGTTAAATTCTTGCGTGATTTTATTTACTGAAATTTAATTTATTGTAAAGGATTTTATATATATAACACTTTTAATTTTTTTGGAGAAGAGATTCAGTAATAGGTACTTTGCTTTCATTGGCAACTAAAATATATTGGTCATTTTTGCACATTTTTAGGATCCTAAATAGAATTTTATTACACATCATATGGTTAATAGCACCAGTGTCTATTATTAATTGATTGTTAAGTAAATATTTAATTGAATTTAAAGCAATACCACATGAATTAATGTTCTGTTTGGCAAGCATCGCAGAAAGCTGCTCCATCAATTGCTGCATAGAATCTACGCCCGTTTCTATGGAGCTCGGTCCACATAGACCACATTTTTCTACTACGCTAGAAGGGGAGAAAAAACCTTGTGTCTGAATCGCGTAGCCCTTGTCTTCACTCTCCCCCTTTCGTTTCTCTCCATCCCAATCGATACCTCCCTCTCTCCACTTCTTCTCTTGTGTGGCTTGTTTTCTTGTGTGGGTGGAGAAACTAACACCGTTCTCTTGTGTGGCATGTTTTCTTGCAAATCGCATCTCTCTGAGCCACTTGATTGATTCTCCTCACCCTTTTGCGATTTAGGGTTTTGAGATTTGGTGAAGGAGAGGAATGCTTGGTTCTCTAGCTTATCACCGGACTGTGTATCGGTATTCATGGCATCTCGCCTTGATTCCTCGTGTTCTAGTAGTGCAACAATTGAATCGAGAGAAGGGAGGTTGGATCTGAAGAGAATTTGTTGTCTAACTTGCTTATAACTCCGAAAAATACGATCTTAGTTTTTTCTTTCTCTGATTTTCTGGGTCTGTGGTTTCAGGTTGATGGACATATAATTCATCCAATTTTTATTTCATTGCCTCAAAATATTGGGTGATGGATTTATGATTTTGTTTGATGTGAGTAATGTCGTGTTTGATTTGCCTCCAAAATATATAATATGTAATTAAAATTTTTAACAACAACAACTCTTGTAACTTTCCAACTTTTTTTACTTGTTGTACTTTGTACTTAAACTGTTGTTGTACTTTGACAGTTAACTATAATTGTTATACTTTAAAATCTGTCAACTTGCGTATATTTATCTTCTTCTTTTTAGAAGTTTTGTGAACAAAAACACTCAAAATAATGCATTTATATCATGTAAAATAATATTTTGTATAATATAAAACAAATCTATGGGTACTGTAAAGTTACAGATGAATACCGTAAAACTTGAATTCTGTAAAAATAACAAATCCAAACTATAAAAGATGAATAATATAAAACTTAAATATATAAACTATAAAAATAACAGATGAAAACTACAAAACATGATAACTATCAAACAGATTATTACAAACATAGCTATTGCAAAACATATTGTTCAACTATATACAAACACTTTGTTCAATAAAACACAATTGTTCTAAACACAAACACACTGTTCAACAAAATAAAACTGTTCCAACAAATTTCTTATTTCATGACTCTTTTGGTGCACATTGTTAAGATATGTAAGAAACTTTGTAACAAGAATTAGACGTTTTTTTGAAATATCATCATGCAAAATACAAAACAAAACAAAACAAGAGTTACCTAGTTGTAGAACATTAAAACTGTAAAAATTATAGTTGTAAACTGCAAAACATACCCATGAAAATTATAAAACATGAATACTATATAAATTGAAGATGCAAGCTGTAAAATTTCTTGATGAACTACAAAACTTAAAGATACAAACTATAAAACTATTAAATTACCTGTATTATACAGATGCTAACTAAAAAATATGAATACTGTAAAAATTGAAGTTGTCAACTGCAAAACTTACCTATGAAAACTGTAAAACACGAATACTGTAAAAATTATAGATGTAAACTACAAAACTCCAGATGTAAACTACAAAACTTCTAGATACAAACTATAAAACTATTAAATTACCTGTATCATACAGATTCTCCTTCACCTTCCTTACTGCACTTGGTTTTCTTCCCTTAATCAGCGTTGGTTCATTATCTACGGCCTCTGAACTAGTTTGTGTTGCTTCATCACCAGTTTTTTTCTTCTTCTGTAATTGTTATAGATTATGTTCAGTCATTGCTTCTTTGTAAGCGTCTTTAAAAATCAAAGTTGCAAAATGAATTGCCAAGTCCTCTTGGTCTTCCTTGCTGATTTCCTCCTCCCCACCTTGGGGCTTTTCAAGATTGTAGCCCGTACTTCCAATTTGTGTGACAACTACACTTTCATATAAATCAAATAAACAAATATTGTAAAATCACTACATATATATTACACAATTACACAGTTAATAATATAAAACAACTAGATGAATACTGTGCAACCACTATGTCAATAGTGTAAAACAACTCTTTGTGTATTGTAAAATAACTAGATGAATATTATAAAATAACATTATGAATATTGTACAATCACAAAGTTAATGACGTAAAACAACAAGTACTAGGTCAATACTGTAAAACATATCTGTGCATACTATACACAAACTAAATGAATACTAGTAAACTAACTATGTTACAACTGTAACACATACTATAAATAAATAAATAAAAGAAACATCAGTATAAATAAATAAAAGATCAAAATAAAAACTTACACATGAGTTACCCGGCTATAGAACATAAATACTATAAAAATTGAAGATGTAAATATGAATACTGTAAAAATTTCACATATAAACTACAAAACATAAAGATACAAACTATAAAACTGTAAAATTACATGTATTCATTTTTATAAAAATTACATATGTAAATTACAAAATATACAGATGCAAACTATAAAACATGAATACTGTAAAAATTAAAGATGTAAACTACAAAATTTACACATGAAAGGATCCAGTGAGGTGTAATAATGAATTTCCACAATAGAACATCTACTGCAATTAGGACCCAATGATTCACTTTGCAAAATGGAACAAAGAGCCATTGTTGATTGAATTGTAATGCATTTTTTTTTCAGTTACCCGATATGATTGTAAGTGTAAGACAATTTGTGAAATGAAATTATGTCGAAGGACTTTTTCTGAAAAATAAATAAATAAAGAAATAAGTTTCTAGAAGAATATATTATGGAATTATTAAGACAGATCATTTTTAAAATTTTAGATGCTTCAAATAGTGGCACTAACAACAATTAAAAAAAACAGTTTGATGTATTTTTAACAAAGTAATAGATTATCGTTAGTTCTTGTCTTTTACTAAGGTGATAAGTTTCTCATTTCTTAGCTTCTATTTTTGTCTTTGACAGAATTGTTCCAACTGAATTATTGTTATTTTTCATTGACGGTGCTTAAACTATTTTTCTTGTTTTTTTACACTTCATTCGTCTTAGAATTTTTTTTTTGCGTAATAATTTTTTGTAGTAAATATTTTGCATGTATACGAAAAAAAAAATGAAATTTAACCTTGTGATTTCTGCTGTCCGACTGACAACACGCCTGTAATATTTTTTTTTCACCTATACTAAAATTGAAGTTCAAATAACGACAGTGCCACACCTACTTCCACATGAATGCGATCAGTAGCTGTTATTTGTTATAAAAAAAAAAAAAACAGTCAGCACACAACAAGTGCAAGGAACAGTAAACTTCCACTTTGTAATAATTAATAATAACAATACTAATAAGATAAAGGGTCAATCAAACGAACCGTACCCGTCTCTCTCTTCCTGTCCTTTCTCTCTCTCTCTCTCTCTCTTACTGCTCCCCAGCTTCTCTCTCTCTCTAGTCCTAATTATACCATCTCGTCCTACCCATTATTACCCTCCTTTCTCCTTTCGCTTTCACTGCTCCCCTTATAACCCTTTGCAGAAAGAAATGAGAAAGAACTGAACATCTCCTCCAAAAAGCCATAGCCTTCCCCTCACACTCACAGTGCACAGATTTGATATACCAAAAAGCAAATTAAAGCTCCTTCCATCCTCTATCTCTCCCTCCCTCCCTCCACCTTATATTACCACTTACAAAAAAGAAAGCAAATCATTTCAAAAAAGAAAACAACATATATACACAATCAGACCCCAGCTAGCACGCCATGTCATCATCCACCACGCACCCGTATCTGCCCGGTACCGACCGTGTTCCTGACCACCAGCAATTCCTTTTCCAGCAACAGAACCAGCACGGAATTAGTCACTTGTACCATGTACCGCAACACAGCCGGCGCGAGAAACTACGCTTTCACCATGAAGAAAAAGAAACCTCTCTTCCCCTTCCCGTGGCTTCTCTCTATTCACCGCACTTTCTTAACCATCCCGCTCCAGGTGTTCTCCCAGAAGCACTCCCTTTACAGTACAATCCAATAGGTTACAGTACAAGTCAAACCGGTTTCTCTCTCTCTCTCTCTCCTTCCTCTAACACCCAGAGGCGCCAGGTTACCAGTGGCGGCGTTCCTGGTCCATATGGACCTTTCACTGGTTATGCAGCGGTATTAGGCCGGTCTAGGTTCCTCGGACCGGCCCGAATGCTACTGGAGGAGATCTGTGACTGTGATGTCGGTCGCTGTGACCTTGCACAAGATCATATGGATACAAGCAGTGGTGATGATGGGTTATTGGATTTGGATCCGAACGAACGGGATTCATTATCTGCTGTTGATCATCGTGGATTGGACAGCACCAGGGAAGGCAGTGAGTTTCATTGGAAGAAAACTAGACTTCTTTCTATGATGGAGGAGGTGATAAATTAATCTCTTCTCTGAATATTTGCTTTTGCTGTTTTGTTTCTTAATTTGTACTTATTATTTTTATTTTGTTTTTTCACTGGTTATAATTAATTTTGGAAATGAAAGAAAGATAGGCATGAGCATTCATGTCAATGAACTTGTGTTTGGATTCATGGGGAGTTATACGGGAATCTGAGTTTACTGTGCATGGGGAAATAGTGGTCACATCATTGTTGCAATCATCGAGGTTTTCTATCATTAGTATTTAATATTTTTTCTTTCTTAACTAGTGATATTTTCGGGTTCCTTCATGTTGCATTGTAGCAAGCATTATTGGTCCAATATAAATAACATGATATGCTCACCAATCAGAAAATTTTGAGTCATAGCATTCAAATTGTTGAAATATAAATACATGCTTCAGTTTAAAGAATGAAACTTTTGTATCTGAGGTAAAGTCACTAAGTCAGGGGTGTTTTATTTTAGATGTTGCACCTTACTATGGAAAAGTTGCTCCGTCATTTAGATAATTAGAGGCTATTAATTGTGTACGTTCTAGATTAATTTAATTAGTCATTCAATAAAAGCAGCACACTTATGTTTGTCTTACTAGCAAATCTTTGTTGATTAAAGAGATAGTTAGCTTATAAAGGAGATACAAAGTCATGATTTAGTGATAATGCAACAAAGCTAATATTTGTTATTTATTACTTAAGTAGACTTTTAAGTTGCTATATCACAGATAGCTGACCTGTGAATCACACTAACTTCCACTTTGATTATAAGGTTATTGTGTTCTTTTCATTGATAGCTGCCAAACTTTTTGAGCTTATCTTTAGAATATAAAAGTACTAGAACTGTACCGTCTGCAAAATCATAGTTTTATCATTCTTTATTTTAAAAAGGGAAGTCCCACTGCATGCAAAAGTCTTAATTCCAAATAAATAATTCTCAAATCATCTAATACAACATGCAATTCCACGTGTGTGGACCTTAGCCTTGAAAAATATATTATTTCAAAGTAATCACTGTCATGTTTTTTTAATTAATCCATTCCAACCCCCGCTCTTTTTTTTTTATATTAAAATTCCAATATTAATTACTTGTAGGTGTGCAAAAGATACAAGCAATACTACCAGCAGGTGCATGCTGTGATCACATCATTTGAATCTGTTGCTGGCCTCAGTAATGCAGCACCTTTTGCATCAGTGGCACTGAAATCAATGTCAAAGCATTTCAAATGTTTGAAAAGTATGATACTTAACCAGTTGAGAAATGCTAATAAGATGAATGGAAAGGAAACCCTTAATCAAGAGGAGATGCCAAGCTTCGGTCTTTTAAGTGGCGGAGGTAGTGGCGTGAGTCAAAGAGGAAATAATATGGCTAGTTTTGGTCAACCGCATTTATGGCGGCCTCAGAGAGGGCTTCCCGAACGTGCGGTTTCAGTTCTTCGTGCGTGGTTATTCGAGCACTTCTTGCATCCGTGAGTGAATTTTATTTTCATATTCCTGGCTATTAGATTTAACTACAGTCATTATGTTATCCACTACTATCAAAATGATCCTTCAAATTTTAATCTAGGCAGTACTTCATCAAATTTTATTTTAATTATTTTAATTTCCAGGTTTTATCACGCTTAGTTCCTGTGGGGGGTACTACACTAATTGCTTTAGTGAAGTATTAATATAATGTAATTGGCACTGAAGTATTAATATAACTACAGTCATTATGTTACGATGAATTAGTTTGCATGTGTCTTCTGTTTTAGTCCACAGAAAAATGAAAAACCTTTGGTACATCTTTAGTGGCAATATGTGTTATCATGCTTATAATGTGTGTCTAAGAGGCTGTCAACTTGGTGTGTGTGTCTGTGTTTTTTTCCTTTCTCCCCATTGAGACAACAAACAAACAGCTAAAAGACACAGTCACAGATGCCACCCGCATTTATAGGAAAAATCATAAAGTGATTCACAGGTCAGATTGTGAAAGACATGACTTGGTTAAAGCAACTCACTTTCTGACAACTGCTATTGCAGCAAAACCTCCCTGAAAGTTAGTGTGTACTCATCTTCTTTGCAGCTTGCACATGCATCTCTACTATTTACTGCCATATAAAAGCCAACTTATGTTGTACTTCCCTTGCTCCATGCATCTCTCCATTTGTGATGTGCTAAGTGCTAAAAGATCTGAACAAGGTTTAGATGACCTAGTTATGTCCTTACAATGTGCACAGACTGTACAATCTTGTTGTTAACAGTACCTTATACGTATTATCACAAGCAGCCTTTTCGAACCAAAAAATCGTGCTCCACTATGTAATTAGACTTTAATAAAAGTTTCTAAAATCATATGTTATAATTTCTATGTGGTGTTAGAACCTTGTTAACCTTTTATATTGTAACATTGTAGATATCCGACTGACAATGACAAGCAAATGTTGGCCAAGCAAACTGGTTTAACTCGAAACCAGGTAAACATACGAACTTCTTTATTTTCTCGTCTACTCTTTCTCTCTTTACTCTGCAATATTAATTACTGAAACCAAAAGGTGACACTGTTTTGTAACAAAGTTCAGTTTATTAAGACATTTTTAGTTATATAAATATTGTTTCTTGTCATTTAGGTCTCAAACTGGTTCATCAATGCAAGAGTGAGACTTTGGAAGCCCATGGTTGAGGAAATACACAATCTTGAAATGTGCCAACTACGTAGGCACTCGAGCAATGATAAAAACCCCAATCTAAACCCTGGTGGCATGCTGCAAACACAGCAAATGTCTGAATGTAGCGGGTCCAACCCGTCAGATCTGGTACAGGGCCAAAGTAGCCACACTAACCCTAATAAAAACGCCAACCCTAACACAACATCCAGAAGCATACAAACTGTTGAGTTGTCTCAAATACCAAATAGCATACAAGAGCCAATTAACTTCTCTTATAACAGTCTTGGAGCAGCTGGAATTGGTTACGGTGCTGGGAGTTCCAACCCTAGTGGAGTGTCTTTAACACTTGGTCTCCAGCAGAATAACCGTGTCAGTCTTTCTGAAACAATTCCGGCCAACCTTGTTCATAGGTTTGGTCTTGAAGATTGTAATGACCCATACATGATGAGTTCGTTCGAGGCACAAGGACGGCATTTCGGAAAAGACGTGAGCGGTCATTTGTTGCACGATTTTGTTGGATGAAATGATTTAGTTTCATTGCCCGGTTAGTACTACTTGTATCTTTAGAGTACATATGGAAATTATGGGGTAATTCTTGGGTTTAATATATCGGGAAGCCTTTTCTATATAACTGTATGATGGCCATATGTAGTATCATGTTTTGCCCAATTTGTAATACCTACAAGCATTAAAGTATTCCTTAATTTGTAGTTTTCTTCTTTATTTACTGCCATGCTGGTCATGTATGTAATCATCTCATTTTGTGCATTTCATGATCAGATGTCTATCAAATATATATTCTTAACCTGGTTGGTACTGGTACGTACCAACATAGTACGTACCAGTTTTTGTATTAAGATTATGTATGAAAATTGTGCTGAACGCTGCATATCAAATATATATTTCATGGGATTTTTTATATACAGTATATGTATAGCTTTGATTAATTATTTATTACAATTAATGAAACAAATCAAATTTCTTATTGACTATTGTTGAATTATCAACACAAAAAATGACATCTTTATATAATTTTATTCTACATTTTGTGGAGAATCCTGTAATTTTTGTCATATCAGATTGTAGAGCTCAAGTATCATTCATTCGTTATAACGGAAAAAACCACTCATATCTTTTGTATCACGCATGTTGGCTAGGTGCTGAAGTGCTAATTAATAAAGTGTTTTTGGTCTGTGCGCTTAAAATGAAAGCATCAGTATCACTACTGCTACTGCATCACATGAGAATTGAGATTCATCATTGATTCGTTATTTTAATATTGAAGCGGATCTCGATCTTTTACTAATTAACTATTGAGCTTTGGGTTTGTAATTTAGTATGATCCCTAGGCTATACATACAATATAGCTATTAATAAATTAACCAGGTTTAATTAATGTTTAATTTGATGACTGACTATCCATCATTTGTGACAGTCTCCTAAAGATGAGACAGGCTAAGGATGTCTTGGCTAATCAAAAGACTTGATATTTTTTTTTGAAAGGCTATGACACCTCGATCTAGCCAGTGAAATATATATATATTAAATTTAGAAACTGCCAACAAGCTCATCCATCTGGATAATGATTAAATATTATGTTAGTGTCTTTGTGAGCTGGATTACAAATATTGTATCCATTTATTTTACTTTTCTTTTTGTCTACTTAATTTGTCAGCATTTGCATATTATATAGAGTAGAACTATGATATACTTTTAACTCTTAAATCTATCGGATTAATCCAAACTGTTGAAATTTTTCTACTTTATGAGTGATGCATTTACATGTGAAAATTTTAAAATTTCGAATTAATTTAGTATAAAACAAAATGGTCAAAATTAAAAGGTTTCTAAATTAATTTTAATGCATTCATTTTTTGAAAGCCTTTTGACCACTTGACTTTATACTAAATTAATTCGAAACTTTAAAATTTTCACATGTAGGTATATCACTCGTAAGGTAGAAGAATTTCAACGGTTTGGATTCGTTGTTTGAAGTTAATCTAATAGATTTTAGAGTTAAGAGTACAAAGAAGTTTGGTACTCCTCGAAGCACCCTAGTTCTACTCTATTATATATTTTTTGAATATACTGATCACATACTAGCTATTATTATTATAGTCCTAGCTACTTAGACCAAGTATTAGATTTATATTCTAAAGTAAAGGATACGTGCATCTTGAAATCAATCCCCCATCCTAGTATTAATTATGTTTGAACACGCTTACCTGCAAATTAATTTACGATGAGATGAGATTCGGTGCTTTATATATACTGGTTACTGGTATCATTGCATCTTATAATTAAGATTTCAAATAGCTAGAAAGAATGAAAAACAGTTGGAAGCTTGTGATGGATATCACTGGTTTGCATTGCTATCGATTCGAGTCGAAAATTAAACATGCAAGTCATCGACTACCACATCAATATATATTCTAAAACTTCTAATTACGTTATTGATTAATCTAATTTTTTTAGTTTCGTCTACACATTATACAACAACAATAACAATAACAACCAAACATTTAGTCCTAAACATTATATTTCTAGTTCTATCTTCTTAGTAGTCACAACTAATAATCTAAATAAAAAATATTTTTTAGTTTCGGCTACACATTATATATTTTACATTTCATCTTCTAATTTAGTCATTCTTGTAAAATGTTATGTTTGTTTGCAGTCTAGTAGTTAGAATTTTGCTCTGTTATTGTGGAGACTTGCATGAGTTGAAATCTCATAACCACACATTATTTATTCTAAAACTTCTAATTACGTTATTGATTAATCTATTTTTTTTTAGTTTCGTCTACACATTATACAACAACAACAACAATAACAACCAAACATTTAGTCCTAAACATTATATTTCTAGTTCTATCTTCTTAGTAGTCACAACCAATAATCTAAATAAAAAATATTTTTAGTTTCGGCTACACATTATATATTTTACATTTCATCATCTAATTTAAAATTTCTAGTTCAGTTATGATCAAGCCAACTAGAGCATATAAACTAAATTAACTCTCCAAATATGACTTACAAATTGAGATATCACGATCATGCGAGAAGAAACAAAGAGCAAGACAAATCTCAATGACCACACTTTATGTTTTAGTCTCCGATCTAAATTTTCTAATTATGTCATTGAGTAATTTAATTTTTTTAATTTTGTCCACACATTATATATTTTACATTTTAGCTTACAATCTAAAATTTCTTGGATGGTCATGATTAAGCCGACTAAAACATATAAACTGAATGAAACTGACAACTGAGACATCATGATCATGTGATAAGAAATAAAGAGCAAGAAAAATGAAACGTCAATATGTCAGTCGATTTTAAAAAGTAAAGTAAAATTTCAGAATCTGGCTTTCAATCACTCAAGACAAATTTATGAAATAGATTCTTTCTTATACAACCTTCAGTTTCAGTGAGATGAAAACTGCTCTTTCTTGTAGCTTTATTAGCATTTCTCTCCAGTCCTTTGCTCTTCTCGAGACATGTCAATTTCAGATTCAATTTTTGTGGGAGCAAATAGAACTGGAAGAAAAGTTCAGAGCTGAGTAGCAGCATTTAATTTAGTAAATATGCAAAAACAGAGAGATGCTATGTTTTAGTTGAATTAACAGGTCCAATCAACAATTCTTGCTTCTTGTAAACAAACCTCGTAGGGAAGGGAGCTCGCGAGACGAGCAAATTAAATTAAAATGAAAAGAAAAGAAAAGAAAAGAGATCAATGTAGTGTAGCTAACTTTCAACCGTTTCTATGCTGTTTGGTTAGTTTCATCATTATTTTTTAGTCGTTTGCTTTGATATTTATTTTTTAACGGGTGCAGCAATAAATGTGCAAAGGATGGTGCTGAGCCCAACGTGTTGTTGTCTGGGAAATGACAAGGAGTACTGTGTGTTGCCTAGAATAATTGCTTTTCTTGGAAATGACAGTCACTCAACTGCTACTAGACAACATATATACTGTGCAGGGCTTCCAACTTTTTTATTACTAGAAATTAAAAATTAACTTTTTAAAAAACAAGATTGATTATCTTTTTTTCTCTCTCTCTTAGTAAATTGATGAAATCGTATTAGTAATTCTATTACACTAATTTTTATAATTTATCATATAAACAACCACAAAGTATATCCAGTTGGTCATTGGAGAAGATATGTATCTAAAAAAATTATGACGTGACCGGGAAGATCACGACATGCCACGTCACGTATTTAAACCCTAAATTTGAACCCGAATAAAAAAAAGAGAAAAAAATGAGAAAAGATGACCCGTAAATTTCACATTATTTATTGAAATCAAATCAATATTTCTGTCCAAATTATTTGTTAATTTCATGTGACGAAAACACTGATTGTATCCTAAAAATATCTTAATGAGATCGAATTATGAATTTGATCTCATCTATGAGATGAAAAAAAATATAATCCATATTTTTTCTTCCAATAATTAGAATTTTGAACTTTTAGAAATAAAAAGAAAATGTCAGGGTATTGATGTGTTGTATTGTAGTTTTTTTAGTATCATCCCTGATTATTGATTAATCTAAATATCATGTGGACATTCATTCGTTCTTATTGGGAGTTGTTACTCGAGGTGTGTGCGGTACTGTTGTACAACCAAACCAAAAAGGAAAAAGAGAAAAAGAATTAGCGGAGCATTTCAAAAGAAATTAAGGCGAAATAGTGGAGTCCTTGTCCGTTGTCATTTCTTCTCTGTTTGCAGTGTTACTGTTTTCCGACATGCCACGGTCCGGTCTGACCCTACATGGAAATAAAGTGGGTTACTTGCCCGTATCTCCTTTATCAGTTGTTGTCCTCCGACATGCTTCGGTCTCTTCTTCTCCCTTAACTCCGCTCCATGAACTACTGTCAGCAATCAGGGCTCCGGCCATGGAGGGAGAGAGGCGCACCATGATCTGTAGCCTTGCTATTTTTACTCAGCCTTTTAATAGGAGGTCCGGCCGTCTGCACTCTGGTATTCTCTCTCTCTGTCTCTCTTTTATGAGGTGGCGTTCTGCTCTTTGTGCGTACATATGTTTGTGTCTCACTGGCTAAAACTTCAAGTTCAAGTTTTGCTTTCCTTTCCAATTTGAGCAATTCACCTTCTTCTTCCCTTATCCTTTGTTTATCATCTGCTGAAAAGCCTTTGAGACACTTGCTGTTTGTGAATTTGCGCATTCTATAAAAACAGTAGATATACATTTGGCAAACTAGTTGTAAAATCAATAGAAAACCGAATTTTAGGTCTATTGAAATCTGGTGCCAGGTTGGTACCAGTTCTGAATGCGATGCTGGTATCACGAATAACAAAAATTCAGATAAGCTATTTAGCAAATGAAGTTCTAGTTCAAGTTCTCATAGATAAACAACAATTTCTGATATCATTTTAAAATCTGAAATTTTGTTAAATTGGATATCAATTTCTGATATCATTTCTTATTCTTTTCTTTTTATTAAATCCAAAGTATATCAATTTGTTTCTCAACAGGATGGAGGATGATTTGCGAACGAATGATGAGTAGTACAAAAGAGGAAGGAAAAGAAGAAAATCAAATCGATTGAGCAAATAAAGGAAAAACACAGAGACGAAGTATAAAGAATTAAATTCAAACGAAATAATGCATTGCATGCTTTGATGCTTAAAGGATAACTAAAAGGTTATGAGCAGTACATGTTTGTTTGAAATCGTCGCATACTAATTAATGTGAGGAATAAATAGTATATATTTGATCCTCTTTTTAATAGAATGATTCATATTTTCACATTCATTCTTGATTTATAGATTTTAATTTACTCGGACATCAGATTGCATCTGGATCCATTTTTATGTTTCATTTATCAATAGCTTCGAAGGTAAATACGGATCATACATCAGTATAAATAAAAATAAAAGTATAATTTATATATCAAAACAAAAGTTCCTTGAATCTCAAGTAATATATGAAATTTATATGAAATATTCTTTCGATAATAAGTCACTAACTTCTATAAATAAAAATAAAGATTAAAAACCATTATTCATATTGGGTGTGTTTGGATGAATTAAGAATAATGAGAGGATAGTAGCTATTCCAATTTTGAGGATGGTAGTTATTCCAATATTTTGCTGGATTAGTAGAATAGTGAGCTATCTCACAAAAGACAAACAAAGAATTGTGGCTATTCGCTAATTCAAACACACTCAAACGTAGATTAGTAACTCGGAATAGTAGCTATTCTTCACCCATCCAAACGCAACCATTATGTATTAGATCATATTTGGAACAACATAACACTGTGATGGTTAATTTAGCAAGATTGTTAAGTTAATAATTGTAAGTGTCACATAAACTTTTGCAATATCTTCATAGATGGTACGAGCATATGTATTTATGTAAATGCAAAAACTTGCCATGTTTGTTAATTAAAATAATTCTTTTTGACATGTTAACGAAATTGAAATCACATAAATGAAAATATTTTGAAACTAATGTGAAATAATTGCTAAATATGTTGAACAAACAAATAATTTACTTTTAAATTTTGTAAAAATGAAGATATCTTTACAAATTAAATATTTATATATTTACTAATGGGAAAATATTAGGTAGCATTTCTATATTTACTAATGGGAGCCCATGCTTTACCTTTTACCAAAATTTCAATTTTCGCAAGGACTTCAAGTTGGAATATTTTGTGCCAATAGATTCACACACAAAATGAATACATTAATCTATGATAAGATTTAGAATGCATTATGTATTTATATTTACATCTCGACCTCTGTCACTGCAATGAATAGAAGAGGAATTAGATATGGGCCTTAAAAAGGCAAATTAGAGAGAGATCGGTTTCTCTATTGCATAATGCAATAAAGCACTCAACGTCATTTTTATTAATATCCAACATTCAATAAAAAATTAATAAAAAAATGAATATCGATTCAGATACAGTCGAATAATATCCGATCCATTTGCACCCCTATGTTTAGTTCTATATGAGCCCACATTGTAGATTTGTAGCCCTTGCTTGAAATCACATTTTTTTTCCAATCTCCCTGACACTCGAACTAGTTGGTACCTGTGCCATCTTTGCTACTGGTACGGTTCTAAGTTTAAAGGATCAATTTAAGGAAAGTAAGAAATCCAGGGGTTGTTAAACCGAATTTCATTAATATTAAATTATCGGAGGGACTAGGTTGTATATTGGTTGGCTTGGGCTATCATGAGCCGATATTTGAGTTGGGCCTTTGCGTGTTCTACCCATGGAAAAGAGAGTATATTTAATTAATATGTTAATTGGGTTGTGATTTGCATTTGGGCTGTGAGTTCTTAAATTGGATAAAATATAAGTGGGCTGCTCATTTACTAGAATTACTCTCTTAAGACCTTATTTGGGTTAATTAATTGATCAAGTTAATGGATGAAGCCGAATCTCGTTAATTAAAAATCGGAAATACGGGGATGATTAGATCCATGCTCAAATAAAATAAATTGAGAATTTTCTAGTATGACTCCATGCTGGGATGATTTGGATTGACTATTAGAATTTTAAAAATAATAATATTGATATGTATTACGGATCAACCCGTAATATGCATAGTACTATAAGCTCACTGATTAAGTTACGCTCTTTTATTTTATGGTGGAGAATCGGCCTGAACTTCCCAGAATTCAAATTACTCTACATATTTTGATAAACTAGGTGATTTTAACTTTCTATTGAACTGACTTCAAACAATGAATCCAATTTATTGAAATCGATCTACTATAATAGTGATTCGTTTACATGTTAAATTAAATATGAATTAATTTAATATAAAAACAAGCTATAAAAAACATTTATAAATAAATTATATTACGTTTATTATCTATATTTTTTACCACTTGACTATATACTAACTAAAGTTACTGTATTGTTTTGTTCGGACTAAGATTTTAAGATTTCAAGTTTTACATTTTACAATTGAAAAAGGTCAATTTGAGCTGCGTGATTAATTCTACATATTGAAATCTATATACATAATTTCTCTTGTTTAGATACGAAGAAATTCATTTTTATTTGTCTATCTAAGATTTTTAAAAATGTTTTATCCTTATCTAAATAGTAAAACATTTTAAAAAAAAAATATGAAATTTATTTTCCAAGAAGATTTTGATATGTAATACCACTGGACGAACTTGTTAGCTTAAATTTACCCAAAATCTAATTTATATAAATTGACATTAAAAATAAAGTACATAATTATAATAAAACTTAAACCGTTTTAATAAATCAATATATAAACCTGGAATCACATCCTCTGCGGAGTTTTTACCTGCGGAGCTGTGCGGTTCTTTTAATCTGGTCCATTTGTTTTTGATCGGACGGATCAAATAAGATTTTGGCACGAATCTCAAAACAAAATTAATACTGCCTCCTCCATCATCCGAGCACTCACCGGTTAAGATTAAATCTGAACTGTCCGATCAGCTCCGCAGGTTAAAAACTCCGCAGAGGATAGTTACCCATATAAACCCGTATTTACAGGTGCATTACACACCTGCTATATATGTGCACTGTCCTTTTCATTTGATTAGATTTGGTTATTCCTATTTCCAAAGTCCAAACTGCATCGAATAATTTAAAAAGAAAAACAGGCATAGCTTTATATCGAAAACACATAGCTAGGCATCTTTCTTCTGGGAACTAAATTGCTTTGAATTCCTCGCAATTTTCCAAAGAACTGGATATGTCCTTCAACATTCGAGAAACTGATTATTGAAAATCAATGTTATTCAAATCGGACTGAGCATTAACTCGATAAAATTTCTAGTGAAAATCAATGTTATTTTCACTAGAAATTTCATCCAATCAGCCTTGTCAATTATAATTTTAAAATTCATTCTAAACTCCTGACTAATCAGGTTGGCCCATTTTACAAAGGCTCATTGATCCTAACCAATCTGCTTTTTTGAAAGGGCGATACGTTTTAGATAATGTGGTGTTAAGCCATAAAATTATCCAACATTACAAACAAACAAAACAGAAGGGTGTGGTTGTTAAAATTGATTTTGAGAAGACTTGCGACAAAATCAATTGGAACTACTCACTCTCTGTCATGACTGCTAGGGGATTTGATCAGAAATGGATTCATGGCTTACCAATTGGCTTCGTAGCTCTCAATCAAGTGTGAATGTTAATGGTGACTTTACTCCATATTTCTTTTGCAAAAGGAGAGGGGGGGTTGCGACAAGGCGATCCTTTATCTCCTTATTTAACTTCACCGCTCATAGACTGTCCAAATTGTTTACTATAAGAAGAAATAGTGAGTGCTTAATTGGATTAGGATCACCACGTGATCATCAACATGCAGTTACTACTCGTCACTATACTTATGACACTATTTTGTTCTTACAGTCTGAACCACACAACATGGTGGACTATGATTATGTTTGAAGCTGTATTTGGAGTTAAAATGAATTTAGGAAAAATTGAAATGTTTCTCCTTAATCTTGACATCGAAGAGGCACAACAATTATCTGACATTTTCCAATGTCGTCTCTCTAAATTTCCTTTCAAACATTTGGGTGTACCTTTGAGTGATAAACCTCTAAAAGTAGCAGACTGGGGAGTTTTTGTAGATAAAGTTCGGACCAGATTACAACGTTTGAAGAGGCAAATGTTATCTTTAGGGTGGGAGACTTACACTGATTAATTCAGTCTTCTCTTTGTCCCATTATACATATTATCGTTGTACAAAATACCCAAAACTGTTCTATTAGAAATTGACAAGATTATGAAAAAAAAATTATGGCAGGGAACTAGTATTGCTAGAAAATATGTTTTAATGAACTGACCCACTTGCTATTTAGCTAAATATTTTGGGGGCATGGGCATCCTCGATTTAAAACAAATGAACATCACCTTACTTTTAAAATTGTGGTGGAGGTACCAAGATCCTTCGTATTCAAATCTGTGGAAAACTATTTTAAAACATAATATTGGAGCTCATATCATCTCTCCCTTTTGGAAAGCAATTTTGACATTTTCCCAATTTGGGAGGCTATATATGATGTTGTAAACATATTTATTTCTTTTTGTAAAATTGGTAGCCACTACCAAGCAATTTAAAAAAAAAAAAAAGAGACATTTTCTCAATTTGGGTATATCAGTGTTTCCATAGAACTAGGATTGCAGGGATAGGTACTCTTCTGGCATTGACTTTGGTACCAATATTGTGCTTTAAAAATTGAATACCCTTAATTGTTTTCGATTTGTATTACTCCTAATATTATAGTTCAAGAGGTGGTTGCCTCGCAGAGGTCTTGTGTTAGGTTTTAGAGAAGCCTTAGTGGTATCCTAGCTCAAGAATGACAATATCTTTTACAGCTCACTAGCTATGTGTCATTTACACATGATCAGGACAACATCTCTTGGGCATGGGAAGCTTCAGGGTTATATGCAGTTAGATCATTATATAAATTTTTAAACTTTCGAGGTGAACAACCTATCAAGCCTTTATTGTCGTGGAAATTGCATATACCACCCAAAATCAGGGCTTTCATGTGGCTCGTAACTAAAGATAATTTTTTTACCAAAGTCAATCTCCAAAAAAAAAAAGATGGATAGGAAATGTCTCATGCCAATTCTGTCAATGTTTTGAAGATATTGATCATTTGTTTTTCAAATACTTTTTGCTAAACAAATTTGGTTTTATATGGGGCAATGCCAACACCACTTTTTTTAACTGGAACTCTTTTGATGATGTCATACAATTTGCCCTTCTTAATTGTGATTAGTGCATTTACACGGGGATTTGGAAGCATATAAATGACCTTTGTTTTAATAATTCAATTGTTCATTCATGCCATAATGTGATTCTAACTATTATTTCAATCATTTTATACTGGACAGGAAAATTGTCTATAGAGGTCAAGATGGAAACCAACAACTGGATACCACAGGATCTCGATGCGGTACGGATAAAAATCTCCCACCCGACAGACCAACAACTTGTGGACTGGCTTTCAGGATGAATTTGCTTAGGATAATTTGATAGTTGTTCTATTTTGGTTATCTAGCCCTGATGTGGCTTAGTATCTAGGATTTGCTTTCTCAATATCCAAACTGTTGTTTTGGTGCCTGTGTGCACAAACCTTGTGGTTTTGGAGGTGGGTTATGCCTCTTTATTTTATCTAGGATAATATGTGCTCTTGTGTAAGATTTCTAAGTTTCATATATTGAAACTGGCTTTTGCCTTTTTAAAAAAAATTCAATGTTATTCAAATTGAACTGAACATTAACCCGATAAAATATCTAGTTAATGGTTTACTGATCGAACCAACAACTACTTCAATCATTGGTTTCTGAAACAGTCAAATTTGATATTTAGCTGCTATCTTTTACTTTGTTGAAATGTCAATTGCTATAATATTTTGTGCACATAGCATAATTTGAACAAATTTCATTACATAAATAATTCAAATGATAATATTTTCTCAATTCATATCGGTGCACATCAGGTTTTTTGATATTTTCTCAATTCATATTGAATATATTGGTCCATTCGATATTTTTTAAATTGTTGATAATGCATTAAAATTAACTTAAAAATCTTTTACATTAACTATTTAACTTGATACTAAATAAATTCAAAATATCATAAATTTTGCATGTAAACGTACAACTAATGAAGTAGATCGGACTGAACTGTTTGGATTAGTCATTCAAATCGATTCAATAAATTTTGAAATTAATGTTATAAACTGAAATGACACTGATACCACACTATTTAGACTATATTATATAAAATAAAAATGGAGATGATCTTAATCTTCAACATATGTGAAAACTGAAAAATAAAAACAGACCTTCCATTTGAGAGAATATTTTATTTTAGATCTGGACCGTCCGATCAGAACACTGACAAATCCAATCTGAAGTTAAAAAACACAGATCTTTTAAATATTCGTGCGGATTCTGATTGAACAGTCGGGATCTAAACAGAAATATGATGTTGCTTTAGGTGAACTGAATTCCTCCCGTTTTGGGTTCATTGATTCAGTCTGAGTCTTTTCTTTTTAAAAATTTCCTGAGAAAATGACGTGACGAAGTAAAAGAAAGAAAGAGTACGTGCCCCACACACGAATTAAGTAGCCTCCACGCTTTCAAATCCTTTTCTTACCTAAGCCTAAAACCGACCCTTCCATGCTCCCAAAGTTAAGTAGACCCCGCTCCACCCTCCAGCTGTCTTGCTCAGTTAAACGTGGTATAGGCTGATTAAGCGGATTAGTTTAATTTATTATGTCATAAGCTAGGAATTAGCCTTAATTAATATTGAAGTGGGGGCGGTTCGATGGCCGTTGGACAAATTCGGTATCATGTGCGATCGGAGTCATCGATCGATCAGTGTCAAAATTTGTACGCACTTGAACTACACGAATCTTAAAGTTGGTCGTGCGAATCTTGATGCAGATCGGATGACTTCAATTGAATTTAGTCTGATGGACACTGCTCCGATTGGCATTATTGGTATTTATGAATTTATTAGAATTGATGCATGTTGCAGTAAAATATGTTTTTGTTGTACGGGATCTGGATTCTGGAGTTAAAAATTGTAAATATTTCATTTCAAGTAGGATTAACAGTTTAACACTCGCGCAACTTCTATTGTGAATTTCATGTATACCCCTCGAAAATGTCAAAATTACGAATTTCCAATTCTAAAATTCATGATTTCATATTTACTTGCCAAATTTTAAAAACTCACAAATTTACTCTTTTATTTATTTTTAAAACTCATTTTAAAATTAAAATCCTCATTTTATCCTTTTGAAAAATATGTGGCTCGTGTAAAAGAAATTAAGTCTTCTTATTAGCTACTTTGTAAAGACTATTGATTCATTTTTCAACTTGTGACGCACATTCATATATATGTTTTTATTCTTTATTGAATTTTAAAATGGGTACTTCATAGGGGTGAAAACGGAGCGGATAGTGGTAAAACCATATCCATATTCATATTTTAATGAGCGGATACGAATACGGATACGAATAGTAAACGGATATCAAAATATAAAACCAAATCCACCTTAAATAGATACGGATACAGAATGGATAATCCACGGATACGGATTCGAATACGGATACAAAACAAATAATTGTCGGATAATTAAACTTTAAGGCACAAATACTGATTAGCAAAATTCAAATATGAAAATAAATAATTTATGTTATTTTATTTAAGTTTATAATTTAGATCTATGAAAAAATCAAATTAAAACAAAAATCATTAAGCTTCTTTGTTTCTTATTTATTCAATCAGCTTACACTGTTCGGTCCAGATCTAAATTGTATTATAATATTATTTAATTTATTTGGGCCAAGGTTTCAAGTAGCAGCCCAACGGCCGATGTCAGCGCCCAGCGCAAATGCGGCAATGCCTCAGCAGTTCCGGTTTTTATTTCATTTGTCCCACAACTTCAATAGAAAAGTTTCAACGTGCCAGAACCCCTATAAAAGAAGCTGAGGAGACTAACCATTGAATTGGACAAGTCCGGGACTTAAATAATAGGTACTGGATTCGGGTTCGACTCAGCTAAGGAGTTATGGATTCGGATCTGGAAATCCTTTAATGGGTTTTGAATAATTTAAAATTTTTAAATTTTAAAACACTATTCGGATACATGCGGATATCCGCTCCGTTTAGGATCTGTAGATTTTATCCGAATCCGTATCCGGAACATTTTAGCATGTACAGAAATTATCCGGATCCGTTTAATCCGGATACGGATTTTGCTCGGATTCGGAGCGGATTATCCGGCTCCATTTTCAGCCCTAGTACTTCAGAAGGTAAACTGTGTGTTTAAATTTTAAAATGAGTTTATTTTTTATGAATTTGTGTGTTTTTAAAATTTAGAAGGTAAATATGATATTATATATTTTAGAGGGAAAAATATGTAATTTAAATATATTAGGGGTATACATGAAATTTCCCATTTTTTTTAGGGCTGCTAATGAGTTGAGCCGGCTCGCAAATCTATGAGTTGAGCGGCTCAATATTTCATAACGAATCGGACTCGAAACTAAAAAAGCCCAAACTCGACTCGGCTCGCTTTTGAAGAAAAAAAGCTTGGCTCGGCTCGCAAGCTCGTGAACCGGCTCACGAGCCAAGCTTTTTTCATGTTTAAAGAGATTACAATATAAAAAAATAGAGTAATAAACTAACTATATCATGTAAATAACATTCATATTAAATATAGAATACAATAGATATTTTTTTCACCGATTAAATTTTTTTTTTTTAAATTTCAAATTTTTTGAAATTTCGAATTTTTTGAAATTTCTAATATTTTGAAATTTCGAATTTTTTGAAATTTCGAATTTTTTGAAATTTCGAATTTTTTGAAATTTCGAATTTTTGGAAATTTCGAATTTGTTCAGATTTCGAATTTGTTCAAATTTCGAATTTGTTCAAATTTCGAATTTTTTCAAATTTCGAATTTTTTGAAATTTTGAATTTTTCCAAATTTCGAATTTTTTCAAATTTCGAATTTTTTCAAATTTCGAATTTTTCCAAATTTCGAATTTTTCCAAATTTCGAATTTTTCCAAATTTCGAATTTTTCCAAATTTCGAATTTTTTCAAATTTCGAATTTTTTCAAATTTCAAATTTCAAGTTTTTTCAAATTTCAATTTTTTGAGGCAGCATATTTACATAATTTATAATTACACTGTATATTTTGACTTCAAATATAATTAATCTCCATAATTTACAATTACAGAGTATCATTGTAACAAAAGATTTAGATCATATGAAAATGTCAAGTTCTATTATAACTACTTTGTTGGACTTGGCTCGTGAGCCAAGCTAAGTGTTTACATGAGCCGAGCCGAGCCGAGCTTTTTTCCTTCAAAAGCGAGCTGAGTCGGGCCGAGCCAAGTATGCTTATCTTAATGAGTCGAGCCGAATCTGAGCGGAACCTGGCTCATTAGCACCCTTATTTTTTTATTTCAAGGTAATTAAATTGATAAATATAACTAGTGTTGCTTACGTCTCTTACGCACCATATCAACGGTTGAATTATAAAAAATAAAAATAAAAATCAAGTTGCTCAAAGTGGCCTCCTGGCCCCTTGGCCCTTTGTTCAATTGAAAAGACTAGTAGTGTGACCAACCATCGTAGCGGTAGGCAGTAGCACGCAATATAATAAATTGGGCACACTAATCAAGTGATTAATTTTAAATTAAGGGAGCTGCGTGCCCATGTTCGTTTCATATAAAATTATAGCATTTGTTGTTCAACTGCGGATCCTTTATGTACCGCCAAATGTTGCCTAACAATGAAGCGGATATAATTATTATTCAACCAAATTCAAATTTATACATAAAATGTAGTGGGTTTTTTAATTTGAAGCGGATGTTAATAAAATGCCACAAATGTAGTTGTTTATTTTTATTTTTGACAAAAGTGGAAGAATCTCACATGTTTCATTACCAAACAATAATAGTTTGTTATAAAATCTGACAATAAAATGCCTCAAACAAGTAATACCAGAGAGTTCACAACTCCATCAACTAACAAAAGAGAAATTTTAATGACAGCTTACTAGCAACAATCTAACATAATAGTAGGAAAAGTAAAATGCTACATTTATTACAACACATTATTGCTATCGATACGACTACTGTCCAATGCATTATCAGCAGGAAAACTAGAGTGAGATGTAGAAGAGTCAGAAGAAGAGAGTAGATTGAGAAAGCAACCCAGCAGCTCTATCAATATCATTGTAGGCATTCCAGTCAACTAAATAGTACTCCAGGTTAGACCCTTCTAATCCAAGTGAAATGTAACAGTTATTTAGTTTGGTACTTTGTTTCTTGTAATTCCTAAGTATTATCAAATATTATTATTTGTTTTTTTTTTTTTAAATTCAAAAGGAATATGCAATGTTCAATCTGCTTGTTTAGTTGTTTAACATTCATATTCATTTTCATATCTATTATTGGATTGAAATTGTAAAGATAAGGTAAACCTTGAACAATCGATTATAAATTTTACAAATTAAATTAAAATAATTAAATTAGTATACATCTTGTTTGTCATTACGAAACCAATGCGGGAATATACCACACGACAAGCCACATGGTGAAAATAATAATGAAATCGTTCAAAATAAGAAATTATTGTCAGCATGCAACACCATGACGACCATACTAATTCCGTTCTGTTGCACCTAGGGGTAAATTAATAAGATAACCTGCTCCAGCACGTACAACTAAACTTAATTATCTTTGATGTTCCAGCGCGTGCATAAATTTTTAATGCGCACTTCTAGAGAGGAGTACTTGTATCGTTTAAAATATTATCTCTTTGAGTTACATTATCGAGATTATATTGAAAAATGGTTTATTCTTCATATTGTCTCTACTTTTATGATTTTAGATATAGAGTAATTTTACAAAATTATTCAAGTTTTGTTGTGTGATTAGAGTTTTCAAAGCGAAATAAAATTTTATTGTATGATTAAAGATTTAAAATTTATTGTATAATCAAAGTTTTAAATTGTATGGATCAATATCTCTATTTTTAAGATTTAAACAACCGATCTAAATCTCCATATGAAATATATATGCAGATCAATTTTATGTTTTTTTTAGAATTTTTTATTAATTTTTTTATATAGAGAAAATATCACTTGATTTAAAGATTATGTACTATTTAAAAATAGCAATTTTTTATCTATCTAAAAAATAGTAAAAATATTATAAAAAAATATAAAATTTGATTTACAAATATATTTTCATATAAAGATCTTGCTTAATAGTCTAAATTTAAAAATTATAGATATTGACCCGTACTATCAATATACGCTATGTATAATGACATAGCCTCACTCATATTTTTAAAACATAAAGCGCTATGTATGGTAACGTTAACATAGCCTCACTCATATTTTTAAAACATAAATCTTCATATATTTCTTACATTTTTATTATATATTGTATATGTATATTTCTGCTCTGCATATAAACGTTTCAGCTGTGTGTTGAACTTTGAAGTGATTTCTTTGAGGTTAACTATCAGTTAGGTCAGTTTTGATCTAGAAAGTTCAATTAGAAATACTAATTAATTCATGGGAGCAGGATAATAAAGTACAATGATCTGCAGGACCAATTAAGGCGCGCGCACTAAAACTAAAAGCATTCCTTCCCTCTCCCTTCTCTCTCTCTGATTCCTCCAAGTCTCAAATTCAAATTTTAGAAATAAAAATCTTGAGAGAATCAATAGAAAATTACCAAGCACAAGCAGTCCACATCTCACCTGTCCAACATTCATATAACGCTGTTTGTTGCTTCAACTACTTAATTATATCTATTACCAAAGCAAGAAAAAGCTCTTACCTTTTCTCTCTCTCTTGAAAGTTGAAACCCCAGCACTGATATTTCGAATTTGAGCCCGTGCTTGCGGTACGCGTTGGTTTGGATTCTTTCTCTTTTTATTCGATCCCTTGATTTGATCTTTCTGGTGTTGAGATTTTTTTTTTTATTGGGGGAGAGATCAGAGATGGGTGGTTCTGGTGCACAGAATGGATGGATTTTGGATTATGGGATTGTCGAAGAGGATTTGCATGGATCCGAGTTTCTTTGGGCTCCTCAATTGGCTGAAGATCCGACTGTCTCAAGGTGATTTCATTTGATTCTCTTTCGGAACATGAATTGAATTGTTTAATTTTTGTTCTGCTACTTATGATTTGGTGATTCATCAATTAAGTAGTAGACAAGTTTGAAAGTGGTTAATTAGTTTCAAGGAAGCTCTATTTGTTTTTGTTTATTTGGAGTTCAGAATTAACCATTCATGTATCAGATTGTCTGATTTGCTCGGTCTTCAAAGAATAAATTGTCTCCATTCACTCGTTTTCTGATTAAAAATTGCTCATCTCCTGATAAACTGTTTACCTGATTATGATTCACTGTTCACTGATAAAATTGGTTAACGCAATCAATCTGATAAAGCCCTTGTGGAATCAATTTTGACAATCCATAATTTGAAATGTGACATATTCCAATATCTCTTGTGCAGTGTGATCTTTGGTTTTGATGGTTCTCAAAAGGAGACTAACAACCAAGATAATGGCTGCACTAAGAAACGGTAAATGATCCAGTTTGTCTCTTCTAGATCCGTATTAAAAAATATATATATAAATGCTTGTTGTATTATAAATTTGAACCTTAACTTTTGCACAGAGCAAGGCAGGAATCATGTGCCACGCCAGGTTCCAAGGCATGTCGTGAGAAACTAAGACGGGATCGACTTAATGAAAGGTCTTTATTACTGATTACTATGATTAATCTGTGAGTGGTAAAATTTGTGTTTTCCTTTGCATGTACTAAAATTTATTTGGTACTAATTCAAATGTAGGTTCAATGAGTTGTGCGCAGTTTTAGAGCCTGGTAAACCTCCAAAGCCCGATAAGGTTGCTATTCTCAGTGATGCTACCAGGCTCTTGAACCAGCTACGCTCTGAGGCAGAGAAACTTAAGAAATCAAATGAATCTATCCAAGACAATATTAAAAACCTCAAGGTAATAACACTTTAATCTAATTAATGCAATTTTTTGCTGCAGCTATGCACAAGGAGTTGAAATTAATAGAGCCAATTAATTTGATCAATTTATCACTCTGTGACATGACAGGTGGAGAAGTCGATTCTAAGGGATGAGAAAACAAAACTGAAGGCTGAGAAGGAGAGGATAGAACAAACGCTGAAGAGCACCAGTATCGCCCCACAGTTTGTACCATGCCAACCGGTTCCTGCCACCATTTCTTACCCTGCTCCTGTACCTGTACCTGTACCTGTATCTGCTCCAAACAAATATGTTGCATATCAAAACTACCAGCAAGCTGCTTTCTGGCAATGGATACCGCCAGCATCTCTTGATACAACAAAAGATCCTGTGCTCTGGCCCCCTGTTGCTTAATTAACTGTTTGATTATTATAAACCGTTGCATCTCCAGATGTTACTTATCCAACTGTATTTTACTTAGGTTGGTTTACCTTACCTGGCTCTTAATTTTATTTAACCATGGTTAAATATATATTGTAATGGCCCATTGAATTACTGGGTCTCTATCTATGTTGAACCGAGGCTTGGTCACTCCTAAACAATGGAGGCGATTCATTTCATGCCGATGATGGTTTATTTTAACCAGCTTTTTTAGTTAAAAACTTAAAATCTTGCTATAATGGTGGTTTTCTTGCAAGAAAGTTATAATTTTATTTATTCAAAAGAGTGATAATTTCATGAGAGCTAGTAGGTTTCCTTAGTTGCCTCTGTTAGCAGAAAATTTTGGTCATTTTATTTATATATATATGAACTTTAGTTTTTATATATTCAAAAGGGAATACTAGTGAAATTGAGTTGAGCAAAACAGAAATGTTTTTTTTTTCCTTTGAGCAACAGAAATCGCTAGCATATTTCTGCCAAATTTAGAGATCTAATTTAAAAAACAGAAAGGCACCAACCTGCTGAGTAGCACCAGAGAAACAGGCTTTGTATGGATAGATGATCTAAGAAGGATTTGTTCTTCTTAAATTTATATCTAACATATAAAACTTTGAAACTGTATGCATGACTAGGACTGAAATTGGTACAAATTTGAAATTTGGAATCTAATAAGAATTTTCCTTTTGCACCCTTTGTACCGTATGAAGGTCCCTCGTATAATGAAATTCCTATAGTCTGCGGCAACTTAAATTTTGAATTACTGCAGAAAAAATTTGGACATCTAAATCTGCATTGACACGAATATTAAAGGGACTCGTGAGTTGGATCTTGATAAGGTGGAACTTTGATGAGACGGTTCAGATTCTAAACTCAAAATTTAAAATACCGTAGAGGATTTGGATTCCTTATAATAAATGCCCATTTAATCACTGAAACGAATTAAATAGATCTCACAGTGCAATAGAAGGAATTAGCAGTTCTATCAACAAAATAATCACATGTCACGGTTTTTTGTACCAAATTCAGTTTTCATAATTCTAGTTCATCACTGAGTTTGATCCTGGCTCAGAAGGAACGCTAGCTATATGCTTAACACATGCAAGTCGAACGTTGTTTTTGTGGAGCTGTTCAGAAGGAAAAGAGGCTCCTAGCTTCAGTAGTCTCGCCCCAATTCCTGCCAGCCAGGTTTGTGTAATACCTTTTCTTTTGGCAGTATAAAGTACATAGAAGCAAGCTCATACCCTTTTTGAAGTCGGTCTCAAAGAACGCAAAGCTGCCACAATCCGCTTTTTTTTATCGTTTTCTAAGTTGTGATCGGAACTTATTTAGCTTTGAAGGACTCTGGGCCTATTGAATCTTTTCACGGAACGCTAGTTAAAGAAAGGACTTGACTTTACTTTTGCTTTGACAACGGTAAATTAAACAAAAAGGTGCCAAGTTATCTCCTAGTCATGTACCATAGCTAGTCAAGTCAAGTCACGTTACGGAGTTTTTCTTCACTAATATATGTCAACACCTCGATTAAAATTTGCAAAAGAACCCCTGAAACACCCTACCCCAGCCTTATGTCAGCTTGTAACCAGTTCTCACTCTCCTATTATAATTTAGAAACCAGAAATCCTGTTCATATTTCCCTTTAGGCTAAGCTTATCTTCTCAGACGCAATCTCATTGCCACTATTATATTATGTAGAGTGATCTGGTAGTAATGGAATTGACCACTATCTCTGCTAACCACAGTAGTGATCTGGGATCCACCAAACTAGATAGAGAGTCAATATCGTAAAAAAAAAAAAAAAAAAAAATCTCAACTCTTTTATATCACAACTAATCAGTACAGATTAATTATTATTGCTATTATTATATTTCATTCATGCAGAGGAACAGAACTGTCATAATCATCATAATTAGTTAAACAACAGCCTCATCGCATTCTACATCACTGGTGCATAAAAGAAAGAACATGTGTGTGTAATTCTGCTAGCAACGCAACCTCAAAACTTGTCCTACAACCTTTACCCTGACAAAGATATATTAAACCTTGATGAGTCTTCAAATGACAACATATCACCTTTAAAGAAAATCAAGACTGATATGTGTAAAGTCTATTAATGATAATTCAAATGATAAAGAATGATAAAACTCGAGCATACCAAGTGACATCACAAGGGAAGATTTTTGTGGGTGTACACAACACCTTCATCACTGTTCACTACTTGCCCGTTTCCTTTCAAAATCCTACAAATATTTCACCACAACTTGAGATACTTGAAAGCTCGAGCAAGACACTATATTGCACAATCAGTAAACTTAACTTCTAAAGTTCTTTATTTTTTATGTTAATATCGACTTGAGTTTACAAACTTCGAGTATAGTAAACATTTTTGACGAATTACATGCAAAAGAACATCAAAACAGAACATAAATGCAGAGAGAAATGGATTCATAAGATCAATGTTAAATTAGGAAATAATATTACCATCTTGTTGTTAGAAGCCCCTCAACACCAACTGGTCCCCGTGCATGAATCCTACCCGTACTTATTCCAACCTGCAAACCCCAGAAATCACCGAAACTATTAACAAAATGAAAAATCAAGTAGCTCTTCAACAGAAAATTAAAAGAAAACCAGAAGAATGTTCTTAATCAGTACCTCTGCACCTAGTCCAAACCGAGCTCCATCAGAGAATCTTGTGCTTGTGTTATGGAAGACAGCAGCACTAAGAAGAGGTAGAGAGAGAGAGAGAGAGAGAGAGAGAGAGAGAGAGAGAATGGGTTAAGTACACAAACTTCTAACCATAAAAAATCAGCAATTAATGCACAATAAAATAATACCTGTCAACTTGTTTGAGGAAGATATCAGCAACCTCATCATCTGAAGTGACTATACAATCCGTATGTGCACTGAAATTGTTAAATACGATTAAAGATTGCTCAAAATAGGAACAAAACATTTTCATAATTCTAAGAACTGGTGTTATTATACCTCCCATAGCGGTGGATATGATCAATGGCAGCATTAACATCATCAACAAATTCAATTGTGCATGCCAATGAACTATACTCATGATGAAAGGACTCTGCCTTTGGAATGCTCAATTCTTTACTAGCAGTTTGTCCTCCAAAAATCACCACTCCTGTCACACGTTGTCCATATGTCAATATTCCAGAGATGATATGTACTAGAATATAAATTGAGTAGAACTAGGGTGTTCTTAAGCTCATCATCAAGCCTCTTGGTGAGCTTAACTTCAAAACATATCGGATTAGCTTCAAACGACAAATCCAATAGTTAAAACTGTTCTACTTTACAAATGATGTATTTATATGTAAAATTATATATTTTCGAGTTAATTTAGTATAAAGTCAACCAGTAAAAAAAGAAGGTTCATAAATTAATTTTAAAGACATTCATTTTTCATCATTTTTGGGTTGATTGATTTTACACTTCATTAATTCGAACATTAATAAATTTTAGATATAAACACATCATTAGTCAAGTAGATTGAATTCAACAGTTTGGATTAGTTGTTTGAAACCAATTCGATAAATTTCGGAGTTAAGCTCACAAAAAAAATTTGTGAGATTAAGAACACCCTAGTTCTAGTCATATAAATTTGAAGAAAGTGAAGATCAAAAACCTTTTGTTTCCAGCTCCAAAAGAATGTCCTTTATGCCAGCTGATTTTAACAAGCTCTTATGCACAAGCAAAGTCTCCTGAAAAATCGAGTAATTTAAATAAAGGTAAAGGAAGGGGAAAAAAAATACTGCAGCACATGAGTATATGAGGTAAGAGAAAATATAACCACCATAGCATTGCAGGCTGCTGGATAGTCAATTTTTGCATCCAATACAATCTTCTTTGCCATGCTCATGTCAGCTGATTTGTCAATATATACATGACATATGCCATCTGGAAAAGGAGTCCAGAATTTTAGTTTTCTTTAGTCAATGAATCTCATGGGTCACACTAAAAACAATTGATCCATTCAGGTGCGTTAAGAGATCCCCGAAAAGAAGATTCAAAATCTTACCGGCATGCCCTAAAACAGGAATCTTTGTCGATGCCTTGATTTGAGACACAAGCTTATTGCTTCCTCTTGGGATGACAAGATCAATTACATCATCAAGCTACAAAATAAACATTAAAGATACATTCTACTTCACAACTTTTAACTAGACAAATTAAGGTGTTGTAGTTTGTTACTCCTTTTAGAGAAAATTAAGGAATAATGAAATTTATAGTATACTTGCTCACCTTCAGCAAATCTGCAATCTCATCTCTTGATGTCACAAGACCAATGAGTCCTTTCCCAACTGAGGCTGGAATTGCTCCAGTAATAACCTATTACAGATGAGGGTAAGTCAAAGAAAAGATGTCTTTTACCAAAAAAAATTCCATTGGTCATTTTCTTTTGCTTTTCCAATGACAGCTGGTAACATTAAATTACAATACCTTATGCAAAATTGCATTGGATCTCATTGCCTCCTTACCTCCTTTCAGGAGTAGCCCATTACCACTTCGAATTGCCAAAGATGCAATCTGTAGTTCCAGGAGAAATAAAAAAAATTATATAAATTGTTAAGCTACACTTAAGCAAGCAAGACATAGTAGACATCAGGCATGTAACAAAAGCATCCACGTTCCCATGTTTAATTAAAACCCGGTTGTTTCAAATTTTGAAACAATTTAAGTCATGATATTCTACCTGCACTAAAGCATCTGGACGGGATTCAAACACGATGAGAAGAACCCCCAAAGGGCTCGATTTCTTCTCAAGAACCAACTCATCAGCAACCTGAAAAATATCAAAGGAATTTGTGAGCTCATCATTTTAATATAAAAAAAGTGATGGTAATGTAAATAGGTGCTTTTATGAATCTCAAACAATCATACTTAATTATTTTTGTTCCTTTTTCTTACGTTTCAGCAAACAAACTGAAGCTGAGATTGTTTAATACAGTGTATTCTACCAACACTTGAAATGTAAGAACTGACCTCTGTTCTTTTGAGTATTTGACCTATTGGATCGTCCATATTAGCAAGTACCCTGATAGATTTTGCTAGGCTAGATATCTGTACAGAATGTAGCAAAACACACCGGTATAAACAAAATTTAGTTTAACATAATCAGGTTAGTCCAATCAGAGCAAGAGCAATGGATACACATATCTATACAATTAACTACAGGATTATTTCTTCAATGGAGCACATAACAAAACCTTTTGGCCAAGTTTTTTTAGAACATGCAATGACAAACTTGGATTAATTTGCAATTACCTTTCCAGGTTTGAGAGTCAACCTAGAGATTAAAGCCTTCTCATACCCGGCTTGTTCTGCAGCTGCTACATCAGCCTCATTTTCTGCTCTGATTTTAGCTTCATTTGCTTCTAATGCATCGGCTACATCAAGCAGTATCTTCTTTCTCTCCTCTGATGATATACTCTATATTTATAAACAAAGCGCACATAAGATTTAGATGTCATCCAACAGAAATAAGAAATATTTAATGCATATGGTTCTGTAAGAAAAGATTTAATAATAATGGGCAAATAACTATCATAATTTTATTTCTGACTCTCTCTATGTACTTAAATATTTTGTTGATTGCAGACAAAAATATTTTGAAGCCAAAAGAAATATATTTAAAATCTAGGACAATTATATTGCAACAGAAATGTACCATATATGCAGCATTTTTTGAGCTGATTAAAAAAATACTTGTTGTGAGTAAATATAGTGTACATGACTGGTTGAGACTTTACCTGGAGGCGGCGGGAGCAATCTCTTGCTGAAACTGCCATGTCACGGGAGCTAATATCTTTAGTAGACACCACAATTTCTTTCAGCATGCTTTTTGTTGGGAAGAGAGTTCCAACCTTCTTCCCTTGTAGGACTTTCAGAATACTATCTCTTGTAAAACCACTTCAACAAATAATACCAGATCAGCCTCCAAAAGTTTTCTTTAATACAACTTGACTAAATTGTGTTTCACAACAGATTGAACTTGCGTGTCATCGAGAAAAATTAAAAAATCATGCTGGCCATATGTGACTACTAATACAGAACTAATCCAGTACTGGATCTGACTGGCAACTCACCAGTAGAATAGTTAACTGGTAGTGGGGCTATTATGTCATCTTTTGGGGAATTGTTTTGTAATAATATAGTTCTTTTGAGGTTGAACTGCAAATGTTAGTTTGAGATGCTATAGATTTTAATTATGTTGGCTGGTACCTCTGGTACCGGTTTGTAAGACTTAATAGTTTCTAATGGAAACTGGTGAGAAATTTACCTCTAATAAAAAATTAAATAAACCATACCTAGTTATTACAACAGGAATTTGGGTAGCTGCACAGGATGCAGCCTTGACTTTGGCTTGCATGCCTCCTCGGCCAACCCTCGATTTGTCTCCAAACGTGATCGTCTCATCGTGCTTTTCTTTTATGTAAGTGTCGATGAGCTCTGACTTACTATCGCTAGGTGGCCCGTTGTAAAGTCCTCCGACATCACTCAACAATACAAGGAGGTCCGCCTTTGATTCCAAAGCTAATAGTGCAGCTAAACTGTCATTGTCCCAGAAGATTCCAGAAGAATCCTGAGAAAAAAATAATAAATAGTTATTCTCTAAAGTACAACTTGGTAAAAGTATTGTTGGTTCAAAAAAAGAAGTAATTGAACCTAAAGTGAATCATGCTCAAGAATAGAAGCATATTTGAGGCATGATAACATCAATGGGACTTTAGAACAGCCTAGTTGGTCCTAATTGAAAAATAAGAAATTTTGAGAAGACAATTATTTTAACTGTGCCTTCTAACACATGGGCACTTTTACGCAATCCCAGTCAAAATGTTGCCAGTACCATATCACAAACTTTGGAAGTTAAGGTACAAATGCAGATACTACTTTCGTAGCTTATAAATATAAAAAATATATATATAAAACCTCATAAGGAGCCTTTCTGGTACTAACGGCATCATTTTCATTGAAAACTGGTATCACTTTAAGTGACAGTAGGGTATTCACAGTACGGCAGAGTTGATTTCGAAATTCAGGATCCTTGAAATCATTATCAGTCACAAGAAGCTGGGATGATGCCACGTCAAGCTGAAATCAATTTGTATGAACTTAAGTATAGGATGAACAAAAAATAAAAATAAAAAATAAATAAGATAGAAATCTAAAACCTCAGTAAAAGTGATTAGAGAAAGAAAAACTCACCTGGCTAAACAAGGAATCATAAAGAGCCATTAGGCCGCTCTGCCCAACTGCTGCACATGCCTTTCCATTAAGCTCAACTTGTGGTTTTTGGAGATCAGAAAAACTGAAGTGGTAGAGAAAATAAATCAGAGAAAGATTTCCAATATGGTGTACTATGGAGTTAGACTATGGCACTATGCATATTGCAGATTGGTCCGGACTATGGATTAATATCTTCAGTCTCAAAGTTTTAATAGTTGATCTGAACCATTCAACATGATCTCCATATATAAATGTACTTGTTAACTAAATTTTATATTTTCTAAAATTTTTTAGATAGGTAGAAAATTACTACTTTTGAATGGTCTAGAATTTTTAAATTAAGTGTTTTTCTACCCATCTAAAAAAATAGTACAAAAATTTGTAAAAAATGTAAAAATCTGATCTACAAGTACAATTTCATATGGAGATCATGATGAATGATTCAGATCAACTGTTTGGGCTTTGAAAACACAAATATTGATCCATAGTATGGACCAATCAGCGCTATGCATATTACCAGAGCCTCACTCAGTGTACTATTACCACACTAAAAGAGAAGAAAAATACCTAGAAATTGGAAACAATGGGAGAGTAATTGAAGGAAAATAGTACCTGCTGTTGAGAAGTTTTCTGTAGCGTAGGCGTTGGCGTCCCACACCAACAGCACCTGAAGTGACCAAAATAACCTCATAGCCCTGAGAGTTCAGTTCTTGAAGCTGCATTTGTATGAAATTGGATTATAACATAACATAACATAACATAACATAGTTGTAAAAATGAAGTTACACGCAGAGGAAACAGAATGAGAGTATTTCTATTTCACAGTAATAAATACCTGCTCAAATAAAGCACCGAGTCGGCCAATTGCCAATCTCCCATCTGTTCTTGTCACAACTGCAGTTCCAACCTATATATTAAGTTGCCAACAAAATACACAAATTCATTAATTCAAGTCACTCTCAAAAATTCACTCAAGGACGAGAATGGAAGAGAAATTACTGCATGCATGCAATCACTGATGTTAATTGAAATTACTAAACTTAAACTTTCCTTTCGATTGAGAGAATGGAAGAGATACGATGAAATCACGAATTTAAGTGACTCCTATATAAACTAAAAGCGTCGGGATAAGGTGACCGGTACAAGTGGCAACACAGCCCTTACTTCCTTACCAGTTTACCAGTAACCGTCTCGTAAGTTGATGGAGAAGATCGAGGAAGAAACAATTATTGAAAAACAAAAAATAAATAAAAAGAAAGAAAGAAAGAGTCAACAAACTTTGACAATGAGTCGTTTGACATCCTTTACGAATGCTCTGCTTGGATCCATCGCCAATTTTACCAATCAATGATGTGAGTAGCTGCTGCTCTATCTCTCTATCTCTCTATGTCTCTATCTCTCTCGCTCGCGCCGCCGCGTATTATGCAAAAATAGCACCTGACTTCTCTCTCTCTGTCTTTTGAAGGTCTACGTTGGCTTATTATAGGCAAGCAAGGTGCCATGGTTTCGTAGCCAACAGGTTTGCTCAGAAAATTGTCGTGTTTTTGGCAGTTGCCTTGCCACCCGCTGAACTTGAATTTCTTTTAGCCAAACCACTTAAAAGTTGATATATTGATATACTCCTGATTTTGTCACTCCAACAGAAATAAATTAATTAATTTTTTTAATAACGTGTTTTTTTTTTTTTATGGTCAACAAATCTATTGATTAATAGTAATAATTAGTTATTTACAGAGTCTTTAACTAGTATAATTAATTACAGCCTCTCACTCTGTATAACGTCCCCAAGTTATTAGACTATTTTTTTTAATTCCGTAGCACAAATTATTAGACTGTAATTTGTCCATTTTTTTTTCTCTGGATTTTATAAAACCGCATGCTCATCGACCTTTTTCAATTTTATTTTCATGGCATACAGTAACCGAACTAGATATTTATATTGACAGACTAAAATGTATAATATTAATTGTATCGGTAAGAATTTATGTTCAAATTTTTATAATTGCACAGTAGAATTCTAATTATTATTTTACATTCACATATATTAATAATTTATGAGGTGAATCGGACTGAATCATATTAATACTTTTTAAAAAAGTTCGATTAAATTTTAATATACATGGTTAAAATATTTAAAATTATGAGAGTCACTCATCATCTCGTGTCAAACAATAGATCATCATCATCATCATCATCATCATCATCATCATCATCATTATAATTTAGAGTTGTCTAGTGCTAATATGCTACTCATATTGTTATATGGGATATTATTTGAAATAATATTAAAAACACATTGTGAACAAAGTTGGCAATTGTAATGCAATCTATATTATGTTGTTGCTTGATTTACATTTTCATCTCTAGTATATATAGTATCCTGGGTTTTCATTCTCGAAAAAAGGTCCAGTCCTAGTGTCCAACTTCTGCTCTGCATAAGGTCCAACCCCGGTGTCCAAGTTGTTCTGGGTAGAAGGTCCAGCTCCAGTGTCCAAGTTGTTATGGGTAGAAGGTCCAGCCCCGGTACCAACTAGTTCAATTGAAACTTTTTTGCAAAATATGTCCATTATCGGGATTAAAGTGGACTCAAAAAAACCATACACAGCTGTCCATATATCCTAGTCTGCTATAGGATATTTTACATAATAAGATTTGCCACTTGTCGGTTGGTTGTTAATTCGGGTACTGATTTCTACAGTAAATCGGGCACGGTCCCAACTGGTTTTTTGCAAAATTGCTTCATTTATTTCATAAATTGAAGTATTGGCATTCATTGGAAGCCGTAACTCGCATCTTTCGAGTATTGGCATCCGAACTCCCCTTTCGTGATTTTTCCACCCCAGTACAGTGCAATTAACATTTTTGATTTATTTCTGAAACAACATATAAAATCCGTCGTTCAATATAAGTTTTTTGTTTATTTCTGAAATTTCTAACATTTAAGAAAAATTAAATTAAAAAAAATATACCTCGGTCACTGTTGATCAAAATCGCTTCGGAGCACTGTTTGAGAGCAGAATGGATTAAACGAATTGTATTGGGCGAATTATGGTGAGACAGGAGAGAGAAAACGGCTTAATATAGAAAAATTGGGTAAACCGCCCCCTCGGGGGTGGTTTGGGCATGGTTGAAATTTTTTTGGGGGTCTGGTTATTAATATTATTTTATTTATTTTTTTGGTTATGAAAAAAAAATGACGGTTGGTTCGTTATCTCACTATATTGTATCTATTAAATTTAACTTTTGAGAAAAAAGAAAAAAGAATTAAGCCCTAATTTTTTCCTCAAAAAAGAATTAAGCCCTAATTTCATTGATATGGACAAGGTACATGGATTTTGTAACTTAAATAGAAAAATGATAAAAAAAAGTTGAACTTGTTTGAAGAAAAGAAAGAAAAGGACAAGAAAGTATCTACTGAAATTTAAATGCAACATTTAAAAAAATTATTCTAATAATTTATCAATTAGACTACTAATCAAGTTATAAATGGTATAATTAGATGGATCCTAACTCTATAGAACTACTTTAACAAAAAAAAAAAAAGACAGCATATTCAGGATTTTTATAGTTCAATCATCCAATTGCGAAGCGAAAACATTTATATAATATTTTAATTGTACATTTTTATCAAGTAGTTGGTCTAAATAAAAGAAAAAAAAGATATTCTTCGCTGCTCCTCCAATATTTAGTTCTTCAATTATTATAAAGGAGAGAGATTGAAAGGTAACTTTTATTCATATTGAGTGGAGATAAGAAGAAAAGTCTTTAGTCTAGTGACAAAGATATATGGTTTCCATGCAAGAGGTCATTAATTCAAATCTGGATGAAAGAAATTATTTGTTGCAATAATAAGGATATGAAATTTAAAAGCTTGATCTTCATCTTTCTTTCAAAAAAAAAAGTATAAAGTGGAGATAAGTATGTCTTTTTTTATTTCTTATTCTTGGTGATGTTCGGCAAGAGCCTCCTTAAGACTAAAGGAGTATCATTTAGCTTCATTAGCTGCTTATTCCTATTAAACACTGGTTCCTTAGCGGGAATTAAGACAACATCCTTTAGTCTCCTTTTATCCGGATCTTAATCCCCTGCCCCTTCTTTAAGGCAATTACCCCTTCCTTTAGCTTCTTTTAGCTATCTTAATCCCTACTCTTTTTAGCTCACCGAACAACTCCTGCTTAGTGCGGATTAATATTTAATCTCTCATATGTTGTCGAACAGCCTCATTATACTTTCATGTTAGTTCTTGGGAGAGATAAAATGAAGGAATTCAGTATTACAGCGTGCATCAACTAAACTTTATTTATATATGTATTTGATATTTTGAAATTAAATATAGAGGTGTTATCCGTTATTAAAATTTTAAATCAATTTGAAATTCAATTAGCCATTCATTAAAAAGTTGTTAAAATTCAGTCATTAAAATTTTAGAGATGGAACGTTAGAAGAAAAAAAAAATCCTAAGACTGTGATTACTCAAATATTGAGAGTTCGGGCTCTTCTCGTTACTTCGCAAATATACGACATACAAATCAGTCCAAACTTAACACTCACTTCTAATTATACAAATTTTTATAATTTAATTAATATTTTGAAGAAAAAAATCACTCAAATATATCATAAAAAGTTAGTTGTGCAATAGAGAAGTACCATTTAATAAACTATGGATATCAAATGCTGTCAGTAATAAAAAAAAAATTCCGGGCTCTGAAACAGTTCTCTTTAACAAAAGAGATTCATAGTTCCGCAATGGTCCGAATTCATATCATCAAATAGTAATTAAAAAATTCTGAGTTTAGATTCAAACCAGGCGATTTATTTCGACACGTATATTAAAGAAGTCCGGTACAATATATTTCATCTCATATATGATATATGGAATTCTCAAAATTTGAGTTGCTTCATGAAAAGAAGTTGCAAGGCACGTGCCTACGGGCTACGGGCTTCATCTCAAATTAAATAATAATAAAAAAATAAAAAAACTTGGAAGCCACGAAAAACAAAATCAGATTTCATAGGAAAAAAAAGGACGGGATGATTTGATTAGTGCCTGCGTAGGGATGGATGAGGCGATCGATGGCGCGCAGGCGCAGCGTGTCAGCGTGTGGTCACCACTTGCCATTTGCCATCTGCCCAATAAATAACAATTGCCTGTCCTTGCAGTTGCCGACTCCTTTGTTTTACTGAATTCTGTTCTTGTTAAAATCCCGTGAACGTCCTCATTCATTCCTGTATTACTATTACATCCAATTTACAATCCTCTATTCCAGAATGCATGTCTACCGAATCACTGGCATTTGGACCCCACCGTGATTTAAAAAAAAAATATGTCAAGTATAATAATAAAGCTAGGGAATAATTGTACGTGAGCGATCGACAACTTTTTTTTTTTTTTGAGAAAAACCCGTAGGTACCTTTGATTAAAAATAGCAAAAGTTTACATCTTAACATTACATTAAAAACTTAAAAGAAAGATTCTAATAAAATAACGGAGAAGGCAAAAAGCCCAATCCCAGCCTTTCATCTAAACCTCTAACATCATATCCCTGAGTAGTGAGTACCCGCCTTTCTTGTCCTTACAAATAGGCCATTAGCCAGGGGTCTCTTTTTGAAAAAACCTTCTCACCATTCCTGACAGCGCCTCCCACTCCTTACCAGTATTCTCTGTAGATTCCCAAATGCTGATACGAGCCCATCCTTGCACTCGTCCTGCTTCCCTCTTACTGCACTGTTCTCTTCTACATAAATGAGCTGCATTGTGACCGTGATCTTCTTCCAGGTGCGCAGTAAAATTGGAACCGAGTCTAATATTGCATTTAATTATTACATACTGTTGCCTTACATGCATATTAAAATAAACCATACCCCTAAAGTAAAAGGGAAACTTAACAGTATTAAATAAACATCGATCACAGTAGTTATCCTATTACAAAGTAATAAACATAGATCCCAATTTATTTATTTCCTTTTTTTTTTTTTTCCAAAGAGCTGTAAGTTATCCCATTACAAAGTACTGATGGTTAAGCTTGTACTCCAAACTCAAGTGAGCTATCTGACACTGAATTGGTGTTCCTTCTCCTGCCTTACCAGTTCTTCTTGCCCATGATGCAAGGTTGTGAGGCGTCTGTATTGCCAGTCTTGAGATGTATTGTATTTTCATCCTATGTTTCATAGTATGGTATGCCCTGCCGCATTTTGCTACTGTCTCCGCTGCTTTCCAGGATGGTAGCACCTCGGTTTGTTTCTCCAGAATTGCATTTACCAGAACTTGACAGTCCGAGTAAATATAGAACATCCCCTCCTGTCCACTCTGCATTATGTATCCTATAGTTTCCTTCATTGCCTCTGCCTCCGCATGAAACGGATCTCCCCCCTCTACCCTTTTGTATTTAACATATACTAGATCACCTCTTCGATTGTATACTGCCATTCCCATACTTGCCCCTTTTATGTTATCCCATGACCCATCTACTAAAATAACTCTCGTTCCCTGTGGTATGGTGATATGTTCTGTGGTTGTATTTGCTAAATTGGATTTTTGTGGTGTTGAAATCATATGGATTGAGTTGGCTCTTTTAAGTATTAGTGGTGCTGATGGTTTTTTACCCGAGAAAACTTCTTCATTTCGCGCTTTCCACAATTCCCACAATATATTGCAGAACAACACAATCTGGTCAGGCTCTAAGAATTGGGTTATCACTAGTACTGTATTTGCAAAATCTAGTGGAAGGGCTTCTACTCTCAAACCAAGTTGCGATATAAACCATGTTCTTCTCGATATTGGACAAAAAAATAGTGAATGCATAACAAATTCATTTTACTGTCCACACCTTGGGCATATAGGATTTATACTACCCATTCTTTTAGCTAATTCTTGTGTTGTTGTCAGCCCTCCTTGGATTGCTCTCCAAATAAACATCAAAATTCTTGGAATCACTGTTTTCCATTTCCAGACTTGTTGCAGTGCCTTGAGCTTATGTTCAGTGTAAGGAATGCGTACCTGAGCTGCCTGGGTGAGCAGTTTGTATCCGTCCTTGACTGTATAGACTCCATTTTTTCCGGGTAGCCATATGAGCCGATCCTCCAAAATAGGATTCTGTACCGGTCTTCGCACCGATTGCTCAATCTGGTTTAGTGCCTCCGGGCCTAAAATGTTTAGAATATCTTGTTTTCTCCATTGGTTTGTTTGTTGGTCATATAGGTCTGCAACCCTTAAATGCCCCACCGTAATTCGCACTGTTCTTGGTATCGTACCGCTATTCCAATCCTGGTACCATGGCTGACCCAACACTGTTACTCTTTTACCATCTTCAATTTGCCATCTCACCCTATCCATCATTTCTCCCTTGTTTTCCTGTAAGGCTCTCCAGAGAGCACTTGTATTTCTCTCTTTTGAACCCTCCCAGAAAGATGCTTCTGGAAAATACTTAGCCTTGACAATGGTGACCCATATTCTGTCTTGGCCAGAGACCAGCTGCCATATTAATTTTTGTAGTAGGGCTTTGTTAAACATCTCCACACTCTTTATTCCCAAACCCCCTTCATCTCTATCATTGCAAATTTTGTGCCATGCCACCATTGCCATATATCTATCTTTTCCAACTTTACCCCACATGAATTTTCGCATGATACTTTCCAAATTAACAATTGTCTTTCGGTTTAGTTTTTCTATAGACATATAGTAGACAGGGACGGAGGTGAGGACCGATTTTATAAGGACAGTTCTTCCTGCATGGGATAACAAATTGACCTTCCATCCCGCCAACTTCTCATGGAATTTTTGGTTTAAGAGGTCACCGGTATGTTTTTGCTGTTGCCTTGCTTTCGAGAGACACACCCCCAGGTACCTTTCCTTTTCACCGGCCACCTTCGCATTCAGCACCCGAAGTACCTCATTCTTTTTTTCCTCATTACAACTTTTACTAAACCAAATTGTCGATTTCTCCGGATTAACTGCTAGTCTCGAATAGGAAGCAAATTTTTCAAACAAAGCCTTATATGCCTCTGCCTCAGACCCGTTGGCTAGCCCCATTACCACTAGATCATCTGCATATAGCGTATGAGTCAAGACAGGAGCTGTGGGTGTGAGTCTTAAACCTTCAATTTCACCTTCACGATCATTTTTTTTAATTGTTCTTGTTAGGCATTCCATCACAATTATGAACAGGTATGGAGATAGAGGACACCCCTGTCTCAAGCCTCTCGTAGGTTTTATGAATCCATTACCTTGTCCGTTTACAAGAACTGTGACTCTGCTACTTCTCATGCACGCTTGTACCAATTCAATCATTCCCTCAGGTATTTTAACAGCCCTCATAGCTTCCCATACAAATTCCCATTTAACTGTGTCAAACGCCTTAGCTACATCCGCTTTTAACAAAAAGGCCTCCTCTCTATAATCGGCACTGTTGAAAGAGTGTAACACCTCTCGCACCAAAATTGCATTGTCAGCTATACTTCGGCCTCTTAGGAAAGCTGTTTGGTACGAAGATATCACACTACCCATGTGCCTCTGTAATCTTGTTGCCAGAATTTTCATCAAAAGCCGATATGTCACATTACCGATCGTAATCGGTCTAAAGTCTTTCGGCTGATTTGGTTCATCAACCTTTGGAATTAACACTATGTGGCTGCCCATCCAATCATTGGGGGGCTGTTTTGTACGAAAAGCTTGCTGAATTTGCTGTATCAGAACCTCTTTAACTGTGTCCCAATGATGTTGTAAGAACCTAGCATGTATGCCATCCGGGCCCGGTGCCCGATCTGGCCCCATTTGAAACAGCACCGCCTTAATTTCATTTTGTGAGGGTATTCTCATAAGTCTGATCTGATCCTCTGGTTGGATGGTCTGCCATGCATCTAACTCAAATTCTTTAAAAAAATCTGTGACATTACCATCATCATGAGATTGGGAGGGGCTGTACAGATTTTTAAAATAGCCTATGAAAGCTCTTCTTATGTCTGTTTCACCGGTCAACCATTCATCTTGGTCGTTCTTGATTCTCAGAATCATATTCCTTCTTCTTCTATTTGTTGCTGCTGTGTGGAAAAACCCGGTGTTTCTGTCCCCCTGACAGGCCCACTGAGCCTTGGCACGCTGCTCCAATAGATATCTATTTCTTCCTCTGCTTTGTCAATTTCTCGAATGCACTGTTCCTCTAAAGTTTGATTCTGCAGCAGCGGGTGTAACTGCTGATTCTTATACAAGGCCGATTCAGCCTCATGTAACCTATTTTGAGGAGAACGATATTCCTTTGCTCATTTCCTTATTTTTGCCCCCATCGCACTTATTCTTTCCTGCCATGATAAATCTCTAGATCCTCTCCAGCAATCTTCCCAAACCTCTTTGAATCCTTCAACTCCGAACCACCATGACTCCATTTTAAAATTTGTTCTTCTTGGTAAATGACCTCGCAACCTTAGCAATATAGCCGCATGGTCACTGCGTCTACGCGGTAGGTGCGTGACATATGCTTCCTTATGCATCTGTAGCCACTGAACAGTAGCCACCACTCGATCCAACCTTTCAAAAATCGCCTCTGATGTATCTCTTTTGTTAGTCCATGTAAACGCCGGGCCTTTGAATCCTAAATCCACTAAGCCCCCATCAAACAAAAAATTCTTGAAATCCCTGCTATTTTTGTCCAAAGCCGGATCTCCCCCAACCTTCTCGCTTTCATCCGCGATTGCATTAAAATCTCCCATAACACAAACCGGTCCACTACTACTAATTATTCCCAATATTTGGCTCCATATTACCGGGTTCCGAGCGTGACTCAGGTCCCCGTAAACACACACCAAATCCCATTGTGCACCATTCTCTTGTGTTACTGTTGCATGTATAACCGATTTACTCTTCGATTTAACAACAACCTTTGTGTTTCTGTCCCATAAAAGACAGAGTCCCCCAGACCGGCCAGTTGCCGGTACAAAGGAAAAATTCTCTAACGGCATGTCTTGAAAAACTAATCTAGAGCGATCGACAACTATAACATGTTTGGTTTTAGGGAATGGGTAATAGAGAAAGAAATTCGAGTCCGAGAAGCATGTCAGGAAGAATAGTTTGCAAGCATGCATGTCCTACGACCTAGGCTGTGTTAACAGTCCATACATAGCTGTGGCATGTGCATACACCATAAAAAGCGTCTTTTATTTTAGTTAAAAGCGGTATATTAATTATTAGATTAGAATATAGGTAGCACGAAATATTTTAGTTAAAAACGGTCCATATTAATTTTAGTCGGATGAAACTCAATTCAGTGTTTTTGAAAATTATAGGAGGTCTGGTTTGAGATTCATGTCGAGTTAAAAGAACGGTCCAAATTTATCACTTGTACCTCAGGTATCTCGAGTGATACGAATTCGAAATATTTTGCCTATCTTAGTGTATTGATTGCATTTAATTTTAAAATTCTCACAAAAGTATATGGACAAAGTGTGCTAAGTATTAATATCAATTATAATTCGATGATTGTTTATCTAATACAAACAATTTATTTCCGTCTCTTAATAAGTAAATTGATGAAAATCCATACTTTTGGGGGAAAAAAAAAGGAAAAATATTAAAATTCTCAGTTTAAATTTTAGCCATTGTATATATGTTAATTCGAGTACATGCTAAAATTACCTTTAATTTTGATTTTGCTTATTTTTAGTATTATATTGCGAAACACCTTTTTTTCAATTACTTTTGAGTCCTGGAATTTTGAGAAAAAAATTACCCTTTGAATTCATAAAAATATCCGTCGGATCCTTAAAATATAATTTATTGAAAACTTTTGGATTAAAGAAATTGAACACATTGTTATTAAAATTCTTTTTTACCTAACCATTTTTATTTCTAGATTTTTGTTGGTACATGTAGGTATACCACATGCATCCTTAGAATTTTAGTATTCTTTGTTCCCTTGACTTTTAGCTCTTTTTAAAATATGAAATTTGTTTCACATTCCTTGTTGTGCATTTGGTGATCTTGGATTAAGAAGATGACTTTTCAAAGTTATTTGCTTCTTATTTCTTTTCAAGTTTCGATTTGTTAGTAGGCTTTTTTTGCCTGTTTATATTTTTTTTCAAGATCTATCTTAGCTTCAAAATTTTGAATTTGTTTTTAAAATATACAATTGTACGTCTTCAATACACTAAAGAAAATATCATACAATTTGTATTAAATTAAACAAGTGCTAGGATGTTCAAATGATAAAAAATACTATCCGTGTAAAATTTAGTGATGATAAATCACACTAAAACCAATCGCTATATCTGCATTATATTGGCATTACATTCAGAGGCGAAATGCCACCGGGAGTCAATTGACTCTCATTTATTTTAATTTTTTTTGTGTTTATTGATAAATATCTTTATAATTTAGTAGAAAATGCTATGAAAATGTCAAATTGATTTCCATTCGCTGTATAAAAATTTCATATGTATGACCCTTATTCACGTTTGACTCCCATAGTCTGAACGTCTGGCACCACCGCGGGTTACATCCCCTTTATCATCCAAAATTGCTAAATCTCGCACTTTATAACTACTTATTAGCGTGAAGGATCCAAAGCGAGATAAAATTGTCGCTTTAGGTCCTGTTCGGCTGTCAATTGAGAACGGATGTGTGTGTGAATATTGAACTAAAAAATTTTCTCATGTAAACAGTAGTACAGCTGAACAAATCCTTATTGAAAGAATAAACATCTTGACGGAGCAGTTTTTGATTCCTGCAGAGTATGAATTATATACAATATTATTTTGTCTTTATTATATATACGCAGCATGAATTAAAAACTGCTATGTCGAAATCACTCTGTTTAAAACTCGAAAAGACAATGGTAAATGTTTAGAGAGTAGCGAGTTATACGGTCTCGACCCTAAAAAAACAAAAATTATCTAAAAATAATATTTATTAATAATCTAATTTGATTAAATACAAGAGTTTAGATGGTGTAGTTTAGTTATCACATTAGTCACACACACTAGAGGTCTCCAGGTTTGAATTCGAACCTGAGCTCAGTGGCGGAACCAGGAATGAAAACTAGAGGGACCATAAATAATTTAGGATCCATGAACAAAAAAAAATTAGGGGGAAGCCAAGGACCCATAATAATTTAGAAAGTGCCAAGGGCCTATAAGCAAAAAAAATTCTATATATTTTCTGGGCCAAGAGGGGACCGGGACCCAGGCTGGCCCCTGCATTGGTTCCGCCCCTGCCCGGACTCATACAATATTGTTGTTATTTCTTGATTCAATATTTAGTTTCTTTCTCCCTTCTTTTCTCGTCTTGTACAGTTGTTACTTGTAGAGGTCCCTTCAAGGGCTAACCCATGTATATCCAGGGTGTGTGTGTGTGTGTGTGTGGGGGGGGGTGTTTGTCTTTTTCGGATTTTGAGTTTTAGTGGATATCGGAACGTTTCGATCGACTTTGCTCTTTCTTGAAAATTTGTTTGTCCCCTTTTGGATGTTTGAATTGCAATTCATGCTAAATTTAGGATTAAATTTAAAATAAATTTCATGAATTATGATTGATAATTAGAATTATAAGTTAAAATACTAAAAATTATAAGTCAGAGAATTGGAAAGTATAAATTAAAGAATTTTTTTTATCGAGTATCTAATTAGTTAATGAGTTTAAATCCGATTAGCTATTTGATATATTTTTGCCCTCCTGACGAAAATTCTGGGTCCGCTCCTGAGTCTTTTTTATTTTTAAAGAAACATAATTGTTTTATTGAGGATATGATGTCATAAAATGCTACAGCGTCAGTTAATGCTGATATTGTATATCTAATTGTTTTTTATGTTACAAACAAATACGTACTAGTACAACGAGTTCAGCTAGTATAATATCGGTGTCATATACACTAATTTCAAAACTTATAGAATAGATTTTAAACAACTAATTCAAACTATTCAAACTGATTAACTTTATGAGCTATTTATTATAAGTCAAGATGTCAAAAATAGTGAAAAATAAATGCATTGAAATTAACTTAAAACTCTCATGTTTAACCGTTTGACTTGATACTTAATAAATTAAAAAAATTATAAAATTTGCATATAAACACACAACTAATAAAATAAATCGTTTTGAACAGTTTAGATTCACCGTTTGAATTCGATTCGATAAATTTTAAAGTTAATTTTATATATCCAAACTGTTCAAGCCAATTCGATAGATTTTGAAATGACAGAGATATTATGCTAGCTGCACTCGTGGCTTAAAACTTCATCAGGGGTCCGGATCTCCTAAAGTAACCCAATTTTTGGACTTTGGACCGTCTGATTCAAATCCGACGTTCAAAATTGTCTTAGAATTAGAATTCGTTTTCAGAATGTGTGCTCCAGATGCGGATGGATTGTTCGGATTCAAATCGGAGGGTTCCGATTTAAAACCCAAAGATTGAGTTACTTCACTGGATCTGAATTGCTTCATCAGTGACACCACTTTTCAAGTCCCAATAACAAATTTGATCAATCGAGAGAGAGGGGGAAGAAGAAGATGGACTGGGAAAGCGTAACGACGGAGGATCTGATCGACGCGCTGCGTGAGGTTGACTGGTCAGCGCCGCCTCGCCCCGTTTCGGAGTTCTTCTCCCGCTTCACCACCCCTCGATCTCTCTCAAAATTGGAGAGTCGCCTCAAGTGCAATCTCTACTAGTAATTCATTTCGCCCTCCTTTCAAATGTTGAATTTTAAATTAATCGTTCAGTCTCATGAAATTTTTGTAACTTTTGGTATTGATTTTCATTGTTGCACTTGCAGCTACAGGACGAATTACTTCATTATCATCGTGCTTATTCTCGGTACGGATATGATTTTAATAGTAGGTTTTACAATAGAAGAGTAATTGGAACTAGGATAGAACTAAATTAGATTCTAATTAGTAAGAATTTGATACAGGCCTGGGATTTCTGAGGAAGCCAGTTGCTATCTTAGCTGCGTTCTTGACTGGCATAAGTATTGCATTGCTCAATGACAGGTCTGAGTACTATCATAATTATATTAATTATGGTTTTGTGATGAAACTTTATTTATTTCATTCCTATAACTATTATAAATGAGTAGATATAAACTGTTGTCCTTGTGATGTTAGAAGAAATGATTTCTGAAATGTCTCCTTTCAATACCAGAGGTTGTTTTGTGACTAACAATTTTCAAATTCATTACAAGATCTTATACCCGGTACACTGAACATTAAGCCAATATCGACGAAAAAAGGAAAACTATAAAATTAGCATTTCATCTTCCTTTACTCACCTACAGTTACCAGGCAATAATAATTATAGCTATATAAGTGGATGACACATTATCATACAACAACACTAATGAATTTTGCTCCCACTTCTTTTCCTCTTTTGTTGAAAGTATATCTAAATAATTGTTCTTAACCAGTTTTGCAGTTGCATTCAGTGAGAAGGTCACTCGTACTGTCAGACAACTCTCTCCATATCTAGCTGCAAAATTAAGGCCTCCTGCAGCGTGAGTGCAACTTACTTTTCTTTTGTACTTCTCATTTTTCATCAGATACTTTCTTTTTCTGATTCAGCACATTATTGTACTAATGTAATCATTTTATACCAATATTAGCCCTGCTGTGCGCGGAAAGAGAACTACCAAAAGAGCTATCTATGTATGCGGCCAACCTCGCATGGTTTTTGTAGCCCTTTTTGCTGCAGGTTTTCTCCACTTTTCATATTCGTCTTTTCTGTTTGTTTGTAATCCATTTTTATTTTTTCAGTCCTCGAACCAAAAAGAGAATATATGTTATATGCGTGACGATTTTCTCTTTTCCGTTTACAGTTGGTTGTGTACTCTGGTTCACATCCTGTAGTCTTCTGATTGTTCTTTGGGCTCTACTTATTGGACTGCTCAGTAAGACAAAAATTGCTTCTTTATTAACTTTTATGTACTAACAGTATTGTTTTTTTGGTCCTAATGATTTGTATTTTGTCCTGTAGCAACACTGATTCATGCCAGTTTTAGAGTGCCAAACCTCAAAGCTCGTCTGAGTACATTCAGGGAGGATATTCGTTCGGCGTGGCGCAATTTTGGATAGTTCTAGCTGTATATTTTACTAAGGTGCAGTCATCTACCGTAACTTACCAGTCTCTTAGTTTGTCTTTTGTCATGCATAGAACTTGTTCATACATTTAGTACTTATATTTGTGAATATGCAAACTGAAGGGCTCTTTAATATTTAGAGCTGGTATATTACATTCAAGTGAGAAACACTTTTCAATAAAATTTACATGGAATTTGTTTGTTCGAAATTGCGTCTGATTTATTTATCTGTTTGCTGGCGATGATGATATGCAAGTTTTGCTTGATCCAAGTTGTCTGCACATTGCAGGTTCTATTGTTGTGTTCTCCGGTGGCTTGGATTTTATTTGCTACATTTGTTGAAGCTGCATAGGATTAAGCTGTCCTTAAAACATTGTGTAAATCCTTTGGTGATACTTTTGCGGGAATACTTCCATTAGATCGATTTGTTGCATTTAAAACCAGATGTTTTGTTGCTGAAGAATCTGGTTCTTTAAATAACAGAGTAGCTATGTAAAATCATCTTCGTTGCAAATGTTTTGTTACTGAAGAAACCTTGATGTGCTGTATAAAATCAATTTTACTGTAAATGTTGGATAATGGTTTGGTTTGTACAGGTGAAATTCCTTACTGTCCCCTTTTTATTTTCTCTTTTTGATGTTTGGAAGTCTCATTTTGAGTTGTCTACAACTGTAGCAAAACGACCAAGAACATTTGCTCGAAAGTGGACAGTATGCTGCAGTAACCATGGATTCTGTACAATAATAGCAGGCAGCAGCCTATATTGTCCAGACCATAGTAAGATTCTTAATAATACTGGTATAATGCTTTTTCAGCAACTTAACTGTATTACTCAGAAATTTTATGAATTGTACAGATGGTGCGCTGTGTATCTCATATCGGTCATGAAAATATGAGATTTTTTTGTTTGATATGCAAAAATATCAGTATATTAATAATTTAATATACTTCGGTCATGAAAATATGAGATTTTTTTGTTTGATATGCAAAAATATCAGTATATTAATAATTTAATATACTATAGGTATTAGAAAAACAACGAACTATTTTCATACTATACATGTATATGTAATCACGAAATTTAGTCTTTGTCGATTTATTTCTGAATTACAAACTGGGCGGATTATACACACACAACTCCATAGCTTTAAATCAATTGTATATTTGTATTCATTATTGAGTAAGATTACAAAATATAACTCAAAAGTTTATTTTACAGTATAAAAAAACACTACGATTTCCTCCACTTATTCTAATATAAAAACCACATAAATGATTAATCTACCCAGCATTCAAATACAAAGCAACTACCAAAACCTTCAAGAACACATGCAATATTAGAATTATATTATTCAAATAACCGTTAAAATCCCGTAACAGCAATCAATAGCATCTGTCAATCAACTATGACCTGAAAGAACATATATATATTTTAAGAAAAAAATGCATCATGATTTTAAAAAGAATTAAAAATAAACAACAAATACCCATCATAACTGGAGGAATTTTTGAGAAAAACAACAGCCATATGATGGAGCACACATACCATTTCTTTCCATTGCAGATTTGATTTGCATGAAGTGGTCACAAGATTACATGGCAACTAAAAAAAAAAATCTTGTTTATCACGCGGTATGTAAATTTATCAATTATGCTGTTCAAGGACCTATTTAGTTGCACATGACATAGGATCCTAACAAAATTGTCAAAGTAGCTCATTTTAACTACCAGACTCGCCTCAAGTGCAATCTCTACTCGTATTCATTTCGCCTTTTTTTTTTTTTTCAAATGTTGAATTTGAAATTATTAATTCATTGAAGTCAATTTTTTTTGTTAATTTTTGTATTGCTTTTCATTATTGCAACTACAGGACGAATTACTTCATTCATTATCATCGTGTTTATTCTCGGTACGGATTTGATTTTAATAGTTGGTTTTACCGTAGAAGGGTAATTGGAACCGATGATGTTTCGATTGGCTGTTTTTCATTATTTATAAGCCTTTGTTAAAACATTGCGTAAATCCTTCAATGATACTTTTGCTGGAATTCTTCCATTAGATTTGTTGCATTCAAAAAACAGATTTTTGTTGTTGTTGAAGAATCTGGTTCTTTGAATAACATAATAGTTATGTAAAATCATCTTCATTGTAAATGTTTTGTTACTGAAGAATCTGTATAAAATTATCTTCACTGTAAATGTTGGATATTGGTTTGGTTTGTACAGGTCAAAATTCTTACAGGAAATCACTCTTTCTTTCTTTCTCCTTTTTTTTTATGGTTGGAACTTGGAAGTTTCATTTTGAGTTGTCTGCTACTGTAGCAAAACGACCACATTTGCCTTTCGAAAACTGAACAATTTGCAGCAGTAACCAAACCATGGATTCTGTACAATAATAGCAGCAAGCAACCTATATTGTATAGAGTATAGACCATAGTAGATATTTATTAATACTTGTATAATAATTTAGACCATAGTAAGATATCTATTAATACTTGTATAATAATTTTTCAGCAACTTCCAATATAATAATGCGCTATTCATCTCATATTGATGAAAATACGAGATTAATATACTATTTGCATTGGCAAAACAATAAACTATTCTTGATTATTGAGCGAGATTACAAAATGTAGCTCTCTATATGAAGTTTATTGTACTGTATGCAGAAAAACTACCATTTCCTCTGACGCTTGCTCTATATACCCGGCATTCAAATAAAAAGTAACTACCAAAAGCTTCAAGAATATTATGATGACTAAGGAAAGTAGTAGATGGTAATAAAAAAAATTCTAATTTCCATAACAGCGATCACCGGCATCTCCCAATCCTGGAACTATGAACCTGAAAGAGCATATACATTTTAAGAAAAAATGCATCATGATTTAAAAAAGAAATTATAAAAATTAACAAATATCCATCACCACTGCAACAATGCATTTCAATTTTCAAAAGAATAACAGGCATGAAGCACACGTACCCTTTCTCATTCACAACTGGATCTATCATTGCAGTATATACATGAAGCCTGAAACATATAGTAGAAGCAGTAATTAGTTTGAACAAGTAATATAATTAAAAATAACATCTAATCTAAGTAAAATAAGCTCTTCAGACGTACCCTGGAAACTTCCGGCTGAGTTTCTCAAGAGCAGGAGGTGCTGAAACAGCAGAAATCTGCAATTAGAGCAAAATAGACTACTTTAGCAAAAGAAAATAGAGGATATATTTAAACAAAGAAAAGGAAGAGTTAAATAAAACTCACCACTTTGATTTGCTTGGGAGTGAGGCCTTTCTCCTTTAACAAGTCTAGCGCTGCAACTATTGTGCCACCTGAAAGTAAATGTGCAATTGCACCAACTATTATGCCACATAGACCTCACATACCAGTAGCATTCGTGGTTTATATGGCGTGCATGCTCAGTGAGGCCAGGAGTCAAATCTATGAGTATATTTTTGTTGTACAGGACACGTAACTCATGGTTTTGGTAATTTCAATTAGAATTCATTGGCCTGATGGAAAAGAGTGGAGTCCACATGCTTAGTTATGTCCAATTAGTTTAGTTAAACAAATGTTATATATTGCCGAGTAAAGATAAGTTTTCATTGACAGTATTAAGCAGAATAACACCATACCGGTGGACGGATATAAGAAGATTTTATTACAAATTCTATGAGAATAAAGTAGAAACCGATGAAAAACAATTATGTTAGTACCTGTTGCAAGCATCGGATCAATAACTAGTACACGAGATCCCACAGGGAACTTTTCTGGTATTCTGTGCAACATACAACAAACCAAGCACTTCAGTTCATGTAAGCAACAATGGCAATTCATGATTCATAATTTAATTGACTTAGCCAAGGCTATCATAATAAGTATAATCATACTTGTTCAAATACATGGATGGTTGAAGTGATTCTTCGTCCCTTGACATGCCTTAATTCATGAGAAAAGAAAAAATAAAAGTAAAACAAGTGAAAATTATATTACATGTATAGAAACATAGCAAGAAAAGCAACAAACAAGAACAACAATAGTACTTCGCGCAGTGCCAACACTTTTCAAATTTCATTTTTTTAGATAAGACTAGAACTAGGGATGTAAAAAAGTCACACCGTGACCGAATACGTCACAATACAACGTGTCGGTCCTGTGCCGCGGCCATTTGCGTGATGTGACCATCTTTTGGAATATTGGCACGGGACAGCATGCGAACTGGTTTGGTCATGGCATGGCATGGCACATGGTCACACGAGTCACACAAGATCAGAACAGTTAGATATTAATCTAAGAGTGAGCCTATGGTACTATGCATAGCACGGATGGGTCCGTACTACGGTTCAATATCTTTGTTTTCAAAATTCTAACGGTCGATCCGAACCGTTCAACATGTTTTCCATATGAATATGTACTTGCTGACCAAATTTTACATTCTTTAGAATTTTTTTACTATTTTTTTAGATAGGCAGAAAATCACTGTTTTTGGATGGTCGAATTTTCAGATCAAGTGATTTTCTACCTATCTAAAAAAATAGTAAAAAAATTCTGAAAAATGTAAAATTTGGTCAGCAAGTGCATATTCATATGAAAAACATGTTGAACGGTTCGGATCGACCGTTAGAATTTTGAAAACGAAGATATTGAACCGTAGTACGGACCCATCCGTGCTATGCATAGTACCATAGGCTCATGCTAAATTTTGAATAAACAAACTTAAATTACAAAAAAAAATAGTTAAACGTGACCAATCACGGCATGTCTTGGTCCTTAGTAATGAACTAATGTGCCATGACCATCCTTCCCAATTTGGTCATGACACGGCACGTAAAAAATCTGACTTGGTCACGTCACGGCACATGGCACAAGTCACGACACAACACGTATTAACATCCCTTATTTTTTTCTAGAACAATGAGTTACAGATGAGTAATATACATCAAAAGTATCAAAGTAGAAAGCCAGAGAGTTTAATTACAAAATTCCTTACCAAGATGGTATGTTTTTGTTGCTGGTAAAAGAGTAGCAGCATGCTCAGCAAGTGCAAGACCTGCCCTTAATATTGGAATAATCTGTAAATCCCAATTCACAAAAATGGTTAAAATTATGTCACTAGCAAACAATTTAAATCCTATTACCAAAAAAACAGATGATATCAATGTTTTGTGTAAATAACATAATAACATACTGCCACAGGTTCTCTTGGATCAACGAATTCAACATTTGCAACACCCAATGGCGATTGAATCTCTCCACCTATCATTGGCTGAAAATATTCATACATTAGATTATTTGTCATTTCTCTTCTTGCATCTTTGCATACAAATGAAATAAAGTTAACCTGATCTATATTTTTCTTTCTTTATTTTTTTGTTTTATAAGGGTATACATGAACTTGGCCCAAGATGGCAAGGCAACATTCAGAAGCCCTGAGAGATATAATAAAGGTCTTTAATGGTAGTATTTTACATATACCCTAATAAATTTGTATTATTAAAAATCTCCTTGTTGTTGAATAGTAATTGCAAAAAATAAACACACATAAGAAATATAACTTTCCACTTACCAACCAGTCTCTGCAAGCTTCATAAATAAGAAATCTCCCAAGCTCTGCCATAGCACTCTCTAAAAAAATATAGCAAAGATAAGGACCTCTTAGTTTTGGAATGTTTCCATAGTTCCAATTAAATTAATAAAAGAACAACTAAACATCTTGATGTCTGGATGGTAAATTGAAAAATATTAACTTAATTACTCACTGAACATTGCAGGAGGCGTCTCCTCGTTCCTAAGTACAGAGGTTAAGTGTTTGATCAATGGATGCGGGGGTACCATTACCTACAAAAACCACAAAGCCTTCAAACTGAAACAGTGTATGGTCATATAATTAAGAATGAAGAAGAAGAGTCAGAAAAAATAGACAAACATACAAGCATCCTGTCACCAGAAGGAGGCATTGCAGTAGCAACATTCTCGGCTTCAGCACCTTTTGGGATCGTCGATCTGATTATCTGTTTAGAAGAGAGAGAATGAAGGCTGGATTTTGCCAAATCGGAGGCTGTGGAGGAGGTGAAGGAGACGAATCGGAGGCTGGAGCTTGTAGTTTGTCGCTGGAGAAATGCTCTTGGTCGCGAACCGGAGGGATGGTACGGCGCTTGCAGCGCCATTGGAACTTGGAAGTGGCTCAAGTAGAGGACTAGAGGTAAGGAAGGAAGGTGAAAAGAAAGCTTGTTTTAGATATGAGTGGAACTGTGGAAGGATAGGTAAACTAAATTGGGAGAGAATCAGAATCCCTACTCAATTGAGTCCACATCCTCTAAAGTAACTCAAATTTTTATATTAGACCGGAAACGTCCGATCAGACTTGGAATGCACGAGGCCCCTTGAAAATAGATCTGACAGTTCAGGTATAAACTCAAAATTTGAGTTATTTAAGTGATATGAATTATATTTTTTCTATCTAAAGTCCGATCCTGGGCTGGGCAGGAGGAGGAGGAGGAAACAGGTACAGAAAAAGAGGGAAACTAATCTGCTGCGAATTGGGGTGTTCATGGGTTCGGTTCGGTTCAAACCGAACCGAACCAAAGTTTTATTTCGGTTTGTTTGGTTTGTTCGGTTCAAACCGAAATATATCATTTTTTTAATTTAAAGCAATTGTTTTGTAATAAACCGAAGTATATTAAGAAATAAATCGGGATAATAAGAAATAAACCGAAGTATTTAAAGCAATTGATTAAGAAATAAATCGGGATATTAAGAAATAAACCGGGACGGTTCGGACCAAATTCATAATATATAAAAGTTCGGTTGGTTCAGTTATTTCGGTTTTGAAAATTTCAAACCGAACCGAACCGAAGTTATAATTCGGTTTTAAAAAGCAAACCGAACCGAACCATTAAACCGAAAAAACTGAACCGTTTGAACCGATCTAATTCGGTTCGGTCCAAAACTGATTAAACCGGACCCAATGAACACCCCTAGCTGCGATTCTTTGGAATGGCAGGTTCTTGTTTGTCCAAATCAAACTATTTATTTGTTTTGAGATTTGTACATAAAATCAACTGTTTTGAGATTCGTGTATTTCAAAAAATTTAATGATTTGATCTGAAAAAGTAGAGACCCTGCGATTCCAAAAAATTGCAGCAGAGAGCAACTACTGGGCTGCAAAAGAGAGATGAGCTTTGAACGGATTTAGATATCTGTTTAGAGTGATTAATTGGCTAATTAGTTGTTGACAGTGAATAAATTGTCACAGATTTTTCCGATTAATTGATCGATTATTTTCAATTTTTTTTTTTACTAATCACTTGATAGTAAACTATTTTAGATTTTCCGTAATTGGTCGATAAAATAAGAAAAACACATCCATAAAGCAGGTTCTATTTTTTTCCTCTCTTTTTCTCTCCTTCTCTCTTTCTCTCTCTCTCTCTCTAAAAGCAGAATTCTGCTTTTTCTCTGAGAAAAATCAACAAATATGGATCCGAAAAACATTATTCAATAAAAAAACAAATAAGACAAAAGATGATGTTATTCGGCCATTTTAATCAACTGGACGTTCAACTATTTTTATTTTTTGTGTAAAATAAAAAATAAACGTAAATTTTATCAGATATAATTATATTTTATTTTTAGTGTAAATTAAAGATCTTTTGATTATTGGTCAAATATTTCATTTTTTTCAGGTTGATTTTTGTACTAAAGAATTCGAAATTTTTAAAATTTTGTATGTACGTGCATTACTCGTGAAGTAGACCGGGTTGGATTGAAGTCAATTTAATATATATTTTTAGTTGCGCTCACTAAATCCTCTTGGTGAGTATAATACACACTAGCTTTGATCCTGATTTCAATATGACACATTCGATAAACAATGAGGTTTGTTTGATCGTTAGCATCTTGAGGTAGGATGTGCAATATTTTCTCATTTTATTTTTCGAGAGGAGATGATAAATAAAAGTTACTATTTTTATTGAGTAAAGTTCGAGGATCAAGTCACTCAACTAATTTAATATTTATTTGTATTTCGAACATACGACTTCTCACACAGAGGATATTGTCTTTGTCACTATATCAGATACTAGTTCTTAATAAAAATTAACATTAATTTCAAAATTATATATTTTCCTCTCTAAAGTTCATAATATCATATTTACTCAGCTAAACTTAAAAACTTACAAATTTATCTATTTTATTATCTTTTCTTTTAAAACTTATTTTAAATTTACAAACTTTTCATTTTACTTTTGTTAAAAAATAAAAATATGTAGTATAATGTTAGAAAAATGTTCAGTCTTCTAATTGACCGATTGTAGGGACAAATAATTTATTTTATTACTTGTAATTTGCACACAAGCATACAAAAATGCCACTATGTATGTGTTACAGGCAGAGAAATAAATTATCCTTAAAACACACCAACTAGAAGACTCAATATTTTTTGTACACATACTATGTATGTTTATTTTTTAATAAAGGATAAAATAATTTTTATAAATTTAAAACAAGTTTTAATTGAAAATACAATTGATAAATATGTGAGATTTTGAAGTTTAGAGAGATAAATAATATGAATTTTTATTAATAATATTAAAAAAAATATAAATTTCCGAACATATCATCACAATTTAGAAAAATCTAAATATGAATTTTTTTTTCTGGATTACCTTATTCAGGTTTTTTTTTTTCTAATTCGGCTGAATTTATATTCTTAAAAAAGTCTTAATTATGTTGAATTATTCAGCATAATAAGGAAGAAAAACTAATTCTTGTGAATAACCTAGAAAAAAATATCATATTTGAAATTTCGGGATATGTTCTGTAATTATGTTTAATGTTATTAATAAAATTTTGGGAATAAATACGATATTCTGAATTTTTCAAGAAAAAATATGTAATATTGAGATTTTTTAGGGGTATCAAGAAAGAAAAAGAAAAAGGAAAAAACACACACACAGATGAGAGTTCCTCTCATGACTCATCTCATGTTTCCCCTGGTTTAAGCAAGGTCTGAGTCTGACATCTCAGTTAAGAAAGAAAGTCTACTATTCAATTCACCAGTCCCCTAGGCTAGGCCTAGATTAAGTTTTGGAAATAGGAAGGTGCTACTGAGTCGATCTGAAATCAAGACAAAGAAAGAGTTCATCCATCCGATCGTGAGAATTGACGATAGGGTTTCCATTGCTAAGGTTAATCATCATTCACTTTCTCCCTCATGTTCATGGAGGAAGAAGGCTACGGCACTCTCCCTACCAGTCATTTGCTCGGCTCCGTCCCGGTTCGACCACTAATCCTTCATAATATTTATTGTTCTTCGTTATCAATTTTTTGGTGCCTCGATTTACATCTTTAGTGTTTTCACCTAATTGAGTATGTTAACTGTTTCTATTGAAGCATGAACTGCGCTCTTTTTACCAACTTTCTTTACTTTTGTATAGGCGGTGATTTCTGATGAGAAGAAACCCTCGCTTATTAGTGAAGGTACGAAACTAATTTAAATAAATTTACCTATAATATTGTATTATCTAATAAATTTGGCGATTAAACTTCTGTTTTGCTATTGCTATTAGGTGGAGCCTCACCATCAAATTTGAATGTATTTCCACCAGTGGGTGGAGGTCACCCAGCTCCTGGGAGTGGAAATCCATCTGGTAATATAAGAACGTGTGATGATGTTTAACAAAATTGATTGATAATTTGTCTGGGCAGAAGGATGAATTTCACTTGCTCTCTTTGCAGTGTTAGCAAATATTTAATCTTTTTGTTTCTTGAATTACTCGATTCAGCAAACTAGCAAAAGAAAATGTATTACCAGATGTAGTTTTTTTATCATTGCAAAGGGAGCAAGCAGAATCTTTTCTTCAATTCTCCTTTCTTTCTCTGATTAGTAAGGTGTATATGAGGTGATAACTAGTAAAATGTTGTTGCTGATGTCTGTTTTTATGATAATTTTATTGATATCTTTTTTTTAGATGGAAATGACCAGAGTCAGACAGATTGGAAAGGTTTCTTTAGCATTTCATCATATTCTCCTTTTTTCAATGTCGACACTGATGTTGTGGTGGATAGAATGATTAATTCAGTTTTCCCCAAAAGCAATTTCTTTAGCAAAATCGAAGCTAATCCAGACCTGTAAGTAACTCACTTGTTTGTTTTCATTTATGGTTTCTCCTCTTTGACCTGTAAAGCAGCTGGTTAATTAAAATGCCTGTAAACAAATTTAGGTACGGCCCACTATGGATTTCAACTACACTGGTCTTCATGCTTGCCGCACTTGGTAACACAGCAACTTATATGATACAAAAAAAGAGTGACCCGACCAAAGCATGGAATTTTGATGTCGGTTATTTTAATTGGTCTGCATGTGTCATATATGGCTATTGTATTCTCGTGCCTCTTGGGTTTTACTTCTTGCTTCAGTACTTCGGGACCCAATCGAGTCTAGTTCGTTTCTGGTGCATGTGGGGTTACTCTCTGTTCATCTTCATTCCATGCTCGGTACACTTTCTTTTACTTTCTGTTATTTTCTTTTAAGGTGGTATCAAGTCATCTTTACATCTAATTTCAACCATAATTTTAGAGCACTATAGGCTGGAGTATTATCTTTTGTTGGCAGGGACATCCTTGCAAATAGATTAACTTGACAATTTTGATAATCAATAAAATAACTATTAATTTTGAATCCGATATCTGAAATATGGTCCATACTATATTTATATCACGGAGATGAAGAATGGTGAAAATTAATGCAAGTTTTACTTTTCATCAAATGACTTGAGGTTTGCACAGTCTATATTTAACAATATCGATGGAATATCAAATAATACTTAAATTACATGAAATTTGATACACAACCAATTTGTGCGGCCAAAAATGTTTGCTAGCTACCTTTTGTATATTTAAAATTTATTTTGGCTTGATTTAGAAAATATCATTAAGAGTGTCATGGTCATAAATGGATTATATAAAAATGAATTGTATCTGAGATTCTGATGTCTCTCTTTAAAAGAGTCCATGCCATCTGTGAAAATTATTTTATAAATTTGACAAGCATATCTACATTCTAGCTAAATCTTCCTGCTAACTTTCCTTTTTGTTAGCTGCTATTGATTATACCAGTGGAGTTCCTCCGATGGATCATAATACTACTAGCTGGCGGTACCTCATCTTGGTTTGTCTCGTCGAATTTAAAGTACTATGTTGAAGGAATTGACAGGGCTCCCCTAGTTGTTGGTGCACTTGTGCTGCAGTTTGCTCTAGCTGTTTTCATTAAAGTTTTCTTTTTTGATTAAGGAGGTGTTTATATGATATGTGACTATGCATACTTTGATATTCTGGTCTTCTTTTGTGGTGGTTGGATATATTGAAAGCTGCAATTCTTTTACTTCCAATTTTTGCCTAGTAACCTTTTTAGTACTTAGGTCAGGTAAAATATATTTTCTTTTTGTATCTACTTGACATATGTGTAAAGTTGTTCCTGTGGAACTCATGCTGAGATTTAGCTAATTTGCTGTCACACTTCTTGTAAATCTCACATTAAATGGTGATTCTAATAGAATATTCCTATCTTGATCTTTTAATTGGAACTGCCATTGCAGAAATCTGAAATTTTTGTGTGATGTTGATTTTGGTTTTAACTTCTTAATTCTGACCAAGAAAAGGAGTGATGGGTGCTTCCTTGCTTGGATGATGCTTATGTTATATCGTTTGATATATTTTACTCTTTACCTTTATCATGTATACCATGTCCGTTGTGTATGTTATTTGATTTGATACATTTTACTCTTTTATGCAAGCAGTATGTGTATAGGGCAGGTTACAAGGTGATCTCTATTTGTACCTTCACCTGGTACGAGTGGTACTGTACACTGTTATTATGTTTTGTATAGGACTGATACCTTTGAAAAGAAATGAAGGTAGATGGCTTTGTCCACTTATTTCAAAATTCGGGAACTGCTTTAGCTGGTGGAATAACAGGGTCATGACTCGATTCAAGTTTTGCAATCGTGATCATTGTTGTGTTATGAATTCTGGGAGGGGACAAAATATTCTCTTCTGGATTATATATAAAATGGAGATATTTTCTTGGAGCTACTCAGCATATATTTCAAGTTAAGAAATCACACTGTTTGCTTTTTTAAATCTGCAGTTAAATCTCCAAATATAGGCAAATCCAACCACAATGACATGAAGAAAAGAAAATAATGCTAATTTGAATGCCAGTTTTACCGTTGGAACACGGGAAAAATAACAGAAAATGTTGTGCATCACATGATAATCTATTCCAATCACAGAAATAGAGTTTTTATAGCTAGCTTTTGGAGTGTCAGTGTATGAGATCAGATCTCACCGTCCCATAGCTCTTCAAGGTTTTTGTAAGGTCCTGTCTCATGAATTGCAAAATCTCCTCTAAGTAGCCTTGCCTGGAAATAGAACATTTTACTTATTAGCTGGTTTTTTTTGGGTACGCGAAACATATCTGAAATTCCTCTAAACAAATTAAGTCAGGGTGGATGAAGATATCTATACCTGCTTGATCTGAGAAAGTTTGTCAAAAAGGTGTTTAGGAATGGACCAGCTAAACAGATCAAGGTTCTCCTTGAGGCGTGCTTCGGAAGTGCTCTTGGGAAGAACACTATGGCCGCTCTGTAATCCCCATCTCAGTGCAACCTGAGCTGGTGACTTTTGTAGTTTTTCGGCCACTTCAATCAAGATCGACTCCTTTAACACCTCACCTTTGACCCATGAACCTGGCGATCCCAGTGGAGAGTACGCCTGTTATGTAATTGTTGCACAGTCAGTTCAGAGACTCAAGAGTTGGATATTCTATTTTATTATTCTCCTTTCTTTATTCAACAATCCTAAATGAATTGTATTGTATTCTCGAATTGATGATTTTGAAGGATTATTATACTGGATTTTTCATAATACCATGCCATGTCAGTTGGGGATAAAATAAAGTCAGAGAAAGAATTAAGTTTACTTTGGCTTAAAAGATATTTGGAAAAAAAAATCAACATAAACGTTTTTCTTTCCGACAATAACACTAAGTGGCGAGAGAAAAAAAAAATTGTTCATACTGAAAGGTGAACTCCGGAAGATTTACAAAAGTGGTGGAGAGATGGCTGCTGCCACACAGGATGGCATTCAACTTGGTTCACAGCTGGGGGCACCTTAGCTATGCCCAGTAGGTTCTGTAACTTCTTGGTAGAGAAATTACTGACACCTATGGCCCGTGCCTGGCCTGATGCATACAGTCCCTCCATTGCATTCCATGTCTCCTCAAGGCACAGAGGGAGCATCACCTCTGATTCAAATCCACGAGAGCCTGGTTTTGTGCGTATCGGCCAGTGGATCTACAATGTTTTCAGCGGTCAATCTTTAGAGCAAGTAATATATTATATATATAAGATAACAGTTTGGTATTTTTTGTTTTTGAGGGGAAGAGGAGGAGGGGGTAATAGGTTGTCTCTGATCTAATGGTTTAATAAATTATATATGGTACAAAGAGAAGATCAGCCAGGATTCCGGACATTACGAAAAGGAAAAAAAAAATTATATTCAAGTGACTATGACAATTAAAAAAAATAGAATTTAATACCAAATAAAGATCAATGTAATCCAGTTGTAAGTTTTCAAGTGTCTTGCTTAATGCCTTTGAGACATTCTCTGGGGCATGGTCACTACACCTGTTCAGTATTACAAGAAAACAGAAATATTCACTTCAATTAAGTTTACTTTATTTTAGGTACTTCAAATTCCTTCAAAACACAAATTGATCAAGTTAAATTCGCCTTTGGCTTTATGTACAAATTTCATTGTTGTTGTTCTATGTATACAAGTGAGCAAATACGCCAAAAAATTTCAAATTTTTTAGTTTGTTTTGTATGAGAACAAGAGATTCAAAATCAATGCCCCCAAATGGTACAATAATTAGTTTGCTAATCTTTCTGAATGTTGATCTTACAGAATCAAACTCCAAATTTCACTTTCTTTATACAAATGCAATGATAATTATGTTGTAGAACAAGATCAAAGCACCAAAGTAGTGTATTCTTTTTCTCATGTTATATTACAACTTCTTTATGCTGTTACTTGTCGACTAGAAAAAATGGTTTTGAATCCATTAACAATAATAAATTAACTTAGCAAATTTGACAATATTTTTCAAAACAAACCCAAAACATTTTCAAAAATGGAGGTCTTTGCTTGTTGTATTCTCTGTTTTTGTAACCTTTTTCACTTCATATATATATAGTTTTCTCTTTTTACCTTTTTATCCATTGTAAATACTAAAATACCAATACACTTGTATTTTAATTTTTAATTTCAATAAAATTTATTAGCAGATTACTTGCTACTGTCTTAAAAATTAAAAGAAAAAGGCTGTATAATATTGAGACTGTTAATTAGTTCATCCATATATCATTGATGGGTTCCAAGTTCCAACCAAAAAAGTGCAGTTTTTTTTATTTCATTTTTCCCCCCTAGTAAAAGTTAGGTAATCTATGTTATCTAATTTTCCAAGTATGTATGGAAAATTACCAGAGTTTGGAAGAAATTGAAGTTACCAGAGTTTGGAAGTGATCCAGATCTCACTACGCTTCACAACTCCTTCAGAAAAGAGCTTCTTTAAGGCATCTCCTACCTACATTAATAATTAAGTCTCATATCTTATCACTAAATACTAGTGCATGCAATTAATATTTTATCAACTCAACTTAGAATCTTTCTTTTAAAATACCATATATAGGTCTTCAACATATATGCATGAAAAGCGATAACTAACGTGTAATTATTGTTAAATTTAATTAAAATACATAATGATTTCAAATAATTATGGACCTTACAAATTTTTTTAATTTCCTTATTTCTAGTTTTAAGGTATTAGGGTACATTTAGATGCCTTCATTATTATTAAAATTTCTATAGCTCAAAACCACAACCTGAATATAAAAAAAAAAAAAAAAAGTACAAGTGATCTATTGTCACATTTTCTATGCACAAATAAAAATATTATGATATATTCAATTTATTTAAATTAGTATTAAGAACTTATAAAACTTCATTTCATGTAAACAAACAATTTTCAAATGTTAATTAATTGTTCAAGTTCTTCATTATCTTAAAAGAATCGAAGTGGCTTATTTATTTATTTATTTATTTATTATGCGGGTGTAGATGGAGTAATATAGATGGATCACCTCTGTGATAATCTAAATGATAAATAGTAGATATATAAAAGATGCCAAAATGAGAAAACGACCTCTTTTTCATTTTCATATACCCTTGCACAGTCAATATGTCTATAGCCAGCCTACACAAAAGCAAAAGAGAGCAACATGTTTAATTAGGGCCTCAAATTAATTAACTGAATGCATGTAGAAATTAAGTAGAGATTAAAAGAGAGAGAAATCAGAAATAACATGCAATAACCTTGATGGCTGTAATGACAGCGTGCCCAACAAGACCTGAAGGTGCCTTCCATGTGCCTAATCCAACGGCTGGGATCTTCGCACCCGTGTTCAGCTCAAAATACGACAGACCCATTTCCGCATTTTCTTCATTCTCGCTCTTTTTTGCCATTAATGAATTCCTCCTCCTTTTCTTTTCTTTTCTTTTCTTTTCTTATCGACAACACAATTAATTAATTGGGATGAAAATATGAAATCGGGAGAGTCGAAACCAAAGGAATTAATACGCTGCTTTGGATGCGCCTTGTCAGGTTCTTACTATTTTTAAGATGAAATTTTCACAAAACAAATTAAATGGTGCCACTTCCTTAAATTAATTTGTTTAAAATGCTACGGATAAAAAAATTAAATCAGATATAATTTAATAGACAGTAGTCGCCCAAATTTTTATTTTTACCATCTTCAAAAAAATAAAATTAACCCATTAATCATTTTTGCATGATATCATATTTTGCGTGACTTTTTAGAAAATCTCAACAGTTCAAATATGTCCTGCACGAATCTCAAAGCTCAAATAATATTGGCCCTGCGCTGGCACTCCCAAAGAAGTCTATGAATCGAGAGCAGTTTGGGTCCGATGGGCTCCATAACCGTCTGATTTGCTTTAAGATTTGTTCGCATGAATATTAAAACAAGGACGCACTGATATTGAAGTGACACGCACGGATCTTAAAATACATCAGACGGTTCTGGAGCCCATCGAACTCAGTTTGAGTCCGATGGGCATCGGACCCAAACGGCCCTCCTATGAATCAGCTAATCTTGATTAACTGCAATTTTTAAATAAATTTTGCATAAAATCAAGTTAATATAGCATTAATGGCATAAATTGATTAAGATTTAATATAACATTAATTTAGCAAAAATTAATAAATTATGAATTAGTTTAGCATAAATTCTAACACTTCGATTCCACGTTCTAAAATTTGAGAATCACATTAAGGAATTAATTTGAGAATTAATTTTGGAAATTAAACTCAAAATTTCATTTGAGAATATAAATAGGATAATATGCAATTTCTTAACCATTAGATTTGATGTGACTGTCCAAGAAGGGTATGTACCTGGGCACGTATCGGATACCGATACACGTATTCTATACCTCCCAATCAGTGGCGAGGCTAGGATTTGAGATAGGAGTAGGCAAAAATCGAATTCGGGTTCAAATAAATTAACAGATTCGGGTTCGGATTCAAGACACAATTCAAAAAAATAACAAGAAATATATTAAAGGTTTCAATCAATTTTCTAAGTACCGAATTTTCTATCGAAATTACCGAAATTTACTCAAATTTTCTAAGTTTCAATCAATTTACCGAAGAAGCAGAGCAAGGGCGCGAGGCTACAGAGGCAGGACAACACAGTGGCGGGCTGGGCGGCTGGCTCTAGTGAGTGTCTGAGTGGCAATGTTGTAAAATGCGGTTTTTTTCATAGCGTCGAGCGTAATCCTCTCACTTGCGTACGGGTTTCAGTCACGGACTCACGATTTTATAGTTCAAAGTTTCAATTTTTTTTTATTTTCATGTGCTTCAATTTGGATTCTGGGATAGGCAAATCCATATTTTAGGGGTAGACAAAACTAAAAAAAAAAATACTCGGTTCTAATAAATTTATTTTTTTAGGGGTGCCTACTCCTGTGACAATGTGGCCTCGCCACTGCTCCCGATACGGTTTCTAATATGTCAGGTTTGCACCAACACGTTTCCGATACGTCAGATTTGAATTTCCAAATTATTTACTCCTTACGTAATTCGAACCCATATTCTTTTAATTTGCACAATACGTCCCGATACGTCAAATTTGAATTTTCAAATTATTTGCTCCTTGTGTAATTCGAACCCGTATTTTTTTTTATTGATACCCAAACTCTTTGCCGCTACATTAGACTATATATCTTATATGATATATATATCAGCAACTATTGTATTTAATTTATACTTAGATTAGTCTTTAGTTTATTTTTTTGTTTAAATTTAATTTAAGTAGTGATTATGATTAATCTTAATATCATAACTAAAATAATAATAAAAATATACACAATAAACATATTGTATCTTAAATTTTTTAAAATTATCATATCATCGCATCTGTATCCATACAACACAAGTGTAATTAATGCGATTCTACAGCGAATTCCTTAAAAAAAAAAAAAAAGGTTGCATATTTTACATGGTTATCCACTTATCCGGGGACAGATCTATCATGGAAATTCAAAACTAATTTACAAAAACTGAGTTTTGGATCTTTGTTCTATCCTGAAAATTGATATTGCCCTATTTTGAATAGTTAGTTATCTAAATGTTATGGATTAAATTATGCTATAATACTATTTTGTTATTTTTGTTATCATTTTTTATCTAGTATATAATTATCTAATGAGTTTGAATCTGATTATCTATTTAAGTCCGATGCAATAATTTCTTATCCTTCATAATCAGAATACTGCATCCGGCCTCCACTTATCCATTCTTTAAAAATATATTTGTTAGTTTTCTGAAAATAGAGCTGATGTTATCTGATATAATAACATAAGGTCAAACATACCAAATCAAACAAAAACGACAAAAGTAAAAGGATATCAAAAGCTTAATTTTATAACCCAAGAAGTTTCGAGGAAGCTCCGCCCCGAGAAGAGCGGAAGCTCAGTCAATGCCTCGATCTCCCTATAAACAATGCATATATGTCTCCGTCTTCTTCTTCAGTTAATATCATCACACCCATTAATTCATGCAATTGCACAGAGACAGAGATGGGGATAAAGGTTTATGGTTTAGCAAATACAGTAAGTGTAGCAAGGGTGTTGATAAGCCTGGAGGAGGTTGGAGTCCACTACGAGGTGCTGCCAATTGACTTCACCTCCAGCTACCTCAAAAGCCCCATGCATCTTGCACGCAATGTATATACGTACTCCATCTATTTTTACTTATTATTCTTCTGCTAATTAAATACCATCTTAATTTTCATTTGTTACTTGTTATGCTTAGAATCAATAAATTGCACTGATGAGAAGAATCACATTAATTTGTATGCTTAGAAATGATTACTCAATGTGGCTACTTCCCTTTGTTGAATCATATATATTCTGTGTGATATCTGAATCTTATTATATATGTTAAATTTATTCTTTTAAGCCCTTCGGCCAAGTTCCTGCTTTCCAAGATGATGATTTCATGCTTTTTGGTGAGTTTTCATTTTTTTTTTGTTTCTCTATTCTCATTAGTCGATAATTTAAACCATAATTTAAGTAACAAGCTCCAACCAATCAAGAAAAACTTGAACCATCTTATCTTAAGATAGTAAGGAATTCAATTGTCCTTAATTTTAAGTAGCAATTAAACATAATCTTAATTAGTAAAGAAAGATCCAAACCATCTTTTTGTGTTTAACATATTAATTCAACTTTTGTTGTATCAGAGTCACGCGCAATTTCGCGTTACATCCTCCGCAAATACAAGTCTGACCTTCTTCGAGAAGACGATATGAAAGAAGCCGCATTGGTAGATGCATGGCTAGATGTTGAATACGGCCAATTCAACCCACCTTGTTCTGCCATGATTTACAATGTCATTGTTAAGCCGATGCTTGGTGAAGTTGTCGACCAACAGGTTGTAGACACAAACTTAGAGAAGCTAAAGAAGGTGCTCGACGTGTATGAGACACGCTTGTCACAATGCAACTACTTGGCAGGAGATGTCATCAGTTTTGCTGATCTCAGTCATTTTCCGAACATTTATTACATCACGTCGACACAATACGGGTCTGTGTTTGACTCGTACCCGCATGTTAAGGCATGGTATGAGAGAATCATGATCAGGCCATCTATTAGAAAGGTTGCTGAAATCATGTCAGCTTAATTAATTAAGAAGGGAACTATTGAAAACCTATATATGGAAACCATATATGAAAAGAATTGTACTTTGATTTTTGGTTTTTAATGGTTGAGATTTTTGGGTGTGTTTCAGTCGGTCATTTGATGCGTTATTTAGTGGATTTAAATATGCATAATTTTACATCGGAAAATATCTGTGTTATTCTTTCAAAGACATTCCAACTACATCTGCCTAGCACAATTTAAAATAATAAAACTAAGACATGATAACCAAGTGTTAATTTGAATTGAATTTCTCAATTTTAATTCCTTAAACGTCTTCAATCGGGTCCAGTCTGTGTCCCCCCAGGTAGCTGAGGTGCAATTCAAAATAATAGACAGATTAATTCCAGCCGGGTCAAACTCAATTCAATGCCTACTTAGACTAGGAGTGAGTAAATTACTCATTATGACTTGCTCATAAGTCGCTCGCTAAAAGCTCATTAACAATTAGTTCATTATCAACTTGCTTATTATTAATCGTTAACTTAATAAGCCGAGTATGAGTATACCTCAACTCGCTCATCATAAATCCTGCCACATCCAATCCCTTGAATCAAAACTAAAATTGGATAAATGAAAAAGACACAGCAGACTAAAACCTAAAGCGCTCCAGATAAAATTGGGGTTATGAGAACCGACAAGAAGATAATTGTTTGATTTTGTTAAATTTGCTTATGGACAATTTTTTGTTAAATTATGTATTGTTTAATTATATTAGATTATGACAATTTGTTAAATTCTATAAATGAAAATTAGTTTTTGAATGATGTATCTTAAATAAAAGGAAAAATTATTTTTTTGCCACTACAAAAGATGAAAATTAGAAAATTGCCACCCAAAATCTGAAATTAGAAAATTGCCATCCTAAAATCATTGAATTTATGAATTTGCCATCTTTATACATGTAATATACATTTTTAATTAAAATTAATTTGAAATGAGACGTATAAAAAATATATTTTAGTATTTTCCAAATTATCCCAACAGATGAAATTAAACTGTACGAACGAAACCAGTTTTTCTCCTTCCCCAAATCATTTTCTTCTCCGCCAAAACCTTCTCCTTCACCCTTCCTCCGCCACACCCTTCATCCGCCAAAAAGACGATTCCGCGGCCCGCCCCCTTCTTCGCCAGGCCGACGTCACCTCTCCTCCGAACCAGTTCTTGCTCCTGCCTCTCCGCCACCAGCACTCTCTCCGCTGAACCACCTGCCTTCCACCAGAGTCAAGTAATCTGGGGAGTACCAAAAAAGAAAAGAAACTCAATACAGGATTGCTGTGTTAGGGGCCATTACTCTCTAGAATAAAGAAATTAAGATGTTATCAGTTATATTCGACAATTTAATTTTAGATCATTTTTATAATACCATTACTCTCTAAATGGAACTTTGTTCAGACTTCAGTATTTTTTACAGAAATGGGTAGTATAATGGGGAAACCAGAGACCAGTATTTACTGACAAAAAGTTATTCAATGTTTTCTTTTTCTCTGAACTACATCAAGATTGCAATCAGTGTGAGTGAAGGTGGGCGAAATCGTGATTCTAGACATTTGCGAACAGCGGTGCTTTTAGTCCAGAATTATCCTTTTTATTTAATTGCAAAATGCCATCTAAGAACAACTTATAACTAGCTCTTAAAGTGATCATTTGCAGTTCCAGCACTGACTTGCTCCTTATCCATCTCTAATCAGGTATTATGCCGTCACCGGTGCATACTACCGTGGGGCTGTAGGTGCAATGCTAGTGTATGACATAACTAAACAACAATCTTTTGAGCACGCATCTCGATGGCTAGAAGAAATTCGGTCACATGCTGACAAGAACATAGTCATCATGTTGATTGGCAACAAGTGTGATCTGGGGACGCTACGAGCCGTCCCGACTAAAAATGCAAAACAATTTGCACAGGATGAGAACTTGTTTTTCATGGAGACGTCGGCCATGAAGTCTACGAATGTGGAGATAGCTTTTCTGATGGTTCTGTCAGAGATTTACCGGATTGTAAGTAAGAAGTCACTAATGGCGAATGAGGAATTGGAGGCCAATAACAGTACCCGGCTGCTGAAAGGGACAGACATTACTGTCCCCGTTGATCAGGAGAAGGAAATCCCAGTCAAGAGTACATGTTGTTTGTACTAGCATTTTTATTGGTAATGTTAAATTTGGGGTGATCCAGATGTATTTTTTGCTGTTTATAATATATATTTTTGTACATTTTGAGAATAAGTTGATGGTAGATTTCCACTTTTGACCTTGCCTTGGACTTAGGGTGGATTGATTATGTAGTTAGATTTATACTCAGTATATTTCTGATGAGATATCAATAATCTCAGTATATTTCTGATGAAATATGGAAGTTGTATTTGCTTAGAGAAGTCTAAATTAATGATTCTACTTTTTTGTAATCAAATTAATGTTGCAAAGCTGAGAAAGAATTAAGCTGGTTAAGCAGAAGATGAAATCTCCATTAATTTCATACCATCTTTCAAGTAATTTGTCAAGTGATTTTGTTCAACAATTTGGTTTTTTCTTAGAACCTGATAATATATATGCACTAACGCAAAATATTTTTCATTAAATGAAATAAAACAATTTACAAAGGCAAAGAAAAAGTTGAAAAGAAATATAAAAAAACAAACGATAACAAGTTAGCCTTTATTCCAACCCCTGCCTACCAATTGTCTTTCCTGGGTTACAAGTACATTAACTCCAACTTAAATTGCATTAAAAAAATTGACATATCGGCTACGAAAGAGGATTGTTTTTTATTTGAATGATTTTAAATTGACACTTTAATATCAAACAAATATGAAAAATAAATTCATACAATAATATAAGAATATTAATTAATACAATCTGTGTCGCCAAAATAAAATAAATGAATGAATCTAATATACAAAAGATAAAAATCATGGCATCAACAAAAATCCAAGCAAATTGACAAGGCCTCCTCTAAGCTCTAAGGTGACAGGGCTGCTGCTGCAGCAATGATCTCCTCCCCCCTTACTGGTACTGACTGCCAAGGAAAAAGATGACAATTTAACAATTGGATATTATTCAAAAAAAAAAAAATTGCTGCAGGATATTATGTTGGATGCAACATGATAAATTAATTATTGATTCAATTCAAATTATTGGGTGCACTTTGCAAAATAGTCCATTTATGCTGCTAGGGTATTTTGGACTAGTTCTGGTACCTTACTGGCCTCTACCAGACCCAATTTTGCACAGTCGTAAAGTCAACTCAAATGCAAGATAAGGTACCAGTATTGTGGTACTAGACCGACTACAGCCAAATGATGATAACCGTACCAGTAAAACTATAGTATGGTAACTTATTTTTCTCATGTTATTTTTGGTCCAATTACCAGTCCGAACATGATGAAATTACGTTGCGATATTTTTCAGGCGCTAATTTTTCAGATATTTGATTTAATTTTTTTTTTTAAAAGAAGCAAAAGCCCATTTCATTAAATTAAAGGGTAAGTTACATCCAACACATCATGTTCAATCTTTGCCACATGCAACTCAAAACCGATATTTGATTTAAATAAGCCGCTAATTTTTCAGGAGAGTGGTCGACATACTGTCATGGCTGGTCCCACACTTAGAGGTTGAGGAGAATAGCTCTGGGATGCCCTGGTACTTCTCTGATGGTTTCGACATACAGTCATGGCTAGTCCCATACTGTCATAATTTTTTTTTTATTACTTGTGAAAGTGAGAAGCAACTGTGTGAAGCAACTGTGAGAAGCAACTTGTGAAATTGATAACATCTAATTTGAAGCCCTCATTGAACCATTCCACCAAGTGGCCAAATGAGCTCTTACAAATGTTTTGCAACTTAGACTCATGATGGCCCCAGTCTGCCTCAATGAAACCTCAATTTTTATCAATTTAATCCAATGTTTATGTTGGATATTGTATTGTTAATATAAGGGTATTTAGGTAAAAGTGTAAATATAATAGTTATAGGAGCTAAAGTGTAAGATTGAGTTGTATATCTAGACAGATTATCAATTTATGAAATCATTCCTCATTTTCTCAAGTCCAAATACTTTATGGTATCAGAGCGGGAGAAAGTTTTCTCCGCTGCGTGTGTCGCGTGAGCGTCCGCCCAGACGAAGTCCGTCACTGCGTGTGTCACGTGAGCTCCCATCGTAGTTGCAGCACCACGTCCAGAGCATCGCGTGTCCAGAGCAAGTCACAGCGACGCGTCAGAGCGAAGTCGCGTTTCTCCGTTTCCTCTCCCAGCGCAAAGTCACGTCCATTTTCTCTTCCAGCGCTCGCGTCCGTTTCCTCTTCCGGCGCGAAGTCGCGTTTCTCCGTTTCGTCTCCCCGTTTACGTTTACTTATCATCTCAGGTTTCCAAAAAAAAAAAAAAAGAGTAAAAAAAAAGTAAAAATGGCAGAGGACAGGAACTTCTCCAAATCTGCTCAGGTCATCTCGGTGAGATTGAATGGGGCTGAGAACTATTTGTTGTGGTCAAGGCAGATGCTTATGCACTTGAAAGGTCAGAGACTAACCAGATATGTTACCGGTACAGCAATGAAACCAGAAGTTGAGCAGGTAGAGAATTCTGAGAAGAAGAAAGAGAAGATAGAGGAGACAATTGAGTTTCAGAAGTGGGAGGCAGACGATGGGCAAGTTATGTCATGGCTGGTCAATTCGATGGAAGTTAAACTGCAAAGTCAGTTTATGATGTTGAACACTACTCGACAAGTGTGGGACCGAGCAGTCGAGATGTACTCCCAAAAGGGTAACCATGGGCAGATTTATCACCTCCAGTCTAAGTCAGACAGCTTGATACAGGGCGAACTGAGTATTTCTCAGAACTGAACAATATGTGGGAGCAAATGGATTTCTTTGATCCTTTGGCTATGACATGCTCAGTAGATGCACTAGCCTTCACGAACTGGTTGGAGAAAAGGAGGACCTTTCGCTTCCTTGCTGGACTCAACTCTGAGTTCGAGCAGATTCGACAGAGTCTCTGGCAGAGAAATCCGCTACCTGCTCTTCGTGATGCATTTGCTGTAGCGGTTCAAGAGGAAAGCAGGAGGAAAACAGTGATACCCTTGCCAGTACATGAGGGTTCGGCTATGTTGAGCCGGCCCACACACGGCGTCCTCCCAGGGTGACAAAGTATGTGATCACTGTCATAGGAAGAATCACACTCGAGAGACCTGTTGGGACCTACATGGAAGGCCAGCTAGAGGTCGAGGTCGTGATGGAGGTCGTGGCAGAGGACAAGGCAGAGGTCGTGGACTGGGGCGTAGTGGATCAGGATACCAGCAGGCACATGTGGCTGACACTACTAGTAAGCCGAGTTTAGACCCCGATGACATGCTGGCCCAGCTGATGACCCAGCTTGCAGCTAGACTCTCATCCACCACTTCGACCAAGCACCGCCGCATTCTTTGCTCCATCTGGGGCTAACGGTTACACTCTCTCTTCTCTTCTCACCACTGTAGTTAAACCTGTTAGCATTGTTATGAAAGCCCTAATACTTGAGTCTAGCCTTGATAGGTCCTGGATTGTAGATTGTGGCATCTAAACACATGACTCCTGACCCCACAATGTTCAAAACCTATAAGCCTATGTCTGGGAGCGAAAAGGTACAAACAGCCCGATGGCTCACTTTGTTCAATAGCAAGAGTTGGGGATGTAACATGTACTCCAGACCTTCAGCTATCGACAATCTTTCATGTTCCTAACTTCACCAATAACCTCCTATAAGTTAGTCAATTGGTAGATGATCTTAACCATGTTGTTTCTCTGTCTCCTACTCATGTTGTGTTGCAGGAGCTGAAGACAGGAAAGGTGATTGGTATTGGCAAGAGGAGTGAAGGCTTGTACCGGCTCAAGTAAGGAGGGGAAGTTTTGGAACCAAGAGCCTGTTTGGCAGAGACTCCAGAGTTGGAGATGTTTTTATTGCATTGCCGTTTATGCCACGTATCTTTTACTGTACTTGGAAGGTTGTATCCCAAGTTGTACTCTAAGTGTAGCAAGACTAAACTAGTATGCGATGCGTGTGAGTTTGCTAAGCACACCAGAACAATGTATCACTCTTTTGGTAATAGAAGTTTTTCTTGCTTTGATATTGTTCATTTTGATGTTTGGGGTCCCTCGAGGGTTACTTCTCTGTCTGGTTCTAGGTGGTTTGTCACCTTTATTGATTGTTATAGCCGGATGACTTGGCTGTACATGTTGAAGAGTAAAGAGAGTTCTGGAGTGCTTCAAGACCTTCCACAAAATGGTGGAGACCCAATTTGAGAAGAAAGTGAAGGTGTTACGCTCAGATAATGGCACAGAATACACCAACAGGGCAATGCAAGACTTCTTACGAGGTAATGGTATTGTACATCAAACTACATGTGTGAATACACCTGAACAAAATGGTGTTGCAGAAAGAAAGAACAGGCACATCTTGGAAGTGACGAGGTGCCTCCTCTTTGCCATGAATGTTCCGAGGTACCTTTGGGGAGAAGCAGTGCAGACTGCTACATATTTGATCAACAGAATGCCGTTGAGAGCAGTGGACTTCAGTACACCACTTGAAATGCTCACAGAGACGACCACATTTAAGGTACCTCCCAAAAAATTTGGTTGTGTGTGTTTTGTTCATAACACAAGGCCAGGTATTAGTAAACTTGATGCTAAGGCTCACAAATGTGTGTTTGTTCGGACTTCAGTGGGAAAAAGGGGTACAGATGTTATGACCCTGTGAAAAAGAGGATGCTGGAAAGCTTGGATGTGACATTCCGCGAAACAGAATCCTATTTTACTCTCTCCGATGCACAGTTCAATGCATCTTCAGTCCCATTTCATGACCTTCTTAAGGTGGTTATCACCCATCCCTCAGACCGAGGTGGTCGAGAGGGGGAGAGTAAGGGATCTGATAGCAGTATGACCGATACTACGGGCCTGAGTCCAACTACAGAGACAGATCTAGACTCAAGCCTACCACCTCCTAATAGACAGATCTGCAAGGTTTATACTCGAAAACCTCGTCATGAGAATGTTGAGCAATTTTCGCTCCAAGATCAATACCAATTGCTTGCTTCTGTCAACAGCTCGCTCACACCACAGCCGTCCAGCAACTCGAGTTACCCTCAGGTACTCCTCTCCTCTCTGATCTCGATCTTCCTATTGTCTTGCGCAAAGGAGTTCGTTCAACTATGTTGAAGTAAGGGGAAGGTGCCTTAACATCACATCCTATCTCTCAATATGTCTCATTTGAGACACTTTGCCCTACTTACAAAGTCTTTGTAACCTCCTTACACTCTAACTCTGTTCCATGTGATTGGAAGAAAGCAATGCAAGACCCAAAGTGGAAGAAGGCAATGTTCGAGGAGATGAGAGCATTAGTCAAGAATGACACCTGGGATATGGTCCCGAGACCGTTGAACAAGAGCACTGTAGGATGCAAGTGGGTGTACTCGACAAAACATACTCCTGAAGGAAAGGTGGACAGATTCAAGGCCAGATTGGTGGCCAAGGGCTACACACAAACATATGGTGTGGATTATGAGGAGACTTTCGCTCCAGTGGCTAAAATGAATACTGTTAGAACTCTCATCTCGTGTGCGGTAAACTTTGGGTGGGATTTGTGTCAGCTGGATGTTAAAAATGCTTTTCTTCATGGTGACCTAAAGGAAGAGGTATATATGGAGATCACACCTGGGTTTGAAAATGAACAACTGGAGGGCAAAGTGTGTCGTCTAAAGCGCTCCCTGTATGGGTTGAAGCAGTCACCACGAGCCTGGTTTGACAAGTTTTCTATGGCAATGAAAAAACTAGGCTATCAGCAAAGTAGTGCCGATCACACAATGTTCATCCAAAAGAAATGAGAGAAGATTTGTATTTTTGTTGTGTATGTGGATGATATAGTGTTGACAGGCAATGATCCTATTGAGATGAAAAGGCTTAAGGTCAACCTAGCCACAGAGTTTGAAATGAAAGACTTGGGTGAATTGCGCTACTTTCTAGGCATTGAGGTTGCTCGTTCAAAGAAAGGGGTAGTTCTCTCACAACAAAAGTATGTTCTAGATCTGTTGAGTGATACAGGGATGCTTGGGTGTCGACCTGCCAATACACCCATAGACCCTAATAACAAGTTGAAGGGAGGAATAGGTGATCAAGTAGATAGTGGACAGTATCAGCGACTAGTAGGCAAACTAATCTACTTGGCTCATACTCGATCTGACATCGCATATGCTGTGAGCGTAGTGAGCAGATACATGCACGACCCTAGAGTTCCACATCAAGAGGCCGTGTATCAGATCCTGAGGTATCTCAAGAGCTGTCCAGGAAAAGGTGTGCTTCTCAGTAAAAATGGACACACTCGGATTAAAGTCTATACAGATGCCGATTGGGCAGGATGTCTTGATGATAGAAAGTCTACTTCAGGCTACTGCTTGTTTGTTGGGGGTAATCTGGTTTCCTGGAGAAGCAAGAAGTAGAATGTAGCTGCAAGGTCCACGGCAGAGGCTGAGTATAGGGCCATGGCCCAAGGTGTGAGTGAAGGGTTGTGGTTACGAAGATTGCTATTGGAATTGGGGTTGTTGGAGAACAAACCCATAATGTTATACTGTGACAACAAGGCGGATATAAACATAGCAAACAATCCGGTACAACATGATAGAACCAAACATGTGGAGATTGACCGGCACTTTATCAAGGATAAACTTGACGAGAGCATTATATGTATGCCTTTCGTTCGAACCAAGGAGCAAATTACTGATATCTTCACAAAGGGGTTGAGTGTCACAGACTTCTCCAATGTAATAGGCAAGATGGGCATAATAAATATCTATGCATCATCTTGAGGGAGAGTGTTGGATATTGTATTGTTAATATAAGGGTATTTAGGTAAAAGTGTAAATATAATAGTTATAGGGGCTATAGTGTAAGATTGAGTTGTATATCTAGACAGATTATCAATTTATGAAATCATTCCTCATTTTCTCAAGTCCAAAGACTTTAGTTTGCTTGGCCCTAAGTAGACCATAATTTACCCTAAGCAGACCACAACCATCCCTTAGTTGTGCAGATGACCCTCTGTTATCCTATTAGACCTAAGTCAACCCTCAATTGAACAACTAATTCCAAATGAACTGAATTTTTCCTCTATAGACTTAAATATACTTATGATACCAATGCCTCAGTTGTGCTGGTACCTCTGTTATCCTATTAGACCTAAGTCATCCCTAAGTCATACCTCTGTTATCCGACAGCGATGCATGGTGGAAGGCAAGAGGTTCGGCGGAGAGCAGGTGAAGGAGGATGGCGGAGGAGAGGTGAAGGATGGTTCTGGCGGAGCAAGTTCTGGCGAAGGAGGGGGTTGGCGGAGGTGGAAGGGTTCCGTGTTTGGCAGAGAAGGGTTCTGTCTTGTGTTTGGCGGAGAAGGAGGTTTCTCAACACTTCCGTTTTTTAGATGTTTGATTTAGAGGAGAAGACAAAGCTGGAAGGTCTGATTTTATCGATTGATGCAACAAGGGTAATTTTGGTATTTTTAAAATACATTTTTTATACAACTGAATTGAGTATAATTTTAATAAAATATAAATATAAAATGTGTATTTATGGCAAAAACATGAATTTAGGAGTTTTAGAGTGGCAATTTCCCTATTTCAAGTTTTGGAGTGGCAATTACATAATTTCAAAGTTTTGGAGTGGCATAAAAAAAATTCCCTAAATAAAAAAAACTCAAAACAAAATTTAAATAAGCTTGATTTCTTAGCTCGCTCATAACTCGTGACTCGCTCATTAACAACTCACTCATTATCGCTGGTTAACTTAATGAAGCGAGCATAAGCATACTCAACTCGCTCATTAATCAGCCCTAACTGAGACTGTAAGGGTGTCTGCTTTGAGATTCGTGCCAAGTTGAAAGAACAGTCCGGACTTAACATCTGCACCTCAGTTACCTGGGGTGATACGGATTCATAAATCTGTCAATATATAATCCAAACAAAGGGAATATTCCCATAAAAAGAACTCCGCAGGAAATGAAATGAAAATGAATGTAGTGAGGAATTGATGAAAAAGAACTTTTTGGTACAGATTGTTCACCTCTGAGGATTTATTTAGACTTATCCGCAAAATCGGTGCTCCATATTTAATTTTATTTTATTTTTTTAAGTATATTGCTAAAAATATTTTCAACAACCAGCATTTCATTTCAGATAAGTGCGTTAGATTTCTCCGTCCCAGAGATCTTCTAAACTCTTATAGATGCTTTGCTGGTGAACCAATGATTCACCGCGCACTAGCTTTACCTGAGAATGACAAATTCAAACTCTCAGAAAAAATAATAGAAAAGTTTTCTTCGAGTGAGACTATGATACTATTCACCATAGCCTCACTATTCTTTCTGCTCCTCTTTTTTTTTTATAGGTGTAGTTGAAAACAAGGGAAGGCGAAATATACAGTAAATCCCCTAAACCATCCCCTATACATTTTGTCAAAATAAAAAAACTGCTCTATATTGCTTGTGAGATTAGAAATATGAGAATATATACCAAAAGCCTCGAGTAATTGATCTCGGACACAAAATCAGAAAAGCATTTATCAGATTTGGATTAGCAGGCAAGGATCCTCTGATATGCACATCTTAATTATTTTCTCTAAATAATAAGATAAGAAAAATGATAAACTGACTGTACTTGCCTGTTCAATTGCAGAGAACTTAGCAAAAAGTTCTTCAGGTATAGACCAATCAAACAAATCTAGGTTTTCTTTCATCCTAGACTCATTCTTGCTCTTGGGAAGTACAGTGTGCCCCATCTGGAGACCCCAACGAAGAACAACTTGTGCCGGTGTTTTACCCAGTTTCTCGGCAACCATTTGCACAATTGGGTCCGATAACAATGCATTGTTGCCTGAAGTATATGCCGGCCTACCTAAAGGAGCATATGCCTTTGCCAACAAAAGGACCAAAAGTAAATGTCAGACAAAAGTAACAGATTACTAATAACAAGACAAAAAATCATACTAAAAAGTTTGTTGACACGGTTATTATTTTTCTTTTTAATTATGTTAGGAATTAGGAAGACATCATTACAAAAGTAGAGAATTCTTTTAAAAAATATGAAAACTTACATATTCTGGAGTTTAAAAAAACACAACTCTGAAAGAACAGAAAAGTTTGACAAATAATTGTTTGCTATAGAAAATCTGAGCAAGGTCTAAAGCAATATGGAACACTTGAAAGTTTTTTTTTTCTATACTTTGAAAAGTTCAAGGACATGGTTGTTACACAATACTGTCAGTGTTTTAAGAGTTCAATGGACATAAGTGTATAAATGCAAAACAAGTTTAAATGGTCTGAAACAGAAGGCTTTTGGATAGGTATAGAATTGTACAAATGTACAATTTAATTGACCTCTGCAGAATATTATAAATATCATGTACACCCCTCAAAAACAAATAATATCATGGATAACCCCGCAAATATGAAATGCCATATATACTTAATTAAACTACAACAACTAATGCCATCAGAAAAATGAAAAATAATAAATGACATCAGGAGAGAGCAGTTTTATGCGATATTCTACCGTGTTATAGAGGGGAAATGTGAGATCTTTCTCATCTTTTGTAGGGGCACATGTGAACCATTCCTTAAAGCATCTGCATTGGGATTTCTTTTATTTATTTCTAAAGCACTCATGGTATTTCTATACTAATTTTTGAGATGTAACATAATTTCTAATAAGTTTTTTTTTTTAAGAAATCACTTTCTAATTGTTTCTATTGATTATCGTTCTCTTCCATAGTAATAATTACTGACGTGGCCACTAAAATAAATTAAAAGTTAATTGCACAAGTGTAGAGGTTTAGAAATTAAAATTAACTTAATTTTTATTCCATGCTTGACAGCTGTTTTCAATTTTTATTTTTATTTTACAGATGCATATGCATATGCTCTTAGATAGAAAGATAAACTTACTGTGATGTGAACACCCTTTGACTGACAAAACTTGTGCAGCTTTATCTGTTGCCAGCCAGGATGACATTCCACCTGGTTGACAGCAGGTGGGACCCGTGCTACTTCAAGGAGATCTCCCAGTTTTTTGCAAGAGAAATTGCTCACACCGATTGCACGTGCTTTCCCAGAATCATACAGCTTCTCCATTGCTTGCCATGTTGCCGGTATATCAGGCATGAGAAAATTTTCTGGGCTGAAGCTGCCTTCTTTCTTGACCCGAAATGGCCAGTGAATCTTCATTATATGATAAAGACACAATTATCCCTCCATATACCATGATTTCGATTCAAATAAAAAATTCTACATCACTGTAACTGCATCAAGGTAGTTCTCCTTTGTGAATATAGAAATTATACAGTGGGCCAGTCGTACCAGTTAATGTCAGGAAAAAGGTTAGAACATAGAACAACTTGAAGTAATGAAGAGGAAATCACAGGACGAGAATAATATGCCAAAGTTATAAGCCAATGACTGAAACATTTTTTAGTCATACCAGCCATCACAGACTTTCAGATTAAAATTGCTACATTACAAGTGATACTCGAAACAACTAAATAACTTACCAAATAAAGGTCCAGATAATCCAAATTCAGATCCTTTAAAATCGCATCAAGTGCAACAGGTGCATCCTCTGGTGAAAGATCACTACACCTGAAATTTCTTTCCGACTTTAGGCAATAGAGATAAATCCTTAGCCAATAAAATAGGTGCGAAATCCCATTTTAGGGCGGTTTAAGAAAAAAACCATAGCTTAGATGTGATGAATAGATCTTCACGCTTGACCACAGCATCTATAAATAGCCTCTTTAGTGCAACACCAACCTATCTAATCAGGGGCAGAATCAGAAAACTGAGATATGGGGGGACTGGTTAAATAAGTGTTCTGTAATTTCAAATTTCATTTTACGAGGGGGGGTCTAATAGTATATTTTTTTGTAAAAAATAAAATTTTAAAGGACAGTACTTAAAATTTTCAATTTATAGGGGGTGCTTCACACCCCTTATTCTCTATCAACTTCCACCACTGTATATAATAAGCGACAATTGCTGAGTAGGAAATTCCCAACCTCAATAAGCATGCTCAAACATAAGTCCATCTACATTTAAATCAATAACTTAACCTGCACACACACACACACACACACACATATATTTTTGTAAGCATGCAATTTAATGGAACAATTACGGAAGGAGAACGAGTACCTCCTTCTCATTGTTGTACATGTGTGCACAATCAATATGCCGGTAACCAGCCTGTCCCATTAGAAAGGAATAAAAAGGATCTTAGTACATAATAAGCACATTTTAATTAATAAATCACCTACATTACATAAAATATTATGAGCTATTTTTTATATAGAAAAAAAGTAACTTGATTATTATGACATACATCACTAATTGCAACTTGCATCTTCCTGTGTCTGCTTTCAGAGAGGACTTAGATGTCAAAATTAATGTAACCTTGGATGTCAAAATTTACAGCACCCAACAATTGCATATTTTTTTATTTATAGAAATTAATATTAAATAATATTAGGAAAATAGAATCACTGGCTTCGTTTTTCGATGTGGTACTCAATCTATTTCTCTATATTATTTTATATTCTTTTCTAAAAATAATAAAATTCTGGAACAATTGTCCTCTCCTACGGGATGGATGAGGATAAGAAAATCTGTATATCCTACAGTGCTAAGCAGGTGGAATCAGTAAATGATAGTACAAATAACAACCTTGACGGCTGTGATGACAGAATCTCCGAAAGCTTCCACGTTGCGGCTATAAGTGCCAAGTGCGACCGATGGAATCTTCGCTCCTGTGTTCAGTATGAACTCTTTCGCCATGTTTAATCTGGTATATAGAATACTAATTTTGTTTAAATTCCTCGGATAAACTGCGAAGGGAAGGGAACCCGATGGAAGAGGAAAACAAAGGGCGTGTTCGGATGTTGGAGTTCAGAACAGGAATGGGTGGGTTTTGAGGTAATTGGGGTTTCTAATATCCAGAGAACGGATGCTTGATATTTTTTTAATCAATTCCTACTATTTTTTTCAGATTTTTTCCTGTGCAATGTAAAATTGTGGGAAAATAAAAATTAAGTCTGATTCAATTATTTTCTCAATTACACTGGCTGTGACTCTTTTTTTTTTTTAACTTTTTCTCTGTTGCGCAGGAGAAGATACATCTTTGTATATAAATAATATGCCACGTGGGTTTTTTCTTTCAAATTACTCTATTTTCATATATGCAACTTAGAGTATTGAATGCAGAGAACTACATGTTCATCTTATTATAAATTTCTTATTTAATTATAAAAAATATTTATATTGTATAAAATAATAAATAATAAGAAATGTTATGCAATTATGTAATACACACACTTATTGCATTATTGGTAATTGTATTGATAAAGAAAATTATATAATATCAAATATTTTAGAAAAAAAATAAAATTTCCCACAACTAATTCCACGATACATCCGAACACTCAATTCAACACATTCCCATAATCTATTCCGTACGTACCCATACATGTGGGTTCTCATTATTTAAAAAGTGAGTTCCCATTTCCGTCAAATCCTATCCAGTGACGTCTGAACAGGCCCAAAAAGAAAAGAGCTGGGTGGGTAGGTCCGTCGAGTCCAAATAACTCAAATTTTCATTATAGATTTGGACCGTCCGGTCTGAATCTAGGCCAATCCGGCAGGTCGCTTTTAATATTCGTGTCAAAACAAATCCAACGGTCTGGTTTAAACCCAAAATTTGAGTAGTTAGGAGATTGTTTAGTAAGACTTTCTTAAGCTTCCTTAAAATTAAAGGGAGTGCTATACTGGAGGCGTCAATTCAAGTTTTGAGAGCTGAGAGAATAATTTGTTTTTAAATGTCCAATTTACCCTTAGCTTTTAATAGATGGCTTGATTAATGGATCCACTTTCTCTCTCACCTGATTACTAATAGAACTAATAAAGAAAGTTGCTTCCCTGATATATTTTTCCTTCCTCTTTCTCACACCTGATTAATAATACCCAATTTTATTTCCTTCATACTAACTCAGAGAATCCAATGGTACCACTGGATTTCAACTACTTAGGAAATATCATCACGTCCGCTTTGATGAAAAAATAATTAATTAAATGAAAAAACGTCACATTTGGTTAATTCGTGCTAAATTTTTTCCTTAATAAAACTTTATTCAAAATATCATTCTTATTCATTTTTTCCAGTGATACTTAATATATCTCAATTTGGTATGCTATTTATTTATTTTTTAACATTGTAAGTAAAGCTTTGACTAACGCTTCGATTTCATAAACTTTAAACTGTAAAATATTGAATGTTTGCTAAATGTAGATATGCTATACTCTTTTATTGTTTTATTTAAACAAAGTTTAACTATTGTTCTAATTTCATAAATTTTGAACGAAAAATATTTAATGTTTACTGAAATATATCTCAATTTGATATACATTTTATTGTTTGGTTACATTGTAAGTTAAGTTTTGACTATTGTTACAATTTAATAATTAAATAAAAAATATTGTTGAATGTTAGTTTATTAAATATATCTAAATATGATATTTTATTATTTTGGTACGTTATAAGTTAAATTTTGGTTGTTGTTCTAATTTCATAAATTTAAACAAAAAATATTGAAGGTATACTAAATATATCTCAATATGATACATTTTTTAATTCATTTTTTATACTGTTGTAAGTTTTGGCTATTGTTCTAACTTCAATATTTCAAAAAGAAAATAATTATTAAATGTTTACTAAAAATTTATTCAATCTGATATACTCCTATATTGTTTTGCTATATTATAACACAAGTTTTGATAATTATTTTTTTATATAAATTTTAAGCCAAAAAATATTTAATGTTTACGATAATACAGACTAAAATTGGGCCTCTTTGCATAAATTCACGTTTGTTGAGCAATGTCTTCATGATTAATTGATTTAGTAATGTCATTATGCCGGAACCGAATCACCTGCCCCTTTATGGGCAGGAAAATCCTGCCCACACGTGGATTAACCGTTCGATTTGCTTTGAAATCCGCACTGTGATGAAGATTCATGGAACGGAAAAACTTAAAATACTCTTCCGTTAACTCTTTTATTCCCTTCCGACTCTCTCTCTCTCTCTGAATTTCTCTCCTTCCGCCTCGAAATGGCATCCTCTGCGCAGTTTTTACCTGCGGAGCTGTGCGGTTCTTTTAATCTGGACCGTTCGTTTTGATCGCACGGATCAAATAAGATCACAGCACGAATCTCAAAGCAAAATTAATACTGCCCCCTCCATCAAATCGCGCACTCAGCTGTGCCGCTTCTCGCTCAGACCCGCTGCGTTCTCCCAGTCGCACCTCGCCTTGGCTACCCTCTTATCGCTCAAGTCGTCTCCATGCACTCTTTTCGGTTCCCCTCAAGTACGCAGTCCTCTTTTGAGTTTAACATATATATTTTCTCTCAATTTTTTTTTAAATTTTCTCAATCTTCGTTTATCTTTTCTATTACAGTAAAACGTGGATTTACTTTACTATTTTTCTTTGTAGGAAATTCGGCTCATAGATAATATTTTTATCTCAAATCTCTAAAATTCGTGAAATAGGATGATTGGGAGATATATTGATTCATTTCATTTGAAGTTATCTCCTAATAATTCATTCTTTTAATGTTCTTTCATGGCAAGTACACCATGTGCAGTACTACAAATTTGAGAGGGTGTTTATATAATGACAGTATTTGGCTTACTGGAAACTACTAGTATCGATACTTGATCAAGTAGATGGGTCTAAACTCTAATTAGTTGATGAATTGCTATCCACAGCTAACTACAGTTGGATGCCATTAAGGTGTTCGATGAATTGCTCAAACAAAAACTAAGCACTATTTCATCTACATAGTTGATTATTAAAGGATTTGTCAGTATGATCTCAAGCAAACAATTGTATTGTTGTATATTCATAATAAAAGTAATAATACCAACTCCAATATAGATCATATCATGGGCCATGCACCATACAGGTATAGTGTTAAAACTTGAGTTAATCAGGTTTTTATGATACCTTGTTTTTCTTCATTGGTACTTAAAAACCATGCACAAGTTATAGATAATTCTAAAGAAGTTTGTATTTTGTTGACAGATGAATGTCAATCTTTCTTCACATAATGCGCGATTACCATAATGAGTAACTTTGTACAAGTTTTTTATTTTTACTTTTTTCTTAAATTGGACAAATCAGTTTGCTTTGTTGACAGATGAATGTCAACCTTTCTCTGTACCAGTATGGTATGGTGCAACTGTGTCATCAGTCTTCTCTGTTCCTGCTTACGGTCAGAGCAATATGTTTGCATTAGACTTATTGTTGATGTTTTGAATTGTCAGGTTCTTTTCTCTAAAGATGGGAACTACTTGTATACTAGCAGAATAAAAGTATTTTATATTTATTTAATTATTTTCTATGATAAATCTGCGTTTTCTATTTTGCCTTTATTTTTATCCAGACATTGAGAAGATCATGCTTGGAGACTCTTCTTAAAGAATGGATCAAGCCAATGGAGAAGAACTTGTTTATAATCAATCTTTGGAATTTGAGCTTTGATGCACAAGCAACTATTGTAGCTTATTTTTCAAGTGTTCCGATGTACATTCATTTTTTTTACATAGTAATAGACAATTGAGTCGCACTGTGGTCGTTTAAGTTTTCTATTTTTAACATAGTTCGATGGATTTTCCATCTTTTTATGTAATATTTTGTGTGCTTGTAACTGTTTTGCAATGTATTTGCTTATCATTGTTGGAAAAATAAAATTGATCTTAATTTGCGTTATGCTTGTGATTGTTGTGTCCAGTAGTACGAATGCAATGATTTGGTGACAATATCTTAAATGTGGCTATTTTCTGTAAATGTGAGTATTTTGCTCTTACCTCGTAAAAAAAAGAGATTTTCAAGTACACATAATATACAAGGCACGTAGAGTAATACACAGTATATAGTATTAATCCGCTATGTCTATATTATATTACAGATCCTACGATACAGTACCCTACTGACTGGTACAATACAGTAGATTACATGACACACTATATTTCAAAAAGTGTACTAATCAACAGATGTATTCTCTCGCGTGGTCACCTCGGCTTCTCCCCTGTGAGCATCGGCCTCCTCGGTTGTCATTGTCAGGTCCTTAACTGAATCTTCTCCACTGCTATATTTCAATAAGCATGTCATTTACCAGCAATCGCAACAGTCTCGACTTCTGTTCAAAGATTATTTTGTTTTGTTCACACAATCAAAAAATAGAAAGGAATCAGACTTATAAAGAATCATCACTATGTTTTAAATGTCCCAACAAAATGTATATGAATTCTAGGGAAGAAAATAAATGTCATGTCATTATCAGGATAAATAAAGTATATAAATTACAAATGTAGTTCCCGTTTTAAATTATTGCAAAATGTAGAATCATCATGGAGAATAAAAAAATTACAAAGTAGGTTGTTCATCCAGTATATAAAAAGTTTCCATCTCTAGAAAAAAGAATCTGATGACACAGTAACACTACTGCACAAGTATATACTGGTACAGTACCATTACTATCATAGTTCATGAGAATTTAATTTCGATCCAATTAATTTTTTTTTTATGTTGCTATAAATCCAGTGACTGGTCTAACATAATTAAAATGTGGAGAATGCCAAAAAGTTTGAAATTTATGCTTAAATCCACAAAATGTAATTTTTCATGAACTAGACCATGGTTGGTTGCCAGTTCTATTCTACTGGTCAATTTTGTTGAATTAGATCATGGTTAGGATCAGTATCAAACTATTGACAATTTTGCCCATACTTGTAATAACCCCCCTCCCCCCCCCCCCCAACTCAAAATCCCTATTACTTTGAATCAGCATACTAGTACATATAGGTCAACAGAAGCAAGCAAAAACAATTGCTTTGAGAATTTACCTGGTGTGGTAGCCCGGCAATGATTAACTCCAAACTTTTCTTCATCTCTAAACAATAGCTTATCACACATGTTCAAATTAAACATCTCTACAAAGCAAAAATGTAAATTGACATTTTACTGTAATAGCAAAAATGACGAACATTGAGAAAATTTCAAAAATTGAGAGAAAATAGAAATTGTTAAACTTAAAAGGGGCTGCGTACTTGAGGGAGGCCAAGAAGAGTGGGTGTAGACGACTTGAGCAGAAAGAGGGTAAATCTGGAAATTCTTCGAGTGCTCTGAGCAAGAAGCAGCGTGACTGGAAGATGGAGAAATGGGCACGGCCAGGAGAGCGAGATGAAGAGGAGAAACGCAGGAGGTAGAAGGAGAGAAGAGAGAGAGAGAGTCGGGAAGATAGTCGGAAGTGAATAAAGGAGTTAACGGAGAACTATTTTAAGTTTTTCTGTTTCATTAATCTTCATCGCAGTGCGGATCTCAAAGAAAATCGAACGGTTAATCCACGTGTGGGCAGGATTTTCCTGCCTATAAGGGGACAGGCGATTCGGTTTCCATTATGCCAAGAGGAAGGAAAGAAATATCACGGAATGAACTTTCCTTATTAGTTCTTATTAGTAATCGGATGAGAGAGAATGTAGATTCATTAAGCAAGCCATCCATTAAAAACTAAGGATAAATTAGACATTTAGAAACAAATTATTCTCTCAGCTCTCAAAACTTGAATTGTCGCCCTCAGTATAGCACTCCCCAAAATTAAAGGAGCTTATTTTAATTTTTTTAGCTACTTAATCATGTTGAACAGTGGTTTTTTTAACAAGAATTAAGATTATTATTTTTACAAACTAATTTTGCAACTTCTTCTGAGCAATTCGTGCTGATAATGTGTTGTTAAATTAAAATGAAGTTGCAACAAAAATAAAGTAAATAACAAGAGAGATATAGAGAATAATAACAGAATTTTATTATCTTCTTTTGTGTGTTTAATACAATCTTACAATTTTTAATAGGTAGAAAATGTAAATAACAAGCCATTTAATTTATTTCTATTGATAAATGTGGGAAGATGAAACATACTTCATTAAGGAGAAGTTTTAATGCAATTAGTGAAAAATTTCAAATGAATATCTATAATTCTAATTTATTTATAACAACAACAAAAATGGTAAAGGGAGAATTAATAGTTTCTTTGCCGGAGCAAAACACAGACCAGCTGAGAGATGAAAACAATTCAATCCTTACCAATGATATAAGATGCGCATTAATGATGCACCAAAAAAATATTTCAAATCCTGTGTGATTACAACTCAACATTTAAAACACAGGTCCTAAGTCCTAAACAATGTAACATTCAAAACAATCTCTAAAACAGCAAACATATTTGCCTCTTCTCTTTCTCTTCTTCTTTTTTATGGTTTAATTATTCTATCCATTAAGTCTGTTCTTTTCCCTCTCATTATATTTTTTTGTACAGCAAAGTGCAAACCCAATGAAAAAGCAAAAATAGAATTTTTTTTTTTCACAGTACTTGGATTGGCGCCGTGTGATCGCTCCATTTAATATTTACATAATACATTAATTATTCGTGTCATGTGCTCAGCCTAAGCCAGTCCAGTATTGATTGTGCATTGATACAACCATACAAGCCAATACCTTAATTTCAGTAATCAGTAGTGAAAATTAAAAATTAAAAAGAAAAAGACAAGGCATTGTAGATCTGCTCTTCTTTCTTGTATTGTTTTCAATATGTTTCATGGATCTCTTTGCTATGATGGACTAGTTATTTACATGTATTATTAACTCTATTATTGACGACAAATTATGATTATGATATACCTTAATCAGTGGGCCAAATTATGTTGTAATAACAGCCTCTTGTTAGTCAATCCATATGCAACAAGTTTTTAAAAATAATATTGAAATTTTAGCAAAGGGAAGTTCTTAAATTATTATTTTCAAATTCAACATTGCTGCAGTGATGCAAATCTCTTTTTTTTTCGAATATTCTGAGAGGTCCAGTGCTTTGAAGGGTCAATGCGCCAATGATTTTATAACTAGACAGTTTGGTGATGAGGGTTCAAATTTTCTTGATTCAAACTTAGAGATCTGTAGTGAGTATTGACTTAGTGAGATCAGCGAACAAGGTAAAAATAATGAAAAAAACAGAGAGAACAATGGCAATAGATTTTTAATTATTTAAAAAAAGAAAAAGACAAATAGTAGCAAAGTGAATCTATGAGGGTATTTTAGTCTTTTCTTTCTTAATCAAGAATGAACTATTAATTTACTTGAGCATATATAATCACAGTTAAATTAGTGATAGTTTCTCAAGTGGTAAATACGTAAGAATTAAGATCGTTGAATGGTAAATAAAATATATTCAAGTCTAGAGGGAGAGAAATAAGAAATTGATTAAGAGTTCATCGTACACAAAGGAATTAACCCTTTTTATCAATGACAATGAGATGTGTATCTGCGAAATTAAACCCGGATATTAAAAGAAATCTCTACACCATATCTCCTGCGATATTAAATGCCAAATGTATCTTTGGAAAAGCAATTATTCTTTATGAACAGTCATATTATTGAGTGATCCGGCACAAAACTAAAATCTGACTAAGTGCCCAATAGATGCATAAAGCGAACTAGTAAAACTTCTACATAGCTAATTACCCTGGCATTTAATTTTAAATAAAGGATAAGAATAAGAACCTCCATGTCCGGCATCCAATTAACTTTCCAAATAAATTAGACATCAGCTCCGCTCCTCTGAGTTAGAGTGATTTAAATTTCCCCATCCCAAAGATCGTGCACTGTCTTGTACACACTATACGAACCTACAAATGAATTCCCCAACAGCAATCTCCCCTGTATGTCAAAAACAATTAAAAAGGCTGTCATCATAAATCAAGGTCAAAATAAATTGGTATCAGATCACACTTGTAACCAAACCAGATTTGGATCACATTTGGTAACATAAAGAGTATCAAACACCCCATCAGATAATTCCTTACAACCAAAAATTGCATCTAAATCCTTAAAAAATCAACAAACTGAGGTAATACTTCAAAAGAAGAAAATGAGAAGTTTTTTGGCTTGCCTGTTGAATTTGAGAGAACTGAGAAAAGAGGTCATCGGGAATAGACCAACCAAAGAGATCCAAGTTTTGCTTGATCCGTGCTTCACTTGTACTCTTTGGAAGTACACTGTGACCAGATTGAATCCCCCAGCGCAAGGCAATTTGTGCGGGAGTTTTGCCCAGCTTCTCTGCAATTGAGACGATAACTGGATGCTCTAGAATGTTATTGCCTTCCATCCAAGTTGTCCCGGGAGAACCTAAGGGAGAATATGCCTGTCAAAAGAACCAATGAGAGATCAGATATTTTCAGACACTGGCACTTAATAATACCAAATCAAGAAAAGAGCGGTACTAAAAAGTTATCCTAGATAAAAGTCCAATCCTTTGGAGTAACTTACAGTGAGATGAACGCCCTTGGATTGGCATAAAGAGTGGAGCCTGGGTTGCTGCCAAAATGGATGGCACTCTACCTGATCAACTGCTGGTGGGACCCGTGCCATGGCCAGCAAATCCTCCAATTTCTTAGAAGAGAAGTTGCTCACACCAATAGCACAAGCTTTGCCTGAATCATAGAGCTTCTCCATGGCCCTCCACGTGGCGGGTATATCTGGGTCGACATAGTTTTCTGGGCTGGTTTTAGTTCCCTTCTTGATCCGACATGGCCAGTGGATCTTTATTTGAAAGCATCAACGTAAATGGTCTTTAAAGGGACAAATATTTGACACAAATTTTTGAAAAATAATAATAATAATAAAAATAAAATATCCCTTTAATTCAAAGACTGCAGTGTAGTGACCAATTATTTTTTTCAAAAGTAAGAATTTAGAAACATACAAGGTAAAGATCAAGATAGTCAAGTTGCAAGTCAAAGAGCGTTTGATCAAGTGCCTCTGGCACATCTTCTGGGGCATGGTGATCATTCCTGCATACATCAAACTAAATTTGAAGCAATGCTTGTGACACGATCATATATATATGTGCATTTCCAAATAAATGAAAGTTGGGCTTGTCTATTTCTTTCAACTTTGAAGTTCATTCTCTTGAATTGCTTACCATAGTTTGGAGGTGATGAACAGATCTTCACGCTTGACTACACCCTCATCAAACAGTTTCTTCAGAGAAGCACCTACCTGAGAAGTTAACATATATCCATTCACAGGAAACACAAACAAGAGAGATAATAACTTAACAAATGGGGATATTAATAAAATAAGTTGAGTTCAGATGAGGAAATAACTAATTTTGAAATGTTGATGGGGAAATATCTAAATCAACAAAATATGATGGGCATATATATAAATATATTAATTGACAAAGATGTTTACCTCTTTTTCATTTCCATATATACTAGCACAGTCAATATGCCGGTAGCCAGCCTACATAGAACAATGAAAAATTAGCTTTATGATCAAAACATCCAAATCTAAGAACAGGTTTTCTTTATTTTTATTGCTACATGTCAAATAATAGGGGCAAGTAAATTTAGAAAAATGCAAGTGCTTTGTACAAGTTACTTGAGCACCTCAATGGTTTTGCAAATTATTTAAGCATACTATTAGTTGCCAAGCTGATCTATTGTTGAAAAAAAATAATCACAATTTCCACCAAAACTTAGAATTTATTTAGTCATTATATTAATTTGAGTAAAAAAATTAAAGAAAAGAACCATATGTCTTTCTTTAACTATTCAATAATTTAATTTTTTTTTAGTATGAGACCGTTGTGCATGCAAAATTGCATTGAAAATCAACTGTTGCAGAATGAAGATTTGTGAATAATAGCCATAGAGGCTTGTAAACTAAGGCATCGACGGGTCTCCATACCACATTACAAATTTACAATTGGAGTGAGGCTATGGTACTGTGTATAGTGCATAATGGTCCATGCTGAGGATCAGTATCGCCATATTCAAGGTCCAAACAATCGATAGAACCGTTTAACATAATCTCCATATAAATATTGATTCCTATAATGAACCAATCTGCGCTATGCATAGTACCATATATAGCCTCACTCTTACAATTGCTAACCTGGCTTTAGATCAAGCCTCAAATCTTAACAGACTAACATCAATGCGACATTGATTGAGGGAAGTATGTGCGAGAGAGAGAGAGAGAGAGAGAGAGAAGGAAATAGAAACATGCACCTTGACGGCGGCGAAAACAGCGTCTCCTACTAAACCAGGCGCAGCTTGCCATGTACCGAGGCCCACCGACGGGATCTTGGCACCAGTATTGAGTGTGAAATAAGAGACATGATCAGATGACATTTTTAATTGCTTGTTACGAACGAGAACGAGAGAGGCTACAGAGGGAGGGAGACAAGAAATCTTGCAAGAGGCGATCGAAATTGGTCGTAAATCCGAATCAAACACCAATTAGAGAGCGTGCACATGTAATTGCTATTTGTTGTAAAAATAAATTAATTTTATTCTCCTGATTTGCTGTTTCAGTGTTGTTCGCGTTTCAAAAAAGGGGGAGAGGAGGGTGTCCGATGCCCATCGGACCAAAACAGTATTCGATGGGTGGTTTCTACCGTCCGATCTACTTCAAGAGGAGCACGGATATTAAAGTAATTTGCACAGATCTTGAAGTGAATCGGACGGTTAAAACCACCCATCGAACAGACTCTGGTCCGATGGGCATCGGACACCCCCCTCTGGCCCTCCGGTTCCCCAAAAAAAAGAGGAATTCGCATCCTCTGAGATATCTCAAACTTTGCGTGACTTTTTGGAATATCTCAATCGTTGAAATACGTTCTGCACGATTCTCAAAGTACAAATAATACTGGCCCCCTAAGTTCCCCGAATAAGCACCGGACATGTCGGTCACGCAAAAATTTGATATAGCGGAAAAAAATAACCAAACAAATGAGTCGTTGTATCATAGTCCGTTCTCTTGGATTTTCTGCGGATCCATCAGCAAAGAAAAGCAATTTTTCACCCGTCACAGTTTTGGGCTTCAGCCCGTTCAGTTTTTTGGAGAGTTTGAATTAACAGAGAATGAGCAATTGGGTTTTGGGCTTTTCCGAAGAGGTCAAGATAAATTTCAGAGCTGGTGAAAAGATTCAAGGTAAAAAAGAAAGGGCTGGTGAGGAAGGTAAACTAACACATTGGCAACAAAGCAGGAACACAGTGGCAGCAGATGAGCAGATCCTTTTTCATGCGGAGGACATAGCCATAATGGATGGACTACGATTCACAACCATGCATGAAGACACTATCACATCAAAGCTTTCAGATTTTTGCAAACTGTCACGCCGTACATGAAGACACTACCGGTGGTGCAATGCTCAAATCAGCCTTGCAGAGAACAGGTAGAAGATAGTTTCTGCACGTCTGATCACCAACTTTCGAATTTGGCGAGAAGGGGACATGCATACTGTGGAGGCCCTGAACAATGTGATACCGAACTGGTACACGTACCTAACCAACAAATCCCATCAGGTTTTCTTATTGGGTCTTTACAGGGAATAGAACAAAACTGGACAGGGATGTTGGATGTTTTAATTATGCACTTTCACTGCTCATCTAGATTTGTGTTTGAAGACTTCTGAGTATAAATTTGATTGCTCAACCCACGAGCTTTCAATGACCAATTTGGTTCCAAATAATTGACGGAACTCGTGTGATTTCACGATAAGTAATCGCCAACATCTAGGAAGTAAAACTTCATTTTTATAGTACAAACCAGTACCCACAAAAATTTCACTGAAATGCATCTTGTATCATGGATTTTTAACAGCAAAGGAAAACAAAAGGCGGGCAGATACAAAACCAAAGTGAAATTACATTTAATATTGCAGTATGTTTTTCCAATCTTGGATACTCATAAATTCGTTGTTTAATTATTGAAAACCAAGAGCTTAAATAGACATTAGATAGGAGAAAGAGCTCCTTATATTTCGCCATCCCAGACATCCTCGACGGTCTTGTAGATACTCTGTGGACCAACCAAGAACTCTGCCCTAAGTAACCTAGCCTGCATATCAAAACCCAACAAAAAAAAGTACCGTTTATTTTTCATTAAAAACAAGATTTTTGTAATATTTTTTCTACAAAATCAAAGCATAATAAATCTGATTTGAGAAAACTCATCATCAGTATTCACTTGCCTGCTCAATTTTGGAGAATTCTGCAAAGTGGTCATCGGGAATAGACCAACTGGAGAGGTCCAAATTCTGCTTGATCCTTGCTTCGTTTGTGCTTTTCGGGAGTACGCTATGGCCTGATTGGATACCCCAGCGCAGAGCAACCTGTGCCGGTGTTTTTCCTAATTTCTCAGCAACTGAGACAATTATTGGGTGCTCAAGAATATTATTGTTCTTCATCCATGTTGTCCCGGGAGAACCAAGTGGGGAGTATGCCTGGTCAAACACCAGGAGCATTGAGAAATAAGCACCATCAAATGAACAAATTTAGAACCCAATTCAAGTATATCATTTCATGAAGTAACAAAATTAAGCTAGTACAACTGAGAGTACTAATAGTATTTTATACTTGAAAATTTTCTGATTGGACATTTATTATATGACTTTTACAAACTAATACAATGCCTCAGAATTTGCATGAATAGAAGTGACAAACAAACAGGCCATTATTTGCAATAAGGCAATGGTGGAAAATCCAGGGTCAAGTAAACATTTTTGCTATAATACAATCACCCTTTTAGATAGCATTTCTCAAGGATATATTAAAACAAAAGGTAGGAGTTGTTACAAATTTTGATATGAGATATTGTTCCTGATTGGGGTTTCATAGTATGATCTTAGATGAAATCCAACATGATGGACACGGGAAGACTTACAGTGAGATGAACACCCTTGGACTGGCATAGAGCATGTAGCTTCTCCTGTTGCCAGACAGGGTGGCACTCAACCTGGACGACAGCTGGCGGGACCCGTGCCAGAGATAGCAAATCCTCCAGTTTCTTGGAAGAGAAGTTGCTCACACCAATTGCACGTGCTTTGCCAGAATCATACAGCTTCTCCATGGCCCTCCATGTGGCGGGTATATCGGGGTTGACAAAGTTTTCAGGGCGCATGCTGCTGCCCTTCTTGACCCGAAATGGCCAGTGGATCTTCATTAATGAAAATTGACATGGTCAGATAAAGTATTCAATCAAATGGATTAAAAGAACAATTAATGGCTACTTTTCAGATTCGAAAAGCATCACTGTTACTATATTAATTCAGATCAAGGCATCTCTGGAATTTAAATGTAATTAATTAATAATTGGCATGGGATGATACAAAGCAAATGCAAATCCTTGATTTTCATGTGTGCTGCCATAGGTTGACAGCATTTAATATGTTTTACAGCTGTAGCATTGAACCGCAAATTATATGCTCTGCCCATCCTTATTTTATTTATGTGCTCATTTACTTATTTCTGCTGAGTTATTTTCTGTAAGTGGTTGCAGCTTGTGTTATCAGTTAGACTAATTAGAGGTTTTGAGCTGCATGAGACGTATATATAAAGCAAAAAACTGAATTTTACCAGGATATATGCTCAACTATACTAGATTTAGCCCGTTATAACTTACAAGTAATTAACATGCAATTAAAAAAGTATCTAACAAGTTTTGCAGATACAATAAACAAACAGCAACCATAAAACAATAAGTATAGGGTTCTTTCTTTGTCTTTTTTTTTTTTTTTTTTGAGAAATATTAGATTTCAGAAGCTTACGAGATATAGGTCAACATAATCAAGCCTCAAATCTCTCAGGGTTTTATCCAACGCCTGTGGCACATCTTCCGGTGCATGGCTATCACACCTGCACATTTTATACCAGTATTTAAGCAAAACAATCCCAAGGGATTTTTGACCTATCCAGATAAAATTAGCTTTACATTTAGTGCGACATGAAAAGAAATAACAAGTTAACCATAGTTTGGAGGTTATGAAGAGATCTTCACGCTTCACTACACCATCATCAAACAGCTTCTGAAGAGAACCCCCTATCTATGAAATTTCGTGAATCAGAATTAGGTCCATTTGTAGAAAAGAAAAGGCATTGAAAATTCTAATTGGACAGTGTAAATACCTCCTCCTCATTTTGGTACATACTAGCACAGTCAATATGACGGTAACCAGCCTGCATTAAGACAAAAAATATAAATAACTAGCTGATCTTTAATTAATTCATATCAAAATAACCTCTGTCAAACTGGAAAGTTCAAGCATCAATTAGTTGCAGTAGAGTATTCATACAATGTTGAATTCGATTGCAAACAAATCTCAAAATGTAAATTTTAGATCCTGTTAAAAAGACCTCATGATTTGTGGGCTCAGAAAAGGATGGAAGTTGATGATTGATAGGTTGTCTGTGAAAGATGCAAGTAACATAGCCACCTTTTTCTAATAAAGTTCGAATTTTTAATACATCTGGCAGATTGTACAAGTTCTATAATCCAAATCCTCTGTGCTCTATAAGCCCTGAGTCCGGATCAGAGAACACAAATTCTAATCGATCCGGTCAAGAAGAATGTACGGGGCTGCTTTAATATTCGTGTCAAAACAGATCCGACTGTCTGGATCTAAACTCAAAATTTGAGCCCTTATTTAACCAAAGTTAGTGACAGCCCATGGCCCCACAGCCAGTAAAAGGGCACCGACAAACCGAATACATAATAACGAAGATTATTTACAAAAAAATTTCTCTTGAATCGTGTTTGGTTGACAAAATTATGTTGGAGGTGAAAGGTTTAACATTGTGTCGTTGTAATCAATAGAATTGATTTCTCCCTCGATTTGAAGTGCAACGGATGGAATAAAAATTATTGCAAATATTTTCAAACAAAATGACACAAACGTCTACCATTATATCTTACATATATAATTTCCATCTAAATTTCTTTGTCACAAACCTACCTACCGAATTTTTCATTAATCTTTTAAATTTTAATTAATCAAATAAGAAATAAGACAGAAAAAAAATTAAATTTATTTTTCCTCGTTAATCATCCAACATAAAGATATTAAATATTTTAATCTTCCATTCAATTCCATCCTATTCTCTTTTATTTTTCACCTCCTCTCCCCTCCTCTACTCTCCATCCAAACAACTGAAACAAGGTGTTAATCTACTTCCTCCTCAACGCCCCCAGAAGAAGAAAAAATATAATAACATTAAAATAGAAAGACAAGGAATTTATGCTTAGTAAAAAAATAGTCCATAACAAAAAAGTAAAAGGTAGACCGACCTTTGGCGAATATAAAATTCGTTGACAGACGTCAATTTGTAAGGATTATAAAAATGAAAATGGTTCGACAAAGTCATGGAATTGATTAGCTGTGCCGAAATATTAAAAAGCAAATGACGAAATTGTACGGATGAAGTAAAGAGAGAGTAAAAGACTGAGAGACCTTCACAGCAGATAAAACGGCCTCTGCGACGACAGTGGGCGGTGCTTGCCACGTGCCCAGGCCAACGGACGGGATCTTGGCGCCAGTGTTTAGTACGAAATGAGAAGCCATACCTAGGACAACAAGTGCGGAGCAAAAGAGGAACCGGGAATAAAATAATTGGGAGGGAACCAATCAGGGAGAACGAGAGAGATGTTGTATAGAAAGACAGAAAGTCAATGTGCAAAAAGCAACGGCGCTTTCGTAGTGTGCGTATCCTCCGAGATATCTCAATTTTTCCGTGACCGACGTGTCCGGTGCCTATTCGGGGAACTGCAGGGGACTAGTGTTATTTAAACTTTGAGATTCGTGTAGAATATTATTTGAACGATTGATATATTCCAAAAAGTCACGTAAACTTTGAGATATCTCAGAGGATGCGAATTCGCTTTCGTTGGGCTGCCTTTTACCGTGGAAAAACGTGTCGTGATTTTGATGGTAGTTAGTGCCGACATTTTTATTAATAACTATGAAAAAATTTAATAAAAATAATCAGATTACAAATTTAATTTTAAAACTAACCAAACTGTTACACTGTGGAGCGATCCTCCATGAAGAGCAAATTGTCCCATAATGGAACGGCTCTCTCTTGAGAGAAAACCGCTTCCCAGGAGCTGGTTTTTTTTTTTTTTTTAGATAGTTGTACTAATTTTGGAGTTTATATTATGACAAAAAAATATATTATTTGATGCACGTGCATTGACTGATTAAGTAAATATCAAGTTTCGAGAATGTCCGATAGGTAATAAATGACTTCATTTAAGCTTAGACTACCGAGAAAATATACTACCAATTTTTATATTTTATTTATTTGAAATAAATATTATATTGGAAATAATACGGATAAATATATTCTTCACAAATTTCTTTCATTTTTAAGTCATTTTGTGTCATCTTTCATAAATCATAAAAAATAGTAAAAAAAATTTAAAAATAGTAAAAATTGGTATTCTACAAGTTCATTATAAAATAGCTCCTTAGCCATGATCATGCTGAACACCGGTTCCTTAGCGCGGATTAAGATCATCTCCTCTAGCCTCCTTTTGTACGGATCTTAATTCTCTGTCCAGACCTTAAGACACATCCACCACTTTCTTTAGTTTCCTTAGTTTTCACCCACGGATTAGGACAATCAAACATCAATTCCTTAACGCTCCTTAAACTCTTAATCCCTTATTGCCGAATGGCCCCTTTGAGATTAAATCTCAGCAAGTTTGGGATTCGGGCTAGCACATGGAGAGTATTATTGGGCTTTGAGATTCGTGCCACGTTAAAACGAACGGTCTGAATCTACTAATTGTAAAAGATTCCCTTATCAGATAATGAAGAGGATGTGAATATAGCTCGGGGAGCCACAACATTTGCCTTTGATAGATAGTCCGCTATTGCATCTGAATTTTTTATTAATAGAAAAATAAATAAATATTGACAATAGGAAAGTAATTCACATAAATTCGATATATAAGAACAACATTATTGTCTGTAATGTTCAGAGAATGTTATAGGTTAAAATTGTTAGATTAGCGAAATCACATTAGTCAGTCATAACGAAATTGCAGAAGAAAAAAAACTCAAGACATTATATTTTATCACATCCAGACATTTTAGAAAAAAATATGGACATTCCCAGCAACAACGGCCGCTGCTTTTTGTTAGTAAAAAGAAATAAGTTCAAATAAGAGTAAAAATCCAGGAAATTTTCAACAACAACGTCCTGACTTTTATTTTTTTATTTAAATCAGAGTAAAAAGCCTGGACGTTCTCAGATTTTGAATTTAAATGCTTATATATAGAGAGGTTTAAAAGCTTGTGAGTAGCATTGTTACTCACATTGTAAAATGTTATAAAAAAAGTTTAATCTTGGATATGAATGTATTTATCATATAACAAATAACTAATTAAAATTGAAAATTATTCAAATCTGATACACGACCTATCTTGATATTTTGGAACACGTCTATAATTTTTTTATTTTTAACATAAATAATATATTTAAATACGTGTATTATAATTATTGATTGTATCCTAAAAATTTGAATGAATATACACAAAATTGATGATTGTATAATTATATCGGGTGTGTTGGATGAATCAAGAATAGTACAGTGATGGTAGTTATTGCAATATTTTGTAGGATTAGTAGAATAGTGAATAATTCTACAAAAAAACAAATAAAGAATAGTGGCTATTCGCTAATTCAAACACACCCAAGTTTAGATTAGTAGTTCGGAATAGTGCTAATTTAGAACAGTAGCTATTCTTCACCCACCCAAACGCACCCATCATTACAAGTTTACCCTCAAATTTTGTTTTGATTTGTTAACAAATATGATGTCATTAATGAGGTAATAGGATAAGCCAAAAGATCTATATTTTTCTAAACTAATAGCAATAGATCGCAATTCTAAATATTTCGATACTCACAAAACAAAAGCAAATTCCCAACTATTGTGTTCCCCCAAAAATTGAAAGCTTTTCATTTCATCAATTATTATTCGTGCGAGTGATGGTATCCATTATTTCTATTTTAAAAATTAAAAACTATATATCCTCTTCTGTATTTTATTTGAGCGATTTTTGTCGTTTGAGTCGCCTTCTTATTTTATTTGGCAAATTATATCTAAATATGCTCGGCAAAATATCTAAAATAATCAACACGAGCAGATATCAAAATATCTAAAATAAACGGATATCAAAATATATAATATAATCATATATTTTAATATATATTATAAAATAAATATGTTATTCACCATTAATTCTACCTTATGGCATGCCAAAATTCCTTTAAAGATTAAGATTTTTGTCTAGTTACTTCGACAAAATAAGATCCTTACTAAATGTAATTTAGTTAAACGTGGTTGGCAATGTAATATCGATTGTCCATTCTATGGTGCACCTGAGACAATTGATCATCTTTTTGTGACATGCCCTTATATTTCTATCCTTTGGTCATGAATAGGAAACCATAATAACTTTGATTATAATTGTACTACTATTGCGGATCTATGGCTTTTTTATTATTGAATTCCTTTAAAAAATTCATTACTTGTAGAATTAATTAGGGCTGCAACTTTATGGTTGGTATGACTTACCAGAAATAAAATTTGTTTTCAGCAAATACCTGTCCCTCCCATTAGCTCTGTAGGTTCTGCTATTATAGCTTTAACTTCGTATTGGTGTAAAGCTCGTCTTGATGACTCATATTTTAAATTAACTTTGATTCTACCTATGAATATTACTTCTTTGAACCAGGCAGGTTCCTTGATCATTCCCTTAGCTCAGGATACAGATTCCGACGAGGACGCTTTTCTTGGTTTAGAGTGGCCGGACCTCTCTGATTATATCCGTGATAGAGTTATTTTTGATTACTAGTTTCACTACTTGATTGTATTCATGAACCATTTCGCGTATTACTTAGGTTTTATGATTGGTATTGCTCTTAGGTATTTTGTGTAGTTTGATATTCAGAACTTGTATTTTATTACTCTTGTATGAACATTTGAGTTTCGTAGTGAAGCTGGTGGTATCCCCACTTTTTTCAAAAAAAAAAAAAAAAAAAGAACGAGTGCTCAATAGGTTTTAAATATCATTGACGAAATCATAAAAGAAATTCGGCTCCATTCTCTGAAGTTGAACTTTTTATTCGAATTCATTAAATTCATCATATAGACACCGTCAGAACGTTATCCGAACAATTCAAACATCAGGGTTGAAAAAATAATTGAATTCATTATTTGAAGCCGAAACTTTTTTACGGTTCCGTCTATGCATCAAAATCTCTAGACAATCATTCTATATCCTGTATTATTTATATTATTTTCTATAAATAAAAAGTCATGTGCTGTGGTTGTTTTATATCCAAACTAACAAAGTACTTTTACGCGTAACGGCGTTCATATAAATCATATGGCAATATTATAATACATTAATACTTATTAATGGAGATATGAAAAGAAAAGGAAAGAATATTCCTCTTTTCTTTATTCTCACACGCGAGCGGCGCCACGCCATCACTAGTCACCAGTGAGTCCAGGTCCTCCGAAGTAACTCAAATTTTAAATTTCGAATGACCGTCCGATCAGAATTCCCGAAATGGAATAAATGCACGTGTTATTCAATAATCGTGCCAATGCAGATCGGACGTTCCTGATCTAGACACAGAATTTGAGTTACTTTAGGTGACCAGGTCATGAAATTGAAGCGTAACTGAGTAAAAAATAAAATTGAACAAGGTAATGTAATCCCATTCTAATTTCTAAACCAATCTTACCTCGTATTTAATTTGTAATCAACGAAAATCCCCTCCCGACTTAACCGCGATCACTGACCTCCAGAAGACTGGAACAGAATAATCTCTCTACTTAATCACCTACCTAATCGCATCATAACCCAAGACAGGAAGTTTGAATCAGTAAAAGTGATCTGAATTCTGACTTGCAAAACCCCCTCCCCAATTCGATCGATCGATTTGGGGGGGATGAGGGAGCTGGTTGGAAGCCCAGGGACATGGGGGAGTCTAGTGCTCAGAGCGGCGCAGTGTAGCTTTGCTGGAGCTTCCATCGGAGTTATGGTATCTGCCATGGGATTCTCCAATTACACTGCTTTCTGGTATTGTGTTTCATACATTCCTTTCTGATAAACAAAATTAATTTGATCTTTCACTTGTTATACTCCGAGGGAATCAAGTGTGCTATAATTTTGTTTGCTGCAATTGAAGTAAATAATTCAGGATAGGAAATGCCCAGTGCTTGTTTCAGATTAAATCTCTGAGAGATTTTATCAATGTAATAAGTTGAAAAGGTATTTTGCAAATAAGTGTAGCCTTTTCGTCTTTGATAATCAGTATCAGTAGAGAAGTGTGATTTGAGAAGCTTTCCAAATCTGATCACAGCACTTCAGTCTGTAATGCACCTTTAGCACTGAACAGGATTTGCAAAAAAACATTACTATGTCTGGCTCAATTAAGCCTTAGTTTTCTTTTATCAACTAATTACCAAAAATAGAAGAAAACTGAGAAATGAGAGAATATGTCTTTCAGCTATTTAATTGCATCAATGGGACTACAATTACTATGGAGCTTCGGCTTAGCATGCCTTGATATATATGCACTAAAGATGAGAAAAGACCTTCGCAACCCTATCCTTGTCAGCTTATTTGTAGTTGGAGACTGGGTAAGTTATATATTTCACCTGATAAGATTTTGATACGTATCTTTGGAGTTCACTAATATTTGAATATGCCCCGGTATCATGAATTGGTTATATAGCTTGTTTGTTCCCCAGTAGCCACTGTATTTTGATTCTGTCATGGTCGAGAAACTTTCTCATTCATTCAACAAATAAATTGGAAGAACATTTATTTCAGTCACACTTCGTTCTACTTGTAAATTGCCTCTGAGCTCTCTCTCGCCCTCCTCGCTTTTCCATTAATCCCCACCTGTTCTCTTTTCTTTCAGTTTCAACCAGCTGCTTTTCGCCTCTAATCCAAGTTCTTGTGTGTGTGTTATTTGTGTTGAAGAGAGACAGAGTGAATTGATTGGGACAAAAAGAAGTTAAATGACTCCTGGGGAACAAAATAAAGGTGATTGATCAATTTAGTTATACGCTGTGATGGGTTTATCTAAATACAGCTACTCTTGAGTCTTGACATGGGTTTATCTAAATAGAACATTAGTCTTTCATATAAACTATCTATCAACTTAAATCACTTGAATTTCCTTTTATTGTCATTACTTTTGTTAATTTGATGTTTGGCTTCAATTGATATGCTCGATTGAGGCTTAAAGCCTTAAACCAGGTTTAGGCTGTAAGAAGCTATGATACTGTACGATCCGTGCTTAAGTAATTTGTGTTCCCTCCAATTTTCCTGTACGACATATCGTTACCCTTACAACATCTAGCTATATTATAAAATTAAAAGATCTAGTATAACTGTTCCCAATGAGTGTGATTTGCTTGCAGGTAACTGCAATTCTGTCATTTGCAGCAGCATGCTCAGCAGCTGGTGTGGTTGTATTATTTGAAAAGGATGTGAACTTTTGCAAAAGGGTCCCTGGATTCCCCTGTGGCATGTTCCAGCTATCTACTGCATTAGCTTTTCTTTCTTGGACATTAATTGCAGCCTCATCTCTTGTCATGTTTTGGCTTCTCGCCTCATTGTGATCGGTACTGTACATTTGTGTGTTTTGTAACATAGTCTTTTCTTTTCTTTTCCTTCGTTTATTTGGCAAATAGAAAACCACACAACGCCCCTCATAGAATGAGACCTTGTTGGAACTTTTTACAGTAAGTGGAGTGTAAAGTTGAGAGAGTTTTGCACCGACAGATTGATGTGTTGGCCGTCGTTGATCAGGTACATTTTTTGTACTTTTGGCACCACATGGATTGATGTTTTGGCCTTCGTAATGAAGTTTATTCGTTTGTAATTTTGGCATTTTTTTTATGTTCCGTTTCTCTATGATGTGTGCTTGCTTTGCTTAAGTAGAGCAGCTTTCTTTGTCTGTCTTCTCAACTTATTTTACTTGAAAGGGAGTAATATGGTAACGATCGAATTAGCTGAAAATCACGGCAATTAACAAACAAGTTACTGAAATAGACACACAAGAATGTATTATAAATAAATTATAGTATAATTTTATGCGTAATATAATTATTTTATGTGTTTAATTTAGCACATTTAAATTCATGCACTGTACATAACATAATTAAAATTTTGGGAGCACCTAGCTGTCTCCCTCCAACAGTCCTCCATTTTGTACCTCAGTCAATAACTATTTTAGTAACTACTAACTAACTGGGAGACCACTTAATATTTGGGGACTGTCTAATATTTGAAAATTTTTACAACTGTCGCGCGCAAGTATTCATCTGTAATGCATTAAGTATTTATCCTAAGATATCAAGTATTTAAAAAAAAAACTTGACACATCATTCACTCATCTTTTGGACGTTTTTAGAGGTGGTTTGTTTTTTCTTCGTTCAATATAACCAATATTTATGACGATCTGTAAATAATTTTGCAAATTTAAAACCACGAATGTTTTCTACATAATTTTCTCTTTCAAATGAGATCCATGATGACATACTTTCGAGTTGTTGGTTGGACAAATATTCATACCCCATCGAGCAAGTATTTACTCTCGTTGTGTAAGTATTCATTCTTAGGATCCGCTTAGCTGTCCCGCTAATCAATTTCTCATTTTGTCCCCAGTCAATAACTACACGAGTAACTACTAACTAACTGGGAGACCACTTAATATTTTGAGACCGCCTAATATTTGAAAGATTTTACAGTTGTCGCGGGAAAGTATTCATTTTGACCGGAGTATATATTAAATGCAAAGGCTTGGTCCAAGCAAAAAAATGAAGTTGAAATGGATGACAAATGACCAGATGGGGAGGTAAGTGCAGAGTTAGAAGCGAATGGAAGATAATTAACAGCTGCAACGACCACAATGAGTCTATTTCTCTTCTCGGAAAGACGGAGACCGTTAATTGCAGTTGAAGTCTTTGACTGAGATTGGGGGACGTTTCGGGGGACGAAAGACTGGGGGAAGATATAATTACCCTAAAATTTTATACGTCAGTTTTTTATGATTTTACAATAATAAATGAAACCTAACTGATTAAAGACGCTAACAAAAATACACAAGTGCCCTGTTTGTTTTATCGTAGATAAATTTATAAACATGTGGACATTAATTAGAGTTTACATGTCCAATTTAGTGATTTTGCGATCACAAAATGAGGCTTGAGTTGATTAAAAGTATCGACAGACACACAACATGCTGTGAATGCATTGTAGAATTGCTCGTGTATAATATTTGTTGTATTTAATTGTGTGCTTTGGCACGGAAAATTTTCTGGACATGTAAACGACATAATTTAGAGAATACCTATCAGTTTTAATGCTAAAGTGATTATAAATAAGGCTAAAATTAATTAAAAACATGAACAGATAGACACAGGCACACGTAATTTTGTGCGCCATATTTGTTTATTTTTTTTATTTGGCACGTATAAATTTATACACATGTAGAAAATATAATTTAAAGCCTAAGCCTGAGATGAGGTGATTTACGATTATCAGCGGGGATACAATTGATTGCAAAAAATTTAACAAACTCACCAAACACACTATAAACGTATTCTAGCATAATATTAATCTTTACCTCTTGGATCTAGCACATATAAATCCAGACGCATGTAAAAGTCATATATTAGAGTTTATCTGTCATTTTGGTGATTTTAAGACCATCAATGCGGTGTAAATTAATTGAAAATTAGAACATCAATCGAAAGTATAATGTAAAAGCATATATTCCTGTGAAATTATTATGCATAATATTTGTTGTATGTATTTAATCTAGCATGAGAAAATTTATACACGTGTAAAAAACAAGACTGGGACGATATGTCATTTTTGATAATTTGGTGCGTTTGGATGGGCAAAGAATAGTCACTGATCATAATTAACACTATTCCGATCTATTATTATACGTTTGGATTAGTAAATATGGACTATTCTTTATTTGTCTTTTGTGGGTTTTCTCACTATTTTACTAATTCTATAAAATATTGCATTAACTATTATTTTCAAAATTGAAACTAGCTCTATTTCTTGATTCATCCAAACGTAGCATATTTCAAAATAGTCACTGTACATTCATCTCAGTTGAATTTTATACATAGCATGCGTTATATCTGGGTGTCTAGCACAAATATTTTTTATTATATTTACATAACAAGCGTTATATACATCTTAGCCGAATTTTATCATTTTTTATACTAAGTTGAGATAATTATTTAATTAGGTAAAACAAAAGCAACAATTTATGACGCATGTTAATTATTAAATATAAAATGTTATTTTTGTTTTACCTAATTAAATAATTATCTCAACTTAGTATAAAAAATGATAATCTTTTCTAAGTTTGAGTTTAGGTCTCTCGTGGCAACTCCCACGAACACGTTCTTACTCTTCAAGTTAAAAAAAACCTCTTGATAAATTCTGACCCTTCATCACTCAAGATCCTACGGCCTAAAGTTTTAACGTACACAAAAATATTTGCCAAAAAAAAAAAAAATTCATCCCTCGGACCTTCGAATCGGAAACAGTCAAACAGAGGCCTCGAAACCGTACGGAGAGCCGAGGGCATCGACCGAACCCGTAAACCCGGACCTGGATACTTATCTCCGGCCTTCAGCCTATTTCTTGTGTGGTCTTTTCCTGTGCAGCTTTTCCTCGACAAGTCACTATCATGTTGAATATTACAAAAAGTTCGTATAAACCCACTTGTCAGGGAAAAGTTTACATAAAAAGCACGGAGAGGTGCCATAGAGAATCTAAATACTAATAATCCTATACATTCCTGTAGTCCATTTCCTGTGTGGTCTTTTCGTGTGAAGTTTTTTTCTGGACATGGTCACAAGGCAGCATGCTGATAAATGATAATAACAAAATGTGGGTAAGACCCCACTTGTCAAGGAATTGTAACATTTAAAACACGGAGAGGTGCCATAGAGAATCGAACTAGTAATAATCATATACACTCCGGAGTCCGGTCGAACCATCTCTACCCCAAATCTTTCTTCTCCTCTCCCTCTCTCTCGCGCTCGCTCCTCTCTCTCAAAAACCCTACAATCGATCGACTTTCCCGCCATCGTCACCGCCCGCGATGGTTGCGCTCCCGACCGCCGTATCATCTCAAATTCGCCTCCTCGTCGATTCCCTCAACGACTCCAATTTCGACACGATCTGCGGCGAGCTTTGCGAGGTTAATGAATATCTTCTAATCTCGTTTTTCTCTAGTTCTTTAGCGCATAAATCTAAGCAGGTTAGCTGCACTTAGCTGATCTGATATCTGACTTTAGGTCTGGCCCTCCTGTTTTGCTCCTCTCATCAGGGTTAATTTGGTTTACTTCTTTTAGCGTGGTTGGGTGCTAAAATTTGAGGAAGGAAAAATTGTTGTTTAAGTTGTTTGACCCCCAGTCGTTTGGCCAGCACTTCAATTTTCTTGTGATTTTTCAACTGTAAATTTTCTCGTTTCACTGTGCTAAGAAGTCAGAGGGTAAAGTGCAAGGTTTTTAATCTATTTTTTTTTTACCAGTTTGCTAAAATGTGCTTTCTATTGGGTCATCTAATTGTTACTTTGCAATAATTTAGAATTGCTACCAGAGTTGCTTCAGTTATCAAGTTGCTAGATCCATAGATATTTTCTCAAAAATGTGATCCTGCCACTATTTTGTCTTAAATGATCTCCTCCTTTCCTATCAGCATGTCCATTCACTTGAAATTGTAGCTCCATAATAGCTATGTATCCTATGTGCTTGTTATATTTCAACGACACTGTCTTGACAAATTTTATTGTCTTTTCTTCTCCAGTTGGCAGATTGTGAACCTGAGGGTGGTGTGCTACTGCTGAAGGCCTGCTTTGAGCTAGTGAAGTTGACTGGAGAAGGTGATGATCAAATTTCACAACTTAAAAGAGACCTCTTTTCAAACATCTTCAGACACTTGCTAGGGAGGCCTTGTTTCAGCACTGACTTTTGTGAGGCTTTGAAGACTGTGCCAACCAATGAACAGTTTCTGCGAGATCTATCAACTGCTTTTAAGCTGTCTGGACCTGAAAAGAGTGGTGTTGGCTTGGCATTGTTGGATTCTGATGATCTTGATCTAAGGCTTAGAGGTAAATAACAAAAATGCATGTCAGTTTCTGGAAGCCAACATTTCTCATGCTTGCCACTAAACCCCCAACATTTTTGGGTTATTTGCAAAGAAAATCACAGCCTGCCCCAACTTGTTTGGGACTAAAGGTTTGGTTGTTGTTGTTGTTGCAAAGAAAATCACACTTTTAAACTAGGTTGAGTAACATTTTAACTCAAGCAAATCTCTTCAATTATCTTCTATGAATTTGGCACTTTGTCATCTTGCTTGGTTTGTTTGGTTTGTCAATTTCATTCAGGCTCAGGGAAATTCTCGTGAATATTGAAAGTAAAGCTGTCAATATTTTAAAAAATATAGCATGTCTCTGCTTCTGGGTATTCTAGTGCAACTTTTAGTTAATAAAATAGTAATCTAACATTTGTGCTGTAATTCCAGGGCATAATTTCATCTCAGCTCAGATTGATGAACTCTCTGAGAATCCTTCTCTGGCTATATCGAATGCTCGTATCCAGGAGATTGTGACGTTTTTTCTCCAGAACAAAGAGCCCTCAAAGCATACCGACTCTTATGAGAAAATCCTCTCTTATTTGCGACTGAATGAGAGTCCCCTCATTGTACCTTGTCTTAATCCGAAGGAGAAGATTTATCCTGCTGCACCCTTGAGGTTAGGCAGCATACTTTCTATATTGGTGTTACCATTGTTGTTTTTCATGTGTAGTTGTTTACATTTAAATGAGCCATTTGTTTTGGGTTTAATTCATCTGATTTGTGCATGGAGAAAGAAGTTACAGTGGGGATCTCTGACTTTTTCCCTATTCTTCACCAAACTATGTTTGTAGACAACGTTACAACTGAGGTGGTTTTTTGCATTTTTTATGTAGGACCTGGAACCATTATGTCAGCACCTGTGATGAGGATCTAGATGCTTATTTAGATGAAATACAGAAGAAGACAATCTCACCTGATATGATAACAGAGTTTGGCTATGGGTGTACTGCTAGCATGGATCATTGCAAATTTGTTCTGTCTCAGTTCCAGCCTCTCAATGATGCAATGGTTGCAAAGTTAGTTGGTGCTATGATCCGTACCCGTATTGGTCTTGATGATGGTAATGGTACATATGCGACTTTTCTTTCTACTGCTGGCAGTAGCCTGACTTGTGACTCGACCTCCCTAAGCACTTGGGATGTTGGAATTTTTGTGGGTTCAGTCAAGCAAGTGGTGAGTTCAATTTATTTTAGGTGGCATTTATTTCTTTGAATCATATTGATTTTGTCTCATATATTTCAACTTTGTATTGTAGGCTCCTAGCACAGATTGGAAGAATGTAATGGAAAATCTTGACCACGAGGGATTTATTGTGCCAGATGAGGCGGCTTTCAATTTCCTCATGTCGCTTTACAGTCGCGCATGTCAGGTACTTCGCAGTTGTTAATCTTTCATGTAGAATTGATATCTTTTAGTCAGTGGACAGGTAATTAACAAAATAGTGTTTTTTGCAGGATCCTTTTCCACTTCATGCTGTTTGTGGCTCTGTTTGGAAGAATACAGAAGGTCAGCTATCATTCTTGAAGTATGCGGTCACTGCTTCACCTGATGTATTCACATTTGCTCATTGTACACATCAACTGGTAAGCATATTCTTCAACTATGGATGATCAAACTTAAGTTTTTGTTTGGCATTGTGAATATAATAAACTAGCCATCTAAGCACTTGAGATAGCCTTTTGTTTTTGTATATTTGCCTCAAAATAGTGTGATTAATCTCTTAAGATATTCAGTTTATGGTTGTATATAATGACATTTTCTTTGTTGAAGGCTTTCTCTGAAGTGGCATATCTTAAACAAGGGAACCAGGCATGGTTCTGCCTTGATCTTATTCAAGTTCTGTGCCAGCTGGCAGAGCAAGGTCATGCCATTGCAGTTAGGGGGATTCTTAACTCCCCAATTGGTCATTGTGCAGGGGTCCTATTACTGGGAGTTAGCCAGATCAAAGTACAGCTTTATCTCTCAATACCTTATAAAAATATCTTTATTTTTATGATTCTGAAGATAATGTCACCTTTCCTATTCTCAGACTGCCTACAACCTCATCCAGAATGAGGTAGTGTCTTGCACTTTTCCTATGGTCTTGATGGATTCTACAAAAATGATCACAATTGGCTGTCTCTGGAGAGTTAACCCGGATCTTGTTATCAAGGGATTTATTGAGGCTAACAAAGATACGAGTCATCTAATTAGAATTGGCACAGTATGCAGTGAGCTGAAGGTATAGTAATATAATAAAGCACATTACATGGACCAATTTTTCGTATCTGGCCCGTTCCAACTAAAAGTGGTGCTATTTGGTATTGGTTGAGTGTTTGAAAGCTGTGCATCAGCGTTGCTTGTTTCCTCGGCGTCATGTATGCATTGACTTTTGGCTGTCTTTACTGGCCCTGTTATATTCATTAACAATGGATTGACTTGTGTTTCTCAAATCAAGCCAAACAAAATTTTAGAAGTAGAAAAAAATTGTAGACATATTTGGACTGAAATGTATCAAATTTCATGCAATTTGAGTGTCATTTGATGTTCTGCCAAATGTTGTTAAATTGGACAGGATTTGATGAATGGTAACTCTTGCAACAAATTTCATCATTTTTTATGTGTATGATATGCATAGATCACATTTCAACTTTCAGATTTGAAATAATAAGTTGTTGTCAATAGTTGTCAAAATTGTCAATGGATCCCAACCGATATTATATTATTTTTTATGTGTTGATTGTTCCCTGGATTTTCCTTTTGTATGTATCAGATCCTGCCTGTGGTACTTGATGCAGTACCCTTTTTCTTTAGCATAAGGCTTGCTGCTGTTGTTGCGCCAAAAGAGCAGACCATTATTGAGAAGTGGTTTACTGAAAATTTGGAGAAACATAAAGAAGCCTTCTGCGAGGTAATATTAGTTGTTTTGTACTTAACAATTATAAAGTGTGCACTTTTTCATTAGCTATTGTGATCCTTGATTCACTTTTTTCCTTGGTATTTCAGGAATGCATTAAGTTCCTTAAAGAGGTCTCTATTGAGATGTCAGATGGTGCAAACAGCATTCAAGCAGTTGTTGCTATAAGCTACAAGGAAATGCTTGCTACTTTTTTGAAGGTCTTATATTATTATGCCCCAACTCTCTATACTACTCGTCATTCTGTGCTCCAGGAAAACGTGGAGGGGAGGGGAAGGGGAAGTGGAAGGGGAAGGGAGGGTGGGGAGGAGAGGTTGGATGTTAACCCCAATTTGGTGATGCAAAAGCTTGGGACTTTGTATGCAGATAAAAACATCCTCTCCCTCATTCCCTGCTCTTTTAGCTTGGATTTGGGCAGGACTAATCATCCTCGCCTACCCTACCCCTCCTCTATTATAAATTGGGGTACAGCTTAGAACAGACTTGTTTGAGAATTTAGTAGTGACGAGGCAGGGAATTAGCTATAATTTTTTAACCAAAAATGAAAAAAAAAAACTGCAATTGGTGCTTGGAATCATGCTAACATAGGGGGAGTCACCTCAAAATAATTTATCATTCCTGGCCCTAACTAAATCTCTATTTATATTCCAATGTTATTTTTTCTGCAACCAAACAGCTTTTGCAGTCTCATTCGGGCTCACTCATGTCAGAGCAACTAGTTGAGGAGATAAACAAGTTAATGAGTAGCCTGCCTATATCATCTTACCGCGGACCTCCTGAAGTTGGCGCTGAGCAACCAGGAGCTACAGAAGATGTAGATGCTGAGGCCAACACCTACTTCCATCAAATGTTTTCTGGCCAGCTCAGTATAGAACAAATGGTCCAGATGCTCTCCCGCTTCAAGGAGTCTGCTGACCAACGGCAAGCCCTTTATTTCTTTCTTTTACAGCTTCTTAGCATTCTTGCTTCTGCCTCGTTTTATAACTTGTTTGGGGGCTTTGGTTTTGTATTATTCTATATTTTTGGGTTCTGATCACCACACTGTTATCTTGATGCTAGCATAACAGGACTGTGGCAATCTGTTAATATATCTCAAGTGCTATATAGATGAATTTTTTATTTGTCATATCTGCAGGGAGCAGATGATATTCAATTGCATGATTGCTAATTTATTTGAAGAGTACAAGTTCTTTCCCAAGTATCCTGATAAGCAACTAAAGCTTGCTGCTGTCCTCTTTGGTGCGTGCTGTATTATTTTTTTCATCAATTTGTAGTAACTATTAGGTTGCCTATTGAAAAGGTGCTTGCTTATTGGGCCGATTTTGCTTTAAATATACCTGTAAAATAAAAAAAATGTGATATGAGGAATTGAATACAATTTTGTTAGTACATGCAAAGTAATCCTTTTTTGTTCATTTTCTTCTGCAAATCTCTTGTTCCAGGCTCCCTTATAAAGCATCAGCTCGTGACTCACCTTGCACTCGGAATAGCTCTACGTGGCGTTCTTGACGCCTTGCGTAAATCTGTTGACTCAAAAGTTAGTACAATTTTAATTATCTGCTCCACAAGTAACATCTAGGATAATATTACTATACTCAGGGTAGTTATATTCTATTGGATTGTTGTTTTGTAGATGTTTGTTTTTGGCACGAAGGCGTTGGAGCAATTCATGGACCGCTTGGTAGAGTGGCCACAGTACTGTAACCACATACTGCAAATTTCACATTTACGTAGTACCCACCCTGAGTTGGTTGTGGTGATTGAGCGTACACTTGCGAGGGTATCGTCCAGTCAGAACGAACCAAACAGTGGTGGGGCTTCTCTTTCCTTTGAGCAGCATGGGTCTGTGCCAGCATCAATAGAAAATATGGAGGTATGGCTTTTTAAAAGAACCAACTGATGCTTCCTTTTTTTGCTGCTTACTATCAAAGAAGGGAAAAAAAAACTAGAGTTTTAAGTGTTCCATTTTACTACAGACATCAGAAGCATCGTGGCAGTTGGTGGGCGCGACTCCATCTCAACTTGGGCGCCAAGTTTCTTCATTCCAAATGCCGCAACAGAGGCCACCGCCTCAAGGTTTTCTTGGTGAAAGGATGAAGCCTGCCACCTCGATACCTACAAATCAGACTAAACCGGTTATCTCCACTATCAGTCAGGCAGCGGTTAGCTCTATTTCCAATGATTCTGGTCCTAATGTTTTGAAGGTATTTTGACATTTATATTTTTGTCTTCATAAATAATTAGTACTTCATGATGTTAAATATCTTCTTGCAATAAAGAAACCGCCTTACTTATGGTTGACTTTTAACCCCTTGTAATTTAAAAAAATATATGTGAAATCTGAACAGCACTGCAGTTGTATAACTCGATATTTGTCTTACTGATTTTAGGAGGTTATGGCATGATTGTGCATTTTTTTCTTTATGGCATGTTGGCTTCCTTTCCTAGCTCTTCAATTTATTTTGTGTTACCAAATAATAATAAATATTCCATTTTCTTATTGACTTGGTAGCCTGCTGTGATGCCATCTTTGCTTGCACCATCCCACTCTACTAATGTGTCATCTGCTGCATCCTCTGGTGGTGTTCGTACTCGAAATTTGGCAACTTCGGGTATATTTTTGAAATGCCAACTTAGAACATTTGAAATATTGTATTCTAACATGTACAGTATGACATGCATGTTAGTAGTTCATTATGCATGGTTCATGCTGATAGTGCACTCCATCTCTGACAGGTGTGCTCAGGCAGACTTCTTATAACACAGGATTTGGGGCTGCTTTAAACATTGAAACACTTGTAGCCGCCGCTGAACGAAGAGATACACAAATAGAGGTTGCCTTTATATCACTCTTTCTGATTGGACTCCACTTTGACATTACTTTCAGTACCCTTTCTGTAAAAAAAACATATGAAGTACATTTGTTCTATCTTGACACCTTGTATATCATGTAGACTCCTTCGACTGAAGTCCAAGATAAGATCTTATTCATTGTCAACAACATTTCAACTTCAAATATGGAGGCTAAGGCAAAGGAATTTAATGAAGTCTTGAATGAACAATACCTTCCTTGGTTTGCAACATATATGGTCATGAAAAGGTGAGTAAAAAAGAAGGATATAAATGCTTAGGGGTGGTAGTCTAATCTCAGCATCAAATGTTACTAACTTGTTCTTTGGATGTTTTTTCTTTCAGAGCGAGCATTGAACCAAACTTTCATGATTTGTACTTAAAGTTTGTTGACAAGGTGAATTCCAAAGCACTGAACAAGGAAATATTGAAAGCCACATACGAGAACTGCAAGGTAGCTTATTGTTTGTACCTTGTATTGTTTTGTTTGTCATCAATTTAATACTGCTGGTATAGTACTGTGGTGCACCAAATGTTTAATTTTTTTCTCCTCCTGTTGTTGTATCATTCAAACTTTTGCTTGTAGGTTTTGCTAAGATCTGACCTGATAAAATCAAGTTCGGAGGAAAGGTCCTTACTGAAAAATCTTGGGAGCTGGCTGGGGAAGTTCACGATTGGCAGGAACCAGGCATTAAGAGCCAAAGAAATTGATCCAAAATCGTTGATCATAGAGGTAGTGTGTTTGGGTCTGTACTGTTTATGTTGTCCATTTTTTATGGTTCCTGGATCTTGTTGTCATACACTCTTTTGTTGATGCTGGGTGCTCTGTTTTCGAATAGTTTAATGACACTTTTTTTCCTCCTTTGACAGGCATATGAAAGGGGACTGATGATTGCTGTGATACCTTTTACATCAAAGGTTTGCCATTTATTCTGAAGTTGTGACGATACATGTTATCCATGTACATGGCATGTGCTACATTTTTCTCTGTTTACTTTATGTGCAGATTTTGGAACCCTGCCAGTCAAGTATTGCATATCGACCTCCAAACCCATGGACCATGGGTATCCTGAGCTTGCTTGCTGAGATATACAATCAGCCGAATCTCAAAATGAACTTGAGATTTGATATTGAGGTGCATAAGTTATCTAAACACCTATTTTCTTTGTCTTCTTTCAAATCAGAATTTACTTTCTTGGCCACTACATACTTATGGATGTGCATCAAAACATAAATAACAAAAAGTAAATTAACTTGGGTCAGTTGGCACCTAATTAGCACTGTTAGAATTTTAGATGTATGCATATCAGAATCCATTTGGTATCGGTGCCTTTGATGTTTCTCAATTTATGTCGCTTAGCTCATTGAACCTATTATGACTGTCATAGCAAAAGATCAGAGTTTAAATTTATGCCTAATTATGTTCAGGTCCTCTTTAAGAATCTTGGAGTGGATGTGAAAGAAGTGAAACCCTCCTCTCTGATCAAGGACCGGGTGCGTGAGGTGGAAGGCAACCCTGATTTTTCTAACAAGGACATTACTACTGTGTCTCCGTCGCCTATTGTCACAGAAGCTTCCATACCAGTTCCTGGAAACCATGTGGAACTGCCACCTGACGTCAGTAGTATTCCTGGTCGTGCCAACCTTTCATCCATAGTGAATCAGGTTTTCCTCAGCTTCCAATTATTTCTTGTTTATACTCTTGTAATTTGACTTGATAGTGGTCTCCTACCAAACCAGATGAGACCAGTTGCATGTGCTCTGTGTCTGGCCTGCTCATCTAGCATTTACTACACACCAAACTGTATGCTTCTGTTGGGAGAAATGAGCATACATTACTCTACTATTATATATTATTAGGACACCTAAAAAACACTTCAATAAAGCAAAGATTACAATAATATTAAGTTCAGCTCTATATAGACATGCCATGTTTTGTTCATATCAGGGCTGTAAGTCTACCCGATTAACCTGTCCAGCCTGAAAAAAATAAAGATTTATGATTTAATTGGTTAGGTATGGATTGAATTTTATTACCCCGACAATTAAATATTAGATATGGATTTTGTAAATGAAGTTGAGTAAAAACCCGATCCGACCAGTTATTAGATATGGATTTAATAGTAAAAAAATTCCAAAAAAATATAAAATTTGGTCTCCAATCATATTTTAACGTGGATATCATGTTGAGCAGTTCGGATCATTTGTTTGGACTTTGAAATTGAAGATAAAGTTATTGGGGTACGATTGGGGCATGAAGCAATGGGGCATTTGAGCCCTCATATTTTTTTAAGTTTGACTTGTATTTTATAATAAATTTTTAAATGAAGCCTACCGCCTAACATAAAGCTTAACATAAATCTTGGATTGAATGGTTTTGAATTTAATTGGTTAGTCCCAGATTGAAAATATCGTAACTTGACCATAGTAAATTGGATTGACAACCTTAAAAAAAACCCAACCAATTTACACCCCTAGTTCATATATTTTTCTGGTCCTAGGAATCTTTTGTTCCGCTCTTCATATTGTTATTTTTGCTTCTTCTTTAGTATGTGGAACCTGCTCATCATGCGTCAGTGCCTGTTCAGACAGCCCCTCATTTTGCTGCAGGGCCCAACCATCATTCTACTGGCACAAGGGTGAAGATCTGATCTTTCACGAGCAATTTTTTAACTATTTTTTTATTAGTATATACAATAGGATATTCCATATAACATAATTTTTGCAGCATTTCCAGGTTGCATGACTAAAAATATTGAACGATCCAAAAACAAAGTGCATTGGTACTGATAAAAGTTGTTCTTTTAGCTACTAGCCATAAAAGACTTGCAAGAATCATAAAATATGACAGAAATTATAGTGCTTAGAACAGCATTAGTACTGTTTGCAATATTATACCATGCCATATTATGAAAATTGTGATGTGTTATTTTCGTTTAACTTTTTGCGTCTTTTCCAGTATGCTGGGCCTGTTCATCTTGGTCACGGTGCATTGGTGGAAGAGGACAAAGTTGGCCCTTTTGTCATGCCTGAACAGGTTCCCTCCCCTCATGGCATCCCTCAGGTGGGCACACCAGCTCAAGCTCCCTCCCCATCCCCATCTCCTTTCTCACTTAATCAGGTTTTATTTCTTTTTAAATTTTTGAATTTTTCTTCCTTTCTCATTGGAACAAAGATCTTAAATTTTATTTTATGACCTATCATATGAATTTATAAATCAACATTTGATTTTGCCTTGTAACTTTAAACTTGGTATTAGTTATACTGATATTGATGAAACTGTCAATTCTTTTCAGAATGGTTCTATTTTTTGCAAAAATAACTGTAATTGTGCTGGTTGTTTGTTTCAATCCTGAAAAATGTTTGGTTATATCCAGAAATACGGTTCATGTTTGCTACTATTTACATAACAAAATCTTATTTTTGTTTTTTAAATGTTATCAACATCAATTTCTCATAGAGTTCATGTGTTTTGCTTTTGTGCAGCTCTTGCAAGCTATTCCCAGGGCCGACACTTATTTCAGAATCAACCCTAAGCTTAGTGCTGTGGGTGGTTCTCAAGTGCCCTATGGCAGGTTCAACTTATTACTTAATCTTATATTATAGATGCTGTTCTTCTTTATTTTGTTCTAATATGGTTGAAATATTCAGGCTTATTGAAGCTGCCATGGATAAATCTGTCAAAGAGATCATATCTCCTGTTATTCAGAGGAGTGTCACAATTGCTAGCCGGACAGCAAAGGAACTTATTCTCAAGGTTCTAGTTAGTTGGATTGATACCATGTGATGTCCACAACTTTTCTTTGGTCAAAATACTATAATTTATTTTTGTTCTCTCTTCTTTCAGGATTATTCAGTGGAGCCTGATGATGGTGTAATATTTCGTGCTGCGCATCTGATGGTTGGCACACTTGCAGGGAGCTTAGCCCATGTCACTTGCAAGGTCTTGCATACTCTTCTGTTGTTTCGTCATTTTAACCTTTAGTTGGTAAATTTACATGGAGTTAAATCCTAATTAATTATATCTGCCAAAATGAACTGGAGCTGTGATATGTAAATGGCACCTGATAATAGTCCCTGTATGGTGTTTAACTCCCTCCCTTTTCCTCTTTCACACCCACACCCACACCCACACCCACACCCACACCCACAAAAGAAGGTAGTCCGGCCACATTCTGCTCACAAGCAGACAAACTTGAGTTCATTTATTTGTCATGTGTGGTGTTTGATTGATAAAGCATTCTTTCAGGAACCACTTCGTGGGGCTTTAACCAGCAATCTAAGGACAATGCTTCAGGCATTGAACAGCAATAATGACAACAACGAACAAATCATTCAAATACTTATCACTGATCATCTTGATCTTGGCTGTGCATTGATTGAGAGCGTGGCGACCCGCAAGGTATTAACCTTGCTAATTTTAACCTTTGTTTTCTGGAATCTATTACTGTTGGTTAAATTTCAGAGAGTACAAATTTCATATTAATTTATTGCTCTCTATGTGTGTGCGCGCACGCGCGTCTAGGCCGTGGAGATAATAGATACAGATATAGGGCAATCACTTGCTCAACTCAGGAAACAAAGAGATGCTGCTGGCTCTGCATATTATGATGCCTATACATTTGCTCAAGGCTCGTATTCACGTGTTCCAGATGCACTTCGCCCCAAACCTGGTCAACTCACCAATACTCAATTGCGTGTCTATGAGGTATATTTTGTGTAGTAGAACATTATGCAGTTAAGGTTGCATGTTATTTCAACATGCAAGAAAATGCTTATTCCGGCAGACTCTAGTAACTCAGTCACCTTGTGTTAACAATGTGGTACCTCTGCTCTACTTCCAGATAAATTAGTGTTGTAAATTTGTGAAAGGTAGGTCTGCATTGTTTCCTTACCTAGCTGAAGTTGGTTCCCTTAAATATTGTTTTTTGCTTTTCCAGGACTTTGTCAATGTATGGCAGACTCAAGGGAGTCAAAATTCAAGCGCAGTCCCTGGCGGCCAGGCAACTGCAACTTCTGGTGCTGCTTCTACTGTTGCTAGCTCCTCGGCTCCACGAGTATACTCTCCCAGTCCTTCTCAGATGAGCTCTGGTGCTTACCCTACTCCTGCACAGACTTCTGCCTTTGCACCTCAGCCTTTGGATATACCGTCTGATGAACCTGACCACACCTCTTCGCAGACACCCAAGTATGCGTACATTTTTTCTACTTTTCAGCTCTTTTATTCTTGGCCTTTTAGAAGTACATTCGATATATTGAACAGAAGAAAAAAAATGGCTCAGTTTCTCAAACCTCTTTTATGTTAATTTATCCAAATCTACCCACAATTTGTTAAAGTTTATTTGGACTATGTAAAAACGCAGCTAATTAGTTTAAGGTATCAGTGTTATCTAATGATTAAATGCCATTTGCAAATATGAGAAATCTTGGGCCTTGTTTACAAAGCACCTTCTTGTTAAGATTATTGTAGATATCTAATTTCTTGTTTTGTTGTGCTACAGTATACTGACAAGTGAGGCTGCTGTTAGTAATGCTGCAGCTCAATTCACAGCCAGAGTGGCATCTCCAGATCTTCCCATGACTGACAATGTACCTGCTACGAAAGTAAGATATGCTATGGTCTTACTTAGTTTTTTGAGTGACAATCGGTATTTTTCTTATATTTGATACTTCTGCCAATGTCTTATTAGGATTCGGGGCTTGTTGTGCCACCTTCACCTACGCCGGTTGTTGATCGGCTGGGAACTATTACACCTGAGCCACTGAGCACAGGCGATGCATTGGAGAGGTATCTGCAAGTCTCACAAAAGGTACAAATCTTCATTACTTGTTTGTACAGATACTGTGATTTTGATTTGTTAAGTGTTATTGGCTGTGATTGGAATAATAATTTTGTTGTTTCAGTTGGAGGCTTTGGTCGCTAAAGATGGCAGGGATGTGGAAATTCAGGTACTTTGTCTGAACACGTTTTTATAGTTTGAAGAGCTATTAAAATTTAAGTTCAAAGGTTGATTTAATTACTCTTTTCTATGTAGGCGGTTGTTTCTGAGGTTCCTGACATCATACTAAGATGTGTTAGCCGAGACGAAGCTGCTTTGGCTGTGGCACAGAAGGCATATCATTTCTCCTTAAATTATTATGAAGAATATTTCTTTTATTTCTTTTATTTGCAATCTGACAAGTTGGTTAATGACAGGTCTTTAGAAGCTTGTATGAGAATGCATCAAATGGTGTCCATGTTGCCTCCTACCTTGCAATACTTGTTGCGATTCGTGATGTTTGCAAACTTGCTGTTAAAGAGCTAACTAGCTGGGTATGTATCTATTGATATGAATTGGTGCTGTTATTGTGATTATTTTGTATGCATCTTCTTTTGTATAGCCTAAGAGTTGTTATTGTGACAGGTGATCTACTCTGATGAGGAGAAGAAATTTAATGTAGAGATCACAATCGGGCTTATCCGTTCTGAGTTGCTGAATCTCGGCGAGTACAATCTCCATTTGGCTAAGCTCATTGATGGTGGAAGGAATAGTATGTCTCCTCTTGGAATCTATGTTTTTTTTTTTTTTTTACCTAATAAGTAGGTGCTAGTGGTATGATTTAATACATTGTTTTTCTTTCATAAAGAAGCGGCCACGGAATTTGCCATTGCACTAGTGCAGACTCTGGTTACTCAGGAATCTGGTGTTTTCATCTCTGAGCTATTCAATGTTGTGGATGCTCTGTCAAAGGTAAGAAACTCTTCTTTCCAAATTGTAGCAATAAAGAAAACATATTGTACCAAACAAAAAGAAAAATAGATAAAGAATCTTTGTTTTTTAAGCAAGGACATTGAATGCTGCTTTTTTTCGGGGCTCTCTGAATAGTGTGGTCTTTTTTATCAGATTGCGAATAGGCCGGGCTCACCTGAATCATTGCAACACTTGATTGAGATTGTGCGTAATAATAATGCTCCAAGCAAGGATGAAAAGGCTAGACATTCAAGGGACAAAAAGGTCATTAACTTAATTGACAGTCTACTGTATGATCCCTTTAAGTCTCAACTAATTTTTATAAAAAAAAATGTTTTTTGATTTTTTGTCATAGCAGGTTTTTTCTGGTCGGCCTGTTGGAACAAAGGAGGATGGTACTTCAAGTGAAACCATACCACTAACCCCAGATCCAGCTGGTTTTCAAGATCAGGTTTTATAACGGATATAGATTGACATTTCCCTTCTCTCTCTCTCTCTATATATATATATATATATATCTGTCTGTCCGTCTACTTTCCTGAGATCCTCTGTAATGATCTGTAATGGATTTGATTGACAAAGATTGGGATCTTCTGATATACAAAGAGTTGGGTTTAATATTTGGAGTTGCTTGCATAATGGAGAAACCTTAAGACGTGCAATATCTTTCAAATTTGAAAAGTCGAGTATCACGTAATAACATCATTTTGTTTTCACCCTTGCTGTGGCTAACAATTATTTTCTGCCCATTGATCCTAGGTTGCTGTTCTATTCTCGGAGTGGTGTCAGTTATGTGATCTCCCAGTTGTGAATGATATGACCTATGGCCATTACATCTCTCAACTGCAACAAAATGGCCTCCTCAAGGGTGATGAAATCACCGATCGCTTCTTCCGTGTTCTCACAGTAATTTTTCAATTTTATAACCTATATTTTCCTTTATAGATATGTTTTACTAAATTATTTGCTTTTTAAGGTGGTAATGCATTTTCTACTTGGCATCTATTTCAGGAACTGTCTGTTGCACATTCCCTTGTTAAGGAACCAGCTGCTCTTGGTGCCGTGCAAAATCACACAAATGAGCAAATTTCCTTTTTCCCAATTGATTCTTATGCAAAGCTCACTGTTGTAATTCTTAAGGTATGTTGGATTCTTGCACATATGTGAAGGGCCTTATTCTTAGGAGATTAGAATGTGAAAGATTTCTATCAGTATACATCATAAGTGTTTACTTTTGTATCATGTCTACTAAAAATAAACAATTGATGAGGAACTTTGAATATCAGAATCTAAGTTATATATGTGATATTATTTTTGCATAAGCCCTATTAAAATTTATTATTAGCTCATTAATACTCCGGAACTATTCTAGAATTCAAGCCTTTGGTACATAGGAGATATGTTGAATTTTCAATCTATGGTGTGTACAGGTTTAATCTCATTGTCTAACTTTCTTTTTCTATGGTCTGTAGTATGCATCCGTTGAACAAGTGCCAAATAAAGCTCTTCTACTCATGAAGGTTTGTTCCTCATCTGATGACATGAAATTTGTTAGTTTATGGGATACAATGCTAATAACTATTCTTTGTTGCATTTCCAGCTTCTATCAGTGACAACTAAAGTAATTGTGAAGGATGCAGAAGAAAAGAAAACAGACTTTAATGCCAGACCATATTTTAGACTATTTGTTAATTGGCTCTTAGATATTGTTTCTCCAGATCTTGATGGAGCTAACTATCAGGTATGTTTATTATATGGACCATAGCATTGTAATAAATGTTGATTTGCCCAAATTCAGAACTCCTAATGCCCTGCTTACTTCATCTTACTGGAAGTATTGCATAGATATTACAATTTCTCGTATCTGTCAGTGTAATTATGAAATGTTGAGGTTTTTCTGGTATGTAATTCCATCAACCTTAGATTTATTTAAATCTATTTAGAAATATGATCAATGAATATGAAGCAATGGCTTCTATGTAAAGTCTTCTTGGTTGATGCTCCTGTTCTTTTATAACATGAGGTTGTTATTTCAGGTCTTGACTTGTTTTGCAAGTGCATTCCTTGCGTTACAACCAGTGAGAGTTCCAAGCTTTAGGTTTATCTCTCTCTTCTCTTTCCATTATATTGGTTCACTTGTGTCTTTTCAAAGCTTGCTGCTCTTATTTAAAATTTTGAAGTTTGTCTGATAGAAGTTTTTTAATTCAACTATTCTTGGGAATTATTTATGATTTTATTTTCTGTCCTTTTTTCAGTTTTGCTTGGCTTGAATTACTGTGCCACAAGAATTTCATGCCCAAAATTCTGACATGCAATTCTCCTAAAGGCTGGCCGCATTTCCAGCGCTTGCTTGTTTGTTTATTCAAGTTTGTGGAACCTTTCTTGAGAAAATCACAACTTCCTGAGCCGGTTTGTCTTTGTACCTCTTGCATTATGTTTTCCATTCAAACATATTATGGATCTCATGGTTTTGCATTCTGTTTTTTTTTAACCTTTTGTTTGCACGAGGGTATTATAGAAATACAGACTTGCTTCTGTTAATTTACAATTAAGATAAATTGAGCACATAGTTATAAGAAGAACCAAGTAGCTTGTTATTGCAGTCTGATCAATTTTATGGCCAATTTTGGCACTATTATTCCGTTTCTTTACCATGTTTGCTGTAGTAATTGTGTTATTGTTAGCAACTCTCTTCACTAACTCACGTGGTCTCATTTCGTGTAGGTTGTACTTTTGTATAAGGGCATTTTGAAAATGATGCTCGTTCTTCTGCACGACTTTCCTGAATTTCTATGTGATTATCACTTCAGTTTATGTGATGTGATTCCTGCCACCTGCATTCAATTGCGTAACTTGATTCTCAGTGCATTCCCTCGTAACATGAGGCTTCCAGATCCTTCCACCCCTAACTTAAAGGTTTGTTTTGGGCTAACCATAATTTGTACTTTTTTGGGGGATCCAACTGTCACCACTCAAAAGGTTCAATTAACAATCAAAGGTATTCTGTACTTTATCTACCCAAAAAGGTTGTCACCTTCTGAATCAATTACATGCATCATCTATGTGGTGGTGCAAAGTGGTGTTTGAGATTTTTAATTCTAGGAATACTTTTAAATCTTAGGTAAGAGAAAAACTAGCTTATCCAGAATTGTAGTGTAATTATTGATCTATTATGGCAAAATGCAGATTGATTTGCTGCCTGAAATCCTGCAAGCGCCTAGAATTCTATCTGATGTGGAGGGAGCTCTGAAGGCAAAACAGATCAAGGGTGATATTGATGAATATCTCAAGGTAAGAGTTGACTATGCCTGTAATTGTCTCTCTGCAAACTTGATAGCTTGTATCATTGAAGCCCACAAGTTTACATGCTTCATTTTGTCTGCCTCAATTTTTATTATTGAACCAGTCTTGAAATCATTTAATTTAGTTCTCTCACAATAGTAGTTTATTGAATGTTGCAGACAAGGCCAGAAGGTTCTTCCTTCTTAGCTGATCTTAAGCAGAAGCTGCTGCTGCCTCAAAGTGAAGTGAGCCAGGCAGGGACACGCTTCAATGTCCCATTGATTAATTCCCTCGTGCTTTACATTGGCATGCAGGTAGATTTCTTCATGAGGTTGAAATAATATGAGTTAATATTTGTTGTGACACAGAGAATTACTAGGAGTCTGGTTCATTCTCCTTATTACCAATTGAGACCAGCTAATCATAGTTAGTTTTCTTTCTTTTACAGTAATGATTTTGCTTGTCTGGGAAAAATTGCCTAGATTTCAATCATTACAGGGTTCACCCTTTTTATTGCTCGAAAAAGAGTGAACTCTGTATGTTTGAAGAGTGAACTTTCCATGAATTTTAAAACGAAAGAAGGGTGAGAGATGGTCAAAATTCCTTTTGGCGATAGTTAGCCCTCTCTTCATTTTATTTATATTATTTCTCTTTGTCAATTGCTCATGAATTGTAACTATGGCTAATCATTGCACTTTATTCAAGATTTTTTTTTTTTAGCAATAGTCGCACTAGCACACATGCACCCCCAACTTCCCATTATTAGATGGGTTGGGATACCTTGACAATGAATGTTTTGACAAATTTTACAATACATATCTAAATGAATTATAAAAAATTTCAAAATAAAAAATTATAGATGTTGGACTTATGGATTGAATGTGTATCAACTTTGATATAATTTGTGCTATATAATATTCCATCAAATGCCATTAAATAAAGACTATTTTAATTTTAAGTCATTTGATGAGCGGTAAAACTTTGATAAAGTCTATCATTTTCATGTGCATCTTATAAATATAGAATATGTCACATTTGAGATGTTACTTCAAGAATATCATAGAATGACACTACTCAGAATCAGCCTCAAAATTTCACATACCTAATAAGCATGTTTTTGACACTGATTTAATAACAAATCTGTGCAGGCAATACAACAACTGCAGAGTAAGAATACATCGGCCCAGCAGATGACTCACAGTCCGATGGACATATTTTTGGTGGGAGCCGCAATGGACATTTACCAGAGTCTGGTGAAGAACCTTGACACTGAGGGACGCTACTACTTGGTCAATGCCATTTGTAACCAACTGCGCTATCCCAACAATCACACCCATTACTTCTCTTTTGTACTTCTCTATCTTTGGGCTGAAGCAAGCAGTGTAAGCCTTCTTCATATTTTAGTTGTTCCATTCCTGGTTCACTATTATTATTCTTTTTGGGAAATCTTCATGTCTGCCCCAACAAAAGCTTACAACAATAACAACCAAGCCTTTAGTCCCAAACAAGTTGGGGTAGGCTAGAAATGAAACTCAATTGGAGTCACAAAGTCATGATAGATAGTAATAAAATAATAATAATAATAATTATTATTATTAGTATTATTATCAATAGTAATAGTAATAGTAATAATACTAACTATATTTTACCTACACTAGAGATCGTAGGGCCAAAGTCCTAAAGCTTAGTAGTATGATATTTTCCTGTTCCCTTGAAGCATTTGAAATATCTCCTACCCACCTAAGAAAATAGAGATAGACAAAACTCTACATTCAAATATGTTGACAAACATGAGGAAGATATAGAATTGTAGAGGAGCATAATTCTTTTTGGGGGGGCATGATATGATGTTTCGTGTGTTGTGTGTTCAACTTCCATACAAAATTTTGCAGTAATACAGATGAAATTGCCCCTGTAATATCAAACAATGGTTTCTACTTAACAAATAACAGATAATATTCCTTTTTGTTGTCGTCATACCAGGAATTAATTCAAGAACAGATAACAAGGGTGCTGTTGGAGCGTTTGATAGTTAACAGGCCTCATCCCTGGGGACTTCTCATCACCTTCATTGAAATGATCAAGGTATGTGTTATATTTTATTCTCTTGTACGTTTTAGGTTTTGAGAACTTGAATTGTCCAAAATTTTAGATTTTTGTGTCTGTTTGTGCAGAATCCTCGATACAATTTCTGGAACCGACCTTTCACTCGTGTTGCCCCTGATATTGAGAAACTGTTTGAGTCGGTGTCAAGATCTTGTGGCGGGGGACCCATTGCTAAGGCTCTCGAGGATGCACATGCATCTGCTGGGGTCCCAGATGTTAACCATTGAATTTGTTTTCATTATTTATATCTTCATTTCTAACCTTCAATAGATTGTGTATATATTTGTAGCATGAATTTTAAATTTATTAGATGATCCTTGATGTTTAGTTCTAAAATTTTACATGTAAATATTTGTCTTATGCTTCTTGAAATAGATAGACCTCCCCAGCAAATATTTGTTCTGTTTTGTTCTTTAGAATTTGACAAGTCTATCAAGCACGTTTAATATATTCTTAGTTATTAGGTAGTTTACAGTTATGTGATCACGTAAAGTGATTTTGGTTAGCTAAACTCAAATATTAAAATTTTTGTTCTACATTTCATTACGATTGGTATATCAAGCAATATGGATTCTCATATTACATAACTTATATTTCGGCATTGTGAAGTAGCTGTTTTATGCTGTGTCCGGAGCTTGCAAGAAAATTTCATTTGCAACATGGGGCATATCAGATGCAGTTAAGCTTTTCGCATGCTTGAACAGACCAAGGTAAATCTTATACTATACAGCCATTGGTTTACACTCTGTTCTATTCTAGCAAAATTGATTGATCAAAAGCCTACGTACGTAATATTATGGGTGTTTTCTGGCTTGTCAATCTTAGGGCACGAGCTAAAGCGTTTTTACAGTTTTATAGCAGTTCACTACACGTTCGTAGATAAAATTAGGAAGATTGTTGAAGACTCTTTCCAATTGAGTTCCTTTATCTTTCAAGTTCCAATTATTTGGGTTACGACGATGTTGTCCATAATACAAGTAAAGAAGCCAAATTAGAAAAATGATTTCTTAAATTATAAATTCCGTTCTTATCAATTTCACGAGGGTTTATCCCGATTATGTCTCATGCTTGTTGATTAGCAGAGGAAGTAATATGGGCTGTCCAAATTATATTAATGCATGGGAAACTGACCGGGGCAAAACTAGAAAATTCTATCCACTATTTAAACTCTAAGTTAGAGAAATTATAATATAAAAATATGTGTTGTACTTTATGAGGCTGTACAAGAGGCTGTAAAAGTACAAATATTATTATCAGGGAGACTGAACTATATAAAAATATTAAAAAAACGATTAAAATAACGAGGGTCGGTGTATATATAAGCACCCTGACTTGACGTTATGGTGATTAGCTCGTGACTCGATCACTAATAGCTCATTCGTTACTAGCTCGAGTTGTTAATGAGCCAGCTTGTTACTGACTTGGTCCAAATTAAATGAGTTTGAGCTGGGCCTAACTTGTTCATCACTGGCCCAAGCTATTAACGAGTCAGCTTATTACTAGCTCGGTTCAAATTAAATGAGTTTGAGCTAGGCCTAGCTCACTTGTTTGATATATTTACAATTTGATCTAATCCGTTGGATGAAATATTAGGGTTTACAATTTGCTGATTATTATTCAATATTTATGCATTTTTGTCATTCTACTATTGCATTTTGTGCTGTTAGCGAGCCAACTCGTTACTGTCTTGGTCTAGATTAAATGAGTTTGAGCTGGGTCTAACTCGCTCGTTTGATATATTTAACGATTTGATCTGATTCATTAGATGAAATGTTAGTTTTACGATCTGATTAATTGCTATTTTTGATGCTTTGTTTGATGAGTTTGTTTCATTCTATTAACTGCACTTGAAAATGAATATTCAATGTTTTGTTTGATGTGCTTCATCATTTCTTTTTTCAATTTGTATAATAGTATTCCAAATAAAATTCAGCGAGCCAAATGAGCCAGTCTAGTCTGATTATGAGCTAAACTAAGATTCTAATTAATTGCAAAAGAAAACAAAGAAAAAAAAATAATGGGCTATATATCTTCGCTGCCACTGGATTATTCTCCTTCCTAACGATCTCGTTTATTATTCAGTTCCTTCCTCTCCAGTTCTGTTCAGTTCTTTCTCTATTTCTCTGGTGAATTTCTTCTCCATTTCATCCTCACTGGTGGCCCCCTCAGAGTAACTAACCTCCCTGTTCACGCGTGAAGGGGGGAATGGGAATCTGTACGTGTGGGTCCCTTCCGTCAGTTCACTTGCTCTTAGGCCTAAAATTCCTTTTCATCGTATTTACTATTTAATAATTTCTTGAGATGGGCCCCTTTTTAGCCCAAGGACCCCTTCATCTAATTCTAATCGATCTCTCTCAACTCGTTCCCTCCTTTCTTCTTCTTGAAATTAAACGGTAACCCACAAATTCCTTCTATCATTTGATTTGGCTACGGGAGGTGGTGGTGGTGGTGCTAGGAGGAGAAGAAAGGAGGCGAATCTCAGCCAAGCACTCAACTTCCTAGAGAAACTTGACCACAGTTCATACTATATATAGCCTTATATACAAAAGGAATGATGAAACCTTCCACTGAGGAGGTACAAAGGTTTGGGTTAGGTCCCTTGGACGAGAAGGTATGGTTAGAATGGAAAAAAAAAAAATATATATATATATATATATATATATATATATATATATATATATATATATATATATATATATATTATCTATATACATGTATATAATTGGAAAATGGATTGGAGAGGAGCTTATGCTTGAAATGGCTCGCCAAACAGACTTCTTGTAGGACAGGTTTTGGAGCTGCTTTAAACATTAATACACTTGTTGCTGCAGCTGAACGAAGAGAAACACAAATAGAGGTTGCCTTTATATATCTCTCTCTCTCTCTCTTTTCTGTACACGAACCTATGAATTACTTGGTTCTTATTTTGACACTATATGTATCATGTAGACTCCTTCGACTGAAGTCCAAGATAAGATCTTGCTCATTGTCAACAACATTTCAACTTCAAATTTGGAGGCCAAGGCAAATGAGTTTAATGAAGTCTTGCATGAACAGTACTTCCCTTGGTTTGCACAATATATGGTCATGCAAAGGTGAGTCAAAAAGAAGTATATAAATTCTTAGTTAGGAATGGTAGTCTAATCTGCAGCATCAAATGTTACTAACTTATTCTTTGGATGTCATTTCTTCAGAGTGAGCATCGAACCGAACTTTCATGACTTGTACTTAAAGTTCCTTGACAAGTTGAATTCCAAAGCACTGAACAAGGAAATATTGAAAGCCGCATACGATAATTGCAAGGTAGCTTATTGTTGTTCGTACCTTTTATTATTTTTTGTATCAGCAATTTAATACTGTTGGTATAGTATTGTGGTGCACCAAATGTTTAATTTTTTTCTCCTGTTGTTGTTGTATCATTCAAACTTTTGCTTGTAGGTTATGTTAAGATCTGACCTGATAAAATCAAGTTCGGAGGAAAGGTCCTTACTGAAAAATCTTGGGAGCTGGCTGGGGAAGTTCACGATTGGCAGGAACCAGGTTTTAAGAGCCAAAGAAATTGATCCAAAATCTTTGATCATAGAGGTGGTGTGTTTGGGTCTGTACCGTTTATGTTGTCCATTTTTTATGGTTCTTGGATCTTGTTGTCATACACTCTTTTTGTTGATGCTGGGTGCTCTGTTTGCTAATAGTTTAATGACACTTTCTTTCCTTCTTTGACAGGCATATGAAAGGGGACTGATGATTGCTGTGATACCTTTTACATCAAAGGTTTGCCATTTATTCCGAAGTTGTGACGATACATGTTATCCATGTACATGGCATGTGCTACATTTTTCTCTGTTTACTTTATGTGCAGATTTTGGAACCCTGCCGGTCAAGTATTGCATATCGACCTCCAAACCCATGGACCATGGGTATCCTGAGCTTGCTTGCTGAGATATACAATCTGCCGAATCTCAAAATAAGCTTGATATATGAAATTGAGGTGCATAAGTTATCTAAACACCTGTTTTCTTTATCTGGCTTCTTTCAAGTTAGAATTTACTTTCTTGGCCACTACATACTTCACGGATGTGTGTCAAAACATAAAGAGCACGAAAGAAATTAATTTGGTTAAATTGACACTAAACTAGTACTATTAGAATTTTAGATGTATGCATATCAGAATCCAATTGGTGTCGGTGCCCTTATCATTTCTCAAATTTATTGAGCCTTTTATGACTGTCATAGCAAAGATCAGAGTTTAAATTTATGCTTGATTTTGTTCAGATGCTGTTTAAGAATCTTGTAGTGGATTTGAAAGAAATGAAACCCTCCTCTCTGATCAAGGACCAGGTGCGTGAGGTGGAAGGCAACCCTGATTTTTCTAACAAGGACATTACTACTGTGTCTTCGTCGCCTATTGTCACAGAAGCTTCCATACCGGTTCCTGGAAGCTATGCGGCACTGCCACCTGACATCATTAATAAACCCAGTCATCATTCTACTGGCACAAGGGTGAAGATCTGATCTTTCATGAGCAATTTTTTAACTGTTTTTTTATTAGTAGATGCAATAGGATATTCCATATAACATAATTTTTGCAGCATTTCCAGGTTGCATGACTAAAAATATTGAAAGATCAAAAGATAAAGTGCATTGGTACTGATAAAAGTTGTTCTTTCAGCTACTAGCCATAAAAGACTTGCAAGAATCATAAAATATGACATAAATTATAGTGCTTAGAACAACATTGTTACTATAAGTCTATAACCTGTTTACAGTATAATACCATGGCATATCATGAACATTGAGATGTGTTATATATTTTGTTTACTTTTAACTTTTTGCATCTTTTATAGTCTGCATCTTATATAGTTTGCATCTTATCATGCCTGAACAGATTCCCTCCCCATCCCCATCGCCTTTCTCGCTTAATCAGGTATTCTTTCTTTTTCAATTTTTCAATTTTTGTCCTTTTATCAGTGGAACAAAGATCTGACATTGTAATTTTATTACCCGTGCATATGAATTGAGAAATCAACATTTGATTTTCCTGACTTATTTATTTAGACTGGGTATCAGTGATACTGATGTAGATTAAATTGTCAATTCTTGACAGAATGGTTCTATTTTTTTGCACTTCAAATTCCCCACATGAGAAATAAGTTTGTAATTATGCTGGTTGTATGTTGCAGCCTGAGAAATGTATGTTAATATCCAGAAATATGGTTCATGCTTGCTACTAGTTCTTAGTTTTACTTTTTAAATCCTATCAACAGAAATTTCTCTTTATATATAATTGATGCGCAAACTTTTGTGCAGCTCTTGCAAACTATTCCTGACAATTATTTCAGAATCAACCCTAGGATTAGTGCTGTGAGCAATCCTCAAGTGTCCTACTGCAGGTTCAATTTGTTACTTTATCTTATATTATAGATGCTGTTCTTCTTTATTTTGTTCTAATATGGTTGAAATATTCAGTCTTATTAAAGCTGCCATGGATAAATCTGTCAAAGAGATCATATCTCCTGTTATTCAGAGGAGTATCACACTTGCTAGCCGGACAACAAAAGAAATTATTCTCAAGGTTCTAGTTAGTTGTAATGATACCATATGATGTCCACAATTTTTCTTTGGTCAAAATACTATAATTTATTTTTGTTCTCTCTTCTTTCAGGATTATTCAGTGGAGCCTGATGATGGTGTAATTTTTCATGCTGCGCATCAGATGGTTGGCATACTTGCGGGGAGCTTAGCCCATGTCACTTGCAAGGTCTTGCATACTCTTCTGTTGTTTCGTCATTTTAACCTTTAGTTGGTAAATTTACATGGAGTTAAATCCTAATTAATTATATCTGCCAAAATGAACTGGAGATATGATATGTAAATGGCACCTGATAATAGTCCCTGTATGGTGTTTAACTCCCTCCCTTTTCCTCTTTCACACAAGAAGCTAGTCTGGCCACAATGGGCGCACAAGCAGACCAGCTTGAGTTTATTTATTTGTCATGTGTGGTGTTTGATTGATAAAGCATTCTTTCAGAAACCACTTCGTGGGGCTTTAACCAGCAATCTAAGGACAATGCTTCAGGCATTGAACAGCAATAATGCCAACAATGAACAAATCATTCGAATACTTATCACTGATCATCTTGATCTTGGCTGTGCATTGATTGAGACTGCAGCACACCGCAAGGTATTAACCTGGCTAATTTTTACCTTTTTTTTTTCTGGAATCTGTAACTGTTGGTTAAATTTCAGAGAGTACAAATTTCATATGAATTTATTGCTCTGTGTGTGTGTGTGCGCGCGCGTGTCTAGGCTGTGGAGATAATAGATACAGATATAGGGCAATCACTTGCTCAACTCAGGAGACAAAGAGATGCTGCTGGCTCTGCATATTATGATGCCTATACATTTGCTCAAGCCTCGTATTCACGTGTTCCAGAGGCACTTCGCCCCAAACCTGCTGGTCAACTCACCAATACTCAATTGCGTGTCTATGAGGTACATTATGCAGTTAAGGTTGCATGTTATTTCAACAACATGCATGCAAGAAAATGCTTATTCCGGCAGACTCTAGTAACTCAGTCACCTTGTGTTAACAATGTGGTACCTCTGCTCTACTTCCGGATAATTCCGGCAGACTCTAGCTGAAGTTTGTTTCCTTAAATATTGTTTTTTTGCTTTTCCAGGACTTTGTCAATGTATGGAAGACTCAAGAGAGTCAAAATTCAAGCGCAGTCCCTGACGGCCAGGCAAGTACAACTTCTGGTGCTGCTTCTACTGTTGCTAGCTCCTCGGCTCCAAGAGTATACTCTCCCAGTCCTTCTCAGATGATCTCTGGTCTTACTTAGTTTTTTGACTGACAATTGGTATTATATTTGATACTTCTGCCAATGTCTTATTAGGATTCGGGGCTTGTTGTGCCACCTTCACCTACGCTGGTTGTTGATCAGCTGGGAACTATTATACCTGAGCCACTGAGTCAGCCTGTTGGAACTAAGGAGGATGGTACTTCGAGTGAAACCATACCACTATCCTCAGTTCCAGCTTGTTTTCAAGATCAGGTTTTATAACGGATATAAATTGACATTTCCCTTCTCTCTCTCTCTCTCTCTATCTGTCTGTCCCTCTACTTTCCTGAGATCCTCTGTAATGATCTGTAATGGATTTGATTGAGTTGGGTTTAATATTTGGAGTTGCTTGCATCATGGAGAAACCTTAAGACGTGCAATATCTTTCAAATTTGAAAAGTCGAGTATCACGTAATAACATCATTTTGTTTTCACCCTTGCTGTGGCTAACAATTATTTTCTGCCCATTGATCCTAGGTTGCTGTTCTATTCTCGGAGTGGTGTCAGTTATGTGATCTCCCAGTTGTGAATGATATGACCTATGGCCATTACATCTCTCAACTGCAACAAAATGGTCTCCTCAAGGGTGATGAAATCACCGATTGCTTCTTCCGTGTTCTCACAGTAACTTTTCAATTTTGTAACCTATATTTTCCTTTATAGATATTTTATACTAAATTATTTGCTTTTTAAGGTGGTAATACATTTTCTACTTGGCATCTATTTCAGGAACTGTCTGTTGCAAATTCCCTTGTTAAGGAACCATCTGCTCTTGGTGCAGTGCAAAATCACACAAATGAGCAAATTTCCTTTTTCCCAATTGATTCTTATGCAAAGCTCACTGTTGTAATTCTTAAGGTATGTTAGATTCTTGCACATATGTTGAGGGCCTTATTCTTAGGAGGTTAGAACTTGAAAGATTTATATCAGGATACATCATAAGTTATATATGTGATATTATTTTTGCGTAAGCCCTGTTAAGAATTATTATCAGCTCATTAATACTCTGGAACTATTCTAGAATTCAAGCCTTAGGTACATAGGAGATATGTTGAATTTTCAATCTATAGTGTTCATGGGTTTAATCTCATTGTCTAACTTTCTTTTTCTATGGTCTGTAGTATGCATCCGTTGAACAAGTGCCGAATAAAGATCTTCTACTCATGAAGGTTTGTTCCTCATCTGATGACATGAAATTTGTTAGTTTATGGGAGACAATGCTAATAACTATTCTTTGTGCATTTTCAGCTTCTATCAGTGACAGCTAAAGTAATTGTAAAGGATGCAGAAGAAAAGAAAGCAGACTTTAATGCCAGACCTTATTTTAGACTTTTTGTTAATTGGCTCTTAGATATTGTTTCTCCAGATCTTGATAGCGCTAATTATCAGGTATGATTATTATATGGACCACAGCATTGTCATAAACTGTACCTTCTCTTACTGGGAGTATTACATAGATATTACAAATTCTTGCATCTGTCAATGTTATTGTGAAACTGTGGAAGATTTTCTGGTATATAATGCCATCAGCCTGAGATTTATTTAATTCAATTTAGATATACGATCAATGAATATGAAGCCATGGTTTCTATGTAAAGTCTTCTTGGTTGATGCTCCTGTTATTGTATAACATGAGGTTGTTATTTCAGGTCTTGACTTGTTTTGCAAGTGCATTCCTTGCGTTACAACCACTGATAGTGCCAAGCTTTAGGTTTATCTCTCTCTTCTCTTTCCATTCTATTGGTTCATTAGTTTCTTTTCAAAGCTTGCTGCTGTTATTTAGAATTTTCAAGTTTGTCTGATAGAAGTTTTTTTAATTCATCTATACTCGGGAATTATTTATGATTTTATTTTCTCTTTGACCTTTTTTCAGTTTTGCTTGGCTTGAATTACTGTGCCATGAGAATTTCATGCCTAAAATCCTGACATGCAATTCTCCTGAAGGCTGGCAGCATTTCCAGCACTTGCTTGTTTGTTTATTCAAGTTTGTGGAACCTTTCCTGAGAAACTCACAACTTCCTGAGCTGGTTTGTCTTTGTACCTCTTGCATTATGTTTTCCATTCAAACATATTAATTTACCTTTTGTTTTTTTTTAACCTTTTGTTTGCATGAGGGTAATTATAGAAATAGAGACTTGCTTCTGTTAATTTACAATTAAGATAAATTGAACACATAGTTATAAGAAAAACCAAGTGGCTTGTTATTGCACTGTCTGATCATTATTCTGGCAAATTTCGGCACTATTTTTTATATTCTTCGCCATGTTATTTGTAGTAATTGTGTTATAGTTAGCAACTCTCTTCACTAACTCATGTGGTCTCATTTCGCATAGGTTGTACTTTTGTATAAGGGCATTTTGAAAATGATGCTCGTTCTTCTGCACGACTTTCCTGAATTTCTATGTGATTATCACTTCAGTTTATGTGATGTGATTCCTGCCACCTGCATTCAATTGCGTAACTTGATTCTCAGTGCATTCCCTCCTAACATGAGGCTTCCAGATCCTTGTACCCCTAACTTAAAGGTTTGTTTTGGGCTAACCACAATTTCTACTTTTTTGGGGGATCCAACTGTCACCCCTCAAAAGGTTCAATTAACAATCAATTAAAAAAGCTTGTCACCTTCTGTATGAATTACATGCATCATTTATGTTGCAAAGTGGTGAATTGATTGAGGAATGTAATTGTAGGATTACTTTTAATCTTAGGTAAGAGAAATTAAAACTAGCTTAATTATTCAGAACGAACGGTAGAGTAATTATTGATCTATTATGGTAAAATGCAGGTTGATTTGTTGCCTGAAATGCGGCAAGCACCTAGAATTCTATCTGATGTGGAGGGAGCTCTGAAGGAAAAACAGATCAAGGGCGACATTGATGAATATCTCAAGGTAATTGTACGTCTCTCTGCTTGCGCACCCTATTATCATAATTAATAGTAACATAATAATTGAACGTTGCAGACAAGGCCCGAAGGTTGTTCCTTGTTAGCTGAACTTAGGCAGAAGCTGCTACAAAGTGAAGTGAGCCAGGCAGGGACGCGCTACAATGTCCCATTGATTAATTCCCTCGTGCTTTACATTGGCATGCAGGTACAAGTAGAAGTGTAGAACCCTATCCTTATTTCTATCTTTAATTTGTCGCTTAATTAATTGCTCGTGTTTCTATTTGGTGCAGGCAATACAACAACTGCAGAGTCAGAATACATCGGCATCGGCCCAGCAAATCACTAACAGTCCGGTGGCGGCCGCAATGGACATTTACCAGAGTCTGGTGAAGAATCTTGACACTGAGGGGCGCTACTACTTGATCAATGCCATTTGTAACCAACTGCGCTATCCCAACAGTCACACTCATTACTTCTCTTTTGTACTTCTCTATCTCTGGGCTGAAGCAAACAGTGTAAGTGTAAGCCTTCTTCATAATCCATATTTTAGCTGTTCCATTTCCGGTTCACTATTATTTATTCTTTTTGGCAAATCTTCATGTCTGCCCCAACAAAAGTTTTATTATGATATCACCTGCCTACCTAAGAAAAGAGAGAGATAAATAGACAAAACACTATCTTTAGACATGTTGACAAATTAACACAAGGAAGAACATGAGATTGAATTTGGGGTTGTAGAGGAACATATTCTTTTTGGCAGCATGATATATATGATGTTTTGTGTGTTGAATGTTTAACTCCCTTAAAAGAATTGACAGTAATACAGATGAAATTGCCCCTGTAATATCAAACCAATGGTTTCTAATTTAACAAATACGGATAATATTCCTTGTTGTCGTCATACCAGGAATTGATTCAAGAACAGATATCAAGGGTGCTGTTGGAGCGTTTGATAGTTAACGGGCCTTACCCCTGGGGACTTCTCATCACCTTCATTGAGATAACCAAGGTATGTGTTATATATTTTGTTCTCTTATTTTAGCTTTTGAGAACTTGAATTTTCCTAAATTTTATATATATATATTTTTTTTTGCTTTTTGTGCAGAATCCTCGATACAATTTCTGGAACCGAACTTTCATTCGAGTTACCCCTGATATCGAGAAACTGTTTGAGTCAGTGTCAAGATCTTGGGGCGTGGTACCCACTGGTAAAGCTCTCGAGGATGCACATGCATCTGCTGGGGTCCCAGATGTTAACAATTGAATCTGTTTTCATCATTTATATGTTCATTTCTAACCATCAATAGCTTCTGTGTATATATATATGTAGCATAAATTTTAAATTTATTTAGATGATCCTCGATGTTTAGTTCTAAAATTTTACTTGTAAATATTCATCTTTTGGTTCTTGTATAGATAGACCTTCCCAGCAAATAATTTTTTTTTCTTTTTTGTTGTTTTAAATTTTTAGGAGTCTATGAAGCAGTTTTTATCTATTCTTAATTAGTTATCAGATAGTCCTGATTTGATTCCATAAAAGTGATTTTGGTTAGCTGAACTCAAAATTGAAAATTTTGTTCTATATGGTGTCAATTTTTTTGTTCTACGGACATAGCAGTTTTTAAGCTATGTCCTGAGCTTGCAAGAAAATTTCATTTGCAACTTTTGGGCAATATCAAATGCTGAAGCTTTTTTTGCATGTACGAACTGGATAAATATTTTAACAGAGCATTTTTGACTTCATGCAGCGCACAGACTATAGAATCATAATAGAACTGCACATGGTCCCTGCGCTGCATGAAGCCGAAACTATTCGGCAAAGTAAATTTTACAGTCATTTGTTTACGCTGCGTTTTGACCTAGCAAAATTGATCTTGTTTAAAGACTAGGTACTTAATATGAGAGTGTCTTCTATGGACATAAGGACCTATTTGTAAAATGAATATATTTTTATTTTCAAAGTTCAAACAGTCGATCCGAACCGTTCATCTTGTTCTCCATATTAATATGTGCTTGGAGACCAACTTTTACATTTTTCTGAATTTTTTTACTATTTATTAAGATGGGTACAAAATTCAATGGTCTGAATTTGATATTTTTGTACCCATCTTAATAAATAGTAAAAAAATTCAGAAAAATGTAAAATTTGGTCTCCAAGCACATATTAATATGGAGAACAAGATAAACGGTTCGGATCGACTGTTTGAACTTTGAAAATAAAAATATGTTCATTTTACAAATAAGTCCTTATGTCCATAGAAGTCTTTGCCACTTAATATTATGGGTTTTAGAGTTTTAATTCACACGAGCTAAAGCGTTTTACAATTTTTGACGCAGATTAGTACGTACCCGTTCGTCTGATTTTGATAATTAATTAGGATAAGTTCCAACTATTTGGATAATTAAGTGCATGTACGTTGTCTGTAATTAATCCAACAAGTAAAGAAACCAAATTGGAAAAATATTTCTTAAATTATAAATTCCGTCCTGTCTTGCCGTTTCGTGTTGTCATGCCAATTTCATATATATTTTTCTATCGGGGAAATCATATATATGAGTTTTAGCCCTAGTTATATATCTTATATTTCTTTAATATGAAGCCCAAGTAAAATGGGCCGGCTGTCTAAATTATATTAATGCATGGAAAATTGGCTACAAAATTCTAACTATTAGAATTTAAACCATCAAGTTTCTACAATTACAAAGTGAAATTCTAATCACTAAATTACAAGTAATATTTTTCATTTTTATGAAGGTGGCATGGCTAAATTATATAAAAACATAAAAAAAAAATCAATATACATAATTAAAAAATAATAATCTATTAGTTGGATAATTAAGCACTAATTCCGATTTGACTATAGATTCGCTTATGGAAACAGAAAATTGGAATTAGAAATCTACGTACCTTGTTAATTATTGCAACTGGCTGCTATGATCGATGGTCCATATATATGTCGAAGATTTAAATAGTTTTTTTACAGCAATTAATATCATTAAGTAATCTCTTCCACAAGCCACTAGTATATAACTATATACAATAGCATGCCTCCTTACTGCACACACAACTTAATTAATTATTGCACTGTTCTTATTCCGGAAGAACTCGATCGGGCCCCTTTGGAAACCCCCCCATGCGTTATTTACGCGCAGAAAATAAAAAAATATATATGTACATAATTAAGTAACTATATTTACAATTGCTAAATCATGAATTCCATTCTGCTCATCTCCCTTCTAAATATATATCATTTGATTTGGCGACGAGAGGTTGATCGGCGGATAGGCGATTGCTGTGGGGTCAGAGTGCCAGTGGTGGTGGTGCATGTGCTAGGTGGAGATGAAAGGAGGCGAATCTCAGTCGATTGAAATCTGCCAGAATCACCGGGCAAACGCATGTAGTACGAAGGAGGCGGCTCGTGATCAAACAGTAAACTTGCTAGAGAAACTTGACCACAGTTCCTATATTGAACTATGGCCTTGTATACAAAAGGAATGAGACCTTCCATTGATGAGGAGCTTGGTCCAAGAGGAGGAGAAGGTGTGGTTGGTATGAAAAAGAAATATATATGTATATAATTGGAAAAGTAATGGATTGGAGATAGATAGAGATTCTTATGCTTGAACTAATGCTTGCTTGGTCCAAGAGGAGGAGAGAGAAAGGGGAGTGGTTTAAAAAGAAGAGATCAAGAGAAATCTATCTTACATGAAGCGAAAGTAATTGGGTCGATTTCTTCAAGTAATCCAGTTACTTACTACCTTCCTCTCCATTTATGTACGCAACTGGTAAATTACGCCACGGTTTCCTTAATTGGATTTAATTTGTCGACCAAATTGGAAAACTAGATACATCTATCTTACATCTTCACATCAATTATATATATATATATCAAACTGAAACCATATTTTAAGTTGCATTCATATACGATGAATATAATACATGTTCGATATGTATCGGAGAAACAGAGCTAATTAATTAGCCTCTTATAAATTTTACAAAATATATTACTATTAGACTCTCTTATAAATAAATTTATATGACACTTATTCATCAAATTCTCCAATCTCAATTATATAATTCCGCTTTGTATATATATCGCATTATAATTAATCTATTATCTGTCTTTGTTGACTTGTCAAAGTATTGCGTCTTGTATTTATTTTGAAATACAATCAATTATTGATAATAATTCTGACAGCTGTAACCAAAAAGTTTTAGTCAAGGGTTCAAATCTCATGAATGGCATCCATGCATGTAATTAAACTAATTTCAGTTAAGGGTTATATATATCTTGGACATCTCCATTATTAAGTGTACAACGGAGAGAAGTTGAAGTCTATATATGTGATTAGTCTTGGATAGAGACGTAAAACGAAGAGAAACTTAGACTTAAAAGGGAGTGTGTGTGTGTGTGTGTGTCTGAGTCACAATAGCTTTCTTTTTCCCTGTGCAAAACTTCTCCATCTTACCTACTCCTACTCCATATGTTGGATATTTATTTTGTTTATTGTTATCTGTTGGCCTGGTTATAACTATTTTCTCTGATGTAATTGTTTTGACCAACAATATAAAATAATTCTTCTTTCCCCCACCAACTAACTAACAAAATTGAATAATGATTAATATGAGAAGGAAATAACTCCACACTTCGAGCCCCATTAAAAATATCTACATCAGTGAAATTGAGAAAAATAAATAATAAAAAAACAATTGCTAAGCACTGAATATAAATTAAATTTATTTGTAAATTTTAAACTTCTACCCTCTTGTAATTACTTTTTTTTTAATTACTTTTTAGTGGTCACGTCAATAATTATTACAGAACAAGAGTCAATAAAGACAATTAAAAAGTGATTTCTTAAAAAGAAAAATCTTTCTAGATTACAAATTATGTTACATCAAAAAAGTATAATAGAAAGTGCCGGACATGTTTTTAAAAATTAAAAAGAAAATCCAATACAGATTCTTTGAGAGGAAAATAAATAGCAATAATGAAATATAAGGTGATTCTTAGTTCTTGAATCAATCTTTCATTGAAAAAAATAATAACAAATGAGTAAAATCGAATATTTAGTGCGAAAGTATCTTGAATCGATACTGCAATTAAAAAAAATACATAATACTTCACTGTTCAGATTAATATGAATTACTATCCAGTTAAATGGTTTGGTATTAAGATAATTTGAGCAATTGCCAATTAAAATTTTTAATATGAAGAGGCCTTAAATCAGTTCGACCGAACAAAATAATTTATGATATTTTTAATAGAAGAGGGCTCAAATGCTCTATGCTTCATGTTTCAATCATATCCCAACATTTTTATTTTCGTTTTTTTTTTTTTTTTAATCTTGGCGGAGGCTGATTAAGAGAATTATAACATAACGGATCTCAACAAAACAACTAGATCTAGTTACTATGGTACACTTTACCTAGCTAGTCACAGGTCCTATCTGTATCTCTGATTTTAAAGTTCAAACAAAAATTCTGAACTGCTCAGCATAATATCCACGTTAAAATGTGCTTAGAGTTCAAATTTTAAATTTTTTTGGATATTATTTTTTTTACTTTTTTTTAAAATATGTACAAAATCAGTCTTTAGATGGTCCATAATATTCTAAAAAACATTGAATTTACACATATCTTAAAAAAGATTTAAGTAAAAAAAATTGAAAAAAATATAAAATTTAATCTCTAAGCACATTTTAATGTGAATATCATTTTGAGCGGTTTAAATCTTTTGTTTGAATTTTAAAATAAAAAATAAAGATGTTTTAAGTATTATTGGAGCATGAATCAATGGGGGCATTAAGCCCTCCTCTTTTAATATTAAACTTAATATGAATTAATAAGCGGTTAAATGACTTACATATATTTATGTGATATATGAATAATTTTTATATTCCAATTTCGATTTATGGTAGCGATAACATTAGTGATATGATAGCACGGGAATAGAGAATAGATGATTAGGATCAAAATACACTATATATTTAGTGCTCTAATTATCTCCACATTTTTTTTTCATTTTCAAAGTTCAAACAGTTGACCTGAACTGCTTAATATGATCTTCGTATTAAAATGTGCTTGGAGATCAAATTTTATATATGTTTTTTAAATTATTTTAATTATTTTTATAGGTATGTGTAAAATCATTGTTTTGGATGGTCCAAAATCTTTTGAAAACAATGATTTTGTATTTATATAAAAAATAGTAAAAATATTCTATAAAATATAAAATTTGGTCTTCAGGTACATTTTAATATGAAGATCATATTAAGCGGTTTAGATCAACTATTCAAACTATAAAAACAGAAAAAAGAATGTGAAGCATGATTAGAGCATAAAACCAATGATGTTTACTCTGAATAGATTTTCATTATCGTAGCATTAGAGACGGTTTAAACATTGCTATATTCCATTAAGACTGTTATGAAATAAGCAAAACAAAGATGATTTACAATATGTGGGCTTTCGGTGTCATATATAACGTTGTAAATACATTTTACAATAATTATATATGTAATTTCTGATTTCTCTCTCTTTTAAAAAAATAAATAAATTATGAGTTTGTAGATGATAGATATTATTTAACAAATTTGAGAATATTTGCATCCTAAATGTAACCGTAGTTCGTTGAAAACATTAACAAATACATATATAGTGGTATAACTAGAAATTTTGAATAGGAGAACTAATTTAGAAAATACAGATAATATGTGAAAAGGCAAAAAAAAAAGTGTGGCCAATAAAAATTAAATTCAAGACTATACAAATACCAAGTAGAACACCAACCAACCACTAGTATACAAACACAATTAAAAAAAATTAATTAAATCTTAATATACATAATTAAAAAAAATTAAATTATAAGAGTGAGTTAGCACTCTATAAAACCCTTTCATTTGTTCAATTTACAATATAATAAGAACAAGTAAAGGACTGAATATATACAGAGGAGTTTATTCTACAATGATGTGACTGTTCACTGTTATAATAAACAAACCAGTTGCTTGTTGTCATCTCTTTCTATTTCTAATATTTAATCGCTCGTGCCAGCTATGCAATTTTGAATTTTGAATGTAAGATACCAATACCATCCACCTATTATTGGCCGAAATTCAACCACTTGGTTGCTATTTGATTTGATATTCAATCATAACTGTTTAATTTGCATTAAAATTTATTTACATTTAATATGCACTAATTTTAAAAATTGGCTCTGATTAGATTTTGAATCGCCCTCATTTTTATGATCACGGGCTTATTGCTGCTCCGGTCTACATTGATGGACTTCATAATATTTGGTTTATTCTTCAAAGAGGTTGATTTTTTGATGTAATGTTGTAATAATTTAGGATAAGCTGTCATAAACACATCTCTATTTTATCAATTTAGGATAAGCTGTCATAAACACATCTCTATTTTATCCTGGTAGCAACTACCAAGTTTTCAAAAAATAATATTTGGTTTATTTTGTTATTAGCAAATTTAAATATTAAATGTTGTTTTAGATGGAGAATTGTAAATAACTTTTTTTTATCAATGAAATTGGCGGTGTTCTAGATGGAGAATTGTATCCTTACAAAATATTATAAGAGAAAGAGTATCTTTCGATTTTTTTTATGCATAGGACCTGTAGTATTTATTTATTTCGGTTTAAACTTTGAATCTATAGGTACCAATTTAAACTCTATGTTCCACCATAGGAAGCCGTGACAACCGGAAAAAACAAAAAATTGGATCAGTATCAATTTTACAAGTCCAAAGTTTAAACCGGAATAAATACAAGTCCTTCTATGTATCGGAAATGAGAAATATTGTTTCGTTTTTTCTTATATTAGTTTATAATATTTTCTATGAATAATAAAAAAAAAATTGATGAGCAGTGACGTACCACCGATTTTAATTAGAAACTAAAAACACCAGCTTAGATATCCAAAGAGGAGACCTTAGCTTAATACTCAAAATGTAATACCGCAGTTCACAAGTATAATCACAACTTACAAAAAGGCAGTCTAGCTGTATCAGATATCTAGCTAACTATAACCCTAAAATGACATTAGAACATATGAATAATAAATTCTCTTCTTGCTATTATAAAAATTTCAATTAGAATATCTACCTAATCCATCGATGATTTTTTTTTTTGCAGTGGGACGGAACGAATTTACCATCCTTTATTTTTTTTAGTTAGTTTGATTAGTGGACATATTAGTGGGACGGGATAAAAAATCTCGTCCCGTAAGATGGGATAAACCAATCCGGTTTATCTAGATATCAAATTTCTGTCATATCGATCTCCTTTCGCTTTCACGATATTTTATTTATTTATTTTCGATTAATAATAAATAAAAACGGGAGAAAATCAATTGGGAATTATCTACGACGCTAGCAGAAATACTAATGTTCATAGATTTTAATATATCAAAGAGTGTATGTCTTATATAATATGTTAGTAAGAATTTTTATTGGTCAAAAGTGTGAATTCTGTGTAAATTTAATTTTTGCCATAATTCTTTTTTTTGATGCATTGAATGTATGTGAGTATCAAGAAGATGTGTACTGGCGAATTTTAGTAATTTTCTCTTGGCGATGTGACAAACTTTCATTAAGAATAAAATTAAATGTGAATCCTATATAAAATTGATAAATTATTTCAATGATGAACAGTGTCAAAAATTAAAAATTGTATGTGGTTTATCAATACCAATTTATATTTTTTTTAATGATCTGATTTTAATTTTCAATATTCTAACTTGTAATTTTAATTATTAATCATAATTCAAAAAAATTATATTAATTTTAATCCTAAAGTTCAAATTACAAATCAAAATTTCAGATGGGGTAAAAAAATTTCAAAGGAAAACAAAGTTAGTTTGGACCTATAGATCTCTATAAGAATTCAAAATTCAAGGAGGCCAATTGGTCCACCTCTATTAAAGACGACAATGTTTTCCATGTAAGACTTTAAATTCTCAAGTTTGAAATTTAAAAGTATTTTTTTTAATATTAAACATTTAGATTACTTGATTCTAATTTTATTTAAAAAAAACTTACGTTTTACAATTTCAAAACAATACTAAATAATTCTAACAATTAAAAAAATGTTATTTTAAACGAATCAACACCCATTTTTCAACATGCAAAGAACTAAAAGTTCAAAGAAATTTTCACAAGGTCGATCTATCGCTGCCCATTAATCAATTATAAGGATTAATCGTTCCGAAATTTTTATTAATAAGAAAATAAATAAATAAAATATTGGCTTTGGGAAAGTTTTGCGTAGAATTTGAAAAATAGAAAAAACTTGATTGTTTATAATGTCCTCTGGACATTATAGACTACAACGGCCAAATTAGTAAAATTAGATTACCGCTAATTAACACGGAAAAAAAGTCTGGCCGTTATAGTCTATAACGGCCAGACTTTTTTTTTTGTAAACGCAGTTGAGAAAAAATAAAAACAAAAACTGGAATGTTTATCTGGACGTTCTGGTCTATAACGGTCAGACTTTTTTTTCTCGTGTTAATTAGAACTAATCATATTTCGTTAATCAGGCCGTTGTAGTCTATAATGTCCAGAGAACGTTATAAACAATAGCATTTTTTTCTAATTTTCAAATTCTACACAAAATCTTCACCAAAGTCGATATTTTTATTATTTATATTCTTATTAATAAAAATTTCGATTAATTGTTTCTCTCTGTCTTACTTGCTTTTGTGTGTGAATTTATATGTGCATTAAGAGTGGTTGCCTTGTTGTTTTATTCCACTTCAAGTTGTAAATCAAGAAAAAAAATTCCAAATTTTTGTCAAGAATGTAGATCGCCTACAAAGGCAACAATATATATTTATCGAAACTAATCACAAAACAAGAACAAAAAAAAATATTTTCACAATAATTTTTTTTTTATGGTTGACGGAAACGTCAACAGATATATTGATAAGGAAAAATAATTACAAAATTTTTTTATAATAAAGCAAAAGTTCTCCCTCACTATACACACACAACGGAGTAACTTATTGCTTTCCTAACAGAGGTACATTTAAACCACACTAGCTATTGCCTAACCACCTCTCAATTTCTAACGATGTGTCAATGATCAGTTGACCCACCGTTTTTTGTTTGTTGGAGAAGAACCTTCTGTTTCGTTCCCTCCATAGCGCCCACGCACCCGCTGACCAAATCACATCCCAACGCCTCTGCCGGAGTCTTGTCATTGCCACTCTCGTAGTGATCCATGCTGCCAGGATGTTCTGACCCCCAGATTGAGGAATGTTGTGCTGGGCACGTAGCCCATTCCAGAACCTGATCGCAAATGTGCATTCCCACATGATGTGGCTTCTTGTCTCCGTCATATCTGCGGCACATAGATAGCAGCCCCTTTGAACCACACATCCCCTAGCGAGGAGCACTTGCTGAGTCAGGATCTTATTGTCCAACATCAACCAAATGAAAATTCTAACCTTCATTGGCACTCTGATTTTCCACAGTCTTCTATGTATCAGAGAGGTAATGCCCGAGTTGTGCATGAGTCGATAAGCCGAAGCAGTTTCCTACCGGGGTCCATTTCTAGAGCTTAACACCGCCGACCATATCCGTTGAAACCTTGCAGAAAGGTAGGATTGTTATCAAATCTCTGATAAAGAAGGAAGCATCCGTGCTTATCTGACTCAGGTGAAGATAATCTCATTGTTTATAATCTCATTGTATCCGGCCATAAACCTTCTCCGTCCACATTCGGCCATAAACCTCCGACACCATGAAATAATCTCATTGTATCCGGCCATAAACCTCCCCGTCCACATTCAATATGCCACAGCCATTTCGTTAACAGGGCCTCGTTATGACAGGCCAGGTTGATAATGCCTAACCCTCCATTTTCCTTCAACGCACAAACCTTTTCCCAGTTGACCAAACAATTAATACCCTAACAGATATCATTTCCTTTCCAGAGAAAACTCCTTCTCATTTTATCAATGTGTTTAATAACCCCTACCGGTATCTTGAAAGCCTGCATGTAGTGTAAATGCATTGCTGATAAAACCGTCTTAACTAGAGTAATTCTATCACCGTATGATAGAAAGTTTGAGGTCCATCCCTCCATCCTACGCTGGACCGCTTCAATCATAGGCTGAAAATCATTTCACATTAAATTAAGTATCTGAAAATTAGCCTTTAATCTAGTAATAAAAATAATAATGCTCTCCATATAATAATTGTAAGTTCAAAACTCAAATGCGAATAAAAATATTATATAATTTGAATGATTTCACCACCAACTTTTACTAAAAAAAAATTAAGCATGAAAGTTGAAGAATGAAATGAACCACTACTTCAAATCTTCAAATCTACGATTCTTTCATGAAGTTAGCTATGGTAAGGGAATTTAGAGATCGGACCTACTTTGTTTTGATGGGTGAAATGACCATTCGATTGCATCAAGATCCGTGCTAAATACATTAAAATCCGTGCAGGTCCCTGAATTTTGCATTTTAGTGCAAGTCGGGACATTTCGATCGACTTTGCCCCTCTCTGGAATTTTTTTGCCCCCCGTTGAATGTTTAATTTGTTGTTCGGATTAAATTTAGAGTTAAAATTAAAATAAATTTTTTCAATTATGATTAATAATTATAATTATAGATTAAAATATCAGAAAATACAAGTCAGAGTATTGAAAAGTATAGATTAAAACATTATTTTTTATTAAGTACTTAATTAATTAATAAATTTGAACCCGATTAGCTATTTAAATCCGATTCGATATTTTTTTGCCCTCCCTGACGAAAATTATGAATCCGCCCCTGCTTCTATCTCATGGCAAGGACATCCGCACAAGCCTACCAATCGACCAATTTATCGGATTGTATTTTTTTTTTTCAATATATCCATCATAAACTTGTTTGACTCTGTCCATGTCAACTGTCAAGTGTCAAGGCAGGAAATACAATGTGCAATATATATGAGGTTGGTCTACCATGATTGACGACTCCTACCAAAATTGAGTAGCTCAGAAGCTCGAGCCTATCATTCAGGTATATATATCTACATCGCTTCTCTTTTCATATCTATAAAATAATGTTGCACTTGCCACTTGGTGGAAATTATGTATTTAAAAATATATTTTAAAGAAAAATTATTTTTACATTCTATATTCTATGTGAACCAGGGGCGGAGCGGAGCTACTCAAAGGGAATGGAATCAATTGACTCTTATTTTTTATTCAAAAATTTTATACTTAAATAATTTTTTTTATGGTTTAGAGAAAAATTTACAAGTACTGTAAAATTAATCTCCACTCGCAGTATAAAAATTTTATGTGATTAACTCTTATTCACATTTTATCTCATAGTGAGACAGTTTGGCTTCAGAGTTCTGCAAATTATCAGCACTTAAAAAACTTAAAATGACATGGAAATTATTTAATATTTGAATTGCATGTACATGTGTTTAGTTTGTGCTCTGCAATTGAGAGTGAAATCATCATTAATGGAAGGGGAAGGGAAGGCTCGGCGGTGAAGCTCACCTCCAAACAGTAATTTTTACACTTCGATTTGGAGGGTGAAGATTGTCGTCAAAAATCAATACGCATTCACCTCCGCTTCCTCTCCGCTTCTTTTGTTCTGGAGCAGGTGAAACCTTCGGACAACTGCGGTCTGAAACAAGGTTCCCCTCCGCACAGTGTTTCTTCCTTCCTCTCCCTCTGCGTGCCCTCAATTGGAGCACAGTTTTAGAGAATTTACATTCCACTTATAATGAACTGCAAATGATGATGTGTTCCTTGTAAATTTAATGGCAACGAGGTGAAACACTTGCTAATTTAGTAATTCTGATAAATTAACATTTTTTTAAAGTGTTACATAATTTTTTTTACAATTGCTTTGTAAATGATGATAGCATCTTCATTCATGTAATTGCAAAATATTGCTTATTTTTCCATTTTAGTCGGTCTCATAATTTGAATTGCATGATCTTAAGATAGTGGGAAAGTAATCGATAAATAATACCTAAAAATTATTGAAGTGACAAAAATAAAATAATTTTACAACTTGGTAAATAGAGATGATCTTATAACTAGTACGTAAGTGTTCATTCTTATAAAAAAATTTTAAGTTAAGTACTCTATCAAATAAGTAAAAAGAAAAGGTACACAAACACTATTATATATTTACACCCGTCTCAAAAATTCCCATACATTTTTAAACTTTTGTAATGATTACGAGTGGATGTAACAATTTAAGATTAACAAACTCTAATCTTAAATTAGGGTTTGTTATGATTATAGATATCATATCTAACGGTTTGAATCGGACTGATATTTTGTGTGTTACTAGAAGAATAGGGTTTGTTGCAGTCATTAAACTTAGGGGTGAAAACTGATCGGATACGGTTCGGATAGTGGTAAAATCATATTCGTATCCGTTTTTTTTCGGATACGGATACGGATACGGAATCGGATCGGATATTTATTTAAAAAATATATAAATATTATTAAAAATACCAAAATTCATAATATTTATCTAATTATAATGGTGAATAACATAAATTTTTTCATAATATATATTAAATTATATTATATATATCTACTATTCGGATTTCGGATATCCATATTTAATTTTCGAATACGGATCCGGATATGGTCAGATAATATCCGACCCGTTTTCACCCCTAATTAAACTAGACTGAGAGTAATTATAATATAACTTAATATTACAGTAATGAACCGGGTCTAGTAGTTTTTTTTCCAAAAAAATAAATAAAAAATACAAGTACACCAAGTTTTAAACACTCTCCTTTTATTTTAAAATAAATTCCCAAAAGTGACTTAGAATGAGTTTAGAATTTCATAAATTTTATCATTTTTTAGCTGCTTTGTAATCCTTCGGGTAAAGATTTTATGAAGTCAAAATTGCTCCGTTAAAATCTTTACCCAATTCTTCACATTTAGTTTGGAATGTGCTGATTTGGGAAAACCATTTCAAAAGTTGAAAAAGTTTTCATTCTTTGTCATTGTTCTGTCATATTGAGGACTAGGTTCGTCTTGTAAGAAAAAATAATTTTCTAAATTATCCAATAAGAATATTTTTCTCCAATGAAAAGATAATTAACTTTTAAAGTATAAATTTTGATTTCCTGCATTTAGGATAAGGAGAAAATCATTGATTTTAAAAGTTGTAACACATAAGAATTTTTTCCATAAAAATCTAATATATATAGAGAGAGATGGTCTATAGTGATCTGCGAAGTAAGATTTTTATATTACTCCACGCTTACATCTTCGTTTTCAAAGTTTAAATAGCTGATCTAAACTGCTCAATATAATTTCCATACTGAAATGTACTTGGAGATCAAATTTTACATTTTTTTTTTTTTTAAATTTAGATGGGTAGAAAATCATTGTTTTTAAATGGACTATGGACCATAAAAAAATAATTTAAAAAATTCTAAACAAATATTAATAAATTTCCAAAAAAATGTAAAATTTGATCTCCTAACATATTTCAATATATAGATCATGTTGAGCAGTTCAAATCAACTTTTTAAACTTTTAAAAGTAGAAAATATGAACGTAAAGTAAAACAAGACTCTTATCTCGTAACTCACCGTAACCCAACTCTCTCTCTCTCTATATATATGTATGTATATTTCTTACAAGATTTCATTATGTAGATAGACTGAGCAGTTAGGATCATACGTCTTTTAATCTCAATCGAGTTTGTCAAGAAACAACAGTCTTTTATAAATTTTTAAAATATATACCCACACCAAAATGAAGAATACAAAGTACTCGATGTTCAACTACAAATTATTTCTCTATATATTGAAAAAAAGAATCAACAAATGAAGAACAGGCATTACAGTTGCTCGAATTAAAATAGTTTATCGGATCTAGAACTACAATTGTCATCTTAACGTAGCATTACAGTTGCTCGAATTAACACATCCTATCGGATCTGGAACTACAGTTGTCATATTAACATTACACTGACCTGTGACTTTTTAATGTTACCTCAAAAAACAAGAAAAGAGGGCTAGCAGAGTGATATTTACTAATATTCAATGAGCAAAAGAATGACAAAATTTGACATGCAATGTATTGAAGTATATGTTAATAGTAAAATACCCTTTCACAGGCAACTAAGAGCGAGGCATCGGTTTTTCACACGTCAAAATCCTCCTGCTTGCATATGGACCTTCTGGAGTATCACGCACATTGACCTTCCATCCCATGGCCATAGTAACCTCTCTTATATCATATATTATGTTTTTCATATCACGGATATAGACCTTGCCACCGGGTCTTAGGATCCGGTCCATCTCCAGCAAAATGCTTGTGATGTTACACCTGAAGCAAGAAGAATCATATACTTACCACCAAGAGTAAAAAATAACAATATATAAAACAAAATGATAAAGAGATTCTTTCTCTACTACCTCTTTTGCTCTGCAGAGAATAGGCCGGATGCATGCAGCAGATCATATGTTCTTGGATAAGTATCAAATGGTTCACACCTGTCATTACAAAGATCAGGTAATGGATAATGTCAATGCTCTCTGTAGGAGCAAGCTTTAAAACAATGACTAAAGAATATAATGTTCTTGTGATAAAAAAATTGCACATCACCAATTACAGTTGGACTCTGCACAAGTAGCATTTCAAGTACAAAAATATGACAAATCTCTTACCAGTCATGAGCAACTCCGATAAGACCTCGATCATAAATCACAGGCAATGTGTTGGGTCCACTGATGGGGACCACATTCATCACCCAGCAATCAAGTTTTTGATTGATTAATGCAGCAGCAAAGCTGTAAAAGAAAAAAAGGTTAAAAAAAAAAAAACAGCACAAGGCAAGTTAAGCAATGTTAATTTAAATTGCCACAATGACAAATCAAGTGTAATTTGTGATTGCAAAACAATCTACAACATCCCGCATGAAAATAAAATGTTCATTTTTTTCCTTGTTAAACAGAAATACTTAATTGAAATAAGTTACTTTTGAATATGACTCCGATAACCTTGAGTAACGATTCAATGACATTTGTGGACCCATGATCATCTTTAGACGCAGCAGAAGTGTGGATATAATACAGATAAATTACAAATAACATGATTGATGGGATAATTTTAAATTAATTTGTCAAATATATTTGGCAAACTAACCCTCCAAAACCAGCACGCATATCCATCACATTACGCAATCGCATCTTTCTCCATCGGTAAACACGGATAAAGCCTGAGATAATATCATCCCAGAACCGTGTCTCGGCCTTAAAAAGCTCATTTTTTGCCATGTATGCATCCATCTCTACGCTTTGCAGCCTCTTTGTTGGTTCATTTAAGCGAGCAGGCCATGCTACTAGGTTGGATGCCTCTCCATTATCTGGCAGTCGACTTATGCATGCTTTCAAGGTGACATACCTGCAACAAAGAAGAAACATTTAGACTTTAGTGACATGAAACAATGACTGAAGGAAAAAAATTAGGCAAAATATAGGAGAGGATAAACTTACCATACACTGTTAGGATCGTCTCCTTCACATATTGGTGGTTGGGTCCCAGTGGGGCGGCTTAAATAACATGTATTATTCATAGGTTTCCTCCATATAGCAATGTATCCCTCTTTCTTTACAAGCTCCCAGCATAGTCGAGCAGTAAGGTCTTCCATCTCTATTTATATTTCACATTCTATCAGATCAACTCAGCATCTTAGACAAAAAAATCGAGAAAGTTTTTTCGAGAAAAAATCTGAGATGATACCTTTCCAAACCTTCTGTTGGGCCTCTTCATGCTTATAAACAGGCTGTGCAGCCCAGGCAAAGTAGCCTCCTGCTCTCAACATTCTATTCACCTCCAAAAGCAGGATTCCATCTTCAACACAGTTCGAGAAATTATTTCTCAGTCGCAACAATATATTAAGAAAAGTTGATGACAAAAATTAAAGCATGAGTACCATCACGTGTCCAATTTATGCGGCAACGCGAGCAATGGATTAAGTCAAAAGCTTGGCTTGGGTACATCTGCCGGTGAGTTGCAAAGGCTGATACCATGGCAGGCACGCCACGCTCAAGTGCAAATTGAATCTGATTCTCATGCACATCTTTGGGTGCAATTGACATGGTTAAAACATTTCGAGAGAGTAGATAAGCCCCAAAACTCGCAACACCACATCCAACATCAAGTACAACTCTTGTGTGGTAGCCAAATGCAATGTCTGGAACCATCTACAAACAGAGAAAAGGATAAATCCGGAGTTCAAAGAACTAAATGAGGACTAATAAAACAGTGCAAGTAAAGGCACTGCCCTAATATACTGGTGCTATTGTAATTTCACACTGCTAGAGAGGTAGGATAAGAATTGTTCAGTACTAATCTGAAATATAGAGAAGCTAGAAATGTTTTAAGGGTGAAACCTGAGATATCTGGTCCAGGTACTCATTTGCGCCATGTATAAACTGGGTCCCACCACCTGGAAATGTAAATTTGTCCTTGACTTGTGTTATCCAATTCTGGCCTCCTTTGTCTTCAACCAATCTTGTGTGAGGTACATTGTTGAACCATACCTATGGTAAAAATAGTTCAAATCACTAAGATATAGAATACAAAAGCTAAATTAACAAGAAAAAATCATGCAAAATTTTGCTAGTATGAGAACAAGTTGAGCTCTTCATCATTGGAATGGTTAGTTGACACTTAATTTTCAGTATCTATATATTTGTGTTTACTTACCTTTTTTTGTTCAGTAAAATATGATTATTGCCTTATTGGAGTATGATGATGACATTATTCTTTATAAAACTATGCTGCACAGTACTAAACATCAATGAACTAGAATGCTATCATTATCCTAAGAGTTCAAAATTTATGGGTTGATGGAGCACAACTTTCTAGCTTCAATCAGAAATCACATACTCAAACACAATTGAAACTTATAGCAAGTTTCTGCTTCAATTGAGGTGTCACAATGAGAAATTAACAGTCGGATTTGTAAAAATAACCAACATGGATTATGGATAATTTACTTTTCCCATGATACAGTGTGCTGGATCAGATCAATGTTAGCTTCTACTTGCACGTACAACTAATTAGCTTGTAAAATTAAACGTGAACAAACCTCATCTCTGCTCTTAGGCCAAGGAATTGGAGACTTATACCCCTTTGGTGCAGGTACCAAACAGTTCAACCGCTTCCCTTCCTTGGGACAATGCCTCTCAAACCTCTCTCCCCGCTCAGTAGATACCAACCTCTTGACCTCCTCTTCATTATCCAAGCAAGGAATGTATTCCCTAAATCTCTCTTCACAAAACTTAAACTTCTTGACACTAGTCCTAGTACTAGTACTAGTACTCCCTCCACTCTCTTCGCCAACACTAACGCTAGGCTCAGACTCCGTACTGTTATCGCCCTCCTGATCCAAATCCGACAAGCCGATTTCAAAATCATCTCGCATTGCGCCATATTCGTCCACGATCCCAAATCTAAATGGCGGAGGCGGCGGTGAAGGAGGCGGTGAAGGAGGCGGCGGAGGTAGCTGAGGGGCTGCTGGGGGAGGTGGCAGGGGTTGGGAGGGAGTCAGAGAAGACAAAGGAGGGGAAGAGGCGTCTACGGTTTGGTTTATGAGAGAAGAGATATCAAAAGAGAGGTTAAAATTTGGGGAAATGGAGACGGAGGGGGAAGCGCGAGGAGGAGCAAGGGAATAGAAAGAGATTGGAAGAGAAGGGTAAGAGGAAGACCAGTGCTTGCCTATAAAGAAAGCTGCGACGCAAGCTGATGCGACCAAGGTTAAACGGACAAGGAGAGGGCTGGAAAATGCTTTCATGCTTCTTCTTTTTTTGGCTGGGGAAGCGGGAGACCGGAGAGAGATTCCCGCGGTGCTGCGTCCTGGCCGAGTATGAGAGTGGAAACTCCTCACTGGATCTCAATATTTAGAAGCGGCCAAGTGGGTCTGGAGTCAGGATCCCCTAAAGTAACCCAAATTTTGGGTTTCGGATCGAGTCCGATTCGAACCTGTCCCTCGGATGGGTATTTAAATATGGATAGTGGAAATGGTATGCTCTGCGGAGTTCCTGGGAGTTTCTAATCTAATTTGATGCGTTCGTTTTGATCAGATGAAATAAATCACATTTTAGTATGAATCTCAAAGCAAAATTAATATTGGTCTCTCTATCATCATGAGTAATTACTTACTAAAAATAAATCTGAGCCGTCCAATCAGCTCTGCAAACTCCACACCTTAAAGCTTCGCAGATAATACTTTTCCATAGGTAGTGAGGATTATTTTTTTTTTTGAAAGCTTGGTAGAGGCTACCAAGATTGAATTAATAAAGTTGTTTACAACATCCAATTCTAAATTAAATTAAATTAAAGTACAATCAAATTAAGCTGTCCCCGTTCTCTCAATAGACCCACTTCCTCGTGCCCGAGAAGTACCACAATACCGGGTCCACAGTACTGCTTCCTCCCTTGCTCGATCGGCCACCAACCACGTTGGCCATTTCGAACCTCAGAAAATAACTCCATTTCTTTGCTTCCACAACAACCAGAGTGTCGCCATGAATGTTGTAGCCCACTCCTTCTTTCCCTTTCCACTTGTCTGGCTGTGATGACGCAATAAAGCATTCCAAGTTCCTTCAACTGTGCAACCATGATGCAATAGGTTTGGTAATCTGTCCCACACCGCAGTAGCATTGGAACATTCAAAAAATAGATGCTGAGCAGTTTCGATAGGACATACATCGTACATGATATATTTTAAGTCACACATAATATCCTTAGTCTGCATGACTTCATGAGTCAGCAATCTATTCTGAAGAAGGAGATAAGTGAATATTTTCACCTTTGATGGCGTAGGAGGTAGTGAGGATTATTGAAGAAAGTACCTGACTGGACTTTGTTCGGATGGGTATTTAAATATGGGTTTCGAATAGTATTAGATATCCGATTCGTTTATTATTTGATCCGCTTTCGAATTTTCTTTTTTTACTGAATTAAAATTTTGATAGATTGCAATGAAAATGTATAGAAATTTATATTATATGTACTATCAAACTGCATACGCCTATGTATTATCGGAATTAAATCTGCTGCTGCTTTCTCATATCCAGCCATTAATTTGTTTTGAGATTTGTGCATCAAAATCAACTAACTTTAAAATTCGTGCTTTAAAAAATAAATAGTTAGATATAAAAAAACAGACAGCAGAATTACTGCTTCCACCCCCGTCTCTCACGTGACAGTAAAATTTTATCATATGGTCTTGTCGACCCTTTACAAATTACAATAACAGTCCAAATCCATAACTAAACATAGACTGATTATATGTTAGCCTCGATTTTTTTAGGTTTTTTGCGTTTTTAGAAGAAAAAAAAAACGATATTTTGAATTTTAAGCTTTTATTTTAATTGCATATTTCCATCAGGTTTGATAGAATGCTCATCATGTTGATAGAATTGCATATTTCAAATGAATGAGCAGATTCGTGTGTTTTAGAATTGTGCGAACACACAACGCACAATGCATGTTTAGAATTGATGTATTCTTTCACAAATGTTGGACGAATTATTTGCACGAATTATGAAGCACAGCGCACAATTGCATATTTCTTGATTTGCACGAATTATGAAGCAGATCAAACAACTCTGATTAAATAGGTCCGACTCCGCTGCTCTCCAAATAGAAGAGCAGGATTCTGTTTTTTTAAATCTAACCGTTGAATTTTTTTTTCATGCACGAATCTCAACACAGATGAACGATTATATTTGAAAAAACAGGATCCTGCTCTCCTATTTGGAGAGCAGCGCAGTCAGTTCCGATTAAATATAAGATTTAATTTATTTTGACATCTATCAAACTCTCTTATTCTGAAGCATATCAAAAAGTTCTGAATAAATATGAGATTGAATTTAATTCGACATCTATCAAACTCTGATTCTCGGTGGGCCTATTCCTATATGGTACGTTTGGATGCATCAAGAATAGGCTATTCTTAAGATTAGACTATTCGAAATAACCTATTTGGTGTTTGACTGGTTTAAAATAGCTAGAATGGTAAATTAATTTTTTTTTGTCTTATTAAAATAGACTATTTCTAAAAAAGATTTAACTATTCTAATAAATATTCTAATAGGAGAAACAATTGTTATTCTTAAATTAACTATTCTAACTTATTCTTTATCTTGCAACCAAATATATCAACAAATTGTACAGTGAGGTCGGTAATTTGAAGAGTAGGATCGATCGATCGATTGATTCCAAATTCTAGCTTCTCCAGCGCCTGTCAATAGGTTGCTGTTATATGATAATGATATCTCCTTCCACTTGATTTTTAATGGATTTGTGGTAGGGACTAGGGATATCAAACTGTACTGTACAAATTTGAATACGGATATTAATCGAATATGGATATAAATAAGAGTAAGAATATAATTTGAATATGGATATAAATAAGAGTAAGAATATAATTTGAATCGGATATAAATAAGAGTAAGAATATAATTTGAATATGGATATAAATAAGAGTAAGAATATAATTTGAATATTGAAGTTAAAATCTTTATTATATTTTGTAATACATATCAAATTTATTATAAAATAAATTATTCTATATTGCTAATTTTTAGATGCATCAGATTTTTTTATAATAAATTTTAAATTACAAAATACATATTTTACTAATTCGATATTGGTATTTTTTTAAAATACGGATAAATGCAATTATTTGTAGCAGTATTCGTGTCCAATTTGCAAATTCAAAATCAAATTTGCATCTATATTTATTTCATTATTCGGATATCTGATATATATATTCGTATTATATTTGCGGATATGAATCTGATACGAATGGAGCTTCGTTATTTTGATTACAACTGGTTATATTAATTGGTGAATATTCCTTTTCCACGGCGAACAAAAAAAAAAAAGGTTTTGGCACATAGTAAATTGCAATTTATTTATTTTTAGAAATTAAAAAATTGTTGTTTATAAATACATTAATGTTTATTTTTCAAAAATAGTAAGGATCATTGATTCAGTCACTCCTTAGACTAAATTTTCAAATAAAGAAGGAAACGAGGACCCAGATTTTTTAAAATTCAGTCCAGGGGGGTGACCGAATTTTGTACATCGTCATCCGTGCAAAGAATCTATCCAAAAAAAATAAAAATAAAATTAAGAATCTATCCAACTTCTAAGAAAAAATTGAAATCTACCCAAATCCATTACAAATTACAAATTAATCAACTTCCAAAAAAAAAAATATTGTGGTCTTTCTCATGAATTCCCAGTCAAACGCTGCCTTTCAACTTGCAACCATAAAAGGAAAAATAGAAGCAAGCCTAAAAATAGATGCAAGTATGCAACGAGGAAACCCCAACTTTTGTGGAGTGCTTCCTTCACACGTGTTGATTATTCGTTCCGTTAAAGAAGGTAGAAAAGCGAAGGTGAAGATCCTCGTACGTACGTATCCCCATCAGATGCCGACACGCACAATTCAACGCTCCGCTTCCGAATAATTAAACCAACTTCTCATTTTTTAAGTCGCATTCTTTAAAAATAAATATCACAAGATCAACCAATGTGCCACACTGCCAAAGTTAAACGGTTTTCAAATTGCACTGTAGATATTTCCCATTGCGTGCGTGCTATCAACCGTGTTGTGGGTCGTGTTACTAGCTTATAGGGGTGTTCAAATGGTTCGGTTTATCTGGTTTTAAATCGAATTGAAAAATTTCGGTTTAAATGGTTCAGTTTGGTTGATTTTAAAAAATAGTTTGGTTTTAAATTCTCAAAACCGAATAAACCGAACCGACCGATTTTATTAATAGTTTGAGACATTGTGAATCTGTGCACGTGTTTGATTTTTTGAGATTGAATTCTCTATTCGGTTCAAACGAACAAACTATTTATTAATAGTTTGAGGCCATTTATTTTCGGTTCAACTAAACCATTTATTTATTCATCTATTCGGTTCAACCAAACAAACCGAAGTTTAAAACAGTTTAATCGGTTCGGTTTTAATTCAATTTGCTATTTTAGTTCTGTCAGTTCAGTTGGATTTTCAAAAACCGAAAAAAAAAAAATTGATTTGGTTATTTAAAGAGAGAATTTTTTGATAGCATGTTGGATAATTTATCTGTTAAGGGTCTGTTCGGCGGAAGAGTATGCAGAGGAATGAGTACAAAAAAAAAAAAAAAATTAAACTGACTTTTACTGTTTATGTGGAAAAATAAATTCAATCAAACTCAATTATTTTTTTTCCCACCCAGTCAAACCGGCCCTAAAAGAGATGCAGAATTTAGAGTCTGCCGTATATATATATTGTGAGCACGGTTTTATTAGAAATGAAAAATATCATATAAGCCAGAGGTCACTTGGTAATTACTTATTTAAATTAAATCCAACGTCATAGACATGATTTATATCATGTATATATCATGTTTATAAAATAATTAGATTTGTTGTATATTTACCCGTATATCAAGTGACTTAAAATTTTAACGGTATGAAATTAAATGTCTCATCAAATAATATTTAAATTACAAAATTTAGTTGTTATATTATCTATAAATCAATAAACTTTATTCTTTATTATGAATTAGTTACTCAAATTTCATTTATTCCTCCATAGAGACTGAACTTTTAGTTATTCCATCCAAGTCACTCTGTAATTTTTTCATCCAAAATATTAACGGAATATTCTTATTTTGTCCATAATATAACTGAATATGCTCGTTCCATCTAAAATTTTAACAAAATATACTTATTCCTTCCAAAATACTAACAAAAAAATATATTTTATTAATTTTTTGGATGAAAAAGTTACCGGGTGACTTGATTGAGGCAAATTAAAAATTTAGTGATTACAAAGTGACAAATAAAACTTGAGTAACTAATTTGTGATAAAGGACAAAGTTTAGTGACCTTTAACGAGATTTATCCAAAAAACAATCGTTGTTATACAACCCCTTCTTATTTATTTATTTGTTAGAAGATGATTAATTATGGACTTACTTTGCTCGCAACTTTTTTAATTTTTGTATACACAACATATCATAAGTCTGTTTTTTTTTTCTCTTTTCTTTTCCAGCTAAGTGCATGTATAAGCACACTCATTCAAGCCTCTACAAATGGCTTGGGTGTTCATCGAATCGGTTTAATTGATTTTAAATTGAATTGATAGAGTTTGAATTAAATAGTCTGGTTTTTCAATTTAAATAGACCGGATCAATTCAATTTTTAATTTGATTCAGTTTATCTTATATTCGTTTTATACATTTTTAAAACCAGTTGGACTGAATTCCAATACTTTAATTTTACAGATGTTAAGATTTTCCAACTAATTTATTATTAATAAATGTCTCTTCCTCTTATTCATGCATTTTATTTTCTTTATACGGATATATGTTGAATTACATCACCCGCTTCATACATTTTAAATTTATGTTATTTCGATACTTCATATATGATTATGTATTCGTATCTAAGAGATCCGATATGTATTGTATTACTGTATCAAGATTCGTATTATATCGTCTGATATTCATATTGTGTTGAATATTATCATCTCAATGTATCTCGTATTGTACCTGCACTGTGTCCAAACAACACAGCTCTAAATTTAGACTTGAGAGTAGGTCTGATGGGCATAGACCCATCTTGGTTTGTTGGATTAAATCATCATTAATTTTGCTTTAAGATCCGCACGCATTGTTTAATTTCTGTGCGTGTCTACATCGATTTGCGTGCACATAGATCTTAAAATGAATGAAACGGTCAAGAAGGAATTCGCATTCTCTGAGATATCTCAAATTTTGCGTGATTTTTTGAAATATCTCAATCGTTCAAATACGTTCTGCACGAATCTCAAATCTCAAATAATACTGCCCCGGACACATCGGTCACACAAAAATTGAGATATCTCATAGAATACGCATCCATCAAGAAAGTTATTGAACTTAAAAAGTAGGTCGGATGGAAGTCAGAAATTTATTCTCCAGGACTCGTTCGGCTGCATTTTTAATTTGCACTTTAAATTGAGTCTGTTCCTGTGCCCATTCCTATTCCTGGAGGGAAGCCGAACAGCCCCAAAGTCCAAACGCGATCCCCGGTTGGGCGTTGGAATATGGATGATTCTGTATTTTGAAGATAACAAAGGTGTAAAAGTGTAAATTGGAGAAAAGGTAAGATTTAAATCGGCAGAGGAAGACATCCGGTTAAATTTAAAACTGGAGAAGAGATGTGTTGAAGCGAACGTCACGACGTGGCCAACTTGATTGTCGGACACGCAAACGAGAAGAGTGGATCTCTGACCCACCAATGACCAAACACACTTCCAGAAGCTTCCGGTGAACTCCTGGCCAGGAATGGCTGAGCGGATCGACCGTTCACCATCACGCCACGTGTGCCCTCTGTACCACGTGGCCGTCCAACGTGGCTCCCTTATACACCAACAATTGATACGCCGAGTTTTTCTCTCTCCGTACCTTTCTTTCTTTGCTCTTTACTCTTTGTGCTTTGCTTCTCTATATATCCCTGTAAAATTATTATTTTCTATAGTCTCAACAACACCATTTACAAATTCAACCCTCAAAACTCATATATTTTTATTTCTCTCCCATACAAATCTAAACTTCAAATATTGACGCCTGTGTATTACCTGTGCGTGGACCAAAAATCAATCATTATTTTTTCATTTTTAAATTTAAAACTTAAATTATTACCACATTAAATAATATTATCATGATGTACTACTAAAAAAAATCTGCAAGTGAAATAGCTCCTTATAATAAATAAGCTTTCCTGCCATAAAATAGTTTGGCTCCTAATAATTTGACGAGGTGTAAAAAATTTCTTTATCATCTAGCATAATACAAGAGTGATTAAGAAAAATATTGTTTTTAAATTATTTGAACAATATTAACATTTCAAAACAAATAAATGTTCATAATTTCCATCAACAATCAAGGTGCAAGTATTATTTATGAATAATTTTGACGTCAAATAAATTATTTACAAATGTCGGATTAATTGATCTATTCTTTTAGATTATGACATTCTTATTAAGAAATAACACAAAAAAACAATCATTACTATGAAGTATGAATAGTTCATGGTAAATAGTTAAAAAATTCTAATTCAAATGGTATGGAAAAAAAAAATATTGCTTTCATATTATTTAGAGCAACCTGATAACTGCACCACATATTCAATCTTTAAATTCTTCAACTCTAATTATCTTTGATCAAGACCACCATCTAAAAGGTTGTCAATGCAAGTCTTAAACCTAACATATGAAGTTTTCAAATTTAGCATATCAAGTTTATATACATAGTATAGCATATTAAGTAGAAAATAACAAAGTAATACAAATATAACTCAAAACTAATCTATCATATATTTTATTTAAAATAGAAAATCAACTAGAAGATATTTGTAATTTTATATTTGTAAAATTCTTCACAAATCGTCAGAGAGAAATGAATAAAAAATGATCAGAGTAAAAAAAATAAGTGGTATAAATATTTTTTTCTTTTACTCAAAGAAAAATTGAGAAAAAAAGTAATCAACAACTAAACTAGTTGAAGAAAACATTCGCATATGAATGTTTGGGAACACAACCTCTTCTCTTATCTAAAATAATAGAAATATCATTTAAAATTATATTATCTAGAAGAATATCAAGTAATGTTTTTTATTATCCTCATAAAATTTTAAATTAGTATAATAAGCAGGGGTGGACCCAGGATTTTCGTCAGGAGGACAAAAAATTATCAAATCAGATTTTAATAGCTAATCGGGTTCAAATCTATTAACTAATTAAATACTTAATAAAAATAATGCTTTAATTTATACTTTTCACGCTCTGACTTGTAATTTCTGATATTTTATCTATAATTCTAATTATTAATCATAATTGAAGAAATTTATTTTAATTTTAACTCTAAATTTACTCCAACTACAAATTAAACATCCAGCGAGGAAGATTTTTTTTCCATGAAGAAGCAGAGTCGATCAAAATGTTCTGATTTCTCTAAAATATAAAATCCAGAGGAGACAGCTGCCCTCCGGATGCACATGGGTCCGCCCCTATAATAAACCCGTTTTCAATCCTCATCTGGAAAGGAAAAAAAAAAATTTTGGTTGGAATTGGAAAATAAATAATTCCGAATTAATAGTTTCCCTCGTGCATCCAAAGTTCAATTAAAATTCGAGGGTTAAGCAGGAAAGTAAGGGGTATAAATGCAAATATCGTTTTTCTCTCTTTGCTGTCTCTCCCTCTTCTTCCAGTCCCAACGCAGTCCTCTCGTTTCTTTCTTCGTTTGGACGGCTGCTGCAACTGCTACAAAAGAGGACTTCAAAATTGTCTCAAAAATCGACAAATTGATAGATAAGTTTATGGTGCTCTTCTCTTCATACGAAGACACAAGTAAAGAATCGAGATCATAGAGCTGTAGCTGTACTTCCGAGCTAAGTGATGAACGGTGGAGGCGGAGAAGGAGCTGAAGAAATGGAGGAGGACGGAAAGGAGCGGACTGGAGAGGAGCAAAAGGAGAAGGTTGTGATGATGTGGGGCTATTTGCCAGGAGTGTCGCCTCAGAGATCCCCTTTGCTTCACCCGGCTCCTGTAAGGCTACCTGACTCCTCTGCTGCTGACACGTGGCGAGATGTGTGTGGTGGAGGTTGTGGCTTCGCCATGGCTCTTTCCGGTAGATCTCTCTCTACTATTCAAGTCCTTATCTGCTCGTATCCTTTCAAAATGTGCTTTTTAAGCTTGAACGCTTTCTCTAACGGATCCTTTTGCGCTGCTTATAATGTGTGAAAATTAGCTGGCCTCGGTTTAATTGTTAACAAGCGATTTTGCATTGGGCCATCTTTTGATTTTGAAATTGTGTTTTGTTTTTACATTATTTTTGTTTCTAGAATTTATACGATTTCTGAAGCATTATGTTTGGGTATAAATCAACCTTTTTTTGTGAAACATTATGTTTGTTTGTATATAAAACATTATTTATTTTTCTGGAAAGTTCGTGATAAGCCAGTTTTAATTAAGTACCAAGATTGGAGGAATAAAATAAAATAATATATATATATATGTATATATATATGTGTGTGTGTGTGTGTGTATATATATATATATATATATATATATATATATAATTAGAAGTTCAACTAATAGCAAGGGATTTTCAACAGTTATATTCTAATAATATATTGCAAATCCTGAAGAAGAAAAAATAACTTGTTTTAAGTTAATACACGCTTCCTTTTAGAGGAATAAGGACTTCAGTTGGTGTAGCTCATATTTAGAAACAAAATTTGGGATTGGAGTTTACCTCTGTGTTTTATTAAAGTGCGCAATCCATTTATTATACTTATATCTTGGAGTCAATTATGATTGTCATAATTATATTGTTCATTTTTCTCGTAATTTCTTAAAATGTATTCAATCAATATTCTTACTAAGGATCCTTTTCTTTTAATTTTAGAAATGTAGTTAAATTCTAATTATTTTGTAGTAAAGAAATGTTTTCCCTCATTAATTAAAAGGAGGGCCTCATTTTCGGTATTATTTTTGTATCAGAAACTGGAAAGATCCTTACATGGGGCTCTATGGATGAAATGGGCCAAAGTTATGTTACTTCAGGGAAGCATGAGGTACATTCATTTTTACTTAAGATTTGACCTATTCTTTTCTTCAGCATGTATGTAATCATATTACCATTGGCTTTGTTGTTTGTTCAGTTAATGCAATATGATTATTCATGAAAATCTAAAACTTATAATCCCTAGAGGTTGCAAAGTCCTGATGAAGTTCTGGCATGTCTGATTTTTTTCTTTCTATTCATCGGATTGGCAATTTAGCATTCCCATTTTTTGTGCAAAGGTACAAATGGAAATATCATGACCAGACTGGGGATGTAAAAATTTAATTGGCTCAAGGACTCTTTGTGTAATCCACTTGTTTGTTACTTTGTTTTACTATTTTGTTTATTTCAATGCTCATACAGGAAACGCCAGAGGCTTTTCCTCTCCCGAGCGACATTCGGGTAGTAGAGGCAGATGCGGGCTGGGCCCACTGTGTTGCTGTGACAGGTTATTTGCTTACCTTGTCTAGAAATATACTCAAATATATATATTTTTTTAAATATTTAGAAGTATCTATTATTTTTCCAGATAGAGGAGAGGTATATACATGGGGGTGGAAAGAGTGTGTTCCAACTGGCAGAGTTGTATCTGATCAATCTTCAGCCGGGACATCTGAAAGAGACGTTGACCAAGGTTTTTGCAGTTACCTTTAATTATTTAAATGAACAAGTTTTAGTCTAAAAAAATGCTTCTATCTATATAATATAACCTCTTTTCTATAGTGAGCCCTAGGTCTCAGGTGTCAAGGTCTAGTGAAAACCGAGTCGCAGTTGAAGAGGGAACAAAACGAAGAAAAGTGGCTTCATCTTCTTCATCTAAACATGGATCGGAGAGCTCTACATCAAGTGATGAAATTTTATCAGCACCTCCTTGCTTGGTGACATTTAATACTGGGGTTAGGATTGTAAAAGTAGCTGCTGGTGGCCGCCACACCCTTGCCTTATCAGGTACATTTTGTTGCCCCCAGTAATTCAATATGCGCATAGGCGGAATTATAGTTTTTCAAAATCCAAATAAACCCAACAAGAAGAAGCGTACTAAGAAATCAGTGTGGTACAAAACACGAGCTTAATAAATCTGTTAATTCTGATTTATATCTGTTGTATCTTCCCCAAAGCATCAGATTTGGGACAAGTGTGGGGTTGGGGCTATGGAGGTGAAGGGCAGCTAGGCCTTGGTTCTAGAATTCGTACTGTCTCATCTCCTCACCCAATACCTTGCATTGATACGGCATTTTATGGCAAGGACCGAGCATCAAGTATGATAGCTAATAATAGAAGTTCAGAGGGGGCTTTAAGTAAAGTTACCGGAACTTGTGTGAAGGCAATTGCATGTGGTGGTCGGCACAGTGCTGTAGTCACAGGTATATGTTTGTCCTTATTTTCCTACTTTTGTAGTAATCAGTAATATATTTGTAATCGTCAAAAAAAATAGTGATAATTTTTCTTGTGTTCAGATTCAGGAGCATTGCTTACCTTTGGATGGGGTCTATATGGGCAAGTAAGTTGTGATATTTGTTCCTTAATGTTATGGAGAGTTTTAATTATCAACGGTTTATATCCACCTTCCCTTGTGTTGTGCTCAACTGGGTTAATTATTCAGCCAAAATGAACAACAAACATGTACTTCCCTCTTGTACCGTTATGAATGTACGACTCTTTTCTGCTCTTTTTGTGAATATTTGCAATAATTCTATATTGTTCCTATGCTGCAGTGCGGGCTAGGAAGCACAGATGACCTGTTAAGTCCGACATGTGTGCAATCAATTCTAGGGGTAAAAATGCAAGACATTGCTGCTGGTCTATGGCATACTGTATGCACATCTGTTGATGGAGATGTTTATTCTTTCGGTGGTAATCAATTTGGCCAGCTTGGCACTGGTTCTGACCAGGCTGAGGTACATGTCCTAATGGATGACCGACTTTTGGTTTCTTATGGTTCGATTTCATAATTTGCAATTCTAAATAAATCCCAACAGATTATTTGTTATCATTGTTCCTATGTTGTGCAGACTGTTCCAAAGCTGGTTGAAGCATCGTGCTTGGAGAATAAGCATGCAAGGGCTGTTTCTTGTGGAGCCCGGCATAGTGCGATGATTACTGGTACTTAATTATCCTTGAGATTTGTCATCTCGATAGATCACCATTCTTCACCTGTTTAATAACTAGGAATGATTGCATGTCCCTATCAAATATGGAATACTTGTAACAAGAAAGAATTCCATATGCTTCTCTAGAGCGTGAAAAATATAAATTTGGTTCCCTTTTCCTATTTGCTTCGAAGTTAAGGTTAGCCTTCTTTTGCTCACTACTTGTGTAGAGTAATGGGGAGGAATATATAGTAGTAGTTTGGATTGGGGTATACATCTTGCTTTGCAAGAGTATGCTTAATTTCTCAGGCGCTAGGCATGCATGAAATTATCCAATGTACTTGTAATTTAACAGCATTTGCTTATATAGAATTTTGGTGCCACAAGTGAGACTCATCTTCTGCATTAATATTTTAAAATCTTACCCAGAAAACATGTGATTTGTTGATTGGTTTACATCATGAGCATTGTGCACACAAGTACAAGATGTTATACATTGAATTCCTTTTGTACAAAATATGAAAAAGTAGCATTGCATTCATTAAAATTTGACTATTCTGATTAGTTTGTGGGTTCAATTGGCTATGGTAAGGTTTTTCTAGTGGGAGACACATATTTGAACTGACTGTGTTGTAGAACAACCTAGAAGATCCACATATTGTGGATAAGCACACTTCCTTCATGATGTAATAAAAAATAATAGCCTTGTTGTTTGAATTTGGATTCCCTAAAGTAACTCAAATTTTTAGTTTGGATCTGAGCCGTTCGATCTGCTCTGGCACGAATATTAAAAGAGCCCCGTGCATTCCATCTCATACCACATTGGCAGGATTTTGATCGGACGGTCCAGATCTAAACTCAAAATTTGGGTTACTTTTAGGTGATCCGAACTTGAACTATTATTGTAAAATTGACAACTTGTTGCATCAGCAATTGGTGGCAGCATCACGTGTATATGATTTATGTTTTACGCCATGCTACTAAACCTTTTGTTCTTTTTCATGTAGAGGATGGTGTGGTGTTTTGCTGGGGATGGAACAAGTATGGCCAGGTATGATCGTCTTTCTTTTGAGAAATAAATATCTTTCAGGAGTGAGGCCGTATTATGGACCGATATCTCAATTTTCAAAGTCCAAACAATTGATCTGAATCGTTCAAATTTTACATTTTTTTACTATTTTATTTTGATAGGCAGAAAATCACTTGATTTAAAGATTCTAAACCATTCAAAAGTAGTGATTTTCTACCTATCTAAAAAATAGTAAAAATATTCTATCTAAAAAATAGTAAAAATATTCTAAAAAACTGTAAAATTTAGTTTGCAAGTACATTTTCACATGTAATTCATCTTGAACGGCTCAGATCTACTATTTGGACTTCAAACAAAAATATTGATCTGATAGCTATGCATAATAAATAGTTAAATACCATAGCCTCAGTGCCTCACTCATTTTTCAGATGAATCTTTTTGTTACGACTTTCTAAAATTTTGAATGTGCAGCTTGGCTTGGGCGATGCAATTGATCGGAACATTCCCTCTCAAGTCCAAATCGAGTCGTACAAGCCATTAAATGTGTCTTGTGGTTGGTGGCATACATTGGTGCTTGCTGAATCTCCTAGTTAATTTTGGGACTTCTAGGAAAGCAAATGGACTTTCTAGTTGGCGATTTTGTTAGGGTTTCTTAGGTTTTGGACGTCAGAATGCAGCAGAGATAATTATCAATCATATGTATATACATGTTGATGCATACAGATGCACTTGCATGGGATTGGATTAGCATTCAATTCTTTTCCTCAGGTTTTATTAACCATGATTGTGTACTCGCACTTGGAGTGCTTTTCCTCCGCAGTGCATGTTAGTTATTAGCTTTAGGTTGTACCGTTGTCACTAATTTACCTTACATATGTATTTTATGTTACTGTAATACTGTCGTTCATTGAAAATCCGACAAGCTAACAAATAATAAATTTATGTGCCAGTGCTTTGAAGGGCGGCATTTTATCTTCTCTATCTACACTTCAATTTCCGATTTGAAGTTACAAAATAAATAGCTAAATTTTCATTTCGGTTCTAAATTTATGTGCCAGTACTTTGAAGGGCGGCATTTTTTGCCCTCTTCGCTCATCTCTAGATTTTATAATTCAGAAACTAGTAACCGATTATGGTCAAGGAGAAACTAGTAACCAATTTACATTTATGTAATGAAATTACTGTCTGATTTATGATGTAAAAACAATTAAGGACCTCTGATATACTTCACCTACGGCGTCAAATAAACCATGCCTTCTGTAACTTCATACATTGGTAATGAAATTACAAATTAATTACATCCAACAGCCACAATTAGGTTCTATGAAAGAACTGGGGGGAAAAAAAAGGGAGAGAGACGGTAAACTCTGACTGTTATAACAAATTAATTACATCAAATCCAACAACCATCTGCAGCGCAACTGTTATAAGCTCTCTTAAATCATGTGTTGGGCTTTGATATTCGATGATTATGTACAGCTTACATAATTTATTCTCTACTTCCAAGTCTAAATAGGGGCAGCCAATAAGTTGTCCAAGCTTTTGTACATTGGCAATAACCTAGCTTCATATAATCTGCATGAAAGCAAGACAAAACAGTACAAGATAAAGTACAAGGCACAAGGACTATAATAAAATCCATTGCTCCAAGTTGGTTTGTGTGGCGACGACACGACAAAAAATCAATTTTACTAATAAATTGGAGTGTTTTTCATAAACAATAAAGAGAATCAATTGCTGTTGATGTTAGCAAAATAGCCACATAAGGGAAGTTCAAAATGCCTCATTTTTGCGTCTCTATGGTGCTCACTAAAGAGTAAAGGCTTAGTGGATTACAATCTGGAACTCAAATGGAAAATTGTAACATATAATCTACATTTGCTATATAAGCATAGATGATTGCCACATTTCGGGAAACATTTTGGTGTACATCAAGAGCACAATGTGTAGTGTACAGAAAGGGTCCACAACAGTAGATTTTCACAAAATTCATGCCCATCAGAATGAAGTCCGAAATATAGTACTTTTATTTGTACATAGAGGAAGTGGGATAAGATTATAATTTTTTTTTAAGTTTTATCATTAAGCTCTCAAACAGTGGAGGCAGGGAGGCACAAAATATGGAGGCATTTGAATTTTGTTCCTTTACAAGTGTACCCCCAGTGTAGATATACCTATTATCCGGCATCTGCCTGGTACTAAAATATAATCATAGAAAGGTATGAGGAACTTACTGGTCTAAACAAAAGAGCATCTAGAAGGGGGTAACTTTTTGCATGACACCGACAGTAGGCATAGAAAACTGTGCCTCGGCACTGGATGAAGTCCTTATTATGCCGTGCTCACTTGGCATATCATCAACTATTGCAATTGGCTTATTCATCATAGGCATGGGTCTTGCGCCCCCTTGATCCATTAATGCTCTTACCTGTTCGTTATTTTGTTCATCAGTGTATTTATTTATCCAAAACTCATTTAGGTTTTAACCCTAGATTTAAACAGCAGAAGAAGGTTAACACATGAGAAAGGAGAACTAAACAAAAGAGAAGTTAGTTTTACCATTTCCATCCGTCTTTTGTGTGTATCATTAGGTACCTGCAAGAGTAGATTTAAGAGCCAGTCAGCTGGCGTCCATGCACAATTACTAATTGTATATGGAAATTTACCAATCAAGACCTTTCATAAATTAAATGAAGTTACTAAGTTAGTGATTACAGCATCCAATTAAATTAGGAAGAACCATGGTTTCTGGAGGAAACAACCAGAGAACAAAAATTGGAGAAGAGAAGCCAGTTGAGAGGGAGTTGGGTTATATCAATTATTTTATGCAAATGTGCAATCCACCACTACAACCTATCAAGGTTGATCAAGCACCAAATCCTACCCAATTATATTATGCCTATGAGAAAGTGTTGGAACCCAAGCCTGAAAGGTATCCAGCAAAATTGTTCTTTTTATTACACTAGTGGTGCGCTAAAATCTCTATAAGATGGAGTTGAATGAATTGACTGCTCAAGTTCATAAAATATTATCTTACCAAGGATCCGACTCCGCTGCTCTCCAAATAGGAGAGCAGGACCCTGTTATTTCAAATCTAACCGTTGGATTTTTTTCATGCGCAAATCTCAACACAGATGAACGGTTAGATTTGGAATAATAGGGTCCTGCTCACCTATTTGGAGAGCAGTAGAGTCAGATCCTCTTACCCAAACAAGCTGGTTAACGTATAAATAATTCTCAAAGAGGATACTCACTGAAGTCTTCGGCTTCTTTTCCTCCCTTGAATAACCAGGAATAGTTAATTGCCAAGTTCTCTCTGGAAATTAAAGCAGAATATTTTTATTAGGTAAAGAAGCAAAATTTGAGCAAGCTGGAACGAGTAACGGGTGCCGAGATCATTCAACCAGCAGGTTAACAACTCCATGGGGGTGGCATATCCTCTGAGTTAACTCAAATTTTGAGTTTAGATCCAGACCGTCCGATTTAAATTCCAACGAATATTAAAGGGTCCCGTGCATTACAGGTGTGGGATGGATTGGCCCGAATTCTGATCGGACGATCTGGAGCTAAACTCAAACAGCACATTAATGCAGAGGATGCGGACTCATGGGGGTGGCCAGCAAGTCCAGCATTATATTAATAGAGACACCCAACAAAAACAAAAAACAAAAAAATACCTAGAGGAAGCAAAAGGTCCTTCGGTTCTAGAGTTGATGATTTCCTGTGCTTTGCAAGATCACAGGCACTTGATACAACCTGAAAGTGGAAAAAAGGTTGGGTATATTCAAGTTGCCAGATCTTGCTTACTATAGGAAAGCAATCATATCATATCATATCATATCAAGAACTTAAGAAAAGGACGTGTTATAAAAAGAACAATCACCGATTCAAGGAAGCTTTCGCCCATCTCCAAGACGGCGTCTTCACTGTAAGGATCAAACTTAACTAATGGATCCACCTGCACTCACACATTCCATGTCTTCTTAATGTGTGGAAGTAACTGAGAATAGCTAAGACGTACATTTACACAAAATGCATTATGTTTAGGTGAAGGTAATGGTCTTGAAAACTAATAAATTAAATTACCTGAGATACAACATCACTGATCTTTCTCTTTCCCAGGACAAGATTTGTGGATTCCTGGCCTTGTTTAGCTAATCCAGTAGCAGTATTCCCGGAAGTGGCAGGATTATTCTCCTGTTGGGAACCTGTAAGACTTGCACTCCTCTGCAAAGGGGACCCCACCACCCTGGGGGACTGTTGCTGTTGGAGTTGCTGTAACTGCTGTTGCTGCAGGAGAAATGCCTGCTGGTGCTGCATCTGTTTCATCAATTGCTGCTGTGGCAACTGCATTTGCTGGGACTGGAGTTGCTGTTGCTGTTGGGAAAGAGTCATTTGAATAGGCTGTCCATTCTGAGATAAACCGGTTATCTGCTGGTTCATTCCACTGAGAGAAGATGCTCGTGTCAAGCTTTGCCCAGTCAACTTCTGTGTCAGACAGATGACAATTTTATAAGTTATATCTTATTCTTTGAATAAAAAAAAATGGCCCATAAAAGATAGCCCCCGATCCATCTCAGTACAAGTACCTTACGCATATAACCATATAACAGAATCAGAAATTACTTCTTATAAAACGCCCATCACTATTTATGACAAATGAGAGTGCAAGATAGGTGGCAGCGGATTTTCTTTCCTTGTAAGGCGTGTACATATGAAGTTCAGTTCTCACAAAAACCAATTTCTCTCACAGGAACATACATTCTATTTATGACAAAGAAGAGTGCAAGACATTACATAGTATTTAACCAGTTCCTTGTATGGTCCAAGCTTACTATTTTAGATCCTTATCTAAACTAAATTCCATGCAAAGATTCCATCTAACAAACTGCAGAAAGCAACCCAAGAAACTAACAGGTTTCCTGCCAAAAGACTGAACTGACATTTGATCTGAAGAGCACGCAATGCCGGCCAAAAGATGTAGTTAAAAAATATAGGTTGTCTGTGATGATTGAAATTATTTTGCAAAAGAACTAGACACATGCTATACAGGAACTGTTTTCGAAGCATTTGAGTTTGCTTCATTAAAAGAACCTTTGAGTTGTCCTCAACTAAATTAAAATAAGTTATATAGAATTCCTTCAATTTCCAAAAGGCGAGAACCCCTATAGGTTACTCTTTAAAGAGATGGACTTTCTCGTTCTCCTTCTCAAAACATCTGAGATCTTACAATTTCTTTGCCAGATGGATTCCCCCCCCCCCCTCCCCCCTGCAAAATTTTGCATCGTTCTGCATGCATAAAATGCCAATCCTGCACAATCTTGAGCTCCTCATTTGACACATATGTCAGTTCGGAGTGTTTAGTCTGTGTTGGGAAAAGAAACTCTAAAGCATAGTGTGCGGGGTGACGGTGTAATGAGTCACTTGCATTATGATTTCCTGCTTAACCATTCTCAATGTTTCCTTGTTATTTATTTTGTTTGCAAGAGAAAGAAAGGAAAATATTCTTTTTCTTAAGTGCACCACAGATATATGATATTGTAAGAATGCGAGATCTACTGTTGCGGTCCACTGATGCTTCTCATGTGGGTGTCCATCTACCTCTTCTCCGTTTTTGTTTTCTTATTTTTTTTACAACACCCTCCTAATGTCAATAAACATTCCTTGAACTCTTTACTAGATCAAGCACTCTCTATTTTAATTGTAATTAATATTCCTCTCGCACTCTTTAATTAATATTCCAGAGGACATTTACACCAGACAACCGCTATTAAACAGACAATTTAAAAAAAAAACACAGAGACGTGTCACTTGCGGGCAATGTAGCACTAGAAAAGAAGTGACATTAGTTCTGTTCATGTGCAGCTGACGTGGTCTTTCTTCGGCATCCAATAAACATTAATTTTGTTTCTATCCTTCCCAATTTTGTGATTTTTTTATTCAAATTCATAGCTTGGTATTTTGTATTTTAAATTATCAATAAAATTTCGGTTCAGATTCATATGCCTAATTACTAAATATGAAAAAGTACTATTAACATGTACTGGGTGAATACCTGAGGAGAAGTGAGTACAGTCTGATTTGAGATTTGCTGCTGCGGCCGCATTTGAGCGAACCTTTGGTTTTGGGTGTAAGAGAGAGGCCCGTTAGCTCTAATTGGATTAATGCCAAGAGTGCCCATTTGACCCATCATGCCCATTGTTTGCATGCCAGCCAATGGTTGACCGACGCTTGTTGGGTTGAATTGTGTGCCTTGGACCAAGCCCTTCTGTCTTTGCTGTAATAAAGGACAACAGATCATGAGATTCTTCAACTTCATCTGATATTAAATAGGACGAGTAAATACATAATAAATGACAACAGATCATGATTTTTCAACTTCACGTGATATTTAATACAAGTAAAAAACAAAAGGATGGACAAATTGGAAACACGAGGGGATATGATTGCAAAAATCATGACTTTTGCATGTTTGAAAGTTCCTCAACAACAACAAAAATTGTGAAATTTAAGCAAAGAATTAAAAGTGCATGATACAAGTACAATTCTCTTATGTCAGAACAGGACAAAAAGGCATTTTGCAGTTGGACATCAGAACTGCATGCTCTGCATGAAGTGAACCAACTGAGGTGTGAATGAATTTACAATTTCTCATTCTCAGGTTTCCTAAAATTTGATGTGGAAATTGGGTAAAATACAAATTAGTCCTAATACAGCATATTTTAATTTGAAGATGTGATTCTTCACTTTCCCGATGGAGAAATGGCTCAGTATAGTAAAACTTTACTCTGCAATATTAGTTCATGGGTGGTGCATCCTTAGAAACACCATAAATAACAAAATTGTGTAGAAATAGCAGTGAATATTATAAACTCCAAATTCCTAGCTCGAAGAACATTTTTTTTTTCACTAGTTGCTATTGCACATGAACCTGAAACAGCAAATTTCAAGTCAAGAGATCCTAGAATAGCTAACCAACTATTCAAGTTCAATAACCCTATTCCAAATGGGGATCAGCTCCAATACCCAAAACAAAGCATAAAGATGGATTTTTGATATTTCTTACCTGGCTCATCATCTGAGATTGTATCCCGAAATGTGCAGAAGTCTGACCCGGTAGCATGGGTAACTGCCCCACCTGACCCATCATACCTGCCCGACTCAACAGCTGCTGCTGTTGGGCCCCACCACCAAAACTCATCTGCCCAGAACCGCTGTACATCCTGAGGGCAGCAGCTGACATCCCGGTCCCACCAAACTGCTGATTCTGCTGCAATTGTTGCATCTGGCTCAATCTTTGTACTGAATTAGATCTTTGCGGCTGTTGGCCCATCTGAAATCCTGAATTTGGCACCATGTGATTAGGTTGCTTCTGACCGTAATCTAGGGTTACGGAGCTGTGGGGCGTGTCGACCTGGCCTTGCTGAGAGAGATCACTGATGGAAGGTGACCCCATGGCAGGAGAGGCTATGTTATGATTCGAGTTGGGGTTCGAAATTGGAGTCGGGATTTGGTCGGGGTTGGGCTGCGCTGGCGTTTGCATTGGTTTCTGAGGAGACGCCATGGCAGGAGAGGCTATGTTATCTGCCATTATATAGAGAGGATCTCTTCCAATCTTAGTCGAATTAGAGCTAGATTTAGCTAGGGTTTACAGTTGATCGATGCAGAGTAGCTCCATCCAGAGTTTGGGATTTGGGGCGGACAGGAATAGGATTGACACGAAACCGGGAAAAGAGAGAGCCTACGCGTTTTTACCCAAATATCTTACTGATATGTGGGTCCCAACTGTAAGAATTCATATCACCTAAAGCAACTCAAATGGAATATGTATTTTAGATCCAAACCGTCCCATCTTCTTTGCACGAATATTAGAATAACCCGTTCATTCTACCTCACACCGGATTGACCCAGATTCTGATCAGACGGTGCATATCTGAATTCAAATTCGGATTACTTCAGAGGATAGCTCCAACCGTAGTGGGTCCGATGGTTCAGGGAATGTTTATGGGAAATAAATCTGCTGCGATTCTCAAGGAATTGCAGATTCTATTTGTCCATATTCAACAATTTTTTTTAGATTCGTACAAATTAAAAATTAATTTTTTTAGAGATTCATGCTTTTAAAAATTAATGGTTGGATATGGACAAGCAAAATTCTGCGATTTCCTTGAGAATCGCAGCAGATTTATTTCCATGTTTATGAGCCAGGTGTAAAAGGTCCAAACTATGAGATTAAACAATTGCAAGTCGATGCAATCGCAGCAGCATATAATCGAGTCTCTAGTAGAATTGAACGAGAGCAGTTTGGGTTCGATGGGTTTTATAACCGTTCGATCTACTTTATGATATGTGAGCACGGATATTAAAACAACACGTATAGATTTTAAAGTAGATCGAACGGTTATGAAATCCATCGAACTTAGTTTGAGTCCGACCTGCTCATCTCATGAACTAATGAATTGAATAGCTCACTAAATTATATTGAACCGAATTCTAAACTAAATAAAATTTGAATCCGACTCGATTCATATTTTATCACTCAAACGAGACTGAGTCCGAGCCGAACCTGGTGGCCCATCGAATCCCATCTTGTCTTTCATTCTCTCGCTTCTGTCTGTGGCTCTCTCACTTCACGTTCTCAGTCGCCAATTTTTGACCCAACAAATGAGTTTTACACCGATAAAATAATAAAAGATATACAAGGTGAAAAGTAATCTGGACCATAGGATTTGATGCTCCCTCATACGAGATATGTGTGTGACGTTTCACGTGTTTATTCCTTTGGGCTTGCGGAGATTTCAAAACGGCAATTTTTGTCGAATTTATCACTCCAAATTAATTGGCATTATCCAAACACACATTTGGAACCACTGACCAAAAAAAGCATTATCCAAACACAGATTTAGGTTTTAGAACCAAATAATCGTTCTTCATAATTTTGAGAATCAATTATGCTTTACAGCTAAGAAATTGTTTGTGTCAAATTTATAAAACAAATAGCTTTACTACAATCAAAATCATAATTTTGATCATCAACTTTGCTTTACTGCAATGAAAATATTGTCTCAAAATTGTAATAAAACAACAAGAGTGAGTTAATAGGCATATGTGGAATAGCATTAACAAATGAGTTTTACATCAAGTTAGCCCCAAATATGGTCTGAGCCAGGCCGAGTTGGACTTTTTATTTCAAAATTAAGCCGGCTGGATCTGAGCTGTTATACTTCTCTCATTGAGTCCAAGCCAAGCCAAGCTCACTAGCAGACTTAGAATTGAGAGATGTGCATGAAAATCAATGGGTGGTCGCCACTTCTTCTCCACTTGAAAGAAAGCCAATTTTTTTTGGAAGGAATTTCATGTACACCCCTCAAAAACTTCAAGAATTATGTATTCCCCCTCTAAAGTTTGAAATTATGTATTCTCCTCTAAAGTTTGAATTATGTATTTCTCCATCTAAACTTTAAAAACTCACAAATTTATCTATTTTATTGTTTTTTATATTAAAGCTCATTCTAAATTTTTAAATACCAATTTTACCCTTTATTAAAAGCATATAAAGTCTATCGGACTCAAATTTGAAACTGAAGGGTTCCTCTACCGTCTGATCTGTGCGCATTGCATTAAAATTTGTGCAGATCGATTTGATATTCGTGCTGATTTAACGTGCATGGATCTTAAAGCAAGTCCGATAAGCACGTATCGCATTAAGATCTATGCATGTTGCTTCAATATGCGTGCATTTTTGCATCAAGATTTGTGCTAATCTTACGTGCACAAAATCTAAAAGCAGCTTGGACAGTAGATGAACTGTTCATATTCAAATTTGAGTCTGATGTGAGTTATATGCTTTTAATAAAGGGTAAAATGGGTATTTTATAAATTTAGAATAAATTTTAATATAAAAGACAATAAAATGGGTATATTTGTGAGTTTTTGAAATTTATAGGAGAGAATATATAATTTCAAACTTTAGAGAGAAAAACACGTAATTTTGAAGGTTTTGAAGGGTACGCGTGAAATTCCCCCTTGTTTTTATAGGCACAAAGAAAGCCATTTTAGTGTAGTTTCTTCATAGGGTGTGCTCCACAAACTTAGATTTAGAGAGAATGAAGGGAAGGGGATGGAGGGGGGTAAGAATGGAAGCTACCTTCTAAATTAGGGTGTAGAGATTGGAGGGAAATGGCATTCATTTTTGTGTCTCGGTTCCCCTTGGCTCCCTTCCCCTTCCCTTGGCTTTCTTCCAAAATTTATGTTTTTGGAGTACGAAAACTTGCTTGGGCAATCCGGTCACCCCTCCTCTCCCTTCTTCTGGAGCACACTCTTAGGCGTCAACTCCAACTGTCTGAAGCAATTAAGCCACTTTAGTTTAGAAGGCCACTTTTTGTACACGGCCCATTAAATTTTAGAAATGACAAAGTACTTATGATTATCCCCTCATATATCGGCCAAATTTTTATTAATATCCAACATTAAATAGAAAAATAGAAAAATATTTAGAATTTTTGAAAATTTTAAAAATGTCCAAACCACTAAAATTATAACGATTCGGAAAAAATGGATCACCAGGGTTTAATACAAAAATGTCCAGGGTTTTTTGAAAAATTTAAAAATGCCCAAACTGCCAAGATTCGTGACGGTTCTAAAAAAAATGGACCGTCATAAATCCTGGCAGTCCATTTTTTTTTGGAAAATTCTCAAATTGAAAACACTAAACTACATTTTTGATAAAATACTAGACTAAATTCTCAAAATGATCTATTCTTTTATAACATACCCAACATCTGAATATAAATTTCAAAATGAAAGCATTTGAACAAAAAAATAAATATATAACCAAAAATACTCTATATCTTAGACTTCATACGTTTACACGAACAATGTGTAGTAAATAGTATGGTAAAGGAAAAGAAAATCAAAAATTAGAATGAAAAAATATTAATCAGAAACTTCAACTCAAGTTTTGAGCTTCTTTTTTTTTTTCAATTGAAATTCCGACTAACGCTATGCGTTCAAAATTGATATCTTCTTCTCGCAAGTTTTTCGAAAAGTGGTCATATGCTAAAATTGGACACTCGAGTTCCAAAATACGCCTCTTTGAAGTTTATTCGTCATTTTCCATCTTCTTGGTAAATATATCGTTTCTCTTGCCTTATCAATTGCCCTAATCTTGTCTGCTTGTGTGAGTTGTCTCAGATAAATACATGTACGACCTACAAGTGTTTTAGAAATGAGTGAAATGACTCACAAAAAATAGGAAAAATTTCGAGTGTACCCATACAAATTTTTGAAATAGCCAATTTACCCATAGAAATACCATAATATTCAATATACCCACTAAAATTTAATATTATTTCTTCTATCCCCATTTAATTAGTTAACATTTTAATTAATTATTTTAAAATTTAAACTAACCAACATACCCTTCTAATTGTCTTCTTCATCTTCCCCAACCCTCAATGCCAATAAAGATTCTAGTAGTGAGAGGAAAAGAACTTCGCTCAAAGATTCTTCATCTCTTCTTATCCATTGCTTTATTGCCCGACAGAGATTGAGGATTTCTCCTCTCACTGCCTATACCCCTGTGCTCTCTGACATTTCTATTCAACCACTTAATTAATTATAAAATAATCTTGGAAAATCGTAAAATTTATGTAGATGGATTTCTTATGAACATAGAGATGATTAACACATCGAATTATGTCAATTGAAACAAAGACAAATAGGCATAAAATGTGTACTAATGATAACATGTTAGTTTCATTCTTGAACGATTTATTGGGTTTCTCTATGAAAACCGATGACCTCATGCTAACCTTCGTTTCTGATGCAGCGATCCCATTCCTTCAGACCCTACCTTGCCTGGTCCTATTCGACTGTCAGCAAGCTTCTTTTGGAGAAATTGAAGGACTCCACATGGATTGTTCTGATGCTAACGGCTATAAAGGGTGAAGTGCCCAACGCTTATGATCTCTCTCATTGGTGCTTATTCTATGATTTAGCTATTAATCAAGATATTTAATGGTCGTACCCATAATTTCAAATAATTTGCTATTTGTTTTAACTTTGAAGAAATAGGAGGTGTACAGAGTTGCATGCTTACACTAGCTATAGCTATGCTGATTATCAGTACATTTCAATTGAATAATTTTGTAATTTTTCTTTCTTCCAAGTACTTGTTTTTTGGAGCAATGGGATTTGGAACCTCACCTGGATAATACGAAAAAAATAAAAATGAATGCAATGTTTTATTTCAGGCTTACTATCCAATGCATTTCATTTTTGGTTGTGGGATTCCTGCAATTTCTTTATTCGCCATGGGATCTTTGTAAGGAAGTCTGACGAAACCTATGCCTACGGGTTAGTACGTTAAAACTAATCAAATTTTGAATATATTTTGCCATTTTTCTTAATCTCCGATGTTGAGATTTTCTATTAGCCTATTTATCTATGTTAACATATTGAGGGAAGTTCTTTTTCTCTCCTGACAAGGATCTCTATTTGCCAGGAGGGTTAGGGGAGATGAAGAAGACAATTACAAGGGTATGTTGGTCAATTTGAATTTTAAAGTAATTAATTAAAAAGTTAACTAATCAAATGGGGATAGAAGAAATGATGTTAAATTTTGATGGGGATATTGAATATTATGGTGTTTCTATGGGCAAATTGGCTATTTCAAAAATTCGTGTGGGTACACTAGAAATTTTTCCCAAAAAATATATAGAGATGCATTATAACATGAAGGCACAGATCGAGGATGTGGAAAAGTTTATGTTTTTTTTTATTACGCATGGGTCATATGGTAAAAACGTGTACAACTGTTGGAGCATTCATATACACCCGTCTGAAAGAAGGATGCTCCTCATTTTCTTAACTAAACTTAAACTAATACGGTGTTTCTGTCTACGCTTATGCTTTGGACGAATCAGAATTGAATAAAATTATAGGTCTGGACGCTATGTCCATAACGATCTGAATTTTGTTGTTGTTGTTGTTTTTGGACATTATGAACCATAATATTTTGGTTTTTCTCGAATCGAGCTAGTTTAAGATTTAGATTAATTGAAAGTTATAGACTATAGTGTCCGCTGGACATTACAAATCATTACTTTTTTTCCTATATTTCGAGATTTCCCCAGTTAGTATCCTCATGCAGGTGGCTGCATGTAATTAAATGATATCACTATACACGACTTGTAAAACGGCGTGAAAATTTGAACCAAGAGACTGATCTGCTTATTAACGAAAATTTAGTCTAATATTCTTCAAAGATACTGGATGATTTAGCATAACCAACTTAGCTCGCTATCGTTAAGATACTGAATGATTTAGCATAGCAATACAAGTAGTGAGAATGTACTAACAATTGTTGAATTGAGTTAAATCATTCTTTGTTTTATAAAAAAAAAATTGCTCTTAATTTCCAGCTAGTCTCAATCTAGTCATTGAATGCTCAGTGTCGTATACTTAGATATATGACACAATACGTCTTCAGATTTCCACAAAATTATCTCTGATAAGTTTAGAATTATAGAGGAATCAAACAAGATAAATTGACTTGACATTCACAATTTTAGGACCATTAGTGGTGAAAAAAGCACAACTCTTTTACATATTTGATCTGCCTGGATACCATAATATTAATCAAATACAAAAGAGCTACTGTACCTTTAAATTCTCAACATCACCGAGCAAAATAACATAGGCAAAGTCTAGAAATATAGCCAAGATCAAAATGCTCTTCATGCTAGTTAGGAACCATGGTTCACTATAGGAAACCTTGGTTGCTTGCACCTTTTGGCTGCCAAATCTCTTTACCCTTCTTAGACCTAGATCCAGAGTGTTGTCCATTCAATTTCAAACTGTGATTCAATTGTTCTGTAACAGGTTCAACAATTGCTAACCCTGACCTATGCATCCCATTCATACCAGCATCATAATTCAAATCAAAACTTTCAGGTGGTGTGGTGCTGTACCCAACCCGTTGATGGCTCTGACTCTGACGATTTTTTATCAGGCTAGGATCCTTACTTTGTTCCACACTTGCCATTCCTGTTCTGTGCATTCCACTTGAACTTGAATCGTAACGCTGGTAAAATCTTTCAGGAGTTTGACCAGCAAATCTGATCCCATTGTTCCTATGATTTCTTGCCAAGTTATCACGATTTGGCACAGCATTTGTTGACCTTGTCCCGTGCGATTCATTCAGATTCGCAACATAATCCTGCCCAGGTCTATCCAAATATGGTGCCAAATAACTAAACTTGTGGTTTCTATGGTTGCTTTGACTTGGATTACTGCCATTAGCCTGTTGAGAAAAACGATTCAGATCAGAAAGCCTGATCCCATAATTACGGTTCAGGTTTGGATCATGAACCTGGTCCTCAGGCACTCGATATGACGAGTAATAAGCTTGTTTCTCACTCTGGTTACCTTTTTGACTTAAATTACTGCCGTTACTTAGATGAGTCGAGTGATTTGGATAAGTATCGACTATTCCAGTAGTTCTAATCCTTGTAGTTCTATCCCGGTTAAGACTCGATTCAGCAGATCCCGGTACGCAATATCCAACACGCTCAACACCTTGTTGGATCCCATACATGTCGGTGTACTGGTGCTTATTTGCTTGTTGGGGAGTATAAGTAGTTTTCTTTGGTGCAATGAGTCGCGAGGAGACGAGAGGCCGAGACAAGAGACGGAGTAGAGAGCTGCGATCAGAGAGAACTGACGATGAAGAGAGAAGCTGACGAGTCACATGAAAAACCCCTGCTATAGTTTTTAAATCATGTGGGCCTACAGCACGTGCTGTGTTGTCAGGTTGCTCAAACGGGTCTTCAATCTGCATTTAGGATTTTTAGTTGTTAATTTCTGTGATTTTGCTTTGAAAATGTGCATAGATGCACACATGCATTGAAGAGTCAAGATCAAGCCTCACATATAAACTGTAAGATTTCTCAGTCCATCTAGGGTTGCTCGCCATTCTTTCCCAACGACCTGTGAAAGGGCAGATTACATATTCTGAAGAGAGTGCCTCGATATCTGAGAACTACATGTAGAAGGAAAAAGATGAAGCTTTAAATCATTATAACCCAAATAAAATCATTTTGGTCTAGGTAGAGAAGTATGGTCAGGTCGGCTGAGAATGAGATATTACTATTGAGTACCTTGTCAAAGAAAGACACCAAAAGGTTAGTGAGAGAGCTCTGGTTTCTATGGCTGGAGATATGTGATATAATCTTTTGTACATTCAGAGCACAAATATCGTCTATTTCTCTCTCTCTTTCAATATCCACCCCTACAGAAGCCACAATTTGCACTAGTAAATAAATGACAACAAAGATATTACATCCTTAATTTGTTAGAATTTATCTAAAAACTTGTCCCACATGGTATCAACAGAGCTCTGTATTTATTTTGGCATGAGCCTGAGGAGAAGTTAATTCATTCACTAATGGTGCAGATGAGCATAGGATTTAATGGTTTTGGTGGCTTGTGAGAACTAAAATTTGAAGTCTTAAACAAAAGTCTTAAGTGATTCTTATGGTTTTGTAACAAGGCACCTTCCACATCATCAGAAATATTGCCACTGTATATCTCCTTTAGAGGGGGTAAAATGGGAGGCTTGCATGTCTGCAATAAGTTAAAAAAAAAAAAATCATCTCAGGCAGTTGCAAGGATCAAGAAATTAAGTTCCAAGAAAGTGCAGAAACTAAACTGAAATTTATCAAGAGGTGAATGATTTCATAGATCTCAAATTTGGAGGAACATTTTAAAATCTCGCAACTATGGGATATTCAAAATCCATTAGAAGCTTCCATGATAGGAACTTTCTGTATCCCCATAAATCACAATCTACTGAATAAGTACCACGTACTGCTACAGTAAGATACCAATACGTATTTATACAGTATCCATGTGCACAAAATATATTGCTTCTGTAAGGTTTCTCTATTAAAATTTCAGCCATAAATTTGTCAGTTTTAATTGAAAGAAAACCTGAAAATGGAAGATAACAAGCATGCAGAGTGAGTACGAGTTCATAGTTCCTGTTTTCGGGTCATTTATATTTTGTGCCTTGGCCCACTCCTTGATCTGTATGAACAATTACAGAAAACAAAAAAGAAAAAGAAGAAATGTTTTTAAGTAAAGCAAGTAATTTGTATAGATTCAAGTGTATATTAAGGATTAGAAAATATATACAACTGACATACTGCCTTCAATTCATGAAATGAGACTGCACAATGCAATTCGCTACTAATTGTGCTGTTATTATTAGTGCAAAATAGAAGCAGTGGCACAGAAAAATAATTTACCAGTAAAACCATGTCAGTAAAACGTTCATCAAAGCTGGTGACGAGTTGTAACATTTTGGACTTGACTCGACCCTGATGGTTATCAACTGACACATCACAGGAAATACCATACAAGCTACTCTCATACACAAGCAGTGGCACTCTTGCCTGAGGTATAAATTGAATTTTTCGACCAATGCCTGAAAAATTCGGAAGAAACAAATGAAATACAAGAGGAACCTAGTTTTATAGTGAATTAGACTTTTCTATAAATATGTTCAGAATCTCAAAATATGTAAATTTCTTAGGTATCATTACCCATGTGCTCGTGCTTAAACACACATGCACGCATGCGCACACAGAAAGCTCAAATCACATGGAATAAACGCACCTTTCTTTCGCAGAGTTCTCATGATCTCCCGCAAAACATTTTGCTTCTTGCTACGACTGACGGACGAGTTGAAGATTTGGTCAAGAGTGACCGAAATGTCCAAATCACCCCACTTCGAATAGAGGTTTGCAACAAATGATCCAAATGGCTTGACAGTGGTGCCTAACAAAACAATAAGGTGAAACAAAAAAACCTACCCAGCTTTGGTTCTAGTTCATATACAAGATATTCATCCTATATAGATAGCTATACCAGCAATTCAGTGTACGCAAGTATGAATTAACAATGGACGTACATTGGTAATCTCGAGAACAAAACATAAAAGAAGCTTAAATTTGAAAATCCAACATTTTTAAATGCATATAGAAATCAACAATGGACATACATTCATCTAGGATTTGAAAGTTCTAACAGTTGAAACTTAAGGCAATTTGATGGATCATCAAACAATGGTCAGATAACATAAAATTTGATTGCCATGCCACATACATGTCTATTTATACACCAGAAGAGTTCCATTCTTTTGTTCTGGAGCAGCTCTTTACTTGATTCGAGAAATATCAGCAAAAATGTCAATTTATACCACTGTAATATTATCCTGTTAAGCGATCATATTAAAATGGTGGTTTTAATGTAGTAAAAAAAAGACTGCTGCCTACCTACCTTTCAAGGTTCCAATGGACTGAATGGAACTTGCAATCTCATCAATGGTGCTTAATCGTTTATTTCGGTCACTTTCCAAGGGTTTAATCGAAGAGAGTATATCTTCAATACACCGCTCCAATACAGTGTATAACACCCCAGTAGTGGATCTTGAGTCATAGTGATCCATTTTCCCAAAATTTTAACTACATTCAAGAAAAACATCCAAAAGAAAGTCTAATTATTAAATTTCAGAACAGAACCAGAAAGTAATCTCAGGACTAGGTCAAAACAATGTTGCTGTACCAGTAACACAGGGGAAGGAAAAGGTAAAATGTGAAATACTGAAATACAAATACTTGAACAAATCCCGTCTAACATTAATTTCACCCAAATAATCCCAGCACATATGATCTCTACTGTAACCTATAGTTTGATTAAAACCTTCCGACAAAACGATATGAAAATACGGGGTAAGAACCCTAGTACCTTTCTCAAGCTTTTATCCTCGGAAGAGAGAGTACAGACCAAAGAAGGAACAAGTTACAAGTATACTTATGGCCTGGATAAACCCTGATTTATAGTGAGAGAAGCAGAGGGAAAGTATACGGATTAACGGAGAGAGAAATTGGGAAAGCAAAAGCTTTAGCATCAATCAATGCGCAGAACTTTTTTGTTCGCGCCTTTGTAAAATCTTTATATTTTGGGTTTTGTTGAAGAAAATAATAAGAGCTGCTTTTTGCTAGCGCGTCTCGCGATTCTCCTCGCATAGCAGGGTGCGTATCTGAGATATCTTAATTTTTGCGTGACCGACGTGTCCGGTGCCTATTCGGGGGAACGTAGGGGGGCAGTATTATTTGTGCTATGAGATTCGTGCAGAACGTATTTAGACGATTGAGATATTCCAAAAAGTCACGCAGAGTTTGAGATATCTCAGAGGATGTGAATTCGCATAGTACGGGGGCCCGCTAGTGCTCAAGTGGAACCGGTTACAATGGTCGTCCCTCGTCAGTAAGATTTGGACCGTTCGATCAAAATATGTACAAAATATTAAAGGGGTTCTGTAAATTTCAACTTGGACCAAATTAGTCCGGATTTCGATCGGACGGTCTGTATTGAAATTAAAAATTTGAGTTACTGGACTCCGTCAATTATTTGGGTTCGACTAGATAAAAAATCATAAATGTTTGATCAAATATTTGAAATCAACTGCCTGTTTGAAATTAAAATCATCGATGCCTTTCCAAATATTCAGGTTTTGCTCCAGAAACAGTGTGCGTAAAAAAGAGGAAGAAATATGAACAAAGGCGATCAGTGCATCGCTCATCTCTACAAAGTATTTTAACAAAATATACAGAATCGTCATTCTGCACAGTGTCTGCTCACTTTCGCTCTCTCTCCAATTTTTTTTTCTTCCAGAGCAAGTAAAAGAGTATGAGCACTTTACACATATTGCTCTTCACTTTCTCCTTTCTTTTCTTTAATAATGGTCTCTTTTCCTCTTTTAGAGCTCAGTCTCAGAATCTTTTTTGTTATGGAACTTGTCACTTAGGTTCTAAGCAAATCTACATTGTTGGTTTCATTCTATTAGTTATATTAGAATTGTCAGGAGTCCCATATGATGAAACATGCACGAAATCTGAACCGTTCATTTTGATCTAATGGTTAAATGATTTCTCGGATGATAAATTAGCACAAGTTAAATTAAGATTTTTTTTTTAAATAGAACCAAATTTAAATATTTCAAAAGAATGAGCACTATTAATTTGGATTCTACAAAAAATGACCGGCAAAGACACATTTGCTCCACCAATCTGCGGCGGAGCAAATGTATGACCCATCTATACAATATGACTACGGAAATAAATAGCAAATGGCTCCACCGATCCACAAAATCGGTGGAGCAAATGTGTTTTTGCTAGTTTTTTTTTGAAACGAAATAAGAAATATTGTTATTTTGAAATATTTAAATTTAGTTCTATTTAAAAAAATCCTTAAATTATGTGCATATATTCAACAGTGTTACACGTATACATGTGTATGTGATTTTTTTGTAGTTATCGTACCCGTATATGACCCCAAAAATATGATAAACTTTAATATCTCATTTTTTTTAGAAATATAAAGATCTACTCTTTCAAATTTTAATGTCTCTAAAAAATTTTAATCTGAATTTTAAACTCGTGATCTTTCATTAATTTTTGTGATCATACCAAAACTAGCTCTTCTATTATATCATGTTTAACGAGCTTTAAATTACAATTAATCAGCTATATAATTACAACCATATATGTTTGATCAAATATTTTGCATGCATTCTTTTTTTTTGGATCTAAGAGTTATTATTATTTATTTTTCATATATTTCTTTTTGCAAAAATTGAACACACATCTATAAACCATAATTTGTAATTTTTTTAGCAAATCTATAAACTTTTAAAATTGGTGTAGATGTATTTGCCCAACAATTAAAAGAAAAATATTTAGTAATATACTAAAAAGAGCTATTTTCTGGACTTTGTCTAAAAATTAAAATATGAAAAAAAAATGAATACTCTTAATATATAACAAATTCTATAAAAAAAAATGCATGTGATAAATGTAATTTTTTTTAACATTATAACTATGCATAATGAACAACAATTAGCAGTATGAGAATCTCTTCTCATACTGTGCAAGTATAATAAAAGAAGCTTCGATTTTTTTTCAAACATCTTAGACATAACAAACATTTTTTTTAAATAAAAAAAACGCAAGATTATATTAGTCATTGGATCAAGTCAAATGAGATAGAAGCAGATTGATATGACAAAAATATATCAAGACTCTAAACAGTAATTATCAAGTTTTTGCGGGAAAGTTTAAAATAAAATTATCGTGAATAGGGTAGTTGTAGCAAAAGCTATCATACATAGCATTTTATTTTAAAAAAATATATTTTATAATTCTACTAATTATCAACAATATTGAAAGTCTCATAGAGCAATAAGTAATACCAAATTGATTAAAAAATTATAATATTCATATTGAACCGGTGCAAAATTCAAATTCTTATTCCAAATATCTCTAGTGATATCATAACTATATATCTTTTTTTTTTAATTCAAAATAACGGAAGCATTATAATATAAACTAGTTATTTTTTTCTATTCAAAATCAACTAAGTCTCATGTCATAAATTATTTATATTTTTCTATTTAAAGACAAAAGTAATATGGGCTTTCAAAAGATTGGTTCTTAAAATAATTTTTCAGTTTGAGCCTTAAAATAAAAGCCTATGTAGCGTACCGTGTGCTATTTGCGCTACACGCTATGCGCTATAGCAGTCGTAGTTGAAATAGTACACTTTTATCCCATAGCTTACGTTTAAAGTCAGAAAACGCTATAGCGCTGCTATAGCACGCTATTTAAAACACTACAAAATATTGAAACTCAACTATACCATATAATTTGAATGTGTTTACGAAATATATAAATTCTATGAAGACTGTGGAATTAATCTGTTTAAATCGAGATAATAATTTTGTGTTATTAATGTGTCCTACAGGCCATAATATTTTGGGCCATAATTAATATGGATTAAGTCTTATTGGGCTACATATGTCTATAGGCCCGAAATTTATGTTCTTTCTATGATTTGATCTGATCAGATAAGATCTATCTGATTAGGTGCGAATGAATGGGTGTGAATGAATGGGCGTGAACGAATAGATGCATCAAAGAGATACGTTAAAGAGGTGCATTGTAGAGATGCCTCCTTTTAACGAAGAGATGTGTCTAAAGAGAGGTGTCCTTTCGCGAAAGGATGCGACATTTCGCAAGAGCCTCTTAATCTTCTATAAATAGAATGACATACTTCTCATTTATTGTATCAAAAAAAGATCTCAGGGTCTCAAATATAAATGAATATTCATTTTATCCGAAACTACACAAAAGGAGAAATATATACAGAAAAATAGAAGAACAATATTTTCGGTTTTATTGGATTAGACCGAAAATCTGGTATGTCTGAAATTGCACTATTTTAGAAACCGAGAGATAATATATAGTAGAAAGACAAGAGGGGACTGCTAGTTGGCGCTAGCTGACTTGCAGTTTTTTATCAACTTGTTCGCGTAAATACCGATAGAGATGTGACTGCGGTTGCTATTGCGTGGATCCAACAAGAGGTGTACAAAGTGAAAAAGATTATTGCTAGGACTTGAAGATTTCCGCTGTGCGTCTAGTGATAAACTCTATATTAATCTTGGAATTGGTTTTATACATGAATTCTGATTTTCGAGTAGTGAACAAATTATGAACTGAATCGAATTGTTGCACATATAACCTATCCAAAATCCCAACATTTTGTGGATACAATTAATATCGCTTCTAGCATTTCTATTTGCTTTTGTAATTACTACTCGTATTCAAACACAAAATGGTTATAATCTCAAATTAGTGCGAGTAACACGATCTAAAATGCACTAGAACAACACCCGGCACCAAAATAATCGAATATCTACGAAATTAGATTGCTTAAAAAGCTCAGAATGAAGTTAAGGAAGATTAAAATGCTGATAATGTTGCGGGAATGCTTGTTTGTTTGCGAGACGGACAGAGACATTCTTAGATATTTTTAAAATGCTTACACGCATGAAAGTTTTCATATGAAGAAGGGAAGCAAACAGATGATATTTTTGTTGTAGTTTCGATCTGGGAGTTATTTAATTGTTTTCACAATTGTAGTTGGTACCACAGCATGCTTCGATAATTAGCACTCGGCGTCATACAATCTAAATCTAATCTGAAGTTCTGATCTCAGGGGTATAAGTTCTCATTAGCATACAAATTCGTCATGCATTATATAAATAATGAGGAGAAAAACTTATTTTCCCACCACCAACCAGAAGTAAAAAGAAAAGAAAAGAAAAGAGTAGAAAAAAAAGGCTAAAGATTTCTGCGTAGATCAACAACTACTACACTGACATTATCAGTGCTTCGTCTTGCAAGTGCGAGCTTTGTCAGCAGCATAGCCGCATCTGCGCAAGCCTTATCTGATGCTCTGGCCACCTCCCCTTCTCCCCCTCTAACCGGTTCATTGCTTCGAAGGCATGTCCTGACAATTTCACACGCCATCTCATTTGTCACCACATCCCAGAGTCCATCACTCGCCAAAATCAGGCATTCATCCCCTTCTTCCCTCTCAGTCATCGTCACCTCCGGTTCTGCTGTCACGAATGGCTTCAAGTGACTGTCCCCTGTTATCGGTCAAAGATTATTAACCAACAAAAAAATATTTGTAAAAGAGAGATTAGATTGTCTGCGTATTTTTTGAAAAGAATACGATTTTACCGATAGCTCGGGACATTGCAAGAACTCCTAAAACTCTTGGACCGTCCCAGTAGATCACCCGGCCACCAGCTGATTGGATCCTCTCTAACTCATCAGGCCGGTCAGGCTGATTCAAAACAAGCACAAAACATTAATAAATGCATTCCAAATTCAATCTAATAGATGAACATTGATCCAGCAGCATGACCAAATTACTCTAAATGAATGAATAAATAAATAAATCCAAAAGGCAAAAGTACCTTGTGATCGGATGAGAGAGGAACCGGGACACCATTCCTGGACAAGACAGCACGTGAGTCGCCACAATTGGCAACAACGATGCGCATAGGACCAACAACAGCAACAACTGCGGTGGATCCCACATGCTCAGACCTCATTGGTCGGCCTTGCTGGCACCGGCATCCTGGGATGCGGCCTTGACCACTCCAATTCACAGCCTCTCCATCCATCCTGTGAAAACTCTTCTTCATCACATCTGTCCACCTGTCAGTGATCAGTGCATCTTTCGATTCGATCTTCTCCCACTCCTCTGCAACAAACTCATGCATACGCTCCTGGCATGTCGTGGCCACCTAAAAGTAATCCAAGCGGAATATATTATGTCACCACATTGCCAGAAAGTAATTGGCTTAAAATTTGGGGAAATTGAATGTAATAGCAGATGAGATACCCTTTTACAGTTTTACTCCCCCAGGACCCCCACCCCATAAAAATAAAATAACAAACAAAAAGGCAAAGCGGGACGCTAAACCTAAAATTACTTACTGGTCCAATAGGCTTTGTTACTTATAACTTCTACTTAAAAATTAAAATTGTAATTGTAACAATTCATGCGTCTTTTAAATGCCTTGCTACAACTCTTCCTTTCCATAATTGGTTTGGTTCAATCCCCAGAGAAACTCGGAATGGAAATTTGGAGATAATTAAACTGAACAATTGCAAACTCCTAGTAAAACGTTACTGGAGGAAAATAATTAAAAATAATGCAATTTTGACATACATGTGAACAACCATGACCATCAAAGACTCCAAAGAAATGGCGATTTTGGATAAAATCGGGTCGGATTGAAACAGCATCCTCCATATCTCGCCTCCGCCCACAAACTGACATCGTTCCATACCTCGGACACTGGAGCGCACTCTCCAACCTAACCAACTTCTCTTTCGGGTTAACGGGTTTCTGATCCGATCCAGCCAAAACACAAGGGACCCGTTCTCGTCGGATCATTTGAGAGATTTTAGTCTTTCTCCTCTTTGGAGTTGGCTCTGTCTGAGAGCCGTTAGATCCGGTGCTCTCCACAAACTTCCGCCGTCGGATCTCGATCTCTGGAATAGAGCTCGCTTCACATATGGAAGAGGTGGTGACAGCTGACACGTCAGACCCTTCGCAAAGGACTTCCGCCATGAAAATTATAACAGGTAGTACCACCGAGAAAAGGAATTCAAAATAAAACGAAGGCTTTGTTCGTTCTCTTTTCCCAAGAGTTGTACTAGTATCCCTATTAGTATTATCTCAACCTAGCGGGGTATAACTGTAGAAGACCAGTGAAGGGAAGAGAGCAGCTGGCGCGCGCAGAGAGGGGGGGAGAGAGAGAGAGAGAAGGCAAGAGAAAGACCCGGGAAGAAGATAATATCGTGTTGTGGTCCAGCTGTTATTTGCTTTCAGTCGGGAGAATAACGAGACTAGACTTGGCATATATATGTAATCCCTGCACTCAAAATCAAATCAACCAAAATAAAATAAAATAAATTCATTAATGAAAAATATAATCTGAACATTCTGAAATTAATTATCACTAAATTCATTATGATAAAATATTAAAATTATATGATGCTTTATGATGAAAAGTACTCATTCATAATTTCAGATTAATAGTAGAATTCCAATGGCTTCATTAAAAGAGAAGTACAATTAAGATATAGATCAATCAAAATAAAAAATTACAATGAATAATATAAACTGAATATTCTGAAATTATCACTATTTTTTATAATTTCAATGTTAGTAAACTAATAACAACTAGCAATTCAATGATGTTTCAAGATGAAAAAAAAAATCTATTCATAATTTTTAAATTAATATTACAATCCCAATTGCTTTATCGAAAGAGTAACAATCAGCAATTATATAATGTATAAAATTGAATAAAAGTATATATATATTTATAATTTTAAATTAATATTATTATTCCAATTGCTTCATTAAATGAGAAAATAATAATATGGTTAAGACATTTTTCAATCAATATATATTAATATGATTTAGTTATGACTTATAGATAATGATCATTTCACTTGAAATATCAAAATTTGAAATTATACAATTACAACTTTATAATAGGTGTAACCTGTGAATCAGCGTGAGAAAACTAAATTCAAATACACAGCTGAAATAATCAAACTGTTATTTAAACCCTTAATTAATTTATAGTAATAAAAAGTCGACGTCTAGATGCAATCTAGAGTTCCGCGAGTTAGAAGAAGTCATGGCACCGGTCTATGTAGCACGAACTGTGAGCATCAATAAGCTGCCCGCACCGTCACGGGCAGTCCAGACAGATACAGATCCCCTAAAGTAACCCATTTTTTGGGTTTTTTGATCGAGACCGTCCGATTCGAATCTGTCGTTCTATATTGCCTTGAGCTTCGAATCCCTTCTCGGGATGCGTGCGCTCCATTCAGAATGAATTTTCGCAGATTCGAATTGAACGGTCCTGATCTAAAACCCAAAACTTGGGTTACTTTAGGGAATCTGAATTCAACAGATACAGTGGCTTGAGTGACGCAAGTTCTGTATAAAGTAAATCGCAGTAGCGAATTTCGATGCGTACTTTTTTCTTCCTCTCTTTGATCGCGACACGTGGAGACCAGCTTAGGCGCCTTGCCACGTGCCCCAACCGAATTGGAGGCATGTGAAATGTTCGGCTCCTTAAAATAGTGCTATCATGCCCATTCCTTGGGGGAATTTCACGTATACCCCTCAAAAATTTAAAATTATGTATTTCCTCCTCTAAAATTTAAAATTACATATTTCCCCTTCTAAACTTCAAAAACTCACAAAGTTATCTATTTTATTGTCTTTTGTATTAAAACTCATTCTAAATTTATAAAAATACCTATTTTACCCTTTATTAAAAATATATAAATCTAATCAGACTCAAATGATTTGAATCTGAAGGGTTCCTCTACCACTTGATCCGTGCGCATTGCATTAAGATTTGTGCATGTTACTTTAATATGCGTGCATTTTTGCATCAAGATTTGTGCTGATCTTGTGTGCACAGATCTAAAAGTAGTTCGGACGGTAGAAAAACCGTTGATATTCAAATTTGAGTATGATAAGATTTATATGCTTTTAATAAAAGGTAAAATGGGTATTTTATAAATTTAGAATGAGTTTTAATATAAAAGATAATAAAATAGCTAAATTTGTGAGTTTTTGAGGGGTATATGTGAAATTCCCCCTTCTTTTTTCTCCTTCTTTCTTTAAGACATTAAGACAGCAAGTTAGTAGTTAGGAAGAAACTTTGATTTTGTTTCTGATTAATTAAATTCATAAGCGTTGTTTGGTTGGGATAATAATATCTTTTCAACTATATAACTTTCCGCGTGACGCGTGGCATCTGATGCAGCACATGTACTTTTTTATTTAATATAAATATGCAGCATAGGTTTGAATAGTTTCACACTTATACATAGAAAAAAAAAAAATACAAATAGGTATCCTTTCTACGTCAATAATTTAAATGACAATATTTGAGAGCATTAAATACAGTTGTTGGGGATATATTTTTCCGGATCTAATCTTATTTATTCTCTTTTGAGATATTTAGAAATAAATATAATTTTATCTTCTAATTTTGTGGTTTTAAATCATCATCATCTCTTATCATAGAGAGTATTCATATTATACATTTTGTGTGATACTAAAACTGCATTTCCATCCTCTAATTTTCTTTCAACTAAATGTGATAGAAATAATGCAAAATAAATAAATTGTTATTTTCAAAATTCTCATATTGTAAATATTAATTGAATTTTTTTTTCCAAATACATCCTTTTAAGAGAATTTTTATATATAATATAAACTTTTTTGGAAATAAAATTCTGAAAAATAAATTAAGTTAATTGTATATTATTTAACATGAATAATTGTTGGATATTATTTCACATAGAGTAATTTTTCAAAGCAATGATGAGATAAAGGTTTCAATCAACTCGATCAAACATTTTTATTTTTAACGATTATTATTTTGAATAACATAATTCAATATATATATTATGAATCTTTCAACCACAAAAAATTCTCCAAACGTTTCAAAAAAAATGTGAAATGCAAAATGTTTTGTTTATAATTTAATAAATTACAAAATCGATGTTTATAGGGGCATCTTTGCATAGATCTCATTCATGAATGTAAAACTAAACCCCAACGTAACATGTGTCGACGTGTCGGATTTTTATAGACCTATCTCTAGCCAATAGCCATAGATAAGATCTTTCAAGAATATAAAAAGTTGATTTTGATAATATCGTCGTCCAGCTTCAGATAACTATATATATAATGACACACATCGCAGGTCGCTGTTCACCCCTGAGCGAGTCATGTGGGAACCACAACCCGGAAGAGAGTACACGGATGCCCCATTGATATAGCCACAGAATACCTATGAAAGAAAAAGAGTAATTATCATTATCGGCTGCTTAACAAGAGATTATGATAATAGTAGCTTAATTGACATTTTCTTTATTGGTAATGTTGTCGGGACAGGGAACTTAGACCAAGGAGAGAGAAGTCGGTTATTATCACAGGTACTCAGTTAGGCAGCAGACAGAGGTCGGTCAATAGAAATTCTGACGCGTGGCGCTGCTTGCGTGTCTTCATGTCGGATTCCTTTTCAAGGCACCACCTCGTCGTTAGCTTATTTTGGTTTCTCTACCTCGGTTCCTATGTGTTATTTGTACAACGAGTCACTATTACTTCTATACCATGTATATCTGAAAGGGAAAAGAAAAATTCCCAACCATATGGTTCTACGAGATTGGCTCAGAAAAAACTCATATTTAGCTCGTTCAATTTTGGCTCGACTTGTCAGCGACGAGTTTAAACTTGACCCGATTTAGATCGTTTCTATTTTTCGACACTTTTAGGTGTCAGGTGTCTATTGTGAAAATTTGAAAGTCGTTGCAAGACAATAAAATTCTTTTCTTGCTCATAGTTTGTGTGTGGCTCATAACATTAATTTAATAAAAAAAAATGATCTATGTGCAACTAATAGTATGAACGGTAGGTTCGATTTTTACTCGTGATTGGCTCAAATTGACTTGTTCTGATGTGAGTAGAATTTAAATTTTACTTTACTTTGACTCGAATCGACTCATTGACAACTCTTATATAATCATATTTTAAACATTATTGATACCTGATAGATAAAGAAAATTTTCGCGTAATAATTTCATATGAATTAATATTGTGTATACCATAATTTTTTTATGATTGGAGCATCAACACATTTTTTTTTTTTTTTTTAAAACTTCCCCTCAAGATTTTAGTTACCTGGATGACATAACCCGCAACACACGTTTGACATGGAACTCTATTACCGAAATTGATATCATGTTTGCTAAGATCTATTGTCCCAAAGATGAAAGAGATACGCGAGTTATTGAAGGCGGTACGCATCCGGAAATCACACAGGTGACAGGTAACCTTTTGAAATTAAAGAAACAGCGAATGTTATTCGTAACCACCGCAATTAAGGTGAAAGCACCTTTTCTGCCCTCTAATCTCGGGCCACATTTTTGTTACCTCATTAGGGGTCTCAATACTCAATAGGTGGATCCGTATTCTCTACCGAGCTTTAAGGTGCGGAGTTCTGCGGAGCTGATCAGACGGCTCAAATTTATTCTCAGCCGGTAATTACTCGGGATGATGGAGAGACCAATATTAATTTTGCTTTGAAATTCGTGCCAAAATTTGGTTTTGGTCCGTCTGATCAAAATGAATGGATCAGATTAGAAGCTATGTAAGAACTCCGCAGAGAGAGACTTCGCAGAGGATACCATTTCGTCAATAGGTACGGTACAGATCGGATGGATGTATTTTTATATCCATACTCATTAAAAAATTATCTTATTCATACTTTACTTTTATTCATTACAAATTAATCTCATTCTACCTTACTTTTATCTGTTAATATTATTTAATATTATTGGACAACAAAATAATAGCGGGTGAATAATGAATAATAATAATATAATAATTAATTTTATTATATTTTATAAATAAAACATCAATAACTTTACATATTATATTTTATTCATTATATAAGATAACCATTTAAATTGCTTTTTCACTCATTATAATTTTTTATTACAAAATTTGAAATTTGAAAACAAATTTGAGTTATAGCCACCATGAAAATTGAAGTGAAGATGTGACTATGTGAGCCAGATTCTTAAAAAAATTACATTACATTTTTACAATTGAGTAAAAAAAATAAGAAAATGAAGAGGTAAGAAAAAATATATCAAAGATACAAACTTTGGCATTAGAATAGAATGATGCAGTTTAGGGCACTGAAATAGAAGAGTAAATATATGTTCACTGAAAATTGAATTGAATACATATAATTTTAGATTTTATAATTATCATATGGAGTAATGGGTACGAAATAGTCATTACCATACTCATACCCAATAAACTAATGAAAAAAACTTACTCATACTTGTCTTATTAAATACAATACGGATCTGATAAATAGTTAAAAAACTACCACTGACACCTCTACGCCTCATGATGTCTGACATAGATGAACACATACGATCAATTATACTTGCGAACTTCTTAACGTATTTTTTAAAGAATGATTCTTCTAATTGTACCCAAGGATTTGTACCCTCTTTTTACCCAAACCAACTGTCATTTACATGATAATAATACTATAACAATATAATATAATACGGTAACAGACAATATGAAATGATGTAAAAGATGCGATCAATTTTTAAAAAATTAACAACTTGTAACTTCCAACATCTTTGTACTTTCAAAACTGTTGTACTCTGACATTTAATGACAGTTAACTGTACTTGTTTTACTTAAGAATCTACCCACTTGTGTACTTTCCCCCTTCTCAAAGTTTTTAATTTTTTTTTCTATCGTTTTAGAAGTTTTGATTATTAATTTTTTTTTCATTTTTTTTAAATTCATCATGTTTTTCATTTTTTGAATTAAATAATCTGTAAAATTACGGATTCAAACTAATGAAATTGAATGTAGTAAAAAATAGCTGCGTAAAGTGCAAAAATAACGACAAAATCTATATTCCAAAATACTGTAACACAACATTATGAAAAGTTGTAACAATAAAGTATCAAAACTGTAACAAGAAATACTGCAGCAATGAAGTATGTAAATTGTAACAATTACCATAACAACTATAAAACAACAAAAATATCAAAAAAAAAAACTTTACAAACATAACTTTGTCAAAGAAACACTATCCAGCAAACAAATTTACAAAACTTTGTCCAGCAAACAACAAACACAAAAAAAATTAAACTATAGATATTTGGTGTTCATTATTAGTATGCGTTAGACACTTCATGGCAAGAATCAAACGCTCCTTCGATATATCCTCCTGAAAAAAAAATACGACAAATCTTAGAATTAAAACTACAAATATTACAAAGAAAATAAAACTGCAAAATAAAATATACACAAAATACTGTAACAACTGTAGACAAATATAGACAAATATTGTAACAAATTAACTCATTATGTATATCAATCAGTATCAACATACTGTAACAAATGTAGACAAATAATGTAACAAATGTAGGAACAAGCTGTAACAGATATACTGAATATCAACTAGTGTCGAAAACCGTCTCAGCTGTAGACAATTAAACTAAGACTGAACATCAATCAGTATCCAATACTATAACAACTGGAGACAAATAATTTAACAAATGTAAATAAATATTGTAACATATTTATCTAATACTTATAGACAATGTTCCAGTAGTTAGAAATAAATCAACACCTGAGAGAAGTTTAGAGGAACTCCAACTCCAAGATAGAAACCATTTAATCTATGTGAGCGTTTGGTGGTGGTATTCATAATATTCATCATTCTCCCCATGTGAAGTATAGTAGTGCAACTCCAACCCAGGGAGATCCACTATTATAAGAACAAAGTGGTTCTTCTTACACACAGGAATAAATAGCCATTTGATTGTCTCAAACTGTTGGCCAGACAGTTGAGAAATAGCCACCACCGCCTGTTTCTCTGTGTATGTGTGCATCAAGATCTACATTTTACAAGAGAACATACTGTAATAAATATGAACAAATAATGTAACAAAGGAAAATCAAAACTGTACCATAATAATTCAGTACTATCAAATATGAAATGAAATAATGTAAGAAATGTCTAACATAACTGTAGCAAATAATGTACAATACTACAACAAATTATAGAACTGTAGCAAATAAATGTAAATGAAAATACAAAAAGAGAATAAAAACTTACTGAGGTGTAAGGGGGTGTAAGGGGAAATGAAAAACCAAGGGTGAGCAACAGGTGTTTCAAATTGCATCACCTGCAGAACGACCTCAACCAGCTGAACAAAAAAAAAAAAAAAAAAAAAAAAAAAAAAAAATATATATATATATATATATATATATATATATATGTTAAACATGCAAACCTATAATGTAACAAAGGAATAAAAATACTGTAACAGATATGAAATACTTTAATAAACATGAATATACTAAATTTGCATGCAAGAACACTGACTTAAATAATGCAATACATATAAAACAATACTGTAATAGATGTGAACAAATACTGGTGAATCTTGAATAAATAATGTAACTGCATCATGCAGACTGTAACTTAGAGGACTGAACAAATAATGTAACATACTAAGAGAATATTGTAATTTATACGGAGTGGATCATGTAACAGATAGCACATATGCTGTAATAATCACAGTCTGAAGACAAGATATAGATTCAAAATTTAAAACAAGTATAACTAGTTACCTTTGAGCTTTTTGTGAAGATTTTCTTCATTCGTATACTCGATTATCTTTGACCACAGCACGAGGCCGTCTCATGTGAAGATCAAGAGTTGTTCATTCTTACCTTGTTTGATCCATTGCAGGGAGAAGATATAGACCAAATTGAATGAACAGATCGGTAAAGGAGAAAAAAAATTTCTAAAGAGAGAAGAGAGATCGCGAATAAACAAATCGGGAAAAGAGAAAACTTCATTTTCTAAAGAGAGAAGAGAGATCGTGAATGAATAAATCGGGAAGGAAATATCGAAGAGAAAGAGAAAAGGAAAATCGCCCGAAATCGCCCCAAAATCGCGGCACAAAATCACGGAAAGATACGATTTGAAAATGAAAAGCGAAAACAGGAAATGAAGCTGGAAAAAAAGATATAGGCGGAAAAGTGGGGATCGTTAATTAATGACAGTTAAACCAGTATTGGATAAGGCGTGGGTAAAAACCTTTTCTCTTTAAAGAAAACGAAAGATAAAAATTATTAATAGTGCTATTTTAATTTTGTGCATTGCACGTAATAATAAGTTAAAATGAAAACAAAAAGACTTGTCCGGTCAGTCACGATCAGTAGCAGACCCAAGAAGGATTAGAGGTACGCAAGTGTCTATCTCTGTATTCGATCTTTTTAGATCCAGTGGAATTTTATACTTGTGCCTATCCTTGAATGGATATAATGTCGACTCCTAGATTTAATTCACGGTCTAGTAGAAGAAAATTGTGCGGAAAAAAAGTCAATCCAGACTTATTGGCATAAAAGAAAAAAAAAACGTAGTCTGATTCGCTACTCCACTTAGAAAAATTGTTGATTTGTTAGGAGAAAAAAGAGATACTATAATAAGGATATGAATATGTACCATGCTGTGACTAGTCACACTGTAACTTGAATTACGTGTCGTGTTGTTAGCAAATTTGAAAGGATGGTTACTACATGTGACGTGTCCAAACGTAACTAGTCACATTTTTCACGTTTAACTATTTTTTTCATAACTTAGGTTAGTATATTTAAGATTCACCATTTGATCAAGATCTAACGATCCTAATTATAAGTGACAAAATCTTTTGTGTGACATGCCTTGTTGTGCCAAATTACGGCATGTAATCAGCGCATGTGTCGTGACGTATTCGGTCATGTCGTGATCTTTTTAGATCTCTATCCACTACTCCGCTCCGTTTCGTCAGGAAAAAATAATTATACAATATTAATATTTTATATCTACCCTAATTAAAATTCTGAACTTGCCTCTAATGATTGTGAACTCTCATCTCCGCCCATTGAATTTTCCTTCTCTTATGCATACTCCGTTTGGAGCACATCCTAAAGTGGGTTTCCTATTGTTAGCATGAATTAATAAACTATGTATTCATGCATGTAGATAAACTGAAAATGTCGTCGAAGTCATGAAAAATTAATATATAGCAGTTTGTTTATCAATTAATGATGGAGTTTCCTTTTATTAAAAATCAGTGACAAGTGAACGCAACAGTATTAATTAATATATGTCATAATCATACTAAAAAAATTGCTAGTCATGGTCGTGACACATCATGTGTCTTGCTAAAAGGGATAAGATAGAATGAATGAAGCCACGTTGCAATAATCGTTATCAGCCGAAAGTTCGTTACAATTAATAATAGTAGTGCTTTCAAAGGCACAAAATATATAGTGAAACGGAGACGCAAGCTGAAAATTATTCACAAGGCATTAATTTCTTGGAGGAAAAGAAGTATTGAAAGCGAAATGGGAAGTACTTCCGTTTCTACCTTTTAATGGTCATCATGTCTAATTTGTTGCGGTAATGTGATAATTTCTCAGCTCAATGATTGTGATTAAGTGGTGGTTGCCATCAGTATTTTAAAATGTGCACTGCTTATTCATATATGCTGATTTATAAATATCTTTTGTAGATAATTTTCTATATATGTATGTTTTTTCACAAAATATGTAGACACATGCATGTGTGATTTTAAATTGTTAGATAACTATACAGTTAATTAATTGTATTGCCGCTTATATATGACTGCAAACTATAAATTAACTTAGAAATTTGATTAAGCAATCTCAAAAGATCAATATTGAGCTTATAAAATTTTCAGCATCAATACATTAATTGTGTGGGGAACAAGATCAATGATAAAATTTCTCATTTAGAATTTATATTTCAAACTAAGTTTTTTGAGTGAAGGAAAAAGTTCACAATTCCTCGTCTATTATACCCACTTCATTTTTTAAACACAAATACCAATGCCAAAACTAAAGTAACTAGGATAAGAAATTACCAAAAAAAAATGATGATTGTTACTATTGTAGAAGCTTATTAAATGGTGACACAAGCTTGAAAACTAAATAATAATCAGAAAAGAAAAGGTTTTTGTACCTATCGTTTTGTCTCCGAAAAATCCCCAAACTACTTTCTAACGCGTTTCAAATGGTCAAATCCAACGACCTTCCTTTATAAACTGTCTCTCCATTTTTTTCAAATAAATTACCGATTCTTCTTCTCCAAAACGGAAATTACTTGGATCTAATCTCTCTGCTCCCTCTGCCTTGCTCTCTTCCCCTTTCCTCGCTTCCTCCGAACTCTGCTATCAAGGCAAGTTCTTCTCCAATGACTTCAATCTCATATGGATCTGCTCCGCCCCTCCTAGTCAACGTCATTGCTTGTCAGACCTCGTTCTGATCTCTCTCTCCTACTTCTACAGATGTGGGATCCTCGCGCTGCCGTGTTCGCACCGGAGGCTTCAGTGCAGATCGCCTCCTTCTCCGTTCCGATCTCTATCCTTCCTCTACAGATTTGACGATCTCCCTATATAATAATGAACCCCTCTCATCGCTTGCACTACCGCCGTCGTGTTCCCACAGAAGACACTAGCACAGAGGGTAAGTCATGCGTTAAACCCTAGCACATTTGAGATTCAATCTCTTCATCTTTATTTGAATATCCCTTAGATTGTTTAATAAGCTTATAGTTTATTGAAAATTCATATTTAATGCTGTCAAAGAAAGTTGCTATCTGATTTAACAATTCTTAAGTTTAATTTGTATAATACCTATTCATTACCATATGACATTAAAGAGAAACAGTTGCCAGGAAACTTTATTAGCTAGATTAAAGTTTTACAATATTCATGTTATACAGTTAGCATCTCTATATTTTATAGTTTACATCTATAATTTTTACATTATTCATATTTTATAGTTTACATCTTTAATTTTACAGTTTACTTTTTTAATTTTTACAGTATTCCCTTCAAATTTTACATTATTCATGTTTTATAGTTTACATCTTCAATTTATAGTATTTCCTTCAATGTTTACAATATTCATGTGTTATAGTTTTTATGTGTAAGTTTTGTAGTTTACATATTTAATTTTTACAGTATTCATGTTTAATAGTTTACATCTTCAATTTTTATAGTATTCATTTCAATTTTTACAGTATTCATGCTTTATAGTTTTCATGTGTAAGTTATGTAGTTTACATCTTTATTTTTTTACAGTATTCATGTTATGCAGTCGGGTAACTCTTTTTTTTTTTTTTTTTTTTTTGCAAAATGATGTTTCTAAGGAACGTCTCATTTTGGTTATGAAACTTCTTATACATCCAAATAATGTACACCAGAGAATTATAAATAAGAAATTTGTTAGAACAGTTATATTTTGTTGAATCAATGTGTTTGTGTTGGAACATTTATGATTGTGTTGGAACAATGTGTTTTGTTGAATAAAATATTTGTATTTAGTTGAATAATATATTTTGCAGTAGTTATGTTTGTAATAATCTGTTTGATAGTATTCATGTTTTGTAGTTTACATCTATTATTTTTATAGTTTGCATCTTCAAGTTTTACCGTATTCATCTTTTATAGTTTGGATATGTTATTTTTGCAGTTTGCATCAGTAATTTTATAGAATTCAAGTTTTACAGTATTCATCTGTAAACTTTACATTACACATAGATTTATTTTATATTATACAAAGTATGATTTTACATGATATAGATGCATATATTAATATTTAAAAAAGAAAATTTGAAAAAAATAAAAATGAAAATTTGAAATGTTTTCTTTCGAAAAAAAAAATAATTTTGATTTATTTATTTTTTTTTTGCATTTTTTAGGATTTCGTTTTAAAATCTTCTAGGATCAAGTACACAAGTTGATGTGTTAAAGTACATAAAATACAATTAACGGTTAAATTACACCAACATGTTAGCCTCCAACCTTAAAAAAAAAATTACACCAACAGTGAAAGTACAAAGTACAATAAGTACAAAAAGTTAGAAAGTTGCAAGAGTTGTTGTTGTTAGAAATTTTGATTACATCTTATATATGATTCGCTACTGTTTAATATAGTATAAAATATTAAATTTTACAGTATTCGCACTAGTTAAATGACAGTTAATTTAAGTAAAAACTAGATACATAATTTTAGATACAATTAGTCGGATCCTAATCATAATATCTGAAGTCAGATGGAACAATGTCAAACACAGAAAAAAGAGCAAGCTAATTTGGACGGTCTAGAAGCATTTAATTTAATCATCATGTTTAATCATAGGGAGTAGATGAATTACTCATGTATCCTATAATTTTGGTGAATATTATAGATTCTATATGCATGTAGTTATTCCAATTCGTCAACAGCTGATATTGAAAGATAAATTTTTGGATTTAATATTAGCCCTCCAAATTTACACGCGACCAGACATGACTATATGTGACAAAAATAACAAAAATTTTATATCATTAGTTATTCCAAATAACAATTCAAGTTTCGGAATAAATTTATTTTCTTATACATAATTTTCTTACAATATTATTTCTTTATTTTACATTTATCTACAATATTTCTAAGCTTTATTTTTTTCCTAAGTTTTTCTTATTTCAATTAACTTATTCGGCTAAACGTGATCAAATGTTACTAATATGATCAACAACGTTACATTTACCTCAACGTGATTAATATGCCATGACTATTTTTTAAGATATTTCGATCACGACACAGCACACCGACTAATCACGACACGATACAAATTTACATCCTACTAGTGAAACACAAATTTATCCTAATTTTAATTATTTCAAACACCAAACAGTACTCCACATACAGTTATTTCTTAGCTCATCTCCTCAACGAGAAGACATAATAAAGCACAAAGTCTAATGATATATTGCTAGGTTTCCACTTAAGATAATTAGGTAATTAATTGTCTTAATTACTTGACACTGCCGTTAATGGAGCGGCCACCATCAACGGCAACGACTTGCCCGGTGATGTAAGAAGCAGCCGGCATGCAAAGAAATGCCACAAGAGTTGCGACCTCATCAGGCTGGCCGGCACGACCTTGAGGAATAACGGCGAGTTGCTTTGCCTTGCGGTTCTCATCATCAAGAATCTGCACATAATATATATAATGTGATTATTAATTTCAGTTCAAAGGAATAATTAATTAAACTTTGTGCATATATAATATATAGAATTAATGACTTGAATTAATATTTATTTGCATACTGGTTTCATTAGAGGGGTGTCTATAGCGCCGGGTGCAACGGCATTGCATCGGATGCCATCCTTTGCCCATTCACAGGCCAAGCTCTTGGTCAGTTGGTTTATCGCTCCTGACACAGAATTAAACTTATATATTTTTAGACGAATTAACTCGAATTTTGAATTGAGCTTCTAATCTTTTATCTTTATTTAATTTACTGTTATTTTTTTATTTCTTCTTGTCATGCTAAAATATCGATAATTTTTGTTTATTCGAATCTTCCCTTGATCAATTTGCTTTTCTCTTCTAATTTTAATTTTTTTGAATGCAAAGAGAATAATAAAGGTCAGAATTTTGAGTTTCACCAAATGATGCAATTTGAGACAATAACTGAAACTCAAAACTCATCATAAACAGAAAGGTGATAAAAACCAGCAACGAAATTTTAGTGAAAATCATTTTACAGTATTCAATTTTCTGATAGCTAGCGCCGGAGTACTAATTAAAATTATTGTATACTGAATTATCAATTATAATTCGCAAAATGTTGCATGTAGACTCCATCGAACTGGTATTTAGGAATTAGGACTACCTTTAGTAGCACAATAGAGAGAGAGGGAGTCGATGCCGAGTAAACTAGCCATAGAAGAGTTGAAAATAACACTGCCACCACCAGAGGCCTTGAGAAGAGGATGCGCGAGTTGGGTTAAGTGGAATGCAGATTCAAGATTTGTTGCCATCAGAAATGAATATTCCTTTTCTGTTATTTGCTCTGCAGCTTTTACAAAACCGGTCCCTGCATTATTTACCTATAAATAATAGATACAATTAAGCATTGATATAAAAAGAAGATAGGATATATGCAAAATTCATTAATATAAAATTTTAGTACAACGCTATACATGATATATTAGTATGAAATTTTTCGGCCTCAGTAGCATTTTTACCAGAAAAACAGCAACTTATTCAAAATCACTCATTTCAAAAGGGAGCAAAACATTTTACTGATAGACTTACAAGGATTGTAAGCCTTCCCTGGAAAATCAATTTCACGGTGTCCATTAGCTTTTCTCTTTCAGCTCGAGACGACACATCACATACTGAACCAGTGATTTTTAGTTTCTTGTCCTTCCACTCTTGCAAACACTTGTTTAGTTCTATTTCATTCCTAGAGCAAGTGTGCACAGTTGTTCCTAATGCTGCCAGTTCTTCTACTATTGCGTACCTGCACAATACAAGATTTGCGGAAAGTACCGATCATGTTGATACACATACATTTGTAATTTTTGAAAATGCAACAAATATATAGGAAACAAATTAACCCAGTTACTAGAAAAGAATAGTTTGGATATATCCCTTTTGCAATGTTTATATTGACTATAAATAGTGAAGGAATAGCAACATATCATACCCAATTCCTTTGGTACCACCAGTGACCAGAGCAGTTTCATTGGCCAGTGACCATTTGTTGGATCTCTCTCCGTTTTGCATGATTTGCAAATGTTCTTGTGATACTTTTATCTGTTTTATAAAGATGTGAGAATTCTATTTCTCCTAAATGGGTGGTAGATATAGAAGCTATGGTGCATTTTATTTTACAAGGTAAACAAATATCTCCTCTCCCCATTTAAGCCAAATGTTTGCTCATTTACGGTGGTTGCAGTGTACAAATTTGTGACCTACCTAACTCATCAACCGGTCATAAAGATTTTAACAGAATAATTTTAGCTTCATGCAGTGGACAAATCATATACAGTAGTGCCATTTTGTTCTATAGTCCAGCTGCATGAAGCCAAAAATGCTCTGTTAAAATCTCTAACTACTTTTACAGTTTTACATCTTACCAGTACCATCCTGTAATTAATGACACCTTCAAAGTTCTGAATCCTTTCCTTGATATTTCCTAGATATAGTCGACAGTTTAATTAAAGGCGCGTTCCTTGCAGAGGTCTTGAGGATGACAAATAGAAACGAGCCAAATGGAAATTAATAACCCATTTTGAATTGAAAATATTTCTTTCTGATGCATGTTACCACTTAATTAAATTGTTTAATTACCAACAGAATAAATCGATCGTATGAACCATTCAGTTGAGATCCTGGATTTTAGATTGCATCATCTATCAGAAGATTCAGAACTACTAAACCATTCGATAGTTGTCGTATTTAGTCATGTTTTGCACGGTGCGGAGCTAAAAAATTCAGATTGAAGGATTAAAACTTAAAAGTAGTAAAATATATAATATATGGCAAATAGAATTTGAACTTAAAGTCTCTAAGCTACAATTACAGTCGTACATTTAGTTTGTCTTTCTAAGAGACGGATCGGATTGTCTTATTTTCTTGAATAAATATTTTTGTAGATATCAGATTCCAAAAGAATTTACAAACATTCATAATAATGAAAAAGATCGTGGAAAAAGAGAAAAAAAAGAGAGTAAAATCTGCATCCAATGACTTTTTCTTTATTACAAGAATGGTAATTTTTGCGGAGAAAAAGTGAAAACATTTTTGGTATTGGAAAAAAAAAATCCAAACAATGCTTTAATAATTTTTTTATTTCAATTTGTTTCGGAAAAAAAAAACTTCCAAACAATACTTATATATATATATATATATATATATATACACACACACACATAGGCACATAGGCAACGACTTCTATGGACAAAAGGGCATATTTGTAAAATGAACATATTTTTATTTTCAAAGTTCAAACAGTCGATCCAAACCGTTCATCTTGTTCTCCATATTAATATGTGCTTGGAGACCAAATTTTATATTTTTTTGAATTTTTTTACTATTTATTAAGATGGATACAAAATTCAATGGTCTGAATTTGATATTTTTTGTACCCATCTTAATAAATAGTAAAACAATTCAGAAAAATGTAAAATTTGTTCTCCCAAAGATATATTAATATGGAGAACAAGATGAACGGTTCGGATCGACTGTTTGAACTTTGAAAATAAAAATATGTTCATTTTACAAATAGGTCCTTATGTCCATAGAAGACACTCTCATATATATATATATATATATATATATATATATATATATGAGTGATGCTTCGGTGCATACAAGGACCCATTTGTAAAATAAACATATTTTTATTTTCAAAGTTCAAACAGTCGATCCGAACCGTTCATCTTGTTCTCCATATTAATATGTACTTAGAGACCAAATTTTACATTTTTCTGAATTTTTTTACTATTTATTAAGATGGGTACAAAATTCAATGGTCTGAATTTGATATTTTTTGTACCCATCTTAATAAATAGTAAAAAAATTCAGAAAAATATAAAATTTGGTATCCAAGCACATATTAATATGGAGAACAAGATGAACGGTTCGGATCGACTGTTTGAACTTTGAAAATAAAAATATGTTTATTTTACAAATAGGTCCTTGTATGCACAGAAGAATTTGCCTATATATATATGAGTGATGCTTCCATGGACCCAAGGACCTATTTGTAAAATGAACATATCTTTATTTTCAAAGTTCAAACAGTCGATCCGAACCGTTTATCTTGTTCTCCATATTAATATGTGCTTGGAGACCAAATTTTATATTTTTCTAAATTTTTTTACTATTTATTAAGATGGTACAAAATTCAATGGTCTGAATTTGATATTTTTTGTACCCATCTTAATAAATAGTAAAAAAATTCAGAAAAATGTAAAATTTGGTCTCCAAGCACATATTAATATGGAGAACAAGATGAACGGTTCGGATCGACTGTTTGAACTTGAAAATAAAAATATGTTCATTTTACAAATAGGTCCTTATGGTCCATGGAAGAATTTGCCTATATATATATATAGGGATAAGCTACCATACATTGCAATGCATGGAGGGGTCTGTGCATTGCATTGTCAGCCGTTGGATCGCCTTTAAGAATCGTGCAGATCTGATAGATGGGAGAGGCAAAATATGTCGCTGGGAATTTAAATTTTCGGAAATGCACCCTCCATTTCGCAAGCCTTTCCCACCCTTCCCTTCTTTATCTCTTACGAGCCCCAGCCCAACCCTAGGCGAAACTGAAGCTCACTAGGCGAGTACCAATTTCCACCGCTCCGGTACTGTGCAATGTTAGCTTTATTGTTCGATTTTACTTATTTATTAACCAATTTCTTCAGTTTTCCAATTTGCAAATAATTTATGCATAGATTAGTGGGGTGCCAGGGGGAATATTCCTTTTAAATGTGGATAATTTTTCCGTACCCATAAGAAGTTTCGTTTTTCTAACAGAAATTGAAATAGAACATTGAAAAGTGAACCAGTTAAGCCAAGAAACAAAAATATTGTTGGTGTTTAAAGTTCAAAGGAAATAGTTATAACAGATTTGGGTGAGTCAAAATTATAAAGTTAGAATCAATTAGTGTACTAAACTAAGATTTTGCTTGTGCAGTGCTGCATGCAAATAATCCCACAAAAGTTAAATTCCCAGGAATCTCTGAGTCAAAATTTTGCTTGCGAAATGGAGGGTCCAACCCCTCCATTGCAATGTATGGTAGCTTATCCCTATATATATATATATATATATATATATATATATATATATATATATATATATATATATATATATATATATATATTTTTCACCAAACTGAAATTTTTTCCACTGTAAACAGATAATCAAGACAAAAACTTAGCATGTTGGAATTATTTTAGTATCCTTTGCATACTAATATTCTTTTTTACGAAATCTTAGCTAAATATAAATGAAAACCAAAATTATGTGTCTTCTTAATGTGAAACATGACTAATTAGAAAATAAGAAAGAAAATTATAATATAAAAAAGCTAAAAGCTTATTCGGTTGAGTGAGTCTATATATCTTAAAAGCTAATTCATGGGAGTTAATATTTAAATCATGTGTCTCATTACTCCACTACTCCAATTAACTATATTTTATTTTTACGGTAATTTTGTAATTTTATTGCTAGTTGAGCCTCAAGATATTTGATATTTGATCAACTTAATAAGTGTATTACTCCACTAATCATAATTGCTAGATCTCCAATGTTGTAATAATTGAGTAGATAGTATACCCGGGATAAGTGTATTACTGTATTTTTATCCTTACTGTTATTCATAGGAACCGATAGATAACAGATATCAAATTAGGCAAGGCGATGAAAGCATGGTAACCTGTGAACAGGATAGTAAGTGCTGTGTAAGGATGTCTGACATAAGCTAGGAATTTCAAATCCTGATTGTAACGCAATCTTAATTAATGCAATTCACTTGTCAGTCTCTGACAAGCTCTAAAAAAAAAATAAGTATATGATGAGTCTAAAATTAACTCTATTATTTGATAACGTTTGTTGACTTTAATTAAATTATGATTAGTCTAAAATTAATTATACAAAATTAAGATGTCATGTTGTCAATTATGAACTCTTTGCTTCTTCTTTTTTTGGAACTAATTCTTTTTTTTTTTTTTTTTTCTTTTTTTAGTTTTTTAACTCTGAAATATTTTCATTAATAAGGATACAAGATTGTCTAAATTACAAAAGTCAACCAAAAAAGTAAATTATTCGAAAGTGAAATAAATAGAAAAAAAAACAACTTATAAAATATGGATATTGCATTGTAACCAATCTATGCAATAAAAAAATAAAGCAACACAACAGTAGAATAATTAATTATTTTTTTATTTCAATTGTCATAACATATACATTTTCATCACTACAGTTTTATCTTGAGACTTGAGTGCCTCTATTTACTTCTCCAGGGCTTTGTTTTGTTTACCTAAATTTCAAATATCAAATAAATAAATAGAACTTTCTATAATCTAAACAAAAGCAACAAGTAAACCATACAAGATCTCTACATTTTGAATGATATAAACTCTAACAATAGAATTTTTAAAAAGAAACCATACTTGCTCCTGTAAACTTGCATCTTCTACAAGTGCTTGCACAACTTCTCATGTACCTACATTGGTAAGTTTCAGCATTGCGCTTTTTTTTTTTTTTTTTCTAAAATAAATATAAAACTATAATAAACCTACATAATTCAAGGTACCCTCAAATGAAATATTTATCTTATTGTAAATCTCACGAGTTGTAAATTCAGTAAATTATACCATGAAAGAAAATTAGATATGATAAAGAAGATTTTTTTTTTTATAAAAACTGATATATATTCTCAACCATATACATTTGTTGGAAGGAGATCACCTGCTCCCCGGGTGATAGCGTTCAAGCTAGAATTGTTCAAGGACGCGCACACGTTCAACGATAAATTCACAATTGGAGGATACTCTCAACTCACAGCAGGATAAAAGACGAAATAACTTAACTCAAAGATAAACTTTTCATATATTCCATAATAATCTCCTCTTACATTATACTAGGGGCTTTATATAGCCACCTTATAACTCTAGAAAGTTCTTAGATAATTTAATGTAAAATTAACTAATATTGCTGTTACCAAAATATAATAAAACCTAGAGAAACTCAAAAGACTCTCCTGGACATTCCAGAAGTTACTACAAGACTCAAGAAAATATTTAAAACTGCTGACTAGATGACTCTTCAATACACACGCATCTATCACCTAGAAGAATCTGGAATCTGAAGAAACACAAAACATCAAAGTTGTAGCCCATTTCACAAGCTTTCCACAGAATTTTAAATCACTAAATTTGGAGTCCGTATGAGAAAGTTAAGCCCAAAATACTAGCCCATTTTGAATCTGTCCAGAAAACCATTTCGAGAATTAATTGCAAATTTGACTTGGACCTGGATCTTCCAACTGTGATCTGCTCCAGAACATGCTTCCTTGATCATGATTACTCACTTGCAAACTTGCTATGATATGATCGCCATCAGGGGGGGCAGGATTTTCCCGCCCCTAGTGCGACTGACACGTAGGTTCAAACGGGTTTAAACATTTAAATATTGGTTTTAGTTTTGCTGCTGGTCCACATGTTAGTGACTCAGGGGCAGGAAAACCCTGCCCCCCTGGGGGGCAGAGGATTCAGTTCCCTGTTTATATACACAATAATAACCTAACTTTTCTAAATAAGGAATGATATTTACAAAGATAATATAATTGAATAACTTCCCAGAGTAGAGCTTGAGAGGAGATTACCTAGATGGAAAGAAATCCTTGGAGGATTTTGATAGGATTCTTGACAGATTTTGATAAGATTCTTTATAAGGAGGGTCATATAATATTTCCTTCGAAAAACATGACGTATTTAGTGATTATCTGGACGAATGTACCTAACCGTCTTTTGGTGCTCTTTAGTCAAACAAAATGCTTTATTTTGTTTGATTTTCTAGAAAACATTCACGAAGCATATATGTTATGGAACCTACCTGTAGGCTATCTGGCAACTGAATAATTTGAGAAGATAATTTTGAGATTTCTTGTGCTTCATTCATTAGCTGAAATCAGTTTGAGATATCTGACAATAAAATAATAGAAAAGATATAATTAACAACAATCTCTAATAGCAACGAAGTACTTGTAATTTATTTCTCTTTTATAGTCTTGATCTCTAGAGGAACACCGAGTCTCCATACAATAGCAGGCACATATCCATATTATTTGTGGACTTCTTAAATAATTCAAGCTACTAGAAAGAAGCCAATTGGATAAACAAATGGCTAATTGAAAAAAAATACAATCGTTGTTGGCAACTTGTGTACCGCAAAGATTAAAATAGATATTTAAATAAAGGCAAAAACTTCTATGGACATAAGGATCTATTTGTAAAATGGACATATTTTTATTTTCAAAGTTCAAACAGTCAATCTGAACCGTTCATCTTGTTCTTCATATTAATATGTGCTTGGAGACCAAATTTTACATTTTTCTGAATTTTTTTACTATTTATTAAGATGGGTACAAAAAATATCAAATTCAGACCATTGAATTTTGTACCCATCTTAATAAATAGTAAAAAAATTCAAAAAAATGTAAAATTTGGTCTCCAAGCACATATTAATATGGAGAACAAGATGAATGGTTCGGATTGACTGTTTGAATTTTGAAAATAAAAATATTTTTATTTTACAAATAGGTCCTTATGTCCATAGAAGACACTCTCCTTAAATAAATTTGAAAACCTGATTGTTGGTTGCATCAATTTTATCTTTGGGCAAAACTTTGATAAAGCAATCAAAGAAATGGGAAACCATATGTAAAGGAAAACTACATACAATCAGAATTAGTTAAATTCAAAATGGTATTGTAATTTTCCTTTAATGACATCCCACTTGACAAAGTTATTAAGTCAGAAATATGATGAAACACACAACTCACCCACTAATTAGGTATTTCTGCATCTCTCTTGTCTTTTCTCAAGGGCACACTTGTCTTTTCTCAGCTTGATCAGTTCAGTAATGCACTTCTCATAAGGGGCAAAACCAGTAATCTTCTTTATCAGGTTCCTCACAAAGTGCACCCTCTGTTGCTTGTTTGCTAAAATACATCTCATACATGAAAATCAAAACAATTTTTTTTTATCATAATACATTGGATAAGCACCTAACAAGAACAATTTTTTATTTTTTTTACTAAGGGGTAAAATGTGTATTTTATAAATTTAGAATGAGTTTTAAAAGAAAATGCAATAAATTGGATAAATTTGTGAGTTTTTTAAATTTAGAAGGGTATATATGACATTATGAATTTTAGGGGGGATACATAATTTCCTGGTTTTCTTTCTAAATTGTGAGGTTTAGGGTCTCAGGTGTACAGACTACAGTCACGTTTATAGTTTCCAAATTTAAGAAATATCAGATTTGTCACAAACAACATAATATAATCATATCTAAATTCAGGCGATCTAGGTTACAGGTGGGAGCTCTGCATCTCATATCGCCTTCTCTCAACACATCAATCATGTGATATATTATCTTCTCAACCTTTGATTGAACCTAAATAGTAGCACATAACTGTAACCTTTTGAACTATTCTCTAACAAGAGGAAGAAAAGGCACCCGCAAGAAGCTTTAGTTCTATTGCTTCTCTTTTCCTCAGTTGAAAAACAAAAGCTTAAAACCAAGAAACAAAATTAAAGAAAAAATAAATAAAAGGTAGTATATTATCTCTGTACAGGAAGAAACAGGCAAAAAAACCAGCAACCCGTTAGCTTTCCATCAGCATTAATGTTGAGAGTAAGGAGAATATGTTGGAAACCTTCGTTCGCAATCAAAGACTACACCAAAATAAATACAAACAATCAATTTTAGATAAATAATAACCGAACTGTCACAAACCCTCTGAATCAAGATCAAGCATCAATAAACCCATCCAATGCAAAAAGAATTGTCAAGTCTGAGAAGTATAATACAATTATGAGGAAATCCTTGTTCTAATAAATAAAAAAAAGTCTTATCATGCTTTTTACTTGTAAGAATAAAGTAATACAAATTATGTGCTTTTACTGGAGAAGCTTTCACCGTTAAAAAAAATCTTAAGATTCACCTCAAAACAAAAAAAATTGTAACGAAGAGAGCAAGTTCTTTTTATCTTTTTTCTTTTTTTTTTCATTTGCAAGTCAAATATTTAGATGTTAAGTAATATCAAATTTCTCATGTCTGCGACTCCTATCATTAATATTCAAAAATAGTGATTAAGGAGAGTGTGATGTGATAAGCCTCAATTATATATACTTTTAACACGGGTTTTACTTCAATTTCATAACCAATTCCTTTGCATTTTAGCTTAATTTAATTAGAATCATGTCAAAGGATCAAGTTACTGCTTCTAGTTTATTTTGATTACAGTTTTGGAGCTTTTTCATCTATTGTGCAGTCTCTGGGGCACTATGTGTGGCCGTACAACTATCCTTGAAGTCCCGACATTGATCCTGCTGAAGAATTGACAATTCAGAGCCATTGTGAGGCTTGACGTGCGGCCTCCCTAGGCTGCACACTTCGTCAAGAAGCTCAACAATAACTGGTGTGGCCCTGTGTACCTGCACCCTAAGCCGCACAATGAAAAGAAGGAGGACAAGTCCAAATCAGAGAGCCCGTGCAGCCTGACGTGCAGCCTACCTTGCACACACAAATTAGAAATTCACAGGGCAGGAATTTTGTGCCCCCTCCTCTGGTTGCACACCTGGCCGTACCAATGCCCAAAACAGATGAAATCCAGCTTTAATGACGCAATCTTTGCCAGATTTACTTTCAGATCCCGCCTAATTGTTTCCTAAGCCACAAAATTTATTATAAAAGAGGCAGGAGACACCAGGAGGAGATCTTCAAGCCACCTCCCATTCTACATCTCTTCTTCTTTTTCAACCCTAATTTCTATTGATCTATCTCTGAAGTAATTTCAAGGCAGCGAAGCAGATTAGAGGTTGTTAAGCAAAAGAAGTAATGCATATGACGTTGCTAATCACAAGACCAAGGACAAATTAGGTTGCTAAGCATAAGAATAAGAACAAATAAGGTTGATAAGCACATGAACAACAACAAATGACTTTGCTAAGAATAAGAACAATGTCAAATGATGTTCCTAACCACAATAACAAGGTCAAATGAGGTTCCTAAGCACAAAAAAATGCAAATGATGTTGATAAACACAAAATCAAGGACAAATGATATTGTTAAGCACAAGAACAATGACAAATGAGGTTCCTAAGCAAAATAATAAGACCAAATGATGTTCCTAACCATAAGAACAAGGTCAAATGAGGTTCCTAAGCACACAAAAAATGCAAATGAGGTTGGTAAGCACAAGAACAAGGGCAAATGAGGTTGCTAAGCAAAAGAATAAGACCAAATGATGTTCCTAACCACAAGACCAAGGGCAAATGAGGTTCATAAACACATAAACAACAACAAATGAGGTTGCTAAGCATAAGAACAATGTCAAATGATGTTCCTAACTACAAGAACAAGGTCAAATGAGGTTCCTAAGCACAAAAACAACAATTAATGAAGTTGCTAAGCACAAGGACAAAGCAAAATGAGGATGCTAAGCACAAGAACAAGTTCAAATGAGGTTGCTAAAACGAGAACAATGCAAATAAGAATACTAATCACAATAATAATGACCAATGATGTTGTTAAGCAAAATAAGAATGACTAATGAGGATGTAAAACAAAAGAACAATGACAAATGAGGTTGCTAAATACAACAACAATACAAATGTGGCTGCTAAGCACAAGAACAATTGCCAATAAGTTTGTTAAGCAAAACAAAAATATTAAATGAGTTCCTAAGCACAAAAACAACTAGAAATATAGTTGCTAAGCATAAGAACATAGGCAAATGAGGTTGTTATGTATAAGAACAACTACAAATGAGATTGCTAAGTACAACAACAAGGGCAAACAAGTTTTCTTTGCACAAGAACATTGGCAAATACACTTGCTAAGCACAAGGACAAAGGAAAAAGTGGTTGATAAGTACAAGAACAACAACAAATAAAGTTGCAAAGCATAATAACAATGACAAATGAGGTTGTTGAGCACAAAAACTAATGCAAACGATGTTGTTAAGTACATGAACTATTGTGAATAATGTTGATAATCACACTAACAATGACAGATGAGATTTTTAAGCACAAGAACACGATCAAATAAGGTTGCTCACCACAAGAACAAGGAAAAATAAGGATGGTAAACGCATGAACTAATGCAAATGATGTTGCTAATCACAACAACAATGATAAATGAGATTGCTAAGCACAAAATTAAGGCCAAATGATGTTCCTAAGCACAAGAACAAGAGAAAATGAAATTATTAAGCCCCAAAACAAATTCAAATAATATTGCTAAGCACAATAACAATTAGAAATGAAGTTGGTAAGTACAAGAACGAATGCAAATGAGGTTCCTATGCACATGAACAAGAGCAAATGATGTTGTTAAGTACAAGAACAACTACAAATGCACTTGCTAAGCACAAGAACAAGGGCAAAAAAGGTTCATAAGCAAAAGATCAGGCGCAAAATTAGTTGATAAACACAAGAACAACAACAAATGAGCTTCATAAGCATAGAAACAATGACAAATGAGGTTGGTAAGCACAAGAACAAATGCAAATAATGTTGCTAATCACAAGAACAAGTGCAAATTAGATTGCTAAGTACAAGAACAAGAGCAAATGATGTCACTAATCACAATAACAATGACAAATAAGGTTACTAAGCACAAAAATAAGGCCAAATGATGATCCTAAGGAAAATCAAGGGCTAAAGAGATTGTTAAGCCCAAGAACAAATTCAGATGATACTGCTAAGAACAAAAACAACTAGAAATAAAGTTGGTAAACACAAGAACGAATGCAAATGAGATTCCTATGTCTAAGAACAAGGGCAAATGAGGTTGCTAAGTACATAAACAAATGCAAATGATGTTGATGATGATAAGGAAAGGACAAATTTGGTTTCTAAGCACATGAACAATGCAAATGTAGATGCTAAACACAAGAACAATTACCAATAGTTTGTTAAGCAAAACAAAAATATCAAATGAGTTCTTAAGCACAAAAACAACTATAAATGTAACTGTTAAGCAGAAGAACATAGGCAAATGAGGTTCCTCGGTGCAAAAACAAGGGCAAATGAGGTTGTTATGTACAAGAACAACCACAAATGAGGTTGTTAAGCACAACAACAAGGGCAAATTCGCTTTTATTGCACAAGAACATTGGCAAATGCGCTTGCTAAACATAAGAACAAAGACAAAAGAGGTTGATAACCAAAAGAACAAGGGAAAAATTGATTGATAAACACAAGAACAATAATAAATAAGCTTGCTAAGTATAAAAAAAATGACAAATGAGGTTATTAAACACTAGAACAAATGGAAATGATGTTGCTAATCACAAGAACAAGCGCAAATTGCGTTGCTAAGCACAAGAACAAGAGCAAATGAGGTTGTTATGTACAAGAACAACTACAAATGAGTTTGTTAAGCAAAACAACAGGGGCAAATTAGCTTTCTTTGCACAAGAACATTGACAAATGAGAACAATAAGCACAAGAACAAGGGTAAATGAGGTTCCTAAGCACTAAAACAATTGCAAATGAGAACAATAAGCACAAGATCAAGAGCAAATAAGGTTGCTAAGCACAAGAACAAGACCAAAAGTGGTGGATAAGCATAAGAACAATAATAATTGTGTTTGCTAAGCATAAAAATAATGAAAAATGAGGTTGTTAAGCACAAAAACTAGTGCAAATGATGTTGCTAATCATAAGAACAAGGGCAAATGAAGTTGCTATGCACATGAACAAGGGCAAATAAGCTTTCTTTGCATAAGAACATTGACAAATGTGCTCACTAAGAAAAACAACAAGGGCAAAAAAGGTTCCTAAGCACAAGAACAGAAAAAAAAAATGAGGTTGCTCAGCATAAAAACAATGAAAAATGTGAAGTTGTTATGCACAAGAACAAGAGCAAATTAGATTGATAAGCACAAAAACAAGAGCAAAGAAGGTTGCTAAGAACATGAACTATGCAAATGAGGTTGCTAACCACAATAACAATGACAAAGAGGTTGCTAAGCACAAGAACAAGGGCAAATGAGGTTGTTAAGTCCAAGAACAAATGCAAATGATATTGTTAAGTCCAAGAACAAATACAAATGATATTTCTAATCACAAAAACAATAAGAAATGAAGTTGCTAAGCACACGGACAAAGGAAAATGAGGATGCTAAGCACAAGAACAAGTTCAAATAAGGTTGCTAAGAACGAGAACAATGCAAATGAGAATGCTAATCACAAGAACAATGACCAATGAGGTTGTAAAACAAAAGAACAATGTCAAATGAATTACTAAGAAAAAAAAAACAATGACAAATGAGGTTGCTAAGCACAACAACAATACAATGCAAATGTGGCTGCTAAGCACAAGAACAATTGCCAATAAGTTTGTTAAGCAAAACAAAAATATCAAATGAGTTCCTAAGCACAAAAACAACTAGAAATTTAGTTGTTAAGCAGAAGAACATAGACAAATGAGGTTCCTAGGCGCAAGAACAAGGGCAAATGAGGTTGTTATGTACGAGAACAACCACAAATGAAGTTGTTAAGCACTACAACAAGGGCAAATTCCCTTTCATTGTACAAGAACATTGACAAATGTACTTGCTAAGCATAATAACAATGGCAAAAGAGGTTGATAACCAAAAGAACAAGGGCAAAATTGGTTGATAAACACAAGAAAAATAACAACTGAGCTTGCTAAGCATAAAAAGAATGACAAATGAGGTTATTAAGCACTAGAATAAATGCAAACGATATTGCTAATCACAAGAACAAGCGCAAATTGCGTTGCTAAGCACAAGAACAAGAGCAAATGAGGTTACTAAACACATGAATTAATGCAAATTATGTTGCTAATCACAAGAACAATGACAAATGAGGTTGCTAAGCACAATATTAAGGCCAAATTAGGTTCCCAAGTATAAAAACAAGGGAAAATGAGGTTGTTAAGCCCAAGAACAAATTCAAATGATATTGCTAAGAACAAAAACAACTAGAAACGACGTTGCTAAGCAAGAAAACAATGCAAATGAATTCGCTAATTACAATAACAATGACCAATGATGTTGTTAAGTAAAAGAAGAAAGACCAATGAAGTTGTAAATCAAAAGAACAATGACAAATGAGTTCTTATGGAAAAACACAATGACTAATGAGGTTGCTAAGGACAACAACAATGTAAATGAGGTTGCTCAGCACAAGAACAATGCAAATGTGGCTGCTAAGCTCAATAACAATTGCCAATAAATTTGTTAAGCACAAGAACAAGGGTAAATGAGGTTGTTATGTACAAGAACAACCGCAAAAAGGTTGCTCAGCACAACAACAAGGGCAAACGAGCTTTCTTTGCACAAGAACATTGGCAAATGCGCTTGCTAAGCATAAGAACAAGGGAAAAGGTGGTTGATAAGCACGAGAACAACAACAAATGAGATTGAGAAGCATAAGAACAATGACAAATGAGGTTGTTAAGCAGAGGAACTAGTGCAAACAATGTTGCTATGCACATGATCTATTGCGAATAATGTTGATAATCACACTAACAATGACAAATGAGATTTTTTAGCACAAGAACACGGTCAAATAAGGTTGCTAACCACAAGAACTGTGGATGGCAAACACATGAACTAATGCAAATGATGTTGCTAATCACAACAGCGATGACAAAGGAGGTAGCTAAGCACAAAATTAAGGCCAAATGATGTTCCTAAGGGCAAGAACAATGGAATATGAGGTTGTTAAGCCCAATAACAAATTCAAATAATATTGCTAAGCACAATAACAACTAGAAATGTAGTTGGTAAGCACAAGAACGAAAGCAAATAAATTCCTCTGCACAAGAACAAGGTTAAATGATGTTGTTAAAGTATAAGAACAACCACAAATGAGGTTGTTATGCACAACAACAAGGGCAAATTCACTTTCATTGCACAAGAACGTTGGCAAATGCGCTTGCTAAGCACAAGAACAAGGGAAAACAATGTTGATAACCAAAATAACAAGAGCAAAATTGGTTGCTAAACACAAGAACAACAGCAAATGGCAAATGAGGTTCCTAAGCACAAAAACTAATGCAAATGAGGATCATAAGCATAAGATCAAGGGCAAAACAAGTTATTAAGGACGTGAAAAATGCTAATTTAGGTTGTTAAGCACACAAACAAGGGCAGATGAGGTTCCTAACCACAAGAACAAATGCAAATGAGATTCATAAGCACAAGATCAAGGGCAAATTATGTTGCAAAGCGCAATAACAATGACAAATGAGGTTGTTAATCACAAGAACAAGGGCAAAAGAGGTTAAGAAGCATATGAACAACGACAATTGAGGTTGTTAAGCACACAAACAAGGGCAAATGAGGTTCCTAAGCACAAGAACAAATGCAAATGAGGTTCATAAGCACAAGATCAAGAGCAAAAGAGGTTGCTAAGCACACGAACAATGCCAATTGAGGTTGCTAAGCACATAAACAAGGGCAAATGAGCTTCCTAAGCACCAGAACAAATGCACAAGATCAAGGGCAAAAGAGATTGTTAAGCACATGAACAACGCCAATTAAGATTGTTAAACACACAAACAAGGGCAAATGAGGTTCGTAAGCACAAGAACAAATGCAAATGAGGTTGTTAAGCACAAGAACAAGGGCAAAAGAGGTTGTTAAGCACATGAACAATGCCAATTGAGGTTTTTCAGCACACAAACAACGACAAATGAGGTTCCTAAGTACAAGAACAAATGCGAATGAGGTTCATAAGCACAAGATCAAGGGCAAATTATGTTGCAAAGCGCAAGAACAACGGCAAATGAGGTTGTTAAGCACAAGAACAAGTGTAAATGATGTTGCTAAGCACAAAAACAATGGCAAAAAAGGTCAAGAAGCATATGAACAACGACATTTGAGGTTGTTAAGCACAAGAACAGTGGCAAATGCGGTTCCTAAACACAAGAACAAATACAAATGAGGTTCATAAGCACAAGGTCAAGGGAAAAAGTGGTTGTTAACCACACGAACAATGCCAATTGAGGTTGTTAAGCACACAAATAAGAGCAAATGAGGTTCCTAAGCACAACAACAAATGCAAATGAGAATCATAAGCACAAGATCAAAGGAAAATTATGTTGCAAAGCACAAGAACAACGACAAATGTGGTTGTTAAGCACAAGAACAAGTATAAACGATGTTGCTAAGAACCAGAACAAAGGCAAAAGATGATAAGAAGCATATGAACAACGACAATTGTGTTTGTTAAGCACACGAACAAGGGCAAATGAGGTTCCTAAGCACAAGAACAAATGCAAATGAGGTTCATAAGCACAAGGTCCAGAGCAAAAGAGGTTGTTAAGGACATGAACATTGCCTATTGAGGTTGCTAAGTACACAAACAGGGGCAAATAAGTTTCCTGAGCACAAGAACAAATGCAAATGAGGTTCAGCAGCACAAGATCAAGCGCAAAAGAGGTTGTTAAGCATACGAACATGGGCAAATGAGGTTCCTAAGCACAAGATCAAGGGAAAAAGAGGTTGTTACGCACAAGATCAAGGGCAAAGGAGGTTGATAAGCACACGAACAACGCCACTTGAGGTTGTTAAGCACACAAACTAGGGCAAATGAGGTTCCTAAGTACAAGAACAAATGCGAATGAGGTTCATAAGCACAAGATCAAGGGCAAATTATGTTGCAAAGTGCAAGAACAACGACAAATGTGGTTGTTAAGCACATGAATAAGTGTAAATGATGTTGCTAAGCACAATAACAAGGGCAAAAGAGAGAAGCATATGAACAACGAGAATTGAGGTTGTTCACCACACGAACAATAGAAAATGAGGTTCCTAAGCACAAGAACAAATGCAAATGAGGCTCATCAGCACAAGATGAAGGGTAATCGAGGTTTCTAAGCACACGAACAATGCCAATTGAGTTTGTTAAGCACACAAACAAGGGCAAATGAGGTTCCTAACCACAAGAACAAATGCGAATGAGGTTCATAAGCACAAGATCAAGGGCAAATTATGTTGTAAAGCGCCAGAACAATGAGAACTGAGTTTGTTAAGCACAAGAAAAAGTGTAAATGATGTTGCTAAGCACAAGAACAAATGCAAATGAGGATCAAAAGCACAAGATCAAGGGCAAATTATGTTGCAAAGCGCAATAACAACGACAAATGAGGTTGTTAAGCACAAGAACAAGTGTAAACGATGTTGCTAAGCACCAGAATAAGGGCAAAAGAGGATAAGAAGCAGATGAGCAACGACAAATGAGATTCCTAAGCACAAGAACAAATGCAAATGAGGTTCATAAGCACAAAAGCAATAGCAAAAGAGGTTGTTAAGCACATGAACAACGCCAATTGAGGTTGCTAAGCACACAAACAAGGATAAGAAGCATATGAACAAGGACAATTGAGGTTGTTAAGTACACGAACAAGGGAAAATGAAGTTCCTAAGCACAAGAACAAATGCAAATGAGGTTCATAAGCACAAGATCAAGGGCAAAAGGTTGTTAAGCACAGGAAAAAAGCCAAATGAGGCTGTTAAGGACACGAACAAGGGAAAATGATGTTCCTAAGCACAAGAACAAATGCAAATCAGGTTCATATGCACAAGACCAAGGGCAAAAGAGGTTGTTAAGCACACCAACAATGCCAATTGAGGTTATTAAGCACACAAATAAGGGCAAATGAGGCCTAAGCACAAGAACAAATGCAAATGAGGATCATAAGCACAAGATCAAGGGCAAATTATGTTGCAAAGCGCAAGAACAATGACAAATTAGGTTGTTAAGCACAAGAAAAAGTGTAAACGATGTTGCTACGCACCAGAACAACGGCAAAAGAGGATAAGAAGCATATGAACTACGACAATTGAGGTTGTTAAGCACACGAACAAGGGCAAATGAGGTTCCTAAGCACAAGAACAAAGGCAAATGAGGTTATTAAGCACACGAAAAATGCTAATTGAGGTTGTTAAACACACATACAAGGGCAAATTAGGTTCCTAAGCACAAGAACAAAAGCAAATGATGTTCATAACCACAATATCACGGGCAAAAGAGGGTGTTAAGCACACGAAAAATGCTAATTGAAGTTGTTAATCACACATACAAGGATAAGAAGCATATGAACAAGGACAATTGAGGTTGTTAAGCACACGAACAAGTGAAAATGAGGTTCCTAAGCACAAGAACAAATGCAAATGAGGTTCACAAGCACAAGATCAAGGGCAAAAGAGGTTGTTAAGCACACAAACATGGGAAAATGATGTTACTAAGCACAAGAACAAAGGCAAGTGAGGTTCATAAGCACATGATCAAGGGCAAAAGAGGTTGTAAAGCGCAAGAACAATGACAACCGAGGTTGTTAAGCTCAAGAAAAAGTGTAAATGATGTTGCTAAGCACAAGAACAAATGCAAATGAGGATCATAAGGACAATATCAAGGGCAAATTATGTTGCAAAGCGCAAGAAGAACGGCAAATGAGGTTGTTAAGAACACGAACAATGGAAAATGAGGTTCCTAAGCACAACAAGAAATGCAAATGAGGCTCATCAGCACAACAGCAAGGGTAAAAGAGGTTGCTCAGCACACGAATAATGCCAATTGAGGTTGTTAAGCACACAAACAAGGGCAAATGAGGTTGCTAGGCACAAGAACAAATGCGAATGAGGTTCATAAGCACAATACCAAGGGCAAAAGAGATTGTTAATCACACGAACAAGGGCAAATGAGGTTCCTACCCACAAGAACAAATGAGGTTCATAAGTACAAGATCAAGCGCAAAAGAGGTTGTTAAGCACATTGACAACGCCAATTGAGGTTGCTAAGAACACAAACAAGGGAAAATGAGGTTCCTAAATACAAGAACAAATGCGAATGAGGTTCATAAGCACAAGATCAAGGGCAAAAGAAGTTGTTAAGCACACGAACAACGCCAATTGAGCTTGTTAAAAACACAAATGAGGTTCCTAAGTACAAGAACAAATGCGAATGAGGTTCATAAGCACCATATCAAGGGCAAATTATGTTGCAAAGCGCAAGAACAACGACAAATGAGGTAGTTAAGCACAAGAACAAGTGTAAATGATGTTGCAAAGCACAATAACAAGGGCAAAAGAAGTTAAGAAGCAAAAGAAAAACGACAATTGAGGTTGTTAAGAACAAGATCAACGGAAAATGAGGTTCCTAAGCACAAGAAGAAATGCAAATGAGGCTCAACGGCAAAAGATCAAGTGTAAAAGAGGTTGCTCAGCACACAAACAATGCCAATCGAGGTTGTTAAGCACACAAACAAGGGCAAATAAGGTTCCTAAGCACAAGAACAAATGCAAATGAGGATCATAAGCACAAGATCAAGGGCAAATTATGTTGCAAAGCGCAAGAACAACGACAAATTAGGTTGTTAAGCACAAGAACAAGTGTAAACGATATTTCTAAGCTCCATAACAATGACGAAAGATGATAAGAAACATATCAACAACAACAATTGAGGTTGTTAAGACCACGAACAAGGGCAAATGATGTTCCTAAGCACAAGAACAAATGCAAATGAGGTTCATAAGCACATGATCAAGGGAAAAAGTGGATGTTAAGCACACGAAAAATGCTAATTGAGGTTGTTAAGCAGACATACAAGGGCAAACGAGGTTCCTAAGCACAAGAACAAATGCAAATGACGTTCATAAGCACAATATCAAGGGCAAAAGAGGTTGTTAAGCACACGAACAACGCCAATTGAGGATGTTAAGCACACAAACAATGGCAAATGAGGTTGTTAAGCAGAAGAACAAATGCGAATGAGGTTCATAAGTACCAGATCAAGGGCAAATTATGTTGCCAAGCGCATGAACAACGACAAATGAGGTTCTTATGCAGAAGAACTAGTGTAGATGATGTTGCTAAGCACAATAATCAGGGCAATAGAGGTTAAGAAGCATAGGAAAAACTACAATTAAGGTTGTTGAGAACAAGAACAACGGAAAATGAGGTTCCTAAGCACAAGAACAAATGCGAATGAGGTTCATAAGTACAAGATCAAGGGCAAATTATGTTGCAAAGCTCAAGAACAACGACAAATGAGGTTGTTAAGCAGAAGAACAAGTGTAAATGATGTTCATAAGCACAATATCAATGGCAAAAGAGGTTGTTAAGCACACGAACAACGTCAATTGAGATTCTTAAGCACACAATTAAGGGCAAATGAGGTTCCTAACCACAAGAACAAATGCGAATGAGGTTGATAAGCACAAGATCAAGGACAAATTATGTTGCCAAGCGCATGAACAACGACAAATGAGGTTGTTAAACACAAGAACAAGTGTAAACGATGTTCCTAAGCACCAGAACAAGGGAAAAAGTGGATAACAAGCATATGAACAATGAAAATTGAGGTTGTTAAGCACACGAACAAGGGCAAATGAGGTTCCTAAGTACAACAACAAATGCGAATGAGGTTCATAAGCACAAGATCATGGGCAAAAGAGGTTGTTAAGGATACGAAGAACGCCAATTAAGATTGTTAAGCACAAAAACAAGGGCAAATGAGGTTCCTAAGCACAAGAAGAAATGCAAATGAGGTTCATAAGCACAAGATCAAGGGCAAAAGAGGTTGTTAAGCACACAAACAAGGGCAAATGAGGTTCCTAAGTACAAGAACAAATGCGAATGAGGTTCATAAGCACAAGATCAAGGGAAAATTATGTTGCAAAGCGCAAGAACAACGACAAATGAGGTAGTTAAGCAGAAGAACAAGTGTAAATTATGTTGCTCAGCACACGAAGAATTCTAATTGAGGTTGTTAAGCACACAAACAAGGGCAAATGAGGTTCCTAAGCACAAGAACAAATGCGAATGAGGTTCATAAGCACAAGATGAAGGGCAAATTATGTTGTAAAGCGCAAGAACAATGACAACTGAGGTTGTTAAGCACAAGAAAAAGTGTAAATGATGTTGCTAAGCACAAGAATAAGGGAAAAAGAGTTCAAGAAACATATGAAGAATGACAATTGAGGTTGTTAAGCACACGAACTAGGGAAAATGTGGTTGTTAAGCACAAGAACAAATGCAAATCAGGTTCATATGCACAAGGCCAAGGGCAAAAGAGGTTGTTAAGCACACGAACAATGTCAATTGAGGTTGTTAAGCACACAAATAAGGGGAAATGAGGTTCCTAAGCACAAGAACAAATGCAAATGAGGATCATAAACACCAGATCAAGGGCAAATTATGTTGAAAAGCGCAAGAACAAAGACAAATTAAGTTGTTATGCACAAGAACAAGTGTAAACGATGTTGCTTAGCACCAGAACAACGGCAAAAAAGTATCAGAAGCATATGAACAAAGACAATTGAGGTTTTTAAGCACATGAACAAGGGCAATTGAGGTTCCTAAGCACAAGAACAAATGCAAATGAGGTTCATAAGCACAAGATCAAAGGCAAATTATGTTGCAAAGCTCAAGAATAACAACAAATGAGGTTGTTAAGCAGAAGAACAAGTGTAAATGATGTTCATAAGCACAATATCAAGGGGAAAAGAGATTGTTAAGCATACGAACAACGCCAATTGAGATTTTTAAGCACATAATCAAGGGCAAATGAGGTTCCTAAGGACAAGAACAAATGCGAATGACGTTCATTAGCACAAGATCAAGGGCCAATTATGTTGCAAAGCGCAAGAACAACGACAAATGAGGTTGCTAAGCACAAGAACAAGTGTAAACGATGTTGCTAAGCACCAGAACAAGGGCAGAAGTGGATAACAAGCATATGAACAACGAAAATTGAGGTTGTTAAGCACACGAACAAGGGAAAATGAGGTTTCTAAGTACAAGAACAAATGCGAATGAGGTTCATAAGCACAAGATCATGGGCAAAAGAGGTTGTTAAGCATACGAACAACGGCAAATGAGGTTCCTAAACACAACAACAAATGCGAATGAGGTTCATAAGCACAAGATCAAGGGCAAATTATGTTGCAAAGCACAAGAACAACGACAAATGAGGTTGTTAAGCAAAAGAACAAGTGTAAATGATGTTGCTAAGCACAATAACAAGGGTAAAAGAGGTTAAGAAGCATAAGAAAATCGACAATTGAGGTTGTTAAGAATACAAACAATGGAAAATGAGGTTCCTAAGCACAAGAACAAATGCAAATGAGGCTCATTAGCACAAGATCAAGGGTAAAAGGGGTTGCTCAGCACACAAACAAATCTAATTGAGGTTGTTAAGCACACAAACAAGGGCAAAGGAGGTTCCTAAGCACAAGAACAAATGATAATGAGGTTGATAAGCACAAGATGAAGGGCAAATTATGTTGTAAATGATGGTGCTAAGAACAAGGGCAAGAACAAATGCAAATGATGTTGCTAAGAACAAGGGCAAGAACAAATGCAAATGATGTTGATGATGACAAGAACAAGGGCAAATTAGGTTGCTAAGCACAAGAACAATGACAAATGTGTTTCCTAAGCACAAAAACAAATGCAAATGAGATTGTTAAGCACAAGATCTTGCGCAAATGATGTTCTTAGGCATAAGAAGAACCGCAAATAAGGTTTCTAAGCACAAGAACAAAGGCGAATGAGCTTTCTTTTCACAAAAAAGTTGGCAAATGTGTTTGGTAAGCACAAGAAAAAGGAAAAAAGTGGTTGATAAGCACAATAACAACAATAAATGAGGTTACCAAGCATAAGAACAATGACAAATGAGTTAAGGACAATAACTAATGCAAATAATGTTGCTTAGCACAAGAACAAGTGCAAATTAGGTTGGTAAGGACAAGAACAAGGGCAAATGAGGTTGTTAAGCACAAAAACAAGTGTAAATGAGGTTGCTAAGCACTTCAAGTAATGCAAATGATGTTGATAATCACAATACCAATGACAAATGAGGTTGTTAAGCACAAAATCATGGGAAAATGATGTTGCTAAGCACAAGAACAATCGCAAATAAGATTGCTAAGCACAAGAACAAGGGCAAATGATCATTCTTTGCACAAGAATATTGGAAAATACGCTTGCTAAGAACATGAATAAGATTAAAAGTGGTTGATAAGCACAAAAACAACAACAAATGAGTTTGCTAAACATAAAAACAAATACAAATGACGTTTCTAATCAAAAGAGCAATGAAAAATTTGGTTGCCAAGCACAATAACAAGGGAAAAATGAGGTTGTGAAGCACATGAACTTTTGCGAATAATGTTGATAATCACAAGAACAAATGACAAATGAGGTTTTGAAGCTTAAGATCAAGGTCAAATGAGGTTCCTAAGCACAAAAACGAATGCAAATTAGGTTGATAAGCACACAATGAAGGGCAAATGATATTACTAAGCATAAGAACTACCGTAAATGAGGTTGCTAAGAACAACAACAAGGGAAAATGAGTTGTTTTTTTTGCAAAATAACATTGGCAAATGCACTTGCTAAGCACAAGAACAAGGGCAAAAGAGATTGATAAGCATAAGAACAACAACAAATGAGATTGCTAAGCATAAGAACAATGTCAAATTATATTCGTAAGCACAATAACAAGGGAAAATGAGGTTTCTAAGCAAATGAACATGCAAATGATGTTGCTAATTATAAGAACAATGACAAATGAGATTGCTAAGCACAAGAATAAGGCGAAATTTTGTTCCTAAGCACAAGAACAAGGGCAAGTGAGGTTGTTAATCCCAAGAACAAATATTAATGATATTGCTAAGCACAAAAACAACTAGAAATGAAGTTGTTAAGCACAAGAAAAGGGCAAATGAGGTTGCTAAGCCCAAGAACAAATGCTAATGATGTTCCTAAGCACAAGAACAAGGGCGAATGAGGTTGTGAAGCCCAAGAACAAATGCTAATGATATTGCTAAGCACAACAACAACTAGAAATGAAGTTGTTAAGCATAAGAACAATGCAAATGAGAATGTTAATCACAAGAATATTGACCAATGACGTAGTAAAGCAAAAGAATAATGACAAATGAGTTGCTAAGGAAAACAACAATGACTAATAAGATTGCTAATCACAACAACATTGCAAATGAGGCTGCTCAGCACAAGAATTGCAAATGTGGCTGCAAAGCACAAGAACAATTGCCAATAAGTTTGTTAAGCAAAACAACGATATTAAATGAGTTTGTAAGCACAAAAACAACTAGAAATTAAGTTGTAAGCACAAGAACAAAGACAAATGAGATTTCTAAGCATAAGAATGAAGTTTGTATGTCAAGAACAGCTGCAAATGAGTTTGCTAAGCACAACAATAAGGAAAAATGAGCTTTCTTTGATTAAGAACATTGGCAAATGCGCTTGCACAAGGGAAAAAGTGTTTGATAAGGACAAGAAATGAGATTGCTAAGCATAAAAATAAATGATAAATGAGGTTGTTAAGCACAGAAACTAATGCAAATAATGTTGCTAAGCACAATAAGTATTGCGAATAATGTTGATAATCACAATAACAATGACAAATGAAGTTTTTAAGTACAAGAACAAGGCCAAATGAGGTTGCTAAATACATGAACTAATGTAAATAATGTTGCTAATCACAATAACAATGACAAATGAGGCTGCTAAGCACAAAAATAAGGCAAAATGATGTTCTTAAGCACAAGAACAAGGGAAAAAGAGGTTGCTAAGCTCTATAACAAATTCAAATGATATTGCTAAGCACAAAAACAACTAGAAATAAAGTTGGTAAGCACAAAAACGAATGCAAATGAGGTTCCTATGCATAAGAACAATGGCAGATGATGTTGTTAAGTACAAGAACAACCACAAATGAGGTTGTTAAGCACAACAACAAGGGCAAATGAGCTTTCTTTGTGCAAGAACATTGGCAAATACGCTTGCTATATGCGCTCCTTCAAAACAACATAGTATAAATAGAAAATTAACAAAATTCAGTTCTCTATTCATGTGCTACTACTTCATGTCTAATTAATTACTTCATTTCTATTTTCAAACAAAACTAAAAAAAATCAGTCCCTTTCCCTTTAGTCCTTTTCCCTAATGTCATTATATTATGTAAGTATAGATTTTAATCTCTGATTTTCTAATTTTAATTTCTGATTTAATTTTGTAGGCAGAATTGCAACCCCTATAGATATTATAATGGCAATCCCGCAAGAACCCACTAATCAAGAGGGTACAAGCTCTAGCCCTAGAGAGAGGCCGCAAACCAGCAACAAGTGTTGCTACAAATGCGGCACCGACAATAAGACCAGCCTCAAATACCGCTAATCTGTCTAATATTGTGGATCGAGACAAAAATCTGATGTGGGAGTATATGACAAAGAAGTGTATTGATGGCAAATACAAGGCGGTATGCAATTATTGTGGTAACAAACTTGCAGCAAACTCAAACAATGGTACACAACACCTCAAATCCCACGTAGAGTCTTGTTTAAGAAAAAAAAGAACAAAAATTCCCTATGGCTTTCCAAAAAATGTTAGTTACTAAAAAATTAGAGGGAAAAACTACCATAGCAAATTGGGAGAGGGGGGTTTCCGATGCCCATCAGACCAGAGTCTGTCCGATGGGTGGTTTCCACCGTTTGATCCACTTCAAGATCTATGCGCACAGATATTAAAGCAAACAACACGGATATTAAAGTGATGCGCACAGATCTTGAAGTGAATCGGACGATAGAAACCACCCATCGGACAAACTCTGGTCCGATGGGCATCAGACACCCCCCCTCTCCCTAGCAAATTACACGTTAGATCAAGAGGCATGTAGAAAAGTTCTTGTGGAGATGGTAGTGTTGCACGGGCACCCTCTCTCAATGGTTGACCAAGTGGGGTCCAAGGCATTTGTCAACACCTTGCAGCCATTATTCAATTGTCCAATCCGTAATACTGTGAGAAGTCATGTTTTAAAACTATACAAGGATCAAATGAAGAAGACTATGATCCTATTGGAGACCAATCAAGGTAGAGTGGCAATTACAACCGACATGTGGATGCAAACAACCAAAAGAAGTCATATATGGCAGTGACGACACATTTTGTAGATGATTCATGGAATCTACAACAACATCTCTTAAGGTACTGAAATTTGATGCTTTTAGATTGGAATTTATTAGGTGCTGAAATTTATTATGTGTTGAAATTTATTAGGTGTTGCTGTTAATTGTGCTGAAATTTATTAGGTGCTACAGAAATTTATTAGTTGTTGAAATTTAATTGTAGGTTCCAACACTTACCTCTCCTCATACCATAGATGTACTCGCAGAACAACTGATGAATATTTTTTCAGATTGAAATATAGATAGTAAATTGTGTACAATAACTGTAGACAATTGTAGTACCAATGATGGAGTTATTGAATGTTTGCTCCATAAACTAGATGCTGAACAACTCTTGTTAGGTGAGTTAGTTTTGCACATGCGTTGTTGCACACATATCTTGAACTTAATTGTAAAGGATGGGTTAGATGTAATTGCTCAAAGTTAGACAAAATTTGTGCTAGTTGTGTATATTGGTCCTCTACTCCTCAAAAATTGAAATTTTTTAAGAGGCGACACGGCAATTGCGTATTAATAGTACAAAAAATTTGTGTTATGATGTTAAAACACGATGGAATTCAACCTATAATATGTTACAAATAGCTCTAACATATAAGGATATTTTCTCTCGTGTGAAAATGCGTGATACGCAGTACAAAACCGTGCCTTCTGAGGAAGATTGGGAGAATGCCAAGATTATAAGTGAAAAATTAAAGGTTTTTTACACTACAACAAAATTATTTTCTGGGACAAAATAGACAACATCCAACTATTATTTTCCAAACATTTGTGAAATAAAATTAACTTTGTGAAATTGGTTGCTAGATTCTAACCCAACTATTGCGAATATGGCATCAAGAATGATGGAAAATTTTGATAAATATTGGAGTAAGATACACAATATCATGGGCGTTGCCGCTCTTTTGGATCTAAGGTGTAAGATGGATGTCATAGTTTATTACTATAGGTTAATTTATGGTATTTATTGTGAGAGCGAAGCTGGAAAAGTTGTTGAAATGTGTTATCAATTGTTTTATTAGTATTAAAGTAGAGTATATACGCAATGCCAGTTTCAACCGTTGCCTCTGAATCGGCTTTTAGTATGGGCGGACAAATAGTTAGTCCACAAAGAAATAAACTTCATCCTAAACTTGTTGAAGCTCTAGCATGCGCAAAAAATTGGTTAAAGGGCTGAATTCATAGGTATAATATTATATGGTGTCATTTTGTAGTATTTTAATTAAATATGCTCATATTTTCATCTAACTATTAGTTGTTGTTTTTTTAGATCTGGATAGTGGTAATCCATTCAAGATGATATGTCTTTACTGAATGCCATGCTCTATTAGTAGAAATACTATAATTAATTTTAGTACCATTCTAATATGGTAATTACTTAATTTAGTCATGTCCTAATTTGATAAATTCTTAATTTGGTAATTTTCTAAATTGGTAAATTTCCTAATTTGAACTTAGACAGTACGATGTATTTGGCATAGTCATAATTAATTTTGGCTATCTTAGTAAATTGTTGATCATAAACCATAATAATATCTAAATACTAAATCCTAAACTCTAAACCCTAAATCCTAAACTCTAAATCCTAAACCCTAAACCCTAAATTCTAAATCCAAAACAAAAATTTAAAGAAGAAAGAAGAAGAAAACTTACAATTACTCGAATGGCGTCGAGTTGTGAAATAAAATGATAAAAAAAATTGACAGCGACATGGGTTATATAGGGCTATGTCCGCCGTCTTGATGGACGGACTTCATACTGCGTCCGCAATTTTGATGGACGAAATTTTTGCTCACCAAAATTCAGACGTGGCACTAACTAAACTAAAATTGAAACCAAAGTAAACTAAAAGTATTAATCAATATTCTTCTTTGAAATAGAAACCAAACTATCAATCAAGATTGCTACCGGCACTAAACTAAAATTGGTTAAATATGCGTTACTTTTACTATGCATATTAACCTAGCCTAATTTAGGACAGGAAACGAGCGGAGTTAAGTTAGAAAAAGTTTGAGTTTGTCTCGTGTTAAAACAAGCCTAGTTGAATCACATACTGATTAAAAATATTTGTCGATTTGATGTTGTGGGTACACACATAGATTATAAATAAATAAAATTGCAAAGAATTTCAAACACAGAGAGGAATAGTGAAAGATTCGAAAAATAACTTTATCTTTACTTACAATGAGTTGAGAAATGAGTCAAGCTGGGTTAAACTTAAACTTGCTATATAATGATAAGCTGAGTCAACTTGATAGTCTCTATCAAGCATTTAAAATAAATAATAAGCTAGGTCAGCATCGAATGAACTAATTAACCACTTTTTCAAGCCAATCTCGTACCAGCCACGAGTTATGAATTTTTTTTTAGACCCTAAACTCATATTTAAGTTATTATTATTTATTTAATTTTGAGACAATTGATAGTGGACTCAATGAGAGTGATGCCGTATGAAATAAATATGTTTAAGTATCTGGCTGACATAACGATAAATCACTTATAATTAAGCTAGATCTACAAAGTCCGAAATACAGAATGAACTTATTTGATGTTAACGTGTGATGATGAACCAATCAAAGTAGTGAGCGATGATTGTACCGCAACAAGACGCAAGTATTCTACTAGTTAGCTAGATTTATATCATACATGCTCCATATATTTTATTTGTCCAATTAAATATTAAAAATAGTTTAATCCAATACGTTCCTCTTTGCCTAATTAAATTTTGATGGGAAGAATTTGCGGCAAATAAGCCAAAAAACCTTGATTGTGATTATAACAAAATCCACTAGTGTGCGAGATTTGATGATTTTTTTTTACAATGAAGATATACTACGAGAACGTAAATTACAAATATAAATTATAATGTCTCACTTTTTTATGATAAAAGCGTTGCATAACGCGACAGACGGACAGAGCATATGAAAAAAAAAAATACTTGTTATTGAAAAATCCAACAGTGCAAGAATTAGGTATTTTTGTACATCTCAGGGACTCTAGAATTATGAGAGAAAGTGTACAATGTACTTTTTTTAACGATTATCATTTTTATGAAATAATAGAGAATATATATGATATATAAAACAAACGCTTGTACAGTTTTTTTTATACAGATAGGAGTCACGGGTCATTAATTCAGAGTAGTCCTATCATGGAATTGACAACTTGACAAACAAAAATAATAGTTTTTTTACTACTAATTTTTTTTTACTACGAACTATTACTGAGGCTCTGTTCCGCGCTCTAATGTTTCTGTGGAAAAAATTATTATTTTTTTCTCACGTAAATAATAATTTTTAGTTCAATTTTTTTGTCCGTGTTCATGTCCATTCCCAATTACTCGCTTAACAGACCCTAAATATTTAGGCAAATCATCCTAACGAATAGCAAATTCTGTACGAAGATACAAGAAAAAAAACATCATGACCAGAAATTATAAGATAGCGACAAGCCGACAATTAGAGTGGAAAATATGGCACGGCACGCGAGTCACGTATAATTAGGACCGTTAAATCTTGATTAAATTATGAATCTGGAATAAACAAACATAAATTATGAAAAAAATAGTTAAATATGAGAAACGTGACCAGTTACGTTTGGACACGGCATGCGAATAGTCACGGTACAGGGAGTCACGGTATGACTCGCGTGCCGTGACCATCCCTCCACATTTTAGTCATGACACGGCACGTGTGACTGTTCACTTAGTCACGGCACGGCATGAGACCAAAATTACAACGTGTTAGTCACAGCACGGCACGTTTTGTCCACTCTACTTGTAGCTGCCGTGCTACGAAACTGATGCTTGACTCAACCCTTTAAGTCTTGAATTAAATTCGATTTGGAGTCGCCACCCGCAATGCTACAGGAAATATAAAACCTTATTTATTGATGCCCAAGGATAATAGCAAGGTTCGTGTCTCGGTTATGAATGTGGAAGGTGTTAGGCACCACACTCACCCGTAAAAGTCGGTCTCTACTAATTCTAGCTTTCAAAAATAAACTTCACTAATAATAAAAGTTACAAATGAGGTGAACAACCATAACAACAAGAAGAAGAAGCATAGCAAATAACAAAAAATAAACAACTAAAAAAAATGGAAATTGGTCGAAAATTTCAAGTCACGCTGATTCTTCATTCTTGCTAACGGATCATCGTGATGATCACTTCAGTGGCTTGGATGGATGGTTTCGGAATTTAGAGAACTTGGTTAATGTAATAGCATAATAATCTAGTCACTCATAATTTTTTTAAGCTCATTCTAGTGGATTTTCATGGGAATATTTGTGGAAAACACATTTTTTTCCTTTGCTGATTTATTTTTCGGTAGCAGAATTCTCAACGTTTTTTACTCTCCTTTTATGCTTTGTATGCTCTAACCAACCATGGAGATGAAGTGAGGATGTAGGGGGTTATTTATAGGTGAAACTTGAAGCTCTTTACTGTCCAAAATCATGCTTAAATGGCTGTTAAATGGCCTACCCCACCGCTAATCCTATTTTGAACAAATTTGACCATAATTAGAAAAAGGCTGTCAAAAGGACTGAAATATAATAATTATAATGCAGCCACAAAATCCAAACAATGTGTACAGATACTTAGCATGTTTTTCTTAATTTTAATGACCATTTTATGCACTTTAATCATGCTTAATACAAAGAACAAGTAGAAACATGACAGCAGAATTCTTGCTGTCCACTTTGCTTCAAATCAGAATTTTGCACTATTCTTGGGTCAATTTCAATAGTGCAAAAGCTGAAAATTTGCAGCTAGGATGTGACTACATTATATATTTTTATTATGCATAAATGGACTAATTATATTACTTTAAATCTCAATTTTTGCAGCATAATTTGCTGCTGGAATAGAGAAACTGCTGCTGAATTTTTTTCTGCTGGAATTTTTTCTTATGCATGAAATAAAACCAGAAAAATATTCCTAATATGTGTAAATATAAGTAGTTAATTTATGGTTTTAAATTTGAGATCTCAAGTGTATAGTAGTACATTTTTCTTATGCGAAATAAGAAGTTTGGTTGTGCTTTGAAATAAAGTGACGACAACTGTTAATATTCACTGTATCTTTTAAACTTAAAATGTATATTTTCCTTGAGACATTTTGAATTTGCTATCCTAGCTTGCAGTACATAACGAGCACAAACAAAATATTCACAAAAATAAGTAGTAAATTTTTATAATAAGCTACCTTTCTGTGTTGTTGCACAGGATTTAAATGAGCGGTTACAACTTGCTCATAGTAGACCTTTAAACAATGATAGTGACTCAAATAATTAATCATCAAATAATGGTCACTTTAGTAGCTGCTAAACAAGTGATATTATATTTTCCACACTTTAGATGATTTCCAATATGAAGTTTTCTTGACCTTACGATTTATTGAAAATGTTTGGTCAGCAGCTTTCTTCCATTGAAATAATTAATTTTGGATCAAGGAGCAGCTTGTTTTGTACTTATAAAGATCAGTAGATATATTACTTTCATAAGAAAATTAATTTAACTAATATCTAAGAGCATCATCATGTGAAATAAGCAAGAATCTTGCTGAATTTTCAGGTTCATATCAATTTTTGACTTGAAATGTGATGGGAAGCTAGAATCCAGCTGAAAAGGAGGATACAAGTTGCTTCTTAGCTGGTTCTTCCACTTGCAAAAATGGTTTGAATGTATATTTTATCATAAAAACATGTCATATAATTGTTAAATTCGTCCATATATTTTTTTCTGAAATTTTTAGGCCTCAAAAGAGAGTATAATCATGCTTAGAACTCATAAAATATAATTTTCTGAATTTTGCTAACATTAGGAGAGATGTTTACTAAGTTTAGACCATTAGAAATAAAGAAATGTCTTACCCTAAAAAATTTAATTTGGATATGAAAATAATGTATGATTGAAATTTGTTGCAAATTATTCTAATGGTTCATGTTTTTTTTTTTTTTTTATGAAGACAATTCGATATATATTCTTCTTAAGGATGCATTCGCGGTTTATCTAGTATGGCTAGATGCAAACCGGCATTAGTCTCATTAAAATTTGATTCATGAAATGAGTAATGAGAGCGATATTTTGGAACTGTAGATGATATGACAAATGTTTGTCTAAATTTGAATGCGTGATGATTAATATGCATAGTAGCTTCATCTATAATATTTCATTAAATCCAACTCATTGAGATTATCAAGACTAAATTAATTGGTTGATCATTATCCTGACATATTAATTTAATTTAAATTTAGAAGAGAATACGCAGAAGAAATTTGGAGCATTTTTCACTCTCATTGCGGCTCGCAACCAGATTCATTGCGGCCCGCAACCAATCCATGCTTTCTTCAAATGGCTCTCTGGCTTTTTGACTCGTTCATTGTGGTCCGCAACCAATCCTCTTGCGGTCCACCATGACATTATATTTTCTCCAGCTCGTTCATTGCGGTCCGCAACCAAACCTCTTGCGGTTCGCAATGACATTATATTTTTTTTTCAGCTCATTCGACAGCTTTTTGACTCATTCATTGCGGCCCACAACCAAATCTCTTGTGGCCCGCAATAAGGAGATTACAGAGCCTGGATTGGTTATTTTTTTTTATATCTTATCTTAATTTTGTGAGATGACCTATTTGAAGAAGATATATTTTGCTCATCATATTTTTAAATTTTGTGCTAATCTTTATGAGGTGATATATGCAACTATGATTTAAGATCGTGGATAAGTAGATAACTGATGTCATTACTAAGACAACAAAAATAAATAATCCCGTAAATTGAATGCATCGGTAATCATAGATAGAATCGTACTCGAAAAATACATTTCATGCTAAATAATGTTCAATTCGTAGGGTACATGTGTAACTTGAAAATGAGCGATAAATAACATTTAAACAAAAAATTTAGTTGCAAGGCATACCTTTTGTTTTGCAGATGTTCGAGAATTACCTTCTTGATCCACCATTTGCATTTGGTGCATGCATATCATTTATTTTTTTAAGATTACATAATTTTGGTTGTCTACAGCTGCCCCTCTTCAGATAGCTTTGCTTCACAAAGCTATGCTGAAGCTCAAGAGACACCCGTATATTCATGAAAATATAACCTTTGGCCTGGTACATATGATGCTAACCTTGTACTTAAGTTCATTAAATGAGTCCCTAAGGCATTAGGCATTCTAGGGTGAAACCCATTTATCTTGTTAAGTGTTGGTAAGACTACTTGGTACCCAACCTTGATTATAATTCATCAGTTTTTTTTTTAATTATTTTATTTTATTTTATTTTATTTAAATCACGTACCTGAGAATGAAGTGATGAGATGCATCTTGTAGGCATGTTGCTACCCATTATTGTTCCATCATTGACATTATGAGTCTAGATGGTTGATATCCAGGTGCGGATGCACAGTGTTCCCTTGTGGTATTTTGCCTCAGATGCTCATTAAAACATATTTTTATCCACGAGGGATTATAATTTTGTTACGAAGCAATCATCAATGGCACCACAGGGATCCACTCAGTACCTGCAGGGTTAGTACACATAATTTTGTTTATTTTGGGGCTTACTTGGTAAGTTCAAAATCATACTAGTTGGCTCTAATACAAAGTAAATGAATTTTTAAACTCTAATTCAGGATAAACTACTAAACTGGACACCTAATTTTTTTTTTTTTAGGTTATGGTGGTAAGTGCAATATCAGGATAAAATGGATGGTGGATTTAAGAAAAAATGGGAGATATACCTAAGTTTTGTAAATGTTACCAATGTTATCACACTAAGAACTTATTTATCCCCATAGTACAACCAGAACTAATTTGACTGCTTTCAAGGTTTCTTCATTTGTTCGGTTAGCTGACTTGACCCGTTTATTCGGGATGACACATTTTTTCTTTTGGGTGATGTTGCACATATGCATCAAGTGTATTATGCTACATAAATATTTCTTCTCCTCTTTTTTCTTTAACCTAGTACACAAATACTTTGGAATCACAAGCATTTGGGTTTATGGGAATTTAGGAATGAAAGAGAGATTATTTTTTATTTTATTTTTATTTTTTTATTTTTTTATAGCTGTTGTCACATATATAGGGAGCATGACATGATTTTACTTTGTCCGGTCTAAGGTTGAGGCATACAATCTCAAGGACTTGCTACGAATTAGGTTAGAACTTGGACTTGGTAAAATTAGGCATGGCACGCAAAAATATAGAACTTTTTTAAAAATATTAATGATCTCTCTCTTGAACAATTTATTCACCCCATAATTGATCTTATTATGCATCACTTAGAATGATTATTTTGAATAATTTTCTCGCAAATATCCCTGAATCTGAGAGTGCTAATTTCTCCTTCGATTATAAATTGATCCCTTCCAACCAATAGGAATTCTAATGATATAAATTTTGATTTCCTTCCCAATTGATTGGAGCAAAGTACGACAACTAAGTGTGTTGGTACATGTGACAATTTTTTTCGGAAGAATGGGGAAGTTCTGTCGAGCCTATTGGTAACCAGTCTTATGTAGGCACCTGTACTCATTTTTCTAACCTCCATCTTTTATTTTATTTTTTTCTTTTTTCTTCCTTTTTTTTCTATTTTTTCTAAGAATTTAAATATATTTGTGTCACAAGTACCATGATTACACACAATTTCCAGTATTCATACATACAAGAAATTATTGCATAGTTTCGCTAAGGATCTATCTATAATAAATGGTTACTCTAAAACACTCTCAAACTTAGAAGACTTTACAAAATAAATTATTCAAGAATAATTTTCTAAGATGATCAACTTTTGATCAACATTCATAGTTAGCAATTAATGTTCACTTTGAGATCACTAATTATTTTAAAAATTCAGAATTTTTGGCACCATACTCAATTGCCTAAACTCCAGTCTAATTTAATTTAAGCAATTCTCCTTCAATTACCTACTTCTAAGAAATAAAATGCGAAAGCTAGCTAAATATAAAATTGAAAAAATATATTCAGGTAAAATTTAGCATTTTCATTTCATGGAAACTTTGGTGATGATGTAAGTTTTTTTTTTTTTTGTGTGGATTGCTTGTGACTTCCAAAAGTAAATATGCTACTAAATTAAAAGGAGAAAAGAAAGATGAAAGGACTAAGCATAATACCTTTTCACATATTGTGCATTGATTAGTTCTGAATGTTCATCTCCATCCATGTCTTTGAGTTTGATCGCGTTTCCTTGCATATACTTCTTTAACAACATACGGGCCCTCCCAGTTGGGTTTGAACTTGCCGTCCTTGCCCCTAATCTGTTTTAATACCAAATCTCCTTCTTTGAATTCCTGTGGTTTGACTTTTTTATTGTAGGCCCTCGCTATTCTTTTTTGATAACATTGTGCGTGGCATAAGGCTTTTAGTCTTTTTTCTTCTATTAAGTTTAATTGGTCATACCTTGATTGCACCCATTCTGCTTCTTTCAACTGTGCCTCCATAAGAACCCGTAGAGATGGAATTTCCACTTCAACCGGGAGCACTGCCTCTATTCCATATGTTAATGAGTATGGGGTTGCTCCAGTGGAAGTGCGTATGGAGGTATGATAGGCCCATAACGCATAAGGGAGCATCTCGTGCCAATCTTTGTGGGACACAACCATTTTCTCAATTATTCTTACAAGATTTTTGTTGGCTGCCTCAACCGCACCGTTCATTTGGGGACGATAGGGTGAGGAACGACGGTGTGTAATTTTGAATTGTTTACATAAATCCTCTATTCTCTTTGCGGTTAAATTTGTACCATTATCTGTGATTATTTCATTTGGCACTCCGTACCTACAAATCAGGTTATTTTTAATAAACTTGGACACATGTGTTGCGGTGATTGAGGAATATGATGCCGCTTCGACCCATTTTGTAAAATAGTCAATAGCGACGAGAATAAACTCATGACCATTGGATGCCTTTGGATTAATTTTACCGATAATATCGATTCTCCACACGAGAGAAAGGCCAAGGAGATGATAAATTATGTAAACAAGAAGAAGGGGCATGGATAAGATTACCGTGGACTTGGCACTCATGACATCGCCTTACGAAATTACAACAGTCTGTCTCCATGGTCGACCAATAGTACCCTTGGAGCATTATTTTCTTAGCCAACATCAAGCCGTTCATGTGTGAACCACATACTCCAGCGTGCACCTCTTGTATTATTTCTTGGGCCTCTGTCTCATCGACACACCGAAGGAGGATATGATTGGGAGATCTTTTATATAGGTGGTTTCCACACAATGTGAATTGCATGGCTAAACGTTGTATCGTGCGTTTGTCGGTTTGATTAGCTTCCATAGGAAAGGATTTATTTTTGAGGTATTGTTCTATGTCATGGTACCAAGGTAGGTTTTCGTGTGATTTGCTGGTTTCAATATGGAGGCAATATGAGGGTTCTTGGTGACTACCTACTTGGATCATCATGGTTTCATCGGTTAATTCTATCCAGGCTTGCTAGTGTGGCTAAAGCATCGGCATAAGAGTTTCGGCTTCGGGGTAGGTAGGTGAACTCAATCTCGACAAACTCCTCTACCAGTTTTTCTAAGTATTCAAAATATGGAATTAATTTTTTATCTTTGGTTTTCCATTCCCCTTTTATTTGACTAATTATAAGGAGTGAGTCACCAAAGACATGGAGATGGGTAACTTTTTGTTCTAATGCCATTTTTAACCCGAGTACACATGCTTCGTATTCAGCCATATTATTAGTACACTCAAATTGTATTTTATTGGAAGCCGGGTATTTACTCCCCCATGGTGACTCTAAAACTGCCCCTACCCCTTTTCCATGTTTGTTAACCGCACCATCAAAATAGACCTTCCATGTTAAATCTAAATTGGTACATTGTGAGGTATTTGAGGTGGTAAATAATATATCTTCATCAGGAAATTCTTCGTTTATAGGTTCTGGATCAGAAATGGCCGAGTCTGCTAAGTGATTAGCTATGGCTTGGGCTTTTATGGATTTTTGAGTGATATGGGTAATGTCAAATTCGGATAAGAGTAACAACCATTTGGAACTACGACCTACCAATGCCGGTTTTTCGAATAAATATTTTAATGGATTAATTCGAGATATAAGATAGACTTTGTGGGATAACATGTAATGCCTCAATATTTGTGTGGCCCATACAAGAGATAGACAAACTTTTTCTACTGGTGTGTATCGACTCTCAAAACCCGTGAACCGCTTACTTAAGTAATATATGACATGTTCCTTGCCCCCTTCATCATGTTGGCCTAAGACACAATCCATAGATGTTGGCGTGGTGGATAAATAAAGGAGGAGGGGTCTCTTAGGTTTCGGTGGCATTAGTATAGGGGGTTTTAGGAGATAAAATTTTAATTTTTCAAAGGCATATTGACACTCATCATTCCATCCTTTTTCAGCATTTTTTCTAAGCAATTTAAAAATTGGTTCACAAGTTGGGATCAGTTGGGCAATGAATCGGCTTATGTACTGTAACCGCCCTAATAGACCCCTGACTTCTTTTTCAGTTTTGGGAGGTGGCATTTCGATAATGGCCTTAACTTTACTATGGTCTACTTCAATACCTCTACGGCTAACAATGAAACCTAACACTTTCCCTTTAGTGACACCAAAGAAACATTTTTGCGGATTTAATCTTAGATTATATTTTCGGGCCCTATCTAAAATTTTCTTGAGGCAATCTAAATGGCTACTAGCAATTCGAGATTTGGCAATCATGTCATCTACATAAATTTCTATTTCGTTATGCATCATATCATGAAATAACGCGGTCATAGCCCTTTGATAAGTTGCCCCTGCATTTTTTAAGCCAAACGGCATAACCCGATAACAAAATACGCCCCAAGGTGTTATGAATGATGTCTTTTCCATGTCCTCTTTTGCTAAATGGATTTGGTTATAGGCAGAAAATCTATCCATAAAGGACATCATTTCATGGCCTGCAGTGTTATCGACAAGGAGGTCAATATGAGGTAAAGGAAAATCATCTTTGGGACTGGCCTTATTTAGGTTTCTATAATCTACACACATTCTTACTTTACCATCTTTCTTTGGAACAGGAACAATATTTGCTAACCATTCGGGGTACGGAGATACTTGTAAAAACCCGCGTTATATTGTTTTATGACTTCTTCTTTAATTTTTAGAATCCATTCGGGTTTAAGTCTTCGAAGCTTTTGTTTAACGGGTTTTGCCTCTAGTTTGAGTGGTAAGTGATGCACAACTACATTTTCATCTAAACCGGGCATATCCGCATATGACCATGCGAATACATCTACAGAACCTCTTAAGAAATCAATGAGTTCAGATCGCATTTTTGGAGGTAAATTAGTTCCTATGTGGACACACTTGGACTCTCTATCTACACTTAAATTTATCTCCTTTGTTTCCTCAAGTATGGATGTGGTTGGATTTTCATATTTGGAGATTAAAGTGGAGAGTTCATCAGGAATTGTTTCATATGAATCTTCAATGGATAAGAGACCAGAGGAGTATTTAGGCTTGACTTTAAATCTAGAAGTCCTACTAGTGCAATTAACATAAATTTTTTCAGGAACTTTTGTTTTTTTTTACTTTTTTTGGGTTTTGGACATTTATCATTTTTTTGGATTTTCAAATTTTTAATTTTTTTGGACATTTTCGGTTTTCTAATTTTTGTTGGTTTTGCTAATTTTAATGATTTTTTTGGGCTTTTTAAATAGACTATGTACAAAATATCCTAGGCTTAAACGGACTTTTTTTTTGGCTGGTCAGGGCACGATGAGATCTGACTTAAATTGTAAGAAGAGGAAGGGTCACATACCTTGCTTACTTTATCAGCGATGGAGAAGTGAGATGGGTCACACGTGCTTGATATCGGCCAATCATCGTCGGGACATACCTTGACAGGTTCGGAGATCTTGAGACCTGTCAGCTCGGCTGTGGTGTTATGGATAAAGGACGAGATGTCTTTGGTCGCCATGACTTTCTTCAGCACCTTGTATTTTGGCTTCCTTCGTTTAGGCTTCCTATTCATTTGTGGCCCGCTTGGCATTGGAACGGGGGGTGTTTGCCTCGCTTCTTGAATTCTTCTGTGCGCATTGATTTTTTTCTGCAATTTCTTGTTAACATATAATCTCCCTTGCACGTCATAATTTTCAAAATAATCACTAGGTAATTCATCGTCATCAGGGTTAAGATCTAGAACTGGGTTTGATGTTTGGTGTTCATTTGTCAAGTCAGGTTCGGGTCCATTAATTGGTTCGATAGCCGTTATTGGGTCCACTACCATGTCCAAATTGGTAATTACATGGACACTATGGGGTCTTTCGGGAGATTGGGGCCTTTGGGGTTCTCTATTCACGGGGGGATTTTGGGTTACGGTTTCATTGGTTTGTACATTTAACACCCTCCTAAGGTCTGCACAAAATTCAGTACGATGGCCCATGGTACGATGGTACACACAATATTGTTCTGGTTCATAATTATTCCGGTTAGATACTAAATGAGGGGTCCCTAACTCAAGTCGCAATGGATCACTGACTTCTCTTGGTCTTTTCATTGGTGGTGCTAAGGTTAACCCCGTTCGGTTATAGCTCTCACCAATTGCCTTTAATTCTTTAAAATCTTTAAAAGTGTGGGATGCAAGTAGATCCCGAAGTGGTGGTCGTAATGACCGGACCGCTATCTTAATCAATTCTTCTAGAGGAGGCGTGTGTTGATGCAGTTCATCTGCCATAGCAAACCACCTGTCTACATAGTCGCAAAAACGTTCAGATTCATTTTGGGACAAATTTAATAAATCAGCATAAGAAGGCACATGCCACATACGATTAAACCTTCGTAGAAAACATGCAGAAAATGATTTCCACGTCATACGATCTTTCCCCGCAAATTTGGTGAACCAATCATATGCCTCATCCTTGAGGGTTATACCAAAAAGTAAAATTAGAGTTGCATCATCAAACCTGAATAGTTCGTACAATTTGAAGAATGTTATCATGTGCTTTATTGGGCAGCATCTGCCGTCATACCGTTTTAGGGGTTCACTTTGTTGTGGTTGTGCGCGCTGTTCTAGTGAAAGATTTCGCGGTTGCTCAACAGGGCGCTCCGGTCGACAACTTGATGGTGGTTCCTCATATCTTGCTCTAAGATCGCCCAAGCAGCTCTCGATTCTTCCTAGAAGTGATTGTAACTGATGGAATAAAGGCTCTACCGGATGTGGTATGCGCAACATCGGAGGTAGAATCGAGGTGGAAGTGCTCGGAACAGCTTGCCCCTGGACCACGAGGCGGATCGCATATAAAAGGCCTCCAACTGCAAAAAGAATAATCTTCTTGTTTGTTCTGTAGAACCTAGAGGTGGATCATTATTTGTTCTTGGTTGGTTTGATCTAGAGGTAGATGGAATATCTTGCTGGTTGGTTGTATTTCGCACAGGTATCCCCTCTAATACATTGACTTCCCCAAGATTTAATTTAAACAAGTTGTTTAGCCCATCTAAACTATCATTCTCTGGTGCAATAACCTCACCTCTTACAAAGGTATCTTTTATGGACATGTTGGAGGTTACAGTTGTTGTTGGCTTATCAGGTTCACATCCCAATCCTTGTGTACCTTTATTTTTTATAAGTATCAATGGTTCTATTGGTCCTTGATTCAATTTTCCTAAACCTTGCCCTGGGGTATAGTTCCATTTTTTTTGAAGTGTTTCTATCACTCTTTCAGGATTAGAGAAATTTTATTGAGACTTCACATCAACAAGTGGAATCTGTTGGTTGATGCTAATGGAACTGGCCTCAAGCCATAACCACAATAATTTCATTATTAAAAGGAAACTTGAGACATTGATGTAAGCTGGAAGGAATTACCTTATGAGCGTGCAACCATGGTCTTCCTAAAATCAAATTAAAGCTGGACTTAATATCTACAACTTGAAATGTTACCTCAAATTTTACTGGTCCAATTACTATTTTCAAGTCAACCTCTCCTAAAATTTATGTACTAGTGCTATCAAAGGCTCTTACCGTCCCAATGACCTTTCGCAAATTTGTTGGGTCTACTCCAATTTTTGTGGCAGTGCGTAAAGGACAAATATTAAGTGCGGACCCATTGTCAATTAAAACAAAGGGGAGATGAAAGCCATTACATTGAACCTTTATGTACAGCGGTCGGTTGTGTTTTTCTCTCTCCTCAGGGAGCTCGCTATCTGAAAATGTTATGCTTTGTTCGTATATGTGACCAACTAGTTTTTCTATGTCTCTTGGTTCTACATTAGTTGGCACATTAACAGATTGGAGTACCTTTTGCAAAGCTTGGTAATGGGATGGAGATTTAACAAGTAATTCCCAAACAGAAATTTCGGCTTTAGTTTTCTTTAATTGGGACATCACATCATAGCTGGACGAATCTTTCTTTGTTTGATTTTCGAGATTTTCTTTGGTCTTACCATCCTCCGGTGTAGGTTCTGTTGTAAGGTATGATGGCTTGTAAACCCTACCAGAACGAGTCATGTTACTTAGTTCAGCACATACAAGAGTTGGGTTGTAATCAAAAGGAACCTGATTTAGATTGGTCGCGATTGGTTTTCCTAAGATCTTAATTTTTTTGGGACCCATAACTACCATTGGTTTAAGGATTGGTTCTCTAACCCCTAAAACCTCAATCGGTCTTTTGGAATATATTGGGGTCACTTGGTCCCTTGGTTTTACACCCAAAACCTCAATCGTTTTCGTAGTTAATTTTTGTTCAAAGTGATTGACACTATCATTCAAAAAGCATGGATCATACATTTCCCATTCGATAGAATTTACCATTTGAGAACATGTTGCCTCATCATTTTTTTGGTGCTGAGGTAGTGGATTCGCCATTATGTTAGTGGTTTCTGTTGGAGGTTCCTTGACAGCAATTACTCCTTTGTCAATCAGATCTTGTATGACATGCCTTAGATTGTAACACTTATCGGTATGGTGACCTGCGCTTTGATGATATTCACAAAAAACAGTTGGGTCATAACCTCTAGGGTCAGGGTTTACTTGCCTTCCTAATGGACTCACGGTTCCTTCTTGAAAAAGTCTAACGAGTATAGAACTTGGTGGTTCACCAATTGGTGTCAATTTTCTAAAAACCTTGGCTTGTTGTGATTGATTTGTCGAAGAAAATTGAGGATTTGTAGGGTTCGTATGTGTGATTGGTCCATTTCTTGCGTTAGTGTGTGCTGGTTTTGGCAATCCCCCAAAACAATTATCAGTTAAAAATGGTTTTTGAGGGAAGGCAGTTTGCTTGGTACCGGACACCTCAAAGGTAGCATTTACATCCTCTTGACTTTTTGTGGTGTTTGAGGACAAATTATTATTTTTTGGGTCATTTTTTATTCGTTTCGCGTTAAATTGGTTTGGTGATGACGATTGTTGTCCTAAGGCAGGCATTAACCCTTGTTTTACGGCTATTTCTACACGAGAACCGGACTGAATTAAGGCTGTGAAATCAGGATGTCCCTGAATAGCTAGGTAACCTGATATGGTAGACAAGGAGGACTTAATTATCATGTTTATGGATTCCTCGTTCGTTGGTTTGGGTTTGACTCTAGCGGCCATTGCGCGCCATCTTCGCGTCAAGGTTCCATGTCAAGATTATACGAGTATTGGTCGACAAAGAGATTTGACAAATGATCAAAAGATGCGATACTAGATAAATCGAGAGAAGTGAACCATTTCAAAGCTGGACTAGTTAAGCTTTTTTGAAAGTAGCGAATAAGCAATTGGTCATTGGATTTCAACGAAACCATATCCCCACAATAAGCTCTGAGATGCGACACCGGACAACCCTCCCCACTATATTTATCAAATTCGGGTAGTTTAAAATTTTATAGTAATATTACATCAGGAAACGGACATAGGTTTCGGAATGAAACACTTCTACTACCTCCTACTCGTATTTTGGTTAATTCCGCCTCTACTTTATCAATACGAGATTTTAACGGGTCAAATTCAAGAGTGATGGGCGATTGTTCGGATCTTGGAGTGCTTGTGGACCTATTTTGGTCATGATTAGGAAAGATTTGAGTTTCAAGACGTTGTGTGGGGTGTTCATGTCCATCGTTCGTAGGGATTTGAGGACTATTCGAACTCATAAAATTAGAGATCATTTGCGGCAAATTAGCAAATTGGGTCAACATTGCGTTCATTGTTTTTTTACTCTTTTTAGTTGTTGTAGCAAACCTAAAAATAAAACATAAAGAAATCAAAAATTAAAATAAAGTACTCAGTAAAGAAAGCTAGAAACCTTCAAGTTAAGATTCTCAGTGGAGTCGCCAGCTGTAGCTGCCGTGCTACGAAACTGATGCTTGACTCAACCCTTTAAGTCTTGAATTAAATTCGATTTGGAGTCGCCACCCGCAATGCTACGGGAAATATAAAACCTTATTTATTGATGCCCAAGGATAATAGCAAGGTTCGTGTCTCGGTTATGAATGTGGAAGGTGTTAGGCACCACACTCACCCGTAAAAGTCGGTCTCTACTAATTCTAGCTTTCAAAAATAAACTTCACTAATAATAAAAGTTACAAATGAGGTGAACAACCATAACAACAAGAAGAAGAAGCATAGCAAATAACAAAAAATAAACAACTAAAAAAAATAGAAATTGGTCGAAAATTTCAAGTCACGCTGATTCTTCATTCTTGCTAACGGATCATCGTGATGATCACTTCAGTGGCTTGGATGGATGGTTTCGGAATTTAGAGAACTTGGTTAATGTAATAGCATAATAATCTAGTCACTCATAATTTTTTTAAGCTCATTCTAGTGGATTTTCATGGGAATATTTGTGGAAAACACATTTTTTTCCTTTGCTGATTTATTTTTTCGGTAGCAGAATTCTCAACGTTTTTTACTCTCTTTTTATGCTTTGTATGCTCTAACCAACCATGGGGATGAAGTGAGGATGTAGGGGGCTATTTATAGGTGAAGCTTGAAGCTCTCTACTGTCCAAAATCATGCTTAAATGGCTGTTAAATGGCCTACCCCACCGCTAATCCTGTTTTGAACAAATTTGACCATAATTAGAAAAAGGCTGTCAAAAGGACTGAAATATAATGATTATAATGCAGCCACAAAATCCAAACAATGTGTACAGATACTTAGCATGTTTTTCTTAATTTTAATGACCATTTTATGCACTTTAATCATGCTTAATACAAAGAACAAGTGGAAACATGGCAGCAGGATTCTTGCTGTCCACTTTGCTTCAAATCAGAATTTTGCACTATTCTTGGGTCAATTTCAATAGTGCAAAAGCTGGAAATTTGCAGCTAGGATGTAACTACATTATATATTTTTATTATGCATAAATAGACTAATTATATTACTTTAAATCTCAATTTTTGCAGCATAATTTGCTGCTAGAATAGAGAAACTGCTGCTGAATTTTTTTCTGCTGGTTTTGCTGCTAGAATTTTTTCTTATGTATGAAATAAAACCATAAAAATATTCCTAATATGTGTAAATATAAGTAGTTAATTTATGGTTTTAAATTTGAGATCTCAAGTGTATAGTAGTACATTTTTCTTATGCGAAATAAGAAGTTTGTTTGTGCTTTGAAATAAGGTGACGACAACTGTTAATATTCACTGTATCTTTTAAACTTAAAATGTATATTTTCCTTGAGACATTTTGAATTTGCTATCCTAGCTTGCAGTACATAACGAGCACAAACAAAATATAACTCACAAAAATAAGTAGTAAATTTTTATAATAAGCTACCTTTCTGTGTTGTTGCACAGGATTTAAATGAGCGGTTACAACTTGCTCATAGTAGACCTTTAAACAATGATAGTGACTCAAATAATTAATCATCAAATAATGGTCACTTTAGTAGCTGCTAAACAAGTGATATTATATTTTCCACACTTTAGATGATTTCCAATATGAAGTTTTCTTGACCTTACGATTTATTGAAAATGTTTGGTCAGCAGCTTTCTTCCATTGAAATAATTAATTTTGGATCAAGGAGCAGCTTGTTTTGTACTTATAAAGATCAGTAGATATATTACTTTCATAAGAAAATTAATTTAACTAATATCTAAGAGCATCATCATGTGAAATAAGCAAGAATCTTGCTGAATTTTCAGGTTCATATCAATTTTTGACTTGAAATGTGATGGGAAGCTAGAATCCAGCTGAAAAGGAGGATACAAGTTGCTTCTTAGCTGGTTCTTCCACTTGCGAAGGTGATTTGAATGTATATTTTATCATAAAAACATGTCATATAATTGTTAAATTCGTCCATATATTTTTTTTCTGAAACTTTTAGGCCTCAAAAGAGAGTATAATCATGCTTAGAACTCATAAAATATAATTTTCTGAATTTTGGTAACATTAGGAGAGATGTTTACTAAGATTAGACCATTAGAAATAAAGAAATGTCTTACCCTAAAAAATTTAATTTGGATGTGAAAATAATGTATGATTGAAATTTGTTGCAAATTAAAATATGAATCTTGCTCATTTTAAAATTATTCTAATGGTTCATGATTTTTTTTTTTTTATGAAGACAATTCGATATATATTCTTCTTAAGGATGCATTCGCGGTTTATCTAGTATGGCTAGATGCAAACCGGCATTAGTCTCATTAAAATTTGATTCATGAAATGAGTAATGAGAGCGATATTTTGGAGCTGTAGATGATATGACAAATGTTTGTCTAAATTTGAATGCGTGATGATTAATATGCATCGTAGCTTCATCTATAATATTTCATTAAATCCAACTCATTGAGATTATCAAGACTAAATTAATTGGTTGATCATTATCCTGACATATTAATTTAATTTAAATTTAGAAGAGAATACACAGAAGAAATTTGGAGCATTTTTCACTCTCATTGCGGCTCGCAACCAGATTCATTGCGGCCCGCAACCAATCCATGCTTTCTTCAAATGGCTCTCTGGCTTTTTGACTCGTTCATTGCGGTCCGCAACCAATCCTCTTGCAGTCCGCAATGACATTATATTTTCTCCAGCTCGTTCATTGCTGTCCGCAACCAAATCTCTTGCGGTCCGCAATGACATTATATTTTTTTTTCAGCTCATTCGACAGCTTTTTGACTCATTCATTGCGGCCCACAACCAAACCTCTTGTGGCCCGCAATAAGGAGATTACAGAGCCTGGATTGGTTATTTTTTTTATATCTTATCTTAATTTTGTGAGATGACCTATTTGAAGAAGATATATTTTGCTCATCATATTTTTAAATTTTGTGCTAATCTTTATGAGGTTATGCAACTATGATTTAAGATCGTGGATAAGTAGATAACTGATGTCATTACTAAGGCAACAAAAATAAATAATCCCGTAAATAGAATGCATCGGTAATCATAGATAGAATCGTACTCGAAAAATACATTTCATGCTAAATAATGTTCAATTCGTAGGGTACATGTGTAACTTGAAAATGAGCGATAAATAACATTTAAACAAAAAATTTAGTTGCAAGGCATACCTTTTGTTTTGCAGATGTTCGAGAATTACCTTCTTGATCCACCATTTGCATTTGGTGCATGCATATCAAAATTGCAAACTGAACCGTGGAAAAACAGAGTCGAACAAGAATTCTTCGCCAATAACTACGAGTGTCTCTTTGTTTGGCCCCCGAGATTTTATTCATGCAATTTCTGTGACCGCGAATTCCGTTCAGCACAAGAGCTTGGTGGACACATGAATGTACACCGAAGAGACCGTGCAAGGCTTCAACAAGGATTACATCTCGATCTGAATGAAGGTCATATTACTAGTGTTGAATTTCAGAGATAATTATGTGTTGAGAGAAATAGAGAAGAAGAGTTTTGTGGTGCAAAAGAGCCGCACCGTTTTCTGATTTTTCTCATTGCTTTTATTCTTGAATTACATTCAAATATAGAAAATAAAAAACTACCTAAAACAATAAGGAATAAAATAGACGTGGCTTCTTATTTCCCACATCTTTACAAAAGCAATAAACAAAAGATTTCTTAACATACTACCCAAAATATACTATAAATGAAACCAAATCAAAACGTCCCAGATTCATGCCAGCCTCCAAACCTCAACAAGCTTACATCTAATATTCACTTCCCTAAGCTTGTTGCACACTTTCTCACATCCTGTAAACCAATCTTGTCACACAGCTCACAGAATCTAACTCGTTCCAAAGGCTTTGTCAGAATGTCTGCCAATTGGTCATGAGTTCTCACATGTTCAACTTCAATCCTGCCATTTTCAACATTTTCTCTGAGATAATGAAATCTCGTATCAATGTGCTTGCTTCGATCATGGTATACTGGATTCTTGCTCAAAGAAATTGCTGACTGATTGTCTACCTTGAGCTTGAACCTCTTCAAATTATGACTTAGCAAATCAGAACGAAGAGCCTCAAGCCACACACCTTGACAAGCACCTGAAGCAGCTGCTATATATTCAGCTTCACAAGAAGATAGAGCAACAACCTTTTGCTTTCTAGAAAACCAACTGATGAGATTATTTCCTAAGAAAAACATGACACCAGTGGTACTCTTTCTATCATCCAAATCTCCTGCCAAGTCACTGTCTGAGAAACCAGTTAAGTATAACTCACTGTCAAGAGATCTTTTATACACACAACCCAAACTTGCACTACCTTTAATGTACCTCAAAATTTGCTTAACAAATTTGCCATGTGTTCCGATCTTGGAGACTCCATAAAACGACTAACAATCCCCTGAGAATAGGCCAAATCGGGTCTTGTGTGCAACAAGTATCTCAAACTTCCCACAATACTCCTATACTGTTTTGATCAACTAACTCTGAAGCACTATTCTTCTTTAGCTCGAGCCGAGTTTCCATAGGAGTTTTTGTCAAATTGCAATCTGACATACCACACTCCTTTAGAATCTTATGTGCAAAGCCTTCTTGACTTAACATGACTTCACCCTTCTCCTGTTTGACTTCAATACCAAGATAATAACTCAACAGCCCCAAATCACTCATTCTGAAAATTTCTTTCATCTGTGACTTAAAATTTTCAATTTCTTGCTCACTTGTCCCCTGTGATGATGAGATCATCAACATATACGCCCAAAATAATACAATTGACACCTTGCTTTCTCTTGTACACAGCATGTTCCACCTTGCTTCTTGCAAAACCAAGAGAACTCAATGTTTTGTCTAGCTTGAAATTCCAAGCCCGAGGAGCTTGTCTTAGACCATAAAGTGCCTTATGCAATTTCAACACCTTATTCTCACTTCCCTTCTCCTCAAAGCCTGGTGGCTGAGTTACATAAACCTCTTCCTTCAAATCACCATTCAAAAATGCCGATTTGACATCCATGTGATGTAGTAACCAACCTTCTTGCACGACCCAAAGCAATGATCAACCTAATTGTTTCAAGTCTTGCTACAGGTGCAAAAACTTCATCAAAATCGATACCTTGCTGCTGCACATACCCCTTTGCAACCAAACGTGCCTTGTGTTTCACGATTTTTCCTTCTGAATCCTTCTTGAGCTTATAGACCCATTTAAGCCCAATGACCTTTTTGCCCTTTACTGGTTCCTCAAGACTCCATGTATGATTAGAGTTGATTGAGTCAATCTCTTCTTTCATAGCTTGTCTCCAACTCTCTTCCTCGCTAGCTTCATCGAAACATGTTGGCTCTTCTACTCCTATCAAACATACACCCAAGAAACTGACAGGCTCGGTCTCTTCATAAATTTCAAGCAATATCTGCGCGTCGACCGGAGTCCGCTTGGTGACTTCGTTATCATCCAAACCTTCAATGTTATCTCCATCATCCTCATTAGTGGGCTGCATGCCAAGTTCGGGAGGTTCCACCATTGCTCTCATTGACTATGACCCTTTCATCCTGCAATTGAAAGGATATCATTTGGCTTGCTTCATTCTCCTTACTCACCTGTTCACTGTTAAAGGGCCAAGGACCAGGTTTGTCTTCCTCAAAAACAGCATCTCTTGTTACCACCACCTTCCTTGTAACAGGATTGTATACTCTATAAGCTTTAGAACCCTTCTCATAACCAAAGAGCACCATCTCAATGCTTCTATCATCCAACTTCTTCACCTGTCCTCCTGTCACCTTAACATGAACAAGATAGCCAAAAGTTCTCAGATGATGCACAGATGGCTTGTGCTTGTACCATGCTTCATAAGGAGTCATCCCTTCAACACTCTTGGTTTGAGATCTATTCAGGATATATACTGCAGTTGTAACAGCTTCACCCCAAAACTCAGCTGGCACCTTCATTGTTTTCATCATACTTCTTGCCATACCCATAACAGTTTGATTCCTCCTCTCTACTACTCCATTTTGCTGAGGAGAATAGGGAGCAGTCATGTGTCTTTTAATGCCATTTTCTGTACAAAAATCTTCAAACTCAACTGATTTGAACTCTCCACCTCTATCAGTTCTTAAAACCTTCAGTTTCTTACATTGTTCAACTTCAGCTATCACCTTTATTGCCTTAAAAGCTGTGAATGCCTTTTCTTTGCTAGACAGTAAAGCTATCCACATGAATCTGCTGAAATCATCAACTAAGAGCAAGAAGTACCTATTGCCTGCAGGTGTTGAAGGCTGTATTGGTCCACAGAGGTCACCATGCACCAATTCCAGAGTCTCACTTGCTCTAAACTGCGCTTTGTGTGGAAATGATGCCCTTCTTTGTTTGCCAACTAGACAACCATCACAGACCTACTCTACATGGTCAATGTAAGGTAGCCCTTCCACTAATCCCTCCTGTCTCATCCTTCTTAAAGCTTGAAAGTTCAAATGCCCAAATCGAGCATGCCACCTCCATGCCTTGGAATTAGTACTTGCTGACATACAAACAGGTTGAGCAATCTCCAACTTTAGCACATACAACCGATTTTCAGTTCTTCTCACCTTTATTAACAACTTGCCTTCTGTATCAAAAACAGTGAGTTCACCTAACCACATCTCAACCTTACACCCTTTCTCTTCTAATTGGCCAAGGCTAATGATGTTGCTTGACAATTTGGGAATGTAATACACATCAGTTAGTGCCTTATGTTCACCACTTCTTCCTTTAATCAACATTGTCCCCTTTCCTCCAATGTGTACCAAATGTCCATCCCCTAACTTCACCGCACCACATGTACTTGAATCTAGATCGAGAACCAAGCAAGATTACTCGTCATATGATTGCTTGCTCCGGAATCTAAATACCAAGTATGCTTCTTCGACTCACATCTTCACCTGATTCGGTCCCGCAACATCAATCTCAGCACCTTTTCCTTTTGTGCCAACAACCACTTCATGCATTAGTAGCACTTTGGTTCTTCATTATCTTCCTTTTTCGCCACAAATGCCCTTTCATTCTTTGGTTTTCGACACTCGGATGCAAAATGCCCATAAATGCCACAATTGAAACATTTTATTTTGGATTTATCAAACCTCTTTTTCTCGCTTTCTTTCTTGACTCGCCACCTTGACCTTCGAGTTTTCTCCTCCCCGTCTTCTCCTTCAAGTTCGGGGCCTCCCACCGTGCACGAGTAAGAAGCAACTTCTCTTCTTCCGCCTCTTTGTGCTGCTTTCTACCCTTCAAACTTTCTTCAAAAACTCTCAATCTACCAATTGCTTCAGCCACTGTCATGGTAGCCAAGTCAGCCCACTGTTCAATAGTGCTAATAATAGGCAGAAACCTATCTGGCACAGCACTAAAAAGTTTTTCAACTACGCTACTCTCTTTCAAATCCACCCCTAAAGAGCGCAATTCACCAACCAGGCTTACTAACAGTTGTGAGAATTCAACCAAACTTGATGAATCAGACATCACCAATCGGTCAAATTGTCTCTTTACTACCTGTGCCCTTGCCTTTCTGACACGGTCCTCTCCAACTGCCATCTGCTTGATTACCTGCCAGACTTCTCTAGCTGTTTCTTTCTCTGCAATCGCCATGATCGTCGCATCAGGAATTGCTTGAGATATTGCCGCGATGGCACCTTGATCCTTTTCCTTGTCGACTTCACAGAAGGTTTGGATGATAACAGAAGTCACTAATGAGGATGATGGAGATAACATTGAAGGTTTGGATGATAACAGAAGTCACCAGCAGACTCCAGTCAGACTGCGCAGTATTGCTGAAATTTATGAAGAGACTGAGCCTGTCAGTTTCTTGGGTGTATGTTTGATAGGAGTAGAAGAGCCAACATGTTTCGATGAATCAGACATCACCAATCGGTCAAATTGTCTCTTTACTACCTGTGCCCTTGCCTTTCTGACACGGTCCTCTCCAACTGCCATCTGCTTGATTACCTGCCAGACTTCTCTAGCTGTTTCTTTCTCTGCAATCGCCATGATCGTCGCATCAGGAATTGCTTGAGATATTGCCGCGATGGCACCTTGATCCTTTTCCTTGTCGACTTCACCGTCGCACTCTACTGCATCCCATACTCCCAATGCACGCAGCAAAATTTTCATCTTCACTGCCCACAACCCATAGTTTGTGTCGTTTAACATTGGGTATTGAACTGGGACTCCTCCTCCCTTGACTACTATCCTTGGTCCATTACTTGCTGCAGCCGCTGCTGCTGCCGTCGCCTTTGCATTATCATCGCCCATGGTTATGCTCTGATACCAAATGTTGAATTTCAGAGATAATTATGTGTTTAGAGAAATAGAGAAGAAGAGTTTTGTGGTGCAAAAGAGCCGCACCGTTTTCTGATTTTTCTCATTGCTTTTATTCTTGAATTACATTCAAATATAGAAAATAAAAAACTACCTAAAACAATAAGGAATAAAATAGACGTGGCTTCTTATTTCCCACATCTTTACAAAAGCAATAAACAAAAGATTTCTTAACATACTACCCAAAATATACTATAAATGAAACCAAATCAAAACGTCCCAGATTCATGCCAGCCTCCAAACCTCAACAAGCTTACATCTAATAACTAGTACCCTTCATGCATCAACATTTAAAAGAAGCAACTCCAGCGATGCTATGGGTGGTCTAAATAAGAGAGCATCTGTCTCTTCTTCTAGGGTTTGCACTCTTTCTTTGTCTAATCCTTCTTCCATTATTGAAAATCGTGTTAATGGGTTTGGCATGAAAGATCAAATTACGAAAGATGATCATGATCCAGTGATTATAAGTGCGAAGAGAAGGTGTGCCAATACTCTGATCGAGACCCGAGATCAAGATGTTGACCTCAAGCTTCGGTTATAGATCCTACTGATTTAGGCTAGGAATTAGCAACAGATCATGGGATATATTGCTGAAAACCTGTGCACTAAATAAGTTGCAATTTACCTAATTTTATGTTCTTGGAGTATGTCTTATGTACGTATAGATCTTTAATCCATTAATTACTAGTCAAATTAAAACCGTTCCTATTGACAATTTTATTCGATGATGTATGTTAACGAGGTTGGTATAATCTAGAAGTTTCAGTTTCGAGCGCACAAGAGTAATGTATGCACTGTATTATTTCTTTTAAAATCTATATATTGTTTATTAGTTTGCAAAAGCACATATATATACATGATTGTCTTGTTTTCCTTGATCTTTGTTTAGAATTGTTTTTGTTAGTACAAAATTAATTAGTTACAATGATATTGAAAATATATATGGTTTGAAGAACCATTTGGTAACAGCCTTCTTGCTTCTAGTTTTATTTTTCTCTCCTTTCCTTTCCTTTTATTTTCTCTCTCTCTTTTTATTATTCTTTTATTGTTTGTAAACAGAGATTTTGATCAAAATCTTGAGTTTTGACTTGCTGATTAGTTTTATATAATATGCAGATTATAGGATATTAATACAAGAATATATTAGGTATTGGAATCCTAGTTACATTTCCCAACTGTTTTCTAGTGGAAATTCAAGGATGATGTGCAGCATTTTTTTTAATGTTCTTATGAATTTGTAACAAAATTGAAAGGAATATAGTACTCAAAACATTTGAGTAGTAAAATGTAAAATATGAATGATAACATGTAATCAAATCAAAGCACAAAAAAGCTAATAGAATCTAATTGAATTAAATCTGATTTTTCTTTTCATCTCTAGTCACCCTTGAGTGCGTAGCAGCTGATACATATCTTCTGTACATTCTGCACCAACTGATACGGTTTACAAAAATTAATTAATATTTAATTACTGTTTCAAAACATTGAATTGTTTATTTATTATCTTCTTCTTTCTTGATAAAAATCAAAACATTGAATATATTTTTTTAGTAAAATTGGATCAAACCATCCAACTATTTTAATATCAACAAGGATTCTTTGTTATAGTCTGAAAATTTTAAATTATTAATTAACTAACCATTTATAAATTACGACTAACTAACAAATTTAGTTAATTAAAGAATGAATTAAATTATATAAGACATTTATTAAACCAACATAAAAATTTAAAGATAATTGACTAATTATAAATCATAATTAAGGACAATTAAAAATCAAATTTTATAATTCGTTAAACTTTGGAACGTTAAAGTTTTTAAAAATCAAACCCCATATTATATTTAAATTACATTCAAACGCTTTTTAATAATAAATCTAGTTAAAAAGGAAAATTTAAACTCTAAATTGTCACATGAAAATTTCAATTTAATCTAACTTAAATCTATAGAAATTGAATATTTAAAAGATGTTTGACTGACATATGGGTCCCCTTATTTCAGACCTGTACCAAACAAATGGTACACCGCTCTTTCTCTCTTCTTATTGTATGTCTCTATCTCTCTCTATTTCGATTGGGTTATTTCTCTCACCCACGATTGGAACAAAAAAAATTCTCAGCTGGACCCCACCCTCAAATCTTTTCTCTCATTTATCTCTCTTACAAACCGGACCCACCCTGTTTAATCCTTCCTTCTCCCTCTCTAGAGTAGACAAAACGTGCCGTGCCGTGACTAACATGTCATGACTTTGATCTCGTGCCATGCCGTGATCAAGTGAACAGTCACACGTGCCATACCGTACCGTGACTAAAATATGGAGGGGTGGTTATGGCACGGGAGTCACGGCACCGTGCCGTGCCATGACTAAAATATGGAGGGGTGGTCACGGCACGCGAGTCACGCCGTGACTATTCGCGTGCCGTGTCCAAATGTAACTAGTCATGTTTCTCATATTTAACTATTTTTTCATAATTTAGGTTAATTTATTCAAAATTCATCATTTGATCAAGACTTGACGGTCCTAATTACACATGACTCACATTACCACGTGCCGTGCCTTGCCGTGACTAGATCTTTCGTGTGCCGTGTCATATTTTCAAAATATGGTCACGGCACGCAACCATGTCAACTTTCGTGTGCTATGCCGTTCTGTGTCGTAACGTAACCGGTTCCGCCGTGCCATTTTTTCCACTCTATCCCCTGGAGAAGGAAACGCTCCATTTGCTCTCTCATTTTCTCCTCCGTACGTCCTGTCGCTTCACTTTCATTTCTCACTAACTTCAGCAACTTTGTCAAACTCCATTACCTGCGGTTACCGACCTAGTCCCTGATTCTACTCTCTGACTCTGTCTGGGGAACTGTTTTCGGTAGAAATTAATAAAAAGTAAGGGAGAGGAAAAAAAAAAGAGTACATCAGATTTTTTATTGGTAGGAAAATTGATAGAAATTTTACCGAGTTTAAAAATCTCAAAGTTTGAAACTATATGAATATTACCGATTCTAACTCAGGTTTTTAATTTTGTTTTTATTTTTTCGCGGGTTACAAAAATAGTATCACAGGAGATCTGGTATTTAATTGTTTTGATCAGTAAAATCATCATACGTATTCTCCTCTCATATGAAGAAACAGGTTCATTAAAATAAAAAAATGCTCCAAAGTTTAGATCAATAAGAGAATTACCAATCTGAACTCAAAACTTTTTTTTATTTTTGTAACGGGTATATTCGTGTTGTGGTGGATAAATTAAAAATAATAATAAGAAAAGAGTTAGGATTGGTAGAATCCATATCGTTCCAAACTCTTTTGATTTTTAGAATTAGTAGAATTACTACTTATTTTCTACCAATCAAAAAATTATTGTACTCTTTTTGTTTCTCTCTCTTCCTTTCTATTAATTTTTACTGAAAAAAATTCTCTCATCGCCCTTGAATGATGTCGCACTCAACTGCTCTCTCTCTTATGTTGCCTATATTTCCCCATAGTCTCTCTGCTTTCAAAACTCTTTTCACTCTTGCAGTATCTCTTCTCTCTCAAAATTCTTCACTTGATTTCCTCTCTTTACCTTCACTGTGATATCCAAAGAAAAGTCCCATGTTCTTCTCTCGTTGCTACACTTCGCTCTTTGCTTCCTCACTCGGCCAGAAAAATATAAGGAGGAAGAAATGGGAGTCAATCGGGCAGCGAAGTTGAGGCGGTGAAAATAGTGTCACAGTAGTTTTGATCTCAAGTTTTGTGGCACTGGTTACTATTTTTCTATTGATCTGGTCAAACGGTGGAGACCCTTGTTTACTCACTAGGAAAGGATTTAACAAAATTATTACATCATACTTGTATAATTTCTCCTATTTTATATGTTTGGTTGAAGAATCATTTAGAAGTACGAAAATTCAGGATGTAGATATGTCTATTTGCTAGCGTGCTAGCATCCTGTGGGCAATACTCAATGTCACTAGGCTACGTGTATCATTGGACTCTCTGATCATAGTACTTGGATAATATCTTATTGAATCTTTTCGATCCGATTGGCACGGCATAAGGTGACAGGGTGATTAACTTCATGCACTATTATATTAACTTCGACACACAGTATTGAGGTACTGGACTCCGCTTTGAGTATCGATATAGTATTTTCCTTGAATTTTATTTCAGAAATTTTTGCATGTTGTCATATTAGACTAATTGAAACATTTTAGATAGTCGCATCTATTAAACATTTTTTTTTCCTTTTTTAATAGTTAATATTATGATATAATTATACTTAAAAGTAATAAACTTGCATATGAACTGAAGATTTACAAAATTATACATAGAATCATAATTAAAAGTACTTTGATCATAAAAGATCTCTGAAAGGGTAATTCTGGGTCACATATTAAGTGATTAATCGCTCATCGACAAGTTATTTCGGAAATTTTAGGTACAGAGACCGGTGATTAGCAGGACGATTTGCCAGGAGCTGTCATCAATATTCACATAGTTTGATTTTATATTTATAGGGCTTTTGGATAGGATATACGAGTTCCGATGCTTTTGTTTTGTACATCGAGTTCATTAGATCATGTACCCTCTTTTCTTAGATTATGTTTTACTTTATTATGATGTGGATTATATCGATATTATATATGTATGTTTATTTATTGATTCTATGACTTGTGCTTTTGTTATAGTATTCATGCTTCTGCACTTATTTACAATTGTATTTGTTTAGCCTTGCGTGTTTATTGAGTTAATGAGCATGAGGCGATGATTGATCATGTCTTAATTCGGAATTTTCAGTTTGAGATGTGACATCTTCAATTCAGGTTTCAAATATGCAATCTCCAACACGGAGAGCATTGTCTTTATCGCTAGTTTTAGAGACGCGTTAGTTGAAACACTCGTAAATTCTTGTCTTAGTTGAAACACTCGTAAATTCTTGTCTTAGTTTAGCGCGTAAAGTCATGATAAATTTAAAGGAAAGAATTTTAAACTTACGATATAAAATTAACAAAATTTCAAAATATAATAAATGACAGCATTTGATGCTTCAGTACCACAATTCCCTAAGATATGCGGCGGGTCGGGTAAGGGTAACGGATCAAATAGTGATAAAACCATATCCGATACAGATACGGTTCAAATATTTATATATTTATAGATATATATACATAATTTCTTTCATAATATATATTAAATTATATTATAAAAATAATTAAAATTTGAAAGCATATCCGAACAAATATTTGAATATTGAACAGCAGATATCCGTATATAATTTTTGAATGTCAGATAACATCCGATCCGTTTGCCTATATCTATTTGAAATACTAAAATCATGACCAATAAAATATTTCTGATACAAAATGCTATGGTCCATGTTAGGACTACTTTGTGCTTATAAAAAATTTCCCAGTCCAAATTAAATGGAAGGCCCAATCAAAAGGTACAAGAAGAAGATATTTTAATATGTTCTAAGCCCAACAGAAGCAACTGACATCATGAGGCCAGAATTTCAATCCAAAGATTTGGCGGAAATTCATATCACCTCAAAGATATCTAACCTTTTGAGTTTGAATCCGGACCGTTCGTTATATAATGACACGTATTTTAAAAAGAGAAAAGGTTTTAGTACCCAGACTATTGTCTCCACTTTTTACGCAAGCTACTTTCTAATAAGTTTTAACTGTCGAATCCAACGAATTCCAACAACTTTCCTTTTTAATAAAATTTCCCTATCCGATCTGCTCTCTCTGCAAAAACAAAAATTTATGATCTCTCTACTCCCTCCATTTTTCTCTCTCTCCTCTCCTCTCCGATCCCCCAGACTGATAGGCGCTGCTCTTCTCTTCATTTCTCCATCTCGATCTCCCTCGCTCTTCTCTTCACGTGATGAACTCTCTATCTCTCTCTCTCATTATCTATTTTGTCATTTTTACTTTCTAATTCCTGCTAATACTACGTGAGGCATCCATCAAAGGAAGATAGTGTACGTAGCTTCCGCCCTGAGGTAAACCCCAATTCTTAATAACTCACATACTCTTCTTTTATCTCTCATGGATGACCTCCTATATTAAATAAGCATATAGTTGTTAGATTTTTGCTTCTCGTCACATATTATCATTAAATAGTTTTGGTCGAGTTTTCACTTTTGACTTGACTTAGACCTTGATTTGCGTAATTAAATTGTTTCTTGTTTTAATTATCTGTTTGATTTCGTTGATTAGGCTTCAAGTATCGGTTTTCTCTATAAATGTTTTTATATCTTGCATGATCTATCTAATGCTCACAAGGTGTTTGATGAATTGTCTGAGTGATAATTCGCAAGGTTTTCGTTCTATATCGCTACTGATTTGTTGCTTCCGACGGATTCTAATCCGATATGGTAATACTTTCGATTCAGATTGAAGATCATCACCGATATCTAAATTCTGTGAGTTATTTACTGATTTAATTTTGTAGGATATAGTATTGGGTTTAGATTTGTTACCGTATTATTTTGCATTTGTTACAGTTTTGTTTTATCTTTGTTACAGTATTGGTTTCCATTTGTTCCAGTATTGGGTTTAGTTTTGTTATAGTATTGGGTTTAGATTTGTTACAGTATTAGTTTGCATTTGTTACAATTTTGTTTTACCTTTGTTAGAGTATTGGTTTCCATATGTTACAGTTTTGGGTTTATATTTGTTATAGTATTGATTTACATTTGTTACAGTATTTGTTTGCATTTATTACAGTTTTGTTTTACCTTTATTACAATATTGGTTTCTATTTGTTACAATATTAGTTTTCATATTTCATAGTATTGAATTATTATGTTATAGTGTTGGTTTATATTTGTTACGTATTAGATCATTATGTTACAATATTTGTTTATATTTGTTGTAGTAATAATTTACAATTGTTATAGTATTGGATACTGATTGATGTTCAGTCTTAGTTTACTGTTTTGTTACAATATTGGTTTTCATTTGTTACAGTATTTGTTTACATTTGTTACAATATTGGTTTTTGCAGTATTATTTTCTTTATAATATTTGTAGTTTTAATTGTAAGATTTGTCATATTTTGTATTGCAGGAAAATATATCAAAGGAGCGTCTTATTCTAGCGATGAAACTTCTTATTCATCCGAACAATGAGAATCAAATATCTATAGTCTAAGGATTTTGTTTCAAAATTTGTATTTGTTGTTTGCTGGATTTTTTATTTTATTTGGAGAATGTTGTTTGCTGGAGAACATCAAATATCTAATGTTGTTTGCTGGAGAATATTTTTTGGATAAAATATTATTTTTCTATTTAGTTTATCACTATGAATATGGTTGTGGTTTGGACAAAGTTATGTTTGTTTATAATATTTGTTATAGTTTTTATGTCTTATAGCTTTGGTCGTCATTGTTACAGTTTTCATACTTCATTGTTACAGTATCCATTTTATATAGATTTTGTCATTATTTTTGCAGTTTACGTAGATATTTTTTACCGTATTCAATTTCTATAGTTTGAAACTGTAATTTTTAGAGATTATTTAAAAAAATTATAAAAATGAGAAGTTAAAAAAATACGAAAAAAAAATAATATTGAAAACTTCTAGAACGATAGAAAAAACTTTGAAAAAAAAAATTAAAAACTTCTAGAAGAGAGAAAGTACACAAGTTGGCAGTTTTTAAAAGTACAATTAACTATCATTAACTGTCAAAGTACAACAAATTTGAAAGTAGAAGTACAAAGAAGTTGTAAGTTGCAAGTTGTTATTTTTTTAAAAATTGATCGTATCTTTTACAGTATTCGATATTATCTGTTACAGTATTATATGTTATTGATACAGTATTCCCGCCAGTTAAATGACAGTTGGTTTGGGTAAAAAGTGGGTACAAATTCTTGGGTACAATTAGACGGATCCTTTTAAAAAAATCGCATGCTTTACAGATTCGGGTCGAGTTGATCCGGATTTTGATCAGATGGTCTGGAGTTAAACTCAAAAGGTGAGCTAAATGTGGATGATCCGGACTTAATTTCAACGCCATTAATATGACAATTCGGATATACTAAAGTAATTCAAACCATTCGATCAAAATCGGCACAAATATTAAAAGGTCTCATGGATCCGAACCTTGATCGAATTGGTCAAAATTCTGATCGGACAATCTGGATCCATGCCCATAAATTGATCAAACTACTTTCAAAATATGAACCCTCTATATCGAGGTCAAAACAAATATTATATGTCTTTATCCGAATCTATATTCAAAATTTTGTAAATTTAGATACTCAGATATAGTTTGCGGGTATTGACATTGATATAGATACGATTTATGGGGATACATGTATATGTATCCGAGCATGACTTCAATTTTGAAAGCTTATACATATACGAATGCAAATTTTTGAATTTTTAATATTCATTTGTTTTATTAATTGTTTAAATATGGTATAAATAAAAATTTCGGACCTTTTCATGACTTCCCTTGTACATATTTTTTTTCAATGGACAATCTCACATTAGTCGTCTAGCGGACAGCTCATCTGCTTCTGCTAACGGAAAAGTCATATAAAGTACAATACCGGAACAAATGATTTTTCCATAATTGGGTACAGAAAATTTGAACACCGTACTAAATAAAACTAGCTTTAAAACCGGGGGTAGGAGCAATTAGTCATGTCGGGTTGGTTGGATTAACATCAACTAAGGTAGGACCAGGATCCAAATCAATTAGTTATACTGTTATTGGATCATACGTTAGCTTTTACGGCACGAGATTTAATTTTGTTATGTTATACTTATGTTTTGTAAAAACAACGAAATTTGATTCACCATTATCTCATTAGTGAAAAGTACGAAAAATAATGACTTTTTTTTTTTTAAAAAAAAAGCTGATGCCCATTGTATTAATTAAGAATGAGTCCTTACAACCACAATCCAAAGCTATCATGTCAAACAAAACAAAAGCACTAATATTAAGAATGAGACTTAGTATTTGAAATTTACAAGAATATTAAGATAAAAATCATGGATATGGAGCTTAATTTAACTCTTCTGCTTAGCTTTTAAAATTATTACTATAACGTATTACAAATGTATATTTTAAGAACTGAGCAGCTTCAAAGGTTTTAAGAACTGCGGACCTATGTGGTAGTACGAGTTTTCGTCTTTCTTCAAAGAAATAAATGTTCAATTCTCAAGAATATTATCTAAAAAATATTAAAGTGTACCATAGTCCTTTAATTAAAAAAACTTCAATGTTATTTTTATATTATTAGTAATTCGCTTCTATTATTTTTTTTATTGAAGCCCATACAGTTTGTATACATTGCCTATGTAATTTCTACACAATATGTTTCAAGTCAGAAAAATAAGGGTTGTCATCAAAGATGGATGCAAGATTTTCACCGAAGTAGGACAAGAATTTACCGAATCGGATATAAATAGTTAATTGAAACGGATTTAAACTCATTAGATTAAAACTAACCTTCAAATTATCGAATCAGATTTAATCCACAAGATGAATTTGTCAGCGGAGCTAGGAGAAAGCAAAATCGCAATTTTATTTTCCAGTTGTGTGAATTTTAACCAAAATAAGTTGCGTCTTACTTAATTTTTAAACAAAATGGGTTGCGTTTGCACAATTTTTTTTTTTCCAAATCTGCATTAGAGATTGGGTTGAACCAAGGGTAGGGCAAGAGCCAAAAATAAAACTGATTTTGATTTTTCAAGGTAGGATAATTATCCTACCTAGTGTTGCGCTGGCGGACTGGGCAGTCCGGACCAGGTCAAATCCGGGCGGGGGCACGAGCAACTTGGGCACGGGCACCTCGGGATGGACGGGTAGCACGGTCCGGGTAGGACGGATTTTTTTTGAAACCGAACCCTTGCCCACACGGGTCGACGGTCCGGGTCAGGGGGTAGGACGGTCCGGGTCAATCCCAGACTGGGTTTTTTTTTCCTTTTTTTCTGTTTTTTTTTTTTTTATTTCAGAAAATCTTTCAAAATTATTCAATCCAGACCATTCTTTTTAACTTGGCACGAATCTTAAAAGAAAATATCTGCACTAGCATGAATCCCAAAGCACGGGTGCAGGCAGTCCGGATTCAAACCAGCCTGGGCACGGGTACGGGTAAAACATATTTTTTTTTTTCAAAATTAGCAGTCCAGTCTGAATTTTTGCCCGTCCCGACCTATCATTGACCCGTGCAAAAACCCGTACATGGTCCGGTCCGGTCGGGCACGGGTCAAGACGGACCGGTCCGGATCACGGGTAGGCAGGTTTTAATAAACAACTAATCCTACCCTACAATGCATTGAATCCGTCACTAATTGTAATAGTCGTGGCGAATCAATGTTAAATACAGTCTTTGTAATACTCATTTTTAGACCATTCGCCACTAATTTAACTTGTTTCGAACTAAAGTTTTTTGTTGTTGTTTACCATTTGTATATATTTGGTAAATGAGTAATCGAAGGTTTTGTCAATATTCTAACTAATTATCATTTGATTTACGATCATTTAATCGCAGAGGAAACAAGATATTTATTCAAATAGCAAACTCTGAAAATAATTTAGTGCACAAATAAGGTGGACGTATATTATTCAACTCTGAAAATAAATGTGAATCGATTAGACATTACACAAATAAATTAAACTTGTTTGAATATAATGTCATTTGATTATTTTTTAAATTACTTATTTTATTCTTTCAGATTGAAAAACTTTAAAAATTCGAAAGCCTTCTTTCATTAATTTGAACGCAAAATTTCCAACATGCTTTGCCATATGAGGAAGCAAACTCTTAGATTATATTATAGCTTTGGCAATACCGTGTCAAGGATTATTGCATGGTGATCTTTAACAAGGCAACAAACATTATAAAAAAAAAAAAAAAAAAGTGACAATAGACTAATAAACAAGAAACAAAAAAAAACGCGCATTTGGAGTTGAAAGATATATCTCTGGCAAATTCTCTGTGGTTTAATTTGTCGTCTTGACTACGAGATAAAGATTCAAGTTGACTAACTCTATGACCGTGGACAAAAAGGAGAAATATTTACAGCAAATGCTTGACTTAATACAGCCTAAAGATAATAGAATCAATACAATGCTGATATAATTAGTGTTCTGCATGAAGACAAATATACTCTGTTAATATTGTTCTTCGGGGCCAAATCTTATCTAATCTTTTAAAAAAAAAAAATTAATTTCTCGCACCTGGTACGGTTGTCTCAGCCATTCTTTTTCGCTATATGGAATTAATCTGAAAGTACCGTTGAAGAGAATATATATCTCTCCAGAGAGAAAGCATAATATTCGTGCATTAATATAATGTACTCCATGCACTATGACAATTAACGACGATGAAAAATTAAATAAACTTCTTACTCTTGATATGAAAATATACATAAAAAAACTAGATTTTTTTGTTTTTACAAACTTTTTACTATTTTGAAGTTGGTAGAAAATTACTTACTCCAAATATTCTAAACTATTCAAAAGTATTGATTTTCTATCTACTTAAAATATCTAAAATATATATATATATATATATATATATATATACATATATATATATATTTGTTGTTCATATATATCTTCATATCAAGGTCATGTTTAACGATTGTCGTTGATTGTTTGAACTTAAAAAAATATAAATGTAAATGCATATTCCATAGTACGAATTGAGAATTTTAATAAGGTACGCATCATATGCTTGTTTTTTGAAAAGCTCATAAAAAATCAAAATGATGAAATTGACTAGGCGATGTTTGTGCCATCATCAGTGGTGGTGCCCACACGCAGAAATCAAGTTGGTCTAGGCGATTATACCATGTTTGTGTCAGCTTCCATTGGCGGTACATATCTATCTAGCTATGTCCACACGGTGACATGCAAAGTCAAATCATTGCTTTTATTTTAGTTAATTTTTATATCCCAAAGTGTCAAGTCCGTCCACCGTGTGTACTCTTGAAAGTTCTAGGCGGCTAGATGTTGACGAATTCGCATCCTCTGAGATATCTCAAACTTTGCGTGACTTTTTGAAATATTTCAATCGTTCAAATATATTCTACACGAATCTCAAAGCTCAAATAATACTGGCCCCCTACGGTTTTCCGAATAGGCACCGGACACGTCGGTCACGCAAAAATTGAGATATCTCAGAGGATACGCACCCGATGTTGACACGCATCATCATACAATATTAACTAACATACAAGTTTTGTTTTGTCTTTCGTTGGTTAATTCCTTGGAAATTTTATTGGGAACTCTCTCTTTCTGTTCTAGAATTTTAATTACCACCGTTTAATAAAAGTACATGCTACTAGAATTAATAAATTAAGTGGTGTAAGAATATTACGGATGATTAAATTAAGTGGTGTAAGAATATTACGGATGATTTTCAGTCGTTTGACAAAAGAGATAAAGATATTAACGAGCTATTTTAGCTTCACGTAACGCATAACTGATAGAGATAAAATAAAAGAGGTTTAAATAGATTTGTTAATAGTTTTATCTGATAATATACTTAATATCAAAATAGTTAATTTATGGGAACACATGGGATGATTAATATATTAGGGGTCTTTAATTTCAAAACACTGAAATCTCGATAACCATAAAACATGAAACACATCTAATTGTTTTCTATAGCATGGTATATTTGCATTGTATATGTTAACTAATTTATTTTATTTCTTATTTAAACTTTATTATTAACGATTATCGAGCTTGTAAATTTAAATAATTGCTAATTGATCCTAATCGAACACATCTTTTTGTTCTTTTTTTTAAATATATTGACAAAGGCATAAATGAATATGAGGAGAGTTCCAATACCTCATTATACCTTACTTTTATATTTTTATTTTCAAAGTTAAAACTATCAATCCGAACCGTTCAATGTGATATCTATACTAAAATATGCTCGGAATGAAATTTTATAATTTTTTAAGATAAATACAATATCACTATTTTTGGACCGTTCGATAACAGTGATTTTCATCCTATCTAAAAAAATAGTGTATATTTTATGCAAACGTGAAAAAAAATAATATAAATCATATTTAACGATTTATTTTAACATATAAGTTTTAGAATTATTTTATTATAAAATAAATGAAAACATAATGGAGGGAAAAAAAAAAAAGAGATTTGAACACTATATGGGATTTACTTATTACGATCCGGTACGGTTTGCCAGTGCTGTCTTAATCTACACTAAAATCCTTTTGATCTTTAGTTAGACCGTTGAAATTTAATAATAAATATATGACCCATAACAATACTGGGAATGAATCTGGAATCTGGAGTCTGGACCTGAGCCCTGACGTGTTTATATTAATTTCTTCCGTAGTTTGATACGTTTGCTACTATATATTATAATATTAAAACATTATTGCCGATGTCATTCATGGTAAGCGCCTACTATTGGGTCGTAGCTCTTCCCTTCTTTCCTACCACTGCTTACTTCTCCAGCCATGATTTGATGTGGCCACTGCTTTAATGCAATGCTTGTTGCAGCTTCAAGAAAATATTGTCAATATTATCCAATTTTTCTATTTTTAACAACAACAGGATTTGTAAATTCTTAATTTTATATCTGATATGTTCAATCTAAAACAAATTTTATTCATAAAAAGACACCCCTCCTGTTCGAAAAAATTATATTTTAACAATGATATGATCTCATGTGATCAGATATGTACATGAATAATATTTGATATGGAGACCACCACAAAATGTTATGTATTATTGTGCATGTATTTTATATATATAATGGATTAGAAAAAGAGAAAAAATAAATAAAATAATGACAATATTATGAGAAAATAAACATGTTTTCTATTATTGAAACCCACCTTAATTTAGTTTTATAACGAAATTAGCAGTGTCGAACCCATGTAGGTTGAATGGGGTCAATTGACCTCCATTTTTTTGTTTGTTTTTGTTTTGCATTTTTTATATAGTTTAGAGTAAAATGGTATGGGTGCAGTAAAATTGATCACCATTTAGCATTATATTTATATGATTGAGCCCCCCTTCTCCAATAATATGTATTTGATTTCATAACTTGAAAGTCTGACACACGACAAGAAATTCATCCTCCAAATTATGGTTGGAATCAAAATAAAAATAGAGATTCATTTTAAAATCGGATTCAATCATATTTTTTATAATTAAACTTGTCATTTCATTTTTTTTTTTTTTTTTTGCCTTGACATATTGAAGCATGAAAGATGGAAATTTAAAACAACAACAAAATTACTCCAATGCAGGCTAGTATGAGCACCAAGTCTGGTCTTCTTTACAAATTACAAATATAGTGAGCAGTTGACCGAGACACAATTGGCCACATAACATCCCCAACAGAGGACCCAATTCATCCCTTTCAAACACTTAATCGTGCTTTAGACCTAACAGTAACCAACGCGCTTGGCCGAAGCCACTTAGAAAATCTTGCATGAACAAATCGTGCCCCTCTTATACCTCACCCTTGGCCTCTCCCACCTCTCACTTAACACACTCTTTATGACAAACTAAGTACAAATTTCTCTAAATCCTTAATTCCTTCAAAACTGGTACACAAATTAACAATGGTTGTGTTCCCTAAATCATGGCATGCCTCCTCCCCGGCGAGTCATAAGCCGGGTGCAATAAACCGGGACCTCCAGTCGAGGGATAAACTCGGTATTCTCTCTTTTGAGGCGGCTGCTACCATGTCCAGACTCGTGTCTCTGCATCAATCCCTATCTGAAGCTCAGATATCCAAGTTGCGATCTGACACCATGCGGTCCCAAGGCGTGTCTTACTTAAACTCCAAAGACCAGGCGCTTCTAATCAGGTTAGCTTGTGCTGAGTTAATGGAGGAATTGGAGCGTGCTGCAGATACCATTTCCCGCTTCTCGCTCCGGTGCAATGGGACTACTTCTCTATCTCGTGATTTTACTCGCGTGTATGCAAATTTGAAGTCGGGCTCAGCTGACTTAGGGAAATTGGAGCATCCAAAAGTTAAAAAGATGGAGAAGTTAATCGCCATGACTGCAAAATTAAGCGCAGAGATGGAGGCACTTGAAGAATTGGAAGCATCTGAGAGAAAAATGGAGAAGTGGTGGGGCCGGCTGAGCGGCCCGATACCAAAACAACCGCAAATGCCAGTTGCACAAGACGAGTACCATCTCGAGCTCAAGTCACAACGTCAAATTGTACGACGACTCAAGGAGGAATCCTTATGGAATGAGAGCTTCGACAAGGCAGTTATATTGATGGCCAAGTCAGCTTGCGCTATTTTCATACAGATATGCACTGTGTTTGGTCCATACGTGCCGAGTCTACCTCCGGTGTTTCATTCCACAGACCGTGGCCGTCCACTGTCCCGATTTCGGGCTAAATTTTCCTCGGGCCCAATTATGGAGCAGCGAGATATCCCAATGAACATACCGACGAGTAGCTCCTGTCCAATTTTTGGTTCGACGAACTTAAAATCAGAAATGAATTGGAAGAAAATTCTAGAAGCTGCTCCTGATACAGTAGGAGCTGCCGGTCTCTCTTTACGATACGCAAATGTAATATTAACAGCAGAGAGGTTGCTACGAATGGAAGCCGAAGGGAGGGAAGATGAGATGGCAGCCCATAGAGAGGAGATGTACGAGATGCTTCCCATAGCGCTAAGATCGATCGTACGATCGAAACTAAGAGATTGGTGGAGGGATCCCGGGCCATTGGATCAGAGCCTGGCAGAGGGGTGGAAAGAAGCAGCGGACCGCATTTTTGCATGGCTGGGTCCGGTGGCAAGAGACACTGAGAGGTGGTACAATGAGAGGACTATGGACAGGAAGTGGCGTTACGAGACCAGGCCGAGGGCATTAATGTTGCACACATTGCACGTGTCAAATAAAGCAAAAGTCGAGGCGGCGATCGCCGAAGTGCTAGTCGGGCTTAGCTGCCTGTGCTGGTACGAAGAGCGCCGGCAGGGTTCATTTCGTGTCGTCTGAGGATTCCTTTCTTTGGATTTAATTGAGGATTGATTGTTTGTATGAATTTAAATTTGAATTTGGAGAGTAGGGGGGATAAAAAAAATGCAATTCTTTGTAGGTTTAGATGCCATGTGTATGGCCATTATTTTGGGTAGTATTTATAAAAAAAAGAGCGGTTTTGTGGCCAATTTTAGCCACTTCAAATTAATCATTGGTTGCACCTGTGGTTTTGGTTATATTGGAGGAGGGTTCAAATGCAACATAGTTTTGTGCTCCAATTATGCTTTATGTCTTTATCTCTGTTTTTAAAATCCGAACAGTTAACGAGCCGCTCAAAATAATTATTACAATAAAATATACTTGGAGACCAAATTTTATATTTTTTAGAATTTGTTTACTATTTTTTTGGGAGGTATAGAATCTCAGTTTTCAGGAGATCCTGGACCATCCAAAAAAGCGATATTGTACCCACACAAAAAAATAGTAAACAAATTCTAAAAAATGTAAAATTTGGTCTCCAAGAATATTTTATTATAATAATTAATTTGAACAATTCGAACTGACTATTCGGATTTTAAAAATAAAAATAAAGACGTGGAGCATAATTGGAGCATAAAAGTATTTTACATTTGAACCGTCCTCGTATTGGAGATCTCAATATATTGGTACCGAAAAGGAAATATACATTTCCAATGATTGGTACCAAAAGGAAATATACATTTCCAATGATTGCTTCTATTAAAATTACCCTGTCGTCCAAAATGTAGTGCTTGCTTACATAGGTTTAAAAATGTAACAAGTTACTTGATTATTTGAACCCATTTAAGTATTTAACAAATATAATATCTCATCAGAACCTTTCCCTAATATTCAAGAATCAAGACAAAAAGTTTCCACCAAAAACAATTTAATTAAAAAAATATATATTAAATTATTGAATAGTTATTTTTATATCATATATCTCGTTCCTTTGCCTGCCAAGTCTATCCGGAAAAGAAATACTCTACAAAGCTTCAATGGAATCTGAAATATAAAATCAAAGAATTGACTTTGCTTTGAGGTTTACATGATTTCATCCTACTCTCCTTGACAATGTTGCACTAAGATAGAGTCTAAAGCCTAATATGGACGCATTAATTAGTAAGGTTGAAGAAAGGAACAAAAAAACAGGCGGGAAGTCCGGTCAAATAACACTGTATTTTTGTAATTTTTGTCAATAGTCAAGACTGAACATGTGATATTTTTCTTGCGGCTGGCTGATTTATGGAAGTTTGTTACATGACAATTATCATTAAAAAATAGTAAAAAAAATAATTACAGCCGCTATTAGTCCAAAAAGAAAGATTTAGTTCATTAATTTCTCTAAAGACAATGGTCAAACTGCCGCCGTTCCAAATCAATATTTTTTTTTTGTTCAAAAACAATATTTTGTTGAATTTACTACTGCCTAGTGTAAAAGAGAAGGCACATATTTATTTTAATTTATTTCGGTCAGTTGGTAGAGAATCACCCTACCAATTGAATACCTCTGTTACTACTAAGTGATCCCTCTTACAATTACTAAAAAGCAAGATACATTGATTTTAATAAAAAAATAAATCAAAACTGTGACTTTGAGAGATGTGATTAAAACACAGGGGAGGGAGATAACTTTTAGAAGGAAATTTGACCACATTACATTGGTTGAATGGTCTTTTATTGTACATAAAATTAACAATATGTCTTTCACACATACTTTTGATAAAATAGCTTAGAAATGGGAAACATTAAAAAAAAAAAATTCTATTAAGTCCATGTCAAATTTATTACTTTTGGAGGTGTAGCACCAATCAAACCATTTAAAACAATTATATTACTAATTATTTTTCAAATTACCTATTAGACAGCCATAATAAAGAGGTAGGCAAGGAAGATGGAGAGAGGGGGGTTTCCGATGCCCATCGGACCAGAGTCTATTCGATGGGTGGTTTCTATCGTCCGATCCATTTTAAGATCTGTGTGCACGGATATTAAAGTAAACAACACCCATCGGACGGTAGAAACCACCCATCGAACAGACTTTGGTCCGATGGGCATCGGACACCCCCCTCTCCCAGGAAGATGGTGGCGGCTTGGATGCCTGAGGACATTGATGAAATTTCCCTGCAGGTGGGGAACCCGAATGACACTCTAATGGTGCCATACCAGAGCCCAACTTAGGAGGGTGAATCATCTGAGTTCAGGGATAAAAAAGAAGTTTATGCTTGATTCACTGCTTATGCTTTGTAATAGTAAGTAGTTTTAGTAAATTGTTTAGTAGGTTGTTATTCTTGTCAGTGAACTTTTATGATTTAGGTAGTATGAGTTGTGGATGTATTTTGTGTACTCTGGAGGATTGTGATAATAACACAAACTCTCTTTTGATGTAATCAGTTCCCAAGTTCCTCTAATGAAACGAACAATAGTCTTTTATCCAAAATATGGATCCCACTGCATCAATTATGGAACTGCTTGTTTTTTAATTTTTATCTTTTGGAAGAAAAACAAAAACAACAAAACACAATTTGTATGTGGGCCGTGAATAAGTGAATATTCGTGCTCATAATAAAAAAGAGCTTAAGAGCGTATTAATATGGGCCAATTCCTGGCCTTTTAAAGTTGAGGTACAAAGTATTGGATTTTATCATGGATTCATTATCCGCTGCTATTCGCTCTGGACCGTGTAATTAGATTCTACAATTCACATCCAGAATTTTCTAAAAGAGCTTAAATTAAAAAGTATTGGCTGGTCCAAACTAAATTCAATAAATACAGTTAGCAATAGGCCCATCGAGCGAATTCGGATTCCTAAAATAACTCAAATTTTGAATTTGAATATGGACTGTCCAATCTACTTTGACACAAATTTTAAGGGTAATGTGAATTCTAACTTGGACCCAATTTGCATGGATTCTGATTGGATAGTTGGATCCAAACTCAAAATTTGAGCTACTTTAGGGAATCTAGACCGTTATAGAGTCCAAGCTAGATCTGTCACAACTAGTGTTCTATAAGGGGCGGGGCGGGGCGGGTTCAACCCGCTCGGGTTCACGGGTTGTGCGGGCGCGGGTCCTGCGGGTACGCGGGTAGGATTTTTGAAAATGGACCCTTACTCGCGCGGGTAGGCGGACCGGACGGAACAGGTTGGCGGGTTGGTGCGGATCGGACGGGTTGGAGGGGTTTTTTTTTTCTCTTTTGTTTTTTAAACCAAAAAAAAAAAAAAAAACTGAAAAAAAAAAAAAAAACTGAAAAAAAAGAAAAAAAGTAAAAGAAAAAAACTGAAAAAAAATTGAATTATTTGAAAAAAATATTATGTGGGAACGGTTTTTTCTTTTTTTAAACTGAGTTATTTGAAATTATTTGAAATATTTAAAAACAATTTATTATTTGGGGGGCCGGCGGGTAGGCGGGTGCGGGTAGGCGGGTGCGGGTAGGCGGGCGGACCGGGCTGGCAGGCGGACCGGGCGGGCAGGGTACGTAGGTTGCGGGTTCGACTGGTTTTGGTTTCAAAAACTCGACCCTTACCCGCATTTTTACCCGGTCCGCCTAATCCGCAGAACCCGCAAAACCCGCGTGCGGGGCGAACCGGGCGGTACGCGGGTTGCGGGTGGGGCGGGGCGGGCGGCGGGTAATTGTTAGAACTCTAGTCACAACTAGGGGTGGCAAAAAAATTCATAGCTCGTGGCTCGATTATGACTCGCATCAGGCTCGCTCGCTAACAGCTTGCTCGTTACTGGGCCAAGCTGTTAACGAGCCAGCTCGCTACTAACTCGGTCCAGAATTTGTGTGCATTTTATACTGTGAAGCTCGATCCATCTCGGTTCAGCTCGGTCTAGCTCGGTCCAAAAAGATTTGTAAAATTTATTTTCTTTTAAAACAAGGTCCAGCCAGACACAGTGAGCTAGCTTGGGCTGGCTCGTCACGAGTTTGAACCTAAGTTTTAGCTCGGAAGTCCTAGATTTAGCTCGCTCGGTTCAGGTTCAGTTCAAAATTCACGAGCTGTGCTAAGAGCCAGCTCGTTTAGAGCCCTAGTCACAACCTACTTCGGTTTGAAGTTGTTCAAAATTATTTGCCTTAATTATTTTGTTTTCAATTGCAAACATCCTTATAATATTATTTCAACAATATACGACTACTAAATCAAAACAAGTAGTAAAGAGTTGTGTCCATTTTTTTTTTAAGTAAAGGTTGAAGTTCAAACCATCTAATTATTTAATACATTTGTTATAATAACAAAAGATTTTTTCATTTTGGTTTCGAATTTCGAAGTTGTGTCCATTTTAATAATATAATTTCATAATAAATGTGTGTGTCATTGCTATAATTCATATCCATTAAAATGCACCATGCCAAATCAGTAATTAATTAAGAACAACAATTATGTGAAGTGTTATAAACTTATTTGGAAAAACCTGCATAAATAAAATTATATGCATAGATGATATTGATAATAAAAAGAAAATGTAAATAATATATTAGGTCAAATTAGGCTGAATGTCTTAACGGGCCACAGCCTAAGCCCGAGTCCGGTATTAGTTGGTTGTTGGACCGGATCTGACTGAGTAAACTTGGGCAAGTCAGACTGCATTTGGATTTTGGATAGCAGGCTGGGAAATAGATTGGTATATTTTAAAGTAAGATCCATTGATTATCATTTATCACAACATAATAAAATTATTTGAAAATAATACATTTAAAATATACTGTCGTCCAAGAGTCATGTCTAATAAAATTGATCTAAGATATTGATTTCATGTGAAATATGCAGGTTCAAAATCCAATCTCAGCTGCAATTTAGGGAAAAACAAGTATTCAGTTATTATCTTCACTAAAAAAAATGTTGTTCTTATTAAATAATATATTTACATTACATACTAAAATCTAAAATTATAAGAAAATTTTGAAAAACAAAATTATCAGCTTTGAAAATGAAGATAGTACCATTCAAAAATAATATAAAATAAGTAATGCCACCAGCTCCTGCTCTCAGGCCTCAGCTTACAACATGTGACCAAATTCTTTATTCCTTCCTCTCCAGTCTCCCCCACCCTTTTTTTTTTTTTTTGCCACGATTTAAATTTTGTTACAATCATCAATCCATTCAAGTATACCGTTAGTTTAGATCAATACTGTTAATTATTCGGTTGAAAATTATTAAAATATCTTGTATCTCAATATTTTTCTTTCAAATTGGAAACAAAGTAAGATATCAGTATGGTCAAGGTTCTAAATAGCGATTATCGCATCATTGCTTTCAAGGTTCGAAAAAACTATAACGCAGTTATTGTGCAACTATAATTAGTTATTTAAAACTCTTATAAAATAAAAGCGGTTGATAGCGTTATACCTTTTAAGTTCGGAATAGTTATTGCACAGCTATAGTTAGTTATTTAGAACACTAGTATGAATAAAAACTACTATTATTTAAAATTTGAACAAATATTAATTGCATCGTGATTTGCTTATCAATTTTATTTCTTATGAATAATTAGATCAACCCCGTGATATGCATATATTGTACTGATGCAGCCATGCAACTATGCAAATCAAGTCCAATTTGTAATTATTAAAGAAGGAAAAGGCCAAAAGTTTGCTATCGGAAAGGGGCGCCTTACATTACATAACTTAAGTTCAGCAAACAAAGAGCTTTTTTTATAAACCATAATTAAAAAAAAAAAAAATTCGGATTTCAGCATGATTAGTCGAGTTTTTACAAAAACCATAAAAAACGGTTTGGCAGCCCGTTTTCAGTTTTAACCTAAAAAACGGGCTGCCAAACCGTTCTCTACAATAACTTTTTTTTTTTAGAGTTTGTTTATAAAATAAATCAGATATTTTGTTTGATTTTGTATATTAACAATAAGATTAATGGAACAATTTGAATATTTTTTTTTTGTGTATTTTGACCATTTTATCATTTTATCATTTTATCAAATCAATTGATTGGTTTTTTATATAAAAAAAATCATCCGTGAAGAAAATTAAAAGAAAATGTAAAAGTGAATTACAATAACAATACTAAAAATTTGTATTTCTGGATACTTTTTTCTAGGAAATAATGTCTCTGAATGATTAATGGACATATTTTCCATAATCTAACAGCTTTTATGGCAAAAATCGACTCTACTTTAATTTTTTTTTCAAAACTTATGGTTACAGAAACTTCTAAATCCTCCATGTAGTAAACCAATGTATCATTATTTTAAAAAATCGACCAATTAGAATACTAACATATTTTTTCATAAATAAAACACTTATTTTATATTTTTACAAAAAAATAAGTATTTTTTAAATTAAAATGAGTTTTAATAAAAATAACAATTAAATAATTAAATTTGTTTGTTTTTAAAATATAAAAAATTTAATTTAAAAAAAATAATACGTACATTTGAAAACCAATCCATTGATTTTTTTTATATAAAAAACCAATCAATTGATTTGATAAAATGATAAAATGATAAAATGGTCAAAATACACAAAAAAAAATATATTCAAATTGTTTCATTAATCTTATTGTTAATATACAAAATTAAACAAAATATCTGATTTATTTTATAAACAAACTCTAAAAAACCAAAAAAGTTACTGTAGAGAACGGTTTGGTAGTCCGTTTTTGAAGTTAAAACTGAAAACGGACTGTCAAACCGTTTTTTATAGTTTTTGTAAAAACTCGATTAATTATACTGAAATCCGAACTTTTTTTTTTTTTAATTATGGTTTATAAAAAAAGCTCGCAAACAAAGGCCCACATTTCACGTGCTTTTCTTCTTTCCAGACTCTTGAGTGCATCCGTACCGAAATACCATGCTCACACGCGATCCCCACTTGTGACTTGTCGATGTTGCAATTTCTTTCATATTTTTAGAGATTACAACAGATCAGAATTAATGTTTTGATTTCATTAGTATTACTTGTTTTTATCACAAAAAAATCTGAACAATATTAAGACCGAATCATTAATTCAGTAATAGTAGAAAAATGTGAATTGAGTGTATAAATTAATTTTGTTCCATATACTTGTAAAAGAAATTAATCCATCTTATTTCTAATAATTTAATGTCTAATTTATAAAATAGTTGTTTCCATCTGTCCCAATTGTCCGGTTTTGCTCCTGAAGACCTAAGCAAGAAAATTCATTTGGTGTCTGGGTAAGGTGAACTGTCCATTTCAGACTTTGACCGTCTGATCTCGAGTGCATTATTAAATTCCACTCAACTGGAAAGGAGCCTAACCTGTGGGACCATTTTATTAGAAATAAATTTGTACTATTTTTTTTTGTCTTTTTCATTAACAATATGAGCCATCCCACTCGTCCTATGTTATTCCTATTCAATGAAAGACTTTGGAGTCTACCTTGGCAGCTCTTGATTTTATTCAACCAGTGTCTTCCGAATTCGCATCCTCTGAGATATCTCAAACTTTGCGTGACTTTTTGGAATATCTTAATTGTTCAAATATGTTCTGCACGAATCTCAAAGTACCAATAATATTGCTCCCTACGTTCTCCCGAATAGACACCCGACACGTCGGTCACGCAAAAATTGAGATATCTCAGAGGATACGCACCCGTGTCTTCTGTTCTATAATATTAAAATAAATGAGCCAATTTAATATGTACTATTTCAATCTGTTTACTTGATGGTGAGAAAATAAATAGTAGACGAACAGAAGAGGATTGATAAATGAGTTAATTTTATTTTTTTGAAAATGATAAATACTTTATTTTACTATCCCTATAGAATAGAAATTCATTAGTAGAAAAATAGAGAAGGGAACAAAGTGTACAAAATAGAGATTAGATAACAAAAGTTCAAACACAATTCTTTTTTTTCTTTTTCTTTTTCTTTTTCTATTTTCATATTCAGTGAAATATGATTTCATTTTAAAAAGTAGGGATTCGATGGGCATCAGACCATGTTCTGTCAAAACAATTCATCTGCATCAAAATTCATGCTCACTTAAAGAAGTTTAATTCCTTATTGTCGAACAAATCCCATAGCTCGTAATTTGTTACCTAGTCTTATAAAACTAACGTTTCCAGTGATATATTCATGAGATATGAGTATAATACATAAAGTTCAAAAACATTTTATTATTTATAAAATAATGAAAAATTCATAAGTTTCATTAAAAATGTTAAATAAGTAGTTTGTTGTCAGTACAATTTAATAAATTAGAAGATAATTTGAGAATATGCTGAAAAAAATAATTCACATTTTTTTTAAATATTATTACTTTGATATAGACATTCCTAAACAAATAAGAAGATCCAAAAGTATCGTCCTACTCTAATTCCTTCAACATATGGTCAAATTTTACTGTCAAATTCTGTACTACAACTAACAGCATCTCCGATATAGAAATTGAATAGAAATTCACGTCAATTCTAAAACACAATTTAGAAATTAAGTAAATCTTATTTTTTAAAGTCGTAACTGTAAAACTAAAGTTTTGGGAAGAGAGACAGGAAAAAAAAGAGGGTTTTTTTTTTACAGCCAATAATTTTGTTCCATTCTGTCAGCATGTCTAAAATAAATGGTTTTCTTTATAAACAAATTTGCTTTATTAGCAATTGATCCACACTCCAACAATTCAAATAAAATTTGATACATAAAATTAGCAACTGTAAAAACAATCACCAATGCTGATGCTCTTGACTAATAAGTGACTACTAAGTGCCATAATATTTGAGACTAAGGGCAAGCAATTAATGTTGCCAGTATATGTTGGTAAAATTAATTGTTGAATTAATGCTGTCGTCAAGTCCAGTGGGCAAATGTCTTTAACTATCATGAAGAAAAAAATAGTAACACTCGTACTAGTTCAGTTAACTTTTTTTCCCTTTTTGAGTAAGCTAGTTCAGTTTTTAAACAATGTTGGTAAAATTAATTGTTCAATAAATTGTTCCTATTAAGCCATGTTTGGTTGATATTAAATAGAGGAGGGATCCACTTACACTATTTTTTAATGACACAAAATTACACCATACATTTTTAAAGTTCAAATAGTCGATCTAAACTGTTTAACATCTTGGATATATAAAAATGTGCTTACAGATCAAATTTTACATTTTTTTTTTGCTATTTATTAAGACGAGTACAAAAATTCAATAGTCTGAAAACAATGGTTTTGTAAAATACTTAATAAATAGTAAAAAAATTCAAAAAAAATTGTAAAATTTGGTCTCTAAGCATATTCTTATACAAAGATTATGTTGAACGGTTTAGATCGATTGTTTGGAGTTTAAAAACTTTAAAAATAAATAGTGTAATTTTGTGTCACTAAGTGGATTCCTCTATTAAATATTATATTTAAGAAAGATTAAGTTGGTCACTTCATTTTACTGATCATATTTTACATCTCCTTTGACCACTTAAACAATGATTTAAATTAACCTATCTGGATAAAAAAGACATTGAAAATATCTCTCTACCTGTAACAGTAAAATCTACAAACCAAATAAGTGGTCACCTAAAAAATAAAATAACTTATTCTATATTAACTTACCTCTTAATCATTCTTCCTTCTATTTTATTCTTCAAACGTCAAATGTAGGATACTTATACCAGCACAATCAAACATGGAAAAGGTCTCAATCGGATCCGAATCTGCTGCGATCCTTTACCCATGACCAGTATCTAAAATTCCTGCTTTCCCAAATCTCACCGTTGAATTGTTTTGAGATTCGTGTACATAAAAATCATCTGTTTTGAGATACGTAAAAAGAAAATACTAAACAGCTGAATTTGAAAGAAAAAAAAAGGAATTTTAGAAAGAATTGCAGCAGATTTATTTCCGTCTTAATCAGACATCTTGCCATACAGGTCTTGCTTAACCCAGTAGGTCGCACACTTGTCTCAGTCACAACTACTGAACTACCTAATCTCTTTTCTCCCCTCAATCCTCATCAAAGAAGTAAAGGAACCAACCAACCTAACCTTAAAATCTCAAACCAAACAAAAACACAGAAGAGAGAACCTCACCTCCACAATGGTTTTGCTTAGATCTCACCTCACTCTCACTCTCACCTTCCTCCTCCTTTTCAATACCTTTCTCTTTCTCTTTGCAACATCCCAACAAGAGGAATTCTTCTACAATGGTTTGAGTTCTAATAATCCCAATCAAATCCCTTTGAAGCTAAATGGCGTCTCCCAAATATCAAATACTGGTATTCTAAAATTAACAAATGATACAAGCAGACTAATCGGTCGCGCATTTTATCCAACACCTCTGCAATTCCGCAGCACTGATACTGGTACCGCCTTCTCCTTTTCGACTGCCTTTGCATTTGCCATTGTACCGGAGTATGCAAAACTAGGCGGCCATGGCCTTGCCTTCACCATTGCTCCTTCCATGGAGTTCACAGGAGCTCAACCCAGTCAGTATCTTGGATTACTCAATGCTACTGATGTAGGAAATAAAACCAACCATTTATTTGCCGTAGAGTTCGACACAGTACAAGATTTTGAGTTCAGTGATATAAATGATAACCATGTTGGGATTAATTTGAACAGCATGATTTCGAATAGTTCTACCAATGCCTCCTACTATGGGGATGATGGCACAAAGATTGATATAATGCTAAAATCCGGCAATACAATTCAAGCATGGATCGATTATGACGGAGTTCGAAAGCTGATAACAGTAAGTCTTTCGCCTCATTCCTCAAAACCTAAGAAACCGACTCTTTCTTACTCGGTTGATTTATCCCCAATTTTTATGGACAAAATGTACATTGGCTTCTCTGCCTCAACTGGCCTTCTGGCAAGCTCACATTACATCTTTGGATGGAGTTTCAAAATGAATGGAGCCGCGAAATCTTTGGATCTATCCTCTCTGCCTTCTCTTCCCAAACCAAAGACCAAGAAGACCACTCTTGCACTAGCGGTTGCATTAGCAATTTTTGGAACTCTAGTAGTTGTAGCCTCAATTGGTGGTTTTGTCATTTACAAGATAAAAAATGCTGATATTATAGAGCCTTGGGAACTAAAATACGGTCCCCGCCGCTTCGTGTATGACGATCTGAAACGCGCTACAAGAGGCTTTCGGGACAGTAATTTGTTGGGGTTTGGCGGTTTTGGAAAGGTTTACAAAGGGGTGCTTCCTGGATCCAAGATGGAAGTTGCAGTTAAGCGCATCTCGCATGGATCACGGCAAGGGTTGCCTGAATTTCTTGCAGAGATTGCCAGTATTGGCCGGTTACGCCACCGTAATTTGGTACAGCTCCAGGGGTGGTGCCGTCGCCGCAACGATCTTTTACTTGTGTACGACTACATGCCTAATGGAAGCCTTGATCGGTTTCTTTTTCGTGATGATGCGGCTTCAACCGAGAAAACAAATCAACACCTGAGTTGGTGTCAGAGGTTTCATATCTTACAAGGTATTGCCTCGGCTCTTTTGTATTTGCACGAAGAGTGGGAGCATGTGGTTTTGCACCGTGATGTTAAGGCGAGTAATGTGCTGGTAGATGCCGATTTCAACGGCCGGCTCGGTGATTTTGGCCTAGCCAAGTTACATGAACACGGGGCCAATCCTAGCACTACACGTGTTGTTGGAACTGTCGGTTATCTCGCACCAGAGATGATTCGAACTGGTCGTGCCACTACTGGGTCCGATGTATTTGCCTTTGGAGCAATGGTGCTTGAGATTGTGTGTGGCCGCCGGCCAATAGAGCCAAAAGTAGTACAGGAAGAGGCTGTGTTGGTCGATTGGGTACGGGACCGATGGGCAGCTGGTAGCTGGGATGACGTGGTGGACCCCAAACTAGAAGGAGATTTTAACAGGTTCCAGAAATATATTTATACTCATTTAGTTAAGTTTATTTGGTATTTAGTATACTACTAAAATTATAACCTTAGAGCTCTGAAGCAACACAAATAGTTTTTTCTTTGTGAAATACAGATGTAGTGGACTAGTGGTATTGATCTCCAATTTTCCAACAATCTGTGATATATAAACCCTTGACTTGGGTAAATGCAATTAACAAGTTTATGATTTTTGTTAACACTATTTGTTAACAAACAGGAATGAGGTTGCAGTGGCACTAAAGGTAGGTCTAATGTGCTCGCATCCAGACCAAGCGGCACGGCCCAGCATGAGGGAGGTGGTGAGGTATCTAGAAAGCGGCGATGCATCATCAGTGCCAAAAGTGGCAACACCGGAGCAATTGAGAGATTACGAGAAAAAGAGCAATGTCGGGTTTGACGCCTTTGTGCAAGCCTACCCTTCTTCGTCTTTTGACAAGGATTCTAACTGGTCCACTGCCACCACCATCACTGGCAGCAAGGGAGAAAGATCGGAGGTGGATATGGGTTCCAATGGCTACAATCCGGTGCCACAGATTTTACGTTGAATCATGTATAATAGAATTAAGTAGCTGATAATTTTAGTGTTGTGAGATGGTAATTAAACTACATAGGCAAGATGCATAGAAGATCTGATACCGGATTCACTAATTAGCTCTCCAGGCCGGCCGTGTGAATTCAATAGTATTTTTGTCTAATATCTATTGTGATAATTAATTAATCTATTGTGATAATTAATTACTAGGAGAATTACTCAACAGTGTTCTTTTCGTTTTCTGTTGTACAATCAATAGCTCCCCTACTACTTGCAAGAAGTAAATACGGAGTTGCCATAATTAATGTCATCTTGTAGGGATAAAGATTTTAGACACTAAATTAGGCTGGCCGAAAATAAAACTAATGTACCTTCATAATTACATAAAAAATATTAATCTTAATGCATTATTATATTTATATTAATATCTTGTCTTTGTAACATAAACTTCTAAATCCGTTACTGTGTCGCATACTCGCATTGAATGATTAAATCAATAAAAGCCCTTGTGCCAAGTAATGACTCTAATGAGACTGTACGTGGAGAAACAAATATTGAATGAATGTTCTGGTACTGTACCGCATATGTTAGGTTTAACAGGACAGAACATTAATTTCCCGTTTTTTTTTTTTTTTTTGGAAACAGAACATTAGATTTTAAGATAAGAATTACGGCTGCCGACAGTTTTGCATCATTACCACGTGCTTTGCTAATCTTGGATAGATTCCGAGGTCACCAAAATATAGACCTAGGTTGAATTTCTTTCACTGAACGCCTGGTCAACAACGAATTTAAATGGGCTGAAATTCGAGATTGAGATTCTCTAAAATTAAAATTCCACAAGTTAACTTTTTCTGTACATGCATTTCGGAACAACTAGTTTTTCTGCACACGCATCTCGAAATAGTTCGATAGTTGGATCCGGATTGCAGGAATTTTAGGGACAATATTCATTTATTTCGAATTTCAACAGATTCGAATCCGTCAACGACAAGAACCAAATCACCTGTCCCATCCTAATCCATCCATCCATTCATTTCATGTTTGTTTCAATCTAAACATTTATAATTAAAGAATGAAAAATATTTAAATTTTGAAAAACAATCAATACTTTAGATATGACTGTTCACATTGAAGCAAGTATATAAATTAAAGAATGAAAAATATTTAAATTTTGAAAGACAATCAATACTTTAGATATAACTGTTCATATTGAAGCAAGTATGAAATGTATGAATAGATGAAACCTGTATGCAGGGCAGGAGATTTGATTCCCAACAGGTTAGTCTATTTCTTGGGGTAGTGTATTGCAAACGGGCTGGGTCGGTCCGGATCTGGCCGGTCCACGGCTCTCATGGATTCACGGATCTACACAGTCTGGATCCGACTTGAAATGGTTGGCCCAAATCCGTGCTAGGACCACGGTCTAGATTCACACGGTCCGGTTCGGTCCGTATGGGTCCACAAGTTTGTTTTTTTGTATAAAAAATATTAAATTGTTAAAAAAATAAAAAAATTAGAACCATCAGATTCAAAATTCAATTTAGAAAAAATGACTACATGAATTTTTGTGTTATTTATATCAAAATAAAAAATAAAGATATGGAAGTCTAATTTCCAGATAATATAATTTTTCTACACAAAAATATTACAAGTTGGTACAGTTTTAACGATTAATTGACTGAAGTCAAAAATAAGAAAAGCTAAAATTCCAATGAGCAGTCCTAGTTTTTTTATTAGATTCAAAATTCAATTTAGAGAAAATTGCTACATAGATTTTTGTGTACTATATATAAAATAAAGGTATGAAAATCTAGTTTTCAAGTTTCTCTATACAAAAATATTACAGATTAGTATAGTTTTAACGATTAATTGATAGAGATCAGAAATTAGAAAAGCTGAAACAGTTCCAAATTTTGACCATATTCAAAATTAAATTTAGAGAAAATGGCTTCATAAATTTTTGTGTTCATTATATTAAAATAAAAGTATGAAACTCTAGTTTCCATATAATATAATTTCTTCATACAAATATATTACATATTGGTACAGTTTTAACGATTAATTGACAATGGTCAGAAATCAGAAAATCTGAAATTCCAGTGAGCAGTCCCAGTTTTTGACCAGATTCAAAATTCAATTTAGAAAAAATGGTTACATGAATTTTTGTGTTCTTTATATCAAAATAAAGGTATAGTTTTAACAATTAATTGACAGATTCAGAATAGCTTGAAAGGAGGCATATTTAATATCCAAATTCTAGCCACGGGTTAGTCCAGTCCTATTCTACACGGTTCCACGAGTAAGTCCAGTCCGATTATGCACGGTTCCAGTGAAAAAATTCGACTCAAACTCTTACTAGATCCGTCTATCCACAGTCCGATCCGATCCGGATTTGAGACACGGTCCAAGACAGTTCAGGTCCAAACCACGGGTGGCCAGGTCTGGTTCTGAAAGGACCGGTCCATTTCAATACACTGCTTGGGGGCCATCACATGTTATATACCGATTTGCATGTCCCTTTATTTTTTGTTTCTTTTCCCAATTCTGCACTTGGCCAATCCCATTTTGCTTCTTTAATAAACATTGAAGCACAAATCAAGAAAGGGAGATGAATAGGTAATGGAGAAGTCTAAGGAGGGATATTTTATCCTTTCAAACCTTCATACTCCATTTATTTTTTTGGGGAATTTCATGTATATATCTCTCAAAACTACGTATTTCATCCTATAAAATTAATAATATCATATTTAACCTTCTTAATATCAAAAACTCAGAAATTTACCCAACTTTTTAAATTATGTAATTTCAAGATTTTTAAACTTTAGAGGGGGAAGGGGTACGAATTTCAAGATTTTTGAGGGTTATACATGAAATCCCTCCTTTCTTCTTTTTACATGAGACGGACACAGTAATCTAAATGGAACAAAAAGCTCAGAAACCAAAGAAAGAAGCCAAAAAATTTCGACCTAATCTGTTATATGGGACAGCATAGAGAACACCGGATACCGAAATACAATGGGACTTGTTTATTTTTTTCCCCAGCAAAGTCAACCGCCCAAATGCAAACCAAGACATGACCAACTAAAGCACCAATTCCGACCAAAGATATGACCAACCAAGACATTAAGCAAATTGCATCTGACCAAAGCACCAATTCCGAAGTCCAATTATGTCAATACAGCAACTAAAAAGCAAAACTGCCAGGTTGTAACACTAACATAACTGAATCCTAAGTGCCAGATGAAACAAAACCTAGGTTAGACATGAACTAAGAACCTGAGATTCAAAATTGATCCAAGTACAAAATGACCTTAACCCAACATGCATTGAGCCAACAGCCTGTGAAAAAAAAAATATGATCTGATCCAAATGGCCATCTATGAAAATTTCAAGGATCAGTAAAGCTTAAAATTTTCACTTTTAATTAAAACATAAAACGCTGAAGTATTTGGTGTAAAGATGAAATTATCTTCGCTTCTTTTTTCATAAAACTTTGCAGGACTAAAGAAACTGCAGAATCAAATTATGCTCATATCCTACTATCTTTATGAAAAAAAAATTCTCCAATGACATTCTTGGCAGAAAACAAAGATTCTGAACCAACCAAAATATACATCAGCAAATATACTCTCCGAGGGTAGACTTGCGAAATTCTCACCAGTGAAATCCTGTATTACTGTAATTAAGGGATTGAACAATTAATATTGCAGAATTAAAAAAACTACAAGGTGCAATAGAACTGTACATCTTAATACCTCATAGAAGAGAGCTATATAATTCGACAGATGCGCGTATCAACAATGGCCAGTTTTGAAGATTCAGAGAAATCTAGTGCTTCGGCTAAAGTTAACCTGCGGTTTTTCCACACAGACTCAGCCCATCTCTTCATTTTTTCCCCTTCCTCTTTCCTGTTTTGTTGTATCAGTAATAACTCGGCGTATCCCCCTGTATACATGCATCGTCAATAAATCATGTCCTGGTCAAATCTGCTTCTTTACCAATAATATATTAGTCAAGGAATGAGATGGTACTGGTACAAAACTATAAATTAAGAAGAAAATAGTAGTTTAATGGAGTAGAACCTCTAGCAAGAGCGACTATGTCCCTCTTATCCCCTAGCATATCATTAGCTAGAAAAAAAAACAGGATCTTAAAAGTTAATTCAACTAAATAAAAGATGCTAGAGAGAGTTGTTTTTCATAGATCTTCTTTTGAAAGATTCATTCACACATTTCTATAAAGCAATACCTTCAGAATTTAGGTCTGGAGCTTTTAAAAGGTCCAGGGCCTTCCTGTACAACCCCTGTCAGACATAAATTTATTATTTTTGTTACTGACTGTACATATTTTTAATATGAAAATCAGAGATTAGGTATCTAACCTCTTGGACTAAAATAGAGCTAGAACCTTCCAACCTAGCTCTTTCTTTAAACATCTTAGCTATACATGTCAGCACAACCCCAACTTTCAGATGACTTGAACCTGAAAGAGTAAACCATAATTCCATAATCAAATAATATCTGCTTTACAAATGTCAGAAAGTTGGAAAACAAAATAAGAAGGAAGACAAACAAACCAAAATGGGCTTCAGCTTTTGTAAGTGCCTTCGTCAGCAGCTCTTCTGCTTCATCAGTTTTTCTGATAAAAATATTCAGTTTATGACAAAATTTCATTTCATTTCATTTCACTTTTTTGGTAAGATTGAATATTTGAAAGACTTGAGAAACTTAAGTTCTGTGTACCCAGTACAAGACAGAAGCTGGCCCAGAGCACATGTTCCAGCAAGTGAGACCTCTTCAGGTACCATATTTGCTGATGCTAAAAAGTACTCCCTTGAAATATCTTTTCCACTAGATGCTTTGACAGCCAATTCATACACGTCTTTTGCTGAAGTAAAATTCCCATTGCAGTGTAAATATTCACCATAAGACAACAGTGTATTTCCTGCATACGAAATTATTGGTTAAAACTCTCACTCATTTCTCAAAGAACTAGATCAAAACAAATCAACTATTTAGACAAATTATTAGAAAGGGGAGGTAGCACAGTTGGCTAGGAAAAAGTCCTAGAACTGTTGTACCCAAAGGTCGAGAGTTCGATTCCCCCTCACAACTTCATAGCTTCTATGAAGATTTAAAAAAAAAAAAAAACTATTTAGACAAATTATCTGGTGCATAAGAATCATGCACCAATGGCGAATGAGTATCCTCTCAGTTACCGTAAAGTAGGGCCCACTGCTTACGGCCCAGATTTACTCCCAGCCAGGCCAAACTCAATCCGGTGCCTATTTAGATGTCAGAGTCCCCTTTAAGATTTGTCTCAGGTTAAAATAATGGTCCGGATCCACTAATTCTGCTGAACAGTACCTGTCAGGTACCTGGGAGGATCTGGATTCCACAACGGCACTACTAATTCTGAAATGCTAATTACATATTCAAAGGAGCAAGAAAAAGAAAAGACAGCCGAGAGGACCTAGTTTCAAAGGATTTTTTTGTAAAATTCAAAGAAGTAATCTATTTCATGCCCAATTGTTTCAGACAACTAGCTTCAAGGAATTATTTGTAGATAAAGAAAAAGTTTGGACCGTAACAATAATAAGTCATTGTTATGTGTTATAACATACCCATATGTTAGAACCGCGGGCTTAGCGCAATGGCACAAGCCCTCTCTCTACGGAGAGATGCAGGTTCAATTCTCGTGAAAAGCATCAAAAGGAATGATGGGGTTGTACCGGGGGCCTTTAATAATAATAATAAAAAAAAAGATACCTATATGTTCTTCAGCTGTTTCAGCATTGCAATCCTGACAACCATCAAAGAAGGATTTGGCTGAGATACAGATACTTTCAGTCACATCATTCATATTTTTTATATTATATTCCCTAAGATGTTCTATCAAAGTAAAAGAGAAATTTTAACCTGATTCAATCTCCCCATTTATGAGAGCAGACAGTCCTCTTACACCATTAGCACGTAAATTTATGTGACTGCGATTATTTTGGTTTCCATTTGCTGATGGCTCCAATGGATCATCTAATTCCACTGAGCTAATCTCCTACATCCCAAGTCAAAATAAATATAAACAATATGACTTTTCTCTTAGTACAAATTAAACATTAAACAAATTAGGTAAGTTCAGTACTTTCATATTATACAAACAATTAAACTCAGAACAATTGAAAGAACCTGTCCCATCTCCATTCGCACACCCATCAAGCCCTCCCAGGAAGCAACTGAAATAGTTGTCTGGTGGTAAATATCATTCATATAATGGTATTAAATTATTTATGTAAATCAATAGTCATAGGCTCATAGCAGTATAAAACACAAAATACTCTTGGGATACAGAATGAACATAAAAGAAAAATACCTCTCAAAGCTAGAGAAGGAGCCTGATGTTGAACTCCCTCAAGCTTCTCCATAGAATCTTGAAACCTGCTCCTGAACAATGCCAAAGTTTTATTCTTCACATCAACTTTGCAACTAAAAAAAATTCTAGGGATGTAAATTTGTGCCCTGCTGTGCACGTGACCAAATTTGGAGGGACAGTCACGGCATGTTAGTCACGCCATCACCTTACATGACTGATCACTTTTGGTCACATTTAATTATTTCTTTCACAATTTAAGTTAGTTTATTCAAGATTCACATTTCGATCAAGATCTAATGGTCCTGATCACGCGTGACTCGTGTGACCACATGTTGTATTGTGACCAGACCAGTTCACATGCTGTGCCGTGCCAATTTTCCGAAAGATGGTCACGTCATGGCACACATGCCATGCCTTGACATATCCAGTTCACATGGAAAACTTAGCAAATTAAGCAAAATTCGTGGAAACTTAGCAAAATTGATTTTAAACAGAAATAAAAAATAAAACCAAACCTCTCATATAGTAAAGTAGAAATAGCCAAATTAAGCATCGCAACAGCTTCGATGCTGCCCTCTCCTCCCTCCTCCAAATTGGAAACACCCTGCTCCAATATCCTCATTGCTTCCTCGCGCCAATCAGCTTTGAATAAAAAGGACAGATTAAATTAAAATTGAGATTTGGGCAGGTAATTGGACCCAAGCGATTACAGAAGCAGTGCAATTTTGGCTGCTGTCCGACATGGATTTTGTTCCGCTGATGATGATAGGGAACTGATACCAGTACATTGAAGTTCTGTTACGTTTTGTGTGTGACAAAACTGAAAAATGGTTGTTTTATGCACATGTTCTTTTTACTGTATTGTCAAACTTGTAATAAAATAGGAAAGACTGGTAAGGGGTAGATATCAGGCTTCTAAGTAATTGGTACCACTAGGGCTTATGTGTATCCAGTAGTACGAGTTGATACTGGTGGTACCTAGGAATAGGTAGCAGTGACTTTTTTTTTTTATTAAAAAAAAAGTAAAATTGAGAACATGCAACCTGACCAAATGAGACACCTAATTCAGACAAAAGAAGTCGGAAAGAGAAGAGAGAGTAACCTGATGGACGGGTTCGCGCGTCGACAAGGGCATAGCGGATCATTTCAGCGGCGATCCGCTCCGGATGGCTCTTAGCAGCTGGACTGGTCCCATAGCGACGCAGTGGTAAAGCTGGCCAGATAACGGGTTTCGGGTTTTGGATTCTTAGACTTTGCGCTAGCGCACTTCTGAGAACTGAGCGGAGCATACTATCGTTCTTGCAAGAACGAACGAACGAACGAGGAGAGCTTAAATAAAATGCCGGAGGGGAAACGAAACGAAATGGTATCCTCTGCGGAGATTCTAATCTGGTCCGTTCGTTTTGATCGGACGGACCAAATTAGATTTTGCCACGAATCTCAAAGCAAAATTAATACTGCCCCTCCATTCCGAATAACCACCGGCTGAGAGTAAATCTAGACCGTCCGATCAGCTCAGCAGAGAATTATGGGCTTACACGTGTCTGATTTAGGTTTCTACGGGCTTCTAGGGAGATCAGATTATGGGCTCTTCTATATTGAAGATTGTTCTGAGTATAAGAAAAGAAAATGGGCCTATGTAAAAGCCCGAGAGGTCCAATAAAACTTGATTCCCCTCCTGGGAAATTTCATACCCGTCAATTTTTTTTTGAACTTACGTATTTCTCCTCCTAAAGTTTATAATAATATATTTACACTTCTAAATTTAAAAAAAATTATTTAATTTCCTTTAAAACTCATTTTATTGTTTATTAAAAATATATAAAAACATGTGGCATGTTTAAGAGAAACAATTAGTCTTCTAATTTATTGGTTTTAAGAGGAAATGGTTTATTTTCTTACTTGTGATGCACTCACAAATATATGTTGAAATGACACTGTGTATGTGTCACAAGTAGAGAAATGTATTATTTGTCCTAAAAAACCAATCAGTTTAAAGACGGAATATTTTTCTTACACAAACTATATATATATATATATATATATATATATATTAATAAAGGATAAAATGAATATTTTATAAATTTTAAATGAGTTTTAATAAAAATGCTAATAAAATTGATAAATTTGTGAGTTTCTAAAATTTAGAATGGTAAACGATACAGTGAGGCAACAATACTTTGCAAAGTACGAAACAATATGTGCTATGGATCAATTTTAGTTTATAAAGTTCAAACAGTCGATTCAAATCATTCAACATGATCTCTATATAAAAATGTACTTGGAGATCAATTTTAGAAGTTTTAGAATTTTTTTATTTAAAGGGAAAAAAAATACGATTTTAAAGTTTTGAGGTATACTTGAAATTCCCTCTTGATTTTCTTGTGTAACTTTGCATACCTTTTTAAAATAAATTACATAATTGAGAAATTTTAAGTTGAAATCTCACTCACTGTAATTGTGCATTTTAATTTTCAATCATAGATTTTAGTTCTGCCCTGTCCCACTTCACAGTCAACACTTAACTTCTTGGTCAAAGCAGAAGATGACGAGGTGGACCCCATTTGCAGTATCGCTTTTCATTCCCTTCATGCTCAAGGCAGCTGTGCTATTTTTGTACATAGCACTGTTTTAAATTATGTATTATTTTATTTTTATCTTAGAACAAAATCGGCCATGTGTTCCCTGAAAAGGGTTTTAATTCCATTCATAATTGAGATTGACCTGTAATTTAAAAAAATTGAAAACATATGAAATCAATCTTAAATATTTGCATGGTTTCATGTTGTTTAATTAATTTGTTTTGAATTGGTCTGCCTTTAATATTAGTACTATAAACTGCATGTCTTGGCATGCCTTTAATTTCTTTTGTCTTTTGCATCAATTTAATTAACCAGAATATAAAACAGAAATTAGGTAAACATAGATAATTGCATATACATATATGAACATGTTTTGTGTTGTACAACAACCAGAAGGTCGCTTAAGAAAAGGAGTTGGGTCAGGCATCCTTCTCTTGATTGGAGGGTTGGCCTGAGAAGGGGCACAAAAAATATGTTAAAATTATATATACATAACAAAGAGGAGAGAGAATTGCATCTCAACCACCCCTAAAAATGTTAGTAAGTTGGTTACAAGCTCAAGTCAATGAAAGTTCAAACAAGCAACTATTTTTTTTTTAAATAATAATAAATGGTATTTATCCACCTATGTAATGAAACAGAAGTTTTACACCCTATATATTCACCTACTACGTCACATGTATCTTACAAATACACTTATTATTTTCACATCAATCCCTTTACAGCATTCAATCTAGAGCTGCTAACGAGCCGAGTTAGCTCGAATTATGAATAACTTGAATTCAACTCAGAAGATAGTGAATCGAGTTGAGAATATTGAGTCGAGTTGGCTCGCTAAATCGAACTCAACTCGCAAGTAACTCGAGTTGGCTCGTGACTCGTGAATCAACTCGTTTAAGATGTTGAAATGTTGAACACTTGAACTGATGACTGTTGTTATGTTATAATATGAGAAATAAATATTGAATTAACAAACAAACCATAACAATTTAACAAACTGACAAATTTAACAAAAAATCAAACGAAACGAGTCCACGGAATTTAACGAGCGAGTTGAGCCCAACTCGAGTCAGACTAACTCGAATTTGAAATGAACGAGTTGTTAGCGAATTCATTACCGAGTTGAGTTCGAGCGACTCGCGAGCTTTTTGTACAGCCCTACAAAAAGTTCATAGTTCATGATTCAATTTGAGTTCGATTCGGAAAAAATTCGTAATTAATTTGATTCGAAATTAATTTGTTTTGAAACAAATCAAATCAATTCGGTTCGAAACTTATTTAAGCTCAAACTCAAACTGTATATAGTTCGTTCGTAATTGGTTCGTGGATTATTTAGGTTCGAATCGATCTTAAATAATGCAATTAATGACTCCAACCATCAATCTTTAATAATACAGGAACCAAACTTATATTATAGCTCAAAATTGTTAATATAACGGTAACTTATAATAGGAAAATGCTTTAGCAAAGTAATAAATTAACAATAGAATAAGTTCCATTTGACTAGGTTTATGCCGTGATTTTAATCAATTCAATAGCATAAAAGATAAGGAAATTTTGGACTAGTCCATAATCCATCAGTATGAATTCGTGAAAAGTACAAAGTAAAAGGAAACTGCGTGAAGAAAACTAATGTATAAACTATCATTGGTTGTCAAAAAATTTGTAGTTCGTGATTCAATTGACTTCGATTTGATTCGGAAAAAGTTTGTAATTAATTTGATTCGAAATTAGTTCGTTCTGAAACAATTCAAACCAGTTTGGTTCGAATCATATTCAAACTCAAACTCAAACTGGAGTAAGTTTTATTTGATTCAATTCGTTTGCAGCCCTAATTCAATCTATTTACTCCCACAATTTGATTATTTAAAACAAACAAAAATGCAAAAAAAAAAAAAAACTAGTTTATTGCGCCAGCTTTTCAGCTAATTTCTATTTTTCATATGTCAGGATCCCACAATATACATTTGAAATGTTATTTTCACAGAGAGTTGAAGCTGTCAATATTATTATCTGTGGCTCAGTATATGAATGGTATCAAAGCAAACTCACAAGGTGTATATCAGCAAGCAGATTATCTACAGGAGAGAAGCACCAACTACAGCTGTGTTTGAAAATGTTGTTTTTTTCTGTGTCAAAAATAAGCAGTAGAAATAATAAGTGCACCTGGACTTATATAAGAGTTTTAACTTCACCCCGAAACAAACAACTATATATAGTCTATGATATAGCTAGATGTAATATATTGCAAACGATAAAAGACTACTTCGGTTTAATTTTGCCATGCCTTGCCTCTTTTGGCACTGGACAAGGTGTCACCTTAAAGCAGGTTGATCATCCCATTCTTAAGTTACTATAGCACTATTTTCTTGAAATAAAAAAAAAAAAAATGACGCTAACATGTCTAACAAACTTAAAATATGAAAGAGAATGACTTCTTGCTAGAAACTATATATGGAGAAACGTAGTTCATGACATAACAATTTGGGGTAAAAAAATGGTAGATTATTGAAAAGAACCATTTATTATTTAATCTTTGTCACAGTAGTTGAACAGTTTGGCAACATGAAGTTGTCTCAAACCAACAAAAGCAAATCCAATTAATCTTTAATGATTAATTAATAAGAAAATGTGATTATAATAAAGATAAAGAATGCATTCCCATGTATTAAAGAATAGTCAAAATTAGCTGGGATTGACTTTAGCTACACTCTAAGCTATTCTAATTCTAGGCCAGCTTCATGCAAAGTTGACACATAGCATTTCACCAAACAGAATATCCTTTTTAAAAAATTTAACATGTATTCTTATTCTTATATATAGTAATCTCTAGTATCCTTGCCATGCATCCAGTAAACATTCTCCTCTTGATCTCCATTATTTCTCTCTAAAAGAAATGGCTGTGTCTCTATTGCCTTCCTCTCTTCTCATGACAGCCCTTGCATTTGCTTGCATCGTATTGTTTTCCTTTCCTGTCAAGACAGTGTCACAGCAAACTGGCATTACAAGACATTATCAGTTTGATGTGAGTTAATATATGAATTCCTAACAATTACATCAAAATTGTTCAATTTTGCAAATTTACTTTGATATGAAAATTGGTTATTAATCATCATTAATTACAGATTCAAATGACAAACGTGACGCGTCTTTGTGAAACCAAGAGCATTGTGACAGTGAACGGCCAGTTTCCGGGACCTAAGATTGTGGCAAGGGAAGGTGATCGGGTCGTCATCAGAGTGATTAACCATGTTCACTACAATATCTCCTTACATTGGTACGACATGTTCTTTCTTCACAAACTTTAATTACTGTTTTAATTTTAACAAAACTAGCAGCTAATAAGTTGTCACTTTAATCAAACATGGTGAATTATTCTCAGCTTGGTTATCTTTATGTTTGATTGGAAAACGTAGGCACGGTGTGCGACAGCTGCGAAGCGCATGGGCCGATGGTCCTGCTTATGTTACACAGTGTCCAATCCAGAAAGACAGCACCTATGTTTACAACTTCACAATTGTGGGACAGAGAGGTACCCTTTGGTGGCACGCGCATATCTCATGGCTTCGTGCAACTCTTTATGGTCCTATCGTCATTCTTCCCAAACTTGGAGTTCCTTACCCATTCGTAAAGCCTTACAAGGAAGTCCCGATCATTTTTGGTAAATATATGTTCAATGATTTTTATTCAAAAATTGTTAATTAGTTTTTCTTTTAACATTTCACGATTTAACAAAACGCATTGCTTAAAATTTGGAAGGTGAATGGTGGAAAGCCGATACAGAAGCAGTCATCAGCCAGGCTCTACAGACCGGCGGAGGCCCGAATGTTTCAGATGCATATACTATCAATGGTCTTCCCGGTCTGCTATACAATTGCTCAGCAAAAGGTTTTCGAAATATTTTAAAGAAAAATCAAATGCCAAGCAAATTTCGAACTCTGGTAAAATCAGAAAAATCAGAAACAAATAAAATTTATAGTAAACCCAGGGGATATTTAGATTCTGTATAAAATCAATCTTGCTGGCTGGGCATATCAAGAAGTGATGCAAACCGGTCTAACGGAGATATTGAATTTTATTTTATTTTTACTCTGGTAAATGCAAACTAGCTTTTATTGCTAATGAATAGTCATACATTGCAGTATAAAAATTAAATTTATAGCTGTAAATATTTAATCTATGATGCGCCTTCTTTATATCCAAATTGACATTGAAAGAGTTTAAAGTTTAAACCAACTGCAGACACATTCAAGCTTAAGGTGAAACCTGGCAAGACTTACCTCCTCCGCATTATCAACGCCGCACTCAATGACGAGCTCTTTTTCTCCATAGCCAACCATTCGCTCACAATTGTAGAAGTCGATGCTGTTTATGTGAAACCATTCACCACAAAAACACTGCTGATAACCCCTGGCCAAACCACAAATGTTCTACTAACTACTCATGCAAAATATCCCCGAGCAAACTTCTTCATGGAGGCAAGGCCATACGCCACCGGCCAAGGAACCTTCGACAACACAACTGTGGCAGGAATTCTTGAATATGAGAACCCAAATAGTTTTTCTTCATCTAGCTTTAATAAAAACTTACCGTTATTTAAGCCCACATTGCCTGCTTTGAATGACACTTCTTTTGCAACCAATTTCACTAATAAGCTAAGGAGTTTGGCGAATGCTCAATATCCAGCAAATGTTCCGCTAATGGTTGATCGACAATTCTTCTTCACAGTCGGTCTTGGAACAAACCCGTGTCATCATAACAAAACATGCCAGGTCAGTATTTTTATATCATAATTAAGCTACATCAGAGTAAATTATAATGTTTATGTAATTACTATTTCAGGTTATAATGCTAACAAAATGAGTCATATTGGAAAACTAGTATTGACTTTAAATATCAATATCAGTTCTGATAAATTCCGATCAATTTTGATAAATGCTACACATGTTTTTCTGTGAAATCAGGGCCCAAATGGAACAAAGTTTGCAGCATCAGTAAATAATGTATCCTTCATTCTTCCGACAACGGCACTCCTCCAATCTCACTTCTCAGGAAAATCAAATGGTGTGTATGCATCAAACTTCCCGATTATGCCCCTCATGCCATTCAACTTCACTGGCACTCCTCCAAACAACACATTTGTAACCAATGACACCAAACTTTTGGTGATTCCCTTCAATACAAGTGTTGAATTGGTTATGCAAGACACAAGCATTTTAGGTTCTGAAAGCCACCCCTTGCATATCCATGGTTTCAATTTCTTTGTGGTCGGACGAGGTTTCGGCAACTACAATCCAGCTAAAGATTCGGCAAAATTCAACCTAGTAGACCCAGTTGAGAGAAACACAGTTGGAGTTCCACCTGGCGGCTGGGTAGCCGTCCGTTTCCTTGCCGATAATCCAGGTATCTAACTTGTATTAATTTGATTTTTGTATTTGAATTGTTAAATTCATGATAATTGCAAATGCTCTTTTGTTTTCTTAATCTAAAATCATCATTTTAAATTGTTATGAAACTTTGTGCATATATATATAGGTGTCTGGTTCATGCATTGTCACTTGGAAGTGCACACAAGCTGGGGTCTCAGGATGGCATGGCTTGTGTTAGATGGAAACCTTCCTAACCAGAAGCTGCCTCCGCCACCGTTGGATCTTCCCAAATGCTAATTGAAAAACACTCAATGAGTTAGGTTCATTTTGGTAGAAGATTAATAATTGATGGATGGAACTCTTTAGGTTCATTTTGGTTTTCTGATTTTTTGAAGTGGTTGAAATTACTGACTGGGTGTTGATAAAGAAATATTTTAGCCTTCATGTTTTCTTGGATGAGCAATAACTAATGTAAAATATTTAAATCTTTTAACAGAAAAATAATTATACTATTTGTTTTAAATTCAAATTATTACTCCAATCTGTGAACAACTGAAGTTGATAATACTGGCAAACAACAAATGAAAAAACAATGCCCAGATTACATCCTTGTCTTTTGCTTGTTTTATTGCTAAAACACTATCCACTGCAAAAGATCCTTCAAAATTACAATCCAATTAATTGGCTTATGTCTTCATTGGAATAGCCTTCATTTTTTTTTCATTTTTTTTGTTTTGAAGCATTCATTAATTAGATGAATAGGGTTATGTTTAAAAAAAAAAAAAAGAATAAAAAATTTCTTGTTATCCAAGATTCAGTGGAGTCTAACAAACTCGAAATACATGCTCTTAAAGCAGGGTCTATCTCAGACACTGGTACCCTGCATTTAATAAAAAAAATTAGTAATACTTCATCTGACGCAGCAAAAAGTATCAGGGACGAAATTTAATGGAGGGAAAAGGACTAAGTTCCCCTATGAATTGAAAGTTATCAATTTTATCTATTAAATTTTGTAATTTTTTTATGCATCCTATATTTTGGCATCTTTATAAAATTAAATTACACCATACTAAAATTTTCAGCTCCCCCAATTTCAATAAAGATTTTTAGTTTCGCCCCTAGAAAGTACTGTGTATATTTGAACGTATATTGTGACAAAGAATGCATGCTTAAATCAATAAACCGTCTTACTTTAAAATATAAAATAAAATGGGAAGGGAAATTTCATGTATACCTCTCAAAACCTTCAAACTTACGTATTATCCCCTCAAAAGTTCATTATATCATATTTACCCTTCTAAATTTCAAAAACTCACAAATTTATGCATTTTATTTGTTTTAAAACTCATTTTATATTTAAAAATACTCATTTTATCCTTCATTAAGAAGAATAAAAAATATGTAGCACATTTCAAAAAAATGTTAGTCTCTTAATTAGTCGGTTTCTGAAGACAAATGAGTCATTTCTCTACTTCTGGCACTTACATAAGCATATACCCAAGTATCACTATCTATGCGTTAAAAGTGGAAAAAATACCAATTTGCACTCGAAAACTGATCAGTTAATCTGACATATTATAAAACATGCTAAATATATTTTTATTTTTTTAATAAGGGTAAAATGGGTACTTTATAAAAATAAAATGTGTTTTAGTAGGAAAGACAATAAAATGGGTAAATAGGTGAGTTTTTGACATTAGAAGGGTAAATATGATATTATGAATTTTAGAGGGGAAAATATGTAATTTTGAAAATTTTGAAGGGTATACATGAGATTTCCCCAAAATAAGAAACCGTCAAAATTAACAGTTGGGATATTGGGGTCAACTTTATTTATTTATTTATTTTCATTGTACCAAACAAACACTCCGAATTGTGAAATTGAAATTTGTCATATTAATCTAGCCCCTAGCTAGGTAATGCATATCCAAGAACAGATAAGACTCTGACTATTTAGAATTTTAGCAAAAGCACAATGGCCGTCTCTCTGTTACCTTCCTCTTTTCTCATGATTACTGCCTTTCTGTTTTCAGGCTTAATATCATTCACCTTCTGTACCATGACTGAATCGCAGCAAACTGGCATTACAACGCATTATCAGTTTGATGTAAGTTTAATATGGTTGCAATATTTGTTTCTGCAATGAAACGGGCTTCGGTCTTTTTATAAAAAAATATATATATGGTTGCAATAACATTAGCTAAATATTTCATCCGCAGTAAATTTTCAGACAGTTTATATCCATTATCTCGACTGTAATTGTGTGTTTGACCGCATCTGCCCTTCAATACAAGTGTAGAGTGGGTTATGCATGACACAAACATTCTCGGAGCCGACAACCACACCTAGATTGCATCTTCACAGTATCAACTTCTTTGCTGTCGAGGAAGGTTTTGAGTACTACAACCTGGCTTAAGAAAAAGAGTTGGGTCAGACATCCTTCTCAAATGTTGTCCTGAGAAGGCACAAAAGTATGTTAAAAATGATATACGTGTAGCAAGGAGAAGAGAGAATTGCATCTCAACCACCTCTAAAAATGTTAGAAGGTTGGTTACCAGCTGAAGTCAATGAAGGTTGAAACAACTATTTTTTTTTTTTAAACAAGTCATTACTAAAACAAAAGTTTACTTCCTATATATTTACAGACTTAAGTCCTCACTTACTCTACAAATGCACTCTCTATTCCACATAATATCCCTTTATAGCATATTTAATCTATTTACTCCATAATTCAATTATTTAGAATGACCAAAAGAAATAAAATAAAATAAAAATCTATTGCGCCAATTTTTCAGCTAATTCCTATTTTCAGTGCTTCAGGATCCCACAATATACATTAAAATGCTATGTTCAAAGAGAGTTGAAGCTGTTAATTATTCTTAGTCAATATTCTTGTATCGGTGGCTTATTGTATGGATGGTATCAAAGCAAACTCGGTATATCAGCAAGCAGATCATCTACAGAAGAGGAAAGCACCAACTGCAGTCTGCAGCTGTGTTTGTAAATGTTTTTCCTTTTTTTTCTGTCCAAAATTAAACAGTAGAAATAATAAGTGCACATATGTACTTGAAAAAAATTAACTAATTCACCCCGAAAAAAGTAACTATAGATCATGTAATATGTTGCAGAGGATAAAATCATAAAAGACTACTTTGGTTTAATTTTGCCATCCCTGAACTCTTTTGGCACTGTACAAGGTGTCATCTCAAAGAAGAAGATCATCCATTTCTTAAGTTATAATATAAAGCTCTATTTTCGTAAAATAAAATAAAAAATCAATTGACAGCAACATGTCTAACAAATTTAAAATATGCAAGAGAATAACTTCATGCTAGAAATTAAGGAGACATATAGTTGATGACATAGCTATTTGGGGTAAATTTGGTAAGATTATTGAGAAGAACATTTTTTATTTAGTCTTCATCACAGTCAAACCAACAGAAGCAAACCAATTAATCTCTAACGATTAATAAGAAAATGTGAAGTTTTCTCTTCCAAGAACTTTTTCCAGCATTTGTAGGGAGTTAAGGAAGAGTCACAATTACTGAGCTGTGATTATAATAAAGATAAAGAATGCATTCCCATGTATTAAAGAATAGTCAAAATTAGCTGGGATTGACTTTAGCTACACTCTAAGCTATTCTTAGTCTAGGCCAGATTGATGCATAAGTTGACACTTCTCATTTCACCAAACATATATATCTCCCTTAAGAAATTTAACATGTATCCTTATATATAGTCATCTGTAGTATCCTTGACATGCATCCAGTAAACATTCTCCTCTTTATCTCCATTATTTCTCTCTAAAAGAAATGGCTGTGTCTCTATTGCCTTCCTCTCTTCTCATGACAGTCCTTGCATTTGCTTGCATTGTATTGTTTTCCTTTCCGGTCAAGACGGTGTCACAGCAAACTGGCATTACAAGACATTATCAGTTTGATGTGAGTTAATATATGAATTCCTAACAAGTACATCAAAACTGTTCAATTTTGCAAATTTACTTTGATATGAAAATTGGTTATTAATCATCATTAATTACAGATTCAAATGACAAACGTGACGCGTCTTTGTGAAACCAAGAGCATTGTGACAGTGAACGGCCAGTTTCCGGGACCTAAGATTGTTGCAAGGGAAGGTGATCGGGTCGTCATCAGAGTGATTAACCATGTTCACTACAATATCTCCTTACATTGGTACGACATGTATTTTTTTATTCATTAACATTAATTATTGCATTCTTAACAAAAACTAGCAGTTAATATCAAAGTTGTTTACATTGAAAGCATATTCAAGTTAACCAAACATGGTGAATTCTCAGCTTGGTTAATTATCTTTTATGTTTGATTGGAAAACGTAGGCACGGTGTGCGGCAGTTGCGAAGCGCATGGGCCGATGGTCCTGCTTATGTTACACAATGTCCAATCCAGAAAGGGAGCACCTATGTTTACAACTTCACTATTGTAGGCCAGAGAGGTACCCTTTGGTGGCACGCGCATATCTCATGGCTTCGTGCAACAGTGTATGGCCCTATCGTCATTCTTCCCAAACTTGGAGTTCCTTATCCGTTCGTAAAGCCTTATAAGGAAGTACCTATCATTTTCGGTATGTATGTATGTGTGTCACACACACACACACACATATCCAATGCTTTTATTGAAAATTTCAAATATTGTTAATTTTTTTTTATGTTTCACGATTTCACAAAGCACAATGTTTAAAATTTGGAAGGTGAATGGTGGAAAGCTGATACAGAAGCAGTCATCAGCCAGGCTCTACAGACCGGCGGAGGCCCGAATGTTTCGGATGCATATACTATCAATGGTCTTCCCGGTCTGCTATACAATTGCTCAGCAAAAGGTTTTGGAAATATTTTATAGAAAAATCAAATGCCAAGCAAATTTCCAACTCCCTTCATCTTAAAGAAGAATTATATTTATTTTCCCTACGTACATTCTCAAAAAAAAAAATTGAACTTGTTGTGAACCCAAGGGATATTTGGATTCTATATTAAAATCAATCTTAAATTCTTAATTACCAGTTAGTCATGTACAAAAGTGATGCACATCAGTCTAACTTAAATATCGATATTTTTTTTTAAATGTAAACTAGCATTTATTGTTAAAGTTTAAACCAACTGCAGACACATTCAAGCTTAAAGTGAAACCTGGCAAGACTTACCTCCTCCGCATTATCAACGCTGCACTCAATGACGAGCTCTTTTTCTCGATAGCCAACCATTCGCTCACAATTGTAGAAGTCGATGCAGTTTATGTGAAACCATTCACCACAAAAACACTGCTGATAACCCCTGGCCAAACCACAAATGTTCTACTAACTACTCATGCAAAATATCCCCGAGCAAACTTCTTCATGGAGGCAAGGCCATACGCCACCGGCCAAGGAACCTTCGACAACACAACTGTGGCAGGAATTCTTGAATATGAGAACCCAAATAGTTTTTCTTCATCTAGCTTTAATAAAAACTTACCGTTATTTAAGCCCACATTGCCTGCTTTGAATGACACTTCTTTTGCAACCAATTTCACTAATAAGCTAAGGAGTTTGGCGAATGCTCAATATCCAGCAAATGTTCCGCTAATGGTTGATCGACAATTCTTCTTCACAGTCGGTCTTGGAACAAACCCGTGTCATCATAACAAAACATGCCAGGTCAGTATTTTTATATCATAATTAAGCTACATATCTGATGGTAAATTAAAATGTTTATGTAATTACTATTTTGGTTAATAATGCTAACAAAATGAGTCATATAGATAAACTAGTATTGACTTTAAATATCAATATCAGTTCTGAAAAATTCCGATCAATTTTGATAAATGCTACCCATGTTTTTCTGTGAAATCAGGGCCCAAATGGAACAAAGTTTGCAGCATCAGTAAATAATGTATCCTTCATTCTTCCGACAATAGCACTCCTCCAATCTCACTTCTCAGGAAAATCAAATGGTGTGTATGCATCAAACTTCCCGATTATGCCCCTCGTGCCATTCAACTTCACCGGCACTCCTCCAAACAACACATTTGTAACCAATAGCACCAAACTTCTGGTGATTCCATTCAATACAAGTGTTGAATTGGTTATGCAAGACACAAGCATTTTGGGTGCCGAAAGCCACCCCTTGCATATCCATGGTTTCAATTTCTTTGTGGTCGGACGGGGTTTCGGCAACTATAATCCAGCTAAAGATCCAGCAAAATTCAACTTAGTGGACCCGGTTGAGAGAAACACAGTTGGGGTTCCACCTGGCGGTTGGGTAGCTGTTCGTTTCCTTGCCGATAATCCAGGTATCTAACTTGTGTTAACTTGATTTTTGTTTGAATTGTTAAATTCATGATTTCGATTAATTGGAAACACTCTTTTGTTCTCCTAATATAAAATCATCATTTTAAATTGTTATGAAACTTTGTATATAGGTGTCTGGTTCATGCATTGTCACTTGGAAGTGCACACAAGCTGGGGTCTCAGAATGGCATGGCTTGTGTTAGATGGAAACCTTCCTAACCAGAAGCTTCCTCCGCCACCGTTTGATCTTCCTAAATGCTGATTGAAAAATATATTCAATGATTTAGGTTCATTTTGGTAGAAAAATAATAATTGATGGATGGAACTCTTTAGGTTTATAATTTTGTTTTTGTGATTTGTTGAGGTGCATGGTTGAACAATTGAACTTACTCTCAGGGTGTTGTTAAAAAACATTTTAGCCTTCATGTTTTCTTGGATTAGCAATAACTGATATAAAATCTTTTAAATCTTTTAACAGAAAAAATATTACATTCTTTGATTCAAATATAAATTATTAGTTTATTACTTGAATCTGTGAACAACTGAAGTCAATAATAATGGCCGACTAGTAGTAATATATAGAAGGGAATAGGCAACAAATAAAAACAATGCCCAAATTACATCCTAGTCTTTTGGTCGCTTCAAAATTATAATCCAATTAGTCAGCTTACACAATTAGTAGCTGTTTTTTTTTTCATCTTTTTCTTTTTGGAAACATTCATTAGATGAATAAAAACAAGGATAAAAGTTTTTTCTTATCCAAGATTTAGTGTATAGGAGTAACAAACTCGAAATACATGCACTAAAGGAAGGTCTATTGATCTCAGACACGGATACCCAGCATTTAATTTTGCATCGTACAAAAATTGTAACATTTCATCTCAACCCAGCAAAAATACTGTGTATATTTGTGCGTATATTGTAACAAAGAATGCATGCCTAGATTAATAAACCGTCTTACTTTAAAAAATTGTCACATCCATCTTGCCCCTTTTGCCATGCATCCAAGTACAGAAGATTCACTATTTAAAATTTTAGCAAAAGCACAATAGCCCGTCTCTGTGTTAGCTTCCTCTCTTCTCATGATCACTGCCTTCTGTTGTCAAGCGTTATATCATTCACCTTCCATACCATGACCGAGTACCAGCAAATCAGCAATACAACACAGCGCATTATCAGTTTGATGCAAGTTTGTGTGAACTTCTAGCCAAGAACCCTAAACCCTTTCAATACAACTGTTTAGGATAAAAGAAGATTTTCAAGAAAAGTTGAACACAGATAACAAACAAAGGTATAGCTTAAAATGCACCAACTGATCACTCATTCACTTGTTTAGGGCAAATCCTAAAAAGATGGTTTTCATGAAAAGTTGAACACAGATAACAAACAAAGGTATAAAGCTTGAAATCATCTCTTACAATATGTCTAATTCTTCAAAATAACATCAAAACAACATATTAGTTCCCTGCTAAAACAACAGCAACAACAACAACAAACAACCACAACAACAGACAAGCTCTCCGCATGACCAAATTTTTACAGTCTCGCCATACTCCCGTAACTTGAACTTTCTCTCTACTATGATCTCTCTTTACATATCTAAAGCTTGTACAGAAAACCTAAGTCTCCTCTGCAGGGGCACCAGTTAAAAAATTACTCTCTGAGCCTCGGCCTCTCTTTCTCTCACATAATTATCTATTATATTCTGACTACAGAAATGTACAAAGTTTTTTTTAGTACAAAAAACTACAAACTTTATTTCTGCGAACCAACCTAATAAACAGTACATAAAAAGGAGAGAGCTTCGTCTCTCACACTAGCCTCCGAGGTTAGCTGTACATGGTCATCCCCTTGCACCTCCTAAGAGGGATACGGAGCTGCCTGCTGCCCCAGCCTCCTCTCTACAGTTAAAAGAAATTATCATTGAAGACGGCGGTAATTTAAAAAAAAAAAAAAGAGCAAAAGAAGAAAGGCGTACATACCCCCAGCTGCAACAAGCTTCTCTACACGAGCAACTATATGCTTCCCGTATGTATATTTCTTCAGTGCATTTAAATGGACCTTAATTCTTGACAGGATTAGCTCACGCTGTTCATCATTGCACGTCTCCAGAACCTTCTGTACTACATAATTAGCAAACTGGTCCTTCATCATCGCCTGAAAAAGAAAAAAAGACATTAGGTTTTTGGATAAACTTTAGTTGAACCTACTTCGGAATTCAAATGTCCATGTGCAACTTGTGATCAAGCACTCCCAAGAATAGCTCAAACTTTTGTCTTAGCATCAGACGGACTACAAATTACCTAAAAACATTTTACTTGTTCATGATTAAACTCCAACTCGGCAAACATTTTCAAACATTTATTATTGAAGGCATGACTTTGTTCCTACTTTGCATTTTCAAACCCAAGTAGTGGAATCAAAAACAGGAACTAGATACCACGCCCAGGGAGCGGGAGCAATAAGATCAACATATTTCGTTGTTAGGTTAGGATATCTGGAATAACAATCTACAACTATGAACAATCCCACAAAAGTTAACCAAGGTAATGTGCATCTCATCGAAATGAGAGTTTGTTCCTACTCTGTTTCTCAAAAACAAGGTAGGAGAACATAATAACTAAATATCACTTTCTGGAGAAATTGGCATGTCATCTTTCTCGTTAGGTTAGGGGATATATAGTAATCACAATTACGACCCAAATATTTTTTTAGATATGGGTTGCAAATGGATTGACTTGACAACCTCAACAATAGCATTTAAAAAGAAAAAAAATTATACATGTTGACAGTTGTAGATTGGTTGTATATCAAATTTCATCTGATTTGAGTGACAGTTGGTATTTCCATTAAACAACGTGAAATATGGACCCTTGCAAGTTTTTAAGTCATTTGATCAACGGTAAAGATCTCTAACAATTGTTTACACCTAATTTCAACCAAAGGCCACTGAAGCAAAAAAAAAAATATAGGAATAGAAACAACAATAAAAAATTACCTGGAGAGGCTCATTCTCATCAGTGGTCCCAAGCATCTCATTGATCAGGTACTGGCGTTCGGCGGGCCCACCGAAAGAGAGACACTTCTCCACCACATTAGATGCAAACTTCTGCTGACTCATCTGCACAATCTGCCCCGCTAGCTTTTGTATTATCAGCGATCTCTCATCTGGCTTTCCGTGCTCCAACACATGCTGCTCAAACAACAACATAAATTGTAAGAACCAAGCACGCCAACAATTAATAACTACACAAATAAATTAAGGAAGAAATAATTCAGTACATCTGCATAAATAATTAAGGAAGATCAACTACTTGTTAGTTAATTAAAACTAAATAGATGTACAGACCTGGACCACGTAATTCCCATATTGGTCCTGTGCCAGGAGGCAGACAGACTGTAAAATTTCATCCATCACAATTTTCTGTGTTGTGGGGTCATCACAGTGCTCCAACACTCTCTGAGACAAACAAAAGCAATTTTCAACTATTAAGCATGATAAACATATTAAGCAACAAAAGGAAATGGTCACAATAACATAAATGATTTCATCTTTTTCAAAACAAAATTTCGAACAAAGATCTACTGTGTATGAGACCTGAATGACACGACAGCCGTAGGGGTGCATGGACAAAGAAACAACTTGATCATAGAAAGTGGAGACAATGAAGTCGATGTTTTCCTGTGGCACACACTCTATGCACTTCTGTATAACATGGTTTCCATTCTGGTCCCTGACACATCTCATCACATTCCCATCTAGCTCTGCTACCATCTTTATCTTTTGGTCCAGATCCACTACTTCTATTGCCTGGAAAACCAAATTAATCAGCAAGCAAAAAATAACATGGTGTTCAAAAACACATTGCAAAATGATCTTCTGAAAAAATGTAAAATACCTTCTGGATAACACGACAGCCATACATTTGAAGACTAAGAGCTAAGACATGCCCAAACAATTGGTCACCTAATTCCCTCCTCTGAGCGGCACTCCCATGCTCAAAAAACTGCAATTTATACAAATTGGTAAGAAAAAAATAGTGAATATTGGATCATATATCCAAATAGTAATTTATATGAGCACCAATTTAATTTCAGAGCTAATATAGATGAAAGCACCTTTTGAACGACATAGTTGCCAAAAACATCAGTCATAAGAGAGAGAGCATGAGGCATTATTTCTTCATAGACCATATCCTTTTCTTCAACTGTTGCTGTCTCCAGTTTCTGTTGAATGAAGCGACTCCCATACTGATCAGCGCTGAAAGATAAATTTTGCAACAACAGTCAAATAATAGAATCTTTTTGAGCAAATACAAAAGATACCATCACTTCATTGGGTTAAACTGAAAAGTCTGCCTTACCTAAACTCTACAACATGGCCAGCAATCTCGGCAAGTTCAAAGCACCTTGTTTTGTTGCTCTTGAACTCCTCCAGAAGTGAAGATGGGAAATTTCCATTCACACCCCCAGTTAAGTCAGAAGGCCAAACACTCCCAGATAAGTTCCTCAATCCAAAAGGAAACCTCACACTCCTCTCCCCAATCCTAAGCGGGCTTCCAGGCCCAGCTGATGCAACTGGGCTAGCTAAAGGGCTAACTGGGTAAGACATCCCGGTACCATAACTTGGGCTCCCATAATTGTAACCGGAGGCATTTAGACCTATACTTTTACCCATTAATTGCATGCCATACTGCTTCTGAGATTGTAACAAGGACTCAAGATATGCTTTCTGGACCCCGTTTAATTCAGTATATGATCCTTGGCCCATATACTGTGTCGCTTTGAGATATTGAAGGTAAAGCGGATCAGAAAGTGCAGCTGCATTACCAACCCGGCCGAAATTTTGAATATCAGAAAGAGTAGGGCTCTGTGGTGAAAACACATTACTGTTGACATTGTTTGCAAGGTTATTAGTCCCAAGGAGGTTCATCATATTTAATGGTACACTTGGGTTCGGAGAATAGCCGCCAAGGCCATACCCCAGATAAGCAGAGTTTAATGCATCAACACTCTGGTACTGACTGGGGGATCCACCAGGACTGACATTAGAAGATGCAGGAGGTGAGTTATGGTATGAGTTTCTCAAATCAGCAAAGTTTGAGGTACTTTTATTAGAGTCTCTAAACGAATTAGACTTTGTCGGCTTTGCATGTACAGATGGTACACCTAAGTAATCAGATTCATTCTTTTGTAAGAAAGAGTGCGGCTTAGCATGAACTTGACTAGAGGGCATGTCCAAATGGAGATTTAAATTCAAACTATTCAAATTATTAAGAACTTGGCGGTTATTCATATCTCCCTGGACTTGGTCTACTGCACCAGTTGAGATGTTCATGTTAGAAAGAGCAGCCAGGATGTCATCAGACTCTAGCATTTTAGAGGAAGAGTTAAAGGAGGAATGAACACTGTTGACTTTCTTGTCAGTGGGGCCCATTCTGACACCAACAGGTGGAAGACCAGGACTAGGTGCACGTGCAACAAGCTGGGGGTCTGGTGTGCTGCTTCTAGAGAGAGAGGAACCAACAACCGAAGCAAAAGTTTGAGATTGAGAAGGCGGGCCAAGTTTAGCCCCGGTTAGGGTTTCTAAGTGGGCTCCACCAGAGGGCATCAAGGTTTCCTGGCCATCAATAAGTGCATTGCGGCTGGGTGTGCGAGATGGGTGCTCTGAGGAGGGAGTTCGACGGCCCATGTTATCCTGAAAAAATAAAGTAATGCAAAAACATGTCATGTTCTATTATATACAGGATAACTGAATGTACTAGACTAATTCATACTAAACATGAAAAAAACTTCTAGAAGTTTGTTTTAAAAAAAAATAGAGATGATTACGTCCAATAAAATCCATAAACAAAAACAGCAAACTGCTGAACTACTACGATACAAGATGAAATTTTTAGACTTAGACGCAATATTCTTAGCTGATAAAATTGAACACGTCTAAAATGGATATTTGATATGTAGATGAAAATTTTAGACACACAACACTAGATTCACCCTCTAACAAATCGATTTGCCCATTATTTATTCACATTGTTCAAATCACTGAAATCTTCCACCCTATGAACACAAGTTATTTATACTGATATTGAGCGAAACAATGCACACTACATCAACAAGATAAAATCAACAATTAAAATATACAGCAGATCACTAATTCGAAGCTTTCTTCGATCCAAGTATCAATTATAGCAACTAAAAAGCAATGCAATTGAAAACAAAATGAAGGTCACCTGAAGCACATCAGCAAAGCTCTTTTGACGGCCAAGAGAGAGCCCGATCAAGCCATCCCCTCCTTGATCAACCCATTCACTGGCTCCACTCGTCAGTCTCAGATCCCCTTCGCTCTCCTCTCTCAAGCCAAAACCCGGTTGCTGAGAGAAAAGTGATTCCCCAGCTAAAAACTCATCTCCTTCTCTATTCTGCTTCCTCCTATCACCAATCCCTCCATAACCTGAACCTCCTCCAGTTTTCAACCTCTGCGTAGACCTCCAGTCCTCTTTAGACAGCACTGGAGGGGGTAATCGAGGGTTCAGGTTTACATGAGAGTAGTAATATGAGAGATAAGCCGGGTCCGCACGGAGCTCCTCTTCTGACAAGAACCCATTATTGCCATTGTTCGAGGCCAACAGCTCAGGCAATATGTTGCCAACAGCTGATAAAGAACCCTCTATAGTAGGTGGGGCTGAACCACTTCGATACATGTTAAGTTCTCTCTCCCTCTCTTGATCACTAACCTCTTGTCTCAGCCTTTGTTCCCGCAAAACTAGGTCTAGATCATCACCTAACAGATCATGTTCATTAAAACCTTCAATCCCCATCTCTGCCATCATCGTAAGGGGGCTCTCAGTGATCATATTTTTCTGGAAAAAAGAAAAGAAAATGAAGATAAATAAAGAGACTACAGGAAGTAGAGTACTATAAGAAGAAAAGTTTTTAGAAGAACGTTAACTTACACCAAAAGTATGCAGCTTTTAAGTTAAAAACAAGTGATTAGCATATGTAAAGATCATCAGTTCGCCATCAAAGCTCCGATTAAAGAAATAAAGACAAAAATTTTGAGAGATCGAAGCAAAAAAGTTACGATCTTCGCAAGTTCTAAGCCATTTACGCGGCGATCGGCGATCGATTTCGCCATTTCCGGTGTACTCTAGTGAAATCCATAGCAGATAGTTAGATATAGATAGATGGATAGAGAGAGAGAGACAAAGAAAGAGACAGTAGCTGCTAGTGAGGAGAGGAAAAAAAGAAAGGGAGAAGGGAGAACCGAAAACAGTACAAGAACAGACCGGCGGAGTGATAAGCACGAAGATTCGTCAGATCTCGACCGTTGATTTGAGAAATCAAGGGACAAGATTGGTTCAGACAGGGGGTTTCTCTTTTGCGAGAGGAGACCCTTAGGGTTTATTGCACGTATTTATTGTGAGTTCCTTTGTAATATTTTTTTATATAATATATTTTACTCTTAAATAAAAGATTATTAAAAAATATTTCCAGTGTTAGTGACTGCATCGAGCTCTTAATATTTTCTTTTTATTATCCATGTTATTTTTGAAACCGTCTGTCTACCCATGGAGTAGAAGAACTGCAGCATAAGCTATTATTCGTCTTTGTCTGTAGGTCCCACTTACAGTGGGAACAAGAATTACATGTAGGATATGAACCGGGAGCAGCCTGAAATATATTGAGGAGGAGGTTGAAGGAAGTAAAGCGAAGTCAAAAGGAAATTAGAGGGGGTCTTTGTCTGGCTCGTGCCACGTAGGCAGCACAGGATTCGCTCGTGCGAGATACACGTGATTGGCGAAGGCTCTGGACAGCAAATTATGTTTTCCATCCCCAAAGCGTACCACAAATAAAAATCCTTCTTTTTTTGTTACTGTTAACTGTTAAGATATACAGAGATATTCTTTTTTGTTACCACTAAGTCAAAGGTTATGTAAACTGAGATGTTGATATAATATACTTCAATAGGATGAATTATATATAGCCAAAATCTAGCACTTAGATACATATTGGATGTGGAAGGGACTTCAATTAGAAATTCTAAATAAAAGTCCCTTTCTCTTCCTTGGAGGGAAAACCCATCAATTTTAAGAAAATCATATTACTTTTATTTACATGTTTTGTTATTTAGTTAAATAATTGAATTAGATATTCGTATATTTAAATTTTCTTATTTATATAAAAAAAAAACAATTTAGTTGGAATTGATTGAATTTTTTTTATTAGTAATGTTGTTTTTGAACAAAAAAATGTGTGTGAAATGAATGAATTTTTATGTTCTATTCATAAAATGAAATAAAATTAATTATTATATTAGTATTATTTGTTATTCACCATTTCATTATCTGATAATTTTAACAGGTAAGAATAGGATAAGGTAATGTCAATTTTTAATGAGTAAATGTAGGATATGAGTAAAATCCATTCTTAACTAGTATGGGTATAAAAATATTTTTACTCTACCCGTATCGTACTCATTGACAAATCCATACTTAACAGTCTTTGGTAAGGGGGGGCTCGAGGTGGGGTGGGGTTGGAGAATTCATATCCAGTGCATTACTTGAAAAAGGGGATCTTTTACAATTAATGGATCCAGACCGTTCTTCTTAGCTTGGCATGAATCTCAAAGCTCAATAAAACTGCCCGTTATTTCCTTCCGAATCTTAAACCGGTTGAGATTTAATCTCAAACCGTAAAGTGAGTCCCATCCTCTACGGTACCTGGGAGAGTATTGATCCGGGTTTGGGTGAGTTGTCCAGAAGTCTACTAACCAGTGTTTTGAAATTCGGTTCTTATTCGGTATTCGGAAGGCTACCGAATACCGCATATACGGTATGTGGCCGCATATGCGGATTTTTATTCAGATTTATATATGTGGATTTTAAAATGAGAATTCATATTAATTTGTATGCAAATTTATAAAGTATCTAATATTTTATATTAGAGGCTGAATATACGGAACCGAATACCGAATATGCGGAACTGAATACTGAATATTCGGCCGAATATGGTGCCGAATATTCAAAACCGAATATTAGACCGAATACTTATTTTCTATACGGATTCCAATTGAATACGAATATTCGGCCGAATAGGCTGAATTTTAAAACACTCATACTAACTAGCTACTTGGACAAATTTAAGGGCTTTATAGCACGGCCCATTACAAGAGCATGGCGCAATTAGAGAACTATTTTTATTTTATTTTTATGTGCAAGTTTTGGGAAACATTTTCAAGAAGCTAATAGACCAATAGAGCAATAAATTATTTCGATGGTTGTTCAATGAGGACGTAGAGAAAATTCTTACTATTTTATGTCGTCTGGCATCTCTTAATTAATGATCAAGAGCACAATTTTGTCACGCCAATTTTTGACTCCAAAATTAGACCTTTTTTTTTTTAAATGGAAATTATAACAATTTTTTTAATCAAACCAGCCAATTCAATGAAAAAGTTACAAAAATAGCCTACACCAGATCCCCAATCCGGTGTAGCTTGAGAGGGTCGGACTACACCGGATTGGAAAACCGATGGAGCTTTTTTTGCTCTGCAGACGGGGGAAAAATGGATCGGCCGGGTGGAAAAATGGCTACACCGGATTGGAAAACCGGTGTAGTCCGGCCCTTTCATGCTACACCGGATTGGGAATCCGGTGTAGACTATTTTTGTAACTTTTTCAACGGATTGACTGGTTTGATTAAGAAATTTGTTATAATTTCCATTTAAAAAAAATCCCCAAAATTAGGTGTGTTTATTCAAATATATGGATTCGATTTCCTTTTGCATTTCAATTAAACTATTGCTATTTCTTGATTTCCCTTCCTTGCCAATATATGATTAACAAATTGACACAAATACCTTCCAGTTGCCAGAGTAAAAGTTTGGTACAACACTCAACAATCATGGACACTTCACGCATATGTGAAGGCACTTGTTTCCTAGAAATATGACGATATGGATATTACGGATCCACCGTACTATAAATTTATATCTCTAGATAATAGAGTAGAACTAGGGTGTTTCTCAGTTCACCAAGCTTTTTTGTAATCAACTCTAAAATCCATCAGATTGCTTTTAAATTACGAATTTGAACCGTTGAAACTCATCTACCTTACGAGTGTTGCGTCTATATACAAAAAAAAATTAAACTTTTAAATTAATTTAGTATAAAGTCAAACAGTCAAAATGGAAGGTTTTGAAATTAATTTTAACGCATTCATTTTTTGAACGTTTTTTTTACCACACTATACAAAATTATTTCAAAAATTTTTAAATTTTGTATGTGGACACATCACTCTCACAAGATAGATAGATTTTAACGGTTTGAATTTGTCATTTGAAGTTAATCGGATGGGTTTTAGAGACTCTGATTCCCATATTTCATACTTATATTGTTCACTCTGATTCCTATATTCCTGAATTAATGACTATATAATTCTCACTAGGATCCAATCGCCGCGTTTTAGAGAAACAAAGACAAGCCAACTACCGAGCCAATCCTTTTTTTTCCCCTCCTAAATTAAGATCACAATGACTCAAATAAAACCAAATATAATATGGCCCACAAGGTTTAAAATCAGATAATATATTCTATTTTTTAAACACATATAATGACTATTTACAACGAAGAAAGAACCCTTTCTTTATTTTATTATATAGAAGAGTTAAATGACCCCTCTTAGAAAAGAAGATATATAGCCCATAATATGAAATATAGAGTAAATTTAGAGTGTGACGTGCTCACTAAGAGGATTTGGTGAGTACAACTTTAAAAATAAATCGGATCGGCTTCAAATGACAAATTCAAACCGTTGAAATTCATGTACTTCGTGAGTGATGCATGTAAATGCAAAATTTTGGAAGTTCCGAATTCATTTGCCACGAGGTTAAACGGTCAAAGTAATGATGAAAAATGAATATATAAAACAACTACTAGAATAATTTATTAAAAGATTCATTACTTTGACCGCTTGACCTCGTAGCAAATGAATTCAAAACTTCCAAAATTTTGCATTTACATGTATCACTCACAAAGTACATGGATTTCAACGGTTTTGATTCGTCATTTGAAGCCAGTCCGATTTATTTTTAGAGTTGTGCTCACCAAACTCTCTTGGTGAACACATCACACCCTAAATTTACTCATGAAATATACCTCAATTTGAAACCATAAGAAAATTTCTCAATTTTTGCACTTTGAGAGATTAGACCTCATGAAAAATATTCGCCGTTGTATTATAAAAGAGTAAAAATTGGAGGTCAAATTACCCAACTATTTAATATTCACAAGAAATTTTTTTATATGAATTTCAAACATGCGACATCATGCATGCTAATTTAAATAGGAGACGTAAAAGTTCCGTTTAAGAAGTTCAATGTGAAATATAATTATGTACTTAAACTTTGTTTATGACTACCATATTTATATACATAACAATAGAAATATTTACTCTTGGTTTAAAAATTGATAAAATACAAAAATAATCATTCTGGTATAGAGAGGGTCTAGGTTATATTATATGAATGGAATCAATTGATCTCATTTTTTTTTAAAAGTTATATTTATATCTTATTTTATTTGTAATAAAGTTCAAGATGCAATATTATAGATATTAGGAAATTAATCTTCATTTTTAGTAGGAAAATTTTATATACTTGACTCCATTCACGTTTGATCTCTATAGTCTAAAAGTGTATATATCAATATTTAGACTGTGAGAACTAATTTTTTCGATCTAGTGACAAAAGATAATTCCAATTGTTATGAAAATATCAGAAGACAAACTTGGCTCCTAAACCCTTCTAAAAAAAAAAATTGTTGACTCCCTTTACTCTCTGTATATATCAATTAATTTGGGCCTAGCCGCAAAATAGCATAGCCCGACCCGATAGCCCGTTTTTAACTTTTTCATCGGGTTCTCCAGTTCATTGACCACCTTTGATCATTTTATTCTTTTATTAAAGTCCCTTTATTTTTGCTATATCTCAAATGAATATTCGCTCGCTGGTAAATCTATAGGACTAGTTACTCGATGGCAAAGCCACACATTCACAAGTTCATAAAATATTCTTTGTAAAAGCCAGTATGGTTAATATGAATACAAATTTACACGTACGTCATGTGTGAACTCAGTTTCAGTTTGAATTAATTATTGGATTTAAGATTCAATGACAAAATGAATCAAATATTTGGTTGTTCCATCATAGATTATATATCTATGTACAAAATTACAACATTTTTAGTGGCAAATTAGAGTTGTGTCATCAAAATCAATGGAATATGGGGGCTTGACTCCCAGGTTTCTTGTCAAAAAACTGTTCAATATCTTTAATATATAGAAACAATAATAGATAATGAATGGGTAATTGTTATAAATGCACAGCTTTATTTGTGTTAACTTTATTTGCCTATAAATAACACTTGAAGAGCTAATTATCTAATAATTCATCCAATAATTCACATACTCTCTTGTTTTTTTTTTCTCTCTTAGCTCTATAATTTATAAAATTCGATTTCTATTTTCCTACAAACAAATATTTTCTTTATAGTAAAAATATTATTTTGCTATCATTGTTGAAAGAAACTCCATCAACCTCTACTATAGTTGCGTTCGTAGGTGGAGGAATAACGGCATAACTCGGGATAAGCTTAACCGATTATTCATGCGCTTAAGATAGAAAGTTGCCTTAGGTTTGTATTTTGAAGTTCCGGATAATAAAGTTTAATTATATTCTTGATTATATTTTTAATATAATTTTTGTTTATTTTATTGATCAAAATTCATATTTAAGTGGTTAGTTAATATTTTTCCAACAAATTAATATATATTTTAAAAAAATCTGCCAATCATAACTGAACATTCCCTACGGCACTGCATGAATCCGTATCCTCTCATATTACTAAAGGGAGAGCGCAATTCAGAAATTCATTGTGTTTTAACTCTGACATGAATTCCAAAACAGGCCTTCTATTTCTACTGTAGGCCCGAATTTTTTTTTTTTTTTTTTTTTTACCAGACTGGAATTAAATTCGGATCCTGAGGGAATACGGACCACTACGCGAGATAGAACCTAATTGAAATATAGAAGATCGAGTCGCTTTAAAATTTGAGTAAATTTAAATTAAATGGTCTGAATTTATCTTAACAGAGTCAGATACCTGATCTCAGTTCTCCAATTATACGAAAGTGAAAGCATGAGTTCCGAGTGAACTTGGTTACAGTAAATAAAGCTGAGATATCGATGCTTAAATTAATATTTAAGATCGAGCTCCATGCCTCCATGCCACTTGACCAACCCCACCAACTTTAAAGCTGGTATGAGAAAAAGAGGAAAACAAAAAAAAAAAAAATAGAGGAAGAGAATTTTGTATTATTATTCTCTATAAACAAAATGGAACCATCAGCCTCATGACTAAGCGTGAATATTATTTGTTTGCTAAAGAAAGAGAAATTAACAAAACCAATAACAAGTAGCTTCAGTTGGTGTGAATTAGGTCCTCCCTTCACCGTACCGCTGTATCGTTCTCTCTCTCTTTTTTTCTCATTGGTGGTTGTGTATTGTTAAACCTCCTAATTCCATCAAGTCATGCCCACTATATTTCTCCTAAACCTAGCTATATATCAATTCTACAAACATGCATGTCTACACACAAAAATATCATTCCAGTAACATCCATCAACCATGATATTGCCAAATGTTACAGAGTTGGAGCAGATGCATGACAACAGTACCGACCCAGGTACAGTTGTAGCAGAGCTCGAGGGCACACTTCTCAAAGACCCGGATCCATTTCCATGTTTCATGCTAGTAGCTTTCGAGCGAAACTTCGGTCTGATAAGATTCACCACATTGCTACTCCTCTGGCCTCTGTTGAAATTTCTTGAGTTCATCAATGGGTCCGACCTTGGATTACGTGTCATGGTCTTCATTGCTCTTTCTGGTGCAAGGAAATCGGAGATAGAGGCGTTGTCACGTGCAGTGCTCCCTAAGTTCTTGTTAGACGATGTCGACATGGCAGCGTGGCGTGTATTCAGATCGTACAAAAGACGGATCGTAGTGACAAGATGGCCGAGGGTTTTAGTTGAGACATTTGCTAAGGTGCACCTTGGTGCAGATGAGGTGGTAGGTTGTGAACTTGAAATGAAACGGTGCAGTTACGCTACCGGGCTCGTCAAACAGGATATCCTGATTGAGAACCGGGTGCGTGCACTTTTCGAAGGCGATGATGTCCCGAATGTTGGTTTGGGCAGGCCGGAGACGAGTACGGCTAGTTCTTTCATGTCTATTTGCAATGTGAGTACAGGAAGTTTACTCTCATTATTTAGTAATTAATTCCTTTTGTTGAGGAAATAATTAATTTAGTATACTTTAATTTATTTAATCCATTAGTTATTATTAACCATGAATCGTAAGTAAATACTAATAATTTTCCGCTCCATAATTTTAATTTATTATTATTATTATTATTATTATTATTATTATTATTAAATTGATGTAATTGTTTTTTAATGCTATTTTTAAATATAGAAAAAAAATAAAAATAAAACATTAATACAAACCTATGCAACATTATTTGATACAATTTGAAAATTATTTAATTATTAATGAGAAGTCAATTAAACTAAACTTTAAAAAAAAAAATTGTTCCAAGGATTCACTCTAGGATACATATTCAGATGAGTACATGTTTAGATGTTTAAGGGGTTTAAAACAAAAACTATAAACTTATTTGTTAGAAAATTTATTGGGGTTAATAAAATAGGAGATTGACTCCTATTTCTTACTTATAAAAAAATTCATTGAACAAGAAAAAATTTACACGTAAATGTACAATAGTCTTTTTATTCGGAAAGCAGTGTGTGTGTGTGTGTGTGTGTGTGTAGAGAGAGAGAGAGAGAGGAGGGTTAAAATACACCAACAATATATACACCAAGGATATCCCATCATCTAAACCGTCCATCTAATTTTAGATTAGCGGTCCAGATATTACCCACCTTTCAACTTTCCAAAAGAGCGCTTTGATCTCTTCCTCTCCTCTCCAGTTTGCTGTTGGTCGCTCCTCTCTTCTTCATTGAAATTAGATCCTCTTTTCCATTAATGAAATTGGCTCCTCTCTCTGCCTCCATCAGCGAAATTATCTTCCATCACTCTTCTCTATCAGCGAAATTGACTCTTCTCTCTGTCTGTCTCTCCAGCAAACCAGCAAAAACTTCATCACCGACCATTGATGCTAAATTGGAAGTGGTGATTAGCATTTCAAGTATTTTGCTTATTAAGTTTATTGCTGCAATTTCTTACTCAAAAGCTTACTGTAATTGGGTAATTACAAAAATTCGAATTCCTGAATCATGATGTTTGCAAGAAATAGAAAGAATGTTATATTCGGGTAGTTTGTAAACTGTGAAATTCATAGTTTAGACCTTGAAATTTTCTGAAATACCAATTTATCCATGAAAATTTAGGGAACACCAATTGGTCCGGAGCTTGATTTGAATCTATATATCATGTTGTACTTTTCTAGTTATTCTCAACATATATGCCAATGAAAACACTCTAATCTCCTTACACTATAAAAAAAAGGTCAAGATATATTTAGTGATTTGAAGTTTGGGCTAGTTCACTTGAGGGACCGGCAGAGGGTCGAGCCACCCAGTGTTCACTGCTGGAAGGCGAGTGACTTTTGTTCATGGTCGAGAATGAGCAAACTGGGTGGATGGAGAGGAGAGGAAAAGATAACTGCGGCAAGAGAAGAACAAGTTCTGTTGGTGCAGTGTTTCGTTCAGGGATGAAGAGAAGTTCAAGTGACAAGAAATTGGAGAGGAGAGGAAGAGATCGAAGCACTTTTTTGGAAAGTTGAAAGGTGTAAAGCGGGTAATATCTGGACCATATATATATATATAAATATATATATATATATATATATATATATATATATATATATATATATATATATATATATTAAAGTCTATAGACGATATTTCATTAATCAAGATAAAACTAGTTACACAACATAGTTTCATACCAGTACATACAATATCTATACTAGTACTTACACTTTTACAACTGAAATTTCTTTATAAAAGTAGACAAGAAAAATTAGAAAAAAGCAGAATCAAGAGTTACTGTGCTCAGATCAGCAAATAGTGAGCATGCAGGATTTTCTATGCTCATGCTCAGATTGATAGGTTGTTAGACTGCATAATTTTTGTCATTAGCACAAAGTAGTGTTGTTGTAATCAATGCGAGGCAGAAATATTCGAAAGAGCCTTCATGCTCAGATGAGGTTTGTACCTGAGTTATTTAAAAAGAAACACAAAAAAAAGAGATAGGACGGAAGGAGAAGAAGAGGGAGAAAAAGGGCACCGTAAGCGCATCATCGTCACTAACTATAGACATACCTTATTTACACGTAAATATAGAAGATGCTTTACTAGAAGTGAGGTGAATTTACAACATCTCCATCCGAACCCGTTAAATTGAGACGAGGCAATGAGCAACATGCATATCATTTTTTAACTAGACAGGGGCTGTCTATAGTGCTTGTATAAACAAGTGATTCATCATTTTACATCATATAAAAAGAGGAATTTGTTATAGTCCGATTTTAAATCCTTGTCTTCCATTCAACACACATTGACATTCCAAAAACCCAAACTAAATAAACCCATTGTAATTAATTAGTCCCCAGTTACCAGCAAAAGTTACACATTTATATTACATAAACATTTTTTTAACAGTACATATTTTGCAACAGGAGCAACTCAATCCACCATTTGCACTAAGCACTGAGCATGCTGAACTGCAACACCGCCCCGTACCAGTCATATTTCATGACGGCCGATTGGTTCCCCGGCCGACCCCTCTAACATCACTTTTCATAGTCCTTTGGATTCCAATCGGCCTAGTAATTGCCTTCATTCGCATTGTTGTCGGCCTGTCGGTCCCAATACGGATCATACCTCTTATTGCCCCGATATTTGGTGGTGCAGTGATAATTCGCGGTCGCCCCCCTCCACCGGCGAATTCAAACAACAACAAAGGAGTCTTGTTTGTTTGCACACACCGGACTTTAATGGATCCGGTTGTGCTAGCAACGATACTTGGCCGGAAGGTCACAGCAGTCACATATTCCCTCTCTAGATTTTCAGAAATTCTCTCTCCGATCCCTACGGTGCGGTTGACACGTGATCGAACAGTAGATGGTGAGAAAATCAAAGATCTACTGGCTGACGGTGACCTCGTCGTGTGCCCTGAGGGGACCACTTGTCGTGAACCATTCTTATTAAGATTCAGCGCACTATTTGCTGAACTTACCGATCGAATTGTACCAGTTGCGACAAACTACAAAGTCAAGTTGTTCCACCCAACCACTGCACGAAAGTCTAAGGCAATGGACCCGATATTCTTCTTCATGGACCCGAACCCGGTGTACGAGGTAACATTCTTGAATCAGTTGCCAGAAGAAGAGACTTGTGCAGCCGGGAAGAATGCACATGATGTTGCGAACTATGTACAGGGTATGCTTGCAGCTACATTAGGGTTTGAGTGTACAAACTATACACGGAAAGATAAGTACCGTGTGCTCGCTGGTACCGACGGTACAGTGAATGCGAAACCAGTAAAGAGCAGCAATTGGGTTGATTGGGTCAAGGGGGCTGTTGGATTTCTGCTGCATTAGGTTAGACTAGGTTTTGATATATAGTTTGGTGAGCTGTTTTAAACATGTTATACTATACATTATTTTGTCTGCTTTGGTCTGGTAGTAAGTGGCAAATGTGTTGATTTAATCAATGTTTATTTAATAAAGGTTAATTTTGATTAACAATGCCTCAACCTAGGATTGATGTGTAGCCCTTATCTTTGATTTACATCTTTTTAAGACCTGTAAATTGAAATTCTGTGTAGCAAGACCAGATTGTTGGTTGCTTCACCTTTTCGCAATTTGCTTCTTCCTTTTTCTTTCCTCAAAATAAATTGAAATGCTGCTGCTTTTCTTTCCTTAAATTGAATTTGCACCATAGGTATCCGAACTTACAATCAGGAGAAACGTACGATCAGAATTTGAACCAGAAATAGGATTCTTTTTGCAGATTTTGATCAAACCATCTGATCCAAATTGGGCTGGGGCCTGGGCTGAAAAGACTTAGGTGTTGTTGAGCCCACTCTTTTTGCCAAGGATGTTGTTATATCTCAACTCATTTGGGCTTTATTCGGACAAATGAAATGGCCTAATTTCAGTAAAATTAAAAATTAATTTGTCATGAATAAGAAGTTAAGAACAAAATAAAACATAGAACGATAGAATTTGGGCCTTAGTCACTAAAAAGGAAAAAAAAAGGTCCGCATTAGTTGTCAAGAATGGGATTCGAACCCATGCCCTTTCGGACCAGTACCTGAAACTGGCGCCTTAGACCAACTCGGCCATCTTGACATTTGTTATTAGAAATTAAAAATGAGAATTATTCAAGTTTGTCAAGCAAGATAGGTCATTTGTAACTATACTCATAATTCATAAAGTTACTCTGTTGTATCCTACCTACGTATAACACATCCGAATTCGTTTTCACCAATAATTACACATCAGTCGGTGGTCGGCTTTCTTCAATTCTAATGGGGTCATTTATACACGTACGTGTCCGTCGATTTTTTTTATTAATAATGAATGTTCATCGCTTAATTAGACTGCATCATGCGGCATTAGACGGATCTTTCATTCCATAGTTTGTGTAACGGGTTATTGTGATATGACCTGAGCATCGATATATACTAGCATGTTAAATCTCAGATGAATGTTAGTGTAATCTGTTGCGTCCTACTTAATTATATAAAAATTTGTTACCCGTACTCAACAGTTGATAATCTAATAAATAAATAAATAAATAAAAAATGTCATCATTGCAGTTGGTTCTCATAGATTATCCATACATATATCGTCGTATGTGATAAGGATCAAATAAACAAATACAAGCATTGAAGCATGCCATCATTGACAGCCCTATATATATCGCTACACATGAAAGCCCTAACGAGAAATAATGACCAAGGAGAAACGTAAAATACAACACAATATGAAGCAAAGAGACGCACGTTTGGAAATTAACTAGGGAAGTGGGAAGTGGGAAGTGGGGGTACAGGTACATCCAATTGCAATCATTGAAAACAATCATCATCCGCCAGCTGTCTGTATGAAAAATTGAAAATTGATTCTTTGACAAGTCTTTCTGAGACGACGTCAAACTTCAAAATTTTGTTTGCAGTTAGATGTGCTGAATTAATTATGTTATGGGATTTGATTGAAAACGAACCAATCGAGTCAATTTTAGATTGATATCAATTATCAAGGACATGGAATGTCAAATTGTCAATTCAATAATTCTCGCACAGTTCTACAACTAATTATTTATAACCCGTCCTTTATTCGATGCCTTCCGACAGATAAGGATGAAATTTTGTTTCGTGAAACCATAAAAGATCTGTTGCAAACATGGGTACTTGTTTCTAATATTATTATGGTGAAAACTGAAAACACTAACTAATAGGTGTTCTTTGAGAGAATTAATCTTTGTCTAGTGGTAAAAACAATACTTTCTGTGAGAAATCGTATGATTGAAATTCAGAAAAAATAATTCTTTGTGGATATTAAATAGTTGGATTGATTGACTTCTAACATCTACTCTCAAAATAGGTCTCTTTTAATTTTGAAACTGTCAATGCAAGTGTAAGTTAGGAGTACAAATCATTGCTGGATGATCTCGTATTTTTTCCTTTTAATTATTTACTTTTAAGAAATTGCTAGTTATATGATACAAAATTTGTCGTCCATGGCCATGATAATTATTATTGGGCAAATTAATTGCATAGGCCACTAAATTTTTTTTTGTCACAAATTAATTACTAAATTTTGATTTTTTTTTTTTATAGTTATTGATTTTTTATTGTTACAATTAAATCACTTTATTTATATTTTTGTTCAAATACTAACAAAATACGACGTGAATTTCAGCTCAACGTACTCAAATGTAATATGACATTTAATAAGGAGCAAATATGACCTTAAAAAAAATATATAATTTTGGATATGATAATTCAATAAATGAGACGAGTACTCTAATGTAATTTTGGATATTAAAATATCTATTAGAAAGAAGAATACTCTAATGCAAATATGGCATTTAATAATTAGGAACGAATCTAAAGGAGAGAGGAAAAAAAAACTGAAAAACAAGAGTACAGAGACATCTAAACAATAGAAAAGAAGAAGAGGGAGGGACATTATTGGATGAGAATTTACGTTGTGTTTTGTTGGATGAGTATTTTAATGACAAATTTGTAAAAAAAAAAAAAAAAATTAGTGACCTATGTTGAAATTTATCTATTATTATTTATTTTCTTTTTTAGTTTTGTGGTTGTTAGAACATAGCTTTTAGAAAATAAATAAGACAAGCCGTTCCTCACGGCATAGCTAAATCCTGTAAAATAAAAATGGTTTTCGGGCCTCAATTATTTGAATTCCAATTTTAAAAAACCAAAACCTTAAAAAAACAACAATTTCATTCGGTTGGTTGTCTCCAAACTGCTGTCCACGACACTATCTCGAACATAATTATATAATCTTAATTTTTTTTTAGTAAAGATTGAAAGTCAAGACATCTAATTATTTAATACTTTTGTTTTTATAAAAAAAAAATCTTTCACCTAAATTTCGAATTCATAACTTCTCATATAGAGACCATAGTCATGTGTCTTAGCTACTTCTCGTTATATAACCTTAATTGTAACTCCACGATCACGAAGCATGCAAGAAACCGCCAGACGAGAAGACAGCTGTATGGTCACCTTTTTTAACCTTTATTACTTGTTAGTGTTCTATTCATTTGTTTACTTCTCTCCGGCGTCTCTTTGGAACAGCTTTTTGTGACAACCCATGTTTTGAAATTAAAACCCAACCAAGAGTTAATAAGTGGGTGATTGTAATTGGTTGAAAACGATGTACGTTGTTATGTGCTGGTTTTGGAGAAACAAACACCGCCGCACGGATGCCTCACGCCTGTAGTTCGTGAATGAAAGCACTCTGGAATTCATGGACGAGAGCGTCTTGAATTTATTAGATGCTCTCGGTTTTTCTACCGTGTGAGTTTAAATGAACTTGCAAAGGCTCTGTCACTTTTATAAATTGAACCACATTCTTTCTTGCGTGAAAAGAAAATATGTGAGTGAGAATGGTGATTAATGAGGAGAGAGAAGGGTGAAATTTGTAAAGTTCATTGACACTGGGTCCTAACTCAACAAAAATTTAAACTAAATTTATGGGAATCGAGATCTAGTAATGTAACTCGATTTTTAGGTTGTAAATTGGAACCGTCCGATTCGAGATGAGCGCACGAGATGGAGCACACATCTTGAGATGGATTATCGGATTCTAATCGGACGGTTTCAATCCAAAACCCAAAAATTGGGTTACATTAGAGGATCCGGACCCAATTTATGGTACCAATCCGGATGGGTTAGTTTACGTCTGTTTAGTTCATACTAAATTTAAAATTATTCTATACTAGACCAATCAGTTTAAGTCGTATTTGGTGTAATAGTTGAAGCTTAAAACTCTTATTCTACTTTTACTTCATAATCAAACATAGGTACATGAAAATAAAAATTGTTTTGTCAAGACTTTTACTTGGAAACACTTGTAGTTCGCGGTGTGTTCCAAATTAGTTTGGAAATATCTCATAATTAGTTCGCTCGATTACGTTTTGGTTCATAATCAACGAATTCAAAGTTGATTCATCTCCACTCAAGACTAGCTCGATTAGCTTGTTGTCAACTTTAGAAGAAGATGATGTTATTTGTGACGTTTTCATTATATTTTTTATGTCTATCATGAAAGCAGGGGTGGATCCGTGTACACCAGAAAGGGGGGGGGGAGGGAGCAGCCGCTTCCTCCTGGATTTTGAGTTTTAACGGAGATCTATTAGTCCCGACTGACTTTGCCTTCTCTAAATTTTTTTTTGCTCCCCTCTGAATGTTTAATTGATAATTCAGGTTAAATATATAGTTAAAATTAAATTACATTTTTCGAATTATGATTAGTAATTATAATTATGAGTCAAGAACATTATAAATTATAAGTTAAAGTATTATTATTTATCGAATATTTAATTAGTTAATGAGTTTAAATTTAATTAGCTATTTAAATCTAATTTGATATTTTTTTTGGTCTCCTAACGAAGATTCTGAATCTGCTCTCAGTGAGAGGATGGATGAAGTTTGTTGCAAATAAAAGATGAAATTTTATTCAATTAACGGTATGTGAGCAACTCACAGTATGAACGATGAAAATATTAAATTTATGTGGGGACTCACAAATACAAACGAGCTGTTTCAGCTTGGTTAAAATAAAGTTCGACTCGTTATAATACGATCCAAGTTCAAATTTTAAATTTAATAATAAAATCTTAAAAGACGATGTTGAAAAATTCTAAAATTGTTATACCCAAAAATTTAAAAAAAAAAAAAAAATGTTGACAACGGTAGAAAATTGACTGATGTTGACCAAATGTCAAAATGGAGATACTGGAGAGGAGACAGTAGCGTTGATCCAAATTCCAAGGGGTTGAAAGTTGGAAACACGAAAGGTGCAAAACGACAGAGGTAAGGAGTAAGGACAGTGATGGAGACCGTGATATTTTTCCACTCCGCTTTGCCTTGCCAGAATTTGCATCCTCTGAGATATCTCAAACTTTACGTGACTTTTTGGAATATCTTAATCGTTCAAATACGTTCTGCACGAATCTCAAGGCTCAAATAATACTGGCCCCCTACGTCCTCCCAAATAGACACCGGACACGTCGGTCACGCAAAGTTTGAGGTATATCAGAGGATACGAATTCGCTTTGCCTTGAGCCTTGCTATGCGAGCAAGCATGTTCTCCTGTGGCGGCTGCCTCTCTGTCCCGCACTGGGTCTATCCTACTGAATAAGTGCATGGTTTCTATAAACTGTGTAGTATTCAAAATATCTACATTCATAATTAATATTATATGAATAATCAATTTTATTTAATGCACGTGTTTTGTATAAGAAATTATAAGTTTAATGTAAATTAAATTATCAAGTTTAATTGAAACTAATTATTCAAGATGTATACTGATAATATTCAATTTTTATAAGATAGGTATATTTAATTTTTAAGCTTATTTTAATGGACCCAGATAACTGTTCCAACACCCCCATCCCCCCTCTATCCTCGCACTAAAAGACAAAAAAAGTCCGACCTAAAGGACAAAAAAATCTGGTTTCACGTCCAACAAATCAGTCCCCGCAACGACACAATCTGTCACCGCAAAAATGACAAACTAATTTGGTATCATTCCCGCATCCCACAAATCAGCATTTAACATTATAAACGTTAGTATTTATCTTTAAAGTCAAAAGTATTAATATCTAAAATTATAAATAAGTTGTATGGATTCTATTTAGCATCCTATATCTTAGTATTTAACTTTATACACATTAGTATTTAACTTTAGGAATGTCAGTATTTAACTTCAGATATTTAATTTCCTGCAGTATTTAACTTCAGTCTTTAGTGTATTTACCGTTCATCGATCTAGTATTTAACTTTGTTCATTGTAGTATTAACTATTGGCGTTCAACAGCGAAAAATGTTGTCCCCCCATATCCCCCACTAAAAGACAAAAAAATTAGATTAATTAGCAACTTTTCTGTTTTGGGCTGCGGAGATGAAGGCGGAATGGGAATGGGGGTTTTATATAATTATTCTATTTTAATCGATTTGAAAGGTATTTTGAAATGTTCCCTCCTAATTTTATTATTTGATTGCCTACACCAGCTACCTCAATGTAAAGTTATTACATATTATATAAATACAAATGTGATTTTGCAGTAAGAAAAAAAATGAGGGTTTACCTCATATTTTTCATATTCCATATTTCATCATAACTCGTATTTTATATTTTTATTTTTAAAGTTCAAATTGTCGATCCGAACTGCTCAACGTGATATTTATACTAAAGTATGCTTGAGAATGAAATTTTATAATTTTTAGAAACTTTTTTTATTATTTTTTAAGATAGGTATAAAGTTATTATTTTTTAACGGTCCAAAAACAATTATATTTTTCCTATTTTAAAATATAGTAAATTTTTTTAAAAAATTATAAAATTTCATTCAAATTTTCAAGTATATTTTAGTATGAATATTATGTAGAGTAGTTTGGATCAACAATTTGAATTTTAAAAAAAAATATATGAAATATAATGAAGTATGAAAGGGCATGAGGGACACCTTAAAAATATATATATATATATATATATATATATATATATATATATATATATATATATATATATATATATATATATATATATATATAATTAATGTGAATAATAATATCTCATACATAATTGAAGTACACGTGAAAAAAAAAAAATAGACATAAGACAGCAGTAATATCTTTATTTCTTTTAGTACGAACCAATTGGAAAGACTCATATAAATGATTGGAAAGACTATACTAGTCAAATCGTATTCTTATCTGTTATAGATAGGGATCCGAATACATATAGTTTCGAATATGGATACAAATTATATATTAAACGGATACAGATACGGATTGGTTATCGGACAGATACGGATATGAATATATTCAGATAATTAAAAAATTTACTAATTTATATTTTAGTAAAAATAACATTTAAATATATTTTTTATTCATAAATTAGATCAAATATTTTTCATAATAAGTTTGTTGGTTACTAATCATATCATATTATTAAAACATTAGTCACTAATCATGTCATAATGTTATATTATTAATTAGAATATATATGTATATGTAGTTTGATAAATCATTGCTATGTATATGCATTTTAATAAATCAATTTAAAAACACATATTACATTTGATGTGGTTTAGGGATGTAAATGGATACAAATAGTTATGAGTAGCTAATTTTTTTATCATATTCTTATTTATTATAATTTTTTGAATATGGATACTAACACGGATAGTCTCATGTTCGAATAAAGACTATCTCAGATTTGAATACAGATAAGAATTGTACAATATAAGTAATTGTCTGAATTTTAATCCGAACGACTGTTTACAGCCCTCACTGCACCTTTCTTTCTTTTCAAACTCGGAGCACGTAGGTCCATTTTTTATTTTAAAAAATAACAAACTTATATTAGATAAGATTAATTGTTTTTTTCGATAATAATCAAATTTTCGCAGACAAGATTGATCGTTTTTCTCTATTCCTAATATGAAACTGAACTAATTAATTCGTCCCATCGGATATTTTTCGGAGACTGAATCAATGATTCAGCTTCGGTTCGGTAGTTCTCATAAATTATAGTGTGTTTTTATTTCAATTTTTTTTTTAAAAACTACTAATAAAATCGTATCATTAATTTGTTGCCGATAAAAACCGTAAAATTTGCGGACTCTCTGTCGTATCGAAAGAATGATGTTGCTTATGATAATTTTGATTTCTAATTTCTAAAGAATATAAGAAAGAAAATTGCCATTGGCACACCTTACCCGTCACGTCCCTAAAGCAAACTCCTAGACCCAAACCCTACAACACACACACACTTCCCTAATCCCTCGTATAAAAGTAAAACCCCATTCCCAAATACCATCTCAAATAAATTCAAATCATGCCAACTCCCCTTCTCATCCTCTCCATTCTTCTCTTCCAATCTACCTTTTCTCTTTCCATCAGATCAAAATCTAGCCACCTCTCTCACTCTCACTCTAAAAACCCAACAACACCTCTCATTTTTCCTCTAAAAACCCAAGCCATCCCACCTTCTTCCCTCCCAAGCTCTCCGAACAAGCTCCGCTTCCATCACAACGTCACCTTGACCGTCTCTCTCTCTGTTGGCACGCCGCCTCAAAACGCTACGGTGGTTCTCGATACGGGGAGCGAGCTCTCATGGCTTCGCTGTGCCACGTCATCACCTCTCTCATTTAATCCTCATGCCTCTTCTTCCTTCTCTTCCATCCCCTGTTCGTCCCAAACCTGTGTTTCCAAAGCCCGAGACTTGCCGGTACCTGCAACATGCGAACAATCGTCTCATCTTTGCCATGTGGCACTTGCGTATTCCGATGCCTCGACCTCTGAAGGGTCTCTTTCCTCTGATTTGTTTCGGTTAGGTGACCTGACGACATCTCCTTCACCTATTCGTACCGCCTTTGGTTGCATGACATCCACATTCGACTCGGCGGTTGACCCCACCGCAACCACTGGCTTACTAGGTATGAACCGTGGGGCCCTTTCTTTTGTGACACAGACTGCGACGCGTCGGTTCTCGTACTGTATATCTGACCGTGATTCGTCAGGTGTTCTACTAATAGGAAGCACTAATTTGCCATTCATGCTGCCACTGAATTATACTCCATTTGTTCAAATCTCTCTCCCTTTGCCGTATTTTGACCGAGTTGCCTATTCGGTACAATTAGATGGCATCCGTGTGGGATCGACCCAATTACCGATACCGAAATCAGTCCTCTTGCCAGATCATACCGGTGCTGGCCAAACCATGGTTGATTCTGGTACTCAGTTCACATTTCTCTTAGGTGATCCATACAACATACTCAAAACAGAGTTTCTTCGCCAAACAAAAGGAATTTTGACACCACTAAACGATCCGGATTATGTTTTTCAAGGAGCTTTTGATCTCTGTTTTAGGGTACCAGAAGGGAAGTTGGTACTGGGTTACGTACCGTCGGTGGCGCTGGTGTTTAAAGGGGCGGAGATGGTGGTGGCGGGAGAGAGGTTATTGTACAGGGTGCCGGGGGAAAGGAGGGGTGGAGATGGGATTTGGTGTTTCACATTTGGAAATTCGGATCTTGTACCAATATCCGCTTACGTAATCGGGCACCATCATCAGCAGAATGTTTGGGTCGAATATGATTTAGAAAATAGTCGGGTCGGGTTCGCACCCATTAAGTGTGACGTAGCCAGCCAGAAGTTGGGTTTGATGTTGTGAACAATGATCCAGGTTCTTATTGGTTTGCAAGGGTTAAGGTTATGGTAGGTAATCTTAGCCCCTGATCTCTGATTTGATCTGAGATCAACGGCTAAGATCTACTTCGCTGTTTCAGGTACCTGAGGATCATAAACCTTGCAAGTGTATATATAGAGGGGTTTAAAGTTTGAGATACGAGTTCTTTTTATCTGAAAGAAGAGAGCATCCTGTGAACAATCAAATATGTACTTGTAAATTTATTAGGACATTGTAAATTATTTAGAATAGTATTAATTATGGTACTTTGTTCCGGAAAGAACAAAATGGTATTGATCCAGCCCAATAAGGCTCAAACCTTCGGCTGTTTAATGGACCTAAAGCCTTTTATATAAAAGTGGTGGAAAGCTATTCGCTCCACGTAGGGCTGCACAAAAATATCATAGTTCGTGATTTGATTTGAGTTTGATTCGAAAAAGTTCGATTTAAAATAGTTCGAAATTAATTCAAATCAAACTCAAACTGGACCTGGTTCATTCGAAATAGGTTCACAAATTATTATAATCCGAATCTCAAAGTAACATGAACTGTTGATTTCCATTGATGATTTGTGTTCGCTGATGACTTAAAAATTAAAACATAAGGCTTTCCAGTTCTGAAGTCCTAGATGACTTTCACCTCTCGCTCTCGGCGACTATGATCATTCTTTCTTGTCGTGAAAAAATTCGTGAAAGAGTCGAAATTGAGTTTGTAAAAAAATCAATTCAAAATTAATTTAAATCAAACTCAAACTGTTCGATTCGTTTGTAGCCTAGCTCCATGAATAACCAGATATATTTTTTCAATAATAGTGGATATTTTACCGATTTCATATTGATACCAAATACACCTGATTTTGTATCCAAAATAAGTATCAAAATCAAATACAGTAAGTATTACAAAAGTGCAAACAACAAAAGTACATATTAGAATACAATACTCAAAAGAAACATACTATATCAAACACAATAACTTCCAAAAACTAACCGTGAACAACCTTGTATGTTGTTTTAATTCTTTTTTCTTAAAATATAGAACCACTGACCATTTTAGTTGTCCGACCCTAAAGAACTTGGCTTGATGGAATATAAAAATCACTTGTGATTAGCAGCTAATGTAGAGAATTGGACAAGTACATGGAATTTATTTCGGCCTACGGACATTTTGGGGGCAAAAATATTATCAAAGCTGATGTGATTTTATGCATCCTTTTTATATTCTCTATTGATTGTGCACTGTAAAACCGAAAGATCCCATTAGTACATAGTGTAGCGTACTAATCACGATTTGACTAAACAAAGAAATGACTATTCAACTACAATAACAGCAAATAGATGGTACACTTTGTGGGGGCGTCAGTGATGGGGGGTTGCTAGAAGACATGATCATACCGTGTTTTTTTTAAGATGCAAGCAACATTCTGGGATCTGTTCTGATAATGGTGGAACCCGCTATACTGATACTGATACCAACGTCAAATTCATGCACCTAATTTTAATTTTCTTTTGAAAAGTGTGGGAAAGCCTCACTGTTTCATTGAAACACAGTTCTAAAAGATAGGTACCAACTAGTTGGTCCCAAGGTTACAAGGAATTCACATCCTCTCTCTTTACTGTGCACAAGGAATCTTTACAATTATTGTATCTGGACCATTCATTTTAACTTGGCGCGAATCTCAAAGTCCAATAATACTGCCCCCTATTTTCCTCCGAATCTCAAGCCGGCTGAGATTTAATCTCAAACTGTAAAGTGACGTGCATCCTCTGTAGTAATAGAGAGGATGCGGATCCAGGTTACGAGGTACATAGAATTCATATTGCCTGCGGGAATTCATATTTTGAGTTTTTGCATAACAGGTCCGAACTGTTCGATCTATATTGGCACAAATGTCATAGGATCCCGTACATTATAGGCATAGACCGGATTAGTCCGAATTCTGATTGGACGTCGTGATTTTAGACTCTAGATCTGAGGTAATTAATACAGAGGATATGGACTCCGGTTCATAGGGATAGATCAAAGTAAAATTTCAAGTGCTTGATAATATTTCATTGCTTGTAAGAAATCAATTTATATTTGTTCCACTTCGAATTAGTTTTCTTTTGTCTTAGCAAAATTTATGTTATTGTTTAATATAGTTCACAAATGTACTATATCGAATGTTTTTATGAGGGCAATAATTTGATATATTTATTGTTGGTGTTGTAAACTTCTTATTTATTGTAAAGAAATACCAACAAGAAAATAAAATAGAACTTCATTATTATCTTTATCAGTATTAAATTACAGAAATAATTTATATGAGAAATTTAAAATTTTCTGCACATTAATGTAATACGTCTAATAAATTGCAATTCTTGCAATCTTTTATCAATTGCTATAGGTGTAGAAATAAATTATTCGTATGCTTAATTTAAAATATCATCCTAAAATAACTTAATTATCACAAGGAACCCAAACAGGTTATTATTTATATTTTATTGATACTGCTTGGAAATTTCTATTATGTAGTTTCATCTCAAAGCTGAAAGGGAATCTGCATTCACCAAATTAGACTGAAATTAGGAAACTAAAATTAATTTAAAGTTTATTTTAAAAGAACTTGGATCACCTGTTCTCTGGGGGACATGATTTTCCTACTCACAGTGTGACTGACAAGTGGGACCAGACAGATTTAAAATTTAAATATTAGATTTAGTTTTATTTTGGACCCACGTGTCAGCGACACTGGGGCACGATTCGTTCTCATTTTAAAAACACTGCACTAATACAACTAATTTTGATTGTTTTTAGTATTAAAAAATTAAAAAAAAAACAATTATCATGCATTCCATAAATTAATTTATGAGATAGATGAGCGAATAGCAATTAATATTTTTGTCAACACGTTTGAAAGCAATTTTATTAAAAAAAAATCTTTCTATTTTCAAGGACTGGAGTGCAAAAATCTTCACGAGTTGCGGAGTTGGTAATTGATGACACCTTTATTTTATTAGTAACTCTTACAAGGACTGGAGTGAAAAAATCCCGTCTTTTCTTCCTCCTTCCAGCAAGCTCTGCTCTCTTCGCTTGCGCCAGTATAGAACCCCGGGAGAGACCACTGTCGTCTCTCCACGCCGGCGCCATCTCGCGCCGCCACATGCCAATTTCCCAATTTTTACCTCAGTTTATAAGCTAATTACAAAACCCAACTGGGTCCGAATCCGAATCCGATGAGTCGTCCGGGCTACATCACTCTACCGATCATCACTGTTTTCTTTTGCATAGGTTACATCTACTACACCACAGTGTTCGTCGCTATCGAGGGTTGGCTGCGCCTCTCTACGGCGGCGGGACTAGCCAATGCCGCCGTCTTTACGGCACTCGCCCTGGTTTGCATCGCTACCTACACGACGGCTGTTGTAAAGGATCCTGGTCGCGTACCAGCGCCGTTCGTGCCAGACTTGGAGACACCCTATAGCGCAATTCATGAGATCAAGAGGAAGGTCAGTGCTTTTGGGATCCTGAATTTCAGATCTGTTGGCTTCATTTGCGAATTTTTGCTGTTAGCTCTATCGGCCAACTATTGTGATTTCATGATCGAGTAAATCATTGGTCGTTATTCTGCTATACCTGATTTTCTAGGAAAATTTTGGGTTGCATGATGTACTGATCTCTATCTGTCCCTGGTGTGAATGTTGTGATCCACTTAATGATTTGGTGATGAATTTACTTTACTTGATAAGCAATTAGACAAGTTCTGTTCTTAGCTTGCTTAGATCAGCACTGCTATGAGCTATAAAGATGCGGCCTTTGTAGTAGGGTATTCTAGTTTGCATTTAGAAGTGTGTATGGTAGATAAGAATTTCAATGAAGAACTGATATTTGCAAAATATTTTTATAATGGAATTCAATGCTGTTACATATAGAGAAACAGTCTTTCACTGAGATGATTGAATATAAGGTGAACATATTAGATAGTGATATTAAATTGATTCAATTCTAATGATTTTTGGTGTCATTATTAGCTTAATCAGTCAAGGGGCAACCCTTTTTATTGAATCAGATATATATTTTGTAATCTTTTGTTGCATGCAGGGTGGCGATTTAAGATACTGCCAAAAATGCTGCCACTATAAGCCTCCACGTGCACACCATTGTCGGGTTTGCAAAAGATGTGTTCTTAGAATGGTAGATGCAATGCAATCACTTATTTATTTATTTAGTCTTGTTTGTATTCTTCTATGTAAGAGTGTTTCATTAAGTATCTGCGAGCTAAACTTTTGTTTTTGATACAGGATCACCATTGTATATGGATAAATAATTGTGTCGGACATGAAAATTATAAGGTGTTCCTTGTTTTTGTTTTTTATGCTGTTATTACAAGCCTCCATTCTTTGGTACGTATTTCTCTTTTATCTTTATATTCTTCTTTTTCCTTTATTTTATGTTTTGCATATTACACCCACACCCAACGTTTCAAACCTTAATACCTTCTTTTTGCTCGAACTTGTAATGAATCTATGTCTGATTTATCTTATAATCTCCTGTGAAGGAAATTGCAATTTAAAAAAAAATATCATTTAAGTCATCTTAAAGAGGGACAAATTGAACTAGAAATTTATTATCATGATCTAATGGGCCCTGCTAGCTTGTCGTAGGTGAAACAAATTATTACCCTTGTATAATATTCTTACATAAAAAGAGAAAAATGTTTTTTTATTACAGTTTAACTAAAAACAAAACATCAAAATTTAGTCAAATATACCTTTTCGATCCCACAGAGTATTGCAAAAATATAAACATATAGTGGTAATATATCTGATGCCAAATGAAACTGTTGGGTTGTATATGCAAATACACTAAGATATTGGTGTTATTTTAGATGTTGAAAGCATCTGTGCACAGAGCAGAAATTGCTGATGGCCTCAGTATCAAATAGGACATTAATATAAATTTTATTTTTGTAACAAAAATCTTGACAGGTTCTTATAATAGGAAATGCTACTCACAACGTACCTAATAAAGAGGATCTACCAAACAATGATTCTAGAACATCAACAGTAAGTGTGCAAAATTCTTCTTTCATATACTCATATAGGTTTTCATCTTGTAATTTATTTTTTTGGACTCGTGAAATTGCAGATAGTTTGTGCAGTTCTCCTCTGCCCTTTAACACTGGCGATGTCTGTTTTATTAGGTTGGCATATATACCTTATCTTGCAAAATAAAACAACTATCGAGGTATGGATTAGTTTTAACTAGTGGCTTTACTATGCTGAATGACTGAGACTATGGTACTTTGCAAAGTACGGATCGGCCTGTACTATGGATCCATGTCTATTTTATAAGTTCAAGCAGTCGATCCTAACCACTCAACATGATCTCCATATGAAAATGTAGTTAGAGACTGGATTTTACTTTTTATTAGAATTTTTTTTTTAGATAGATTGAAAATCACTACTTTTGGATGGCCCCTAATTTTTAAATTAGGTAATTTTCTACTTATTTTAAAAAAAAGTAAAAGAATAATAAAAAATGTAAAATTTGACTCCAAGTACATTTTCATATAAAGATTATATTAAATGGGTCAGATCTTGTTTGGACTTTGAAACGAAGATATGGACCTAAAGTATGGATCAATGTGTGCTTTGCAAAGTACCATAGCCTCACTCTACAAAATGAATTTGATTGTCAGAATAAAAAAATTATTCTTTAATGTACAGTATCATGAAGGTGTAAGAGCAACATGGTTGGCAGAGAAAGCCGGTAATATATACCGGCATCCATACGACCTTGGTGCATTTGAGAATCTTGTTTCGGTAACTTTTTCTACATTGTACTTGTACTTAAATCAGTTGTCAGCCCAGTGTAACCTAAAAAATGTTTCCATTCTGCCCCGGCAAATAAGAAATTGATGCACGCTTTCTAACAAAAAAGATCCTTGTGTACCCCAATGTATGGAAATATTTTATACCCCTCTCCATTTTAGTCAAGAAATATAATCAAATATTCGAAAGAATCTTTGGATGTTTGTTTAGTTTTATTACAGTTGAAGTGTGTGTACCTATTGTACTGGATCACGTCAGTTTCTGGATTTCTAAAGCCAGAAAAATATTGCATAAATTTTGAATATCAATTTGGATTCATTTCATTCAGGGGCGGAATTAGAAAATTTAGACTTGGGGGGGCTGAAAGGTAAAATGCATAATGTGTTGTTACTAGAATTTCAACCAAAGTTTCCATAACCACAAAATAAAATTCTAGCCACTTACAAGCACACATTTAACATTTTATCAGGGGAGCTGAAGTATATAAAATCTTACAAATTTTTTTTTTTTAATTCTACACATGATGAAATTTTTTATAATAATAGGGGTGGCTAAGCACCCCATGTACTACAGTAAGATCTGCCCTTGATTTCATTTTAGTTTACATTGAAAGTCATTTTGAAGGTCCACACGAGTCCATTTTGGTTTTTATAGCTTGTGCGTATAAATAAATTAGACTTTATTCTTCCTAGAATTATATATGAAGTTTCAGCATCTTTTGATGAACAGGTTCTTGGACCAAATATATGTTTATGGGCATGTCCCACATCAGGTCACATCGGATCAGGTTTGCGATTTCGCACATCATACGACCTCTCACCAGCATCTACACCAGTCTAATTTCCATGCTTGTACATTTTGTCTCATACAACTGTACTTTTGGGCCTGAGAAGAGAATACCTAACTGTACTTGGAGCTCACATTGTCAGTAGAAATTGTGATCAGGGATTGGGGGGGGGGGGTAGTGTTGTTTATCCTAATGTAAAGTATGAAGAAAGTTGGTTTGTGTAGGTAGCAAGCGAATCAAGTAGGTTATTTTGCGGAGTTTTGTATCTTATGCTGCCATAATTTGTTATTCAAAAGGTTACAATATTGCTGAACATCGATCAAAATTGCACAATGGCCTTCTATCTTCTTTTAATGCCTATGTTTTTTTTTTTTTTTTTTCTATTTACGAAGTCGAGAAAAAAAAAAAAAAGCTTAAAGGGCTCGCATTGATGGTGATGCCGAAGTGATTTTGTGTTATGTTGAATTATGTATAGATTTTGAAATTCTCCATTGTTTTCATATTAACACAAATGAGTTTGACAATTGCGACTGACCGCCACTTCACTGGATGACCCTACTCTTGTTAAGTTGAACTAAGTGTAGATTTGAATTTGTATATGATTTAATTACGTGGCAAACAAAAGTACAGCGGATTATTAGAAGTTAGAATCGGTCGTACTTTAATTCCATTGTACATGTTATTACAAACTGCTCAATCCTCTTTTATATTTCTATTAATGTTGTCCAGTTATATTGGTCGGTTAAGGTAATGTCTTTTCTTTAAAGATTTTTGAAGCATTAATTTTTTTTTGTGAAGCTTATAAAATTGTGCAGGTAACTTTCAGATATGTTATAAGAAAAAAAAAGGTGATTTCGCAAGGAGTATGGTAAAAAAATGGTGTTGTTTTGGTCCTCACATTCTATCTCTATTTTTAAAGTTCAAATAGTTGATAACTTCTCAACACGATCTCCATACTAAATGTGCTAAAAAACCAAATTTTATATTTTTTTGAAATTTTTTACTATCTTTTTAGAAATGTACAAATCACTATTTTTGAGAAGATTCAAGACCACTCAAAATTAATAATTTTGTACCTATTTAAAAAGATATATAAAAATTGATCTCCAAACACATTTTAATTTATAAAGATCATGTTGAGCGATTTAGATTGACTGTTTGAACTTTGAAAATAGATATAATGATATGTAGGACAAAAAAAAATGAGGCATTTTAACTCTATGTTACGTAATAGTGTGTAAAACAACTCTCCCATCACGATAAATTTGCACCCCAAGTGAGTGCAATTCAACAGAATTATCCTCAGTAACTCGCAGTAACTAAGCTACAGCATCTCAAGTTATTCTAGCAAACTGTACATTATTATATGTAGCCATAGATTGTCATAAAGTAGAGAACAGAATTATTTGGCTTTGGCCTTGCCTTTCCCCTGGTTCTTTTTCGCATCTAATTTGGCCTGAATGCGAGCAGCTGCGGCCGCTTTTGCTTCCTCTCTCTTTTTCTTCTCTTCTTCTTTGCTCTTAGCCACCATCTCTCTCTGCCTTTTCAACTCCCTTTTCAAGTTTGCAAGACATAACACATTTAGCATTCTCGTAAAATAAGAGGAATGATTTGTATAAAGATAAATTTTGCATGTTTTACAGGGTCTATGGCTGTGAGAGGTTCACATGTTACCAGATTACATTGAAAGTTGATGTGAGAGGGCCACTAAACTTTGTTTTTTTATCCTTTTAGGCCTAAATTTCAATTTTAAATATACCAGATTACATTGAAAGTTGGTGTGAATTTTCAAATTCATAGCATGAATTATATGCAAAATATTGAATAGCATGGACAGACTTACTCAAGCCTAGCCTTTTCATCATTTACTGTGCTAATACTCGAACCCTTTCTTGGTCGGCACGCCACCAATTCCACCTCAAAAACTAATGTAGCACTGTAAAGAGAAAAAACTCACAAAATTAAATTGAAAAAAAAAACAATGAAAATGGTATTCTTTTAGAAAAACAGGGTTGTTAATTACTCGGGGGGTATTTCAGGAGGAGAACCAGCACTTCCATAAGCATACTCTGGCTTGCATGTAATTTTAGCAACCTCTCCGACCTTTGTAAATGCAAAGTATTTAACAGTTCGATAAGGACAAATTTGCAATGATGAATAAATAGAAGTGCTACTTAATACAAATGATACAAATGAAGCACCTTCATGGTTTTTAATGCGATATCCCATGCCTTAATAACAGTGCCTTCACCTAATTCGAAGGAGAAAATGGTGTTGTCTTCATGTGTAGTATCAAACACCTCACCGGTCCCGGCAAGTGTTCCTTCATAGTGTACTGTCAAAAGGAAAATTATTTTTCTCTCTTTACTTTTCTGGTATTTTAACACAAGATTCAATCAACAAAAGAAACAATTCCTACTGTTTAGAAAATGAAACGAATAAAAATTGGTACCATCGACAAGAGGAAAGCTGTCAGATGGTGCCATTGCATCGTCTCTGGGCTTCCTTATTACAGTCTTTAGTACACCACCATCAGCCGTCAAATCTATTGTCTCAGCCATGATTTCTATTAAATGAACAATATAATGAGTTATCCATAAACCAATTTCACTTTAATAGAGGTTTTCTTACTTTTTATATCCAATGAGCAATATGATTTTCTTCTAATTTTCCAAATATAGGTTCTCAAATGCCACTTGGCCCAATTCTATTCACAGGGCGACCACTTTCACTTTAAGCTAGCACCAAAATGCTTTCAGGCAAAGCACATTTGCTAATCAAGAACCTCAAAACAATAATAACTTAATAGATTGAAGTAGATTCTGACCGTAACTATTCAATAATTCCGCATAACATCAAATTAGCTACGCAATCAACTTGATGAACAAAACTAAGAGAAAATTAGTGGTTAACTAGATCCACAGACCCCGGCCCCTCTATTGCTTGTAAACCCTAGACCATCTACCGTAGCAACCAACCGATAGTTAATTCTTGCTACCATGATTTGGAAAATCTATTGGCAGCTCACGATCTGATTATTGCGCGGTTTTCCAAAGAACGAGAGACGAGACTCACCGTCGATTTACGCCGATTCTTTCTAGTTTGCTTGCGAGCTGCGACTGATGAGATTCTTTCAAGATTTGATTCCTGTTATTTCTTTCTTTAACTGGTTATTGGAAATTGGATGTGATTCATTATCGGAGAGAAAAATTGGATTTTGGGTAGCGTCACAGAGTGGGAGTTCAGTTCGATCCCGGTCGAGGTCGTTCGATTTGCATCAATATTTGTTACGTTTGACTCACACCAATCTTGAGTTCATGCGCAAGGATATCGGTGCTGATCGGACGGTTTTTATTGGGGATCTGACCGAATTTGGTCTGATACCCGAGGGAGAGGTATGTTTAGTTAAAAGGAGAAAATTTCATGGGCCGGGAATGTAGATATTTATTGGGCCAGTTATTTTTCATAATAATAATATTACTGCCAGGCCCAGAATTATACAGGATTCACATACGGCTCAAAAGAAATAGTGTGAACCAATGTTATCAGAACCGGACTGGACGTCGACTCGGTAAAGCTCCGGTTTGACGGTTCAATGGTTGGACCGTTGAATCAACCGGTTTGATTACTGGTTTTTTAAATACTTGCATATTTATAAATATAATTATTATTTTAAATAATTATGTTTTATGTAATAAAAATTCCAATATAAATGTACTATAAATAAAAGTAAATTTATATATTTCAAATAATATTTTTTATTGGAAAATATATTTATTGTAACTCAAATATAAAACTCATTCTTAGAATTAATAAAATAAAATATTATGAAATGCTTTTCCTTCATCAAACGAATTATATATTTTTTATACTTCATATTCAAATTGAATAATTGTATTAAAATTCTTTATTTTTCTGTGATCAAACGAACCTCTAATGATCCATATTAGAATTTTAATTTTTTTATAAAAAAAATAATATTGTAATAAATGTTGGGTTATTTTCAAACACATAATCATTTATATATAAAAGTATATTAAAAGACATAAATGACTACACGGAATCAACCACATAATACATGTTAGATTTCACGTTTTCTCCTAAAAGTTACTTTTTCCTCAAAAGCCGCACCTTTCTTTTTAAAATTGAAAACACATGTCGGGAAACAATACAAAAGCCGGTTTAATTTGGTTTATTACTCCGGTTTTTTTCATAAAACCGGCCGGTTTAACTAAATATATCCGGTTCTATTGCATGTCCGGTCTTAATACTAAACCAGACCGAAAACCTGTACAATTCCGGTTTAATCCGGCTAGACCGGCCGGTCCGGTCTGGTTTTAATAATAGTGGTGTGAACTACATCCTCTGCTGCACTTTTATTTCACAGCATCCTGCTGCACTTTTTATTCTAATTCGTTCATTTTTTATCGGACGAACGAAATAAAATTTTAGCACGAATTTTAAAGCAAAATTAATATTGCCCCCTCCATCATCCGAGCACTCACCGGCTGAGATTAAATCTGGGCCGTCCAAAAATGCAGCAGGATGCTATGAAATAAAAGTGCAGCAGAGGATGCGGTTCCGAAATAGTGGGGTGATGGTGAGCAGGACTCAATTATTTAATTGGAATATAACTTTTGGACCTCTATTTTTTTGTCTTTAATTATGTAAAAGTTACAAAAATGTTAATTGGACTGCCGAGATACCAGGTATTCCATATGTCAAAAGAAATGTTAGGCCCGATTCGAGACATTGAATTAATATCGGGCTTTGCAAATTATTTAAAAAATTTAAAATTTTCGTATGTAAACGTATCACTCACAAGATAGATCGATTTTAACAATTCAGATTCAATATTTGAAGTCAATCTAATAATTTTTAAAGTCGAGTTCATAAAACAGCTCGATGAACTTTAAGAACATCCAAGTTATACTCTTGAATTGGTAGGTTGAATTGCTACCTTCCAAAACACCTCATGAAACAATTACTGAAACAACCAAGTTATGTAAAAATTACAACTTACACCTAAAAAATGAATCTTTTCACAAATTAATGCCCTTTAGAACAATAAAATATATAATGCATCTGTCTGCTTGGACAAATCTGAACAGTAGCAATTATGTACACGTGATTTCGCCAAAATTTATTGTGCATTTACAAATATGAACACAAATGTTTAATTGCTCCAATTAACATTATTTTGTAGGTCAGATTTCAAACATTAATTATCATTAAATAAAATTACTGACCGGTTCTACACGCCCGTTGACCAGTACTGCCAATTCACCACAGATTTTGTCCGATTTTTTTTATTAATAAGAATATAAATAAAAAAATATCGATTTTGAGGAAGGTTTTGCATAGAATTTGAAAACAGGAAAAACCGTGATTGTTGACAACGTCTTCTGGACGTGATTGTTGACAACGGCCGGATTAGCGAAATTAGATTAGCGCTGACTAACGTGTTAAAAAAAAAATCTGGCCGTTATGGACGATAACAGCCAGTTACAGTGATTTTTTTTCAGAATTGAACTGAACTGAACTAAAAAAACACTGTAGCGGCCAGCTACAATGTTTTTTTTTAACGCGTTACTTAGAGCTAATTATGTTTCGCTAATCTGACCGTTGTCAAGAATCACGTCCAGAGGACGTTGTCAAAAATCACGATTTTCCCAGTTTCCAAATTCTACCCAAAACCTTCTCCAAAACTGATATTTTTTTATTTATATTCTTATTTATAAAAATTTCGGGAGATTTTGTTCATGGATATTAATTATAAAACCACACAGATATCAAATTGCCCCGTTTGGTAATAATTTTATTTATGACAACGTGGTTACACTGTTCACCAGATCTCGTGATTCTATTCTTTCAAGCAAAGCCAAACACCAAATTGAGCAATTGGGAACCAATTTTTTTCAGTGATCTTGGCAACAATTAATGTCATATAGAGATCAGAGAACTGATTATAAAAAATAAAAGAAGGCTAGCTAGCAACTGTCAATTAGAAAAGGCAACGGCCACCATTTGATTTGACCTCTTTTTCATCTAAAAAAATGCAAAGAATTAGGGGAAGAACAGAATCTCAAAATATTTCCTCTTCTAAAACAAAGAGAGAAGAACCTACATGTTTTATACATTCTCAAAAAAAAAAAAAAAACAATAATAACAACAACAAAGAACTATATGAATTAATTCTCTCCTACCATGCATGCATGCTCTAGTTAAGAATAATCTCTCCAACAAACAAGCATTGTAACACATCGGCGCATGATATAGAACCGGGCCCGTTGCTGTTTCACTAAACGGGCGCATCGACTGGAGAATGACGGATCCGTCGAAGTAGCAGTCCCTTGTCTCTCTTTCAAGGTCATGGATCTCTTTAAACACAAGCCATTGTCTCCACAAAATGCTTTGTGACTTCTACCATTGTAACTCCTACTAATTTCTTTCTTTGATAGCTTCCATTTTTCATCCATGTAGAGCTCCATTATTTGATTGTGTGTGTGAATGTATCTGTGCGAGCGTGCGAGATGTGAGGGACGGAGAGAGAGAGAGAGAAGGGGGGTGTGCTTTGATGTCTTCTTGTGTGAATAAAATCAAAGAAAACAATGGTTTAGAGCAGGGGTATCTGGTTTATATAGAATTGTTTAGTAAGACTAAAATAAAGAAAGAGTATGAAATTACGACGAAATAGGAATTTTTTTATAATCCATAAATACAAAAATTAATTTTAGGGTTCCAACATGATTGAATCGGTTTTTATAAAAACCATAAAAAACGAGTTGCCAGTTCGTTCCTCACAGAACGAGTTGGCAACTCGTTCTTCGCTTTTTTTTCAGTTTTTACGGGATAAATTGTGTGAAAAACTGTGTAACTGATGGGTGTAATTTCTGGTTTTTTAATTCGGAACGAGTTGGCAACCCGTTCTCCAATTTTTAAAACTGTAGAAAACTAAAATTGAATATTAAATGAAACTGTAGAAAACTAAAATTAAATGAAAATATGCAGTCAAGCTATTATATTTTTGTAATTAAGCTTTTTTGTTATTTCAGATCATTAATTTACATCAGAGGTGGAATTGTGAAGGAATGAATTTTTAATATAGATTTGGTCCTTCAAGTCATCAGTTTTTTTTTTTTTTTTTTTAAATTAGGCTCCTTTAATTTGTTTGTTGAACCAAATAACTAATAATTGGTTTTATTCAATAATTCTTCCAAATACTGAAAGGGTGATAACAGTATAGAATATTTCCTTGCTAAAAATATTTCAAAATATATTTAATTTGGTTAACTCGCAACCAAGAACATAAAAAATTTAAATAAGATATCACAATAAGAACAGAATAAGTTTGACCTAACGATTTGAATGACCAAAATAATAAATAATTGGATTAATTGATACAATACCAAAATTCAAGTTAAAAATAAAAACAAAAGTGCAACGGTTGAGGGGATGAATTTTTACAATTCCTAGATATAATAATATTATTAAAGAGAACATTATAACGGGGTATCAGACTTCAGAAGGCCCCTATTTTGTCCTGGTTGAAATGCCCAAATCTTCTTCTTTTATTTTTACTTTCTCATTTTTCCCCATTAGGTAGGAGATATTTTATCATTTATTATACTGACCTATTTGCCGGATACATGAGTTTGGACATAGACACAAGAATTAAATTGAAAATTACTGTTCGCATTGAAAAAAAACAGTAATATGACTAAACAGGTCCTAAGTGATTGGATTGGACTAGTAGGAAATCTGAGTCCGTATCGTCTGCTTTAATTTAAAATAATATTTTTTGAGTTAACCTATCTCAGCCGTCTGATTTTAAACGGAACTAATCTGGTCCCAACCTATAATACAGAGGTTCTTTAATATTAGTGTGGATCTAGTCCGCACGGATCCTAAAGCAGATTGTACAGTCCAGGTGTATTAACTAAAAAAAAAAATTAGTTAATGCAGAGGATATGAATTAGAGGAAATCTAGGGCTGTAGAGAATATTATTCCACTGTATGTTTTGATAATATTTTATCAAAGGGGGTTCTCTCTGACAGGGCTACCTCAGGTGGCCCTTTTGGGTTTGCAACTGCAGTGGACTCTGTTTGAGTAATTTTCATGCTACTTGGCACCTAAAATTTTTATATATAAAAAAATTTTGGCTAGCAAAAGTGAAAACAACCTTTTCTTAAAAAAAATTACAATTAAAATAGCGGCAAAGAAGAATTTTACAAAAGTAAACCAAAGTATGTTTTTTTTTTTTTTACTCTGAAATTTTCTTATAAAATCTATTTTTTGTACAGGATCCCTTTGAAAAATTACAAATTTTCTTTCGAAGTTTAAAACTCGCAAAATTTAAAAATAGTTTGCTTATTTTGTTTAGACCGTTCAGTAATACTAGACAACTGAACAAAATTGGATAAAATTGATAACTAAACAAGTTTTTTAGAGTTGTTATCCAATGAAATTTGTGAACTCATTGTAAAATTTTATTATTCTAATGACTATTTAATTTGAATAAGACTAGCGTGCTACTGTAGCATAGTGACATGTCGTGCTACTTCTTTAAAAATCTATTGGATATGTGTTAATGGCTAATTCAGACTGTTGAAATCAATCTATTACATAAGCGATGTATTTATATGCCAAAATTATAATGTTCTGAATTCATTTGTCATAAAGTCAAGCTTTCAAAGAATAAGAATTATAAGTTAATTTTAATATATTCATTTCTCATTATTATTTTTACCGCTTGATTTTATTCTAAATTAATGTAAAAATTGGTAAATTTTATATGTAAACACATCACCAGTGAAATAGATCGGTTTCAGCAGTTTTAATTTGTTATTTGGAATCTACTTAATAGATTTTTGAGGTAGTAGTACAATATGTCACTGTGCGCTGCAGGTAGCACGTCAGTCTTCAAAACTTAGGAAACAAAATTTATTATTCTATTGACTATTTAATTCACAAAATGTGTTATTGTAATTATTATTTCATGATCAATGAAATGGGCTTCTTGCCTTTCTTAAAAAAAAAAAAATTCACAAAATGTGTACAATTGTACATAAATGATGTCTACATAGTGCCGTCTACGTTCAAAACTTAGGGAACAAAATTGAATGTTCAAATTTAAGTTTTTCTATTTTATCATACTAATAATTCCTAAAAGGAGACTGATAATTTTATCATACTAATAATTTCACCATCGACATCAACATTAATCTCCGAATTTATTTGACCTCCGAGATATCTCAAACTTTTGTGTGTTTCTTTGAAAATTCTTATCCGTTCAAATACGTTATGCACAAATCTCAAAGCATAAATAACACTGGCTCCTGCGCTATTCCTGTATAGACACCGGACCCGTCGGTCATGTAAAAGTTGAGATATCCCATTGGATACTTGAAGAGTTGAAGGTGTTCTTTAGAACGTCATTTTCTCTTTATCACTCTCAATAATTAGTTTTTATGCAGTTGCTAGTGATAACTGATTTTTTGCACAATTAATTCGTACTTATTTTATTTATGTAAATTTTGATGCAAGTTAAATAACTCCGACCGTACATCAGACCGTCTTGGATTCCATTATAACAAATCTCCTTGAGTCCTATTATCGAACAATGTAATGGAGTTTGTTTGGCTCAAGATGAAAATAAAAATAGATTGGAATATATAGGTTCTATTCCAGCCAAACAAGAAATGAATTGAATAAAATTGTTAAAATTAAAAAATAGAATTGAGTACGAACTTTTACGGTTGAATCTTTGTATTTTTTTTCTTTTTTGAATAAAATTAGGAGATCAAGCCACTCAATTATTTAATATCGACAAATGTTCGAATTTTTGTATTTTATAAGCAGGTTCATTATTTATTTCATCACTAAGTCAGTTTTTTTATTTCATTAGAGTGGTAGAGTATAACAATTCATATTTTTCAAGATAGAATTAATTCATTTATCAATATTTTTTCATTATTCTATTATTTAACTTTTCATCTCTAACCGAACACGACCGGAATATTTTAAAAAGAAAAAAAATATATTTTTCCTCATTTTTTTACTATTCCATTCTTAGAGAAAAGATGAATCCGGTAATTCACCATTTTACTCCGATTACGGTTGGCTTACTCGTGACTCATGACATGCACAGAGCACAGTGTTCCTAAAAAAAAAAGACATGCACAGTTGTAAACTAACAGGATTCCCCGACTGTAAAAAGCTCCATCGCACTAATGAGTAATGACAGCAATCGCTAGGTCTACAAATGTACGGTTCTGAATTTACAGACCTCATCAAATCAGATTTTTGAAACTAGTAGCCTACCCAAAACCCAAGTACAAGTTACCTAGCCATGCAATAACAAAGAGCCCTTGCCACAAAAGATCCTTTATATCTTAAAATAGAAATGACCGTACACCCATCAGAGCTGCGGTCTCTGCTCTCTTCTGTTTTGTCCAGAGTCCGCACATTTAGGGTCTGTTCGGCGGGCCATTAGAAATAGACATAAGCGCGGAAATTGAACTAAAAATCATTTTTCACGTGAGAAAAAAAATTCAGTTCAACTGAATTTTTTTTTTTTTCCCGCGGAAACAGTGGAGCGGCCGAATAGAGCCTTACCCTTTGTTTGGATGGAGAGTAGAGGAAGAGGATCCGTATTCTCTCTATTATTATAGTGGATGGGCATCACTTTATGGTTTTAGATTAAATCTCATCCGGTTTGAGATTCGTGAGAAAATAGGAGGCAGCATTATTGGACTTTGAGATTCGTGCCAAATTAAAAGAACGATCCGGATCCACAAAAAAGGGCATCATTCTAAAAAATTCCCTTTTGCGGTATCCCATTGGATACAAATTCAAATGAAAAAAAGGGAGGTGAAGAATAAAAAAGAATGGAATGGAATAGAAAGAAACATTAATATAATTAATTTTTTTATATTTGAATGATTAATTAGAGAAAATAAATTTAACTTTTTTTTTCTTCTTATTTCCCATTTGGTTGATTAAAATTTAAAAGGTTAATGAGAAATTCGATAGCTATTGTAGTTTTGTGACAAAAAAACTTGTATAAGAATTATATAAGTAAAGATATACAGTTGGACATTTGTGTTATTTTTTCTAATAATATTTGCAACTAAATTTATTTCCATCTGTTACATTGCAAATCGGGAGAAAACCCGATTCTATTAATTATAATGATATAAGGTTAAACCTTTCACCTCCGACATAATTTTTGTTAACCAAACACGGTTTGACAAAAAGTTTTATTTTTCTTTCCATTCCCTCCCTTCCTATACTCTCCATCCAAACAAGGTGTTAATGGATGAACACGTATCCTCTGCATTAACTCAAAAGAGAATTTTTTGAGTTAATGAATCTCAACCATTAGATTTACTTTAATATTCGTACAGACTAGATTCGTACCAATATTAAAAAATCTTGTGTTAAAATCAGACGGTCAGATTGACTCTGTTTAAAATTAAACAACTGAGATATATTAACTCAAAAAATTCCATTTTGAATTAATGCAGAGGATACATGTTCCTTAATGGATTGGGTTGGGGTAATTTGAAATTTTTATTGGATTTAGTTTTAATTTCACCTTTCCTAGCTCTTTATCAAAATTGTTCATCCAGCATCAATCAGACTACAATGGAAGTTATTGTTCTGTATATCCTTTTATTTTATTTTATTAAAAAGATATTTAAATGGTTTTCAATAGGGCGGACTCAGGATTTTCGTCGGGGGACAAAAAAATATCGAATCGGATTTAAATAGCTACTTGGGTTCAGATCCATTAATTAATTAAGTACTTAATAAAAAAATAATACTTTAATTTATACTTTTCAATACTCTGACTTGTAATTGCTGATATTTTAATTTATAATTCTAATTATTAATCATAACTGGAGAAATTTATTTTTATTTTAATCCCAAATTTAACCCGAACTACAAATTAAACGTCTAGCGAGATACAAAAAAATTTCTAAGAAGAGACAGAGTCGATCCAAACATCCTAACTACCACTAAAACACAAAATTCTGAGAGACAGCTGCCCCGGATACACTTGGGTCCGCCCCTGATTTTCAAGCGAATTAAAGTGCACTGTTTAGGTTACAAGGGATCACTGTTGAATTCTATTGTCCTGCTGTCCAGCACTACTACCTAATTACCTTGGAAGCTTTTTGCATGAACCTGGTTTTCTCCAGTTTTACATAGTTAAAAAAAACCTTATATTTTAGATTTTATTTGCTCCACTTTCAGAACAAATTTAAAAGTTCACAGTGTCAATTATACTTTAGATTTTACAACTCACGCCATTTATCGTTTATATTTAATTCAAAATTTAAACATGAAAACACCCGGTCGATCTAATACATCAAATCTCAATTGTAAAATGACGATGTTATGCTACTTAACAATGCATAAATTGGTTCATGCTATGAATTCATATTTTATTTTTAAAATTCCAAATAATATAATTTTCATATGAAAATATACTTGAAGATCAAAATTTATATTTAATTTTTTTAATATTTTCTAAAATAGGTAAAATTTCATTATCTTCGATTTAAAATATTTATACCAAATGATTTTAATTTATCTAAAAAAATAATAGAAAAATAAAAAAAATGTATAATTTGATGGCCATATACATTTTCACATAAATCACACTAACACAGTAAAAATATTTAAATTCATACTATAGACATATGAACGCACTCTGATATATTGTAGTTATGAGTAGAACCAGGGGCGGAACTAGGATTTGAGTATAGGGGGGCTAAATAATAACATTTTTTTTTAAATAAAAAATTCATAACACAGTATAACACGAGATAAGAAGATCCTTCACTATTTGATTTCACAAAATGATATAATAAAATGCTATTGTTTAGTGCATATTTAATTTGGAAAGGAGAACTTACTTTTGTCCTCTTCCAGATTTCCACAGCACAAAATGGAAGGCCCATGGCCCAAATAGAACAATATAATTATTAGTGGAGACTTTTAGTAATAAAACAGATAATATAATATAAATTTCTATGTACATGGTAATAAAAAAAAATGAAAACTGGGGTGGCTTAGCGCCCCCCCAGGCCCTCTTATGTTTCGCCTCTGAGTAGAACTAGGTGTTCCTAAGTTCACCAATTATTTTTGTGAACTCAATTTTAAAATCTATCAGATTGACTTCAAATGACTAATTCAAATTGTTAAAACCCGTCTACCTTAGAAGTGATGCATCTACATACAAAAATTTTAAACTTTAGAGTCAAACGGTCAACATTAGAATAATTTTTAAATTATTTTAATGCATTGAATTTTTAAATATTTTTTGACTACTTGACTCTGTACAAAATTAATTTAAAAATTTAAAACTTTTGCACGTAGAAGTATAACTCGTAAGATAGATGAGTTTTAACAGTTCAAATTCATCAATTAAAGTCATTCCGATTAATTTTAAAATTGAGTTCACAAAGAGAATTAGTAAACTTAAGAACAAACTAGTTCTACTCAGTTATGAGATATATAAGCGGCGTCTTGCTAACCCTAAATTATGCAATATAAACTTTCAGTAAAATACCACAAAAAAAATTCAGCCTGAAAAAACTTTCAATTATGCAATGTTTATCAAGAGCTTAATGTTTTTAAAAAAGTTTCGGCGGACCGGTGTAAACATTTAATGTCAGACCATATGGAAGCACAAGTAATTGCCGGCGCAGGTGGTAACAGAGAACCAAGGTGGTGTGGTCAAAATCAACTTCGGAAGCGGAAGAATTCGTATCCTCTGAGATATCTCAAAATTTGCGTGACTTTTTGGAATATCTCAATCGTTCAAATACGTTATACTCGAATCTCAAAGCAAAAATAATACTGGACCCCTACGTCCTCCCGATTAGGCACCGGACACGTCGGTCACGCAAAAATTGAGGTATCACAGAAGATACGCACCCGAGATGGGAAGCGCAAGATTCTCTCTGATGTTACATCCCCTACAAACATCCAACCACCAAACACCAGCCCAAATCGTGAAAAGCTTTCGTACGAGGCCACGTAGGTAGGTTGCATTTTGGATGGCCGTTGATTCAGTGTCCGAATCAGAGATGTATTTTTGTCGTTTTGTGAATCATTTAACGGAGATCCCGGAACACTGTGGGCCACTCTAATAAGACTCCCAGTTGGCATTTTGTCCCCATTTGTGGGAATTTATATGGCTTGTTAGATATTAACTCTTTTATCATCTTTTCTAAAAGTTACAGTTAAAATAGAGTAACTAAATAAAATTTAACTGCGCCTCCCAACAAAATAGTACCTCATTTTTTTTTGAGTGAAATAGTACCTCATTCATCTACCATGTGAGTGTTCCCAAATTTTTTATTTATTTTTATTCAAAGCCCGTGGGCGGATCCGGGTTCCCAAATGCTTTAGCATGGAGACTCATGATATTATAACATCGATAAGTGACGCAGCTATTATCGCTCAAATAAATGAGAGGCGAATTTAAAAATTTGATTACAGGTAGTTATAAACTATTAATAAGAGCATAAATTTTTTTGTTATGACGAATCAGAGCAGAGAAGTGGATAGCGATCTAAAAAGTCAGGTACGACCGAATATGTCACAACACGTGTGTCCATTATGTATCGTGATCATCTTTCGAAAATTTGACGACAATACATGTCACACAAAAGATTTGGTCACAGCACGACATATGATCACATGTAATTAGGACAGTTAGATCTCAGTCGAATGGTTAATCTTAAATAAACTAACCTAAATTATGAAAAAAATAGTTCAACATGATAAATGTGACCGGTCACGTTTGGACATATCACGTGTGGTCACGACTTGATTAACATGTTTTGATCATTCACGTGCCATGACCATTCTTCCAAATGTGCTCACAACACGACATGTGATTCAAGTTACGGCGTGACTAGTCACGCCACGATACAAATTTATATCCTTAGTAGAGGAGCTCTTTTTTCTCTTAACAAATTAACAATTCTTCTAAGTGGGGTAGCGAATCGGATTACGTTTTTTTTTTCTTTTAAGCAAATCAATCTGGGGCTGACTTTTTTTTCTGCGCAATTTTCTTCTACTGGACCGTGAATTAAATAAAGGGGTAGGTACAAGTATAAAATACCATTGAGTCTCAACAAAATTTCGAATCCAGGAATGGGGACTTGCCTACTCCTGACCCTTCTTGGATCCGCCACTGACTATACTCAATCCTCTGAAATTAAAATGTTTTTTTAGAACACGAATACAAAAGTAGAGTGAGGATATGATACTTTGCAATGCGCATATTGGTCTGGCCTACTATAAATTTACATCTTCTTTTTCAAAATTCAAATAGTTGATCAAAACCGGTTAACATGATCTTTATATACAAATGTACTGGATGATCAAATTTTATAATACCCCTCATTTTTATTAATAACCAAAAAAATAAATAAAATAATATTAATAACCAGATCCCCAAAAAAATTTCATCCATGCCCAAACCGCCCCCCCCAGGGGGCGGTTTACTTAATCTTTTTTTTTAATGCGATGATGGATTATTTATAATTATGTTTATAATTTATGTATTTGTTTATATTTTTAATACGATGGATTTTATGATTTGTGAATAGTTTAACAATAACACATGATATTGATAGATAACAATAATTGTTTTGTAATATTATGTTTTGTAATAACACATGATATGGATATGGATAGATAACACATGATATGAGAAATAAAATAGTAAAATAAAACCGTTAGATTTAATCTTTATTATTTTGTTGGAAATTTTTTTGAAATGCCACTCTAAAACTTGAAATTTGTCAAAATTTGTCAAACATGTTCAAGAAAATGAATTAATGGGTAACTTGACTAATCTGGGCCGTCGGCAAAAGAATTTTCATGCAATTGACTTCTTAGAAATAATTTTCTCCGGGCTGAACTTAACAATAATTGCTTCGTAACCTCAGACACCGCTCGCAGGGGGCTGCCGCCCCCCGCATACTCCTAGAATCAGGCCCACATACATAGCAAAAATGACATGTCAGTTCAACCTGATTTATGCACAAGAAAGAAAAGTCCGCAAATTGCTATTCAGGCCCACATACATAACAATAACGATATATCAGTTCTTCCTCTTCTCAAATCCTAGAAAACCTAACAAAAACACATGTATCCGATTAATCAATCTATAAGATGTATTGCTAAAGAATATGTACCAATATACTAACTATTAAGGACAACTCGATAAATATAGCCATACACTTGATTAAATATAGCCATATATTCTTTTATAACAATTAAAGAGGTTACGAAGCACCGCTATATATAGCCATACACTTGATAAATATAGCCATAAAACATTTGCTAATAATTATTTATATATATCTGAATGGAAAATATCAACAAATTAATTATAATGCATCTAGAATAATTTACTATATATATAGTCTAGGTTAAATGAGATCATTACTAGAATAATATAATCAATGTGTGGTTGTGCACTGGGAGTGATGCTCCAATGCAAGGCCTAATCCAAGTTTGAGGAGTCAGTTGCATGAAAATCCTTTTGCCGACAGTCCAAATTAGTCAAGTTATCAATTAATTCATTTTCTCGAACATGATTGACAAATTTTGACAAATTCTCGAACAAAATATTACAAAATACATAAATTATAAACATAATTTATGTATTTTGGGACGGGTTGGGGGGGCGGTTTGGGTATGGGTAAAAATATTTTGGGATCTGGTTATTAATAATATATATATTTTTTGTTATTAATAAAAATCACGGTTATAATACCTTTATAAATTTTTTTGGATGATCCAGGATCTTTAGATCGAATGATTTTCTACCTATTTGTTTATTCTAAGTGAATAGTAAACAGGCTTAAAAAAATGTAAAATTTGGTCTGTGACCACATTTATATACGAAGATTATGTTAAACCGCCTGAATCAATTGTTTCAATTGTAAAAGGAAAATTTGAATTCATAGCACGGTTAATCGCGTTGCAAAATATTATAGCTTCACTGGTAAAAGTGTATATATAAATCATATATTTTTATTATATACAAAATTAGCATAATAAGCAGACATTAATTGGGAGTACTTTATTTTCTTCTGAGACAGTCAAAACAAATTTAGTTGCCTGATTTAAGCTAAAATTCATGGTCAGCAGAATGGAGCATGTGCGTCAACATAAACCAGATCTTTTAATAGGAATGGTTTTGATTTTTTATATAACAGGATTGGTGCTAGCAAATGGACCCAAAAAATACAATGATTACTTTGAACCATTATTAGCAGAGAAACAATTTCAAAACACCAAACTAGCCAAAAGATGGTCACGTGCAGCAGCTTGACACGTGTCAAATGGGTCGGGTTAAGCACTTAAGCTAAGCATGGCCAATTATAAAGGAAAAAACGTGCCGTGTTGTGACGTGATTAAGTCGCCGTGACTTTGGTCTCGTGCCGTTTCATGCCGTGACCAAGTGAACAGTTACACATGCCATGCTGTGTCGTGACTAAAATGTTGATGAGTAGTCGCGGCACGCGAACGGTTACAGTACGCGAGTCATGCCGTGACTCAGGTGCTTTGTCCAAACGTAACTGGTCATATTTAACTATTTTTTTCATAATTTAAGTTAGTTTCTTCAAGATTCACCATTTGATCAAGACTTAACGGTCCTAACTTCACGTGACTCGCGTGACCGGATCTTTAGCGTGACGTGCCGTGCCGTGTTAAATTTTAATAAAATGATGACGGCACGCGACATGCGAGTCACGCTACAGAACAGTGACACATGTCATGCCGTTCTTGTGCCGTTCCGTACCGTAACCGTACCATTCCGTGATGAAGCCGGTTCTGCCGTACCATTTTTTCCATATCTATGGCCAAATACGCCGCATGTGGTCAACGGTCAAAGGTGATCGTCTGCTGGTGGCCTTGTCTCCTTAATTGTGGTCTTAATTGATAACAAAACAGAATCCAATAAAGACAAATAAAACAATAAGTACGATGCTTGCTGAATTAATTAGGCACCACTCACATTTTATTCTATCCAACTATATCAATGCAAAATCGCGTCTCTAATCATACTTTTTTTTTTATTATATCTTCTTTTTTGGTTCGGTGGAAAAATGAAAATCATATATATTTTTTTTAATGTCAAATGTTTGCTTTTGACGGAACATGCCAAAAAATTGGTTACAGTCATACACTTCTTGTGGATGTTTCTAGATTTAGATGCTTCATCTAACCAATACGAAACAATCTGTTACAGTCATGCACCATCTAAAAGACAGTTGTTTTAGAGAATTAGTTTTTGATCCAGTGGCTAAGGTATATGGTCTCTATGTGAAAGATTACGAGTTTAAAATTCAGATGGAGAAAACTTTTTGTTGTAATAATAAATGTATTAAATAGTTGGGTGACTTGACCTCCAACTTTTACTAAAAAAAAACAGTTATTTTATTCAGTTCACGAATAATAAAATAGAAAAATAGTAATGCATATAACTCGTGCATTGTATAAAGTAAAAATTCCTCAGTTAATATGAAATGCATGCAGGAATTGACTAGCACATCTGCCTTTATTATTTTGATAGAGAAAAAAAGTATCATGACGATACTAAGGTGCGGAGTGAAAAAGAGAGAATGAGAATCGATTGATTTTCATTTTCATTTTTTATTTTAATATATATGTACGAGTTTTTTTTTTATATAATTTTAGAGAACAATAACACGCATAAATTGAGTACTAAATTATTTAAGCTGAGTAATAAATTATTTAAGTTTTCAATTTATGAAGTTGATCTCTATCTGATATGGCCATGTTACACAGGCCCTAAATTACATCTAAACTTAAATAACATCTGAGATTCGGACCTTGCGATTAACATGCCAGCCCAGAATACGAGAAGACAAGCCCAACTCAATACAGGCCGACATACCGGGATAACCGTAACACACGGGATAACCAATACACGCACCGGATAACCGCTGCACGATCTCCGTAACTATGCCCATGATCTCCATAACCGCTCCTAGGTTCTCCGACAGAATCGCGGAGGGACGGTTAGAGATCATGGTATAAAAAGCCTTAGATTTCCTGAGAAAGGGATCGAATTTTCTACCAACAAAAACTACGCTAAGAGAGATATCGATAGGGAAGAGTAGAATATCTCACATCCTCCTTCCAATTTCTTAACTAAATTGGTTTGCATCCGGCTGTAAGCCGACCCGTAGCCATCTCGACTTATCGACCGAGATAAGGAGAGATCTAATCTTCAACACCATCTCGACTTATCAACCGAGATAAGGAGAGATTCAGTCCAACCAGTTCATTTCCAGCATACGGGCTATCCACTCCAGATAGGCCGTATCACTATCACTGTCCGCCATTGAAACTAATTAAATACTAAAATATTTAAATTAAAAAAAAATAAAACAATGTACACAAAATTAAAACATTTAAAGTGAATGATAAAAAACAAAAATACTCAATACTAAAATATTTAAACTAAACAATATAACTTACAAAATGATACTAAAACATCAAATTTATTATACATGTTTAGTATTTTTATTATTCAATTTAATTTCATAGTTTTATTATTTACACTGAAAGTTTTATTATCCAGTAAATAAAAGTGAACCACAAATCATTTTATTTATGCTATGTAATTACCGATTATAGAGAAACAGTTAAATATTGCAACCTTGCCGAAATTTTTATTAATATAAAAAAAATAATAAATTTAACAATATATCTAGTTTCAGCAAAGAATTCGAAATGTACCCATACCGATGACTGTATCAAACTAAGAATTCGAAATGTACCCATACCGATGACTGTGTCATCGGTTTCAGAGATTAAAACCGTTAACAAAACCATCGGTTCCATGCAGGGAAGTATATATATTGACAAACTATTCAGCAAACAAGATTCCTTTTCACCTTGTGTAAATTACAACATTTCAAAATAATCTTAAAGCTTATCAATGGCTCTGTTATTCTTATTCATGTGCGGTTTGGCTTTTGGTTGTTTGGTTCAAACGGAAAACTGAAAATTCCACATGGCTGGTACTGGTACTGTTTAATTAATTCAAAATAATATATACATGTAAAGTATAACCCTCCAATTAATAACTTGCAAGAAAATTAGTTAGTTTGTCTGCCATGTGACTTTTCTTTTCGTTCAACACACACATATATATTTGACTAATTAAGTAACAGATTAGATCTGTGATGAAATGTTAAACGCAAAACATATATACCAAAATAAAACGGTGAAACACAGTACTATGTCATAGGATTCGGTAGAATTTAAACAGGGAATCAAGGGTAAGTAAGATGGGCATCAGACTAAATTCGGATTGATGTCAGTTCAAAACAGTTAAATTTGTGTCAATATTCATGCAAATAACTTTAAAATTTGTGCATATTAAGTGTGTATGAATCTTAACAAGAATCAAACAATTTTGATCGAATTCAATCATATGCCCATCGAATTGCCTCACTCATTTAAATTGAATTGCTAAGAGAGAATAAAAAAGAGCATTTTAGTACCAACTTATAAATTTTTTCTCGCGGAAACAGTGGAGAGGCCGAATAAACTAAATAGTATGTTATTTTTTCTTGTGAATATTATGTTATTAATTAATTCAGTGATAAAATAACATAGTATTCACGGGAATTAAACTGAATTTTTTTTTTCCGCAGAAACAGTGGAGCGACCGAACAAGACCTTAATCAATTGCTCAAGTGATAAAATAACATAGTATTCACTATGTTGGAAAATATAAAATTAATATAGATTCATTTACAATAAAATTAATAACCCAGTGAAGAACACGAGTTTCTTAAATTTTTATTTAACTGACGAAACAGAAATCAGTAAACCAAAAATGAAGATATATTACAGTTGCATTCGAAAAGAATTAATAAAATAATAAAAAAGGAAAAACAAAAGGTATTCTCATGTATGCACAGTTGCGCACACATGCACAACGCAATCTTATCAAAAACAAAAGGGAGAATTTCATACATACCACTCAAAAACTGTGAAATTACATATTTACCATCCAAATTTCTATAATTACATATTTATTATCCAAAAATCTAATAACTCACATATTTACCCAATATAACTTTAGTATATATCAAATATACCCAAAATTCATATTAATTATGTTTAAAATTCTTAAAACTATAATTAATCAAGAATTAACTTAGCACCCTTTCTTTCTCTCCCTAGACTTCTCCCTTGTACCCAATATAAGAGATTAAAAACATATATTCCAAACTAACTTAAAAAAACAGATGTTCCAACCTAACTTAAAAAAAAAACAAAAAACATGACTCCACAAGTGATCCACAAATAAACAACAGTTTCATTAGCCAAATTAAACATTGTTTTCAAGTTGCATAACAAAATCCCACAAGCATATATAACTATCATACGAGCTACAGTGCTAGTGTGAAGAGAATTGTAATTCTTAGCCTTTTTCTGACAAATTTTTATTCTCATGCAGAAAGCTGTTAACTTAGATCCTAAATCGATTGAATTAAACAAATAGTAGGCCCCACTTAAGGCTAGCATGATATTATCCGACCTTTTGAACTTAAAACTTGAATTCTCTCCGATTACCTACTGATAATGAAATTGAGACAAAAGACAAACTTGATCCCACCGCATATGACATAAATATCTGAGGAATTGACCTTGATGCAATTTTTTAAGAAACCAAGAAAGAGACCTCAAAATAAAAATACAAAAAGTACCCAAAATTAAGTGCCCACTGAAATTAAGATCAGTGCGATAAGTTATTTTGCCAAGTGGAAATCTGATTTTGGGTCTCAGCAAGTTAAGTGCGATAGACGTTGTTGCAGGGAAAAATTGTGGGAAATAGAAAAAAATCAAAGACTTTACTCGATTGGAGGTGATTCTACTCCAAGCTCCCATCTAGGTCTATCTATCTCTTCCGGCGCGAGTGTTTCTTCTTCTTCGTATTCCATCTTCTCTTATTGTTCTTTCTAGATTTTGAGTTTGCTTGATGGGGAGAAGGTTTTAGCAGGACATGAAAGGAGATGGGAGAGATGCTAGGTTTTAGCGCCAAATAGAAAACAATTCTAATTGTAGAAGGGGAAGGGACTAGTTCATTATTAATTATATTGTTTATACTAATTAATCTCAGGTTTTGATTAATTGGATAAATATGTGAGTTATTAGATCTTTAGATGGTAAATATGTAATTATAGAAATTTGGATGGTAAAAACGTAATTTCACAGTTTTTGAGTGGTATATATGAAATTCTCCCAAACAAAAACCAATATCCATCTCTCTTAAGTATGTCATGATTTAACGTTTGGGAAGATCCAACGGTGGAGGTGGCAACTTTTGGTTCGGTAATGGTCCATCATCCACCACCCATGCCATAGATAATTCATAATTCACCAGTTGTACAGTTTATGATGCAAGTATAAGCAATGGTTACATTAACTTATGGGCTCTTAGATTTATGACAGTAGAAAATAAAAGCCCATAAATAAAAATTTGGGCCTTCTGTAACTGTAATCCTTGTATATTTTAATTCAAGTGGGCCTCATTGATCATATTTGTTTTCAAATTTTGTAACCAACTTTATTCAATTATTAACAAATATATGCATATATATTTTGGTTTGCATTGAAATTCACCAATGGAAGAAATTGGTATATAACATGTCTAACTCACCAGGATTATTTGCTAGAAAACGGATTGCGACCCAGCCACCAGGCGACACACTAGTGGTGTTTCGCTCGTTCGGATCAATCAAGTTAAATCGCGACAGATCCTTGTTCGGGTTATAGTTGCCAAAACCTTGGTCGACTACAAAGAAATTGTAACCGTGTAGGTGCAATGGGTGGCTCTCAGCTCCTTGAATGCTCGTATCCTGCATCACAAGCTCAACACTCGTATTGAACCTGAGTTTGATGACTTTGGTCCCATGGGAAACAAATGTAGTATTGGGCGGGGTTCCAGTGTACTTAAATGGAATTAACGGTGCATTTGGAAAGTCAGTAGTAAACACACCTTTCAAAAGACGATAATAGTGCGCTTGCAACAAGGCCATGGAAGGCATGACAAAAGATACATTGTTGATCGATGCGGCAATCTTCATTCCATTAGGTCCTTGACATGTTGTATTCTTTGGACATGGGTTTGTGCCAAGCCCGACAGTGAAGAAGAAGTGGCGGTCGACTTTTGTTGGAACACATGCCGGATAGCTGGGGCTAGCAAGGTTGCGTAGTTTCCTATTGAAGTCTGTCCCTGTTAATGTATCATTGAAAGATGGTATAACTGGTTTGACCAACGGTAAGATTTTGGTAGTATACTTTAGGATGCCGGTGACGGTTGTGTTGTCAAATGTACCCGATGTGGTAGTGTATGGGCTTGCAACCATAATAAATGAAGAATTTGGGGTTGTTTGATGAGTAGATAGGAGAATGTTGATGGTTTGACCCGGAGAAATGAGGTGCATATTTGTTGAAATTGGTTTGATATAACTTGCATCTGTTTTAACCACTGTAAAGGACTGGTTTGCAACTGAGAAAAAGAGCTCAGTATTGAGTGCAGCATTGATTAACCGAAGAAGATAGGTTCGACGAGGCTTCACATTTAGCTTGAATGTGTCTAAAGTTGAAAAAAAAAATATATATATCGTAATTTTTGTTGTATTAGTTTAGAAGAAAATAAAATTTTAATTGTATTGCAAATGATATCTACCTTGTGCAGAGCAATTGTAAAGTGGTCCTGGTAATCCATTAATCGTGTACGCATCTGATATATTTGGACCACCACCGGTACGAAGGGCTTGCTTAATCACGGTCTCAGGATTGGAATTGAACCACTCTCCTACAATCCAAAATCAAATTGTTTAAATTTTGAACACGAGAAATTTCTCCCTTACACTGATGAAAATGGATAACCAACGCCCTTCTTCGGAGGAATAATGAGAGGTCCGTAAAGATGAACTCTTCGCCGAGATAAGTGTAAAGTGTGCATGCCACTACAATGTGCCTCTTTGACCGACAACAGTGAAATTATAGACGTACCTCTGGCCCGATTGGATCGGGCATTGGGTCACATAGGATGGCCCATCAGCCCATTGGCTTTGCAACTGACGCACTCCATGCCTAGGTACAATAACAATAATAATATATGAGAGTGTCTTCTGTGGACATAAGGATCTATTTGTAAAATGAACATATTTTTATTTTCAAAGATCAAACAGTCGATCCGAACCGTTCATCTTGTTCTCCATATTAATATGTGCTTGGAGACCAAATTTTACATTTTTCTGATTTTTTTACTATTTATTAAGATGGGTACAAAAAATATCAAATTCATACTATTGAATTTTGTACCCATCTTAATAAATAGTAAAAAAATTCAGAAAAATATAAAATTGGGTCTCCAAGCACATATTAATATGGAGAACAAGATGAACGGTTCGGATCGACTGTTTGAACTTTGAAAATAAAAATATGTTCATTTTACAAATAGGTCCTTATGTCCATAGAAGTCGTTGCCATAATATATATATCTAGACAGGCTATTTAGGAAAGCAAAGGTATTTTACTTCTCACTTATATCTTTATTTTTAACAATCAAATAGTTGATTCGAATTTCTCAGTATGATCTTCATATTGATATGTGCTAGGAGACCAAATTTTACATTTTTTTGATTATTTCTTCATATTTTTTAAAAATCACAGCTTTCCATTAAATAAAAATATAATAAAAATTCTAGAAAGACACTGATTTGCATCTCCAATCACATTTCAATATGAAGATCATGTTGAGAAATTCGGACTAACTATTTGAACTTTAAAAATAAATATATGAGCGGAAAGTAAAACGCCTTCTTTATTTTCAAGCATGATAACATTACTCTATATCAATGTTTCATTCTCTCAGAAATATTTGATGTACTTGATGTACGAGTAACAGCTAATTTGTACAGAGAATATTTAGTTTGAACGCACCAATGGAATGTTACATTATGGTTTAGGTGGTTGATAACATGAATTATAAATTTATTTGAACTAAGACTATTAAACTATATAGAACTAGAGCATATTGGAATCAGAAAATGCAGGACATAATTGGCATACATTGAACTTGTAGTGCCGTGTTACACCGGCTGACTGCAAGTACAAGGAATGCAAATGTTTAAAACATGATTTGAGATTTAAAATGTGAAATGCAGAGAACACGGCTCATTTTGGGATAAATGTGTACTGTCTCTGTTTTGGAGGCAAATGGAATGGGGACCAAACTGGTACTTATGCAGAGGTGCCATGCTGTTTGGTTAGTTGAGTTGGTGGTGATTTTGTATAGAAATTGATCAACTTTAGACCCTTAAATGCTAGTTGGTCAAGTTGAACTTTAGAGTACCATCAAAGTATGTTTTCCTTACCCTTACCAGATGTGTTTTTTTCTTTGAATTGATCTTTATTGTAATTATATAACATTTCTGGTACCAGTTAGGGAATTAGTTGCTCATTTGGTTTCAACAGAACTGTGCAGCATGAAATGTCAAGCTTGGAAATTTTACATTTTTTGCCTTTCTTTCAAAAATATTTAAACAAATTATTTTCATTCAAAAGTTTAAGCAAAATGTTCTTGTGGGCCCTTCTTTACCCTTTCTTTTTCTTCACCTCATGCTAGCTCATATTTCTTGTATTTTGTCCCCCTTTCTTATTATGTAAAGAGAAAATAAAATTATTATACACCCTTAATTTCTATTAAAACGACCTTTAGTTGTCTTGTATCTTGATGTTAACAAAAAAATAATTTAAGTTCTTATTGACTAAGTAGTTGGTTTTTTTGAAACTTTTATTATAATTAGATATATGAATATATTCTTGATTTGAATTATATTTGGTTCAAAATGAGTAAACAAAAAATATTTTTAAGGGATATAGTAAAAACAAAGATGGGACATTATTTAATTTTTTTAAAACGATATTTTACTCTTTTCAAATCCTTCTAACAACCGGGCAAACATATTGTGCCTCTAAACTTTTAAATGACTTATTTTTTTTTAGCCATCTTCTTACATCTCATGTTTTACCTAGTGTTTGGTAAACGGGCAGGGCCGGACGATCCGGGCAAATCCCGTGCACGGTCACGGACGTCACGGGCATACGGGCACAACGGGCCGGACATCACGAACATTTTTTTCAAAAATTTTGACCTGCCCGTTTAATGCCCATGCCTGTCACAGGCTCGGGGGCAGGACGGGCCGGTCCGGTTTTCCGGTTTTTTTTTTTTCGGTTTTTTTTTCTTTGAAAACCAATAAATTATAAATCCAAATTCATACCAATTTAAATTCATTTGACATGGTTGTATATTTGAACTCAATAATTTTTGTTATAATAAAATATAAATAAAAAATTTTTTAAATCAATTACTTTAAAAATAATTAAGCTGTTATTTTAAAACAATAGATTAAAAAATAAAAGTTATCCTCCTCTTTTATTCCGAACTTGAGACCGGCTATGTAAAATAACATAGACAGAGTTTTAACTTTTTTTTGTTAGTAATTTTTTGTTAAAATGAATAATTTAAAAACTAATTGAAATGTTTAGAAACTTATAATTTAAAAAATAACCATAAAGATTAAAGATGTTAGAAATATATACCGACACTATCTATCTAGAATTTCGCATTCCTATACCATTGTTCGCTCTCTTCCGCACCATCTGAATCCGAATTAGCCTCGCTCTCGTGCCGCACCTCGGTACCGCTTTCTTCAGTGTTGGATTCGGGTGATGATTGTTGTTGAGGCAGATGTTGTGTGTGCTCTTCAGCATCAATGCAGTCTTTTAAGCACACAAGTCTCTCAAAGACATGTGCACCCAACTTACTGCGTTTATCGGAGAGGATCCTGTTCACCGAACTAAAACAACTTTCGGAAGGGACGGTTGACACCAGCACGGCAAATACATCATGGGCCATCATCGCCAGGATTGGATAGATCCTTGCATGCCTCCTCCACCACCCAACGACGTCAACATCTTCAGGTTCATTGAGCATCGCCATATAGCTCAATATCTCGTTTGTGGATGTGTGCGGTTGGCTCTCCGACTGGAAATCTGCTAACAATCCACCACTGCTAGTGCTCCTAGAAGTTAAACTATTAAAAAATAAAAATAAAAATTAGCGGACAAATAATGTAGATAATATAAATAATAAATATTAAAAATACATGTATATTTATATTTATACCTAGGGCCAGCACGGGACGAAGACGGGTTCTGATTGCCACTCATTCTTGAGCTGTATATGTTAAACATCTCATCGAACTTCGAATCCACGTATGCCTCCACCCCGGTGTTGTCTAAATGTAGATAATCTTTGTACCTTTCAATAAATTTGATTGTGTAATACTTCTTGTATGCCGGGTTGAGGCAGTTTGCGATAACGGCCAAGAGGGGTACATCTTCCCAATATTTTAGAAATTTTTGTTTCATGGCATCTACGATCGGTGTGAGAGATTTATCTTTGATTTCAACCTTTTCCAATTCACTATATACCTTGGAGATGTAATAGAGATGTCTGAGCAACTCAAACGACGTTGGTGAGTACGAGCAGGATAGTTGAATGGTTACTGTAAAAAAAGTTTTTAGGAAGACTTTAATCCTTTCTAATTGCTCTGATTCTCCCTTGGTGAGTTCCTATGCCAATCCCTCGGGGATGGAGCCTCTCAAAGCCTCCCCTATGACAGCTTTGTAAGGAAGACATCGGTTTAACATCCTATAAGTAGAGTTCCAACGGGTATCTATATCCCAAGGTACTTTCAACTTGCTCATATTATAGTGGACACATAATCTCGCAAACTGTTGTTTTCTTTCTTGGTTCGAAACAATGTGGTTGAGAGCATCTTTAAATTTAATTATCAATAGCTTTACGGCTTCTGTTTTAAGACCCGCCTTCACGACAAGGTTAAGTATGTGGCAAGCACACTTTTGGTGAAACATTTCACTGTTCATAATCGGGTTTAGTGACCGTTTAAAAATCTCAATGGAAGCTAGGTTGTTGCTAGCATTATCAAATGAGATAGAAAAAAAATCTTATTATCCATATTCCTCTTAAGGTTATACTCTTCTAAAACCCCAATAATTGATTTAAAAATTACATTTACAGTGTGCGGGTATTCCAACACTCGAAAACTTAATACCCTCTTTTGTAATACCCAATTATCATCCATCCAATACCCGGTAATACAAGAGTACCCGAGTCCATGTTTACCAGCAGTCCATATATCGGAGGTAATTGAGACCTTATTGTTTTGGTATGCAAATGTAGCTTTCAGATCATCTTTTATGTTGGTAAACTGGTTTTTTATTTCACTAACCATTTTTTTTATGATGAATCATCTTGTACATTGGTTGAGCACACCCCCGAATGACCAACCGGGCAAAACCCAGGCAACCACCCATACTTATTCGTTGTTCTTTATGGGTAACTTACCGAGCCAATTCACTAAGCATTTTTGATTCATCGAATTTTGGGTTGATTTTGGTACCATCCGCGTTCAATAGGGTTTGGATTTGTCTCGATCCAACATTTTCACTTGGTTGTTCACCCTTTTTTTCGTGCATTTCGGCATGTCTCTTAAAGCTATGCATACCGTGGTTTTTTTTATACACACAAGTCTTGTTACATTTGTTTACCTTACATTTTAGATATTGCATAGTGCCCTCCTCATCTCTTGTCCAATCATAGTATCTCAACCACGGTTTATTGTATTCGGGCCATCTTTTAGCCTTCTTTCCTGCTGGTTGTTGCGGGGGCACTTCTTCTGTCGAAGGAGGGACATTTTCTTCGTGAATTTCAAGGACACTTGTCGAATGAGTACCTCCTGTAGGGGCAGTGTCCGTAAATTGACTCGATGCTACAGAAGAAGTGCCTCCATGTGCATACGGTGGTATCGGTTGATGTGCTTCTTGTGGACTAAACATGTTTGGATCATTTGAAGTATAATACGGTGCGGTCATTTGAGGGGGTTGTTGACAATTTAAATCTAGCATTTGGTCTTTTCTTTGATAATTTTGTGGATAATTAGATGGTGGCATTTGGGAGGAACTACCGGGATAATTGGGTTGATAATTTTGTGGCATTTTGGAGGAACTACCAGGATAATTAGATGGTGGCATAGCGGTGCTAAAAAATTCGGTCGAAATTCTTTGGATAGTTTCTTCCACCGATTTGCGATGAGGAGTTGTCATTTTTTAAACCTATTCAAAAAAAAATGTAAATTACTTAATATATTACTTCACATATTCAAAACAAATCTAATTACTTCACATATTCAAAAAAATAAATCTAATATCTTTTATTAACCTATTAAAAATAAATCCCAAATTTCAAAAATAAAATCTAACCTATTCAAAACAAATCTAATTACTTCACATATTCAAAAAAATAAATCTAACATCTTTTATTAACCTATTAAAAATAAATCCGAAATTTCAAAAATAAAATCTAATCTATTCAAAACAAATCTAATTACTTCACATATTCAAAAAAATAAATCTAACATCTTTTATTAACTTATTAAAAATAAATCCGAATTTCAAAAATAAAATCTAACCTATTCAAAACAAATCTAATTACTTCACATATTCAAAAAAATAAATCTAACATCTTTTATTAACCTATTAAAAATAAATCCGAATTTCAAAAATAAAATCTAACATATTCAAAACAAATCTAATTACTTCACATATTCAAAAAAATAAATCTAACATCTTTTATTAACCTATTAAAAATAAATCCGAAATTTCAAATATAAAATCTAACCTATTCAAAATAAATCTAATTACTTCACATATTAAAAAAAAAATCTAACATCTTTTATTAACCTATTAAAAATAAATCCGAAATTTCAAAAATAAAATCTAACATATTCAAAACAAATCTAATTACTTCACATATTCAAAAAAATAAATCTAACATCTTTTATTAACCTATTAAAAATAAATCCGAAATTTCAAAAATAAAATCTAACCTATTCAAAATAAATCTAATTACTTCACATATTCAAAAAAATAAATCTAACATCTTTTATTAACCTATTAAAAATAAATCCGAATTTCAAAAAATAAAATCTAACCTATTCAAAACAAATCTAATTACTTCACATATTCAAAAAATAAATCTAACATCTTGTATTAACCTATTAAAAATAAATCCGAATTTCAAAAATAAAATCTAACCTATTCAAAACAAATCTAATTACTTCACATCTAACAAATTTAACATAAACTAAAAATCTCTATCAAATCTAACATAAAATAAATCTTACAAATCTATTTACTTAACAAATTTAATAAATCTAACATTCAATAAATATAACAAATCTAATTACTTAACATTCAATAAATCTAACATGCAATTTAAATTCTAAATTTCTCTACAAAAATAAATCTAACATCAAATTTAATTTTTAAATTACTATACAAAAATAAATCTAACATTCAATATTTCAATCTAACAAAATGTAATCTAACAAAAATTAATGTTACCTTTTTAATTTCGCGAGAAAATCTTCGATAATACCTTCGTAATTCCGTTTGCGTGTTTGCGTTTGCGTATTTGTTAAACAACTATATTTTTTTTAACAATAAAATTAAATTGGAGAATAATAAAAATATTGAGATTGAGATTGAGAGAATGAGAGATGAAAATATTGAGAGAGATGTGAAAATTTGTAAGGAATGGGTGTATAGAATTTTGTTTGGAGGGATTAAAATTTGAATTTTAAAAAAAAAAATGGGTAGGGGTCTGACGGTTTGGGGGGAGAATGGGGTGAATTTGAATTTGAATTTTGAATTTTAGGAAAAAAAAAATCTGTCACGGGCTCACGGGCAGGGACACGGGCACGGGCACGAGTGCACGGGCTCACGGGCACGGGCGCACGGGCTTACGGGCACGGGTACTCACGGGCATTTTTCAAAAAAACTGGATCCGGCATGTTTAATGCCCGTGCCCGTGTGCCTGTGGATGCCCGTGACACGGGCATAGGCAGGTCCGGGCACGGGCACGGACGGGCACGGGCAGGTTGTGTCCGGGCGAGCATTTACCGATCTCTAGTTTTACCAGTATGGTCCTTTTGAACCATAATAATGTCAAACTAATACTTTCATAACTGAAATTAATAAATATAAAATATAAAATTAAACCTCTAGGTCAACTTCTCTGTCCTGGCCAAGAAAAAATGAACGCACAAATTTTTTATTCCAAATTGAAAGAGACTAAAATTTTAAGGATTGCAAAATTTTAACTACATATCCTTTTGTTTTTATTCACTCTTCAAGCTCTTATTTAACTTTTGCCCTAATACTTAGTGTGACTAATAATCAAGCCCTAAACATTTGCTGAACCATTTTTATCCATCTCTTTATTATCCTTTTAAATGTTTTATCAGATATAAAATATAGGTAGGACATAAATTTGACCTATAGCCATAAAATTAGTCAGATAGGAGAAAATAAGAAAGATAAGAAGTATAAATAAAGATGACGTACCAGTATCAGCTGATCAGGCTGTGATTAATCAAGGGGTACTGAATACTGATGTTTAACGATGTGTTATGGCAGGCGGTCCCAACTGAGATATCTTCGCTATTGCCATTGGGTTTGATCGATGAGGTGACGAGGTGATATCTGGGGAGAATTTTTAGAAAATAATTAATCAACTGGTATTAATTTGTTAATATAATGGTTTCAAATCTCTTAACAGAAAATAAATGTTCAATAGTGATCAGGCAACATAAACGAGTTTCTACCAAATGGTTCTCAGCCATTACAGTGTAACAACAAAGAAGATGCAAAATAATAATTACAAACACAAGGGTTGGTTTGCAAAATCAGCAATGTTTGTTTATTTCTTGTTTGCAGCTTGTAGGGTTGTTATAGTGTGCGCAATCATACTTAGTAACCAAGGGAAACCACATTAATGAACTTAAAAACTGCAGAGCTCTTTTAGCTGGTATGATCAATTTAATATTGTTGTAATCATTTCTCATATCAAATTGCCATAACTTAACATCTAATTTAAGTGCATGCAGGGTTCATGTCTGAAGAGTGAAGAATTGGTGCTCATTTTACAAAGGTCACCCTATGTAACTTCCATATTGCACTTTCACCATAGCCAAAGAATAGTGGCTAACCCAGATTAGCAACTATTATGAACTACTATTCTGCATTTGGATGTGTTGGGATTAGCAACTAGGATTATTTGTTGTTTGCCTTTTGTAAATTAGCATGTTATTCTACTAACTCAACCACTGTTCTCAATTTTCAGTCAGTTCACTATTCTCACTAACCCAAACTTTAATCCAAATTCAGAGAAACTACACACATTTAGCTTTGACAGAAATTACAATTAAAGTTTAGATCCATAAGAAATAATCTTTTAAATATGTAATTAACAGTTAAAAGTTCACATCAACTTAACAGTTCAGGATCACGATCCTTGAGAGCACTGTAAAATTTAGAGAGGGGATTTTGATACCACGCATCTTGATGCAACAAAATCTCAATAAATCAGCACCCATTTGAACCATGCTCGAACTTTTGTATCAATGTCGAAGATTTCGGTTCAACACTTCGAAGTTCAAACTAGCTGAGTTCTGTCTAAATTTTTGATAAAATATTATCCGAGGAACCTCCTATAAAGTATAAACTATACAGGTACCATACTGGGGAAAGTATTTTCTTTTATTAGGTAACACATGTGTTCTCGTATTTCACAAGCTAGTTTTTTACTTCTAGATCAATCAAGAAAGAATAATCTCCTCATTAGTCTAAAATTTGAACAAACCCAAGCATGAGTGTCCAGTTGCAAGCTATCAATGAACTAAATTTATAAAACAATGGCAATGATTAATTTTATCTCATGTAAGTAATACAAGATTTGAAAAGCACCTCTTTCTGCCATCTAACACTAACAATTGCAACAACTTCCTTCCTAGTCCTAATTTCTAAACCTAATTAACTAATCTCCATAACTGCTAATTGAAACAAAAATACATATATACAAGCAACCAAGTGTACCATTCTCTGTTCTAGCTCTCTCTGTTTCTCAATAATCAAGCACAAGCCTCTCTCCTAGGCATGCGCACAAATAGTGATTCCAGATCAGACGGGGGCTGGAAATATCCATTCTTTGGCGGATCCCTTTTCTTCTTGCTGAGAACAGGTTTCTTCTTCCTTGGTGCCGCAGGGCAACGGAGAGGAATTGTATTGATCTCTCTCTTTGGCGTCTCGCACCCCTGGTTCTCTCTGTCATCTTTTCTCTTCTCCATTGGCGATTGGCGAAGGTATTGGAGGTGAGGTCACTGGGAAAAATGAATTTCAAATTGGAAAATGGGAGGGAAGAGATTTTAGAGAGCGAAGCGATTGTGTACTGTTTTTATAAACGGGTTCGGGTCGGCGGGCGTATTGACGAAGGCACGAGGGGGCATCTTGCAGTGGAAGCCAGGTGGGAATAGAGACGTGGCACGTTTTGAGTAGTAGTTACCTGGAACCCAAGTAAAAACCACAGGTGTAGGAAACCATCTCTATGAATAGTGGGGCCATAGCTTATCTGAAACGGGGAGCCCATTTGGTCAGCGAGATCCGGTGCAGAAATACAAGATAGACATGGTCTAGTAATAGTTTGCTTGTAATTTAAAAGAGCGGGAACCGCGTCGAAATGAGCGGGAAGGTGGAGGGAGTCGTGTTGATTTAAAACACCGCCTCGCACTATTTTGACTAAGATTCGATTTTACGTGGCTCTCTCTTAGGAATGTTAATGTAACGACTTGGTTTTCACTTTTCACTCCAATATCCCTCAATGAAAACACTTGCTACACAGTTTAAGTTAATTTATAGTTGCAGTAGACCAAAGAATAACAAGTTAGGAACTTACATGGAAATTTTTTGGAGGTGGGGCATGGGTATGATGCGCAGATATCTCATTGGATTCTGTTATGACGGTGCTTGCTTCGTCGGAGAAAATTGGTGGTGTGTTTTTAATTGGCATGTGTGCGGGAAATCGTGGTATAAACTATGAACGGTTAAGATCGAACCAGTTCGAAATCGTGCGCTAGCGCTTGGCCTGAACTGTTGTGGGACCCAACGGAGTCGATCGTGCAGCGCGAAACAGCCGAGCATTGGATTCCCTGACTGGTGGGACCCGGGAACCGATTTCAACACGGAGTCATGGGTTTAAATTCATACCTGACACCATGTGGGCCACAAGAGTCAGTTAATGTCAGACCACGTAGGCTTATAGGATACGGTAGAGTATCCCAAGTTCAAAATCTGTGTTTAAAAAAAAAAAAAAAATCAGAGACTGGACTGGATCCATTGTTACGGTCATATGGTGGGGGAGGGAGGAAGGGTGTCCGATGCCAATCAGACCAGAACAGTATTTGATGGCTGTTTTTTATCATCCGATTCACTTTAAAATCTGTGCATAAGGATATTAAAGCAAATAGCATGAGTATTAAAGTGATGTGCATAGCTCTTGAAGTTGATGGGACACCCTCCTCTTCCGGTATGGTGAAGTAAAATTGCGCAAATTGTTGTTGTTATTATTTTCAAATGCAAAAGGAAGGAAAATAGGGACCGTCGATTCGGTGGAATTACAAATGATATATTGCTTGCTGACCGTCAGATTATCTTAAATAATCACAGAGCTTAATTGACTAATTTTGATTTTTTCACTGAGTCAATCCGTAGAAAACAAAATCCAATGAAGTCCATTTTGTCGTGTGCTGTTCAACAAAGTACTAGCCGGTGGATTGAGTTGTGAATTTATTCAAGGGACACATCTCACGTCCCTTTCCATGTTTCGAACATTGTAACGTGTAACTATCAATCAACATGCCAAAACAAATAAAATTGTAACTATCAATCAAGATTCATATAAAATTCACATAGTTTATAGTTTTATACATTAATCATCATTGATTAATTGTAGGATCTTCAAAAAAATTTAAATCATACGATGAAATGAACGGTGTTACATCAAAATTCATTATTTTTATAAATATGTTATGTGTATTTTAATTGTATTATTTTCAATATTGTAAAATACGGTTTTGTTCATACATGTAGAAGGTCACTGCATACTGCATATGCGGATTTTAATGCGGACCTATATATGCGGATTTTAAACTATATGTTAATTTATTTCCACTCAAAACATGCAATATATTCCATGATGCCAAAATTGGATATGAACAGGGACATTGATCCTAAAGTAACTCATTAAATTAACCAGATGCAAAAAAAAAAAAAAATTAATCAGATGAAAACAATTAATTAATTGACATTTAGTAATAGAATCACATGATGTCATATGCAAATAATTGCATGATTAGAAATTAATATGCCTTTTTAAATCAATATTCTCTTTAAACCTCATATATGGAGCCACATGAAGATTTTCATGCAGAATCGAACTGCAAACGCATATGTAACTGCATGAGCCGCATTTTACAACACTGATTATTTTTATAATAAATATTGAAACATCAGATTTGGAAAGCAGGAAACATCAGTTCCAACTTCAAAGCAAACTCTTACAATTTTTTACTCCTTTTCTTTAAATAAGTGACCCCATTAACCCAAAAATAATGGATATTGAATTCCCTTTTCATATAAAACTGATTTGAATTCCCTTTCAAGATATTGAACATGGATCTCTTGGATTAAAGATAGGAGTATAAACGGATCAGATATTATACGTTGATATTTAAATCTGTATTCAAATATTTGTCAAATACAGAAATATATTTGAATATTTGACTGATACATTCTTGATGAATGTAGACAAACTTTTTAATTTGAATATTTTTTTTAAAAAATGGGGCTATAAACTGATCAGATATATTAAATATTTATTCGAGTATATGTCCAATACAGAAATGGATTTGAATATTTGACGGACATATTTTTTATGAGTGTAGAATGTAGATACCCTTTTATTTTGAAAGCAAATACAGAGAAAGATTTGAATATTATCCAGATTTAATTTTTGATCTAATTATAAAACTATTTATACTCTTGTTTCATCTTGACTAATTATATAATGATAATAAGTGATTAATTCTTATTGGTTAATATACAATTATTTTAACTGACAAAATTTAATTTGAAAAATATTTTTTGAAATCTTCACAGAAGCTACGAAGTCGGCAATGGGCCTCGAACACTCAACCTTTGAGTAGCCACAATCCTAGGGTTTTTTGCTGCTCCATCTCTAATGTGAAAAATATAATGTAGTTAGTTTAGATAGCTATACAATCACTGTTTTAAGGAGATTATGGGCCATCCAATAAAGTGATATTGTACGGCTAACATGCTTCCTCTAGCATATCGACAAATATGCTTCCGGCCTCTAAATCCTATCGAATCGGCTTCAAACGACAAATTCAAACCGTTCAAACCAATCTCCTCAATGAGAGCTTTGTTTCCATATAATTTATTTTTAAATTTAGAATTTATTACCATGAAGTCAAGCGGTCAAAATATGAAGGATTTTGTGCGAATTTTAATGCATTATATCATTCATTTTTTTGACCGCTTGACTTGATAGTAAATAAGTTTGAAAATTAAATTTTTTTATATAGAAACGAAGCTCTCATTAAGGAGATTGGTTTGAACGGTTTAAATTTGTCGTTTGAGGCCGATTTGATAGGTTTTAGAGGCCGGAAGCATATTGTCGATATGCTAGAGGAAGCGTGTTAGCCGTATTCATATATATATAATTTAATTTTCAAGTATATTTTATTATATATAAAGATCATTTTGAACGGTTCGGATCAACTATTTGGACTTTAAAAACAGAGATAAAAGATGTGGAGTATAGTGCATTTGAAATCTCCTCTTTTTAGATAGATACAGAATCAAAAGATTATAAACTATCCGATCAGAATCCAGTAAATCCAATCCAATCCTCTAACGCACAACTCTTTCAGATTCATGCCAGTACATAATGAACCGACCGGATTCAATCACAACCAATGAGATATCTTATGACTCTTATGTGTGTTTACAAATACTTTTAAATATTTCTTGTTTCTATATATAGACTCCCTAAAAAAATTAGACACAAAATAGATAAGATTAAAAGAAAGTCCTTGTGGCATGGGGGAAACTCCACACAGAGAAAATATTCTTTAGTCTCTTGGGAGACAGTTTGCAAAATTAAGGACCAAGGAGGTCTGGGTATTATAGACCTCAAATTAATGAACAAATCCCTTTTAGCAAAATGGTGAATTAGATTTTTAGATAACTCAGTTAAGGGGAAATGAAAAGATATCATAATTTAGAAGTATGGATCTCATACAAACCCATCAGTATGTTCTCCATTCTGAAAATCAATACTGCGGGACCATAAAGTCATAGATTTAGGATTAAATAAAGAAATTGGCAATGGTCACTCCATTACCTTTTGGTTAGATCGTTGGTATTCAGACCAAACTCTTCAGCACTTATATCCCCACCTGTTTTCTATTGCTACTGATAGGTTTATTTCAGTGGCCACAGTTTTTTTTAATTCTAATTTAGATATAAAATTCCGTAGGCAACTGATTGGCATTTACCGAGAGGAGTGGCTATCACTTAAACAAATTTTTTTGCACTTTACATTGTCTTCCAATTTGGAAGACAAGTTAATTTGGAGATGGGCCACTGATGCTTGTTTCACAGTTCACTCATTTTACAAATGGTTGGAATACGGGGGTATACCTAACAATGAATTTAAATCTTGTGGAAATCACATATACCATTGAAAATCAAGATTTTTCATGTGGTTAGTACGTAGAGATAAGATTCTGACTAAGCAGAATCTGCACATTAAATGTTGGCAAGGTGACTTATCATGTGTTTTTTGTGATCAAATAGAAACTATAGATCATCTCTTTGTTAATTGCTCTTATATTAGAGCAATTTGGGATTGGATTGCACAGTATAATAATTTCTGTTTTGAGGGAGTATGTCTAGATGATTTATGGATTATAGATAATGTAATCCCTTTAAAAGATAAACTATTAGTGGAATTATTAAGGGGGGGCAGTTTTATGGTGTATTTGGCTTGAAAGAAATATGGTTTGTTTTAACACTACTAAACCTCTCTCACTCAAAGCTGTGGGTACAAAAATTATATCATTAGCTACTTTTTGGTACAAGGCTAAATCTAATAATTCTTTACTTAAACTTAGTTTAATTCTACCTTCTGATGTTAAGGAACTCCCAGATCAGATTCTGGAAGAACAGGACAGCAGTGCAGACACGGCACAGGCTGTGGCTCTATTGCTATCCATGGCAAAGGAGGAGTCCAGCAACACCCCCAGTCCGGATTCTGGTGCTGGAAACCAAATGTTTGGCGCAGGGATGATTGATGACGATCCGATTAACTGGGAAGATTTAGAATAAGTTGCTAGTTCATATTGACAATCTTTTGGTATAGGCTGTTATGTTTGTTCAGTTATTTTTCTTGTTCATGTATGTTTCTTATTTTCTGGTTTTCTTTTGGCTGTAAGCTTTGATGCAAGATTATAAAAATTTGGTACCTATTTTGGGTACTGGACTTTAACTCTGGGTTTCAATTGAAATTGGTCGAGCATCCACTACTTTTCAAAAAAAAAAAAAATTCTTGTTTCTTATTTATAATTGTAAAATTGACAAAATTAATATATAAACTCTAGCTTGTGCCTTTACATTTGCATATTATCAGTTATAAAACAAATAAATATAACAAGTATTAATTATACCTAAAATTATTAAATAACGAATTTACACTGAGTTGTATGGTCTATTGATTCCTAAATCCTAATCTATTTAGGTCTTAATTATGATCATAAAGTTATTTTTTACAACAAATGCTTTCCATAATAGACAAAAATATTAATTTTACAAGTGAAATGAAGTTAGTATACTTATTTAAACATTTTATATACTATAATAATCAAAATCAACTTTCAATTAAATAGACGGCAGTAATTTTACAAGTGAATACTAGACGAAGATCAAGTAAAAGGAAGAATTTATATTTGAATATTTTCCGATGTAGAATGAGAAACTAAATCATATATAGGAATAGAAAAACATAGTTCGATTTAGCATTCACAGCATACCATGTAGCATAAAAAATAAGAACAAAAACACGGAGGCCCATGTAGCATAGTATGTAGTGCGTAGCGGTAATAGTGGCCAACTATTATAGCTATAGCGGTTGTAGATGAATTAGCGCACTTTTATCTCATAGCTTAGTTTTTATGGTCCGAAAAAAACTATAGCGTAGCTATTGTGCAGCTATAGCTAGCTATTTGGAACACTGAGATTGTGGGAAATATGGACGAGATTGAACAAAGAAAAAAAAAATTCCACCTTTAAAAACATGTATACCCCTCATATAGTTTGAGAGGTCCCGATGTAGTTAGGGAGACAATTATTTAGATAAAAATTGTTCACTTTATATATATAAATATTTATGTTTATAGGTATAAATACTTACGTGTATAAGTATTAATACTTTAGAAAAAAAATTAGTGCTGAAGTTTTTGTAGTTCTCCAGACAGTTATGATAATTATAGTGCGGAGATTGTGCGGGAATTGAAATGCGGGAACTGTTATCGGAGTCCTAAATAATGAGCATAGTCGTCGATGTTATAAAAAAATAGTACTTTGATCTAATTGTGTAGGGACGAAAATGCTGGTTCCAAGGAAATAAATCTGCTATGATTATAAAAGAATCTGTGATTCCAAATTCAACTCTTGATTTTTTAGAATGTACGGATCTCAAAAATACTTATTTCTTATGCACAAATCTCTAAACAGACGAATGAATTTAGAATAACATGGTCATGTGATTTCAAAGAATCACAGCAGATTTGTTTCCTGGTTTCAAACCTCATCTTATAATAAGCATTAGAATTGATAAATAAAGAAATTTGTAGTATATTATATGTATCTTGCTTCCGCTAAATTCGTAACCTCTGCATTACCTCACCGTTTGAGGTTAAATTCGGTCCGTCGGATCAAAATTCGGACTAATCCTGCCCTCGCATAGACAAAACGGATTCCTTAAAATTGGTATTAATACAGAATGAACGGACCCGATTCAAACTCAGGGTTGCCTTAGCTGATATGAATTTAAATCCTCCCAGATACCGTAGAGGATGGGTCTCACTTTACGGTTTGAGATTCGGAAGGAAATAGCGGGCAGTTTTATTGGGCTTTGAGATTCGTTCCAAGCTAAAAAGAACGGTCCGCATCCCCTAATTGTAAAAGATTTCCTTTTCAGGTAATGCACTGGATATGAATTCAGGAGGGGATTTGCTTGTTCTCCTTTTTCATTCGTTCGTGATCTAAACGCACATCTCTTCTCTCTTATTCTAGTCAGTACCTTCTTCAAGGAAAGATAGACAATCGGAAGGTCGGCGTGCCATGGTTGGGTTAGCGGTGGATGAAGTGATGCTAGATGGCATGGCGGTGGTCAAGGGGCGTGCCTAATCAGATGTGTTTTCCCTCCTAATTCAGGTCCCCTTTTATCTATCTATTTTTTTTTTCCCGATAAAATGTTTTTATATAGGATTTTCCTAATATTTCTGCTAAATTCTTAGAACCTTAGCGTCTCAATGTTACTGTGTGTAAAATGTATTTCAGAAGTTACTAATTGTTTAGGTTTTTAGCGTGTTATATCTAATTATCTGCTATTCAACCATCAGTTTCATCTGAATTATTAAATGTACATATGCAAACTAAACACAGACCACTGGATGCAAATGTAAAGTACTCCTTTCTTATATATTTCTTCTTTTAGTACTTATCTAGTTTACTGATAAAAAGATTTTTGTTTTACTGATAAGCCCGTACCTCTTTTTGTTTTACTAATTAGTAATTACTGTCCTTGCTTTAAAATGGTTCATATTTTGATTGATTGATTTTATAGATAATTAAGTCCCATTTACCAGGTCTCTAATCTGACAGTGTATAGTTAGTTAAGAGGAGTTACACTGCAAATTGCAAAAATCCAAATCACAATAGCAGGGGTGGCTGATTTGAGATTAGGGTACTACCTTCCCCTCAAAAAATTTGCAAGGAAATTTTATTAAATTCTTCTGATTTATGGTTGTATTTCTGCATCCCAAAAAGTTTTTATTTTTATTTTTATTCTTTTCTGACATTTCGTAATTTATACTGCATGCTTTGTGTTAATGATATATGTCTGATTTTTGAGAAAAGAAAGGAGGACAGTCAAAGGAAGCAACAACAGCAATAGCTCATGTTTTGTGTTTTTTTTTTTTAAGATACATGTTTGATTTTTTATAATGAAAGTATTCAAAGTTTTGTTGAAAGTACTTTTGCTTTCTTGCAAGTTTTGTTGTCTTTAATTGGGTCAATTTTGATTGCATGCACACATTTGTTTTCCTTAATTCTTGTTTCTGTCTGATGTTGATGCCTTTTAAACTTAATCTTTTATCACTAACTTTTCCTTTGTTTTCTGAATTAGCAAGATTTTGTGTTTCCTCTTAGAAAGCAAGGACTTTTCGTAATTCCATTGTTTATTATTTTAAATTCATGACTTCTAGCAACTCTTAGAAAACAATGACATGATTTTGTAAGCTTGATGTTTTCTCCTTTCTCATTTTTGTTTTCTCTTGTGTGCATCGAATTTTATTGAACCTATGACAATTAATGAATTAAATAAAATTTGCTTTTTGCATTTTGTAGTAATATCAAGCGATTTTGTTAATTTGCAAGATTCTGACATAAATTGTGCTGAATTTACAAAAACTTAATTTTAACATGCATGTTTTTGGTAAGTAGTTGTTACTGGATTTCTACATCCGTACCTCATAATCTGTTAGACAAGCTTGAAGGAACGGAGAAGAAAAATGAAAACGAGGGAAGAGCAATCAGTATATTTAAACACAATTATAAAATGAAAAAAAAAATCACAAGAATGTAAAACTTATGTGGACATCTAAAACTACTATGTATAAAAAAATTTAATTTCATAACTTTACTCCTAGAATTGCCACCTTGCCCTCAAAAAAAAAAAACTTTACTCCTAGAAAGAAAAATAATTGAATAGTTGTACCAAAAAACTTGTTTACTTGCACTGGTTTTCACTAAATGTTTTAGACCTAACTATTGTATCCATCAACTGGACCAACCTCTGTGCTCCTGGTCCAGGAGTTAGGTGCGTCACATCTCCCACTTCGGAGCAAGCTGGTGTTCCCTTACACCAACCACCTGGCACAAAACCACTAGTCCCATTGATGCTTCTTCGAAGCAACTCAACATCAATTGCATCCAGAACCGGGTCGTTGTGCTTAAACTTGCGTGCAAATGGTGCATTGCTCAAGATCATTCCCTCTTTGTCAGCCATGGTGAGTGAATGTGGGTGTTGTTTTGGTGGGTTGTCCCACGAGATGAAATGTAGATCGTGGTTTGCAACAGTCTGGGTGTATTTTTGTGCATTGCAAATTACGGTCTGGAAGTAGCCCTCGGGAGATGACAGGAAGTTGGTGTAGTACATGAGAAGAGTTCTTGGCAGGTTGTCCCAACCCCATACACAGTATTCTACGAACTCACGTGTTAAAGCGACCCATGCAGATCCTAAAGAAGCAAAATCGTGGTTCGGAAAAATAAAAGAGAAATAAGATTTCGGTCAAATTCGTAATAAGAAGGCAATTGAAGTGATAGTAGAGAGGTTACCAAAATTAAGGTACATTGAAGTAGTAAATGTTTACAAATTCAAATGTGTGGGCACCCAGACTGGTACATAGTGGTACAGAATGTTTCTCCATTACTGAATGGCGTAATGGTTTAAATACTGAAATGAGTAGTACCAGTGAAAAGCTTAAATGCAGTCGGTAGTTCGCGATCCGGACCTGCCCAATAGATATCTTGCTTTTTTGACATATATAGCCCTGGGTCGACAACTATCGGCTTTGCTCTTTGCCCACTAAGAACAGTAATCAAATCAAAAGAAAATAAAATGTAAGTGCCAGTAAAATATGGGTCTGCAGAAACAGTTTTCTTGAGTTTTGCTGCTGTGTTGTAGCATTGTAGTAGAGTTCTTAGAAAAATTATTTCTGGATTTAAGTAACCAAAATTAACCATTATATTATTGTTGTTGGATTTAAGTAACAAACATTTGGGGGCTGTTTATTATTGTATAGTACCAATTTCAGTTCACCAAAAAAGATTGGTTTATTGCCTAATAAAGAGGCCTTTTATATCCTATTGTAATTGTCATAATTTTTAAGAAAGATCTCAAGAAAGTAAATAAAAAATCCTTCAAATATACTACTTACGCTTTCCAGCCCAGTCGACTCGTGTGTTCTACAAAATTGACATTTCTCGACAGGGAAGAGAAAACATGAAGTATATCTGTAATTAATCATAATGTAAAATGAGCGTTACAGGAAAGAAAATTAAATGACAATTATAGATATTAATTTTGAAATTGAGTATAGAACAACATCAAACTAACCATCTTGAGTCATTAACGGGTAATCCGAGGCGCTAAGATTAATAAACCAATCCCAATTCTTCTTTTTCTTGAGAAGAATTGCACACGAATGCAATGTATTAGCCACCATCGTGGGTCCCCGGTACGTAACGAGATTTGCCTTTTTCATCACATAAACATTTTTCACTTTCTTAAATGTCGAAGAATTAATCACGCGTGATATCAACTCTGATCTTTCGAGTACCGGTGATTCTAAATCCAAATGCAATACGTAGTAATTTAACGGGTGGTACAAGGCATGCAGTGTTCTCCATAGTCTATCTAGATCACCCTTTGAACCGGAGATCAGGTATGCTAAACGCGGTATCGGAGAAGGAGATGGTGCAGTAGAGGTCTTGGTTTGATGGGAGAAGAAAGAATGCACAGAAGGAACAAGGCCTAGATTAGCAGATGTGATTAAAAGAAGAGCAAAACAAGCAAGGGTTAGTGCCCATTTTGGATCCATTATAGGTAGGTTTAGAAGAGATCTTTGTTTTGGAGAAGCGCTCTCTGGTCCATGCATGGCTATCAATGAGATGAAATGCAATGGATTTAAGATCAAGGTTTGTGGAGTTTCATACTTTAAATTTTCATTTAATTAATTAAAGAGGAGTTTCAACCAATTACCTTTTGTTTGTAACCAGACGTTATATGGAGAGGAAGTATATCAAAAACAAGCGCAAAAAGAATGGAAGAAGATGCATGGAGGAAATAGAAAAAAAATTCTCTCTCATTTTCTCTCTCTCTTTCATATAATTAAGATCAACTAAATAAATCCAGAATAGCTGAAAATAATGACTCAAACAATTTTTCTAATTTTATGCTATTTCTTGATTCTATGTTTAGATCTTTGTATAAATTCCCGTTTGAAGGTGCAAAACCATAAAATTTTCATAGGAGAACCGGAATTTGACAAAAGACTTTGAAGCTTTGTTAAGAAGATAATTAAAAAGAGCAATTCTTGCGATTTTTTTAACAACAACTTTTTAACAAATAGTTCTAGGTATAGAGCGATCTATGAATTTACAACTTTTTTTTTTAATCTATATATTCGTTGATGGCATTGGTATCAACCTTCAAAAAAATTATTAAGCGATAAATGAAAAAAAAATTACATTTGGCAAGATATTTTTATAAGTGGACATTAATTTTTATGTTTTTGAATTACACAAATTATTATTTAATCAGGAGACAAATATAGATTTTTAATGAAAAAATATACATGATAAACATATAACTTGAGCAGAGACCTAATTACACCATTTTATGATGACACATCTTGACATCGTATGTTTATAAATTATTTTTGTGATTTGAAAATCCAAATAGTTGCTCCTAACTGTTCAACATGATCTCCATATTAAAATTTGTTCGGAGAACAAATTTTACATTGTTTGGAATATTTTTTGTATTCTTTTAGAATTTTTTTAAAATCGGTGTTTTTCAATGGTCCATAATTGTCTCAAAACAACAATTTTGTACACATAAAAATTTAACTTAATTTTTTTTTACTCAAAAAACAATTTTGTACACATCTTAATAAATACTAAAAAATTCAAAAAAAAAATGTAAATTTGGTCTCCAAGCACATTTTAATATAAAGATCACGTTGAATGGTTTGGATCGACTGTTTGAATTTTGAAATCACAAAACTGACTTATAAATATATAATGTCAATATGTGTCACCATGAAATGGTGTAATTGGAACCTTCTCATATAACTTTTGTTGGTATAAGTATATATGATAATAGAGGAGGGTTCAAATGCCTTCATCATGCCTCCATTTTTAAAAACTACAATAATTCAAAATTTAAATCATAAACGTCAAAATAAAACCGTTAGATGTGATCTATGTTATTTTCTTTATGTGCTCATAAAAAAAATATCACATTTCAATTTTGTTTTTATATAAATCAATATGTTGAAAAATAAATGTCTAGAAATTATTCACATTAGTACATTTTTTTTATGGACTCTTGATGACAACCAAAACGAAGTTGGAATGTCTTAATTTTTTACATGTGCATAGATAAAATGATGTAGATCACATCCAACAGTTTTATTTCAAATGTTAAATTTCAAATTTTGAATTATTTTAGTTTTTAAAAATGGAGACATGATGGAAGCATAAAAAAATAGAGGTATTTGAACCCGCCTCATGATAATATATTTGGCTGCAATGCTCATTTTGATCTTTGATATGTTAAAATATATAATTAAATAGTACAAAGTTTATCAAATTATTAAATAGTACAAAGTCTAACAAAACATTATATAGTTTATCAAGTCAATGAGTCAACCAAATTGATTCCAAACCGAGTTGAGAGCAACTTGGATTCAACTCGTAAGACAACAAAGTCAATAAACTTGAGTCAATATTAACTTGAGTTGTTGGTGAGTTGAATCTGAATTGATTCGGAACGAGTTATAAGTCATGAGTTTTTTTTGTATAGCCGGCTCGTGAGTCAATTCTATATGAAAACAAGAGAGATGAATATTTGATATTAAACTTTTTATATAACAAATATTAATTTTGAAAATTAAATATTTATGAATTCACTATCCAAGTGTTATAAAATTGTAGACATGCCCTTTTAAAGTGGAAGAAATGGCGAATTTTAATTTTGGAGCCTGTTAACATCTTCTGTCAGTATTTTTTTTCTTTTTATTGTCGGTTGTATCTAGGGGTGTTCATTGGGTCCGGTTTAATCGGTTTTGGACCGAACCGAATAGATCGGTTCAAACGGTTCGGTTTTTTCGGTTTAATGGTTCAGTTCGGTTTGCTTTTTAAAACCAAATTATAACTTCGGTTCGGTTCGGTTTGAAATTTTCAAAACCGAAATAACCAAACCAACCGAACTTTTATATATTATGAATTTGATTCGGACCGCCCCGGTTTATTTCTTAATCAATTGCTTTAACTACTTCGGTTTATTTCTTAATATCCCGATTTATTTCTTAATCAATTGCTTTAAATACTTCGGTTTATTTCTTAATATCCCGATTTATTTCTTAATACTCTAATTTATTTCTTAATATACTTCGGTTTATTACAAAACAATTGCTTTAAATTAAAAAAATGATATATTTCTGTTTGAACCGAACAATCCGAACAAACCGAAATAAAACTTTGGTTCGGTTCGGTTCTATTTTTGAAACCGAATTTAAACTTTGGTTTGCCTAATTCGATTCGGTTTGAACTGAACCGAACCGATGAACACCCCTAGTTGTATCAGAAAATATCAGTAGGAACTAAAGAAAATTCGTTTTGCAATCTTTTAATATATAACTTTCGCATTCTTGAGATTTAATTTCAAAATCAATTACTATTTATAAAAGAGTTCGGTATATTACAAGAAAGCTTTGTCCTAAGGGTCTGTTCGGCCAGATTACTGTTTCTGTGGGAAAAGAAAAATTTAGTTCTTTTTTCCAACATGAACAGTGATTTTCAGTTCAATTCTTGTGCCTATGACCAAACTCATGCGTCCGCCGAACATGCCCTCATTGAGCATTTCCCCATCCGATTTAGTGCTATTTTTATAAATAAATAAAAAAGAGGGCTCATGAGCTGACCCGGTTCTGCTCAGATTCAATTCTATTCAATCGATAAAATTCGAGTCTGGATTGAGTAGGGTTTTTTTCAGTTGAGAGCCTGACTCGATCAAAAATATTAAGTTGTCCAATTCATCAGCTCATGAGCCGGCCCGGCTCATTAGCAGGTTTATGTTGCTAACAGGTCACATCATTTTTTTTTCTTGACTACCTATATTTTTCTTTTTTGGGTTGTGTGAATATAATTTATCTGTAAAAGCCCAATAAAGATTTCGGCCCATTGTGAAATTGGGTCGGAGACCTTCGATAGTAAAGAAGACTGATCCCAATTTGAGAAAGGTAAACATATATGCCGTCACTGCTGACATGATTTTGGGTCACGAGACGAGGTCTACTTGGTACAAAACATTATGGATAATATTAGACCAGCAACAGCCAGTTTCTTGGTAAACAAGACACGGAGAACCGAAGCTCACCTATCACTGTCAGTTTTTAAATCAGGTATTATTTGATCAAATCAGCACTTTAAGTATCTATTATTATTTTAGATCGGCACTATTTTTAGGAGTAAGTCAATATGAGATTTTCCCAAATTGAGATTTTAATTTTTTGCATGCATAAAATTAAGAATTCAAATTGGAATATGATCTATTGTAATGGTGATTCTGTTATAATATTGTGTGTTTTATATGAAATTATAAGGCTGAAAAATGTATACAATACTTTAGATCTTGTTCAAGTTGTAGAAACTAAGGTCTTAAAGGAGCATTAAATCCAATACCAGATGATGAGTTTAATGAATTTAATTGCCAGACATTGTTTCTCTATTCTTTGTAACACCATTTCAAGATGTTGAACAGACGGTTAAGATAAAAAATATATAACAAATGGTTGACCGTTGAGGTCAAAATATATACATGTCACTACGTCGGACTAATTTCTTTTCTAGGTTGAACCCGTTTTGGGTTCGAGGACCAGACTAGACAAGGCCAGACCGCAACCGACACGAACCGATTTGCTCTTTGTCAGTAATCCGTACTCTAGGCAATTTACGTTCATTTACGAATTATGGCATTGTAGTTTCCTATTGGTTAAGAAACAATCTGACTGCGCCACCTCATCACCAAAAGTCAAAGTATGCTGTACACCGTAACACCGGAGCTGAATTAGGGATAAAATCATAAAACCATGGCCCGGTAGCGGAGTCCAACTCCCTGAAGTAAATGAAATTTTGTTTTTAGATTAGGACCGTTAGAACAGGATCCGGGCCAATCCGTCCTTTGTTGACATTCACAGGGTTTCCTTTAATATTCGTGCCAAAGCAAATCTGACGGTTATGATCTAATCTTAAACATCGAGTTAATTTAGGGGATATTATTTCTCGGTAGATATTTATGTACCGCCTCCTTAAACACACTCGCCTCCGGTTTCTCCTTACGCACCTTTGATTAGAATAAAAAGAAGAATAACGCAACCTCCTTATCCCCTACTTATTTTCGCCCGATTTTATAACAGAAAATCTTTCTTTACTTTTTCATTTTTTTTTTGGTTCCTTTTCTCGTTCTTATTCCACAGCGCTATCCGCCCCCATCGATGCGATAATTGTTTTTTCTCGAATTAATGGGTTTTTCTTCTCTCGTTCGCGTTCTCTCCCGATCCGCCCGCTCCCGATCGTCTTCTGTAAGTTTTAGATTAGTTCCTTTACAATACTTGTAATTTTATTTTTCTTTTTCATTCCCATTTCTTGTTTACTTGGAGTAGTTTTAGAAAGTTAGGTCTTTCCGTTAGAATATTCAATTTCTCTTGAAGTGTGAATATTAAACTGGTATTTTTTTTTAACTAATTAGGGTTCGATTGTGGGTGGGTACCGCTTGAGGTTGGGTGGCCTGATTGAAAACCCATCGGTTTCTTCAAATTCTTGCCATGAAAGTGGGGGACTAGGGTTTGTTAGAAGCTATCTAACTTCTAATGGAGCTAAACAAGGTTTCCTACAAGGTAGCAAGGTAGCTGAATGGAGATTCTTGCTTTCCAGACCAGAGTCCAGGCGATTATTTTCCAGTGACCCATCTCAGCCTAAGAAGGGTATGAATCAATTTTAGTTAACTCGATGAATTATTGGGGTATACTGCAGAAAAAATTGATAGCCTTTTATTCTCTCCAAATTGTTTATTTGTAGATTATGAGAACTATTATCCAAAGGATAAGAAGGAGATCCCAAAAGGGGATGAGAATTCCAACAAGTCTGATTCAAAGCGTATGCACTCTTCCTTTTTTATATAATTACTAGTTCAGCTAGTATTACCTATTAATTTAACAAATATATTATAGCACATGATCTTTTTGCTTTGTTCAGAAGAGGCTGGTACTGAGGATCAAGGAAATTTTGGCGATGCTTTTGTAAGGCAATTACAAAATTACATTGCCCCGATATTATTCATTGGTTTACTCCTCTCATCTCTCTCCCCTGGTTCATCAGAGCAGAGGGAGGTTAGTTTTTTCTTCCTGTTTTTCAAATTTTCTTTCTAGCACTTGGAAAAATACAATAAAAGCATCAAAGTTTGTCAATTTTTCTTTTTACTCAGATAAGCTTTCAAGAGTTCAAGAACAAGCTATTGGAACCTGGCTTGGTTGACCGTATAGTTGTTTCAAATAAATCAGTTGCAAAGGTCTATGTCAGAAGCATGCCGGCCTCAACAAATGGTGATATGTTAGACCCAAATATGAATTCTACTCAAGTAGACAATATGAGTTCCAGACAAGCCCCTGGCCGCTACAAGTTCTATTTTAACATAGGCAGTGTCGAGTCATTTGAGGAGAAATTAGAGGAGGCACAAGAGGCATTGGGCATAGACCCGCATGATTATGTACCTGTCACATATAAATCCGAGGTTAACTTGCTTCAGGAGATTATCAGATTTGCTCCCACAGCTTTCCTTGTTGGTCTTATTTATGTAATGGGCCGGAGGATGCAAAGTGGGTTTAACATTGGTGGTGGGCCTGGCAGAGGAAGCAGGGGCATTTTTAATATTGGAAAGGCTCAAGTTACCAAGTTGGATAAGAACTCCAAAAATAAGGTTGACATTTATGGTTTTTAAAACTGCTCTGCATGCATGTAAAAGTTAGAGTTTGCATAGTGCTCTGATGAATCTCTGATTGGGTATTAATTAAGATTTTTGGTAGGTTGATTTCTCCAGCATTTCTGATATTTGATTGACAACAGAGATAAAATTGATGTATTGCACAATTTTGAAGGTCCCAATTGTTTGTATTAAACCTGGTTCTCTGTTTTATTTTCTAGCTTATTAATGGATTAGTCAATGCTTATCTATGTCTTGTACCCAGGTGTACTTTAAAGATGTGGCTGGGTGTGACGAGGCGAAGCAAGAAATAATGGAGTTTGTGCATTTTCTTAAAAATCCCAAGAAGTACGAAGAGCTGGGTGCTAAAATACCAAAAGGTGCCTTACTTGTGGGACCACCTGGTACCGGAAAGACTCTCCTTGCAAAAGCCACAGCTGGTGAATCCCAAGTTCCTTTCTTATCCATATCTGGTTCTGACTTCATGGAAATGTTTGTTGGTGTGGGCCCTTCTAGGGTTAGAAACCTCTTCCAAGAAGCAAGACAGTGTGCACCTAGCATTATCTTCATAGATGAAATTGATGCTATTGGCCGTGCCAGAGGCCGTGGTGGATTTTCTGGTTCAAATGATGAGCGTGAGAGCACCTTAAATCAGTTATTGGTTGAAATGGACGGGTTTGGTACGACAGCAGGTGTAGTTGTTCTAGCAGGTACAAACCGACCCGATATCCTGGACAAAGCTTTGCTTAGGCCAGGGAGGTTTGACCGTCAAATAACGATTGACAAGCCAGATATTAAAGGCCGGGAGCAGATATTTAGGATTTATTTGAAGAAAATTAAACTGGATAATGACCCATCCTTCTACTCTCAGAGAATGGCTGCACTCACGCCTGGTTTTGCGGGGGCTGATATAGCAAATGTGTGTAATGAGGCTGCTTTGATCGCTGCACGTAAGGAGAGTACTGTGGTCACAATGGATCATTTTGAGAGCGCTATTGATAGGATTATTGGCGGCTTGGAGAAGAAAAACAAGGTCATTAATTTTAATGTTGAATTTTTTTTTTTTTTTTTGAAATATCACTGATATTCTACCTTGTTTAGTTGCATGTCCAGAGCAATTGCTACTTCCAAGAAATTGTAAATAATATATAAACAAAGATAAATTTTTTAACAAAGAGGTAATTCCTGGGTCCATTACAATTTAGAAGGATTGAATTGTTATGGCTAATTTTTTTTAGTTTTTCACATCTGTTATTTTAGGTGATAAGCAAACTTGAGCGTAGAACAGTGGCTTATCACGAGTCAGGCCATGCTGTTGCGGGTTGGTTCTTGGAGCATGCAGAGCCCTTACTGAAGGTCACGATTGTACCACGTGGGACTGCCGCTTTGGGATTTGCTCAGTATGTGCCCAGTGAAAATCTTCTTATGACCAAGGAGCAGCTCTTTGACATGACTTGCATGACCCTTGGTGGCCGTGCTGCTGAGCAGGTACTTGTTAATTATTTTTCAAAAGGCTTTTTCCTGTACAATTGAGAAATGCTATAGTTTTTTTTTTTTCCTTTTCTTAAGCTTCAGAGATCGATTATTATACTGCAATTAAGGGGATACCATAATTTGGATTGATAAATATGGTGGTTATAAACATCAGTTATTAGTTAAGTGTTCCCATAATAAATGATATTTCTGGTATGTTTTTGATGCTTGAAGTCTTACAAAATCTTAATCATTACATGAGACCTCAAGTAGTCTCAAAATACCATAAAACTAAATGGGGAACCTAACTTGAATGTTTAATAATTTTTTTTCTCAGGTACTAATAGGTAGAATTTCAACTGGTGCACAAAATGACCTGGAGAAGGTGACAAAGATGACCTATGCGCAAGTTGCAGTATATGGGTTCAGCGAGAAGGTGGGTCTGCTTTCCTTCCCTCAGAGGGAAGATGGGTTTGAAATGTCAAAACCGTATAGCAACAAAACCGCCTCGATAATAGACACAGAGGTGCGTGAGTGGGTCGCCAAAGCATACCAGAAAACTGTTGAGCTAATCACGGAGCACAAGGATCACGTTAGTCAGATAGCGGAGCTATTGCTTGAGAAGGAGGTCTTGCACCAGGATGATTTGCTTCGGATTTTGGGTGAGCGCCCGTTTAAGGCTAGCGAGCCCAGTAACTATGATAGGTTCAAGCTTGGGTTTCAAGAGGAAGAGGGGAAAAGCAGTGATAAGGGACAGAGCGAGGAGGCCCCCACTCTCGATGGGGAGGTGGTCCCGACGTAAAATCTTATGTATGTAGTAGCTAATCTTTTTCTTTATTTTCTTTTTCTTTGAAACAATGATCTTCTTCTATAAATTGTATTTGTATATTAGGATTCTGTTTATTTAGGTTGTTGCTTTTCTGATGTGGAACGATTATTTCATAAATCAAACTCCCCGTCTTTTTTTGAGGGAAAGAAAAAGTGGGAACAGTCACGTGAGTTTTTAGATTTGACCAATTTATCCGACTTTTATTCAACAAATGTACTTGCAAACCATGTTTAACATTTTTTTTTTAGTTTACTATTTCTTAGATAAGTAGAAAAATCACTTGATTTGAAAATTCTAGATCATCTAAAAATAATGATTTTCTATCTACCTGAACAAATAGAAATAATATATAAAAAATGTAAAATTTGTTAGCAAGTACATTTTCATACAAGTATATTTTCATATGAAGATCATATGAAAAATCACTTAATGGTTCGATTATTTAAATTTTATAAATAAAGATATGAATTCATATATTCGTAATATTATTGTAGTATATTATCCCTCACGGCCCTCACTCTAATGTGGCCCAAAATCATGAATCTCTGCACAAATCTCTTGCCATTTTGATCAGAAATGGGGCAAATTGGCCTAGCAAAGGGAGCAGGCTAGTCATTCTATGTACCCTGCTTAGTATCCAAAATTACACTAGCCGATAAAGATACTAAAGTCAACATTCTCCACTTATCCCGACAAATTTCATGATCAATATGTTTGCTAATGAGTTAAGCAACATTTTCACCTAATTATCAGTCTAATCATAATTACTGAACCTAATCACAATGCTTCATTTTGCAAAAGATTTTTACTTCCTTTGAAAAAAATATAACATAAGTGCACTTGCCACCTTTTGTCAAAGATACATATGAATCCGTGCACATCAAATAGAAAGATGACCTACTAGCACAAGGTATGTTTTACCCTTTTATAAGGGAATTCGCATCCTCTGAGATATCTCAAACTTTGCGTGACTTTTTGGAATATCTCAATCGTTCAAATAATTCTGCACGAATCTCAAAGCTCAGATAATACTGGCCCCCTACGGTTTCCCCGAATAGGTATCGGACATGTCGGTCACGCAAAAATTGAGATTCTCAGAGGATACGCACCCTTTATAAGGGGGGGGAGCAGCTTGGGTCCGATGTCCATCGGAGGACTCAAAGCTGGGTTAGATGGATTCCAAAACCGTCCGATCTACTTTAAGATTCATGTGCACAGATATTAACACGATATGCACAGCTCTTAAATCAGATTGGACGGTTATGGAACTCATCGGACCCAAGCTGGTCCCTTTTAGGGGATATAGGAAATCATGTTTGATGGAGAAGCGATCACTTTCTCATACTGCAATCTTGAATAGTTAAAATTAACTATGTTGTGTGATAGAAACTGTATGTCCGAAAAGTGTATGTCACTTCTTGAATAGTTAAAATTATCTTGTGTGACAGATTCTTATGCGCGATGAAACTGTATGTCCAAAAAGTGATAGAAACTAATACTTTGACAGAATGAAACTGTATGTGCACATATTCATATATAGCTTTGACCCCACATTCTTATTTTTCCTCAAAAAAAATAAGAATCTGTTAGGAATCCAACAAATTAAGACTAAATATTTTTTTTTGACGAAAAATAAGGATCAAGTCCTTATTAATATATTGATAATTGAAGCATACAAGAGTTTTGAGTTTCAAAATGAAACTCAAAGTTTAAAAATCACAGACTGATTCAACTTAGTTGAATCTATTTAATATTTTTTTTTAAAGATTGAAAAGAAAATTAGAACTCTTCTATTATTTAATGGTGGACTAATACTCTTCTATTATTTAATGGTGGACTAATTTCCACAAATCCTGAACTTCTTGTGCCAGCTCTGGCAGTGATTTGAATTTGATATGGTCTCTGAATATTCTTGTACACACTTCCCTCAATCCTACAAACATTGCTATCAATAAGATTTCTTTGGATCTTCTTTCTCCTCCTCTTTTTTTTTTTTTTCAATTTAGTCCTCCAATCATGACTTTGCATTGACATCCTTCCCTCTAATATTCTGTATAGATCTATATCATGAAATAACTCTCTGAGAACAGGTGTTGAATTGTTTTGTTTTCATTTCTGCATAGGAAACATATACTTGGAAAATGCCAGCCTCTTTTAGCCAGATTGTCTTATGTTAGAACTCTGTTGTAGTATACCAACCATGCAAATATTTTGATCCTAGGAGCCATGCACCTTAAATTTCCATATTCTGTGAATGTGTACCTCAATCTAAGCAAATAAAGACTAAATATAATTAAATTATTTCACTAACATCTTTCATTTTCCAAATATAATACAATAAGATACATGTAAAAAGAGCAAAATAAACTCCTCATCTTCATCATCATCATCATCATCATCATCATCATCTCTCTTGCTTTTGCTTTTATCGATTTGGGTGAACAGAACCTGAGAGCTCCTCTAGTTTCTGCGTGCGCTACCTTATGAGGTAATGTTCGATCCAGACGGTTTAACTTAAATTTGCATGAATTTTAAAGCGGATTGCATGTAATGCCACTTTGATGAGACACCGGTATCATAGGGAATTAAAAGAGTAGCGCAATGGCGTGCATGCAAGGCATGAAAACTAAAATTATGTATACGGAAATAATGAATATATAATAGTTAAATACGGAGGTTGATGTTTGGTGAAATGAGGAAAATATATAATTAAATTTCATCAACTTATAGAGGCAGGGTTGGCCTTGTTGTTAGATGATTAATTTGGAGTAAAGCTCAAGTCAATCACCACTGTTCCATTTGACTTTTAGTTTTTCATATTTTTGAAATCTTTCCGGATTAATTCATGATAAATGAAGGACTATTAGATGCAAGTTGTTGTTGGTTCATTGTAATTCAATTATACTAAGATTATAATTAAATGACTACGAAGGCAAAAATTGTGCAGGGGTCTTTGACCGGTTCACATTACATTGCATGGGACATGGATGGAATTAACTAGGAAACTGCTATTCTGAGATAGTAATCCTAATCAGGGGTGGATGCAGAATTTTAAAATATGGGGGGTCAAGCATAGAGTATTTTGATAAAATCTTGGGGAAATTAAGAATACTTATAGCAATTATACTTAAAAACATATAGAAATATTATACCGTATACATGTAACTTCAAACTTTCTAATCAAAAGACACATATATAGGTGTGTTACGATTTTAATTAAGTTGAATTTATATACGTGCTAGCTAACAATTACCCAAAGTGCACCAAAATGATTTGGTGGAATAAAGATGTTTTTTTTGAAATCCTGATAGAAGCTATCAGGTGTTTACAACAATTCCTAACAGCACAACAACAACATGTGGAATAAAGATATTGAAAGAGCTATTTTGACTTCGTGCAGCGTTAGGCCAATAGCGATAAAATGAAAAAAGTATATGACCAAAGTGTTGCGTAAAGCTAAAATAGCTTTATCAATATCTTTACCTGATTTGTTTTGGAGCTAGCTACCACCTATCTAATAAGACTTACAACCTCTCCTATTACAATCGAATTTCTGTTGTATTAATTAATTGCTTGTGGTAGGTCAAAAGATATAATTGCGAAATATGCACAATTCAAAATCAATGATAACTCTATTATTCAAAAATAAAACTTTTCAAAAGAATACATCAATCAATCATTAACCTAATTGAAACCGGCTTATCTTGTTTGTTAGCTTGAATTTTATAATCAAATCAAACCAAAAAAAAATTAAAAGCAAAACCAGACAGCACAACACTCAGTCAAAAAAAAGAAAGAAGAAAAAAAATTCCCCTCTAGACCTTGTACAAAAGTCTTATTTTCATCCTTTAAACTACCTAGCATTTGGGAAGATCAAACGGTGGAGGAGGCAACTTCTGATTAGGAAGGCTACCATCTAATACAAGCCATGCCATTTTGAGCCCCCAGCTGGTGTGTACTTCCAAATGACAATGCATGAACCATACTCCTATATATAAACAAAATTTCATAAAACAATAATTAATTAAATGGAATTAATCAATTGAAATCATGAAATTAGTAGTAAAAAATTAATATTATGAGATTAAGAATTGATCATAAGATTGATTACCTGGATTATCGGCAAGGAAACGAATTGCGACCCATCCACCAGGTGGAACCCCAACTGTATTCCTCTCAATTGGATCCACTAGATTGAACTTGGCTGGATCTTTAGCGGGATTGTAGTTGCCGAAACCTCGTCCAACCACAAAGAAATTGAAACCGTGGAGATGAAACGGGTGGCTTTCGGCACCTAAAATGCTTGTTCCTTGCAACACCAACTCCACACTTGTATTGAATGGAATCACCAAAAGTTTGGTGCCATTGGTTACAAATGTGTTGTTCGGAGGAGTGCCGGTGTAGTTGAATGGCATGAGGGGTATAATTGGAAAATCAGATGCATACACGCCATTTGACATTCCAGAAAAATGAGATTGGAGGAGGGCCTTTTGAGGAAGAACGAACGATATGTTATTCACTGTAGCCGCAAACTTCGTCCCATTTGGGCCCTGATTATTTATCAGACATTAATAGTAGTTAAGAAGCAATTATATATTTATTGAAATAAAATATATGAAGATCTTTATTGTTACTAGTTGTCTCTCTATCTGTTAAGAATGATTTTTTCTTAGCACAACTAGTTCAACATTCTCAAATGTAGTACTTAATTAGATAAAATTTGTGAGATGATCATTTGATATTAAAGATAACAAACCTGACAGGTCTGATTTTTTTGACATGGATTTGCTCCTAGCCCAATGGTGAAGAAGAATTGTCGGTCAACCGTTTGCGGAACATTTGCTGGATATTGAGCATTCGCCAAACTCATTATCTTATTATTGAAATTGGTTGCAAAAGAAGTGTCATTCAAAACAGGTAATGTGGGCTTAAATAATGGTAAGTTCTTATTAAAGCGAGACGGAGAAAAACTATTTGGGTTCTCATATTCAAGAATTCCTGCCACGGTTGTGTTGTCGAAGGTTCCTTGGCCGGTGACATATGGCCTTGCCTCCATGAAGAAGTTTGCTCCGGGATATTGTGCATGAGTAGTTAGTAGAACATTTGTGGTTTGGCCGGGGGTTATCAACAATGTTTTTGTAGTGAATGGCTTCACGTAAATAGCATCGACTTCTACAATTGTGAGCGAATGATTGGCTATTGAGAAAAAGAGCTCATTGTTGAGTGCAGCGTTGATAATGCGGATGAGGTATGTTTTGCCAGGTTTCACGTTAAGCTTGAATGTATCTACAACAATTTAAGTATGACAACGAATGTCGGAAATCAGAAAATTATAGCAATAAGAACATACCAATTATATATGCATCTTATTATTATTATCTTCTTTTACCTTTTGCTGAGCAGTTGTACAACAAACCAGGAAGACCGTTAATGGTGTACGAATCGGAAACATTTGGACCTCCGCCTGTCTGCAAAGCTTGACTGATGACGGCCTCTGTATCGGCCTTCCACCATTCCCCTAGCAAATTCAAAACGAAGGATGTCAAATCATGAATATATGATAGTGAACTTGATAATTTGAAATGCAAAATTAATTAGACATATATACCAAAGATGATAGGAATTTCCCTGTATGGTTTTGCAAATGGATAAGGGACACCCAATTTTGGAAGGATGACAATCGGACCATAGACAGTGGCGCGTAGCCATGAAATGTGTGCGTGCCACCAGAGAGTACCTCTCTGACCTACTACAGTGTAGTTGTAAACATAGCTCTGGCCAGATTGAATTGGACATTGGGTTATGTAGGCCGGCCCATCAGCCCATCCACTAAACAACTGTCTGACACCATGCCTGTATATTTTTTTTCATGTAAATAAAATTAATAGTTAGGATTGATTTAGTCTAGTAACACGTTGTTTTAGTGGACTATATAATTGATTTATATTTCATACATCTAATTATATTATTTTAAATTTCTGCACAGCAAGTTATATATATATAAAACTAGACCATATATATATATATCATTTTAAAAACACAGTTAGCCAACTAATCTAGCTACAACAAACAACAATGCTTGCTTCAATTTGCAAAAGATTAACTTTATATAACTAATTAAAGCAAACATACATGCATCTTTAATTAATTACACATCAAATTAAGAGAAAGCTGACCTACCAATGCAAGGAGATGTTGTACGGAACATGGTTAACCACCCGGACTACCACTCGATCACCTTCTCTTGCTACGATCTTAGGTCCCGGAAACTGGCCGTTTACCGTCACGATGCTCTTTGTTTGACACAGTCTTGTTACGTTTTTCATTTGTATCTGCATGCCGTGTTTGCGTACGTATATAGGCATGCAATATGAACAAGTTAGTATATATATAATATAAAAGATTAATAATTAAAGAAGAAACTAACATATATTCACGCACGTACATCAAACTGGTAGTGCCTTGTAAAGCTGGTTTGCTGAGAAGCAGTCATGATAGGGAATTGGAGGAGTGCAATGCATGAGAGCACGATAAGCAAAGGTAGTAGAGCTGATGATGAGGCAGCCATGATTTTAAGAGAGACAAGAATAGAAGGCTAGGCTACCTATGCACTAGCTAGTTTGATGCATGGCATGGTGGCTTGAGAAGTATATATATATATATTGATATTGAGATTGATGTTTGGTGGAATGAAGATGAACATAGTTACATCAAGAGGTAGAGCTGGCCTTAGATAGCTTAGAGTGTAGCTAAAGTCAACCCCAAAGTATTTTGACCATTACTTTATCATGCAATTAATGTAATTTGTGTGTGGGGTTCAGGTCCAATTTAGGACAGAACCATTAAGCCTAATTTGGGTCAATGTTTTTTCTTTGACTTGATTCACGTTAGGTCTATATATATATTATATGTTATATTATAAACAAAAAATGAATATATAACATGTTATTCCATGTATGCTAATTCGGCACAACAATTAATATAACTTGCACCATATCATACTTTAATATTTCTTTAATTACTTCAGGATTAATAGAATCATTCCAGCAGACACAAAATTTCACTTTATTAAATAGGTTCCAGCTATTTTTCTTAGATAACAAGAAAATGTATATTTTCTTAACCACACGGTGTAATGCCTAGCTAGGGTCATTTTCTAATGTTAAAGAGACATCGACATGCAAAAAGTGAAAAGGTTTTTTGGTGACTTAATATTTGTATGATTAAAATTGAGGGTAGGTTTTTCTCTAAAAAAAAAAAATTGAGGGTAGGTGAAATAGTTATCTTATGTATTTATGTGTGTGTAATATTATTTCTTGTTTTCTTTTATTGTTATTAATTCTTCCCTATGTCTCCAAATAAGAAAAGGATGCCTGACCCAACTTACTTTTCTTTAAAATTGCCTCTTATCTGTTTTCCAAACAAATTGTTTATCATAGGAAACTTGTTATATATAACATAATAAAAGATAAGGAAACAAATTAATTCGGTCGTGTTAATCAGTATACTTTTATTTATAAAATGATCGATGATGCTCTGTTATGGTTGCTATATGTAAAACTGGTACTATTGTTTATGGAATGAAACGGGCTAACGAAGCTTTTTATCAAAAATAAAAAATAATCGATGATGGGTAATTAAATGCCTTCAATTTTTTGTGTCTTCATCATACCTCTATTTTCAAATAACAAAATTTTTAAAACTTGTATATCAAAATTAATTTTTAGATGTGATATATATTATTTTCTCTATGTGGACATAAAAGTTGACCACTTTTCAATTCTATTTTTATATGAATCATTAAGTTGAAAAAACAATGTCTAGAATTTATTAATATCAATGTATTTTTGCAAGCTCTTAATATCAATCAAAATAAAGTCAAAATGTCATAACTCTTTAATGTGCATAGAGAAAATGATATACCTCAAATCTAACATATTTTTTTTTTATATTTGATATTGAATTTAAAATTTTAAAATTTAAATTATTAATATTTAAAAAATAGAGACGTGATAGAGTCTAGAGGCACAAAAAAATAAAGGCGTATAAACCCTACACATGATCAATATATGAATTTGTGACATTTGGTGTTACTCGAAACCTCCCTTGATTTCAAATTAAATACAAAATGTTACTTATAGGTAAAGATATGAAATCGAAGGATATATATATAGAAAATTGCTAATATGCTATGCGTAGTATAGAGAGTCTCCGGACAACATCTCAATATTTGAGTTTTTAAAATTCTAAAGGTCGATCCGAACCGTTTAACATGATCTCCATATGAATATGTACTTGCAAACTAAATCTTATATTTTTTAGAATTTTTTTACTATTTTTTAGATAGGTAGAAAATCACTTGATCTGAAAATTCTGTACCATTCAGATCGAGTGATTTTTTACCTATCTAACAAAATAGTAAAAAAATTCTAAAAAAATATATATAAAAAAATTCTAAAGTGAAAAGGTTTTTTTGGTGACTTAATATTTGTATGATTACAATTGAGGGTAGGTGAAATAGTTATCTTATGTATTTATGTGTGTGTAATATATATTATTTCTTCTTTTCTTTTATTGTTATTAATTCCTCCAAATAAGAAAAGGATGCCTGACCCAACTTACTTTTCTTTTAAATTGCTTCTTATTTGTTTTCCAAACAAATTGTTTATCATAGGAAACTTGTTATATATAACATAATATATAAAAGATAAGGAAACAAATTCGGTCGTGTTAATAGTATACTAAAGTATACGATTTATAAAATGATCGATGAGAAGTATTTAAATGCCTTCAATTTTTTTGTGTCTTCATCATATCTTTATTTTCTAACTGTCTAATAACAAAAAAAATTTAAAACTTGTATATCAAAATAAATCTTTTAAATGTGATACATACTATTTTCTCTACGTGGACATAAAAATTTATCACTTTTCAATTCTATTTTTAGATGAAATATTAAGTTGAAAAAACAATGTCCAGAATTTATCCATATCAATGTATTTTTGCTAGCTCTTAATATCAATCAAAACAAAGTCGAAATGTCATAACTCTTTATTTGTGCATAGAGTGATATACATCAAATCTAACATTTTTATTTTGATATTTGATATTGAATTTTAAATTTTAAAATTAAAATTATTAATGTTTAAAAAATAGAGACATGATAGAGACTAGAGGCACAAAAAATAAAACGTATAAACCCTCCACATGATCAATATATGAATTTATGACATTTTGGTGTTACTCGAAACCTTCCTTGATTTCAAATTAAATAGAAAATGTTACTTATAGGTAAAGATATGAAATCAAATGATATATATAATGGGAACACTATCCATGATGGATTTTATCGGTATATCCTTGCAGGTACTTCCGTTGCTAATAGAAAAACATCTTTCTATCAGTATATCCTCGTGGATAGTCACTATTTACTTTTGAGGATACTCTCCCATTATTATATACTCGAATTTGGATCATGTCGGAACATATATGGTTAAACTTAAATTCCAAACATTGTCAAATTTTGAGTCATATTGACTTGGATTTGATTTGATTCATTCAGATTGAGGTGGATATTCATTTTGAATTTTAGGTCGTCTTAAATAGATTTCGAGTTGTCCTATTTTGGATGTCTTGGGTTTGTCCATCATGGAGTGGTATAATTGTAATTTGTAAGAGTAAATTATACAACTCATTTATCGTTTGTCTTTAGATATAAATTGAACACTTTGGAATCAAAATGATTCTTTTGAGACATTAATGATCAAAATAGTAAATGAACAATACTATAAAGATCATTTACATAATTTACTCTTAATATAAAGTTGAAATTTTTGTTATATCATTATTAATTAAATTATAATATGCACCATCAAAATGGACATATTCAAGAGTAACACATATATTATTATAACATATACATCGAATTACAAAACATTCTATATTTATATGTTATCTACCAACCAATATTGATGGAAAACATATATTTCAAAAGAAATATTATAACAATCTACCATATGCATGCATGTAGCTGTAGCCTTGTAGCCTGTAGGTTGATGTTGTTTTCCAACAGGCACGTTAGGTTAAATAAAAGGCACTTTTTTAGATTCAAAAGTTCTGTGACGTAAATTCAAATTAATTAATTAAAAGTTGTGAATGTGAAGAATTTAATTAAAAGTAGGTCCTTTAGTGTTTAGGTAGCCACAAGCTAGCTACCGACGACAAATGGCATGGCATCATTAGTTGAGCATGCTATATATGGATTTTTAAATGTTTTTTGTTCTTAGTAGACTCTGTCGAGTGCATGCATGCATGCAGAGAACCATCCCATATTTCCATGCATGCAAGTTCAATCTATTAGTTAAATAAAATAAAATGAAGGATGAAAGGGGAGGTAGCACAGTTAACTAGAAGAAAAGTTCTACGATTGTTGGTTATCTAAAGGTCGAGAGTTCGATTCTCCCTCATGACTTCGTAACTTCTGCGAAGATTTAAAAAAAAAAATGAAGGATCTAATGATACTGTTTTTTTAGTGAAACCAGATTAATTATATTTTATATTTTCAAAAAATTTAAAGTTCAAACAGTCAATTCAAATTGTTTAATATAATCTCCATATTAAAATACGCTTGGAGACCAAATTTTATATATTTTTTAATTTTTTTTACTATTTATTAAGTATTTTACAAAATCGTTGTTTTCGGACCATTTAATTTTTGTATACATCTTAATAAATAGTAAAAAAAAAATGTAAAATTTAATCAACAAACACATTTTAATATATCCATCACATTGAACAAGTTAGATCGACTGTTTGGATTTTGAAAATATATGGTGTAATCCAGCGTCACTAAATACAGTATAAGTTGGATCCCTCCTCACGAAATAATTAGTTATGTACTCAACAACGATTTCAGATTTGGTGAAATATCTGACTATGTAGAATGAGATTGGAGTCATCCGTTTCATTATTGCACGAATCTCAAAACAAAACCCTCTACTACTGAATTAATTTTAACTCAACCTCAAGTATTCTATCTTTTTAGGTACCTGAGAGATATGGATTCCTCAACAGGAGGGGTTACAAATTAAGAAAGTGGACGAAGGTCTCAAGTATCGCTTCTTCCTTGGCTCCGACAAAGTGCATTAATTAGGATTAACGGGAGAATGAAGGTAAAAAAATAATTTAACTATGACTCTATTCGCCAGAAATTCTGTTAGTATACCGTCACCGTCACAGATACTACCATCGTTAATAGAAAAAACACATTTTTGTCGGTATACCCTCGCGGATAATTACTATTAACCTTTGCAGATATTCTCACATTTTTGTAATTTAAACACTTTGCTCAATCCGTACTGTATTAAGATGAGTATCGAGTATGAGTATGGATAATTAAGATTTGTTTTATTATCTTAGTAGATAAGAGTACAGATAACATTGTATCATACCCGTTATCTTATATAAGGTGGTTCTAAATTTATTAAGTCTCTTTGTAAACTCAATTCTAAAATCTATCGAATTGGTTTCAAACGATGAATTCAAACTGTTGAAATCTTTCTATCTTATGAGTGATGCGTCTATATGTGAAAATTTTAAAGTTTTGAATTAATTTAGTATAAAGTCAATTGGTCAGAATTAGAAAGTTTTTAAATTAATTTTAATTTATTCATTTTTGGACGCGTTTTGACCACTTGACTCTACACAAAATTAATTTAAAAGTTTAAAATTTTCACATGTAGACGCATCACTCGTAAGGTAGAAAGATTTCAACGGTTTGGATTCGTTTTTTGAAGTCAATTCAATAGATTTTAGAGTTGAATTCACAAAGAGACTTGGTAAACTTAAAAACACCCTAGTTCTACTCTATTTATAATGGGATATTTATAATGGGATGAGGCATGATATGACATAGTTTTATTCATAATTTAAATATATAAAAAACTCTAAATTTATTTAGTCATCTATTTTTTTAATTCATTTTATCAATGACATTTTTTTATATGTTTATCTAACTAATATCATATTCGAATAAAATGTGTATGAGTAAAGTTTTTTTTTTTTTCTAATTTATCGGATATGAATATGTGGATTTGGGTATGGTAAATATTTCTTTTGTTAACTTAATGAATATGGATATAAAATATTTCACATGAATATCATATCCGTTGCCTTACGTGCGAATGTAAGAAGTAAAAATGCTAAATTCAAATATGATTACGTGAGGATTCAAATATCTCTTATTTTTATGTCTCTATTATATTTTTTATTTTTTAGTTCTTAATATATATTAAAAATTTCTTAATATATATCAAATCTGTTTTAATAATGCAAGTCCCAACCTTACCTATGGATGTGACCGAATTAGATAATTCATACTGGTGCAAATCGAATTTAAATTATTCATATTTTAAATTAAGTCTCATTTTATCTATATATGGATGTGACCGAATTATTCCAGGCAGATACTCTTATAATTCTATGAGAGACAGATACATCTCAGGAGGAAGGCATCAACTGGGATTCCGAAGAAGATATCTTTCATGGGTTAGAGGGGTCCGACCTGTCGGAGTACCTCGGGACAGAGTATATTTTGATGAGGTCGACGCTTAGGGATGCAAACTGATCGGATAATATCCGACCGTATCTGGATCCGTATCCGAAAATTTGATTCGGATATCCGATATCCGAATATCCGTGCAGATACGGATACGGATATGATTTTGAATTTTAATTATCCGTATCCGAATAGTAGATATATACTATATAGTTTAATGTATATTATGAAAATATTTATGTATATATTTACGGATATCTGATATCTGATTCGTATCCGCATGTATCCATCTAATATCCGATCCGTATCCGTATCCGAAAAATAAAAACGGATACGGATACGGTTTTACCACTCTCCGATCCGTATCTGATCCGTTTGCACCCCTATCGACGCTGCATTCTTGTCATCTCAGAATCCCACAGCTCTCAGTTCCTCGGTATCATCCCAGCTACTTAAATGTTATTAGTGCTATACCTTACCATGCATATTTTGATGAGCTACGTTAGGCCTCTACTGTTTACCTTTTAGAACTAATCTTTAGCTTCTGCTTTGTAATATTTGAAGCTTCAAACTTCAGCCTTACTATATGCCTGTCCCTTGTGTATTTTAGGGATCTTAATTCTAGGATATCAGTGAATATCATTTACTGCTTTTGTAAGAACAGTATATATTCGTTTCTCATGAAACAGGTGGGATACTCAATTTTTCAAAAAAAAATGAAACTAATTAATAGCTAGATATAAGGGAAAAAAAAATTAACTACTAGACTATGTCCTATGTTGAGAAGATTCTAGTTTGAAAGTTTGACTTCTAACATTTACTAAAAAAAATGAAAAAAGAAAAAAACTATTAGAGCATCCACAATGGTGATTGTTTTTGGATTGCTAATCTGATGTGTCAATTGCTAATAGAATTGTTGGGATGTGGCACAATTTCTAAATTAGCAAATTTGCTTTAAAAGAAAACCATTGTTTAATGACACGTGGCTAATTAATTGGCTGAAATTAATTATAGCACTCTCCCTCTCTTCACAAAATTAATTATTGGGATGGAGTGGTTTAGAAATTATGAATATCTAATTGCTAAATTCAGTGACGTGACAAAATTACAATTTTTAAACTTTCAAAATTACAGTTTTTAAACTTTTTGTGAGATGGAGATGCTCTTAGATTCATATATTTTTACATGTATATAAAAAATCATTTCACTTCAATTTTTGTTTAATGAGAGTGAAGAACCTGAAAAATTGACATGTAGAAAGCGTCCACATTAGTGGATATTTACAAACATTGATGCCAATTAAAATGACATTTTGATTATTATTTTTTATGTGTTTGTATAAAAAGTGACATAGATCAATCACATATATCTAATAATTTCATTTAATATTTAAATTATATTTTTTACATTTATTAATTTTTTTCACGATGAAGACATAGTTAGGTCGTAAAAAAAATAGAAACATTTAAATTATCTCGTTTATGTTCAAAAAATCCGTTCGGTTTTGGGGCCGGTACACAAAAATTGGGCACACAAAATTCAGTACATAAATTATGATGGAGAGACAAAATTTAACCTCCTTATAAATTAGAACGGACTCGCAATTTTTTTGGCCTAAAATCTCCCACCGAAAACTAAAATTGATCTATCAAGTATTCCCTTTTGTAGAGCGATCAGGTGAATGTATGTAATTATTTTTAGACAGAAAGATGAAGGTCTAGCCTTTCGATCAATGCCATTCTTTTAAATGATTGAATGTTTAATTAGCCAAAACCTCATAATTTTAAGTTTTTTAGCTATGTTTGTTAAAATTTAATTGAATTTTAATTATATGTTGGGGAGGGATACACTTATACCATTTTTTGGTGACACAAAATTACACCATTCATTTTTAAAGTTTTCAAACTCCAAACAGTCGATCCAAACTGCTCAATATGATCTCCATATTAAAACATACTTAGAGACTAAAATTTACATTTTTTAAATTTTTTTTAATATTTATTAAGTATTTTACAAAACCGTTGTTTTCAAACCATTGATTTTTTGTACCCATCTTAATAAATAGTAAAAAAAAATTAAGAAAATGTAAAATTTGATCTGCAAGGATATTTTAATATATCCAACATGTTAAACGGTTTGGGTTGATCATTTGAACTTTAAAAATATAGGGTATAATTTTGTGTCACTAAAAAATGGTACAAGTGGATCCCTCCTCTAGTAATTTGATCTTATATGTTTTGAAGTTTTTATATAGTTCGACTCCTATAAAATACTGAATTTGTGCTTGTAATTTGGTGTTTAGAATTTTACTTGTAGTTCTAAAAACTTTAGTTCAAAATTTAAACACCACACATTATGTATTTTAGTTCTGCCCTGATTGAGTGATTGTCCATTATCTATATATTTATTCAATTCTATAGATCTGCGCTAAAACAAATTCGGTATAGAGGAGCCATCACTCTTTATTCTGATGGAGTTTCTTTTCTAGATGCATATTATGAATCTTAATTTGAAAACATCTCTCTATAGTGGATGTATTCTTCATTGAACAGTAGATGGTTATTGTCAAAATAACTTTAATTAGGAGCATGACTTTCCGACAGTCTAATTTCAAGAAGTCCTTTTTTGTTGTATTCAGAGCTGTTTGTTGAGAGATTTTGAAAGGAAGGAACAAAAATTGTGTTTTTTTTCTGATAAAAATAAAGTGCATTTTAGGACCCTTAAATTATATGCATCTTCATTATTTTTGAAAATATCCGATTTAAAATTGTTTTTTTTTTTTTTACTTTCCGGTGCTAGTACACCGATTTAATTATTTTTTACTTGTTCGTACGGATATCAGTAGAGACATAGTTGTTATTGCTGGAAACATCTGACACACAAGTGAGGTGAAAGTAGATTACAGTTAGCGTTGGAAAGAGCTTTCGTTGTGTTGCTAGTAGTAATTTTTATATTGACTTCAAATTTATACATGAATCTTAATTTGTAATTTGGGTAGGAATTTATTGATTAATAGAAATTAAATTGTAGCCCTAGCTATATTCTACTCGAAATCCAACTTTAGAAGCTAAAGAGGTGGGTACTAGATGATACCATTGGCTCAATACTAAGGAGCACTAAGGAGCTCTAAGCCATGGTTGCCGAACACTATCCACATGAAGCTTAAATTTTAAGCTGCACTAAGGAGCACCCGTTCGGCAATAAAGTTGAAAATTAACTTTCTTAAGCAAATTTTAAGCTTGGCAAAATGCTTAAGCCATGTGAAATCATGGCTTAAATACTTGGGCAAGTTTAAGAAAGGTGGGCAAAATGAACATTAAGGAGGTAGTATTAAGCTTGATAAAGGAGCACCTGTTCGGTGAGCACTAAGGAGCACTAAGAAGCAAATATGTTGAAACGTTAGCTTGAGCAAATATGTTGAAATCAGACTTATTTTCTACAAAAGTACTAGATTGAGCAAATAAGAGTAAATGAAGCTTTAGAGAGGATGGGCTGTTTGCATTTGTATTTTTTTATTTTTGAAAAATTTAGATTTATGAAGCTTTAATTGACACACTTTTTTTTGCTCCTAATTAAGATGAGTTATATTTTCTAGCTTTTCATGAATTGTGTATAGTGTTCAAATTGACACACTTTCTGTGATAGATCAATTACCTGTATATTTAGAATTGAAATAAAATTAAGCCATTCCAATATTAGAGATGTTGTATTCTGACTTTACTTGAACTAATAATACTGAAGTAATTGTTGTCTTTAATTAGTCATTTCTTGTACCTAACATGGTTTTAGAATTTTAATGTTGTGTAATTTGCAACCAAAGCCGAAAGATGGATTGCCATTTCCATTGCAAATTTATATGAGAATGGTTACAATTATAAGCTATTAGTTGTGTATTTACACATGAGACTGAAATTCTGATTTTGAGCTATTAGCTACTGGTATGCTGTATATATATCAAGAAAAATTAGCTTTGTTTCCAATTTTTATTTTTTGGAACAATCCATTACCTTATATTTTGCTTTCCTATTTACTGGAAAGTAGTAAAAAAGTAAGTATTTAATTATTGAGATATTTAGATATATGTCCATTATAATTTCTCTAATTAGATATTCACTTACGTACCTCGTAGAAATTCAATTTTGCTAATGTTGCTTTCTTTTATCCATGTGATTAGAGTACCACTACTAGTACAATAAAACTTGAAACTGTTTTTTTAAGTTACAAAACAAACAAATAAAAAAAAAACAGAAAAGAAACATTCAAATCTAGCAATTATCTAACCATAGCTTCCCATCTTGAGTTATCCTCTCTGACATCTGCTGAATATCTTGTTACACAAGCAGATTAAATTTCTCACTTTTGGACAAACAGGTGAATTATAATCAATTTTACAATCTCACTGGTAAAAAACCCAGCAAAAGTCAACACAGTCAAACAGACTCAGAAAATGCCCAGTAGATAACTGAGCACTAAAAATAAGTTTTAGATGCCCTAAAATCATGAAATTTTGTGATGACCTAGAATGTAATCTTGTGAACATTTCCAAATAAAGAACATCATTTTTGGACTTATAGATTGATCATAATGGATTTTTAAAGTTCAACAGTTCAAAGATGTTGATGCAGTTAAACCCAATCAAACAAGAGCCAAAAACCAAAGAAATAAAATGTATAAAAATCTCAGAAAAATATGGATACACTCATAAGAACCCTAGCAACATTGCTATGTAATTTAAACCTAACCTCATGTATATAAAAATCAAAATACAAAATATAGAGTTCAAAACTGTAGCACAGAAACTGAGTGTACTATATATTTTAAAATAACTTGAACACAAGATTCTATGACCTGAAAGTATGTAAATAGCCCATAAAACACTTGAGAAAAGTATTGTTGAAAGTTAGATCCGTGTCCTTCTTGAAACAAAGGTTCTGCACACAAGCAAGCAAATAAATTTACTAATTAATTAGGAGAAAAACAAAATGTGTAACTTCAGAAATCAAAAGAGAAACTTGGTTACCGGACTAAAAGCTTCATCTTCAGTAAGATTAGAAGGTAAAGTCAAGATATGACTTGTAAAATCCCAAAACATCAAATCAATTTGTTTCTTATGCTTTTTATCCAAACAAGATTATGTATGATTAGATTTTCTCTCCTGCCTAATTAATTTGAAAAGTAGAGACAGAGAGAAGGAAGAAAGAGAATTGGAGGGAAAATCTCACGAGAAAAGGAGCGCAGGGGCGATCTCACCGGAAAGCAATCACACCAGAAGCGGGAGATTGATCTTACCAGGAACGCAATTGCATTAGGAGCATGATCTCACCTGGAACACGATCATACATGAGCAAGCGTGATCTCACCAGAATGCAAGACACCATCACATCGCACCGAAGAGGAGATTCATATGGGTAGGATGGGCAGACCAAAGATACTGTTATAATAAAAGAATCAATCCAAGCCGTTTAATAAAATTGAGTGGTTAAGATTGAAGAAAAGGAGGGCTGCTGCTTTTCTTAGAGAAAAGCAGCAGAGGCGGATCCAATAGAAACAAAAGCTACTACTCTGAAGGTTTATGAAGGTTTATGATGTTATACACTGCTTTTATGTTTTGCTTTGCTGAAGGCCTGTTCGGCTGCCATCTAATTCATGGGATTAGATGGGATCTGAGCCGAGTTCGGGCTTTTTTCAGTTTAGGGCCCGGCTCAATATAATATATCGAGCTGTGGTCGGCTCATTAGCAGGCTAAGTGTCATGAGACATGCAACTTGAATTGCAAGAATCATAGGAAATTAACCCAAATGAAAAAGAAAATGGGGACTAATACCTAGAAATAACATTATCAGCATATGTACAAGCAGAACTTAGAAAATGAAAATCCAAAATCTTTACAGTGATGAAACACTAGATCATCATGGATACAATTGCTTGCTAAAAAGCTTGGTATCAGTACACCTGAGCCTCAAATACAACTGATAACATAACAAAAGAGAACATCAGAATTAATCAAGCATGCATGCAATTAACAACAGAACTCACAAATGCTAAAGAGCACCAACAATGCACCATCTAGTGTACACGATAGTTCGGTCTCCACGTCGAAAGCGCAAACAAGATCCGACCTTTCCAGCCTTGCAACAACCACCTGTTGTCTTCATCTATTATAAAATCTTTATGGTAACAAGATTGAACTTTTTCTCTCGCCTTTTTCATTATTTCTGGATTAAGTGGAAGTTGCTTAAACCCAGCTCTTATGAGTCTCACTTGCCACTGTTTGTACATCTCAGGCCTCTCTACCCTATCGAACCCCTCGCACGAAATTACGTTAACAGCCTCCCGACCAAAAAGTGCCTTCTCAAGCAATTGTCTATGCGGGTCCTCGTTCGGCACATTCGTCTCCAACATGTCAAAAAGTGCAGAGAAATGGAAGATTGCTTCCCGAAACCGGGTCACAAAAAAGGGCGTATTATACGACCCATTAACGACACCATGAATAAATACATCCGGGTTCATTTTTCTTATGGTCTTCAAAACAATGTCTCTTGGGCTCTCAGCCACCACACTCTCATCCAGTAGGGTTTTGAACCGATATAGGCAATTAATTACAAGCAACTCATCTTTCCTTATATCAAGATGCTCTACTCTTACATTCTCCCATCTTGCAGCAATTGCTTTGAATTCAAACGGGACGTTAAAAGTACGGGCATAATCAGCTAAACGGGCACCAGTTTCCTCTATCCTCTCGGCTGGGCGGAAACCCGACTGTGGCAGGTCAATACCTGTAATCCGCAATTTGGGCGGCCCGCCGGACAGTTTAGACAGCCGTTGAATAAGACATGGCCACTGGAACCCATGATAAATCCCATAATCTATAATATGAACTGTTGTGGCATTTTGTGCGGCATCTAATGTAGTTTGGTTAGAGAAGAAGTGAGAGATTTTTTTGAAAGGACTTGCCGCAAGGTACAGCTGGTACGCTTTTAGGATATCAGTTGAGGGAATTGGTTTCATGGTGAAGGATTGGTAAATCTGACTGCCAGTCCCTGCCAGACGGGCCTCCAGCCCATCAGCAAAATAATGCGCCAGCCTCTGATCCGCATCTCCGTTCACTGAAGAGTGTTGCCTCAGCTGTTTTAAAAACTCAGCAGCACATCTACGATCATCAGTTGCGACTGCTTGCGCACAAGATGAGAGGAGTGTTGTGAGATCTACTACATCCTTCTTTGACTGCCTGTTTCTGCGACCTTTTGTGCGGCCATTCGACTTAGAGTGGTTGCAGTGGTTGCCTGTCTTGTTTTGTAGTGCTTCACGCAACTCTTTAACCCCTTTTGAACAAGTTTCACCGTTACATAGAAGTACTTTGTCAAGCAAGTCACGGGCAAGTACCGATTCTTCCGGGTTTCCTGCTGATTGTTTGTTAAATCTAATTTCTTCAGAATCCAATGCATCTTCGGTGTACACATGCTTCTTGCCTCTATGGATTGCGCTTTCTTTTTCTCTTTCTTTTTCTTTTGCTATTTCGTTTTCTTTTTCTGGTCTGATTTTAACAGGGGGAGAATTAGAAATCCCATTAGCCACTAAGCCAATAATCAAATTTTCTCCGTTTGGAAGGAATTTACTAGCCACTTCGACACCCTTATTGAACTGCCAAATGGGTTGGGTTTGTAGTGATTCTTCTAGAAAATCCAACACATCTGAGGCAGTGTTATTACTGTTTGTAGAAGAAAAGGAAGACTGAGAAGAATAGTCTACAGGAAGTGTGTTTAAATTTGTTTCTAGTGAGAAAAACTGATCCAAATCAAAAGACACTGCATTTGGATTATCCAAGAAGGGGCTATTATCACAGCAATTGCAGTCATAATTAATTAAACTATCTACAAAGGTATCGTCTGGGCTTTCTGAGCTGTTGATAGAGGGCAAAGGAGGTTGATCAGGAGACGGCACAGAATTTGATTCCAGGATTTCTAGAAATGGTTTTTGGGCTGCTAAAATAGCAGGGTTTTCTGGATATTGCTCAAATTTTTCTTCAATATCTTCTTCCATCAGTATACGGCTAATGTAATTAACATCTATGTCAGAGAACATCAGTGGATCCTCTGACAAATCCAATTGTGGTTTCAGGTTTCGGTTCAGATCCGTTACGGGGTTCTGCACAAGAGAGGTTGATGTAACATTGGGTGTAACGGGTATCAGGGTCGGGACCGAGAACCCGTTTTGGTAAGGTAATACTGGTAAGAAACCTGGGTTTACATCTTCTGATGAATAAAATTCGTTACTACAGACAGAAATTTGAGGAGACATAGAAGAAACTGGGAGGAAATATTTAAATTCGGGGTTGACTGTTATGAAATCGTAGATGCTAGTATCCATGGTCATGGATTTTAAATATTTTCCCAAAATTAGCAAAAATTTTGGAAAATTGAACCCTGGACAAAGGGCATGGGAGTTGAAACTTTCTTATTTAAACAGCAAACTAATTAGGGGAAGGAAAAGTCAGAAAAATGGGTTGCTGTGAAATTAGCGTACCTTGGAGAAAACCTAGAAGAGAGAGAGAGAGAGAGTATAGTTGTAGACTTGTAGTAGTAGTTTTTTTGGGGCGGAAGTATCTCGCATTTTCCGATTATTTAATAACCACCAACAAGCCATAGAGAGAATTAAGTTCAATGAATCAAGCAGATAAATGCACTGATTTATCACCAATGGGTCATTAACTTATTATGGGATCTTTTTAGTAATTTTTTGATAGTAACAAGCATTTTGTAATCATATGGTCGTGAAAATTCTACTTGTTCCGGTGTCGTAATCACTGGAGAATACCAGTCAAAATTTTACACGTGGCACTTCCATTCTGACCTGGCTCCTGCGGCTCTCGGCGTGTTCCCACGTGAATGCCTCATGCGAGATGCTCAGGCATGAGTACTGGAGAGGCACTTTGTCTTGTTAATGGAGAGCGTCTCTCTATATATCGTACGGTGGAACTAAAAATATCTCATCCTTATATCCAGCGAATATAAGTAACATGTAACAAAATTGATAGAATGCTAATTTATTGCTACTAAAACATGAGATTTTATGAAAAAAAATTGTAACAAAATTAGCAAAGAAAAAGAAAAAGATTAAAGTATGAGGAAAAAACTCACATCTTTATCAAATTATCGGTAAAAATAAGTTGGTGTCGCAGTCTTACCCTTAGCGTAATTTTTTTATTGACCATTTTAGTTATTTATTAAAAAAATCCTCGTACACGAAGCTTCCTACTACCTAATCGCTAAGATCCATCCTTACCGTCAACGTGCGCAGATCGACGGTAACTGATCTCCTTGAACCGGGATATAGTTGGTTGAGGTTGATTCCTCTGTTATTATTCTGTGCCGGGTTATATATGGCCTATTTTAATTTAGAATAATTATATAGAAACTGTCTTAATGGTCTAGAATCAAACTTTTACACTGAGCCTGTGAATTTTGACTATGTTGGAACAAAGTATGTGGCACTCGTTGGAAGATGAACGGTTGCTAGATTCCTATGGTGAAATGGAGGTGGATGCATCGTCAAATTTGACCAACAGAGGACAAGGGCAAATTGTGCAAGGCTAAATGGTGTCAACGTCTCCCATCATAGTATTTTCAGTGTGATGTCTGTATTTTCTTTAAACAAAAAAGAATCGTATTTGAAGTTTTGAAATTCGTAGAAGTATCAAAATTATTCTGTTGTTGACTCCATAATTTTAATCTAACAAATTTATTATGATCGATCATCTTATTGAAATTAATATTTAATATAATTTTCTAGCTCGATCTCTAACAACGGACCTCCTTTGGTCTTGTTTCCTAGTAAAACGATAAATCAATCACAAGTTCACTACATATTTGGCAGGGTACAAAATAGTCGATAACTTGACATTTGAACTTACAGTGCACCGGGGAGTTACAATTGCATTGATGTATGTATGTTTACAAGTTAAGGACGTGTTCGGCTGCATAGTAGGTAGGAGAATGGACACAGAAATAAAAATATTTTGAATTGATTTTTACTATTCACGTGAGAAAAAAAATTCACTCTGAGTAAATTTTTTTTTCCACGTAAACAGTGACTTTTGGGCTACAACCGAACAGGTTCTAATTGTCTTCATCAATACAGACAGAAATAAGATAATTAAGTTGGGTTGCTGAAACATAAAATGTAATATGTGACGGTAGTAATTTAAAGCATGAATACCATCTGAAATTATATACTATTAAAGTTGAATGAGAAGTGAGGTTAGCGATGAACAGTGACACCTTCGTTTTTTACCTTCTGATATAATATCAACAGATGAGATAAGTTAGCCTCTCGTCACCTCTCGTCATCAGCAAAAAAAAATTGAAAACCACTCCACTATTTTGGAGATACCTAGCCTTACCATTTCTTTGCGCTGCCGCGTGTAACTCCGCTGTCGCGTGTAACTCTCCTGACCTTCCACCGCTTCTCACCACTTCTTCTCTTTTGTTTTGTTGCGCTGAGCTATTGCTCCCGCTTTCTTCCGTTCATTCTTCACTACCCTCTTCCGCTGCTCCCCCTCCCTTTGTTCTTCACTGCCTTTTGGAGATACCCGCGCCTTCAACCTCCGTGGTCTCCGCTGTACTCGTCTGGTAAGATTTTCTGTTCTCCCTTTCGTTCTCCATTTTCTGGTAAGATTTTTCATACCAAAAATTTCAGATTTGCTGATTTGTGTCAAATTTTCAACTCTTGCATTTCCCCAATTGGAGGTTCCAAAAGAGTGAAATTACACAACAGCGTTTGGACAATTAGGGGTGCCATCTCCATTGCAGCTGGGCAGATTTCTCCGTTGCGACTATGCAGACACTTCTTGCCCACTGGCACAAAGGTAGTTACGCACAAAAATCAGTAGTAAACTATTATTTTAATTCATTATATGCATATAACATGGTTTGCAAAATCGGTCGGCTCGGACCAACCTCAGCGGAAGCGAGCCGATTTTCCCGGGTTGACTCGGTTGTGAGAGTTATGTGTAGAAAACGATAAAATTGACGACGAATTGCAACAATCGGTCAAATTTCCTCAATTTGATTGCTACAACGTACATACATGGTAAGGAATTTTGGATACGAAATTAGGGATAACCGGGCATATAACTATTGCCTACCGACAATTGAATGGATTTGAACTTCCATTGGTGAAAATGGGTTTGCTTCCTTCTAATTAGGGAATTTTTCAACAATAGACATGGGCGATTTTTGTAGTTCTTTTATTTTTTTATTATTTTCTTATTATTTTTGGTTGGTTAGGTGTAGTTTGGGCATGTGCAATTGCATCTAATTGCTTATTTTTACACATTTCAAATCCAGCAGCATGAAAGGCAGTTTTTTAAGTCCGTCCCATTTTCAGTAATAATTAAAATTCAACTTTGCCTCAAACAATGATAGCTCCATTATAGCAGGAGTGATAAAAGTTACTGGAATCAATAGTGGAACCTCCCATTGAAGCCTTTTTTAGCTGGGATGGAAAATACTTTCTCATAACCTATGTAGTTACAGTGAGGTTTTTTGTTAGTATGCTAGAAATAGGTGTTGTGCAGTATAGACAAGATAGAGTTGCTGGTTGCTAAATAGCCAACTTACTATGTATTGCTCTTCGCAGCTAAAGCTATGATAGTATTAATAGATCAATTACCACTCTATGCACATATTGAGCACAGTGAACTGTTGGTAGCGCACCTAATTTTTTCCCAGTTTTACCCCCGTAATTGATGGACAACTCTAGGAAAAATCTTATCCTGCAAACATACTTGTAAATCAAATTTCTCATTTTCCCCACCTTCTTCTAAATTTCCCAATACAGGTAGAAAATCACTACATATAAAAAATCTGAACCAGTCGAACATATAAATCAAATTTCTTATTTTCCCCACCTTCTTCTAAATTTCCCAATACAGGTAGAAAATCACTACATATAAAAAATCTGAACCAGTCGAACATATAAATCAAATTTCTCATTTTCCCCACCTTCTTCTAAATTTCCCAATACTGGTAGAAAATCACCACCTACAAAAAATGTAGACCAGTCGAGGTAATCAATTTTAGCCGTTCAATATGATTGCTGTATGGAAATTTACTTGTAAATCCAATTTTAGCACCCATTACCATAAATACCCCTGCTGACCGAAAGTCAGCTACATGGTCATCGTACTTCTAATTTCTGACTTCAATAAAATAGATTGCTAATTATAGCATCCATGCCTCTTCTGATGCCTCAATTAATTCTTGTCTAGGTTGTTGGAATTTTTTAGATCTGGTTTATATTGTAGTATGTATACTTCATGAGTTTGTTAGGCAAATTGACAAAATCAGTATTATTTTATCAATGATAATGATATCCATGTCCACGTTTTGCATTAAATTTAAGAAGTGATAATTATATTGATATTTACATTACAAATATTTTATAAAATTAGTGCATCAAGGACCCAAAAATGCCATGGGAAATTCCATCTGATATGCATAGTTATCGATGCAAATTTTGGGCTGGGATCAAGTTATATTGATTTATATTTTAGTCATTGCCTACATTGCACATATATTTGCATCAGCTGTTTAAAGCTCAACAGTGAGTTCATTTCATCAAATTTCAGGCTTTTTTTGTTGGTACAAGGGAAGAAATAAACATGCTTCCAATTACAAATTGCCCGTGACTTCAATTATATGTGTTTGGCTTGACGTACTTGATATATTATTTCTTTTCTTGCATCAGTTTATATGTCTCCACATACATTGAAAACACATTCTTCATAATCGAGTTGCTTTCATTTCTCAGTTGAAACTCCATTATTCTTCAAACTATAACTGAAGTGTCTACATTGACACTATATGCTAATACACCCTTATTCACTGTCTCAAATTTGTTAGAATTGCCAACTGATTTTGATATTGCAAATGCATGGAATAATAAATTATTTTGAGATCATGGGTATTTCAATTTGTAGTACTACATTTGTGAATCTGGAGGGACTTTAAGCCTTTGTTTAGATGCAATAGGCACAGCTTCAAATTTGAGTATTGTACCTGTGGAAAATTATGTGCCAGTTTGCTGAACTAAGATATGTATTGAATTATTGTTATAATTTCGGAAGTACAGACTTTGTACAATCCTTAGGTCATCCCTTGCAGGTATACACAACTACCCGTCTAAGGCACCCAACTTTAAGTTTTGCTTCCTTTATAAAGTCTTTTCGGATTAATTAGAAGTCCAAAGAATGGTCAATGCAACTAGCAATAGATCCATAGTACTGACTGATGTGTGCTATGCATATTAACAAGCTGAACTGGACATTTTTTTTGTTATCATAAAAATAATAATAATAATCATATCATATAATGGGGGAGACTTGTATTTTCATTTACAAAAATAGTAAAGCAACCCAACAGTGCAATGATGAGTTTGTACTATGCATTTCACACCTCAATTCCACCCCCCCCCCAAGCAGTGAGTGCAGTAAGCTGGTGAAGTGGTGGTATTCCGCTAGCTGTGCTATGCATATTCTTTTTATCCTCACTGACAGTTTTTTTTTTTTTTTTTACTGATATAGTATGTTGCATCATACATGTATTGGTTTTCAATCAAGCCACCATTCCAGGGCACATATATTGAAGAAAGATTTTAAACTTCCAAATTGAGAAAACTATTACAATTAAAATACTATCTTCAAATCTGCTGCTGTCTTTTCAGTTTTGAAACTTAGTTGATTTATATACACTTGCTTTTGTTGCAGATATTTGCATCTGATCGCTCATTTCAGCTGGTAGAGTCCAATTGGGAAGAAATTTCAGGTAGGCCATGTTCATACCAACTATTATATGGATAAGTGATTCGAAACGGATTGTTTTTAATTTGTAGTGTTCCACTAAGCATAGGCAGAATTGTGTACAGCTGTTGACAATGACACTCAACTGTTTTTTTTTTTTTAAATTCAGCTAAGTAAAGAAGGGGGGATGAGATTAACCTAAAACTTGATTGTTACGGAAATAGAAAGCTAGAAATTAAAAAAGTAGTCTCTCTTATAAATATTAGTTAGTTTATTATTATTTTATTTTCAAACTATATAAGTTCTATTTTTTCAAGTAATTTCAGTACAAATTTGATTGTTATTATATTAATGTTTTCATTATTTGAGTCAGTACACCATTATCCTCTTTTATATTTTAATACAGAGAATAACAAGATGATCCAATCAGGTGGTCAGAGCTTTTGACAGTTAAAAAAAGGACATGTTATGGTTGTAATGCTTGTATTATCTTATATTAGTAAATTATTTGAGTGTTATATTTCATCTGAACATAATTTTTTTCACAAATTATTTTTTACCACTTTTTTTAAAGTACAAAAAAAGATTTTGCTAAAAAAAATTGAGCTTCTGATCTGATTCGGCCGATTCTGGCCGATTTATCCGATTCCGATTCAGCAGTTAGGTTTTTGATTCCGATTCAGATTCTGATTTTCAGAACCATGCATATAACATATCTCCTCAACAAAAAAACTTTTATTTGAGTATTCCTTATTTTTCCCCAAAAGTATAGATTGTCTTTTCTCCTGTAATATAACTCTCAAATATGCATGCTAGAAAAGTTCTATGTTTCTAAGAGAGAGGTTAGGTTGATTTCTTTTTTTCCATTTCAGTATTTACTTTTTTCCCCTGTTCTTCTCTTTTGCCAAACCATATTCAATTAGTAGATTTCTGCTCTTCTTATGAGGTTATTTACATTGCTAATTCAATCAATCATGCGACGCCGAATTTCAAGGACTAGGGATTCTGATTCCAGTCTGACTTTTCATATCTCCACCGTAACAATACCGTTCAAAAAACTATGGCTTTATACATGATTTCTTCCAAAAAAATAAAGAAAACAAACGAAGTAGGGCAAATTAATCTTTCCTGACAGAAGTAGTCGCGGCTTGGGAACTTGAATGTCAAAATATAAAAAAAATTACGCTTGCTATCACTGCAGTAGCTGACTATGGAGAATGCGAAATGCGTTGTCCGTTTCAATGTGGTACATATCTTGTATTCCACATTATATGGGTAAATATCTGCAATTATACTAATTTTAATCTGACAAGATTAATTTGTGGGATTTTCCAATTGTTTGGTTAGATTGGGTCTAAATAAATAAAAAAATCGATTTAGCTCCATTTTGTTAAAATAACAATAACGATGGGGAATTCATGTCACTACAGTAGCTGGCTATAGAGAATGCGATATGAATCGTTCATTTCAATGTGGTACAAATCTTGTATTGCACATTGGACAGATAAATATCTGCAATTATACTAACTTTAAACTAACGAGAATAACTTAGGTGATTTTCCAACTGTTTGGTTAAATTGGGTCTACATAAATAAAAAAAAAATTAACTTCATTTCGTTGCCCAGAGTATACAGAGGAATTTTTTTGCAGCTGCATGCTCTACACTACCTACTTACCCAATTGTAACCTCCCTTGATATTGTCTTAAGATCTATTGCTGTGTTTTTAGATTTCAGCCTGCTGGTTTAATTTACAGACCTTCGTTATTATTGCAGATATTTGGATCTTGTAGCTTTCTTCAGCTGACAGATTACACGGGGGAAGAAATTTTACAGATAACCTGCAGGTATGTATTACTCGTCTCATTCATTCGTACTTGATTGAATGTTTGTAGTTGGCGAGCAAATTTATATTGCCTAAACAGAACCATATATATATATATAGAGAGAGAGAGAGAGAGAGAGAGAGAGAGAGTAAGGCTACTGTGCATTGCGAATTGAAGTGAGTGTTTTAATTCGCGCTCATATCGCTATTTTCAAAGTTCAAATAGCCAATCCGAATGCTCAACATGTTCTCCATATTGAAATGTGCTTGGAGACCAAATTTTATATTTTTTGGAATTTTTTTACTATTTATTAAGCCACTTTGAAAATCGCTGATCCAACGGTAGCTCAACCAAATAGTGAAACCGTTGGATCAATCGCTGATCCAACGGGAACATATTCTTGAGAGACTGACATATATTTTTGAGACGCTTATTGAAGTGACACAAAAGTTTCTTCTTATAATTTGTTTTGTAGGATGGCTAGTTTGGAGGTCACGAGATCATGCTAAAAGAAAAGAAAATAATGAGACGACGATGATGAAATGAGTGTTGCAACGTGAATCTGTTTTGTAACAGTTTAATACCGAGTTTGGTGGTGAAGATCATGTTATTTTCATTTGTAATTGTGTTGTACTCTTTGTAATTAATACTTAAAAATAATGTATTTATTACATGATCCCGTTTGATCCAACGGTTTTACTATTTGGTTGAGCCACTGTTGGATCAGCGATTTTCAAAGTGGCTTAATAAATAGTAAAAAAATTCTAAAAAATATAAAATTTGGTCTTCAAGCACATTTCAATATGGAGATCATGTTGAGCGTTCGGATTGGTTATTTAAACTTTGAAAATAGCGATATGAGCGCGAATTAAAATACCCACTTTAATTCGTAATGCACAGTAGCCTTACTCTATATACTCTACATATATATTATTGTTTGTTTTCTAAAAGTAGAAGAATCGAATCCAGGCATATCTTTTTCATACCTGATTTCTGTAATTATTGTATATATATTGTTTGTTTTCTAAAAGTAGAAGAATCGAATCCAGGCATATCTTTTTCATACCTGATTTCTGTAATTATTGTTTGTTTTTCTTTACTTATTCATCTAGTATGATATCATTTGTTTCTTCCTATATCACCTTTTCAGGCATAAATTATTTCTTACTAAACAAACAAGGTAGTGCAATACTTTCTGAAGGCCTCCAGTTGGTGTGTGAACTATAGATGAAATAAGAGAAGGAATCCCCTTTCTTGCCAGAAATACCTAATCCCTTTCTTGCTAGAAATACCTCCGACCGGATACCCCATTCCACTATACTCTTCGCTCGCACATTCTCCACTCTCTTCTTTTATTAATATCGGTACAGCTAAATTATCAGGTAACTACAAATAGTATTTTTTATTTTTACCATTTCTGTTAGATACGTGTAAGTAAAATAGAATACAAAATAACATAAATCTACACAATAATTTGTGTAGGTGGTCATACCTAAATTCTTTATAAACTACTTTGAGTGAGACTATGGTGCTATATATGCATAGTGCAGATTGGTCTGTACTCTCACTTTAGATTGTTATTTTCAACGCTCAAATGATCGATCAGAACCACTCAACATGATTTTCAAAAGAAAATGTACTCATCAAAAATATAAAATTTAGTCGTAAAGTATATTTCTCCTATACAAATCATGTTGACTGATTGCGATCGACTATTTAAACTTTTAGAATAAAGAAATTGATCCATAATACGGACCAATCTGTAGTGTGCATAGTACCATAGCTTCCCTCAACTAACTTATTACCTCTTTGCTACTGGTAAATAATATCTTAACTAGCAAAATAAATGTCTACGGTCGGATTATATTACCAGTACCCAATAACTTTCTTAGCTCTGGTTTAATAGATTTGGTAAATGACTGTACGATCCTCTAAATAAATATTTACCGGTGTTAATTGGATCAAGTTTACTCGATTTGCAAATTAACCAAATTGTTTTGGACTCAACGATTCGACTTTCCGGTTTAAATGGTTCGGTTAATAAATTAAGCTGTTATATTTCTGTTTAAATATTTGGTTCAATTGAATTTTTGAATTACTTTGATTTTTTTATTAATGGTTATATTTTTAATACAGGTCAATACAAATTAAATTAAATTTCACCTCAGTAAGCTAGCTAATTACAACGACTGTCACTGACTGTTTCGCAGCCTTCGATCCAATGGTTCATGCGACCCAATCTCTCTTACATCCAAGAAGTTCTCTCCAACTGTGGTTGAGAACTAAACCTTAGGTCTATCCGTGCCAAACATTTGGACATTTATCCAAAGCTCGCAACCAAGCCAGTGGAAATCTCCTTGTCAATGTCTGATGGAAAGATAATCTTCTTTTGATCAATATCTATGTTTTCAAAGATCTATATCAGTTGCACCATTTCAATGAAAATCCAGTTATAATCTATGTTTTCTAATTTTTGCTCCCATTCTGTGCTACTGCGAAATGGATTTATTGAACTAGTATTTGTAAGATATTAATTTTTTTTCCCCAATTGCACTGCTAAGATTTGCAAAATGTAAAAGATACGATATACATTTACTTTTTCCACTTAGACTTGAGAACAATCATAACATATTATAAGGATATGTTCCGAGCTGTGTTATAACAGCAATTCGATCTGGTCACCCATATACATCACCATGCAATAACAAAATGTGACCATATACATCACCATGCAATAACAATATAGTTGCGGCGGAGCTGCAACGAAGCCACTAGTAATAATTTAATGCTGAACGAGTTGTGGTATGAAGAAAGCCCTAAGTTCAGTCCATGTTCAAATAACTTTTATTTCCGAACTGGAGCTGAACGATTATTGAACGCTGTCCATCAAAGTGTCCATGAGCCGTTCACTGGACAAGCTTATTTGGGCAAACTCTGATCTCTTCATTCTTTCCCAGTTGTAGCGTTTGCTCACCCACTTCTAGAAGCTATTCGCCACCGCCACGATCTCGTCTCTCTATTCGCCCACTGCCATCGCTCTCAGTCGTCCTCTCTCTCGCGCACTGCCGCTGCCGCTCTCTTCAATTCTGCTCAAGCCGCCACTTCTCTCTTCCTCCGCTGGTCGATCGTTTCTCTGGGCGACTTTGGTCTCCGTCCTTCTCCTGCTCCAACCCTACACAAAGGTACCGTATAGCTCACTCTCACTGTCTCTCTATTTGGCAGTAAAATTTTGTGTTTTGGGTAATTGGGTCTGACTTCAAAACTGTCTCAAGCTATTTATACAAGTTGGGTTTGGTTGAGTTTTTGTGCTGGTACAGTGGTACTCTAGTACTGTACTGGTACCGATGAACACAGAATGAAATAGGAGGGAGGTATAAAAAGAGCTGTTTAAGAAAACTGTTTTTGTACTGGTACTGATGAACACAAAATGAAATAGGAGAAATAAAGGTGACAATTTACAATTTAATTATGCGTCTCATTCAGAGTAATGTAATATGAAAATAAAGGTTAAAAAATAGCACATCAATATTAGATTCATGTGTCACAAACTAGACCAGTATGTTGAATTAAAAGGAAATATTTCATAGGCACAGCTTTGTAGCACTTAATTTAGCCACAGTAATGTAATATGAAAATAAAGGTCTCTGATCATCAGTAACATGCACGCTAAAAATTGAATTAATGGTTAACACTAGAGAAAGTTGGCGAGAGCAGTAAACAAACCATCCATCCTTGGCATCCTGATATTCTGAATGAGACGCATAATTAAATTGTAAATTGTCACCTTTATTTCTCACTTTTTATACCTCCCTCCTATTTCACTATTTGATCTTTATTTCTAATTTTCTTCATATAAGCGTATCGTTCAAGAATGTAGCAGTGTGCAATAAAGCAATTACATATATCCAAATGTGGGTAGTGTAGAATCTAATACAGTCTATCTATCAACTACCTTCTTTCTGAATGTCGTCATAATTGGATAATTTTGTACAATTTGTCAGTCACCTTGTCAAGTGTTTCATTTCTTGACTATTATTGGTTAATAAAAGTATAAGCAATTTCAGTTTTCTGTATATGACATTTTTCTTGCGATTTCGTGAAGACTCGGCACATGAAGTATCACATTTCTTACACTTCTCCGCAACATAATTGACATGCCATTGTTATGTTCCTACTGAAGCGATTGATACCAGCCTTAGGGGATTGTTACTATGATATGTGTGATTGGCATTGTTGTCATTACTAATTGTCTGTCCATATTCATGCAACGATTCCACCGTCTCTAAATCATCTGAGTCCAAATTATTTGTCATTGGAATGGCAGCATAACTAGTTATTTATTCATTACACATTGCTATGTTACTTCTATGGCTTTGAACCAAGGGAACTTCTTATACCGACAGTCTTTGTACATTTTCTTGTCTTTTTGAAAAAATAAATCAGAGCAATTGTTGTTACAAATCAATGAAAAATATAGATCATAACATGAAACATACGAAGTGCACTATCATACTTAGCGATAATCTAACTAGACCAACAAATCATTAATCAAAACTGTAATTAAGAATCTACAAAAATGATAAACAAAAATGCCACAACAACTTTCATGAAGCGTGTGTTGGTCAATGACCTCAAGCAACTGTTTTGGACCCGTTACAACATAAGTAACAAGTGAGTTAGATAGAGAATTTATAGTTGAAGACAGATACTTTCAATATTGTGTGCTAAATAAGTAAGGGGAAGTGATAAATATTGTATATGACTAGGTTTTGCTACAATCATAATTTCTTTTATTATTCGGCCGAGACAATATTATCTTAAGCACAAGTAAGCTGTCAATAACGATTCAAATTGGTAACATAAATCTCCACGTTCAGCTAAAATCGTAGTCTTAGTTTTACAAATTTTTCAACAAATCATCGGAAATTGTGATCAGAATAAATAGAGAAACAAGTGTTTTCTGCTCTGGAAGCGTGCACGAAGAAGAAAGATAGAAAAATATTAAAATGAGAATAAAACTGTTCCATCAGCGAAAATAAAGAGATAAAAAAGATCATATCCAATTCTCAATTTCCACTAAAATTGAGAAAAGTGGAAGAGTTTTATATTCTATTCCATTCTAACTCTTCTATTTCACTTATTTCATTTTTGTTCGGTTAGAATAGATCCTAAATTCTGCTATTTTAATATAGCCGAACAGGGCCTATAGAGTTTTGAATTAAAAGTTTTGAGGAGTGGGATGATTTGGTTGTCAAAAGCAGTATTTTAAAATTCAGTCTATCCGGCTGAATATTCCTATTCGATTGCAATTCAAATAAAAAATCTATATTTGGTCTGAATATGAAGTTTAGAGCATATTATCGATTTAGAGTATATTAATAGTGATAAAATACTAGTTTAAAGTATATTAACAGTGATTTATACTATATATTACCGGTTTAGAGTATATTAATAGTAAGTCATACCACATATTACTGTATGTTTTTTTATATATACGAATTCTCATTTAAAATTTGCATATATAAATCCGAAGAAAAATCCGCATATGCGGCCGCATACCGAATGAGAACCGAATTTCAAAACACTGGTCAAAAGTATATAATGAATTTTGTAATAAATTGCTAATGAAAGAGGGCTTACGTGGAAAATATTTGCAACTATGTGAAAATATCGCGAAAAAAAAATCTAGCTCTTGGGTTGGATTGACGGTTGGGATGCTGATTCCAATAAACGGATCCAAATTCATAAGGAAAAAATCAAAACCCAAATCCGACTTGATTACCAGTTTACCACCCTTCCCCTCTCCCTCCTCATCCGCTGTCTAATCCCCTTCTTCACTAAAACCCCTTACCCCTTGCCTCTTTTCTTTCCTCCATGGCCATGCAACCCTAGAAGAATTCCCACTTGCATTCAGACCGTCGTCTATCCCAGGACAGCTCCCATGGCAAACCGAACCACGAGCTTATGCTCCATTCTCGGTTTCTTTCATCACCGCTCCTTAACAAGGTGTAACAGTAACAGCCTAGGGTTTGTTCATCCCGATTCAAGGTTTTGGTCATTTAACTTGAGCTTAAGTTTCACCGGTGGTGACCAGAGTCGGTTCCACGGTAGTCTCATAAATTTAGTTATGGAGGAATTGCAGCACCAAAGAAGGAGAACTCGCGCTTCATCCCAGTATGGGTTTTTCTCCTTTCAGTTAACTTCTGAATTTTTTTTGGTGCATATAAAAATCATAAGCAAGCATTTGTACTCTCAGTTTGTTGCCAGGACCAGATGCGAGTTCTTACAAAAAAAAAATGTTTTTTTAGTGCTAGCTGATCAAGTTTAGTTCAAAATTATTACCAATGACCAATAAATTTTTGTCAGAGCGGGATTAACTAGCATAAAGGATGGGCCAGAGACAAAAGCAGAGAAGAAAACCTTGCAAAAGGGAACATTACTCGAATTTGAAAATGATTCAAAGAAACTAGTTTTGGCAGTGGTGCATAGGCCTGATGAAAAGCAAAATTGGATTGTTCATGATCAGGTTTCTACTACTTAATTTTGAACAAGATTACTCCTTATGTTGATTTTGTCTTATATCATTGACCATTATCATAATTGCTACTTTTACTTTGCACAGAATGGTTTTGTATCCTCAATAAGGCCACAGCAGATCAAATATATTGTACCCGGCATTGAAGAAATTGAATACTCTGATATCGCTGATTTTGCAAAGAAAGCTGAAGAATTATTGGTACACACTATGTATGATCCTACGTTAACTTCTAATGAGATTATGATATGCAAACTTATTTTGCTTTTTTCTCCTCAAAGGACCCGTCAATCTTGGAATGTGCTTGGATGGAGGTTTTGGAAAGGAACCAATGGGCAACTATGGAAGAGATAGCTGAGGTAATTTAATTTATATTATAATGCTTGTGCTGTTCTTTTCTATTTTAATCCTTAGTATAATCCAATATGCACCTACGTTTTAGATCATGTATGGCAGTACTGGTCCTCTGGAATGCTACTGTACACATGTGCTTTTATCAAGAGATGACATCTATTTTGGCTCAATAGAGACTAGAGATTCTTTAGTTTATGACCCCAGGTCTACTGATGAGGTATGATCTCTTCTTTTTTCTTTCACTTGTACTTTTTAGGGGTCTTATTTTGTTTGGGTCGTGCCACTGTTGTTGTCATATTAAAGTTGTATTTCTTTGCCTCACAAAATCTCAAAATATATTATACCTCACCAAAAATTCCCTCTGTAACTTGTTACCCAAGAACTATTACATTAATACCCCTATCGTTGCAAAAATGGGAATGAATTTATCAAAAAAAATTATGTACACATAAAAGAGAGATAGATAGATAGAGAGAGAGAGAGAGTGTTGTTTTTACTTTTATCATTGTGTTTTACTTTGTTGTATGTTGTACTCGGTTGTAAAATTTTTAATCAATGTAGCACTTGACAGTCTCTGTCAAGTTTTCAAAAGAGAGAGAGAGAGAGAGGGAAAAATGTTAATATGAGTAATTTTAAACATATTATTTAAAGAGGAGGGATCCAATTACACCATTTTATGGTGACACATCTTGACACCATATGTTTATGTCATTTTTTTCATTTTAAAGTCTAGACTGTCGATCCAAACCGTTCAAATGATCTCCATATTAAAATGTGCTTGGAGACCAAATTTTACATTTTTTGGAATTTTTTTAGTATTATTAAGATGTGTACAAAATTGCTCTTTTGAGACAATTCTGGACCATTGAAAAACAGCGATTTTAAAAAATTCTAAATAAATACTAAAAAATTCCAAAAAATGTAAAATTTGGTCTCCAAGTACATTTTAATATGTAGACCATGTTGAACGGTTCGGATCGACTGTTCAGACTTTATAATTGCAAAAATGACTTATAAAAATATAGTGTCAAGATGTGTCACTATTTTATGGTGTAATTGGAATGGCAAGATTGGCATGATTTAAATGTTGTTTTGAGTGGTTTTGAAAGATGCTCATTGTATTTCTCTCTTTGCAGACAATGTATGATAATTTGATATTTTGTAGGATAGAAATGATGTAATATCCCGGAGTGAGTTGAGGATATTACTCGATTAATTCAGAGAATTTTGGTAAATTCAATCTGGATACTGTTCTGTTTACCATACGAATGATTGTAACACCAGAGAAATTTGGAGAGACTAATAGATGATAAATTGGTGAATAACGCTTAAGAGAAGAGAAATGTCTCAATTTAATTCATAGCGTATTGATTCTTACGATGCTTTAACTATTTATAGCAATTCAGATAAACAATTTATTGAAGAATTGCCCTTCGCAGTTTCCGTTAATGAAACAACCTATCTGTTTCTTTTTGTCATTTATCTCCATTTGGCTTTAAAAGGACATCTCCATTTAATTTGCATATCCCCCTGTCGTTGGCCCTGCTATGTCAGTTTATTTGAATACGAAGGTCACTCAGCGCGCTCCATCACTAGTTTTGTTTCTGGCACATAAAAATCCAGTATCAGAGAAAAATGAATCTTTACTCTCTGAATGATAGTAGGTGGAGGAGCTTATAAAGAGAAAAATGATAGAAGAGATAGCAAAGAAGGAGCTTGACGATTTTGTGCAAACTCTGTACTCTGCCAAGGCCTTGCCATATGAATCCAAACCGGCCAAAAGCTCGTGGCTAGTTGAGGCCAAGGTTAGAGAGATGATTGAATCACTTGTTGGATTTGCTACTGGCAACTGTAAAAGTGAAGAACAAAGAGAACTAGCCAGAAATGTAATTTTTCTTATTCATACTCTTTTCTTTTTCTTTCATTTTTTTTGCCATTCAGTTTGAATAATTTCTGCTAAATTTTATACTAAGGTGCAGGCCCGTTAAATTTGACCAAATTGCCCCTTAATGATCACTATAATAGAAAAGGATGGGCTAATTTGAATGTTGAAAACCAACGACTAAATTTCTTTAGTTTGATTTCATAAAGTTCAGTTTTGGAATTGTCCTGCCAAATGACCTAACGCTAAAATTTCAGGATTTAGCTTGGTAATGTTGGATTTTCATTTGCATGTACATCAACAGATATATGTGGAAAATTTGCATTAAGCTCCTCTTTTTATCTGTAAATATCAACTGTACGGATAAAACCAAAATTAAATGACAGATACTAAGCATGATGGGAATGTCCAAGACGAGTTCTGCTGCAGTTGGGCTTCTAATGGATATTGGATATTTCCCGATCCATGTAAATCTCGATGTATTAAAGATGAATATACGAACTGAGCATAATTACAAAACTCTATTGGCCACAGAACAAATACTGGCACGCACTTCTGATCCTGACGAGGTAATTACTAATCTAGAACATCTAGTATACAGTATACTGTATATCACCATGTAGAACTTTTTAAAATTATTTTTGTTTTCTTTCAGCATATCAGGACTGATCTCACATCATTAAAGGTGTATGCGATTGATGTCGATGAGGCTGATGAGGTAAAGTATAGTTGTTTGACTTCTATTCCTTTCTTTGATTGGGAGTTGAGCAGTTGAAGTAATTCATTTCAAAATTCAGCTAGATGATGCATTAAGTGCAACGAGGCTTTCAGATGGTAGGATTAAGGTCTGGATTCATGTTGCTGACCCGGCAAGCTGGGTGGACCCTTTCGGCACCTTGGACAAGTTATTATCTTTTCCTACTTAGCGCACACCCCCCCCGAATTCGCATCCCCTGAGATATCTCAAACTTTGAGTTGATTTGTAGAAAATAAATCTGAACCTTTTAATTCCTTTCCGTACGAATCTCAAAGCACAATAACACTTCCTCACCTCTGAATAGGCACTGAAATAAATTTGGCCAGACTAAGATAAAACTAAAGTTTGAGATATCTCAGAGGATACAGACTCCCCCCCCTCTTAGCCTGGCCTAAGCTGATCTCTTTCTAAATGTTGCGAAACAGGGAGGCACTTCGCAGAGGAACATCTGTATATCTACCGACTGCCACATTATCAATGTTTCCAGAAAAACTGGCCTTGGAGAAGATGAGCTTGCGTCAAGGCGAACTCTGCCGGGCTGTCAGTGTCTCAGTTGTTTTAGACCATGATGGAAAGTAAGCTTAGATATCAAATTTTATTTTTACTGTTTTACTGCTGTTTTTTTTCCTTTCATTATATATGTTTACCTTCTCTACGTTGGTGTGCAGTATTATAGAATATGCTGTAGAGAATACAACAATTAAGCCAACCTACATGCTAACATATGAGAGTGCAACGGAACTGTTGTATCTAAACCTAGAAGAGGAGGAGGAGCTACAGATTCTCTCTGATGCTGCTAGCCTGCGCTACAAGTGGCGCCATGATCATGTATTATTTTTTGTATTTTGTAAACAAGTAACTTCAAATAAAAATGTTCTCTTGCTCCCCATTTCAAAATAAAATGAGATGTACTATTTATTCAGGGTGCATTAGACGCAACCATGCCAGAGGCACGTATCAAGGTGTCAGACCCTGACAACCCGGACCCCACCATTTCTCTCTACACAGAAGGAGACAACTCGGCGAAGCGTCTTGTGACAGAGATGATGATTCTCTGTAATGAGGTCATTGCAGACTTTGGTTCATCAAATGATATCCCGTTACCATACCGCGGTCAGCCCCAGGCAAATATTTCTGACTATTCAGCCTTTGACAAGCTGCCAGCGGGGCCCGTCAGGAGTTTTGCTTACATCAGGGTTATGCGGGCCGCTGAGATGAATTTTTATGGACCATTGTCTCATGCTACCCTCGGAATTGATGGATATGTTCAATTTACTTCACCGATTCGGAGATATGTTGATCTTCTTGCTCATTTTCAAGTAAGGTTTTTCCCCATGATTTTTCTTTAATTGGGAAAAATTGACTTATGTTGACCTTCTTTCTTTTTCTTTGTATTTTTTTTGGGTTTAGGTAAAGGCATATCTTAGAGGACATGTTCTACCATTGTCAGCTAAGGAGCTAGAAAAACGAACATTGGTTGCCAACATGCACATGAAGATCACAAGACGACTTCAATCAGCAAGTCTACGATACTGGTTATTAGAATATTTGAGGCGACAACCTAAAGAGAAAACATACCGAGCTCTGATTCTTCATTTTATCAATGATAGAACAGCCACTGTGCTATTATTTGAGGTACATCTCATGTTATAAGTGTTTTAATGTCTATTTTTTCAGTTTTTACTCCTCTTTTTTTTTTCTTGTGGTGAGGGGAGAGGGGGTTACATGCATGTGAGTTCTATAATAAAATATTATGATGTAATGGTTATACATTACAGGTAAATTCATAATTCCCAAATAAGTAATTGTATTGGATAGAACCACGGTCTTAATTGCAGTGGCACGAACTCTTATCTCTCTACGGAGAGGTCGCAGGTTCTATTCTTGAGAATAACATCTAAAATATGCTGGGTTGTATTGGGGCCCTTAATAAAAAAGAGTAGATTGGATGCAAGTAGGTATTCTTGAAGCAACTACTGTAATAACCTACCAAGGGTGTAATGAATACATTCAAGGGAAGCCGATGTGTCAACATTTCTTTGTGGAAATTCTAAATCTTTAAGTTATGACAGGTTGCTTTACAAGAAACTTGTGTGGTGTCGTCAAAAGGGAGTGATGTCGGGGATCAAATTAAAGTTGTTGTGATAGCATCTAATCCCCGCAGAGATTACCTTATTCTACGGGAGGTATAAGAAAAATATGTATTCCAAAAATCATTTGTACCGTGCTGGGCTTGTGTTGGATCTATAGAATGAAATTTGAATTCGAGAAATTCATGATTATGAAAAAGAAAAGTAATTTTGTTGATGTTTGCTGAAAAGTGAAAATAGATGCAACCTCCCAGGTACCAACTGTACACAGGAATGGGCGATTTTATGAGGCTGTATGTATTTTCAACTGTAGAGGTGAGATGGGATGGTTGGAGATGTGTTTTATAACTTTAATTTCTGGAAATCAATTTATATCGTTTTGTTGGCAATTTGTGACCAAGGCTGGAAGAATATTCTTTGGTTAAATGGAAACTTCTAAATATCCCCCCGTTTTCTTTATCTGTAGCATCAGAAAGAATAAAAAAAAATGACAAAAGAAATGACATTGAAATATCCGTATTTTATCAAAAATAGCATGACTGCAGTGGCAAAAATTTGTCCATTACAGATTTGTTTTCTCAAGGGCTCAATAAATGCACCCGACTCTCTTGTAAATTAATGGGTAATTTCTCATGTATAATTTTTCAATTTCTTATTTATCTCTTTACTCTTTATTATATTCAATATGTCCTTCACTTTTTATTCTCTTTCTAATTTGTCCATTACACAGTAATTTGAACTTAATCATAGTTAAAAGACAAAAATATCCTTTCATAAATTTATGTTTAAAAATTTGACGAGTCCTTGTTTTCTGTTACAAGCACAACTCAATTTGTGAGAAGAAAGGAAAAGAGAAGAAGTTAAGGTGAGAATAGAAAAGGAGGAGAAGACTGGGGCAACTCAATTTCTGTTAAAAAACGGTTTTGCTTTGTTAAACATTTTATAAATGAAAAGCTTATTTTGAAATAAATGTTTGCAAAAGAACATTTATGAATATATAGGTTCATAAAATTTAGTATAAATGACCAAACATTTTTGCTTTGCTAATTTTTTTATGATGAGGGTTCAAATACCAGTCTCCATCGTACTTTCATTTTTAGAACTACAATAACTTCAAATTTAAAACTTAAATGTCAAAATAAAACCATTAGATATGGTCATTTGATCTATATCATTTTCTCTATGCATACGTAAAAGATTATGATATTTTATTTTAATTAGTATCAAGAGCTTGCAAAAAATACACTAATGTTGATAAATTCCAGATGTTGATTTTTCAACTTATTGAGTCATATAAATCAAAATAAAAAAAAAATATTTGCATATAGAGAAAATAATATCGATGACATCTAATAATTTTATAAATTGGAATTTTTGTTATTAGAAAATAAAAATGTGAAGACATGATGGAGGCACAAAAAAAAAATGAAGTCATTTGAACCCTCTTCATCTTTTATACATAAAATAAATAAAATCTAATTTTGCAATTTGTTTTCATACAATAATTAATATCAATACTAACCTGTTGAATATTTGATAATCAATTTTTTTATAATAATACTAAGTGTAACACCATCGGCAAATAAATTCTTAAGAGCTTCGATGAAAATACAATAATTTTAATTTTAAAAAATCATTATTCAATGAAAATTACAATAACTAATATTAGTACGCTTGAAAGGTGCATCTATTGAGCTCTTGATAAATCGGATTCAACTTGGTAATGCATAGTGGCACACTGAGGAGTAATTAATCATGAACTAACTACAGTTCAATGATATTGATTATAGGTCACGTCGTGCTTTAAACTAATTCTAATGAAACATGCCAGAATCATACAGAACTGCAAAAGAAAATAAAAGAATAACACAATTTTTCCTCAAAAATAAAAGAATAACACAAAATTAACAAACGGAGATGCTATGAATTTATAGTACAATGCTGAAAAGGTTTGAAATGGTGAGAACTTTCCTAGTCTAGCAAATCACTATATCAACCAATAAGATGCATATAAATAATCTTCTACTTTTAAGAGGAACAAAAAAGAAAAAGAAAAAAAAAACCTGTTCAATCTAAATGCTTGTAAGTTTACTGTGCTTCTGCCTACCATACAAACAAATTTACAAACAATCAGTTGATAATTGGAGTATAATACCCATGAATTGCTGTTATTAACTGTGTTTTCACCAGCCAGCTCTTCTTTCTATTGATCTACATGAATTCTGAAACCAAAAACAAGGAAGAAAAGATAATTAATAAATTTGTAACATAAAGAGATAAAATTGAGAAAATTAGGGATGTATTACGTGTCATACCGTGACTTGGGTCACGTGCCATGATGTGACCAAGTTAGATTTTTATGTGCCATGATGGATGTTCACAACACATTAGTCACGCCGTGACCAGTCACGTTTAAATTTTTTTCCGTAATTTAATTTAGTTTATTCAAAATTCACGATCTAATAGTTGACTCGCATGACCATGTACCGTCCTGTATCATTTTCTGAAAGATAGTCACGGCACAGAAAATGTGAGTCACAACACGTGACCGGCACACGTGCTGTATTGTGATGTATCCAATCACGACGTGACTTTTTTTACATTCTTAATTAAAAAAACTGAGAATCATCATTATACCTTAGTCCTTGCTAGCCCGGAAACTGAGGCCAACTCTGATTTCACCACAGTATGATTTATCAGCAAGCACAACACTGTGTTTAGCTGGGTGTTGCTCCAAGTATCCTTTCTCCATGCCAATAGCTACTAGATCAGTCACATTTATCCTGGATTTTGTAATAAAAAAATTAGCCCCTTTTGAAATTTCATAAATCTGTGTTACACTTTGGCAAATTATTTTGTCACTTCAAACTAATTAACCAGGATTAAGCACCATAACCATAAAAATGCTTGAAAAGAAAAGTGTGGTCATAGTTGCAAATATACTGGTATGAATCAGATGATACGCAAATAAATCAAATCAAATCAAATCAGTATATAATTAGGATCAGAATACTATGTATACTTACGTGGCTTCGCCGATGTAGTCGTCGCGGGAGAAGGTGTCGTGGTCCATGAGCTTCAAAACCAGTTTGTGTTGCAAGTCTGATGTGTTTACCATGAACTTGAATGTTTCATTCCATACTGGATTTCTTCCTCCCTCTGCATTTTCAACAAAATTTTGCACATCACATTATTTTCTTAGTCTGTTAAACAACTGAGTAACTATTATTCGCTACTAAGTACCAGCCTTTGATTTAATGACAAAAACAATGTCTTTTGTGTAAGAGGTCGCAAGTTCAAAATTCAATGGAGGATTCTAATACAACAGGAGCACAACACCAGGACCATCCAGAAGATACACCAAGAGTTAGTTAGAAATGACTAATTGTAATTAGTGGATTCTGTTAAGATAGTTTGTTATAGGATTAAGCTCTAGAACATTCTTGTAACAGACTATTACACAGCCTATATAAAGGCCTCACTTGTAACATTTTGATAATAATAAAAATCAGATTCTCTGTTTCTCTATTTCTTCCTGTACCAGTAAATGGCTTTAGATTCTATGTGGATATTAAACCAATTGGGTGATTTAACCGCAACTTTACTCAAAATTTTAAAAAAAAATTGGCTACTAAAAAGAGAAAATTAAGCAGTATTGCTTTCTTGATAGATTTGATTTTCTTAAAAGGGAGATGTTTTGCTTGAGAAATCTGGCATGACTAAACATAGTAAAACAAGATTGACTATGAGTATGACCTAAATAAAATTTCCCTCTATTTTTTTCAATTTTAATCCTTTAATAATCCTATAATTAAACATACCTCGCTTGATGCTGCTCTTGCGCTCTTGACTCCTATACTGTATTGTAACATAAGGATCTATCTTCCCTGCTGTCACAATTCAAAACATGAACAAAGAACACCTTAGATTTATCATTTTTTTGTGTTTTCTTTTTACAAAGAAAGATTAATTGCAGCTGTGAAATTACAAATGAAATTAAACAGCTAGCTTACCTAGAAAATCTGTATCAGCTAGTCCCTTTGCATCTACAAGCAACACCTCTAATGTACCTTTTCCCATCTCTTCTCGATCGACTTCTCTCCTATTTTGTTGAATATTTTCTTTGCTTCGTAGTTTCTCAATGTCTTCTCGCGTAGATGCATTTCTGGAAGAGGAGACACAGTGTTATAAAGGATTCAACCATACGACGAAGTCGTTGGTCAAGATATTTACAACGTAGATTTTACTTTATGCAGCGCACGGACAGTAAAGTAATCAGTGCTTCAGATGACTTTTACGCTGCATGAAGTAGGAACTACTGTGTCAATATATTTACCCGAAGTCGCCGATGTGGAATAAGTTGGCATTAATACGCACATGGACATAAATGCCCCCCTCTGCTTAAGGCGAAAAGGTCTTGGTCCAAAAGAGAAAATATTAGGTGTACCCGGGCTACCATTAAATGTTCATATTAGGAGAAAAAAAATGACCTGGTCTACATCTAGAAGACCAACTAGTATGCAATTATATATAATTAATTCAGTGACGAAATCATACAATATTTATAGCAGAGACGAATTATTTTAAAAATTAATAGTATTTATGAAATTAAATATATTCTGACTTGAAATTAAATTGTTGGTACAGTCCAAAAAAAGTTGCTCCATATTTATAAAATAATGTATTTTTAAAACAACTAAAATGAAAATACCATCCTTGTTTTGTTTCCTTCTACAAATTGTACTGACATCTACAATGAACCTTTTCTTTTGTTCCTCAAACAATATTTGGCGAGTTGATTGATTTCTTGTTTCTTTGATCCAGACCGTTAAGATAGAATAAGAGCAGATTAGTGATCAAATTCCAATCAAGTTCATTACAACCTTTCCAATTTATTTAATTATGCCGTCTATAAACATCTTAACTTAGAGATTCAGAGGAAAAATATTGACAAACAAAATGTCCAGAGTGAGAAAAATGTCTCATACTTCATTATTTTGTAAACATCAAGGAGAGCAGTTTGGGTCCGATGCCCATCGGATTCGAATTTGAGTCCGATGTGCTCTATAACCGTCCGATCTACTTCAAAATTTGTGCACACAGATATTAAAGCAAATACACAGATATTAGCGCAGTGTGCACAAATCTTAAAGCGGATGGGACGATTATAGAGCCCATCAAGCTCAGTTGGAGTCATAGTTACAAAATAATAAATACATATTACAACCATAAATATCTTCTGTGACGTAACAATTGTATCAGAACTTACCCAATGTTTTGCAAGATTAAATGTATTAAATAGCATACAACATATATGTAGTTCTTTGTGTGATAATTTAAGAAACCTAGTTATATGAATATATGACGTGAAAGCTACGTATATGAAATTGCAAAAATGTCAACGATCATTTAGATAATTTATTTAATAATTTATATATGGACTTTATGGATAGTGACTCATCAATATTTTAAAATCATAGTTGCAGTGTCTCACCGTTATATAAAAAGGATCCAGGAATTAAATATTGAGCAGCCCGAACTTGGGAGCCACCAACCCGGGTAGTCTTGGTCCAGCGGTCAAGCCTGGACGACTGGTAGTTGGATAGATACTAATTTGACCCTTATTCCGGTCAATGTAAATATCTTGAGATTAATTTAGTGTAATTCAGCATAGAGAAACATCGGGTCAAATTCAAATTAGGAGTGCTTATCTTTCCGATAATAATTCAACCTCTTATAAAATATCAAATGTGTACGCTATAATCTCTTGTTTGCCAATCAAATACCCTCATATTTTAGACAATCACTCTTTATTGTGCACGTTAGCTATTATCTGTATTTTTTTAATTTATTTTGTTATAGTGAATTCTATTTTATTATTTCAATATATTTATTTTATTATATATGCATATCTATGAGTAATATCCGTAAGATCTTAACTACCCATAATTGTATCTAGATCCATATATATATATATATATATATATATGCTTAATTATCCTTTTTCTTATTTGTATTCATTTAAGAGTATTTGATTTTGAATTTTAATAACCGTATCTATATGTACCTATACTCATATCGATATGCACTAATTAAATAAAATACGAATGCATATATAATTTAGCACTTTTCGTTTTATTTACACCACTTTGTTCACACTTTCATAAATCTCAAAATAAAAGTAATAATTTTGATCTAGTGACACAAGACAATACCTCGAACATCCATGAGATCATCATTCTTATGTGTGTATTTGATTGAATCTTAATGTCGATTAAACAGTTATGATGAGAAATTAGATCAAAATTTGATGCGATATCTATTTGACTACTTCTGTTCCTTTTCTTAAAGTAAAAAAAAAAATACGTCCCAAAAATATATACAAAAATTAAGTTTGAAATTTCAGTCATATGCAATCAATATGCAGGGTTACGTGTGAGATTGCTCCTATCAGTATGTAAGTCGCCATGGTTATGGAGAAAAGTGTAGGTTCAATGTGTTTTGGACTTATTTTTTAGTCTGATGGACACCATAGCTCTACGCTCCTGCTATGAGATTTGTGCATCAGACACCTCTGGTTTGGGGTGTCAATGACACTCTTTTATTTGTTTATCCGATCCATACCGTATTCGATAAGACGGGTACGGATGCAGGTAAAGATTTTTTCTGTTATCTAAACAGGTAAGAGTACACTTAAAGTCTATTCTGTATCTGTTACCCAATCGGGGTGTGTGTATTAAAGAGCAATGAATATTCATTCTCCAATTACTCTTGATAATTGTGCTATACTTAATCATCCATTAAAATACGTAAATATATTATAGTGCTCATTCAACAAATTAAATTACTTTGAATTATATTAAGTAGAGTAGAACTAGGTGTTCTTAAGTTCAGCAAGCTTTATTTGTCAACTCAACTTTAATAACTTATCAAATTTGCTTCAAACGACGGATCCGATATGAATTTTAAGTTAAAGTAAAAGGCAAAACAGTAATTCCATATATTTGAAAATAAAAGATAAAATGGTAATTCTTAGATTATCAATATTTCAAGGCATTTGATGAGATACACCTCTCTGAAAATCATTGGTATCTCATCAGAAATCCCTAATTATTCCTGACTTTTGGCTAAATCTGGCTAGTTTTAACGGTTAATTTTTATAATAAACTTAATTCATAATTTGGAGATGACCTATCTGGTTTGGACTTTCAGGTGGTTTTAGGATCTTAAATATGGTCAAAATTGATTAAAAGAAAAATCTGAAAAACAACATACAAGTACCCGCATAATTTGTACGTAAAATTTGATGCATATTTGTTATTCAACACAAATAATTGTTCGAATATACAAGGACACACGTTAGAGATTATATTTCAGTTTTGTTAATTTTAGAATCTTAAATGTCAATTTTGCTTTTTCTGTCAAAGTTTCTGTTAACTTTAACAAAGAATGGGAAATTTTACTATATTATCTTAGACCTTTCGACTATAGAAAAGAAATTCTTCACATTTAGTTTCCAAATATAAAAAATAAGAACAACATAAAAATACAAAAGTCAGGATGGCCGAGTGGTCTAAGGCGCCAGACTCAAGTTCTGGTTCTCGTGAGAGAGCGTGGGTTCAAATCCCACTTCTGACATTCTTTCTTTTTTTTTTTGCTGTTTTTTGTCTTCATTTTTAGTTTTTTTTTTTTTTTGGAAAACTTGACTGATGCAACTAAGGATTTCTTTTTTTTTTTTTTTTATAGAGAAAAGTCATTTTATGAGTTCTCAAAAAACATATTTAGACAACTAATTTGGAGAACTCATAATAATACACACTTATTCATTTGTCTACAAAATATATTTTGACAACTGTTATTTATACAATAACAGTTGCAAGTGTTAAATGTGTGTTTTCTATTTGCTGGAAATACACATTTAACGCTTGCAATTGTTATTGTATAAATAATGAACACTTGTTTCAAATCCCACTTCTGTCATTTTCTTATTTTTTGCTGTTATTTTCTTCAATTTTAGAGTTTTTTTTTTTTTTTTTTGAAAAACTTGGCTGATGCAGCCAAGGATTTTTTTTTTTCTTTTTATAGAGAAACTTAGCTCATCTAGGTCATTTTATGGGTTCAAAAAAATATAGTTAGACAACTATTTTGTAGAACTCATAATAATGCACACTTATTAATTTGTCTAAAAAATATATTTAGACTGTGAATGTTTTTTAACTAGAAATTTAGAACTAGTCTTAATAGCAAAGAAAATATATCTTCGAGCCATCGCACAATGTTCGGGTACTTGCATAAATATTAATGCGCAATATAAAAAATTTAAAATTATAAGCAGTGTTGTAAAATAATGGTATGTGTTTGTTGGAACTAATCAAGAATAATTGGCCATAATTGGAAATAATCGTAAATCCGTGACAGTTTAATTGTTGCCAACGACTGAGCTGATTAATCAGTTTAAACGGCTATTTTTACAAAACTCTCTGCAAGTGTTAAATGTGTATTTCCAGCAAAATAGAAAATACGCATTTAACGCTTGCAACTGTTATTGTATAAATAACAGTTGTCTTATAACAACATTTAAATAACATATAAGAACCATCCAACAAAAATATATTGTATTGAAGCAATTTTTTAAAATCTATTTTCTTTTGCTTAAAAAATCAAAAGGAATTTATCCCCATCTGGATTACTTGAAAGTCAAGTACTAATACGAGTTAGTTTACAAAATTAGCCTCGCCAATCAAGAGCAGAGCCAAACTTTAAAACTATAGGAATCAATTATATAAAAAATTTCTGCTGAGTCAGATTTTCGAACTATAGAAGTCACTTATATAAAATATTTCGCAGAAAATGAAAATCATTTTTACCATTTCATGACAATTTATTGTAAATTATTTACAAAATTATATATTAGTAAAAAAAAAAAAAAAAAAATTGGGGATCAATTGATCCCCATATATACTTGCTACATCCGCCTCTGTCGCCAATATCGTTTAATCCAAAAAAAAGGAGAAAATGTCACTGGAGTGAACTTTCTTAATCACATATCTTGCCTCAATGCATAAAGATACTGACAATATTGTTTTTAACTTCATACAACGCACAAGTCATGCTTTTTCATTTTGAATCTATTGTTAGTGTTCTGCGTAAAGTCAAAACTACGATCCTAATATTTTACACTCACCATCTGAAACTAGAGAAAAATGTTGAGAAAAACAACTTCTTGATTGATAAAAGACTAGTTTTACCACTACTAGGTCAGAGTATAATAGTAAAGATATAAAATAAAAAAGAAGCTTGACATCCAGCAGTCTGGTACTGATAAGATAGCTTCCTCTTATTTAAATAGATGACTTGACAGTGGCAGACTTTATAATCTCCACAAATTCAGGCTGCAATATTAAAATTAGAGTAAAAAAACAACATAATTAGGGGCTTAACTAGAAAATTTTAATAGGGGGTTGAAACTTAAATTGCACAATATGTAATAGGTGGGATTTAGAACCCTAAGTCTCCACAATCACAAAATAGAGCCCTAGCCATTGGACTACAAGTAAATATTTGATATTTTATGAGAGGAGCTAGACTATATAAAAAAAAAATTAAAAAAAAAATTCAATTAAATTTCAATATACATTATTAAAAGTTTAGAATCATAGTAGTTAGTAAAAGAAGAAAAGAGTAAAAAGGATAGAAGTGTAACTAACCTTGAGAGAAGCACCACCAACAAGAAATCCATCAATGTCAAGTTGTGCTGCAAGTTCTCGGCAATTAGCCGCATTCACAGAACCTGAATTGTCATAAAATCTGTGTGTAAGATGACATTAAAGCCATATATTTTCAAATTGCCAAAAGGGCCGCAAAGGTCTATGATGCAAAATGTCTGGAGGTGAGATGGAATTGGTATGGTTCAGAATCAAATGTCTCCAAAAGTTCCATTAATGGTTAGCAAAAGAGAAGTTCAGAAACACTAGTGAGAATCACCAAAATACCTCTACAAACTTGATGCAAGATTTTGTCTTGTCAAATTACAGATTTGTTAACTTTAAGCTGAAAATTGCTACTAGCCAGTGTAGCTCCAAAGAATATATGATAGACAGTATGTAAAATGATGCTGAGTTTTTTACCACACACATAACGACATGGTACCAGTACAAACTAGCAATACTTTGACAACAAAGGGTAGAGTTAAAATGCCCCATTGTTTTTGCACCACAATCAATCCTCACATTCTTATCTCTGTTTTCAAAGTCCAAATATTTGATCCCAACTGCTCAACATGATCTCCATATTGAAATGTGCTTGGAGACCAAATTTTATATTTACTGAAAAATTTGTACTTTTTTTATATAGGTACGAAATCACTGTTTTTTGGAAGATTCTAGACCCATCCAAAAACAATGATTTTGTATCTATTTAACAAATTAATATTTAAAAAAAAAATATATATATATATATATATATATATAAAAATTGGTCTCCAAACACAGTTTAAGTTTGGACATTGGAAATGGATAGCCCAATATGCTAGCAAATCTATCTAAAACCAAGTAATCAATTATAAAGTTGGACTTGGATTTATCATTGAATTCCACATTACTGAAACTTAAATATAGCGAAATGGCATACCTCCATAGATAATGCGGGTAGATGAAGCAACTTCAGAATTGACATTTGCACTCAGCCATTTCCTCAGCCCAATGTGAACCTATTATTTGAAAAACATTCAAATAAAAAAAAAGTTAAGAACATTACATTAGTAGCTTGAATAAAGATTTGTCTTGGACTTTTGGACAACTATAAACAATTATATTATTGTTTGTGATCTTCTCACATTACTGGTGCATTTCTTTCTACTCTTCTAATGCTAAATCCTCGATTCAACTTGCAACTATATCTGATTCCATATCCAATTCTGAAGTCTACCAGATAAATAAAAGTGAGGTTATGGTACTTTGCAAAGCGCAGATTGGTTCGTGCTATGGTTCTATGTCTTCATTTTTAAAATCTAAATAGTCGATCTGAACCGCTCAACATGATCTTCATATGAAAATGCACTAGGACACCAAATTGAATATTTTTTAGATTTGTTTCTACTATTTTTTAGATAGGTAGAAAATCACTATTTTCGGATGGTCTACAATCTTTAGATCAGGAAATTTTCTACCTATCTAAAAAAATAGTAACTAAAATAAAAAACTAAAAAAATTGACCTTTCATATGGAGATCATGCTGAACAGTTTGGATGGACTATTTGGACTTTGAAAACAAAGATATATATCCATAGTACGGAACAATCCGCGCTTTGCAAAGTACCATAGCCTCACTCGATAAATAATTAATAACACAACATTAAATCCAATAAAAAGAAAAGGGAGGAGAACTAACTTCCTGAGCCTGAGCAGGGGTGGCAACTTTTCCAGTTCCAATAGCCCAAACCGGCTCATATGCCAGTACAACATTTGTCCAATATGTTATCTTTTCTGAATTATTACATAGCAAATAGACGAGAAGCACATCTCGTAGTCAAATGTAGAGTATAAGACAACAAAAACAAGCAAATTTCAATTATACTTTTATTGGTTGATACCTTACCCAAGGGACTTATATTCTTCTGATACTACACCTAAGCTTCATAGTAACAGACTGGACTGACACCAATCCAAATATCAGGGCTAAATTAAGCCTAATTAACCCTCAATAATCCAATAAAAATGCAAAGCAAGAAGTAGTCAGAAAATATTGAGCCTAGCTGCTACTCAATTCTAGCATCAGCTTTATTCAGTCTAAATATGCTTAACAAAGAACAGTCTTCTCAATTTATGCTAACGGATTATAAGAAACAAATTTCTACAAATTTTACATAAGTTCACCAAACAAATTCCTAGTAAATAAACATTTAATATAATATATGTAAATAATATATATGAATCAGAAATAGGAAAAAAAAAACCTGCAATAGCCTTGGTCTGTGCAGCAACAACATCCATAGTAGACCCCGCTTCACGCTGTTCAAGTGTCTCACCAACACATGCTATCACCTTTAAGCCTTGCGAAAGTGCATATCCCACTTTATCAGCTACAAACTACCATTTCAAATACAAAAAATTTTTGGTTAAAAAGGCCAAAGCTCAGTTTCATTAAGAAACAAAGTTAAATTTCAAATATAAAAGTGGTACAGGAAAATAACAATCAGTATGGATGGCTATCTTTTTATTACATACTACTAAGGAAAATTACTACATGTGGTAATTCTCTACATTTCTCAGATAATTTGTGCAGTTACGAAAAAGATAGGAAATTTTTATTGAGAGCAAGGTTTATCATATGAGATGAAAGCACCAACCACTCGCAAGTGGCATTCAGGGAACAGTGTTTGCTTGTTGATTTACATAATAGAGGCACAAACAATAAAGTTTGTTAAGAAAAAAAATTAGCCTCCAATGAACCTACATGACACCAATATAGGTACCATATCGCACCACTACACTTTATTTAGGGTAACCTGTTCTTTATTTTCTTTTCCCCAGTACACGAGTAAATTTAGAGAAATAATCCAAGGGTACGCACATCATTTGATTCACCTAAGAGACATCTCCTCTCGGAATGGCCCAGAATAACCCAGGGGATGCCTAGATTAACCAGCATTTCTGCACTGCAATTGCAGATCAAGGATAAATGACATTTTTTCAGTCATATTTTAATTGCTATTTCAAGAAAATCCTTCAAGAGATAGAAAGACACAGTTCATTTCTGTGTAAACTTAATAGAATAAATATAAGGGGGAATTTCATGTATCCCCCTCAAAAACTTCAATATGACATATTTCCCCCTCAAAAGTTTAAAATATCATATTTCCCCCTCAAAATTGCAAAAACTCACATATTTATATAGTAGTGTGTGTGGCGAATATGTTTTTAACTAAAGTTAGACTTCTACACATAAAACAGATGTATTTAATCAAAAGATGACAGATTATGTGATTGAATGGCTGATATTAAATCCAAAAATTTATCCTTCAATCTCAGCCGTTGGAGGATCAGGACAACTATGTGCATTATATAAGAATGGAGATCTCACTAGTTGTTGTACCAGTGGTACCAGTACAGATACCGATGCAAGTACCTGATCCCTCATGTGATTTTTTCTTGGTATGCCAATTCCACTTGAAGTTCACTCAATTGTTTCGTGGCATACCACATAGTACCTCATGGGAATTTTTTGTGGTATTCCTTATGTGAACTTTTCGTGGTCCTGCTGGCCCTATCCATGTTATTTGTCAACTACGTAAACTGTGTGTCTCATCATCATACTAAGGTACAAATGGACTTCCAATAGTTCTCAAACTAGTTCAAACCTACAAGGACTAAATCCGAATATAAGTTAAATTCATAAACTGAGAAGGACGAGTGGTGGCATCAAGATAACCAGAAAGACCATGTCTTATAAGAACTTGCAAGATTTTGAATTACAGGGAAAATAATTCTCTTGGTTTAAAGTAGTGCTGATTCAATGGGTGACCTTACAACATCACACCATAGCCAAACTTAAGAGCCTTCTTCTCAATCACGAAGACCTCCTCTCCCTTCCTCAGCTACCAATTGTTCACCCACCGGTTCCCCTCCCCAGTGCATTTAATCTCAAAGACAAGTACCACATGGATGATTGATGATGGATTCAAAAATCCCCTTCTTAGTAAACTTTTGAATTAATTTAATCTCAAAGACCAGTAAGAATATAAGAATTAGTATGTCGGGAATTACATGTCTTGGATGATTGGTTCTTCAATGGCTGGAGCATTTGACGGACAAGATGGAGAGAAAGAATGAGAAATGAAGGGTATAATGGTCTAAAGTAAATTTTAAAATCTGAAATATTATTATTTAATTATTTTTACATATATTAATATATTTTATTGAAGAAATGGGTAAATATGTGAGTTTTTGTAATTTTGAGGGGGAAATATGATATTATAAGTTTTTGAGGGGGAAATATGTAATATTGAAGTTTTTGAGGGGGATACATGAAATTCCCCCTAAATATAAATACCTGATTTCACCAGTAAAGGCACCACCTTTTCTGACCCAGCAATTTTGTGCTGCTATAGCAAAATCAGATCTCAACAAAGCTTTTACCAGAGGAAGAAAGACAAAAGGAGGACTCACTACTACCTCTGAAAATAAAATTGTAACCTCTTTTAATTAGGTAACCGGTCCATATAAATGCTAATCAAATGGTTGTTAGTAAAGATAATTATCACATTTACGACAGATCATGAGAAATTTGCTGGCTTCAATGCAAAAAATAGAATAATAGTCGAGAAAAGTTGCCCCTTTAACTGGTTTAAAAATTAAATGGTCCTAAGAAGTAATGTCTTATGATAGATTTTAACTGTTCAATGTCAGTATACATAATTCAGAAATACACAAGTTTACAAGTTCATTCTAGAATAACCCTATTCAATTGGAGCTAAAAGGAACAACAATAGCTCTTTTATTTAGCAAAAAAGAGAAGCTCTTATTTATATTAAATAAAGTTAGCAAGACTCAGGAATTATGATAACGCACCGACAACATGTTCTGATGGCACCTCTACTTCATTAAGTGTTTTAACAAGCTTCTTCACATCATCGATCGTTCCATTCTGAAAATAAAAAAGATAAAGAAAAATCAAAATTACAATAAGCACACTATTACTATTCTTCAATTGAGAGAGAGAAAGAGAGACGTACGCATTTCCAATTGCCTCCGACGAAGAACTTTCTCGCCATGGTTATAACTAGTGTGAAGTTAGCAGCATCTTGAGAACCTACCTGTGCATTTATAAAAAGCACAAGCGCAAGGTCCGGATTCCCTAGTAACCCAAATTTTGAGTTTGCATTCCGACCGTTTGATCAGAATCCGTCTCGAGGTGGAATGTACGGGGACCTTAATATTCGTGCCAAACAAGATCGGACGGTACGAATCCAAACTCAAGATTTGAGTTACTTTAGGGATCAGAATTCAAAAGGCGCATGTACGCAACGGGAAACGTCCGGAAGGGAAGAAAAGATTCGAGGTTTTTCTGTCTCTAGAATTGTGTGAATCGAGTTTCTATAGCCTCGACGCGTTGTTCAAGGAGCTATAGTCATAATGTTATTTTTAGAGACAAAAAGAGATGAAATTATTTGCATTGTATTCAATATATCTGTACAATGTTTACAGGTGATTATATAGGCTAATTGGCCAATTAGCCGTTATACATTCCTATAGCAAACTTTCCTAATAATTACAAGATCTAATTATCATATAGCTGTTTGAGCTAATTTAGCTATATTCTAATCACATATAATAAAATCCAAATTACATTCCTAAATTACAGAATCTACAGAGATCTTTCTATTCTTAATGGGTCTGATCTTGATCTTCTTATTGGGTCGGATCCTCTTCATTATTATTTTCAATGCATAGTGACAAGATTCGCGAATTATTCGGTTTTTTGGTGATGCCGAACCGAACGTCGAATTATTCGGTTGACCGAACTTTGACCGAAAATTCCCGAATAATTCGCGAATTTTACCAATTATTTTTGAATTTTACGAATTTTTCCCAAAATTTTTCCAGAATTTTATTTTTTTGTTATTTTTTTTGTTTTTGCTCCCTTACAGAACTGAGATCTCTGATTCGAATAATACCGAATCATTCCCGAATTATACCCAAATTATTTCCGAATCACAAATTTTTGACCTCACCAAACCGAACCCGAATAATTGATTTGTCACTATGGCTATAGTCAGCAACTCTTTCACACTTTAGGAGATAACCAAAGCAAGGGTCCTCTGTTGTAATAAATAACTAATGTTGCGTTCGTACAAGAGAATAAAAAAATTACACAAAATATAATATGTTATAAGAAAATAAAAAAATTATACAAAATAATATATTTTTATAAAAAATTGATCTATACAAAAATTATTATATAACAATAATCATAAATATTAAAATAGATTCGTTCTAAGAAATTGACATATTTTCCTAAAAAGTAACTACTTTATCTATCTAAACATGTTTACTTAAATGATCATTTCTTAATTAATATAAAAAAGAAAAAAGAAATGAAAACATGATCAATCAATTATCAATTAATTTAAAAATTATTTAAATGACAATTTAAAAATGAAAATAAATCAAGACAAGAATACAGACTATATAAACTTGGGAGTACATATCTAAATAAATTTAGATTTCTACAAGTAAACAAATATATAAAAAAGATGTATAGAATCAAGAGAAGACGTTTCATTTAATTGAAATGCTAATATTTAATTTGAAATTTCAACTGTACTGTACATGCTTAATTTAAGAAGAGATATCCATCTTTATCCATTTGACAGAAGGTCACAGAAATTGACCGGGAATCTGGATCCTCATTGGTTATCGTTGGAAGCATCTCAGTGGCTCATCTGCGTCGGGAAACACTTTGTACGTTTCTTGATGCAGAAGAACGGTTTCCGATTCAGCTTCATGGTAATTCCAATGGAGTGCTTACAATCGCAACTCCTATTTTCGCCGTGTTTTCGAACCTAATTGTCCTAAAAAAGGCGAGCAAGTCGTTGGTCGTGTTAATCTTGATTTTTTAAATACTAAATATACGAGCTTAAAAGAAATTCGAACAAATTTGATACCAAATTCAGTCTACAACGATATTTGCTTATAGGCGCATTCTATTTTTGCAATGGATAAAATAAAATAAAAATCAACAGAAGAAAGTAACACAAGTTAAATTAACACCTTGTTTGGATGGAGAGTAGACAAAGGAAGGGGATGGTGGATGGAGAGTAGACAAAGGAAGGGGATGGTGGATGGAGAGTAGACAAAGGAAGGAGATGGGAAGAATAAAAAGGAATGGAATGGAATAGAAAGAGAGATTAACATATTTAATTTTTTTATGTTTGGATGATTAATGAGAAAAAATAATTTTCATTTCCATCTTACTTTTTGTTTGGTTGATTAAAATTTTGAAGATTAATGAGAAATTCGGTAGCTGCTGTAGATTTGTGACAAAAAAACTTACATAAGAATTATATAAGTAAGATATAGAGCTAACCATTTGTGTTATTTTTTCTAACAATATTTGCAACAAAATTTATTTCCATCCATTACATCCCAAATCGGAAAAAAAAAACTAATTCTATTAATTTTAATGATACAAGATTAAACCTTTCACCTCCTGTACCCTTTACCTCCGACATAATTTTGTCAACCAAACATGATTCGACGGAAAATTTTATTTTCTTTCCATTCCCTCCCTTGCTCTACTCTCCATCCATCCAAACAAGGTGTAAGTAAACCGCTAATAAAAAGAAGATAAATAATTTAGCACAATGCTAAGCAAAACTCTAGTTCAGGCTTACTAGAGATCCTAGATTGACCATTTTTATGTACAACAACAATACCGCCTTTTGCAACAAATGTACTTCCACAAAAAGAAGAATAGAAAAGGCGATAAAAGGTCTACAACAATAGAGTGACCATTCTTTGGGTTCTCTCTCTCTTTCTTTCCTTTTCTATTCTTTGTATTATTTTTCTGTTTTTTTTTCTCTCTACTTATTTGCAAGTTCCTTTTTCAACAAGTCTTTTTTAACTACAGGCTTGATACAGCAACAGAATATAGCAATGATGTCCAATGAAAAGCAGAATGAACCAACACTGGTCTTCATATACCTGAGAAAATATGCACAATAAATTAATTAAAAAGTAACTCATAACTGATACAGGCGCTTTGACTGCAGTCTGTATATTTAGTAAAAAAAAATATAGTTACTCGCAACTCGCTAAAAGTTTGCTTTGCAAAAAGATAAGCGCAAAAATAATAGAACTTGATACGCATGCATCTAAAAACAGCACCAATCAAGGTTTCACCATCTTATTAATGAAGTTTCTTTTACTTTTGTTTGTCTTCGTACTATAATGTATAAAGTCAGTGTGCTAATTTAGGCTAAAATATTTAATTCCGTAAAGTACCTGAGAACAACACATTATTACTAGCTCACGTCAATAACTGCTTCATTAGTAGCACAAGGACCATTGCCGGCATCATTATTGTTAGCAGCCTCATCAGATGAAAAATCAAGCATCTTCTCCACTGATCTTATCACCGCTCTCCGTTTTGTGGCCCGTAACCTATAAGGAGGAGACACAAATTTACCATCCTCCCCCTCCTCCAATTCACCTTCCCCTGGGGCAACGCATGGCTCACTAGATACAGGTGTATTTGATGTGGGTGTATTCTCCCTTCTCCTTTTTCGAAGAATCGAGGGCGTATGTGGAAATGTCTTAGCTGCGCTACGTAGAATGGAGTGAATTGTTATTAGGGCGTCTTTTGGGGAGGTATTCTCATCAGGCAGTGGGAGCACTTCTGAGAAGAGATGAAATTGTGTAGTTCCCATGAGAGGTGGCACATAGCATAGAGAACCTAGTGTAGCTGGGTCATCATAGCAATCGATTTCAATTTGTGCATTTTCTGTTGGAACCTCTGGAACTGTACCAGTCTCATCTCCTTTGGTACCATCTGAGGAGGCCTTTTGGTTTTCCTCTAAATCCATGGTGTGAGATCTGATTGGTGAGGTGACTGGTGCTTTAGGTGGGAGGTGGTGACTAGAGAGAGGTGTGGCAGAGGATGTAGGGTTTGAGATGTGCTTTGGGGTGTCTTGGGTGGTGAGAACCAAAGATAATTTTGTGGATGGACTTGGCCTAATGATCTCTTTTGCAGAAAGAGAAGAAGACGGTTTTACAAGAGGGGTTGGAGGGAGTTCCCCTGTTTTCTCAAATATCTCTATCCTTTTCTTCAAGGAGCTGTTCCAGTGGTTCTTTATCGAATTGTCGGTCCTGGAAATATTAATATAAATGCCTTATTGCACATATTATTTTCCTTATTGTTGCAAGTCATATTCTCAGGCTATCTAATTGTATTTGTATAAAACATGTTATTTGTTATGTTCATCGGTTTTTTAAGAATAGCATCTACCGGTACTGGTACTGGTACAAATTGAAAATGAAGTAAACCTTCTCAGTAACTTGGGGTCCCTATAATTCTTTCTAGATAACATGTTCAAAAAAGGCTTCTTCACGGAAACAAAATTTGGCACTTTGATAATGAGAGAGAAAGCAAACCTCCCAGGCATAAGCTTGGCAATTTCAGCCCATTTATTGCCATGCAAACGATGAGCATTAATCAATTGAATCTCTTCATCTGCAGTCCAAGCATCTTTCCTTATCTCAGGATTTAAATGATTGTGCCATCTAAAAGTTCAACAAAAAGATGTAAATTAAACATCCTATTTTACAAACACTTCACAGTATAACACCATTTTTTTTTCTAGAAAGAAAAAAGGCTAACCAGAATATAGTAAGCTTCATACCTCTCACGGCACTGCTTTCCAATTCGTCCGGGCAATTGCTTTGCTATAACTGACCATTTTGTAGGGCCATACTTCTCCACAAGCTCTATTATTTTTTCATCTTCCTAATAAAAAAGCAAGAAAAAGAAAGATCACCCACAGATTTGTAGCAGTAAAATTTCAAAACAAAAAATAAAGACAGAGAAAAAGTTAGATACTACAATCAATGATGAATTTTAAATAAGACACAAACCTCACGATTCCAAGGACCTTTAATAAGCTCGGGATTGAGAACCTTTTGCCACCGATGAAGGCATTGCACCTCAGTTCTATCAGGGAAATTTGATGCTGCAAAAAAAAAGTTGCATATAATGAACCCTTCAATAATTTAACACTACAAGTTTCCTCAAGAAAACAGCACAAATTAATTCTTGTCTTAATCACAGAATAAACCCATCTTCCAAATCTTGTCAAAAAAATCCATCTTCCAAGGCTAGGCATCATATCTACACAATTTGCGGAACTGATTTCAGTGCCCATTTAGTAGGCCTTCTTCATGTACTTACAGTTTTAAGTCTGATTTGAGGATAATTGAGCCTAATTTGCACAAACTAATTAGGATACATGTATATTGCCATATGAATACCTAGACCTTGAGGTTGGGGTTAATACCAATTACCACTTTACCAGACTAAGACATGCACAGATGAGGGTCAAGTCAGGCTCGACTTCATAGAAATTCAATTGTACAAGTGATGTAATTGAGCATAATTTGCACAAACTAACAGCATTAGGAAACACGTATATTACTGTAAATCACATATAAGTTGAGGTTTCAGCTTATTATCAATTGCAGGACCTCAATATCCATTGTCCAAATGAAGAAGTAATTGAAACATAAGCTAACATGTGTAAAATGCAACCAAAATAGTATTATGTTTGTCAAAATGGATATTACCTATTTTCTTCCAACATTTTCCCTTGTTCAATTCAACTGCTTGCCTTAATGTCGCATCCTGGATTAATTAATGAAGGTTTAGTTAGCAGTAAAACAAGAAATGACCACTTACAGGGTCAGAATACACACATTATATAAATTAAATACAAATAAGTGTGATATACTAACCTCAGCAGGTGTCCATCCACCCTTTGCTCGCCTAATTGGTCCACTTGTTCGTCTACATAAGTAAGAATTTCTAATTAGGTACAAAATTTAACAAAACCAAGCTTATAATGAATTTTAAACATTAAAAGATTCTGCATACACAACGAAGTACATGTTGATTGACCATCAAGACACAATTAATATGTTAATATGGGAAATAAAAGAAGCAAGAACAAATCATTGAACTCTGTTTTTTTTAATTTTCTTCCAATTTTTTTGCTGTATACTACAAACTAAGCCATGTATGGGATGTCAGATTTCTGATTAAACTGGTATTTCAGAGTAACAGATATATAAAACAAAAAACCCAATGAAAAAAGATAAATCTTTATTGGGATCCTATTCATCAGATAAACTATAATTCAAACTAAAAAGGCTGAGAAAACGTTTCAAATTTAATTAATTATTTAGTAAAGCCATTATAAATCGTGACCAGTATCCTGTATCCAACATATTAAATAGAAGATCGAGGCATATTCATTAAACAACATTGGCTATTAGCTTACTACCACTGGTAAGCACAATCCAGAGCCATATCTAAGAGGGGGATAAGAAAAAAGTATAGTTGAAACAAATCAAGCGAGATTAGAGTTACTTGTGTGAGGGGGTCGAATTTACAGGGCTAGAAACAGCTGGGGACATCTTAGCAAATCCGTAGCTACCCTCAGATAGAGAAGAGCTCGAAGCAGCTGTTAGTTGCTTGTTCTCCACGCAACTGCTTTCTAATCTCGGAGTAGCCATTACCCAAACCTCCTATTATTCTTTAGAATACTACAACTCCATGCCCCTAAACCCTACAATCAGATCCGGAACAAATTGGGTGAACAACACGTCAAGAGAAAATATTCTAACGGCTAACTCAAGAAAGATTAAATAACTGCTCTAGAACAAAAAAACAAAAAAAAAAATCGAAGGGAAAAGAGGAACAAACCTTGCGCTTGAACAACTGTAGATCGAAAATAACCGAACCGAGTAGGATGAGAGAGCAAATAAAAATTTCAGCGGCGGTTGAAAGAGACGAGATCTCGAGAAACAAACAAATTCGACCACCGATTAAGGGAGGGATCCACGGATTAATCGTACGTATGACGCGAATTGGAGAAGAAAGGAATTGAAACCCTAAAATTGAAGAAAGGTTTATTTCCTCTCTTTTTCCTCTCTCTTATTTCTGTCGATAGAGAAGGAGGCGTTCAAATAACCTCGCCCGTTGTAGAAAAGGGTTGAGAGAAGATGGGAGAGAGTATTATTTTTTTCTTTTTCTTGTTTTAATTATTTTTGGTTTTTGTTTTTATAGGGAAGGATCGAAGCCGACACGGACAAGGACACAATGACGGCGCAAAACGGAAGGAAATATTTTATGTGTCCCTTTCTATATATTTTTTCCTGTGTCAGTTTGAAAGATTATCTACTTTCGATCCGCTTCACATTTTTAGATAAATACATAACACATTGGATAAGGTTTTCGAAGGGGTGACTCGCCAAGTTGTCCCTTGGGAAAAAGGAGAATAAGTTCCGTAGACCAGGTTTAAATTTTAATTTTTTTGTACTGCAGTAACTGCTTCCGCAATCTCAGTGTCTGATTTTAATGCATGATGCTTCCTTAATTTCGATTAGTTATCGAGATGCACCATCATTATATGTGCTAACAATTTTGGTTCTATGGACTTTTATGTGAGAAGATAATTATTTAGTTTAATTAAACTTTTAAATTAGTTGGATAAGATAAAGGTGTATGTATTTAATGATGATCTAAGTTCGGTCCGCAACAGCTATTGGAAGAGGTGGAGAAGGTGGGAAACGGTCACTAACGGCGCAGATGATGCTTGCACACGGAAAAGAGGTTTTGAACCTCAAACGGCACTCTTCTGTCTTCCCCCAACTTTTTATGGCGAGGCGTTACCAACCGTTGATCCTTTGGCGGTTTTACTCCATCCGTCAGATCGGAGTCGAGGGTTTTAATGTAACGTTGCGACAGCGACTAATTTAACAAACTGCTAATTGCGGTTTGATCAGCGAAAACTTTTTTTATTGGATAAATTTCTTCTTCAACTCATCTTGCATTTTAAATTTGTATCTTATTAACTTCTAAGAATATTATATTACTCCTTTATTTTTTTAAATTTATTTCATTTTTGTCCAAAAAGGAACAAAATCTAATCTTACTCTAATTATTACACAATAAATCTTTGACTTATTTGTCGTTAAATAATTTAGTAAACTAAATTTACCGTTGGGTTATTTTAGCAATGGATATTTTCTCTATAGAAAAAAATTTACAAATATAGTTCAGGCTATAAAAATATATAAATAAAGTAATAAAAAATACATGATAATTGTAAAAGAAAAATCACTCACTCTAAGGAGCCGCTCCAATTGGGGGTACGTGGAGGGAGGAGAAGAGAGTTTCACTTGGCGAACGAGAGACGACGGCCAGACCGTCTGATTATGACGACTTCATTTGTTCCAAAAGAGGCAAAACGGAGAGGTAGCGAAGGAGAGCAATTATTATTCGCATGAGAGATAAAGTGACGACCGTGTACAATTTTGACGAAATTTTTCACTCCAATTTGAAGTGTAAGTTCACTGTTTGAAGGGAGCTTCACACCCGTAAATATTCATTTCTTTTATATTAATGAGCTTTAACCCAGTGAGATTTAATTTTAAAGAAGTGTTGGGTTGATTGTTATAGAAAGAAAAATGGATTCATTTACCCATGCTACATCAGCATTTCCGTGGTAAATTTAATATTCACCCAGACTTTGTTTCCACGGGCCAAGAGCATTAAATCACATATTTTTTGTGGCATATTACTTTATAGCAATATATTATCTATACGTTTTCTTAAATAAATAAAAAAAAAGATTGAATAAAGCTAAATTATTAAACACAATAATATTCAACAATTTTTAATGAAGATGTAACACCTAGTGGTGTAAACGGATTCAGATTATCCGTGAATAATCCGCTCCGAATCCGTTCATTATCCGTATCTGGATTAAACGGATACTGATACGAATAATTTTAGTGTATGAAAAAATAATACGGATACGGATATGAATAATTATGTGAGGACATAAACAGAGCGGATATCCGTATATATCCGGATTCGAAATTTAATCTTTCAACATTTTTCAATTCATTTCACCCTTGCGAAATTTCCAAAAAACATACATATTTGTTTAAGTTCTAGAATTTTGGTAAGAAAATCATATAATCTATTATGATAATATATTGGTTTTCTGAACCAATAAGTAATTAATCATGCATAATTGTCACTGTGCAAACTTAAAAAGTCTATTAAATTTTTGTCAATTTAGGTAATTTAAAATTATGAAATTTAGTAGAATTAGTGAATTACTCAATATTTGACAATTATCCGCTCCATATTCGTATTTGAATTCGTATCCATGGATTATCCATTCCGTATCTGTATCCGTTTAAGACGGATATGGTTTTCAATTTTGATATCTGTTTACTATCGGTATCCGTATTCGTATCCGCTCATTGAAAAACAGATGTGGATATAGTATTAGCATTATCCGCTCAAAATCCGCTCCGTTTACACCCCTAGTAACACCACGACGAGAATTAAGATATAACTTGCAATCTAAAAGAATTCAGAAATTGACATATAGACACCTGTGTTAGTCATTGCATTCCGTATTATCCTGTTAGCCAAACAGATCCGGATGTTTATATCATGTGAAGCCAGAACAAAGAATGGGCTTTGGGCTTTGGCCCACGTTAAGCCTTCTCTCGGAGAAGGCTGAAGAGAATGATGACAGTGTAAGTAAAAAGGGTTGGTTGGATCCGCATCCTCTGCTGCATTTTTATTGTGCAGCAGAGGGCTGCACTTTCGGACGGTCCAGATTTAATCTCAGCCGGTGAGTGCTCGGATGATGGAGGAGGCAGTATTAATTTTGCTTTAAAATTCGTGTCAAAATCTTATTTTGTCCGTCCAATCAAAAACGAACGGACCAGATTAAAAGTGCAGCCCTCTGCTGCACAATAAAAGTGCAGCAGAGGATGCGGTTCCAGGGTTGGTTGTGTGTTGCTATCTGTTGCCTCTCCAAGAATCTCCTCTCTTAGAAGTTAGAACTAATCATTATCTTTAAGCTATCACTCTTAAGGTTTTTTGTCTCTCTTGTTCTATTATATCAATATACACTTGATAATCTCAATATTTGTATTTCAAAATTCTAAACAGCGTGAGAGAGTATTATTGACTTGATAATTTTCTCATATTGCAAAAACTAAAAAATATAGTGATTTTTCATTGTGCTTCTGTGGTTTTTTCCTGCAAAGAATTCCACATAAAATCTTAATTTCTCTCTTTTCTTTTCCTCTTTTGTGCAGGGGCGGACCCAGTGTATTCCTTTTAGTGGAGATTTATCAGTTTCGACTGGCTTTGCTTCTCCTGAAATTTTTTTTGCCTCCCTCTGAATGTTTAATTGGTAATTCAGATTAAATTTATAGTTAAAATTAAAATAAATTTCTTAAATTATGATTGGTTATTATAATTACAAATCAGAATGTCAGAAATTATAAGTCAGAGCATTATATAGTATAAGTTAAATCATTATTTTTTATCAAATACTTAATTCGTTAATGAGTTTAAATCCGATTAGCTATTTAAACCCGATTCAATATTTTTTTGCCCCCCTTACGAAAATCCTGGATCCGCTTTTGTGCTTCATAACTGACCAGCAAAAATTTGGCAATCTTTATTTTTTTTCTACTAAACAATCTTTACGAACATTCTATTAATTTTTCTATTACAAAATAAAAGGCAATATAAGTAGGATAACTTATTACATCAAATTGCACATTTGTTATTTTATTAACGTTTTTCAATCAAATGGAGAACTAAAAATAAGGGACGACGGCTCCGGCCTCTTTTGACAATTATAGAAAGTTCTCCAAAAACAAAAACTCAAGGATTGTTGAGACAGTGGAAAAAAAAAAAAAGCCAAAGAACAGCATCGTACATGAATTCATGAAAGGCTACGTCTCAGTAAAATTGTAATCTATTGCTGTATGTAGAGGCATGCGGGTTGTGTCCAACGCCCATTGCACTCAAATTTGAGTCCGATTGGCTCCTCTACCGTCCGATCCATTTTAAGATCTGTGTGTATCGCTTTAATATCTGTGCGTGTTCGCTTCAAGAGTCGTGCCAATCTAGCACGCATGGATCTTAAAACGGAATACAGGAATCCATCATGCTCAAATTTGAGCCCGATGGGTGTCAGAGCAAAGTTCTCCCTATGTAGAGTGCTGAGAGATCACACTCCAGTATTTCTAAGACAATCAGCTGCATAGTTCCTCTGAAAAAATTTCGGAACTTAAAAAATGTTGGGCAGTTAATGTCTAATTGATGTAGGAAGCTTAGAGAGGTGGATAGTCTGTTGTGTAGAGGCGGAGAAGAGGGTATACCAGGATGTGGCACTGAACTGGTTTTATACCTTCATCAGTACTAATAGTAGGGACATGGATTGAAAAGGTGCTCAACTAATTCAAAGTAATCTCTGCACATGTGTAGCACATTTGATAATACTTGTAACAACCAAACCAGAATATAAATTGTGCCACCCAATGAACATAAATTGTGTTATCAGATGCCAAGTAAAACAACCCACACTAATGCTCATTAGGAGATCTGTCCAAGAGGTACTTGGCCAACAGAGATCCTTAGTTTTGCATCAGATACCGCTTTCGTAACTGAGCTGCACGGTTCTAGGCCGCATGCTACCATGTCATCTAGTATAAACTCACCTTCTTGTGCCTTCCCTTCATTACATAAAGTACAAATGGTTAGACCATAACTAGCAGCACTCGGTTCCAATCCATTTTTTCTCATCTCCTTGAGCAACCTTTGCGCTCTATGTGAATTTCCTTCCCTACAATAGCCACAAATCATGGTGTCATAAACCAGATTGTGTGGTTCAAATCCCTTCTCAAGCATTTCATCGAACAGTTTATGTGCATCCTTCATATTTCCTTCTGCACACAATCCTTGGATCAAAGGACTATAAGTATAAGTATCCGGTTCTAAACCATCTGTTTTCATTGAACTATAGACCCTAAAAGCACTTTCCAGGTCATTTCCCTTTACAAAAGCATCAATTAAAATTGTGCATGTCACTTTAGTAGGGGTCAGACCTCTTTCCTTCATCTCTCTATATATACTTGCAGTTTTTACTAAATCTTTGCCACGAGCAAATCCAGCAAGGAGCGTGTTGTAAGTTACCACACTTGGTAAAATTCCATTGGTTCTCATCATCTCTAACATCTTCAAAGCATTTGACATCATACTCGCTTTACCATATCCATCAATAAGGAGATTAAATGTAACCAATGTCGGTTTAATTCCTTCTCTATTCATACAATCCAACAATCCAATTGCATCTTTCATCTTCTTGCGTCGGCAAAAACCACCAACCAATATATTATACGTAACAACATTACGGGAAACACCTCTCTCAAGCAATTCATCAAACAGCTTACGAGCAAGATCTAAATGGCCACTTTTACACCACTCATTTAATAGAACATTATACGTATGGAGAGTAGGCATCAGACCGTTTCTCAACATTTCCTCATATAATTCAAATGCTTCTTGCCTAAGACCAATTTTGAATAAACCATTTATCATGACAGTATAAGTAACTTCATTGGGAACCAAACCTACTTGCACCATTTGATAAAATAAACACCTAGCTGCCTCTGAGTTGCCATCCTGAAAACACCCATGAATCAAACTCGTGAAAACAACCACATTTAATGCATAACCACATTTCTGCATCCGACACAACAAACACATGGCATTTGCAATCAACCCATTTTCACAGAATGCACGAACCATTATGCCAAAAGTATGATTATCCAGTGGATTGTTGAATTCGAGGGCTGTGGTGAAGAGATGGTGAGATTCTGAGAAGAGACCTGAATTGAGTAGAGATTGGAGGAGAGTGTTTAAGGTGGTGGGGTCTGGATTGAGATTTGATTGAAGAGATCGGTGCATGTAAAACAAAGCGGGATTCAAGCGGTGGCGTTGGATGTATGCTGCGGTGAGATCGCCGAGAAATGAGGCTGGATTTTGTATGGGTTGAGTTTTAATTGCTCGCTGCATCAGATCAAACGGTCTGGTCATCGTTGATTCGTTGGAGAAGAGAATAAAATAAATAATGATGGAATTGCAGTTGCCCTCTCTTTTTTCCTTTTCTGTGACCGGTTAGCTGACAAGTCTACGGCACGTAGCTTTAAAGAATATAAACAAAAGAGTAACGCAACAGAGATGAAAAAGTCTTTAATGTTTTCGGCCTTTTCTCCGGCGACCTCTTCTCTTCACGGAAGCATATGCCGATCGAGTTTATTGCTTTTACTTTTATCAAAATCAACGCCTTTGTATTATTAGCTTGTTTCGATGTTCTACTAGTGGAATCGAGTTGATTCGTTGGTGAAGTCAAGCTGTTCGAGAAAAATCCCACGAGACGCAACCAGTATGTGTTGTTTCTTTCTCTTAATTTTTTCTTGAATTTTCATACTTAATTGCTGCTGATATCGATCCTCCGATCCTTGTTACATAAAAATTGGTACTCCTTTTGGATTAAAAGTGGATTGATGAGATCTATTAGTTAGAGATGAAAGGTTTTTTTTATCATTTAATTGTTGAGAAAACTCAATTTTATTGTCAAATTAATCCTCAAGAAATTGATTTGGTGTGAAGTCATAAGTATAACAGCTGTAATTCTTTTTTTTTTTTTTTTTTTTTTTTTTTGAGAAATCTGATAGTGGCTATCAGATGTGTTACAACTTACATTTGATCATGAAAATAGTAAAATAACTATACAGCAACAACCATCTAACAATGTTGTAACCACAGTAGAGCCTCTTGATAGGCTCTCTCTGCCGCTATTTTGACTTCGATTGTGGCTCCTTCAAAAATTCTTTTGTTCCGCATTTTCCATAGCATCCAACATGCAGAAAAGAAGAACCCCTGGAATTCTATTTAAGAAAACCCCTGGCAGGTGTGGCGTCTCTTTTGCAAATGATTCTTTTCTCAAAACAGAATTCTTTCAAGTCAAGAAAGAAATTTATTTGCTCTAGCCTCTAGGGTTTTTCTATTATCGTTGCCAATTTAAGTAGTCAATCATAGAATTACCTTATAGCTAGCAGATACTGGTACACACTATACACCAGTACCATGTACCAGTCATGACTGGTAATATTGTTTGTGACCTTATTCCAAAGCTGCCAACCAGTTGGTGAATGGTGATTAACAAACACAATGCCTAACATTTTAACTCAGGTACTGGAATCTGTTATATTAATAGAATCTCATCATTCATGCTGATTGCTGACACTTAATATTTTTTTTAGGAGAAACAAATATTTTGTTATGAAAGAAAATAAAAGAGCAGTTTAGTAATGTGTGATGAACCTGATGCATCTAAATTGTGTCGCAATATCCAAATCCGGCCTATTGTCTATTATTCAATAACCATGCCCTAAATATTTTAGTCAACAAATTTTGTGAAAATGTGACACTCTAGAATTTAAAATAATATAAATAAGCTATATTGCAATAAATAATTTTTCCTTTGAAATTTGTTTTCAGAAAGATTAAATTCTACTGCAAATTTTAGTAAATAATGTGACAATTAATACAAATTAGTTTTGAGTGCCACGTACAACAAAATATATATATAAATATTTGTAATTAACTATGCAAATTAAATCATCATGGAGAGAAAATCAAATGCCTTGCTATATATTCTGAAGTCTAAAATCATAAATCATGCATCTTAAAGTGAGTTCGGTGACTAGCTCTAGCTGCAGCATGACAATTTTTGGTTGAACAAATCTAGATCCAGAAACTACATCAAAATGTAATGGGGATCGATCATTTATTTTCTTTCTTATATTTGATTTAGAATATGATTTCGTAACTTGCAATTCCGAGTATTGTACAGCTAGGTTGGACCGCATTATTAATTAATGCACTGACCCAGTACTTGAAGTTTATTTATATATAGATCATGTTTGATTAAGAGGTGATGATGTAAATATTTTACTTTACACTTAAGTCTTAAATAAGCTAACTTCATCTTCAATTTTAAGTAGCAATCAAATATGACAGTAAAAAATTAATTACCCAAACAGCTAACGGTCTTCTTCAATTTCGATATTCACCTTTAATTTTCCTATTAATAGCGATTTTGTTTTTCTTAAATTAAAAAAGTTGGCACATGTGGGGTGTATGACATGTTTCTCAAAATTAATTAATTAGCCTATGTAAATTTGAGTAATATTGTACGGGAAGAAAAGAAGTTGGTGAAGTTGTCGGCACATTACCAATCTGGACCCATTAAATTATTTTATTATTTTATTTGGAGAATAGATGGTTTACAATTTTAGTAATCAGGTGTCTTTACTGTCTTTTTTTATTTTTTAAATTGATCAGCTAGGGTCTTTACTGTCGTGTTGACAAAAGTTACAGGCTAGGAATTGGAGGATTCAAATATTTTAAATTTTTATTCTCATCGTGTTTTTATTTTTTTAATAATAGATAATCTAAAATATTTATGTCAAAATAAAAATATTAAATGTGATCTATATTATTTTTTCTTTATCTACGTACCAAATTATTACTCTTTGATTTTGTTTTTATATAAAGCACAATAAATTGAAAAATTAATGTTCAAAAATTCTTCACATCAGTGTATATTTACAAACTTTTGATAACAATCAGATTAAATTGGAAATGTCGTAATATTTTACAAGTGTATATATCATGTTTAATGTTTTTATTAATATTTAAATATTAAATTTTAACTTATTAAAATTTTAAAAGTAAATATGCTGAAGATAGGGGTGTTCAAATGGTTCGGTTTTTTGGTTTAAATGGTTCGATTCGGTTGATTTTATGAAATAGTTCGGTTTAAATAGTTCGGTTCGGTTTTGAATATTCAAAATCGAATTGACTAATTTGTTAATAGTTTGAGACTTCGTGTATTATTTTGGTTCATTTTCGGTTTTGAATCTACGTGTTTGAATTTTTGAGATTGAATTTCTCTATTCGGTTCAACCGAACAAACTATTTATTAATAGTTTTAGACCATTTATTTTCGGTTCAACCAAACTATTTATTTATTTCTCTATTCGGTTCAACTGAACAAACCGAAGTTTAAATCAGTTTAATCGGTTTGGTTTTAATTCGGTTTGCTATTTTAGTTCGGTCGATTCGGTTAAATTTTTAAAAATAAAATAAAAATTTATTCGATTATTTTAGTTCGGTTTGAAACGAACCGACGGATTGAACACCCCCGAGAAAGACGGGTTGAAATTTTACTATTAGTCAAAACTCAAAACAATTTTTTTTTTTTATTTTACTTTCCAAAATCAGAAGCTAAAAGGTGTCCAGGCATGAACCAACTTTTGTCTTCTTTTGTAGGTGGTGTACACTATAACACTAGGCATAAAACCAGATGTGTATCTAAATTGATTCTTTGACACATCTTCTTCTTCCCGGTAACTTATCCAAACAACAAAGGAAAGATGATAAAAAATAGAATAGACAAGGAGATGAGATCATTCCTTCTACCTCTGCCTACACTGTCAATTTGATATATTTCACCACTAATAAAAGACCCACTGTCACACACACACTGCAAGTAGTTAGTTGGCTCTGACAATCCACCTCTCTCCCAGCTGTCTATCCTCCTTAAAAACTTGAGCCTCTTCAACTACCACCCTTTCCCACTATTTTTCTCTTGGATCCCCCTAACAAACCAAAACCATAGAAGCCATGTCAGAACAGAGCTCCAAAAATCAGAGTAAAATTCAGAAACAAAAATCCAAATCCAAATCCAAATCAAGCACAGATCCTCAATTCAAGCCCAGCAAAGAGGTGAAAGGAATCAGATTCGGGGGCCAATTCATCGTCAAATCCTTCACTGTGCGGCGGGCCACCCCTCTCGAGCTGTTTCGCCTCCTCGACATTCAACCTTCGTATCTCTCTCAATGCTCTAGTCTTCCCTTCCCTTCTACCACTACATACCTCCCCACCAATTTCACAATTCTCGCTCATAATGCATGGCACACCTTGACTCTCGGCCTCGGTACCAAGAAATCAAAAGTGGTACTATTTGTTTTTGAATCAGAATCAATGAAATCTGCCGTCGATCAACTTTGGCCTAGCATGATACCACTTGGAGATGTCAACAAAAAATTGATCCGAGGGTTGACAGGTAGCGAGATGGCGCGGTTTAAGTTTCGAAAGGGCTGTTTGACCATTTATGTGTATGCCGTGAGGCGTGTTGGTGCAGCCGGCTTTTTGTGTGCCGATGATCTACGGAGAATTTTAGAGGCCGTGGTGGAATTGAAGGATTTTCTGGATCACACCGCCATGCTTGCTTTGCCATCTCAGAAAAGCATCTCATTTCAACAACCACTTAGAGCCGTTGCATAATTAAACAACTTCAAACATTTATTTGATCAATCGGTACGTACCTGGAATTGGTGAGAGATGCATGTAATTTATTTTGTGTTATTAATTTTCTTGTTTAGAAGGATAGATAATTGACTTGATGTGATCTGCATTGAGCATTTTTGTAAATGTATAGTAGTGGAAAAAAAATTATCCTTTTAATTTGAGGGATTTGTTCTGTTTTTTTAATTTGTTTTTTAGAGTTTTGTTAGGACTGACAATTCTTTTGGTTAAATTGTGTAATAAACTAATAATAATTGTTTGGTTTTCTTCTTTCAAAAAAATAATTGTTTGGTTTTCTTAACTTGTGTAAATTAAACTATAATATATAGAACTCTTCAATTAGCTTCTTTCTTTTGGAGATTGCTTTTATTTGAGAATAATCTTTTCATAGTTTTTCTTTGCTTTTATGTATTAAATGAAACTATTATATAATCTTTTCAGTATAGAGAGTTCCAAACAAGTAAAATTATTGTTAGTGATGGCACCTTAGCTTCTAAAGGCAAGCGAAAGTGATTTAGGCGTACAAACTTTCTGACAAAGCGGGGTGCTTTTGATAGTGATAAATATCATGGAAAGAGATATTAGAATACTGTTTATTTAATTTCATTTGTCAATGTATGCTTTGTTTATCAAGGTATATATGCCATAATTATAGGCGTAGATGAGCTGGTGGCGCCCATAATTCAAAGTAGGTGAATCAAGATTCTTATAGAAGTTGGGGTAATAAATATGAGTATGAGTTCGGATCTAATGAAGTAATTTAATTTTTGGATTTTAGATCGGTAATGTCGGATTTGAATATGAGATAATCCATCGGAAGTGGAGCGTACACATCCCGAGTGACGGATTCGAATCGAACGGTCTCGATCTGAAACTCGAAAATTGGGTTACTTTAGAGGATCTGAAACTCTGTGTTAATGTAGCATTTGAATTAATTTCTGAATCGTACTACTAGAATTCAGACCAATTTGATTCATACCAATAACACGCGGAGCTCTTTAACATTAGTATGTATCTCAATAGGACGGTCTAGAATTTAACTCAAATTCTTTACTATTAGTGTGGATCTCAATCGGACGGTCCAGATCTTAACTCAAAATTTTGAGTTTATCGGGAGGATACGAATTATAAATATGGGGGATTTATGTTTAAATGTTTTTTTAAAATCTCAAAATATTTCCTTAACCTCTTTGGTAGGGATTAAAAAAGTCAAGGTGTGATAGGATGTGCTATGACACGTGTGTTGGTCACGTGATGTGACTCGGGTGTCTTGTGTCGTGACTATTTTTGAAAAATTTGATACGTTAAACAAAAGATTTGGTAACAGCAGACATGTGATCACATGAGTCACGTGTAATTAGAACCGATCTTGATCGAATGGTGAATTTCGAATAAACTAACCAAAGTTATGAAAAAAAAATAGTTAAACGTGACCAAACGTGTCCAGTAATGTGGCGGGCACCTCATTTCTATTCGCCATCTGACGTTGTCATGTCAAAAATGAAATTTTGATGAAATCGTGGTTATTTGATTTTTTTTTAATGATATATTTAATTTTTTTTTGGCAATTTAGGAGTGAAAACGGAGTAGATACGAAGCGGATAGTGATAAAACGTATCCATATCACTTTTTAACTTTTCGAATACAGAAGCAGATTCGGATATTAGACGGATACGGATATGATGAATCGAATATTTATTAAAAAATATGAATTATTATTAAAAATACTAAAATTCATAATATTTATCTAATTATAATGGTGAATAACAATTTGTTTTTAAAATATAGATTAACTATATATTCAGATGCAAATAATTGAAACATAAAACTATATATGTATCTATATCTACACTGATATTCCGACATCGAACATTCACATTTAATTTTTCTCTGGATTGAATACGGATCGGATATTATCCATACTGTTTTGTACCCTTAGCAATCACATGCATCAAAATTACTTACAATTAATATTGTAATTTGTGATATAAACATAACGGAGTTATGCACAATGAATGGAGGTTAAATGACATCAAAAAAAATTAGTATGTATATAATTTTTTATATAATTTAAAGTAAAATATTATGAGTATCGAAAAATTAATTTTATTCTTAACATGAAAATTGTATATGATTAAAGTTATTCAAGTTTGATCCCATAGTTTGAAAGGCTGACTCATATGACCACTATATAATTCATCATTTGGGCCACTTCAGATGAATGAGTGGAGAATATTTAAAAAAAAAATTAATTAATTGTGAAAGAACTGGCAGAAAACTTGTTTCTCATTTTTTTTTTTTTAAAATTGCATTATGTACTGCATCGTATGGGAATGACCCTGGTTCAGAGATGGTACTCATAAATGAAGAATTAAATAAATAAACTTTTCCAGGGTGTTTTATCATTTTTTTTCTTATACTTGAGGAGAGCTGTTTCCAATAATTAATTAAATAAATAAAGAGAAAGGAAAAAAAGAAGAAAAAGAAACAAACAACAAGAAGAAGAATAGAAAACAAGAAAAAGAGTAGGAAGTGGGACTAAGGTTTTCGAATAAAAAAATAATTGTAAAGAGTGGTACTAAAATACAGAGGGATGGTGATGATAGCAAGAGGTGGAGACTGGGCCTCCATTATATCATGACAGGTCTTTTGTGAGTCCCCATTTTCTGTGCAGATAAATTGTGGGGGTCCCTGCCCCTGCTTCTCTTGTAAATATTATTTTAGTTATATTTATATGTCGTTTGTCGAATAAACTCCCACAGCCCACATGAATATATTATACATATATACTATAAAGTGTTGAGTACTTGAGTTAGGATTGGATGTATTATTGGACGAGTGCATCCTAATATTTTTCTCCATATTGAATCAAATCATTCGCAAATGCGGCCGTCATTTTTATTCATGCCCATCAAACCTTATATTTTGCCAACTCTGTCTATCAAACTCAAATTTTATTAAAAATGTTCAAACCGGCAGCTATACCGCCGGTTCCTAATAAAAATTAGAAACCGGCTATTAAGCCGCCGGTCGCTCCAAAAAATTAGTTTATTTATAAGTGTGCACTGTTCCGAAATTTTCTCACAATTCATTTCATCAAATTTGACACTATCTCTCCTCATATTCTCTCTTTCTCCCATATTTCTCCTGCTCTTCCTGTTTTTGCAAGTAAGTCTCTATATTTTATTTTATATTTGTAAGTAGGCCAAATGGTTGTAAATTAGTACCAATTGTTATAAATTGCAAGCATTTGTTAGAAATTGTTATAAATTGCTACCGTTTGCTAGAAATTCTTATAAATTGCTACCAATTTATTAGAAATGTTCCAATTTTTTTATAAATTAGAAAGAAATTGGTACCAATTTTTATAAATTGCTACCGTTTGTTAGAAATTGTTATAATTTATTAGAAATTGTTATAAATTGCTACCAATTATTTAGAAATGTTCCAATTTTTTTTATAAATTAGATAATTTAGTATAGTTTAGTATAGTTTATTATAGTTATATATTAGGGTAGAATTAGAGTATAAATTATGGTTTGTTATAAATTAGGGCCGTCGTTTTTATCCATGCACATCAATTAGTACAATTTAGTATAGTTATCTAACTTGGTAAAATTCTCGTATAATTTGGTATAGTTATATAACTTAGCATAATTTTGTTTAGTTGAGTATAGTATAATTTAATTAACCATACTTTATGAAATTAGAATGGTTAGAGGTAGAGGTAGAGGACGGCCTAGACGTGCACCACAGGTTGAGCCGCCGATTGACCCCACCAGTACTGAGCACTTCAGCCCTCTCTTATGGATACCCCACCGCGAGCACCGGGTATCCCTGGCTTCCCGTGAGGTATGCTACTTTTTGTCTACCTCCGACGAAATTTCAATTTTGTTGTATACATTATGTAATACATTATTTTGTTATTTTTCAACGCAGGACGAGTTTCTGATAGACATCAATTTTTCTGTCCCTCGGATGCAGTACTTCTCACAGATGGACTCATATCTCATCCGGCTGGGACTATATCAGATTGTGTCCATCCTGCGGGACACGACTACCTCAATCAATGCATCTCTCATCGCAGGATTAGTGGAGCGATGGCGTCCCGAGACCCACACGTTCCATATGCCTTTCGGGGAGATGACTGTTACGTTGCAGGACGTGAGTGCCCTCTGGAGTTTGCCGATCAGGGGCATTCCCGTAGGCGGAGTATCTGACAGTAGAGACTTCGCACATGACATCGAGCAGTATTTGGGGGCAGATCCGACAAAGCTACGTGCCGATAAGGGGAAGTCTAGTTATCACATGCAGAGAACAGAGTTGCGGCGACACTTCAGTGCCGGTCTGACGGACGCCTCTACTGATATAGAGATTCGGAGGTAATAATAATAATAATATTTTACTTTTGATCTGTTAATTACCTTATATAATTATAATACTAACCATCTACTTTGTTTTTGCAGATACACCCGGGGTTACGTGATGGACCTTTTCGGTACCATTATGTTTCCTGATTCCAACGGCGATGGCATCCCATGATGTATTTGCGACTTCTGACGGACTTTGATAGCCCGCCGGCCTACAACTGGGGTGAAGCCGTGTTAGCACATATGTATCATAGCCTCTGCACAGCTTCTCAGGTTAGTAATTATGTTGTTTGACATTTCATTAATTCATCAATCAGTCAAATGAAATTACGACTAATAACCTCAGAAATACAGATGAAGGCCAAGCAGATGTATGGGCCGGTTCTTTTGTTGCAGCATTGGTCCTGGTCATGGCTACGGGTGGGTCGTCCTATCCCCAATGAGCCAGAGCCAAATTGGGGACATCAGGACGATGATCCGGAGCGGTGGCCAGTCTACGGCGGACTGGCCACCGCTGGCATGGTGTCCACCACTATCAGGATGAGGGGCATGGACGCACCATAGGTATCAGGATGGTGCGTTTACAGCTGCAGAGCTTGGACGAGTTGGAGGTGGAGTGGACACCATACGCACATCTATATGAGGATCAGCAGTTGCCTCTTCGTTGTCTTGAGCACCGTGACAGCTGGTGGTACCGAGGCCCGCTAGTCTGCTTTTGGATAGTGGAGCACCACTATCCAGATCGGGTACTTCGGCAGTACGGAGAGGAGCCATTGATCCCAGCGGATCTGGCATTACCCAGGGAGGAGATCAGGAGACTGCACAGGTAAGAAATTTAATTAATTATTACATCGACCGTTCCATATCCCAGTAGACCAATTGCAACTAAAATTTAATTTACAGGATGTCGCATGCCGGCTCTATGGACAGAAATTGGCGGCTATATTTGGCAAATTATTACGGGCAGTCTGAGTTTCCGGCGGAGCCTCAGTTATACCAGATGCCTGATAAGATCACTCAGACCCCAGGATCTCATCTGCTGAGGTACACGACTTGGTACCAGAGGATTGGCGGGGCGTCAGTATATCTACTGGGCGATTACAGTGCCTATCTCCGCCAGACACTGCATGAGAATCTATCAGGTCACCAGCCTACCAGAAGTCGCTTGGTAATTAATCCAACACATTTATATTACTTATTCATTAAACGCTTATTATATAAATATGTTGACTAATTTATGTTTGTTTTTTCAGGTATTGGTGTCGATTAAAGCCGTTGCGCATGCTATCAAGTTGCTCGGGATCAAGGGCTGGCGGAAAGTTGGATGGAACAAGCTGCAGGAGCATGGCCCACTCATCGATGATGCTGGACAGAGTGGGCGTACGATCAACATGTTGTGCGACGCCAGAGAGTACATTGATTGGCGGGCGGTAGAGCCAGACGAGCCAGATGTGCCGCTAGTCTGCACTTAGGATATGCCATCTCCACCCCGCTTGGACGCGTATTGGGACTATTATCAATGGGTCTTTGTCTAATCCTAATTTGGGCGACCTACTACAACTCGAGGGACGTCCAGTGCAGCCACCGGTAAGTCGTATTTGTTATAAGTCGAGTAATTATTAGTAGAAAAATTTATACCATTGTTTGGTTTGGATTACAGGGTCCGGCTAGCATGCCGCCGCCGCCACCACAGCACCACAGCCATCGCACGGCGAGTCTTCATCTTTCGACCACATAGAGGATTATGGGCTGACTATCAGTCTCGATGAGATTGAGAGCCTATCACCATCCATGCCGGGGCGATATTCTACGGCGATGACACACGACGGTGAGGCTAGCGGGTCACAGGCCCCTTCTGACTATACAGCTGGGCTGGTAGAGACTTTCTTTTCTACACCCCCGCCAGCTACTACTCTGGGGGATGATGATCTGTGGGAGAGCGCATCACGTATCGGGAGAGAGGCCGATGCCGCTCTTGTTGCTACACGTGATGCGGCACGGGCCGGATCGCCCGAAAGGGCTAACAGAGGACATCCGGCCGACCGATACTCCCCTTCTCCGTTTAGATGATGATAGTTTTTTACTTTTATTGTTCCATAGGATTTACATTTCGATCTATTTATTTATTTATGTTTGGATCTGTTTGTCATTTGTTATGTTTCGATCTGTTTATTACCTCTATCGTTTGTCATTTGGATCTGTTATGTTTGTCATTTACGTCTTGTTTTTCTCGTTAAAGTCATAATAAATTTAGTTGAAATAAATCAATCAACTAATTTTGTTAATTCGTCATCTTAAAAACGAGAATTTCAAACGATTCGTAACCTATAATATCAAAATTATATTTCAAATATTCAGAGCGAATTTGATACTTACAAATTATTCAAAAATTATATAACAACTGTCCAGATTTAAAAAAAAAAACTATTTTTTATTAGAAACCGGCTATTAAGCCGCCGGGTTGGGCATTTTTAATAAAATTTGAGTTTGGTGGGCAGAGTTGGCGAAATGTAAGGTTTGATGGGCATGGATAAAAATGACGGCAAATGCGGTCTTTATACAATGTTTACTGAATCGTTCAAATACGTTCTCCACGAATCTCAAATAAAAAATAATACCGCCTCCTACGTTCCCCTAAATAGGCACCGGACACGTCGGTCACGCAAAAATTGAGATATCTCAAAAGATACGCACCCATGTTTACTTAGGGCGTGTTCGGCCGCTCCACTGTTCCCACGTGAACAGTAATTTTTAGTTCAATTTCCGTGTCCATGCTCATTCCCAATGACTTGCCAAACAAACCCTTAGGTTGTTAAACACATTGTGTAGAACACGTGTCCTCTCCAATATGTGTAAAAGATTCCCTTTACTTTGCGGTTTTAGATTTACTCTCAAATGCTTTGAGATTCGGGCTAGCACAAGGGGCAGCATTATTGGGCTTTAAGATTCGTGGAATGGTTTTTTTTTTTAGATTAGCAAAAAATGACATTTTGATTGATAAAAGAAGTATTTACAAAGATTCGTGCAAAGTTAAAAAGAACGGTCTGGATCCACTAATTCTAAAAAGATTCCCTTTTATGGTATCGGGAGGACGTGAATTCTATATATTGTATATTCGAAATATAAGTTCTTAAGAAATTATATTCATTCAAAGAATTACAAGCTAGCTGTTACATAATATTATATGACGAGTATCTAAAAAACATTTAGTTGTAAATAAATAAAAAACACATAAGAAATATGTGCATCATGTAGACACAAATTTGATTATACTTGCTTGATTGTAATGCTAGGAGTAGTGATTGTTTTCCCCGTGCTACACCGTATTGAACTATTTCTTTTGCACGAAGCATCTTCCGCTCAGAGGAATATGAAGCCGAGAAGACACATAATCAAACCGAATAGGAAACTTAATCAATCGGATTGGAACAGTCACCTCTCAGAGAGAAAGTCGACAGTTTAGAAGCCAAAAAATGATATTTGGAAACAAGAGAAGAAGGAGATGAAGAATGGGACAACATCTTGCACCATCATCATTAGCAACAACTAGAAAAACATGTACCTTATTTATATATAGTTATAGTAGTTACTACAGTGTGTGAAAACGAATTCACATCACCTTCAGTTGAACTCACAAAGTCAAAACGGATAAAAGAGCAGTGGTCAAATCTGTTAGACAGAAACACAGTTCGGTTGGATTGAGACGAGATGAATTGGTGAGTGGTGACCAGATCTATTAGACGGAAGTACCTATTCAAATAGAGTGAGGTTGAAAGACATCTATTCAATGACCAAATCTATTTTTTTTAAGTGATAATACGTGCTCTGATTCTATGGCCCCCTCCTTTTTTTTTATTTAAACCTCACCGAACTTCTAGTGATTTGTGCGGGTGGTGTTTGGTTGAGGTTTATATTATGGAATAAGGAGTTTAGATCTACCTTATTTTATCAAATACGAATTAATTAAGCCGGTTTAATTATATATAATTTTAAAATTAGGTATTAGACGGATAATTAGGCCGGCGGCTATAATCTGCATAGTATCCGTCTAATATCTGATACATATTATTTATTTTACCCAATGTTATTAAATGCGGTTTTTATGCGGTATGCGGAAGGCCACCGCATACCGTGTATACTGTATACGGCCGCACATACTGATTTTATATATATAAACAACTATACGATAATATGTAGTAATATGCGGTAGTATGCGGTACTATACGGTAATATTCGGTATCATACAAATAATATGCGGTAATTTGTTGCCAATATGCAGTAAAAAATATGCGGTCGAATATGCGATAGTAATATGTGGCAGAATATGCATATTACAACCGAATATGCGGTGCATATATTGACTGGCATACATATTTTTTTCTAGATTACAACCGAATACGCATATGCGGCCGCACCACATAGACCGTATTTTATTACATTGATTTTATCAGTATCCGATTCAATATGCAGCTGCATAGACTGTATTTTATTACACTGGTTTTACCAGTATCCCATCCGTTTTCACCCTAGCTGCTGCACCTTATGCAAGAGATATGAACAGTCCTGGATAAAACCTGATGGTAGTTCATAGAGAATGAAATTTGTCACGGCGTGACTAGTCACATCACGTTAACGTCACGTCACGTCACGTCACGTCGATTACGTGACGTGACTACATTCTAGTGAAAATATACGTCACGTCACGTCACGCAAACCAGTCACGTCACGTCATGTCACGTGATCACGTTACGTCACGTCACGGTATGAAACATAGAGTATCCAATTTTTTTATATATATATAGAGTATTCATAATTTTATTTTAGTGTAAGTTCAGTGATATTGGTACTCATGTAGTACTGATTTTTATTTTGTTTAGTTTAGTCTAATGAATGTTTGTAATTTGAATTTTCATTTCCTAAAAAAAAATAATCTGTACAATATTATTTACTTATTTTATAATTTTTTTATCTTTTTTTCTTCTTCTAAATTTTCAACAATTTAAATTAAAATATAAAAAAAATTGACAAGACTAATTTACGTCACGACACGTCACGTCACGTATAGTCACGGCGTGACTACGCGTGACGTGACCATCCGCCACCATTTTGGTCACGTCACGTCACGTGAAAAAAAAAGTTGATCACGTCACGTCACGTCATGTGACCAAATTACGGCGTGTCACGTATTTCCTTCTCTAACTAGTTGATATATAAAGTTGAATAAAATTTGATCCGACAAACATGATACGTTCAAATTTATACTCTTCAAGTACTCTCTAATTATATATTTCTTCTCGATCAATTGGAAGAACTATTTCTTTTCAAATTTTGCCTAGTGCAGTTCAAAAAACCTTTTTTCAGTTTGAAAATTAAAAAAATAATTAACTTATTAGATTAGAAACCAGATGAATTATTTTTTTTCCATCTAGATGAAATCGAACAAATAATTCTGTTCTACCGGAGTATCTATTGGGATCCACTAGTTTTCGTAAATTGCAACGCATCTTCACCATATAAATCTAAAAATTTGATTCAGTTCTAGTAGTTGTGAAATCCGCGGAGCCCCTCCACTCATTCCTTTTCCTTTTTTCACTCGGAAATTCAGATCCAGTGCAATACCTGACTGAGTACAATTAAATCTGAATCGTTAAGTTTTAACTTGATACAAATCACAAAGGGTGCGTTTGGATGGGTGAAGAATACCTACTATTTTAGATTAGCACTATTCTGAGCTACTATCCGGCGTTTGAGTGTATTTGGATTAACAAATAGTCACTATTCTTTGTTTGTCTTTTGTGGAATAACCCACTATTCTACTATTCCTACAAAATATTGGAATAGTTACTATCTTAAAATTGAGGATAGCTCTATCCTTTCTACTATTCTTGATTCATCCAAACGCACCCAAAACGTACGTAATATGTACTGAATTCCAATTGCTTAGGGTCTGTTCAGCGGGCTATGGAGAATGGGCATGGGCATGGGAATTGAACTAAAAGTTACTATTTAACTGAATTTTTTTTTCCACAGAAACAGTGGAGCGGTCGAACAGGGTCTTAGTTGGAATATAATGGAACCTAAGGGCCTATTCAACAGCAGCTCGAAGATAGGAATGGACACAGGAACATGCGCACAATAAACTGTGTTTTACTGTTCATGTGAGAAAAAAAAAATCAATGAACTGAATTTTTTTTTTCCCACGTGAACAGTAAAACGCAGGGCTGCAGCCGAACAAGCTCTAATTGTACTTAGTCAGGTACCTGAGAGGATACAGATCTTTCACTTAGGCCCTCATTGAATAGAAGCCAATTAATATTCTACAAGTGGTGTTTAATGTGATAAATTGCGAGAATGATAGATCAAACTATTAATTGAATTCTATTTATTTATTGGAAAAATAAAAACAATTTATGTTACTTTTGACAAATTACTTTTTTATTTTTTTAAAATAAACATTGCATAGAAAAAGGGGAACAATTCCTGGTACAACCCACTTATCTTTCTTTAGTCGTGCCTGGGCCACCTTGGGGTCCCCAGTTAGAAAAAAATAGTGCAGATTAGAGCTTTATAATTAGGGGCTCATGTGCAACGGAATCACGTCCTCTTCAGAGTTTTTACCTGCGGACCTGTGCGGTTCTTTTAATCTGGTCCGTTCGTTTTGATCGGACAGACCCAATAAGATTTTAGTACGAATTTTAAAGCAAAATTAAAACTGCCCCCTCTATCATCCGAACACTCACCGGCTAAGATTTAATCTGGGCTGTCAGATCAGCTCCGCAGGATGCAGTTCTTTTAAAACTCCACAGAGGATGGTGGTCCGGACGCTTATGTTTTGCCATGATTTGTATAATATAATGTCTTTAACCGGATTAAGAAATTGTAATTTCTAATTCAAGCTTCTTAAATTGTTTTTTTTTTTTTTTTCTTCAACTTAAATTCGTAACTCCACTCCCAAAATATAGACAATTTAAATTCGTAACTTCACCGGATTATAATGTCTTGTTGCAATGTACAGACAATATTAGTAATTGTATAAGTATGTCTTTGTTCTAAAATTTATTCTGGTTTTGTAGTAACTCCACTCCCAAAAGGAGTGCCATATAACACCATTTTAGACGATAAATTTTTTTTTGAGTAAAAGTTGGAGGTCAAGCCACCCAACTATTTAATACCCTTATTATTACAACAAAGGATTTCCTCCATCTGGGTTTCGAATCCATAACCTCTCACATAGATACCATGTGCCTTAGCCACTAGACCAAAGGCTAGTTCTCATTTTAGACGATAAATTTAATTATATAATTTGTTTACTAACTAATGCAAAACGGATTTGTCTACTCCTGACTTTAATGCTACAAAATAAACAAATAAGAGACAAAATTAAGGTCTATTAATGTTTAATTTCATAAAGTTATATGGTTTTGAGTCTCTTTTCTTTTCACCCCTTCATGTCAAAATTGGAACGCTGTAATAGAGTTATAGAGATGTATGATTTTCCTATGATTATTTCTGACATATTCTTCACAAAATCCACAATATGTCTACCAAAAGTACCATTTTTATTTTTACAACATTTGAAATGCTTGCTATTTATTTGAATTTTGTCTTGACTCGAACCCGTTATTTTATTCAAATTCGATTTTTACCTGCCCTGACTCAAATTCTAGCTTCAGTCACTGCTCCTTAATCTTCCTTAAAACCTTAAGTCTACCGAACAGCTGCTCCTTGTAAATAGCTACTTGATCGGATCTTTTGCATTTACAATAAAAATTAACGGTCAAGATATAGTTACAACATCATAGAATTCCGTGCAATTAGAAAGGGGGGACTGGTCTATAAAGAACCGACCAGGTGTTCTAGTGCACCTCATAAGAAGGGGGGTTACATTAAACAAACCTCATTTTACGGGGTAAATATTTTAACAGAGAAGTTTTAGCTTCATGCAGCACGTGAACCCTGTGCAGCGTTCTTTTGATTCTAAAGTTATTGCGCTGTATGAAGTTAAATATACTCTGTTAAAATATTTACCCATTTTACACGCCCCAAGGTTGTAGTTGCTAGTCCGACTACCTGATGCGTCGCGGTTCAGCAGACCGCCGCTGTTCAAATTCGAACCTATTCCCCCCAACGGCTATTCCCCAACTCAGCACGCGATCCATCCGATTCTCTCTCTATCTTTCTTCATTTTGCTTTCGTTCAACCAAAACCGACTCCTTTCCCAGTCTAATTTAATGGCGAATCAGCTCTCATCTTCTCATGTCAGGGTTGTGCTTCGGGTTCGTCCTTTTCTTCCTTCGGAGATCAGTCCAGATTCCAATCAGAAAATCTCTCAGATCCCATGTATATCGATTATTGATCAGCAGATAGCTGGTGAAGTTGCAGTTCGCCTCAAAGATCAGTTCTCCAGGTACGTACTACCAGATCCAAATTATCTAATTCTTGTAATCGCTAATTTAATTACTTCGGTCTCTAAATTTTCCCTTCTAAAATTTCTTGCTAGCCGAAATGAATGCTATAAATTGGATTCTTTCTTTGATCAAGAGGGCCGAGTTGCTCATATTTTCGAGCAGGAGGTCAGCGTACTTATTCCTGGTATCTTTCAAGGAATAAACGCGACTGTGTTTGCTTATGGTGCGACTGGAAGTGGCAAAACCTACACAATGCAGGTGGTAATTGAGTTATTTGAGAAACTTTTTTTTTTTTTAAGTTTAACAGCGCTCTATTATATACACAATCCAAGTGCCTGAGGCGTCCCTTTATGGCCCATTTTTTGCAACAAAATTCATCTCTGTGAAAGACGTTCCTGTAATGTTAAGGACTTCAGATCTGCCATAATTATTACAATTATTTATGCATTTGTTTGTAATTTGTAGGTTGTTCACATAAAACAAAATTTAGGTATACAATTCATTTGATACTTCAAATGTTATTTTCATGACTTATTTCCTAATTGTGGGCATTCAATAAATTTCTTACCCATGTGAATGTCTCATGTATTTTATGGTATCTTGTGGAATTCATTTGACAATAAACCATTTATATATGTCTCATTTATTAGATTATGATCGGAGACATCTTTTTAGATATAGGGTACAGATGTGGAGCCTGGGATCATACCTTTGGTCATGTCAGCGATATTTTCTATGTGTGAGAACACAAAATACTCGGTTCAAATGTCATATTATGAGGTTTATTTGGATAGATGCTATGATTTATTGGAGCCTAAGGTTAAAGAAGTAATGGCTTTGGATGATAAGGATGGAAAGGTGCATCTTAAGGGTTTATCTTGGGTAAGATCATATGTCATTTAATGTAATTTTCGTTTTCTCCTAAGTATAAAAAAGGCATGTAAATTGCCATGAAGTTGGAGATTAGGATGTTAACAACTTTTACCACATATAGTGACAAATTTAACTTGCTCTTATTTTCCTTGTCAATGTAGAAAAGGTGATTTTGCAATAATGACCATTGCAAAAGCTAAATGAAAAATTAGTAGCCTTATAAGTTGTAACAGTAATGTGCTATATCTTAGAGTTGTGAGCTATAACTAGCTCTCTTGTTTTTTTCAATAATCATACGAATCTGATTTCTTATTTGTCTAGTTCCACAATCATAATGATAATCTTATCATTTTTTGATAGGCCTCTGTTAAATCAATGGATGAATTTTTACAAACTTATACAATCTGTGTGCAAAGAAGAAAGGTGGCTCATACTGGTCTAAATGACGTCTCTAGTCGGAGTCACGCAGTACTTTCTGTTGCGGTATCTAATGGTTCTTCTCAAGGAAAGCTTAACCTCATCGACCTTGCTGGTCCGTTTATGCTTTATTTTTTAAATTATTTTTAGGATTATTACATTAACAACTTATTATATTGCACATAGTAGGTTCCAGCTTATAATTTACTTGTACAACCTTAGAAGTTGGATTGAAAATATATTTTTGCCATCATGCATAAGCTCATGCTCATTGTTTACTTTACTAAGCTTTAGGTCTTAGGCAAGATTTCATATATATATATTTATCTAAATTTTTTAATTACATATTTCTCTTAGTGCAATTACAAATATCATATTTATCCATTTGAAATATAAAAACTCTCATATTTTCCCCTCCAAAATAGTAGATATCCCAATCCTTCTAAAACTTTAAAGATTTTTATTTTTTACCTTATAGAATCTCAAATTTACATATTTCTCTCTCCAAAATTACAAATAAAACATTAATACTTTAAAACATAAACTCCAATATACTTTTTTACTCTATTATAAATAAAAAAATGTCTCTCCCCTCCCTCTCTATTTCATTCTCATCTAACAATGCTAGACACAGTAGAAAATGCATCAATTGAAGAGTAAACTAACTACTTGATAGGACCCAATATTTGTAGTTTTATCATTTCAAACAGAAAATTTTCAAAACTACACATTTCATGTTCTATCTTAACTTATTTGATCTTCTGTCTTTGCATTTCTTGATTGCATCTAACACGGATCAATGAGAGAGATATAGAGAGGGGGGAAAGAGAGAGTGTGTTGGAAAAATTTTAGAAGGATATAAATATGATATTTTTAATTTTAGAGGGAAAATATATAGTTTTGATGTTCTCAAAGGATAAACTTGACTTTGCCTAATTGCAAATTAAGAAATATATGTGCTTTTAGAAGGATACATGCCTAATTGCAAATTTGGAGGAGGGGAATATGCAATTTGAAGTATTAAAAGGGTGTACATAAAACTTTGCCTAGATCTTAAGAGTAGGGCACTGTTATAATAAATCAATTATAAGGAAATAACAAGGCAAGAAGAAGGATATTACAAATATGATAAAATAAGTTCAAGTCGGGCTCAAAATGTATTGTAAATGCAAAAGCTTTTAGATTGCTTGTTTAATCTTATCTTATGTTGATTAATCCAAACTTTGGATCCTGATAGGGAATGAGGATAACAGGAGAACTCAAAATGAAGGGATACGCATGCAAGAGAGTGCCAAGATAAATGAATCCTTATTTGCTCTGTCAAATGTCATATCTGCCCTTAACAATAGGAGGTCGTACATACCATACCGGGAAAGCAAACTCACACGTATTCTTCAGGACTCGCTAGGTGGTACCAGCCGGGCCCTTATGGTTGCTTGTCTTGTAAGTGTTCCAGACATGTTGATTAAATAATGATGAATAACTTTTAAACAAATACAAATTGGTTGGTGTTGTCATGTGACCATAAGCACAAACTAAAAGAAATAAATGAAGTCAAGGTTTGGACAATGAATAGTACATAACTTCGCCACAACACCAGTACACATAAAGTTCTGGTAATTATTTTTATGGCCCGAATTAATGAAGATTATAATTATCGGCATCTACCTCATAAATGAATAGTACATAACTTCGCCACAACATCAGTACACATAATGTTCTGGTAATTATTTTTATGGCCTGAATTAATGAAGATTATAATTATCAGCATCTACCTCGTAAATGTTTCAGATGTTACTATTCCATTGTATGAACTGTATACTTTTATTTTTGTTTCAGAATCCCATGTCGTACCAGGAGGCAGTACACACAGTCAGCCTGGCAGCACGATCACGTCAGATAACAAACCACACGGGATCTACTACAAAGCAGGAGACACCAAAAATAAAGGTTGATATGGAGGCGAAATTACGTGCTTGGCTTGAATCAAAAGGGAAGACTAAAAGTATACAACGATTGGATGGGCTTTTCTCTCCTACTAGGCAAGCTAAAACACCGTCTTCAATTAGTGTGGCAAAAACACAAGGTCTGCTACGGTCATCTCTTAAGAAACTAGACACTACAGAACAAGAGGGGTCGAGAACTAAGAAAAAGTGAGTATAGTACACTTTGATGTGCTCTTCTTAAGTGTGTTAATTTACTAAAGTCTAATTACTATTTCCTTTGGATCATAGGATTTCATTTGATTTAAGAATTGAGAGTTCCTCTACTAAGGATATGGAAAAGGTACATTAACACCTGTCTATTTGTTCTGAATTTACACTTCTTTTATTTGAACATATTAATTGACCCAAATATGAATGTAATATAGTGTGAAAGAAAAGAAGATGGAGATCTGAATGGCAAAACTCTGAATAAGAATAGTTCGGTTTCCGAAGCTGCTATCTGTAAGTCAGTCACTATGTGTGTAAAAACAATGTAATTCTTCAGAACTCTAAACAAAAACTAATCTTTTTTCAGCTTCCGAATTCTTTCTATATTATTTTACAGATGCAACAACACCTTGTAGCAAGGAAAATTTACAATTGGCCCCTACAAGCCCACCAAAATCGCCAATGCCTGATAACTCTTCTATAAGGAAGGCCCTGTCTCCAATTTCTGCAAACTGTGTTCCAGACAAGAGCACAACTCCACTTCTCAAGTTTAATAAGCAAAGTTCACACCTGAAGGTACTTATCGGTACCAGGTTTACCAGCACTTCGTTATTGTATCTGTGTATTATTTATGTTTTTATATTTTTTTTATACATCAACATCCATCTTCTCAAATGACAGGAATCACTTGTTCAAGATTACCTGCTATTTTTGAACACTGCTAGCAAGTGAGTGCTCGACCTTATGTCAAACTTATTTCAAATGTATTCTTATATAAAGGGCAAAATTTTCCTTTTCCATCCCTGCAAAACTGGTATAACCTATACATTTCCCGTTGGCAGTGCTTCTTTGTCTTGTGCGATTCATGAAGTAATTTAGTTTTCACAGAAAACATGAATTCGAGGATTTATAGACCATAGCATAGTTTTAGAAAAAATTTAGAATTCCCTTTCCATCATTTACAATAAAAGTCTAACTTGTTATATCTTTTTCTCAATGACTACAGGGAAGAGCTTATACAGATAAAGGTACAAGAAAACCACTCTTATAATGATTCTCTGGAGCCCCTCTTTCCACCCTGAGCTTAAATTAGATGTCAAAATCAATTGCATTTGATTTATTTTAATCGCAATTGTTTTACTTTTCAGGGCATAGGAGAAAAACGAGCAGAGTACATACTCGAAGAGCGGGAGAACTCACCAGCACCTTTCAAATCAGTAAAGCGATAAATTTCTCAGCTTTTTAGATTAATATAATTTTGTATGTTTGAATATTTCTGAGTTCTCACATTTTGAAAACAATGTCAATGTTACAGCTTGTTGACTTGGAGAGGATTGGATTGAGTTCAAAACAGGTAATGCTGCAGTTTTTATTCCGCCTCAGCAGTATTGTACATTACCAGATCATGTTTAGTTGTTGACCATTACTGATTCCCTGTGATGTATGTCCAGGTTAGGGATCTGTTTCAGCAAGCTGCTCAGGGAATATTTGCTTGAGAAGATGAGACTGCGCTTCAGGTTTATATTATTTATGAGTTGCACCTCGCCGCTTAATCCAGTTCAAGTTATTCTATTGTAGCCTAGTAAAATTGATTTATTCAAACCTGTGTGTGATGTTTCATGTGCTTGTTTTCAGACTATCTGAATTTTATTTATTTGTAGTTACTATTGCGTCTGTAAGACTTACTTATGGAATGTGTATGTCATTTGCAATATTTGATAGCTTTTTTCCCAAATGAAGTACCTTAAGTTATGTGGCATTTTATGATCTATTAAAATTTATTAAATCAGAATTATTATATCTCTCATAGAAATCGCGTAGATTTGCACTTATCAAGGAAATTCACATAGTTGAAATATTAATATATTACTCCTCTCAGCATATATAATTGGGAGCAAGATGACTTAAAACATATCTCTCCCAAATAAAATAATAAAATAAAGTCGCCCACCGTGGGGCTCGAACCCACGACCACAAGGTTAAGAGCCTTGCGCTCTACCAACTGAGCTAGACGGGCTATTTTGTTTTATTTTATTTGTTTTATATTTTATATGTTCCCTATGAAGATCTCATTTCCATAGTTTTAAAGTTCTACCATTTTCTTTCCGGCCAAATTATTTAAAGTTCTATCTCATGTAACTCGCATTCGGTTGTAATTCATGCCTCCGGACCTAGTGAGAAAAAAATGGACAAATGCACTGTCTAGTATTAATTTTCAGACAGCTGACCTAAAAGTTCGATCGGATTCATATATATCCTCGCTATTTGGGTCAAGATTCATGCTGAAACTAAATCCGTAAGTTCGCAATGTATTAAAACATTTAATTTTTCGAAAATAGTTATGTACTTGTTTCTGTTATAATTGAGTTTAGAATCATTATGCATCATTTTTTTCTTTATGCCAATGAATCTATTATTCCTTTGATGTGATATCTATTTAGTTAATTTTTAATTGAAATTTCTATTAAATGGTTTTTTCAATTAATCATCCACATAAACCCGCATTTAAATCATATTTCTGCTTCTTAAAATATCCAAAATTTTAGTACTTCAATTCATCCAAATTTCAACGACTCGGCCCATCTTCAATAATTAAAATTATTTCATTATATCGGCCTGCAATTGCATCTATTAAATTCCTTTTCAAAAATTCGAATCATTGATTTGGTCCAGTTAAAAAAACAAAACAAAAATTGTAGCCCTATTAGATCGTAATGATTCATTCGTGCACATGACTCAAGTCAATCTAATACAATTGAGTTCATTACTCGTAAGCTGTGATACAGTGGTCCATAGGACCCACAGACGGGTGCGTATCCTCTGAGATATCTCAATTTTTGCGTGACCAATGTGTCCGGTGCCTATTCGGGGAACATAGGGGGGCCAGTATTATTTGTGCTTTGAGATTCGTGCAGAGCGTATTTGCGCGATTGAGATATTCCAAAAAGTCATGCAAAGTTTGAGATATCTCAGAGGATACGAATTCCCCACAGACCACAATACGATTCGTCGTACTTTGACCAAGGCATCACTTTCGAATGCGCATCGACCATTTTTTTTTTCTCCAGAGATGCAGATTTACACTTGCTAGTTGCTACAGTTGGGTGCACAAAAGAAAACGACGAACTATTACTTGCAATCCAAGCTAAATCAGGAAAAACAGAGGAGTGAGAACGCGTTAGTATATATGTAGATCTCCTCGCCACTAATTGCGGATTAGAGATCAATAAAGAGTAGAAAAGCAAGGCGATCTAGCAACAAAAATACTTGCGTAGCGTAGGTGGTGGGTCCCTGTCGGTTGTTGTTATTCATCCTAGATTCCTACAAAGGAATTAGGAAGGTCACCTTTTGTGCGTCCGGTTGTTTCCATTCAAAATAAATAGATCAGATCGGATCGCATCATGTTATTCAGAAAAGATGTTTCAACTTTTAATGTGATTTAATTAATCTGTCGTTTGCAAATTAAAAAGTCCGAATTTGAAAAAAAAAATGAACAAGGGTCAGCTGCAGCTCGGAAATAGCAATTGGCACATAAACAGCTGAACAGAATCACTGTTCACGTGGGAAAAGAAAAATCTGAACTGAATTTTTTTTCTCATGTGAATAGTAACACGTGGGCTGGTAGCTGAACATGTCCTAATAGAGAGAATAAATTCTGGTGCGGTACATCTTCCGGAATCATCTGGAATCAAATATGTTGCTTTTTTTTTATTCTGGACTAGAATAGTATGAATATATTTTTTTTTCATCCAAATCGTTTAAATTATTTTTAAAAGTTGAGATTTAAAGATAAAATTTACTTCTCTTCTCTTCTCTTTAAAATCTAAATCGTTCAAAATATTTGAACAGTTAAATCCCTGCTTTTACTACCAGACAAAGTATTGAGAAAAAATTTTATTTATGAAAAATATTGTAAAATAATAGAGAAAAAGAGAAAAAGTACCTCAGAAGTTCCATGCATATATGGATTAGATAAAAAAATTTCCGATTAAAAATTTGAATCGGAATTTTTTTTTCCAATCTAAATATTTTTATTCGGATGTCTTGATAAGCATAAAATATACACACATTTACATATGTTCGATCTATATTTTATCCTGAAAATACTCTAAATATCTTGTATTATAGTATATAAATGTCTTAGATTACATCTGGAATCAAGTTACTGCGTATGTTTGTTTTAAATTGCAGAAAATGGCGAAAAAGGGCCAAAATCCAGCCTTCCAGAGCCCAGTGCGGACACACGGATTCCGATACGGCCAAAATAAGTACTCAAATGGATTTTCTGGACGCACGCCAAATTTTTTAAGATATAATAAGGCTTTCATCAAAATCCGTGCCAGTGCGGACGCACGGATATCGATGCGGACAGCATTATGGTCGCACAGGAAAATTCCGAGCGCAGTGCGGACGCACTCAGTTCGGCCGAAATTTCAGCTTCCGACACAGTTTCGTATTTTGAGCATAACTTTCTCGTACGAACTCCGTTTTGAGCATATGACCACTTTTCGGAAACTAATGAGGAGATCTACAACTTTTATGAAGGAAGAAAATCTAAATTCGGAATGTAAAATTCAGTGCGGACGCATTAGATCCAGTGCGGACCCGCAAAAAGTCAAAATTACACAGTCTGACAGTTTTTCTATTTTTGGCGCATCATGGACACGTTTTTACAGCTAGAATTGGACATAACATCCTGGAAAAGTAATCCAAAAATAGCACCCACTACCCCTATATTCATGCCTCTTAATTAGGCAATGTTTCTTGCTATAAAAGGAGAGGTTCATCTCCATGAAGGGATCAATCCAATCTCTCTCTCTCCACCTTAGTGCATGTCCATTGTCATAAGCTTTTCATAACCTAGATAGCTAGGGTGATAGACTTAATCGTGAAACCCGAATTATCTAGACACGTTATTAATTCACGAAAGTGACCCTTAATGACATATTAGATTAGAAATCTCACCAAATCATACATGAATTTAAACAAATACAGATTAGATAGAATTATCAAAGAATTGTAGGCCAAATGCCCCTAGATCTCCTTAACTTGAAATCAAATCACTTTTTCTTTCCTTTATTTACTTTAATTGTTTAAAAACTCCTCTCTTTCAAGTATTGAACCCAAACTTAGAAATTGTTAGAACAAACCTCCCATTTACTTTATTGCACTTTACTTTATTTCCTTTTTCTGAAATTATTTGCAAAAATTTAAACTAAGTTTTAACTTCCTCTCTGTGGTTCGATACCCTAAGTATTACTTTGATAGGATTGTGCGCTTGCAATCAACCCTTTCATTAAGTATAAAGGGTTATAAATTTAAAAGAAAAAAAAGTACAAAGTTATAGCCAAAACCCTGTACTCAAAATACTCAACAAGCTTTTTGGCGCCGTTGCCGGGGAGTATAGTTCAATTCTAAGTTTTTACTTTACAAATTTATTTCAGATTTTTTATGCTCTCGTTGAGAACTAACCTTTATTCTTTTTGAGGATTTTATGAGCGTAGGAAGAACTCATTTTTCCACGATCATTGAAAAAGAAGAAGGTTCTCAAAACATGGATATTGCAGTCATCTAACTCCCGTTTAATGAAGATAACCTATCTAATCATGAGGAGCAGTCCCAACATGGAAGCAACAACTCACGCATGCGTGGAATAACCCCACCTCATAACGGGCCGAATGGCAACAACCAGGAAAATGGCCGTAACCGCCACCGCTTCGGTTTCATCCCTCATGGTCAAGATCCACGTGATATTAAACCCTCTCTCATCCACCTACTTGGCCAAAGTCAATTCGGAGGAGCCCTAAATGAAGACCCACATGCTCATTTGGCGGTTTTCGAAGAACATTGTGGCACTTTCGCTGGAGAAGGAGATGAGTTAGATAACCTCAAGCTCAAATGCTTCCACTTGTCCCTCCGAGACAACGCAAGAACGTGGCTAAGAACCGTCAACAGGGACAATATCGACACATGGGATGACATGGAGAAGTTATTCCTAAGAAAATACTTTCCTCCATCCAAAACCCAACATTTCCGGACGAAGAACACAGCATTCAAGCAAGTCGAGGGGGAGTCTCTAACTGAAGCATGGGATCGTTGGGCGGAGCTCCAACGCTTGTGCCCTAACCATGGCCTTGACATGTGGTTCCTCTTCTAATTTTTCTATAGAGGTTGCACTATAGCTACTAAAACTCATCTAAACTCAGCTACAGGAGGAAACATGTCGCGAATGGATCCGGCGCAAGCCATGGCGATGATCGAGGATATGGCGATTAACCAAAGGGAGTGGACAGCCGAGCGAGTGGGACAAGCCCAAAGCACACCGGGAGTCATGAAGGTAGATGAAGTTACCGCCTTGAGAGCACAAATGGAGGCCTTACAACATCAAATGGCGCAAATGCCAAATGCAAAATTTGTGTCAAAGAAGGCTCTATGCAGCATATATGGAGAGGCGACTCATATCACCGTCGATTGCCAAAACCTTAAAAGAATTTCTACAAATAAGAACGCAAATTTTCATAATGAATTTGGATTACCATAGTTTACAAATTCTAAATCTTTAAGGAAATAAAAGTTAGAGTAAGCAAATTGTGGGGTGAATCATAATTGTCTAAGAGTTGAACTTAAAATTTGTAAATTTTTGCATTTAGATTTTTAAATTTTGACAAGATCATGCAAATTTTTCGGAATTGAGAAATATACTTGATATAGAGTTAGTTTAAAATATCGAACAATGAACCAAATTTAGATTTTGCCTGGGGACAAGCAAGGTTCAAACTTGGGAGATTTTGATAAGCATAAAATATACACACATTTACACATGTTCGATGTATATTTTATCCTGAAAATACTCTAAATATCTTGTATTATAGTATATAAATGTCTTAGATTACACCTGTAATCAAGTTACTGCGTATGCTTGTTTTAAATTGCAGAAAATGGCGAAAAAGGGCCAAAATCCAGCCTTCCAGAGCCCAGTGCGGACACACGGATTCCGATACGGCCAAAATAAGTACTCAAATGGATTTTCTGGACGCACGCCAAATTTTTTAAGATATAATAAGGCTTTCATCAAAATCCGTGCCAGTGCGGACGCACGGATATCGATGCGGACAGCATTATGGTCGCACAGGAAAATTCCGAGCGCAGTGCGGACGCACTCAGTTCGGCCGAAATTTCAGCTTCCGATACAGTTTCGTATTTTGGGCATAACTTTCTCGTAAGAACTCCGTTTTGAGCATATGACCATTTTTCGGAAAGCTAATGAGGAGATCTACAACTTTTATGAAGGAAGAAAATCCAAATTCGGAATGTAAAATTCAGTGCGGACGCATTAGATCCAGTGCAGACGCAATGAACTCGCAAAAAGCCAAAATTACACAGTCTGACAGTTTTTCTATTTTTGGCACATCATGGACACGTTTTTACAGCTAGAATTGGACATGACATCCTGGGAAGGTTTCTTGCTATAAAAAGGGGGGTTCATCTCTATGAAGGGGATCAATCCAATCTCTCTCTCTCCACCCTAGTGCATGTCCATTGTCATGAGTTTTGGTGATCAACCTGCAGCGATTCTTAGAGTTCCCGAAGCTTTTCAAGGAAGCAGAAGAAGATCCAAACAAGAAATCGACAAATTCGAGGTTTTTAAGGGTGTAAACATTTCTTTATTCCATTTTCTTCTTATTTTGCCAAATTTGTAATGGATCCCTCCAAGAGGGAGTAGTTCTCTCTTTAGGGGTTTAGGTCGATGCATGAACTTATTTAATTCTATCTTATTCGGTTATTTGTTTTTATTATGATTGTTTATTGGGATTTGATTGTTAATTTCTGTGATTTATCATTTGTGTTAATTACATAATTAGTACTTGAATTGTAGTTATCCCGTTTTGGATTTGAAAGAATCCAAAATTGATTAGGATCAATAGGATAGTACCAAATTATGAATGCAAATACCCTAGGTTTGGATTAGGATTTAACAAATTTATAATCTAAGCCGGAACTATAGAAATTAAGATTAGGAACTTGATGAAGGACTTAACGGTGAAGTCAAACCCTAATTAGGACATCTCAAATTAAATCAGATATTGGTATGATGGACTTAATCGTGAAGTACCAATATTTGAGGAGAGGAGAGACTAACAATAGCTTCATAACCTAGATAGCTAGGGTGATGGACTTAATCGTGAAACCCGAATTATCTAGACACGTTATTAATTCACGAAAGTGACCCTTAATGACATATTAGGTTAGAAATCTCATCAAATCATACATGAATTTAAACAAATACAGATTAGATAGAATTATCAAGAGATTGTAGACCGAATGCCCCTAGATCTCCTTAACTTGAAAGTAAACCACTTTTTCTTTCCTTTATTTACTTTAATTGTTTAAAAACTCCTCTCTTTCGAGTATTGAACCCAAACTTAGGAATTATTAGAACAAACCCCCCATTTACTTTATTGCACTTTACTTTATTTCTTTTTTCTGAAATTATTTGCAAAAGTTTAAACTAAGTTTTAACTTACTCTCTGTGGTTCGATACCCTAAGTACTACTTTGATAGGATTGTGCTCTTGCAATCAACTCTTTCATTGAGTATCAAGGTTTATAAATTTAAAAGAAAAAGAGTACAAAGTTATAGCCAAAGCCCTATACCCAAAATACTCAACATGTCTTGAAACCTCCGTGATCTATGGTAACTTGGTAAGTGATCATACTTCCCGTTCTTTATGTAATATCACTGTACACGTGTTGTACAATCATCAAAGACTGCAAAAAAATTCTAAGACAACTAAAAAAATGATCTTTTGGATCTGAAGAAATTTTTCACGAAGACAGATGCAAAAAAATGAAAAAATAGACGGTTTTGAGCTTCTTCAACCGCCACTACTATTTTCTTTTTTTTAGACTAAGCCCATTGAACTAAGCTGTGAGTAAAAATTAGACCAAACATCAACTCCGAGCTTCTTTCCTGAATTTTCTCTCTCGATCAAATCCATCAAAATACACCGAAAATTTCATATATTAGTGTATAAAATTGTAAAATAGTGAGAGAGAGAGAAGGAGAGAGAGCGTGTTATTGGCTTGATTATCTCAAACACTGTAAAGACTCATTGTTATAACGATTTTGCATTGTGCTCTTGTGGTTTTTTTTATCCACGTAAAATATTATTATTTTATTTTATTTTATGTGCTTGATTGACGTAGATGTTTCTGTTGTGTATTTCATATTTCTCGATTTACTTGGATATTGGCATATGCCCGTAATCAAATACTCAATTAGTTAATGGGTTTAAATCCGATTTAATATTTTTTTGCCCCCGTGACAAAAATTCTGGATCCGCCCCTGATCAAATGATGATGTATTAACTATTATTGATCTATTGTTGCTCCTTTATCAAATTAGTATTTCAGTTTTCAGATAAGAAAAATCAACAACGGGGAAGAACACCATTAGATATTTTTTTACAAGAGAAGAAATCAGTAATTAAGCTCGAAAATAAAATTATTATTTGTTTTCTTTTATATTAACCAGTGACATATATTCAGATATTTTACAAAAAAAATATTGAAGTTAACATTATCCTGTTTTCTGCCTTGATAAAACGATAATTTGAGATGTATATTTATGAATTTTACTGATTTTGTAATTAAAAACTGAAGCAAAAATTTGCCGGTTAAAATTGAGGATTTGTACTGCATAAGATTCTCCTCACTTTGCGGTTTGAGATTCGAGCTAACGCTGAAGCATAATTATCGGACTTTGAGATTTGTGCCGAGTTAAAAAAGAACGGTCTAGATCCACTCATTGTAAAAGATTCCTTTTTCAGATACTTAGAAGGATGTGAATTCTAAAATTGATTGTCATAAAACCTTTATTTGTTTTTTTTTCTAACAAAAGTAACGTTGTTGTAAATTAGTCTAAATTGTTATTATTTGTTCAGTATCACCTTAGTTGTACCTTGGACGTTAATAACAGTAATAACAGGCTCGTCCTTTTTGTTTGAGATTCGGAAACAACAATACCTCACAAAATATTATAGGTAGATTTAGTTTCTTTTACATTAAATTATTTATTTGATGTTGATTGCACAACCCACGGTCGTAAAATAAATGTTTGAATTTTTCAGTTAGTCAACAATTTCTCTTACCTACTTAGTTTTAAATTATCTTAATAGAAAAGAAGCTGATATCAGTACCCGCGCTACAGTACCCGCACTATACCCGCACCATAACTTCTATAACTGTCATAACAACTGGGGGGACCGCAAAATCTGCAGAACTGAATTTTTTTTCTCAAAGTATTAATATCTATACACGGAAATATTTATACCTATGAACTGAAGTATCTATATCTATGAGATGAACAACTTTTACGTCAATAATTATTTTCTTATCTATATTTTTCAAACGTACCCGCGCCATAAATGCATGGTGGGGACCACTCAAACTAGATGGGGTACTATACACGTTTTTAGAGGTGGGTTTTTTTTCTCTGTTCATTTTCGTCCATATTTCTGACGATCTGTGAGGAATTTTACAAATCTAAAACCACTAACGTCTTCTACACAATTTTCTCTTTCAAATGAGATCCATGATTACGTACTTTCGAACTCGTCGTCAAACAAGTATTTATACCTACACTTGCAGTATTTTTTACATATGACACTGGATAATATCTGAAAGTATTAATATCAAGTACTCCAAATATTTATACCCATGTATTGTAGTATTTATACCTATGTGGTCAACTATTTTTATTAGAGAAATGTCGCAAGTATTTTTTACATATGAATATATTACACTATACAACATCTGAAAGTATTAATATCAAGTAATATAAGAATTTATATTTATACACTGAAGTATTTACATCTATGTGGTCAACTATGTTTGTTAGAAGAAGATTAATGCATGGACGATTAGGGAAAGTTGATACAGGAATGCAGGGTCCCCATTACTTCATTTAATGAAGGTTGACGCGGGGACCATTAGGGGACTGAAAAATGGAGTGATCATATCAATTGACGCTACAAGTATTAATATATTATTTTGTAAGTATCAATTTCTTATCTTGCAAGTATTTATATTTATAAAGACTGACGCTGGACGAGTGTGGGGACTGAAAATGGGGGGACTAAATAATTAGTGGAGACCATAGTACATCATGCCTTTAATGATTATGCCTTTAATGTACAGTGCGGCTACAGGAGATGAAAATAATTATTCTAATAGAAAACAGGAAATTTTTTATTTCTTTAACAAAAGATGACAAAGAAATGAAGAATTGACGCAAAGAATTCTTTTAATTTAGATTAATAACTTTTGACTAACAGTGCCACACATATCCTCCTCTCCACTTCTAAGCACTGGAGAGGAACCGAACGCCAGCTCCCCCTTTTTCCTCCGTCTCAGCGAAGTACGAACTCACGGTGGCACAGCGTCAGTAATCACTTTTCAACGAAAGAGGGTTGGTCACTTGGTTGTACAGCCGCGTGCTCAAAACTATTCAACGAACTGATAAAACTTGAAATTCGCGAATACCAAAAGCTGATAAGATTAGTGCCACACAAGTCAATCCCTCTGAGGTAACAGAATATTTGAATTCCTCTGAGGTAACAGAATATTTGGATTTATATGTATACCGTCCGATCAGAATACTGGTCAATCCGGCCCAGGTGGAATGCTCGGAACCCTTTAATATTCGTGCCAAAGAGGATCGAACGGTTCATATTTAAACTTAAAGTTGCTGTTACCTCAGGGGATTTGAATTCAGTGCGACCCTGCAAAGCATATCGTCCTCTCCAATTCGACGCACTGGAGAGGACCTGGCAGTCAGCTTCCTGTCTGTCTCCTTCGTCTCTCTCTCTCTCTCTCAATTCTCGAAGCCCACTGTCCCATTTTTCAACAAAAAAAGGTTTCACAGCCGCATACTCAGAACTATTCAAATTCAATGAACCAATAAGTTGCTAATTTTTGCGAATACCAATAACTGAAATAACAAGCCGAAAAACCCTAACCCTCCATTCCAGCCCCAATATTTACACTTCTACATAGACAAATCAGCAAACCCAACTCCTCTCCAGCTCATCCGATGCAACCCAAGTTCAACCGCCTATTGAGCGGGAGTTCCACGCCATCTCCTCCCTCGTCGCCGCGGCGTTCCTCGCCAAGAGTTCATCGGAGAACAGCCAAGCTAGGCGGCGTCGTCCGCCCGCCTCCGCCACGGAGTTTGGTACAGCGGGTGGCAGGGGCTGTGCTCTCGCTGCTACTGAGGAGGCAAGCAGTGTTTCTCTTCGCGCCACTGATCTATGTGGGAATGATGATTTTCTGTGTGGGGACGATCTCGCTTGAGAGCATGCCCCGAATCATCTCCAGGCCGGCGCCGGGCTCAGTTTACCGGAGCCCACAGCTGTACCGCAGATTGAAAGCTGACATGGATACTGATAACTCCACTGATGCAGTATGTGTGTGTGTGTGTGTGTGTTATTCCTTTAAATTGTTTACATGTTCTTGATTCAATTATCTGTAATTTTGTTGTTATTTGGATTAAGTTGTCTTAGGTTGATTTGGTCTCCTTTAATAAAAGATTGCATCTTTAAATTGGCAATGTGGAGATCCTTTGGTGTCATTAGGTCAAAAAGATGCCCTCTGATATATAGAAAATTATTGAACATAGTGTTTTGGTGAATAGGATATTTCTCAATTAGGTACCCTCCATTGGCTGCCAATTTTTTATAATTAAGGTAAGATCGTGATTGTTGGATGCCCAACTGTTTAAATTAGTATATTTGATTTAAGTCAAAACAATCTAAACTGGAAGAAGTGCAATGTGGATGATTATATCTTCTCTTGGAAATTAAATAATAAACAGTGCAAATATCTTTCTCCAATTAGGTCAAAGGGGATATAATATTACTTCCACCGCAAGGTAGGATATAATCATGAAACGTACATACTAAGCATCAGAAAATTCATGTTCTGTTTTTCCTTTTTCTTTTGGTTTTGTCATTTACACCTTTTATTTATGTGATGTTGCCCTTTTCGTGAGTACGTTTTTTGTTTTGTATTAAGTTTTGAAATTTGTGTAGCTAGCAACCATATGGAAGCACTCTTACAAAGGTGGTAGCTGGCGACCATGCATCAATATGAGCACCAGTGGTAGTATAATTGTTGCTTTTGATCTCTGATATATTATTTATTATTTCTTATTAACATAACATGGTATATCATATAACATTCTGACTTGTCAATCTTAACAGAATTGCCTGAATCAAATGGTTACATATACATAGAGGCAAACGGAGGCTTGAATCAGCAAAGAACTTCGGTGTGTGTTTTTTTTTTTTTCCATTCCTCACTTTTCTTAGCTGTTAATGATTTCTTTATTTTGGACAATACAATTGATCTAATTTATATTTGCATTTCTTTATCCAGATATGTAATGCTGTAGCAGTAGCTGGCTTTCTTAATGCAACCCTTGTAATCCCAAATTTCCACTATCACAGCATCTGGAGGGATCCTAGGTGCAGCATCTTTTTTTCTCAGTTATAAGGTTTTTTTAATGTCACGATCTTGTTGGTATCTCTGATACCAAATGTGTTACTGTTTTGTGCTCAGACATTAATTGGTTTATTTTTGTATGAGCAATAAATTGGTTGTCATAATTTTTTTGTTAATCTATTCTGATTATTTGTTAAAACAGCAAATTTAGAGATATCTATAATGAGGAGTACTTCATCCACTCTCTGAAAAATGATGTTCGCATAGTTGATAAAGTGCCTGAGTTTATAATGGAGAGATTCGGATACAACATGAGCAATGTATTCAATTTCAAAATCAAAGCTTGGTCTTCCATTGAATTCTACACCAATTTTGTTCTCCCCAAGTTAATTGAAGAAAAGTAAGTTTATATTTGACACACACCTTTCCTAGGTACATTTGTATCTTAGCTACTTATTATTATTATTATTTTTTTAAATGAAGCTACTTGTTTTTTAAAAAAAAAATCCAGGCTGGTAAGGATATCTCCATTTGCAAATAGGCTTTCATTTGATGTACCTTATCCTGTTCAAAGGCTGAGATGCCTTGCAAATTTTGAGGCTCTTCAGTTTTCAAATCCTATCTCTACATTGGCTGACAAATTAATTTCTCGTATGAGAGAGAAAAGTTCCAATGGCAAATATGTAGCTGTCCATCTTCGTTTTGAAGAGGTAATTAAATAAAATTTTCAGTTATTATTTTATTTATTTTTTAATTTCTTTTCATCTAATTGTGCAGTGGATCAATTTCCTTTGTGAACTCTTGTAGGATATGGTGGCATTTTCATGTTGTATATTTGATGGAGGCGAAGAGGAAAGAGAAGAAATGAACGCAGCACGAGAAAGGGGCTGGAGAGGGAAGTTTACTAAACGGGGCCGTGTCATTCGGCCAGGTGCTATACGTCTAAATGGAAAATGCCCTCTTACACCTTTGGAGGTAAACTATATGATTTCTTATAATGAATTTCCAATCTACTGATATAAAAATTATTCTCTTTTGTCCCTAAGACCCTAACATTATCTCTTGTTTACGATTCTTTAGGTTGGTTTGATGCTTCGTGGTATGGGATTTAGTAACAATACTGCAATTTATCTGGCTTCTGGAAGGATCTATAGAGCTGAGAAGACGATGGGTCCTCTTTTAGAGATGTTCCCTTTATTGCAGACGAAAGAGTCTTTGGCTTCAGCTGAGGAGCTTGCTCCTTTCAAGGTATATTTGACTTGCACGTAGAATCCATATCCTCTGAGGTATCAGAATATTCCTGTTTAAATCCGGACTGTACAATCAGAATCCGGGCCAATCTGGCCCGAGTTGGAATGCACCGGGCTCCTTTAATGTCGTGTGGATTCTGATCTTAGGTGATATGAATTCTTGCATGTAGGGGTTAATGATGTCCGGTTGAAACAGTTGTATACCTACCTGATTATAATTGGCTTGCTTCCTGGTATGTTTTCAGGTGAACCCACCCATAAACTCGCACAACCTACCGCTTTCATGTGTTTTTTTTTTTTTTTAATTTTCTGTATATCTTTTTTGGTATAGCAATTATCACCACAGATTACAAATTGATAAATTCTGCATAAATCAATGGAAGCAAAATAAGTGCCTCAACTAAATGAAATCAGGATTTACAAACACAAAAGTCTGATGAAAGATTAAATAACAATATTAAGTTTATTTTTATAATAAGAGTCATATTGGAGAAAAATACAAATCTCCTGACAGTCAAAACTGGATTCGGAAGAACTGCAAAGACTTGAGATTAGGAAGTAGGATTTGATTGGAATGAAACAAATTGAATAAAATTTGTCTTATCAATGTAATTATCTGTCATCCATTATTGCCAGTTTGAGAGAATTTTGTACATCACAAAGTGAATTATTTAAAGAAGTATATGTGTTTGTTTTATGATGGACAAAGAATAAAGTAAAATGAATATATAACAAGTTTATGATAGGTTGTTAAGAGAGGCTTCCACTATCTCTTACTGTTCTAGCACCAACAGAAACACAAATATTACTAAACTTTTCTGGCCAATGATTGGTCAACACAAGGGAAAGAAAAACAAAAAGAGGACAATACAACTGGAGACTTAATAATTGGTGGTATTGAGGAAAGTGTATTTGCTAAATAAATGAACCACAATATTCCCGTGTTGAGTTCCATATGATCCTTAATTAAAACAGAAATTTCAATACAGATGGCCTAATCTTTGTAAAATTGCACTATTGATGTCTCCCATGCAGTTCTTACTCATATATTCCCGAGTGAGGCTCATATATTGCCTAGTGAGGCTCGGTACTATACTACCATGCATAGCGCATATTGATCTGTACTATGCATTCATATCTTTATTTTCAAGGTTCAAATAGTCGATCCGAACCTCTCAACATGATCTTCATATATAATGTACTTGGAGGTCAAATTTTATATTTTATATGTTTTTTTTACTATTTTTTAGATTGGTAGTAGAAAATCATTACTTTCAGATGGTTCTAAATCTTTAGATCAAACCATTTTCTACCTATATGAATTTTTTTTGTAAAAAATATAAAATTTGGCATCCAAATACATTTTCATATGGAGATTATTTTGGGCAGTTCGGATCGACTATTGGACTTTAAAAAATGAGATATAGATCCATAGTACAGACCGATGTCCACTATGCATAGTACCATAACCTCACTTTATATTACCTTAAAGAAACATGTACTGAGGGTTTTCTGCCTGTTTCAGTAAACCTAATATTTGTAATCGAAACAAATCTCTTTTTAATGCACAATTTGCCCCTAATTGTTTTGGTGCTATACAAAAGTATCCTGTCCTAGTGGCAGTTATCCGTGACAACTGTCTTTGGTAAAAGTATTCTGCACATCTGAAACTTGCGGGAGCTTCTACGAGTTATCCAAAAAATTGCGCACCTCTAATTTCTTTAAATTTTTTACGCAGAATTTCTCATCAAGAATGGCGGCTATAGACTATAGTGTGTGTCTACACAGTGAAGTTTTTGTGACTACCCAAGGCGGTAACTTCCCTCAATTTCTAATAGGCCACAGGAGATATTTGTATGCTGGCCATTCTAAAACTATCAAGCCTGACAAGCGAAAATTGGCACTCTTGTTTGACAATAAAAATATCGGGTTTGCTTCACTTTTGGTCTCTCTTTTTCTACTTTCCTATGTAGAATATGGTTAATTTAGATATATTCTCTGTTTGCGATGCCTTTCTTTGTGGTGTCCTTGTAAGAGGCCATATTCTGTAGTACACCTGATGCAATCACTGGATTTGAGCGGTTGATCTGCATCAAGATCGCACTTGCTTGAATCTCAATGCAGACAGATGGCTCAGATTCTTTGAAATAGTGGCATAGTTAATAGGGTATTCAAACTCGTCCTTGGAGGTCTCAATATATGTCAAACCAGTACTTGTTCTAAACTTGTAGGTGCATTCTGCATTTTAAAATCTTACTGTATATCTAAAATTTTGAAACCTGTGTAGATAGATCATCAATTGCTTGATTTAACTTGTTAGATCATTGTAGAATTTTTGTTCTCTTGTAATAAGCAGATGGAAGGCACTTAAACGGCAGTTACTAAGCATGAGAATGCACAGCGACTCAAAAGGAATAGAGATAAAGAGGCCTAATGACTCAATATACTCCTACCCATGCCCTGACTGCATGTGCCGGTATAACAAAACTGAAGCCCTAAGACCCCCACAAAGCAGATAGCATCAACCAAACCCTAATAAAAGTAATAGAAGATCCCCTCTGCAAAACTCCAAGCTGACTTAACCTAATATCTCCATTCAATTCATTCTTTGTGAATGGTGCACACTGATCAGTGTACTATCGACTCTGCTGAGGTGCGTGCAAGTCAAATTCATATGCAAATTTGATCTGACATGACATCCCAGCTATTGGTTTGTATAGAAGGAAAGAGATTAACAAGTTAACAAAAGCTCATGCTCTCAAAGCAGTGACCAGATGTATACTAGGAACCATGCCAGTAAAAGCCCTTTTTTTCTGTGTTTTTTCTTGTTGTCACAGGTAGGTTTTCCATGATTAATTTTTATTCTGTTTGTTTTTGTTTTTGTTCTTTTTTTTTACAGTTTCTATCATGTTACTAGGTGACCATTCTCATTCTTTGATGTAATGCGGCATGCAAAATTATAAAGATGCAAGAGAATTAGAAATGAACTCTGCATGACTGCATGTGTTGTTGTTATTCTAATACTGGCGCCCACCTTACTAACTTTTTTAGGTGCCATGTCCGAAAGAAATCAATTTCCAATACTTACGAGTTCATTAAGTGCAGCAGTTTGTGTTTCATTTTGTTGTTTATGGTATACATGATACTCCAAATCACCATAGAATATGTTAAAAGTATCATATTCTAATCAAATTGACCTATTGTGCTATTAGTTATTTGGTAAAATAAAACATGGTGGTTTAATACGTTCTTTTTTCATTATACTGGAATAAAATAAAATTACCCCGAATTCAATTTGACCCCGATCCAGATAAGTGGGCCCCACCGCACCTCGTTGAATTTTTCAAGTTAAAAGAGTCGTTGCGCGTCTACTTTATTTCAGAAAGCAGAAGTTTTATTATTTAAGGCTACAATGCTTGTAAAAAATAATTAGATAGAATAAAAACTCAATTGATCTTTCTATAATAGATTGGGACAGTTTCCTTTTCGCTCCCACCCATTTAAAAGATCATTCAAAAACTGCCATGTAATATTTTTGATAATTTGCAATTTGATGTGTGTTATAATGTGCCTAATTTTGCCATGTAATAACATGCATCTATCTCTGGTTTGGAAACTTTTTGGTTGATGTATCTAGGAAATAAATCTGTTGCGATCCTCTTTGGAATCGCAAGGTCTTGCTTTTCCAAATCTAACCATTCATTCTTTAAATTGCACAAATCTAAAAAACAATTGATTTTTATACACGAATTCCAAAACAAATGAATAATTGGATTTGAAAAAGCAGGACTCTACGATTCTTTTGAATCGCAGCAGATTCACTACCGATGTATCTATCTTTCATGTCTATTTTTGTTTACATGCTAGGTGACTTCAACACAAGTCGTTGCTTGTTTAAACTGACTGTTAGCTTTGTTTGTCATCAAATAATAAACTATTTCCTGTTTATCGAAAAGCAAAACAGTTCCGAACAAAAATAATTCAGCAATTAAGGAAGCTGAAGTAAAAAAAAGAAAAAGTAAAAGAGCACTTTCTTCGCAATGAAATTGTCAACACAGTCCACTGGATTTACTTTAGCTGTATTGACTTTGATAGTTAACACAAATTATGAAATGGTTTCTTGCTTTCTTTTTAGGTGCTGGGGTTACAGATTTGGATTCCCTAACTATCCATTATCTAGCCTGTCAATTAATACTTCGAATTGTTATTAATTTAATTTGCTCCTTAAACAAACACAAGGAATCTTTTAATTATCCGAGTGTCTGAGTTGGAGAAATAGTGATTTTGTATTATTAAAAAAAAATTATGTTGAGGTCTATTCGTGATATTCTTTCTAATCACCAAAAGTACACTTCTTCTTACCTCAATTTCACCAAACCACCATAAATTTTTCCTGAAAGGAAAAAAAAATTAGTAATCAAACAAAAATCTTAGGCTCCCCAGTCCCCACACCATCTTCTTCCCCACCGCAGTCTCTCTCCCACTCAACACTTCAAGTGAGACAGTAGAAGCAGCAAAGCAAAAGAATCCACAAAAATGCAACAACATTTCCTCCAAATTTCCCATTTCACCCCTATCCTTTTCCTTATTTCCCTCCTCTTACCCTTCGCCACATCAACGATCAATATCACCTCTCTCCTCTCCACTTTCCCGGATCTCTCTGGCTTTAACCGCCTTCTCTCTACAACCTCCGTCGCCAGCGAGCTAGCCGGACGCTCTTCAATCACCCTCCTCGCCGTACCTGACCGTTATCTGCACCAATCCGAGATCGCCGCCCGTTCTGCTTCAGTCGACATAGCCGATGTGTTGCGGTATCATATTCTCTTACAATACCTCTCTCCCACCGACCTTCGCACTGTACCTGCTGCTGGTAAGCTAATTACCACTCTATACCAGACCACTGGCCGTGCCACTGCCAATTTTGGCTCTCTTAACCTCACCTTCATTGATGGAAAACCCATGCTTAAATCCCCAGCTCCTTTTTCTCCTTCCAATACAACTATTCTTTCTCTCATCACTACTGTTCCGTACAACATCAGCATTTTCACTGTGGATTCCCTGATTTTACCATACGGCTTTGACTTGACGGCGTCTGGTTACATGCATCCGCCAGTGTCGGCCATGAACATCACGAGAATTTTGATCGAGGCACGTGGATTCAATGTGGCAGCTTCCATGCTTGAAGCCTCTGGTGTGGCCGCTGAGTTGGAAGCGGATGAGCATGGGGCTGGAATTACTGCATTCGTACCAACTGATGAGGCATTTGCTGGTCTACCCGCCACTGAACGCCTCCAGTCCTTGCCGGCGGATCATAAAGCTGCGGTGCTCCGGTTCCACGTACTCCATTCCTACTACCCTCTTGGTTCACTCGAGTCGATTGTGAACCCGGTCCAGCCAACTCTGGCTACTGAGGATACAGAGGCAGGTAGATTCACATTAAACATTACCCGGGTTAACGGGTCGGTAGCAATTGACACTGGTGTGGTGCAAGCATGGATAACCCGGACCGTGTTCGATCAAAATCCTGTGGCAATCTTTGCTGTATCAAAGGTGTTGCTTCCTCGGGAGATGTTTGGGAAAGGACGGGGAGAAAGGGTGGTAGCTGCAGTGGCCCCGATGGCTGGTGGTGGGGCTGGGTCTGTTGGATTGTCGCCGCAAGTGGCTGAGATGCCGCCGACAAGAATTTCATCTCCACCGGGGATGAGAGGTGAAATTGTATCAATTGCTGGTACCAACACATGCAGCTGTGGATGGATAATTTCGTGTATAGGAGTTTTGCTGTCTTCGCTGGTATGATATATGTTTTTTTCTTTTTCTTTTTGCCCTTTCTTTCAATGTGGTTAAGTTTAGTTTTTTATGTTATTTTTTTAATTTTACGGTTCCTCTTCTCTCTCTTTAATTTGGTCGGTCTCTATGTTTATTGGTGGGTAAACTGTATAAGAGAAATGGGAGAAAATTGGTGCTGCAAAAGCAGTGGTAATTTCCTTTTTTTTTTTTATTTCTCATAATTTTTAGGAGGTGGAGGGAATATATGTAACACATTGGATCTAGGTGAAAAAAATCTCTTACGTATAGAACAAAAGTTCCCTTTTTTTTTGGCATTACTATTTCGAAATTAATATATTTGAGAATAAGTCTTTAATAAGATATCACCGGTTTAAAAATTCGGCTGAAGAATTTTTATGGATGTTTAAAATTGACAGGTTTGATCTGTTTTGTCTCAAAATTTAATGCACTTTGTTGTTCTTTTGAAAAGTATTGGTTGTGGATGTATTAAAGAAGAAATAATTTATTCAATATTTATGTTTCGTTGTGCAAAATGTGTTTCTCCTTCTACCCTTTGATTGATCTTTTTGGGTAAGACCTACAGCTAAAAAGGCAAAGGTTTCATTTTACTCAAATGGATAGCTAGTTCTTTTTCCTTCTCCTTTAGTTAGGGGTGTCAATGGCTACGATACGAGTAGGGTGGAAGTATTTTCATACCTATATCTACTAAGAGTTGACCTTATCCATATTCTATCCTTACCCGTTAAGAATTTATCTTACCCTACCCTATCTGTACCCGTTAAAATTAGTGAGTAACGAAACGGTAGCGGATGAATAACGAATAACACTAATATATTGGTTTTATTATTTTTACAAATATACTATCAAAACTCATCATGTCATACATATGCAATCACAATTATTAATATAAATATCAAAATACAAATATGCAATCAATTCTAACTAATAATTTTTTTATAAAGAAAAAAAACAAAAAAATTCAAATATCTCTTCTAATAAATTCAAAATTCAATTTGTTAATTAAATAATAAAACATTCAAATAAAAAAAAAGTAATATGTTTAATATTATATTCATCTTACACCAAAATGCATATATTTTCTCATGAATTAACGTTGATACAATGATATGAGAAATATAAAATTGAATAAATTGAATATAATATTTATATATCTATATGTAATTTATTTTATATAATTATCCGTTATCCAATGGGTGCGAAATAGTTTTTACTCGTACCCATATCCATTTAGCTAACGAAAAAAAATTCTTACCCATACCCATACCCAATAAGCTAACGAAAAAAAATTCTTATCTATACCCGACTTATCGAATACGATACGAGTCGGATAAATGAATAAACAGTTTTCATTGACACCCCTATCCTTAGTTCAGGTAAAGATTCCAGGATTTAAAGTTTTAAAATATCTAAAATAGACATAAATTTATTGCGATATCTAATGAAGATATCTGTCAGTAAACTAATACAATTGGGTCCTTTTAAATATTGGATATCAGAAAGCCGCCAATCTTTCAGTACTTTGTTTTTTTACTGCTTTGCTCCTCCGATGAGCGGTAACCTCACAGCGAGTGAGCTGATCAGAGCGTATGTTTAGTGAGCTGGCCGGGAGATTGATGCCACCTGTCCGCGTCCTTTGCGACAAATTCTTAACTGCACTTGGAGTATACGCGGTGTTTATGTTCGCTTTTGCTATTTGGCGGGGCCTGCTTTTTCAGAGTTTCATAATCAGTGGTCCAGGCGCTCGTAGCATTCTCCAATCTCAATCTCCTTTATTTGTTGTAATCATCTCTAGTATTTCTTGACTGGAGGTGTCCTTTTCAGTGGAACTTGAATCAGATTCAAAATTTGTGATCAAAGCAGAATTCAGATGAGTCAAAGTCAAACCGAATTAGATATCTTGTATTCTGAATTTTGGTAATATATAATTTGCACGTCAGATAACTACGAATTTTTATCAAGCTTTATTTTTAGGCTATAGAGATTGTAAAGCAAATTGCGTTGTTTAATCCAGTGGCCAGTATTTGAAAAAGACTTATACTGTCCGTCTCTAATGGAGAATACTGACACTCTTTATTGTTCGTGTTTTTCTAAATTCGTTTATGAATGATGACCGGAATCCGAACTCGAAGGTTATCTGAACCTAATTCAAAATTTATAAATAATTTCCGTGCATTTTCTTTAATCACTCTACTATTGATATCGTCGTTATTGCACTGATACATCATGGGGCTACCCATGAGCTGGATCTGTAAACTAAATTCGCCAATTTACTATGTCATCTGACTGTAGAGGACCTAGACCTAGAGACTTTCAAGAGAAGCCAGATTTTCTGAGACGCATAGATACGTTACTAACTAATTACCGCGTGAAGAACTCTGACAGGTGGTCTCCACAGGAAGGAAACCACTCCCCAATTAAAACTGACTGGTGGGACCTGATTGCTAATAATTCCCCATCGAAAATAGTCCAAGAAAAAACCCTACCCGACTTGTATTCTCTGAGATATCTCAATTTTTGCGTGACCGACGTGTCCGGTGTCTATTCGGGGAACCGTAGGGGGCCAGTATTATTTGAGCTGTGAGATTCGTGCAGAATGTATTTCAACGATTGAGATATTCTAAAAAGTCACGCAAAGTTTGAGATATCGCAGAGGATGCGAATTCGACTACCAGAGGGTAAAGACATTGACAGAGCAAAGTTAACTTCAAGCAGCATACAATCAATAATGACAAAATAAAATAATATATGAATGGACTGAATGAAATCAAACTAGATCTGTCAATATGTTTTTCCGGACTAGCTCCGGGGATTCTAGTTTTAGGCTTCTGCTTTTACACAGTCCTTTGTGGTAGGGCCAGTGAGGATGGGCCCACGGTCCTGATGAAACATATTTTGTATTTTTTTTAAGAGAAATGTGGGCTTAATGGGCCCAGTAACCCAGCTGGATATTTTAGGTCAGGTATGGATCTTGCGCTTGAAATGGAGTGAGTCATCAATAAATAAGGGGTAAAAAAAAAAAAGAAAAAATTGTGAAAATGCAACTCCAAACTTTATTAATTTATAAAAATGTCACTCCAAATAATTAATGACTAAAATGTCATTTTTTTCTCTTCTTTCTCCTGCCTTCTCTTCTTCTTCTGTTCCGAATGACGGTTGAGTGCGGCGGAGGGGGTCGTAGAGGAGGGTTTGATGGTGCTGGTGCTTGTCGGAGGAGGAGGGGTTGCGAAGAATGTGAAGGCGGGCGAGGGTATTTTAGTCATTAATTATTTGGAGTGGCATTTTTACAAATTAATGAAATTTGGAGTGACATTTTCACAATTTAAAGGTTTTAGAGTGGCATTTTCACAATTTTCCCAAAAAAAAAAACTGATGACTCATAACTCAGATTGAAATCAATTTGGATTTAACTCGTCAACAACTCGAGTTGAAATTGACTCGAGTTAAAATTGACTCGAGTTCATTGATTCAGTTGTTTTACGAGTTGAATTCATGTTGCCTCCAACTCATTTCGGAATCAACTCGGTTGACACATTGACTTGATAGACTATGTAATTTTTTGTTAGACTTTTATACTATTTAGTAATTTGGTAAACTTTGCACTATTTAATTATGTATTTGTCACTGTTTCATTATATAAAGTTTTAAATTGTACATTATTTTGATGAACTATGTACTATTTATTTTGTTAGAATTTGTTTAGGTAATTTTTATTTTAATAAATTATCTACGAGTCACTAGTCGACTCGAGTTATTCACGAATTGAATTCAAGTTGAGATTTCTGACTCAAATATGAATTAACAATTCGGACTCAACTCGGCTCATAAGTTTACGAGTTGAATCTAAATTGCCCTAAACTCGGACTCAATTTGGCTCATGAGCAGCCCTAGTGAACATGCTTTGATTTATAATCCCTTGCCATGACCTGTAGGTCCAGGCTACATATGTAGACTAACTGTCCGTAGAAGGACATTTCATTTTGCGCGACAAATTGTATAGTTTAATTTCGAAATGTTTACCAACATTTTGCCTAATTTGTCTGTTCTGAGAGTAAAATCAGCATCATTAAGTGTGTGGCCAGAATCAGATCTATTTGGTTTCCTTAACAGTTTGCCTTCTCAGGTTACCTGCCGATGACAGTTTGCAAACACAACAATAATTGAAAACCCAACAGTATCATTGATACAGATCTCTGATTTTTTTTTTTAAATAAAATTGCTTTACAAATGGTTACAAAAATAAATCCTTGATTCAGTTCAGCCGGGTAAAGATTTTAACGGAGTAGTTTTAGCTATTAGCTTCATACATCTCACATATTATAAAATCAAAACAGCGCTGCATGAAACTATAACTGCTATGTTAAACCTGATTTAAGAAATACCCAACTGCGAACTGTCAACTAATAGTCTAATATAGGAAAGAAATTTAAAACTTAGAATTGATATAAGCTAATCAAAGTTCCATAGTATACAACGAACAATTGATGTAATGTGTTTATGACAAAATTATAATTTGCACAACGAACCAAAATTTACGATCAAATTGTAATTTAAATCACCGGATTTTGATAAATTGATCAGTTAACTTTCTTTAATTTTATCCCCAAAACGGCTGAACTTTTCAATCTGATACCAAATTGGATGACAGACTCATTCTGGTACGAATTCCATGACATCGTCTTGAAATCGCACTAAACAAAAAATAATGTGCCTGTTGTTTGTTTTAAATAAAGGAGGTTTATAAGTGTGGACCTTTCATTAATTTTGATAAAATCTTCGAGCATGAAGTTCCAAAAAAGTAATAATCAACAGCAATAACTGAAATTATCAATGCTCTAGTATAGTACTAAGATGGAATCAGTGTCAGTGTACCGGTGCCAGTGTAGTGTCTGTGTTAATTGGTAGTTTCTCTCCTCCTCTTAGCCATTTGACCAATCATTCCTGGCAGGACCACATGTAAATGTAATAGCAATTTTAGACAATGCAAATGCAATCATGGAAACACAGATCACTTAGTGTCAGTGTACCAGTACCAGTACCCTCTTGGCGCTTGGTTGTTCTTATTTTTCTACTATTGAAAAAATATGCAAAAAATGGCTATTATTGTATTATTTCTTCGGAGCCCCTTGACTTAATCCTATATTTTATTTGTTCACTTAACTCTGGTTTTGACCTCTGATTCCAGTTTTAAATAGATACCAATATTTCAATTTGAATAAAAAAAATATTGTCTACAGAAGATGGAGGGATTAAACAATAACTGGTGATCAAAATTGAATATATAGTGAAAATGACTGGCCTCTCACTTTTTTACTGTCGTTGAGTTTTGCTGGATAAAAGACTAGACTGATCTATAGACTATAGCTTATAACTTGTTGTTCTTATTTTTCTACTATTAAAAAAAAAAAATGCTTGGTAGCCACTGCCAAGTTAAAAAAAGAAAAAGAAATATGCAAAAAGTATTTCTTCGGAGCCCCTTCGGAGCCCCTCGACTTTATCTGATATTTTATTTTCAGCATGCTTTTTCATTGGAAGTGTTTTTTTTTTTCTTTGTGAGGAACTTGAGCTTCTCAAATTACATATCCACTACAAATTTTTCAACCGAATTTCAAACCAATGAATTTCCACACAGAAAGGAGCATTGGTCTTGTCATTGGATCAAAGCTGGTTCTCTTCTCCATTGGAAGTGTATTGTGAATTTTTTAGGGTAAGGTGGCTTAGTGCTGATTTTAGTTTTGATTTACCTTATCATTAAAAAATGTTATGAGTAATCATCTTTTGTCTGGAAAATAATACCTTGAATACATCACAAAATAATGAATATATTACCAAACTTGATCATTCCAGTTCATAGGGGTACAAAGATGGAATTTTTTTTTTTTTTGATGAATATAACTACTATATATTATGTACCTATCGGAGTTTTACTTCACAATTTCACATAAAAGTTATAATTTCAGTACCCCTGTTTCGGTTACCTTAAAAATAACAAAAATTATAATTTTTTATGTGAGATTGTGAAGTAAAACTCTGACAGGTACATATATAATATATAGAAGTTATATTCATAACAAATATCGGAGCCAATTATTACATAAATAATTTATTTCCATCTTTGTACCCCCATGAACTAGAATGATCAAGTTTGTTAATATATTTTGTGAATGTAATTAAGGTATTATTTTCCAGAAAAAAAGATGACTACTGATATTTTTATTATAAGATAAATCAAAGCTAAAAACATCTCTGTGAAGTAAAGCTGAGTTCAATAATACATCACACATGCATATACAGTAACAGTAACAGTAAAGGCAAAACAACTCTAAAAGTAACTGGTTACAAATCAAATTTAAATGTTGAATATAAAAAGGTTGAGCAAACCCTAATTAATCATCTCTAGATCTCTGTGCAAGCGCAGAAGTGACTCCTTGTTCTTGTGCTCAAAATAAAAAGGATGATCTGTAGCTTGATCAAAATCTGATTGAGCTTTTCTCTTTACCAGCAAATTAGAAGAAACCAACCTCTCCATTTCATCACTTTTGTTTAGTTCTTCTCTTTCTTTTCCGGTGTACTTTTCGTATTGCGAGTTACTTCTGCCAAACAATTTCGGTTCACGGTCCATTTTGTCATTGCTTGTTGATGGCATGTTTCTGTTCAAACTTCCAAATCCTTTGATTCCATGAGTTAATCTCCTTGCCTTTTCCCTCTCCTCTTTGAGGAAGGTCCCTTTCTCTAGTAGCTTCAGAACCCTCTCTGATTTGTTTTTTACAGTTAAGCCCCAATTAAACCTGAAATTTGAAAAGTCATAAGCAATTATTGTCACTGATTTGTTTTTTTTTTTTTTTTTTGTATGTTAGTGAACAACGGTGGTATAATATGATTAAAGTTGGGGCAAAAATATTTCAATAGAAAACAATAACAAGCAAGCAGTTTATGCCATTTGTTTTTCACAATTTGAACCATTGATCCTTTTTTCTTTCCTAGCGATACTTTTACATATAATTAATTTTAGGTTGTTTCAAACAATATCAAGAGTTCATAAATCAATAGGTTGAGTTGCCACTAATCGATGAATTCTACTGCGTTCAATTTTTTTTTTATCTCTAATCTTGTAAAAGAAAAGTTCAACAAATTATAAGATTAACATTTTAGATTTTGATTATTATAAGAAAATTATTGTAAAAAAAGTGCCATCAAATCATAATATATATGTTACCCTTTTTCATCTATGTATTGGAGTGTAAGCATCTCTTGTATAATTCCAATTTCTCCCTTGAACTCAAGTGCAATACTCTCCGGTCCATGAGTTAAGAGACGATCCAGTAGTACCAGAGAATTATATGCTTCCCTCCAATGCTTCCTTGTAAACTTTGATAGCCTAATTTTGAAGGAAACATAATTCACATGAAACTTTCTAAGTAGTTGCATGGCAAATTAAGCACCGCTGAAATTTGTAGGGGTACAAGTTCATTAATTAAAAAAAACACAATTCAAAAACATAAAACAATAAAAAAAAATAATGGTTTAGGATACTTGGTACAAAATAGTTTGATAGTAGTACTTTAAATATATGGAATCAAAGGAGTTGAAACATAAAATGTATATATAATGTGTGATAATTGAAATTTGAACCCATGTATTTATCATTATAAAGTAAAATATATAAAAAATTAAAAACTAAAAAAAAAACGAAAATTCAATTATTTTCAATATACATAATTCAAAATTTTAAAATCACGGAAATAGATAAGAATCCTTGACTTGACCGTAGATCTGCTCATGTATTGGACTGATCCACAATTAATCAATGAGATAAAAAAAAATCAGATAATATATATGTAAGATATTAACCTTTTGTGCAAAATATCTATGATTCTGAAATATGCATCAGAATCAAATGCAGAACGAGATATAAATCCCATTGTCTTTGCATCAGGTGGGCATGAACTTCCACTGGTAATTTCTTCTACCATTCTATTAAACACATAATTAACCAATCAAAACATGTTATCTATTAAATTTAAAAGAAAAAAAAAGGGAGAAACATTCAACAATTTAGGGCTAAGCGGAACTATTTATTTCAGTTAATTCTCTTATTTTAAATTTGGATTTATAATTTTTGTACAGATATTTTAAAAGAGAAAGCATTATATATTGATTTGGCTTTCAAATTTTGAGTTTAATATTTGTGAAATTTTACCAGTAACATATATAGAGGAAAATTGATGTCTTAAGAAATACCAAAATTTTGTTTATTCTTTTATGCCAGAAAAAAAAATGTTGTTTATTCTTTGGTTCCATTGAATGAATGTAAGAAAAGAAAGAATAATAATATCAGAAACTAACAATTGCACCGGGGTAACATCGGTAAGAACCAAGCGAGCAGCGCGTATCTTCTCATTTAGGTAGAAAGAAGCCTGTTTCTTCAAGTCATCAAAAAATGGAGTTCCCATTGCAAAAGTACATGCTATTAATCAGAGAATTAAGGGGAAATGGATCAGATGAGGTTGGATCAGGATATATATAGAAAAACAGACAAGGATATATAAGATACTTTAATTGGACACCGTACGTACGTAAGAAAACCCAACTACTCCACTAATTTTTTTATCCGATATACTTAATTAATTAGTAGTCAAATATTAGAACAGAATGAAGTTGATCTTTTGCTTTTTTGACAAATATGTTTATTGAACATGCAAGACAAGAATCTTTGATGCCATATACAGAGGAGATGTAATTCTTCTGGGATTATTAATTATTTAGTTGTCTAGTTGTCTAGTTGACTAGTTCCTTAAATGTGCTAATTTATTTTTAAATGGTTTCCATTTGGTCTTGTGGGCTGATTATGATTTATGACCTGCCTCATATATATACACTTTTCTCAAGTTAAATTAAACAAATGAAGGTCTGACCTCATTCATTCTTTTCACTTTAACTAATGCACCAAGTTTCTTTCTCTTTTTCTTTTTGAAATGGAATGACCTAGATTAAGCTGTTACGATAGCCGACTCTGTAATTATAAAAGCTTCCAATATAGGCAAGTAATTATGCTTTGCTTTGCTTCTATATTACCTTAATGGGGTAAATATTTTAACAGAGCAATTTTAACTTCTATATTGCCTTAATGCCTGCATGAGATTTTTTTTATTTTTTTAAATAGCATCAAATGTAACCATTTCAATAAAACAAACATATTGAATTTGATTGTTATAAAAAGCAGCTCCACCGAGGCAGAGATTTTATTGCTCCATCTACTTACTACGTGAATAGTAAACTGCCTCCACTAATCCACGGTGGAGCTATTTTTCATAAAAAAAAAAAAAAAATCCAGTATACTTGTTTTGTTAAAATATTTAAATTTGATGTTATTTATATATAAAAAAAAAATCCCTGCATGAAGCCAAAACTACTCTGTTAAAATCTTTACCCGCCTTAATGTATAATCTCCGATCTTAAATTTCGTTTCAAATTTAATCTTCATTGATAGAGATTAGAGAGTGGTGATTGAGTTTATGAAATAGTGCAATCCACAAACACAACAAAAATTATTAACAAATGAGATGAGATTGATACAAAAGGGAACACATAATATATTAAAAGATAAAAAAATATACAAAACTAGTTTTCAATTTGTTAACATTATGCATTACAATTTGTTTGTTATGAAACTTTTTTATTTATACTCAAAACTATATGAATGTAAAGCTTTAGAAGATAAAGTTTGTCCATATCAATTTATTTATTTCCAATAGAAGAGACCTAAATTGGACAACTATTTCATTCCTCTAATTTAATAGTTTACAATATTGATTAAGTTTAGAACAAAGAAAAGTAAGAAAAATATTAATTAGGAGCAAATGTGATATAATGGTAAAAAAAACCAAACCAAACTTTTTTTCGGTTTTTGAAAATCCAACCGAACTGACCGAACTAAACTAGCAAACCGAATTAAAACCGAACCGATTAAACCGATTTAAATTTCAGTTTGTTCAGTTGAACCGAATAGAGGAATAAATAAATAGTTTAAAATAAATAGTCTCAAACTATTAATAAATGATTTGTTCGGTTAAACTGAATAGAGGAATTCAATCTCAAAAAATCAAAACACGTAGATTCAAACCGAAAATGAACCAAAATGATACACGAAGTCTTGAACTATTAATAAAATCGGTCGGTTCGGTTTATTTGGTTTTGAGAATTCAAAACCAAACCAAACTATTTAAACTGAAATATTTCATAAAATCAACCGAATTAAACCATTTAAACCGAAAAACTGAACCATCTGAACACCCCGGGTCAGAATAGCGCTATTCTTAGGTAGCTTCTAAATTCTAATCTTCCATAAATGTTTTTGAGAAACCCAAATTTATTTCATTAATTGTTAAAATAGTATCTTGTTCAACCATATATCACGTGTCAATATTCTGAGACCGGATATATATTTCCACACACGATCAGGTGACACGAGAAATAACCTATACTAGGTCATAATTTGAGAGAACCACATTGGATCAAGATTTAAAAACATGAACTGAAACACGGGTTTCAAGGTAATTGTGGTGGTTTCTTTTCCCTTTTCTCTGTTGCAGTTGTTGGGTCAGTGGTCACTCAGTCTCTCCCATGATTTCATTTCTTCTTTTTACACTAAATAAAGCCCGGTCGTTACCCACTTTTCTTGACTCAAAGCATCTTATTCCTATCTATTTAAATGGTTCCAATTTAATATTTTCATTACCTTTTTCTCTCTCTACATAGTAAACCTAGCATATATATATGTGTGGCCAGTTGCCTTGTCAGGCTATTTTGCTATCAACAATCCAATGGCCTTCCAGGTAATTCACATCTTGTCTAATATTTCTTGAGATTATTTGATTTTTTTTTTTTTAGTTCAGTGTATGTATTTAGTAAATGATAATGTAATTACAGGAGAACAATGGTGGGTGGCCACTGGGACTAAGAACACTAGATTTTAGAGAAGGATTGATTAGAAATGGAGATTTTTCTGGTTCTATTTCTTTCAGTACTCACTTCACTGCCTCTGACAACCTCTCTTCGGTTTCTTCATCAGATTATGGTACAGAGGTAATGTATAATTCCAAAAAAATCATACTGTACATTGTACAGTTTTATGTGTGAAAACATGAAGAACAGAAAGTACAGTACAGAAAACATGATTTATATTGTCTTATTTTAATAATTCAGTACTTTAATGTGCCGCTTGCTTTTTTGTGGTCCAATTAATTTATTTTTCTTTTCTTCAGTGGGTCGCTTATATAATTATCCTTTGTGTGCTCGGGGTACTCATTTTGTTTCTTACAAATGAATTAAATTCATGTTTGCAATTAGATATGCCATATATGAAATAAATTTAAACTTATGAGGGGTTATTATGTACTGCAGCTGCAGCTGTTTCCATCTGTTGCAACCGATCGAAGCAGGACGCTCGGAAGCCTCATCGGCATTGCGAGTATGCTGGAGTTTTCAAACAAACCAATCAATTTGGGAAGTACATATACAACAACTAAAAGAAGCCTCAAGATGAAGGATCTATTCTCTATTTGCCTCCGAAATGATCTCGATGTAGATGCTGTCGCAAAAGCACCTTCGCTTGGCCGATTTCTTGAGATGGAGAGGAGATCAAGGAATACTCGGAGGAGAACAATAGCAGATTAATTAATTAGGAGGCAACATTTTTATAGTATTTTTCTTGGCCATGGTGAAACTATTCTCAAACCCTCTTTTATCCGATCTGTTGTTTTCCCCTTTTATTTTCAATACCTATTTTGTTCTGTTTCATTTTTTTTTTTCTAATACGTATTTCTCTACTATTTTCTATCTATTTTTTTATGCAGAATCAATTTTTATTCTTTGGAGATAAATTAGCTGAACGTGGGATTAATTTTGGATTATACTGATGTTATTGTAATTAATGAATATATTCGGATCACCCGGTACTGCACATAGCATCACTAAATAGTAAATTCAGAATGTTTTTTTAATTGTTGAATCTCAAAAATGACCTCCCTCTGTGTAAATATGCATTCAGTTCCATTCACTTGGCGGGAGTTAATCTCAGCTCATTAATTAGCTCAAATGCAACACCGTAGAAAATATAGACTCGTAATTAATTGGGCTCGATCCTAATTAAGTCTATGGAGTGGGATGGGGATCCATATCTCCTCTATTACTACGGAGGATGCACATCACTTTATGATTTGAGATTAAATTTCAGTCGGTTTGAGATTCGGGAAAAATAAGGAGCAGTATTATTAGGCTTTGAGATTCGTGCCAAGTTAAAATAAAGGAAAAATTGTGAAAATCCCACTCCAAAACCTTCAAATTGTGAAAATGTCATTCCGAATTTTGAAATTGTCAAAATACCACTCCAAACTTTATTAATTTGTAAAAATACCACTTTAAATAATTAATGACTAAAATACCCCCTTTCTTCTCCTCTTCTTTCTCCTGCCTTCTCTTCTTCTCTTGACTAATTAATGCTCATCTATGTACCTAAGAACCGAATCGCCTGGTCTGGGTAGAATCCGACCTCCAAAACTACACAGGAGCTTCGCCTTTGATACAAGAGCGCCATTTTGGGGAACAAGATTGTCGCTGGAAACTGGAGCCCACAGATTGGAGGGGAGAAAGGAAGAATTGGCCGTGGTCGGGTCCATGGCTCGAGTTATGGTTTTGGTCCTTCGGAACAGGAGAAAAAGAGAAGGCAGGAGAAAGAAGAAGAGAAGAATGAGATATTTTAGTCATTAATTATTTGGAGTGGCATTTTTACAAATTAATAAAGTTTATAGTGGTATTTTGATAATTTTAAAATTTGGAATAGTATTTTCACAATTTGAAGATGTTGAAGTAGCATTTTCACTATTTTCTCTAAAATAAATGGTTCGAATTCAATAATTGTAAAATATTCCTTCTGCAGTAAAGAGAGAAGATGTTAATTCGTGGGATGGGGGTTCGGTCTGATGTCCAATCAAGAACTGTTCGATATGAGTAAAATTTGTGAACACTTATTATGTACGAATCTTAAAGTTGTTTACATAAGTGTTGATGTCAATCAAATAGCTTCGACCGAATATCATACTAAACTTGATTTGAGGAGGGATCAAGTTACAACAATTTTGAGTTAAAACAAAGTTACAACAACGGTTATTTTTATTTTCAAAGTCCAAATCGTCAATTCAAACCATTCAACATGATTATCTAAATAAAATGTGCTTCCAGATCAAATTTTATATTTTTTTGATTTTTTTTACTATTTATTAAGATGGGTACAAAAACTAGTCAAATTCAGACCATTGAATTTTGTACCCAACTTAATAAATAGTAAAAAAATTCAAAAAAATATAAAATTTGATCTGGAAGCACATTTTATTTAGATAATCATGTTGAACGGTTTGGATCGACGATTTGAACTTTAAAAATAAAAATAACCATTGTTGTAACTTTGTGGTAACTCAAAATTGTTATAACTTGATACCTCCTCTTGGTATATATGATATATCCCACCGTCCCTTATTTGATAAAGCTAGTTAGGTCCTAATCGATAAGCAGCTCAGTTGAAAGGTCTATGTCATCGCCGACATATATAGCCTTTATATTAAATTGTTGAGGTCACTTCTCTTTGCTAATATAGTTGAAGCACAAAATGACATTCTAACCAGGAAATTAATCTGCTATTATTTCAAAAGAATAACATGTTATTTAATTCAAAGAAATAACAAGAATTTGTTATTTGTCTATCGTTTAAATTTTTTTGTATGCGAATTTTAAGAATTTTTTTAATACACAAATTTTAACGAAGATCAACAGTTGAAATATGAATAACAAGTTCATGTAGCACATTTATTTATTTATGTATTCCTTCTGAACAACATGTGTTTTAAGATACCTTTAAGAGGGAATTTAAATTTGTATATAAACTCTTAGTATTGAGTACAGTTGGGATCAAGCTATCAAATTATTAAATATCTAATGTATGTTTGGTTGGAGTGAGAATAGGTTATTTTTAGAACAAGGTTATTCGGAATAACTTGTTTTATGTTTGATTTGGGTTGAATAGTTAGAATAGAAAATTTAAATATTTTGTCTTATTAGAATTAGAATAGCCTATTCTTACGAAAAGTTGAATTTTACTATTTTAATAAGAAAAATGGCAAAAGAGTCATTCTAGTTATTCTTGTTTTGTAACATACCCCTACAAAGAATTTGTTTATTCAAGTTTCGAACTTGCAAACTTCTTATACAGAGGATATTGTCTTTGCCAACAGAGACCAAAGACTTGTTCTAGATTTTTATATAAAACTCATATTGTAATACCAATTGGATTATTAAGCCTTTCTTTAAAAAAAATTAAGGATCTTGAAAACCAACCGTAAGTGTAGTGGCTTCTCTTGGAATGAGAGGTCGCAAATTCGAAACTCCAATGAGAAATTTCTAGTAAATATTAAAAACAGTTGGTGACTTAACCTCCAACTTTATTCAAAAAATAAAAAAATAAAAAAATCTCGTATCATCATTTGAAACCTAATAGTTACTCTACTACAATAATCATATGTTAAGTATCATTTAAATACCTCAGGCTCACTGAGAGCAGTTTGAGTCTAATGCCCATCGGACTTAAACTGAGTTCAATGGGCTTCATAACCATCCGATTCTCTTTAAGATCCATGCGAATAGCTTTAATATCAGTGTGTATTTGCTTTAATATCCGTATGCACGGATCTTAAAATGGATCGGACGGTTATGAAGCCCATCGAACTCAAATTTGAGTTTGATGGACATCGGACCCAAACTGCTCCCAGGCTCAGTACACCTCATATCAGACTAACACCTACTTAATATACCATAGGTACACTCGGTACATGGAGCTTGGGAACCGATCTATCAGCAATAAGCCAATAACAGAAAAAAGGAATATCCGAGGTCCAACTCTTTATAATTTAATTATCTGTTCATTTAATTATATTATTAAATAATTATCTGTTAAGTCAAGAACATCAGTTGATAATAATTATATATGTCGTTTTATTATCATACTTATTTAAAAAATAAAAAATAAAAAATTTGATCTCCAATCACATTTTAATATGGAGATCATATTGAAAGGCTCGGATTGACTGTTTGGACTTTGAATTCATAAAAGTTAATCTATTATAACTTAGGTTGAAATTATAATGTTATTATAAGGTTATTTAATCCGTTATAAGTTAGGCTGAAATTATTATAGTTAATAAATACAATAATAGATGCTAGGTGGATGAACAGGTCATGTTTTATTCCAGACAAATTTTACTGCTTACAAACAACGTTTAGAACAAATATCACTTAAATGTGCTTCGTCCAAAAGATTCTGCAATTAAGAAGAAATTAAAGATAACTGTTAAGCACTAATGTCAAGCACTAAATCTATCTGAATAAAAACTACGCTACATTAGAAAAAGTAGAATAAAAAGTACCAGTATGTTTTAAAAAAAAAAAATACCATAACTAATGCAATGCTCTCATTAAATAATTTTGATCCAACGATCACTATTGATCGTAACTCACAAATGTACCACCTGAATCTGAATTTCACCTCGGACCGTACGATCTGCTTTAGCACGGATATTAGAAAAAAAAAAACCAGTGCATCTCGCTTCAGACCGAATTAGTCTGATTGAACTGTCCAAATCCAAATGCAAATCCGGACTCATCTGGTGGACTCTCCAATATTTCCAGAGCAACTCAGATGACAAATCCAATATAACAGTTCCGTTCCAATAAGGAATTCTTTAAATTTAAATATATAGCCGAGGCAGTGTAAACCATAATCAAATTTAAGAAAATGATCTCTGTAAATTCCCGAATTTTTTATTAATAAGAAAACAAATAAATAAATATCGGTTTTGGGGAAGGGTTTGAGTAGATTTTGAACACTAGAAAAACAGTGATTCTTGACAACGTTCTCTGGACGGCCAGATTAGCGAAACATAATTAGCGCTAAGTAACCCGTTAAAAAAAAAACACTGTAGCTAGCCGTTATCGTTCATAATGGCCAGCTACATTGTTATTTTTTTTAGTTCAGTTCAATTCTGGAAAAAATCACTGTAGCCGTTATTGTTCATAACGGCCAACTACAGTGTTTTTTTTTTAACCCGTTACTTAGCGCTAATTATGTTTCACTAATCTGGCCATTGTCAAGAATCACGTCCAGAGGACGTTGTCAAAAATCACGATTTTTCCAGTTTTCAAAATCTACCCAAATCCTTCCCCAAAACTGATATTTTTTTATTTATATTCTTATTAATAAAAAAATTCGGCTGTAAATTCAGCCCAGTCTATCCCATCGCAAATCCCGCCTGAAGCGAGGAATTAGTAGTTCAGAAAGCACCTCTTTTAGGGTCTGATCTTCACACTACTGAGAGTCTGAGACTCAAAACTCCCTGTTTGTGCCATACTCTACTCAAGCAAGGTTTGCATTAAGGATGAACAAAATTCATGCCGTGATCGAATGCGTCACGGCATGCATGTCCATCAAGAGACGTACATATTTCAGTGAGTATTTTCAGAAGAAATAACACAACGAAAATATTTCAATTTCTTGAAATATAAAACAACGGAAATATCTAAAATGACTATTATCGAGGGTAGGATGACAAAAATTGTTATTCCTGACAGTATTGCTATTACCGACAGGAGAATCCGTGAGGATACCGACACAATTAAGCATTTTTATCAATACTATCATTGTTTATTGGAGAGTTATCTAATATCTAACAAGAGCTTTAGAGCTTGTTTGGTAAACCCTGATCCCATGGGTTTTCTTAGGAAAAATTACTACATTAGTATTTTTTTCCCTTCAACCGTTCGGCAGCATCTTTTTATTTCCTATTTTAGTTTCCTAGAAGAGTTTAGTTCCCACCATCCTTCAACTTTTACGGAGGAAAAAAAAATTGAGTTTTAGCTCCGTTTTTTTTCCCAACTTGCGTATCTCCAACTATATATAGGACAAACAGTGTTTAATGCTATAATTATTTATTGCTATGGTTGAAACCATATTCAATTGTCAAATTTATTTATTTTATATACTAACTATAATTTATAATAATTTTCAATTATTTAAATAATAAATGTGTAAAACAATTCATGTTTATAGTATATGTTTATTTGCAATTATTTCACAGATTTTTATAATAAAATTAGAAAAAAATATTACTTTATAAATAGGCATCATATTGTAGAATAATAGTTACTAGATACTTCAACTTAAATAACCTAATTATAAATCAAATTATTTCTAGTCAAGCTTGCTCGAGTGAACTAAAATAATACAAAAGCTAAAATTTAATAATACAAGAGCTAAAATTTAATAATACGAAAACTATAATTTATATATACAATATAAATTATATGACCATATATTATATGGCCATAATTAGTGATTAGTATTAATATATTTAATATAGTTTAATTGTAATATATTTAATATACTTCGAACCACGTCCCGTAGATAATAATATTAATTGAACTTAATGATTATATTTTTCAAACTTTTAGGTCTGCTGGAACATATTAGATATGACAAGAATAAATGAGGTGCAAATATGATTTTTGGTCTTTGGCGTTTGACAGAGGTTTAATAAGAGATCAGATTATTGACTCTGTAAATTCTAGGATTTGATGAGTTTTTGATCTTTAATTAAGCTGCAGGAAACACTGTGTCTACTTAATATTAATAAGAGTTCTTATGTATCGGATTTAAATGTTGCTTCTGGCAACTGCCAATTTTGGCACATATATATGGTTCAAATTAATTGCTTTACAATATAATATGTGCTATTGCTTCAACATAAACCAGCGATTGTTTTCCCATAATTATCATTTACCGCTTTGGTTGTGATTGGTAATTCGAAGCAGTATTATTATGCATAAAAGTAGTATTTATTGATTTTAATAATTAATACTTCAATTTGTTAATTACTCGTCAGTTCCACTACCAAGAAAATAATCAACTGGGAATCAGCAAAAGCTAACATATATAGGTTTTGACTACGACAAAAATATATTTAATTAATGCTTTCTTAGTTCCATCCAAGTTTAATTCATGTCTCTAACTAAACACTAGTACTGCAGCGATGATCTTTCCATACCAGAAAAATAAGGTTCAACCAAAAAGAAAGGAGACACCATATAACTTAGCACAACTCAATTAGAATCCTCCATTGAAATTTTACCCATTAATTAAGAGCCCCTAAGAAATCAATCAAGAACTGATGCTCACTGCCAGCCTTTTCTTCTTCTCCTTCCTCAGCTTCCTCTGATGACTCGGGCGAAGCAGATGCAGAAGCCAATGTCAGGTAACTTTCAGACCTCTTCACAGATCTTAGGTTCACCGGGTGCAACGGGAAGAGCTGCAGAGTTTCGCGCCCTTCTGCTCCATCGTCAGCATTTGAAACTGAGGCATGATTGTGGCAGCATTTTGGGGGCATATCATGTGTTGGTAACACAGTACTTGTGCTCATTATAGAAGATTCTGGACCGAACAATGCAGAATATAGGCCTTGGGCCTGGGCCTGTGGATGGAAATTGAAGCCCCCAGCTTGTGGTGCAGCGTACAGTGGCCTAAAAATGACTGCAAAAAGGACGATCTGTTTATTTTTACGAAATGTCATGAAAATAATAATAATAACTAGAATAAGATTACTAAGAAAACACAGAAATATATAGGTTACAAGTACCCGTGGGTCATCTATAGTACTGACTCAACACTTGGCGGCACAGTAAATAATCAAAACATTATTTTAATGGAAGCAAAACATATTTAAATATGGCAAAACATATTTAAATATGTGAAAATCATGAAATGTGATCATTCTTGATAATACCTTGGTAGTAAAAAAGTTGGACAAACGACAGCAAAAGATAATATATGTCGTATTAGCAGTAAAGCGTGTGTCCACCACGCACGGAGCAGATGCATGCATGTGAGAAATAAAAAATAATAATGTACCGAACTTAACCATTACTGATCTCATTTTTCAAATTTTCGAACAATGTTCAAGATTTCGGTGAATGTAACCGTTATATGTTTCATTTTTAAATAGAAAGCAATATTATTTGGAGAAGAAACAATTAGTAACACATTTTTTGGAAATAATGAAGCAAGCGAACTATATATTACAAATATGCATGGATGAATATCCACTTCCTCTAGCATTTTCCTAATGCCTGCTTCTCAAAATATATTATCTGATTTCTAAACAAAATTGTTCCCCAATTTCATGCCCGATTGCACATGATCGAGCAATATTAATCATTGGATACATAATATACAGCAGTGTACCATATATTAAGCCAACTAAAACATGGAAAAAAAAAATAACAAGAAGATCTAAAAGCAACATGATTTTGTTTTTAAACGATTAGAAAGCTCGAATATGTACACTCACCCACACCATTGCATGCTACTGGAGGAGAAACTAGAGCATTTGGCTGAGGTACCGGAGCTACCGGAGACAGAACCTGGGGAGATCTCTGGAGAAGTCTAGAATAATATGCAAAGGTCTTTTGCTTCTGCTTCTGTCTTTGCCTTGCCTTGTGATTCTGAAACCAGTAGAAAACATTTTTCCCTTCTATGCTTCCAAACTCCCGTAACTTCCCTGTTATCTGCTGGATCTGCTCAGCACTTGGTGTTCGTACTCCCTGTTTATACAAATTCTCTAGCATGGATATTTGTTCTTTGGTTGGGTTCCATCTTATGGTACTGCTATTGTTTGATACAGAGGAGTTATTTCCTTCCTCCATGGCTTTGTAGTTTGGTTTTGGTTTGAAGGAGAGAGATGAGAATGAGAATGAGATGGGTTTTATTTATGCATGCATATATTATTTTGGAATGAGTTGTGATGTGACTTATGAAGTGGGATTTGATTTGTTTTGTAGTGAAGAAGTATTAAGAGTCAAGGAGCGTGAAGAGAGAGAGAGAGAGACAAAGAGAGTCTAGGGTTAGGGTTTGACATGCGTATGGATTTTGGAGCAGAAAAGCTCTGAAAACATGGTGAGTAGCGGCTGGCGACGGCCAGGTGCTGCGTCTCTCTGTATGGCTCTCTTTAGGTAACATTTTCGCTTAAACTCGGTTTTCATACACCCGCACTTAATTGGATTCACATCTGCTGCGATCCTAAAAGGTGAACAGTAACTCTAAAATTCCTGCGATTTCACATTTGACCGTCCAATAATTTTGTGCATATATTTCAAAGCAGCTGATTTTTACTTGCACGAATCTTGAAACTATTCAACAGTTGGATTTAGAATCACAGGGATTTTAGAATTACTGTTCACCTTTTAGGATCGCAGCAGATGTGAATCCCATTAATTGGAGGACCTTTTTGTTATTTAAATTTTAATATATATTATCTGTCATATTATATTCGCATTTTGAAATTTTATGTTGTGTAATATTTGATATCAACTGCATCTTCTTTCATGTGTAACCGAAATATATATGTATATAGGTGTACGTACTTGTATACGTACCGTTTGCCTGTAGACCAGGTGTAGGATATAATATATGTAAGGTTCTCTCTTGATCTAATGTACGTAGCATTTATGAATGAATTATAGGCCACTAGGATTTTAGACCTTTGTTACCTCGGGAATGAAAGAAATTCTTTGCAAAAGCCATTAATTAATTGGATTCTGTGAGAGATTTGATTTGTTTGTTTAGCTATCTATAGTATTGGTCGTATGAATGTACCTTACATGTATCTATTTTCTTGCTAATTTGCGTCAAACTTCATATGAAGAGAGCTTGCCTTTATCCATGCAATGCAAGCACCAAATTATTTAATTATTTAAAGAGACATCAGTCACATCACAGGCCACAGCACTATATATGATCAATTAAAAGATTTGCAAAGACATGATGCATTCGCTGTATAAATGCGTTCATGATATATTAACCAAGGCAATACGCTATTCCACGTAATTGTAACTTATTGTCAAAACCAGAAATTTAGACAAAATTTTCTGTTTGTTTCCGGTTGTTGCTTATTTTTACATTCTCTTTGGCACATCGTTATTAGAGATAGTTTAAATCGTAGTTAATTTGTTCATGAATGAAATGCAAGATAGTACATGAAAATTAAAATTCCTTCATGGAATGCATTAAACATTTGACTGCTCAATTTTTTTTAAAATTAATTATGAATATTAAATGCAGTTCATGCTATCATTACTCAGACGACACTTACATTATTGTTGGCTTAAAATCCCAAGAAGATGTTAATTTGCTCATTTCTCAATTTACCAGCTAAGCATATATACATATATTAAAAAAAAAACATTTACTCCGTGTTCACTAGTTCTTACCAACCATAAATATATTTTGGTATTTAATTAATTTGTTGTCCTTTTCAAGCCTAAAATAATATTTTTGAACTATATATTAAGAAGTCAATATTATTAAAAAAAATAGGAGGAAATAATTGTTATGTGGATTCCGGCCGCAATTAAATAATAGAGCGTCAATTAGAAATATTACTACAATTTAAAAGAAATATTCTAAATTGATCCTGCAAATTTTGAGGAAAAAAAAAAGTTCGTGAACTTTTATAGTGAATTAGTTATTGTAAGTTACGGAAAAGAAATAAATCCATTCTAAAATTCTGGAAAAAAATGATTCTTGAAATTTCATTTCACGTACCTAACTGGTCGATCATAAACTTAATTAAAAAATTATTCTACATTGAAACTCTAAAAAAGAGTCGGGGTGATCAGTTCGTAAAATATCTTTCAAAATAATTAAATCGGTAATTGAGTTCACGTGGAGTGTAAGATATATATAGTCATTAGTCACTCTATTAGCCTATTGTCAAAATACTACTTGATTGTGTTATTTGGAGAGAATTTAAGAAGAGAGATAAGTTACAGCAATTTTGAGTTACAATAATAGTTTTTTTTTTTTCAAAGTCCAAATTATCGATCCAAATCGTTCAACATGATTATTTAAATAAAATGTGCTGTCAGATCAAATTTTACATTTTTTTTGAATTTTTTTACTATTTGTTAAGTATTTTACAAAACTAGTCAAATTTAGACCATTGAATTTTGTACGCATCTTAATAAATAGTAAAAAAAATTCAAAAAAATATTAAATTTGATGTGGAAGCACATTTTATTTAGATAATCATGCTGAACGGTTTGAATCGACGATTTGAACTTTGAAAATAAAAAAAAGCGTTGTTGTAACTTAATTTGTTGTAACTCAAAATTGTTGTAACTTGATCCCTTCTCATTTAAGAATTATGTACCTCAATAAATTTTGTCGGTCAGCTTTTATCTAGCGATTTAATTAAGATAATATTATTCATGTAAAAAATATATCACGAATTCAAAATATTAGATAAAAATATTAAACAAGCTAGTTATGAATCGATCATACTCAATCAGAGTTAGATAACACATGACCGCGTGTGACTAGACAAATGCAAAATAAATAAATAAATACATATATCAAATTCTAGCTAGTCTGACAATGAATAGTCATGAACCGTCCCGAACCAAAATAGGCAAGAAGAAGTAGACATGTAAATTTTCTGGTATAACCAATGGTCAACAGCACGTTATATTGATGCAAATAGAATGTATCCAAATCATGTCTGCCAAAAAAATAGGAAATTCAAGTTATTATAGTAGCACAAAAAATCTTTCCTGTGCTGTCTGGAGATTGCATGGGAATTTGGAGACCTCGTCAAAGATTAAGAAAATATAAAATTAAATTAATACCAGTAAAACTAACCCACCCAAAATATACACCAAAACGGTGATAGAGATGGAAAAGATGACGATCGGCTGCTTGTATGGTAATCACTAATCAGCAACAGAGAAACAAAAAAAGACAATGCCAGGTGTCAGAGAGAGGGGGTTGGTAAATGGTTAGAGTAGGGGCAGAATAGGGGATAGGGTAGGCATGAAATGAAATGAAATAAAATAGAGATAAAAAGTGCATGATTGTGTTTCGGAAAATGGAGAAATGGTTCAATTTTTGGCTGTATGCTACGATGATGCATACATGGAGAGGGATTCCACACGACATGGTCTGACCTGATTTTCTACACAAGAATATGTTACCAGTAGCAGTTGGACAAGTCGACACAAATATCTGGAAAATACGAATTTGAGTGAGACTACGGTCCGTAACATGAAAAGAGATCACATGCCTCAATCCAGCTGACGCGTAGGTCCAGACAAATTTAAATATTTAAATATTAATTTTAATTTTACTGCAAATTTACATATTAGTGACTCAGGAGTAGTAAAATTATCTCCTGGAAGCAGAAAATTCGGTTCTCCACAACATAATACTAAAATGAGACAATATCTATAAAAAAAATCTCGCATTTAACAAATTTCGGACAATTAAATATCTTTTCAAAATATTAAAACCTTTTACAATAAAAAATAAAATAAAATGGTTAGCCACGTAGAATATCTTAGAAACATATTTTCTTTTGAATGAAAAAAAAAAGAAACAAGAGTCTTTCAATCATAATAAACAATTGAGGACGAGGAGAAAGTAATATGATTAGACGAATATAAATGTTGTTATGTTGATGATAATACATGAACAATAAAGTTTAAAACTTTATTGTGTTTACTGTTAAGACTTATTAGAGAGTTGATTGAATGGAGCTCAAAATGCTCAATTGCTCATTATGAGAGGCCGAGATTAAAATAATAATTGGGCCTCAAATCTTGCATGACAGCAGTTCTATTTAGAATTATTGGGCCATGCAGGCCGGTTATATTTTGATTTTTCATTTTTGTTAGTGTTATTCAAGCTGAAACTCTGTTTTATTACTTACATTTTGAAGTACAAAAGAACGTCTTGGCCAACAGCTCGTTCCTATTTTGTTACTAGGAAAATTTCATATATTTTGTTACAAAGGCTAATACACACCATATGGAAGTCCCAAATTATTTAAATACAAAAAAATCATTTAATAGAACTGTTTTTTTGTGACTAAAGATTTTCAACAAAAAAAGTTGTTTTTTTCGGTCACTGATAAAACAGACCTCTAAATTTCTTTAGTTTTTTTCTTTTTCTTTTTGCCTGTGCTCTCTTGTAGCTTGTGTTGCTTATTACAATTAACCATGTGTATTTTTTAGGATGATCATGGATATCCTTTTCTAGTTTGTTGCTACTGCTAGCTTCTTCTTCTTCCTTTTCAAAACAAAAATAATGTTGTAGAATGTTTCAATTGACATGCTTTTCAGTATATATGAACCATTTCTAATCGGATTAATTGATACCGAAAGTTTTGATGTCAATTTCAGATAAGATATAGATACGAACTATTTCTAAAAACTAGGATTTGAACTGGTAACAAAGATAAATAGTCTCCGATGTTGGCAGTTATTGGATCAAAACTTAGATGAGAGAGTCATTAGTAAAGTTAGGGTGTGATGTGCTATGTTCATCAATTTCAAAAGTCTATCGGATTGGCATTAAATCAGAAGTAGATTCAGGATTTTCGTCAGAGAGCAAAAAAATAACGAATTGAGTTCAAACTCATTAACTAATCAAATACTATATAAAAAACAATGCTAAACTTGGAATTTCTAATTCTTTGATTTCTATTTTTCTTTTATCTAACTTTTAATCCTAATTACCAATCCGAATTCAAAAAAATTATTCTAATTTTAATCCTAAATTTTAACTCAAATTACATATCAAAATTCAAGAGGGGGTAATTTTTTTTTTTTTCACATGAGGGCTTAGTTGGTCCAGGCTTATATATATCCATAAAATTTCAAAATCAAAAGGGGGCTAGCTCAATCTGGATCCGCCCCTACATCAAAAGACAAATCCAATTCGTTGTAATTCATCTGTTTCGTTAGTGATACATGTATATGCAAAATTTTAAAAATTTCTAATTTATTTAGTATATTGTCAACCAGTAAAAAATGATAAAAATAAATAAATACATAAAGTAACTTATAAAATGTTCATTTTTTTATTGCTTGATTTTTTTGTACTACATGAATTCAAAACTTCCAAATATTTCATATACATATATCACTTATGAAGTAGATGAATTTTAATAGTTTAGACTCGTATTTGAAATCAATCAAATAAAATTTTAGAATTGTACTTACCAAATTCTCCTGTGAGCGCTGAGCACATCACCTCTAGCTTTATAATAAATAGATTATATATAACAGTAAAAATAGTCAAAAATGAAAAAAATAATAATAATCTGAGCCGTTAGATCGCACGGCTCAAAAGGACCCAATCGACGTGGCCTATGTCCGACGCTCACATCCAAGGGGATGATTTGGTTCTCTCTTGTGCGGCTTCTAGCCTTCTACAGTTCTACAGCATAGCAACACATCGCTACCCGATTACATTACAAGCCTGTAATTAACGATGCCTCGTCTCTCTCAACTCTATCTTCTTGCTTACAATTCTCTGCAATACTTCGGCTGGTACTCTATTATAGTTCTCCAACTAATTATAGGTCTCTTGTATGTAATTCACTGTTATGGTCTGTCTGTATCAGGTTGATTGCGCTAATTAAGATTTATGTCAGCGTTTGCGCTACTAGATCTTTTCATGGAGTCTACGCCATTGCTGGAGATCTTGTCTGTATGTGTTTTCTTCCTCTCTCTTTTGGTTTTTGTTATGTGTTGTTATTTAATTTATAATTGCTGATTTTTCAGGTTTGTTGCAAGCTGTCTCTTTCCTCGAGACTATACATGCTGCTGTCGGTAAACAATTATTAATTCTCCAATGCCACCCATTTTAATTTTTTTTTAATGCTATGAATAAAAAAATCGGTTAATTCTCATCTTATTTTAGCCTTGCAAAGTTCTGTATTTTGACATCAGTCCCGAATTTGAAGTTTTAAACTGATACTGTCCTTCCTTTTTAATATTAATTTATAATTAAAATTGATGTTGAAAAGGTGCTTATTAACTTCTCATTAACATAGTTATACTTATATTTCAAGGATGCAAACATATAAACGGCTTTGTTAACATAAGCTAAATTAGATCTACAATCCTAGAGGATATTTTTACTTTATAACGATTTTTTCTTTTTTCTGGTACAAGGACTGGTTCCTGCTAGTTTCTTGCTAACCTTGATGCAATGGGGTGGAAGGACTCATTTCTTGTTTGCCATTGTTCGCCAGATTCCTGAGGTGAGAATTTTATACTCAATTCACTATATTTTAAACAAATTGACAATTACTTTGCATTTTTTTTTTTGAAAATAAGATAGGGGTCAAGCCCTTAATCTTATATTACTTTGCAGTTCATTTATTAATTGAAAATCTGATACAAATTGCTGACTAATAAAAAGATCTAAGGTTTGAAGAAATCGTGCAATTATTTAAAGTGTTTTACATGAATTTTGAGCTGTAAAATAGCTTGGTGGGCTAATTGTAATTCATATTTTTGAAAACTATCTAACCTTACTAGGGTTTGAGTTTGGTTCACTAATCACTATATTGGTCTATTTTAATCATGTAGTATTTTTGACCTACTACTTCAAAAGCAAATATGCCCATGCCTTTTTATAGATGTTTTTACAAATTACAGGTTCAGAGTCTACCATCAGTTTTCATAACATTTACTGCGTGGAGCTTATCAGAGGTACCATTAAACACATTTAACGCATATCAACTCAGATAATGTTAATATTTACTAACTCGACAATTTTTTTCCCTCTTTTTGACAGGTGATAAGATATTCACATTATTCATTGAGCATTTTAAAAGTTTGCCCTTCATGGCTTACACACTTCAGGTTCATAATCTTATGTGAACTGAATTCCTAAAAACTGATCAAACAAAACTTCACTTTGTATAAAGTTTTTATGTCTGAGAATGAAACAATCTAACATGCTACTTATATTCCACAGGTATACAGCATTTATTTTTCTATACCCAATTGGAATTGGTCCTGGGGAAAGTAAGTCCAGTAATTTCGTACTGGTATCTGCATATACTTGTCATTTGCAATGCTAAATTTATATTTCTATGTTACTGATGCTAAAGTATATGGCTGGTACAGTGTGGCTCATGTACCAAGCACTTTCATATGTTAAGGAGAGAAGCCTCTATTCTGATTTCTTCGATAAATTTGCATTCAGCTACTACTCCTTCCTTGTGGTATATGCCCCTGTGAATATATATATGCCATTTTAATATTTTCAAGCTTATTTTACCTTTCTGAAGATTATAGTGTTGTTTGTAACAGGCAGTTCTGGTGTGTTATCCCTTTCTTTGGCTGAAGCTGTATCTCCATTTGTTCAAGCAAAGGAGGTCAAAACTCAAGAAGAATGAGAGAAAAAAGAAGCTGTAAGAATAGAAATTTGTATTGTTTTCACTAGGAATTATGCATGCATGTTGAAATTCACTTCTCTCAAGTAAATTCTGGGCAACATGGGTGGGCCCATGTTGTCAGCTTCAAAAAATTGCAGGACCAGTGAAATGACATGCTTGTAGATTGTGAGTGGGGGTTTATACCAATGGGAACTGCACATATTGCCTATTCTCAAATCAAGCCGCAACTGTCTTGTTATTGTGCAGTTATATATGACTCTATCTCGGTGTTTTTTTCAGTAGTAAATATTTATAAGAGATGCTGATAAAATAGGATATAATTTTAAATATTGCGTTATTTATGATATCAATTTGTAAACTGTTGTGTGGAATTTTAGATATGGGATAGATGTTATTACTAAATCAAGACTAATCATCACAAGGTCATAAATAACATGAAAAATGAAATCTTTCATGTTTGTAAACTGTCCTGTTGAATTTGTTTGAGAAAATTTGTCACTGTACTCTTTTGGGCAAAATCAATATGGTACCCGAATATCCATCCATCTTTTTGTGATTCCATCTCAGAGCTGTCCAAAATTCCAATTTGTTTTTTTTTTTGTTTAAATTATGCTGAGATGACATTGTTTAATTTTTCCACTAATTTTGCAATGCTTTGAAATATGCACAAATCGTAGTTGAAGAAGCAGGTCTGGAATTTTTTATATGGGATAGATGTTATTACTAAATCAAGACTAATCATCACAAGTTCATAAATAACATGAAAAATGAAATCTTTATATGTAATTAATTGGCGAGGAAGAGGTTAGGGGATCCCACTTATATCCGATTTTTTTATTAATATCCAACATTAAATTAAAAATTACACAAATGTACATTTTTTACTCCAAAATCTTCAAATTGTAAAAATGTCACTTCAAACTTTGAAATTGTCAAAATGTCACTCCAAACTTCATTAATTTGTAAAAATACCACTCCAAATAATTAATAACTAAAATACCCTCGCCCGCCCATCTCCGCCCCCGCCCCTCCGCCGCCTCCTCCCGCACCCTCCGTTGACCTGATCCTCGCCCATCGCAAGAGACGCAAGAAGCAGTTTCCGGGCATGATTCCCCTCACCCGTCTTCGCATTTTTCGCAATCCCTTCTCCTCCGACAAGCACCAGCACCATCAAACCCTCCTCTACGACCCCCCCTCCGTCGTTCTCAGCCGCCATTCGAAACAGGAGAAGAAGAGAAAGCAGGAGAAAAAAGAGGAGAAGAAGGGTATTATAGTCATTAATTATTTGGAGTAACATTTTTACAAATTAATGAAGTTTGGAGTGACATTTTGACAATTTCAAAGTTTAGAGTGGCATTTTCACAATTTGAAGATTTTGGAGTGGTATTTTCACAATTTTCTTTTTTTTATATGATATTCTGGCGGTTCTGAAAGAAAGTGAACCGTCGAGAATTCTGACTGGTCCAGTATAATTTACATGATATTCTTATTTTATAAAAATCCAAAGAAAACAAGTAATTGTGGTTGTGGGTGGTGTGAATTCCAACTTTTTTTGTTTGTTTTCAAAACAAGTAATTTTAAATATTGCTAGAAGCGAGATTCATATCGAGAGATTATGCTTCTCAACTTTGCCAACTACTATTGCACTATTTATCGTTTGTGTTAGAATATATAACTATTAATATAATGAATTAGATAAACTAAAATAGCAACAAACTCCAAACTGAAAAACTTCATCCATAATTGGACGTTACAGGGCCTTTAGATGCTTCGGATTCAACTTTATTCATCAAACTAAAATAGTTGTTCTGAACAGATCATTATATTAGATTTATAGGACAACATGAACTCTAGAGAATCTCTGGCACTCTGCCGATCACCTGTAGCGCCACCGCATTAAACCTTGCTACAATTCCGGTTGTACTTTGATTTACCTTAATTAATTAATTACTTTAACATCACACACAAAAACTCTAATTAACAACCAATCCGACCTAGACTAAGTAAGTTGTTAGAGCTTAATACATTATTCCTTTGTATCAATACCCTGATTATACTATATGATAGGATTGTATACTTGCAATCTGAGTCGAAAATAGAATTAAGGTTAAAAGGTATAGTCTACTATACTGAAACTTTGTGAACATTGCATTTCACGTCATCATACCTATGTAAAAAAATAGTAAAAAATTCTAAAAAATATGAAATTTGGTCTCCAAGCATATTTTATTATGAAGATCATGTTGAGTGGTTTGGATCGATTGTAGGGCTTTGAAAACGAAGATAAAGAATATGGAGCATATTGGAGCACAAAATAATAGTGCATTTGAACCTTCCTCTTATATTGAAATATGCTAAATTACGCTAAATTAGCTATATTACGCTAGATTAGGTCAATTTTGTGCCATCTTTTATAAATCATAAAAAAATTTAAAAAAATTCCAAAAATAGTAAAAATTGGTATTCTACAAGTTCATTATATAACCAATTTACTAAACTACTTAGATCGAAAAATAGAAATTAAAATCTTAATCGGAAACTTCAACTCAAGTTTTGAGGTTCTTCCCTTAGTTTTTTGGAAATTTTGCATTTTAAAACAACGAAGCGATCACCGATGCTTGCATCTTTTCAGAAGTTTTCCGAAAAATAGTCATTTGCTAAAATCGGACACTCGAGTGTCGTTTTATGGCTGTTTGAAGTTTCGTCATCGTTTTCGCCTTCTCAGTAAATATATCGTCTCTCTTAACGTAATTTAACATAATTTAGCGTGTTTTATAATAATTTCAAATAATTTAGCGTATTTTAGTATAATTGTGTTAATTATACATCAAAAGAAGTAATCTAACAAATACTTCAAAAAAAAAAACTCGTGACTAGCCAAAAATGCCGATTTGGGTATTTTTAAAAATAGTCAAAACAACTAGATACATTTGATATTTTTATTTTATGTTGGATATTAATAAAAAGACTCGGCATTGTGGCTCCGCATGATCGCTTGCTAATTCATGTCCATTTGTTTATTTCTACGAGAAGAAAAATTCTCAAGTTTCTCATCATATTTTTGTCCATTAGAATTTTAATTTCAAACTTGAAATAATTTTAACAGCTAAATTACTTGTAGGATTCTTTGTATCCACTAAGACTATTTTTCAAACTTTGCTCTTAGAAAAAAAAAAAAACGAACTGAAGAAAGAATTTAATTTTTAAATTGGCAAAAATAATACCGAATAGTATACCATAAAAAAATTAGACATTGCAATAAATAATCACATAATACAGAAATTAATTTCGAATATGGAGCTATGTATATTCTACACTTGATAAATATTTATTATTAACAAAATTAAATAATATTTAATCATACCATTATATTTGACAATAATTAATATGTATATTCTATACTTGATATGCCTCATAGATCTTAAAATCCAATAAATGTATTAGTTTGTTGCAAAGAACAGCAAAAGTCCCTACCGGTATTCATTCACTCATTGCATATTTTGTCAGCATCTATTACATGATTACATCCTTGCCCGAAATAAACCGTTCTAATTACCCCCACAAAACCAGTGTTGTAAAATACGATTCATACGGCCGCATATGCGTATGCAGTCCGATTCCACATAAAAATTCTTATGCAGTCTCAAATATACGGTTTCGAATATGTGGCCGCATATTGAGCCGCATATGTCCGCATATTAGTCCACATATGTGCGAATTTATTGTTTGAATGATTTTAATGAGAATATATTAGATGTTTTGAGTGAAAATAAATTAATATATAGTTGAAAATTCGTATATATAAGTCTGCATGAAATTTCGCATATGTGGCTGTCTATATGCAGTGGCCTTCCGCATGCACGAACAAAACCGCATTTTTTTTTTCCCGCAGCTTCAAAACCAACAAGCTCAATCGGTAATGGGCCTGGTCATGGCCCGTTTAACGGCTGCTAATATTTTTCCTTGCAATCGCAGAATCCGACCCGAATCAGCTCCGCTCCAACAAGCTACCAAACCCCCGAAGGTCCAAAACCCTCACTGCTGCTCCTTTCTCTTTCTCCGTCGGCGAGTCTCTCGATCCCTCCGCCCATCGCCGCCGCTATGCCGCACCGCAAGCTAGGTCGGAATGCGGCCCACCGTGTCTCCATGCTCAAGTATCTCTCTCTACCTCTCTCTTGAATTAGTGTGTTGTTGCTAATTGATCCGTTGAAAATCTAATAAATAGGAGTATGCAGTTGAACTATGGATGTCTAATTCTGGTAATCTTTTTTGCAAGAGGGGACTTGGTACCAGAGGTTTGGCACTGGTTCTTGTAACAGTAGTTGTTTCTGGTAATGGAAATCGGTGGGATAACCACTTTGTTTCATAAAAGATCCGTTGAAATCTCCTTATGTTATTGTTTAGGACGATGGTGTCACAGCTGGTGAAGCACGAACGCATTGAAACCACTATTACTAAGGTACTTCCTTTCCCCCATTTCCTGTGGTGATCTTATTTGAGCTTGGCAGTTGCTCGAGCACATGGCGGGCGTTTACTTTTTGGGTAATAAATTGATACTAATTGGTCTTTTTATTTACCTTTTTTTCTCCTCTCAGGCAAAGGAAGTGCGTAGGGTTGCTGATAACATGGTGCAGCTTGGAAAAGAGGTTCTTTTATTTCGCAATTCAAATTTAGTTTATTAGTTTTGCTCTCAAATGTGCTTTGGGTTGGTCTAGTTTCATATTAGGTTGTCTTATGAGAGTATTATCTTTATATAAAATTCTCAGATATAGCAGTGGGTTCCTTTAATTACTTTACCCCACTTTCTATTGAAAATAGACAAAATCCCTGGGCAATTCTTACTTATTTCTTTGTACGCCATGTCAGTTTTATTTGTGCCAGGATTAATCTTGTATAAGATTTACTGCGATACCAAGCCTTTTCCCATGTCTCGCTTATTCGTTGCATTCGACCCTAGCTTATCCAGATAAACTATATGAACAAATTTTAGGGTACACTGGATGCATCTAGGCGAGCTGCTGCTTTTGTGCGTGGAGATGATGTTCTTCATAAGTTGTTCACTGAACTTGCTTACCGATACAAGTAAATATTAACTTATGAGTTGTATTGTTTTTTTGCTGCATATGAATTACATATCTTATAACATTGTTGCCAGAGATTTAGAAATCATGATGTAAATGCAACAGAGATAGAGCAGGAGGATATACAAGAATATTACGAACTAGGATTCGAGTGGGAGATGCAGCTCCAATGGCATACATTGAGTATGTTTCCTTTTTTGTGTTTCTTAGTTATGAATAGTTTTGGTTGCAAATGCTTTTCAATTGGTGTTTGGCTTTTCAAATGATGTGCAGAAAATTAAGCTTTTATTTGAAATTTTCAATCATCCTACATTTTAAATCAAGGATATCCAAAAGCAATTAACTACGTGATTAATTGACTGTTATAGTTATTCTTTTCTGAAGAAACAGTGAATCGGATGTGTTATGGTACATTGGTCCTTGGTAAATGTAAGCGCCATCTATTTAGCTTGGTTGTGAGTACCTTCTCACATTGTTGGAACATTAGACCAGTAGTATATCCACAAAATAATATAATGTATTGTGTCTAATACCGCAGATTTGTGGATAGAGAAAATGAGTTGAGAGAGGCTAAACCAGCAAGACCACAACTGCCTCCACAGCCAATGGACCCGTGGGCCAGGTCAAAGGCCTGTCAGTGCTGGGCTTCTCCTAAAGCCCCTAAGAAACCTCCATCAGGATCAGACGAGTAATGAAAAAAAAAGTATTTTTAATAACAAAAGGGGCCCAGATGATTTAAATTTGCTTTACCATATTGATTTTGTGTCATTTTCTTTTTTGTTTTGGTTGTAAAACTAGCTTTTCATATGCAATAATCAGCAAAAAAGATATTTTGATTACTTTTGCCGATGAGGAGCTTTGCTTCTCAAATTTTTGGTGAAGAAATGTATGCATTTACTTGGGGGTTGTTGTCTTGAACCTTTCCAAGTTTCAATTGATTTTTACAGATGGCTGTGTATAATGAGTTCCTTTAGCTGTTGTTTGTGTAATATATGTGCATCTTCCTCAATAAAGTTGCTTTCTAAGTGAATATGATTATGAAGGCTAATGATTTATACAAGAGATCTTCGCAATCTCTAGAATTTATGATTTGTAGGGTACTAGGCAATACTATTTTGTACTGGGTAGTCTCTAGGATTTATGATTTACTGACAGTTGAAATGTAAATACTGATAATTAGTATACAATCAGTTGTGTCCAACTTCCGAAGACCTCTATAAATATAGGCTCGTAGACTCATCTAAACACTTGCTGAACTGAGTAGATGAAAATCGTTCTCTACAGATCTCACGTTTTTTTTTTGGTACATGTTGAAATCCTTTTCTATAAAAAATAAAAAAATTAAAAAAAAACCAAGGCTTTTTTGGATGTGATTTTGAATAAATATGCTCATATATGTAATATAAAAGAGAAATGAAATGAACAATTGATGCTAATATGCATTAGTGCTTGTCCGGACCTAATATAAAAGAAATAAATATGCATATGATACTTGGATGGCATCATCTCCATTTCAGGGATGTTTGCTCAATAGCTCCGGATGAAGCTATAACAAGACACAGCAAGTCAGCAACTTGAGCAGTCAGTGTAATCAGCGGTTCGAGCAGTTCAGAATAATTTTACATTAAATATTGATTTAAATTTTTTAACATCATGTAAATATCCTCATTTTGAGGATGTGTACAATACCCATTAGAGAAAACATGAATCTCATTCTTAATCTCAATCCAGCTAGACCCGGTAATTCTCTTCATGCCTTTCTCCTTAATCTCTCTCCTAATTTGAGCTGCATCATCCCATTTACCAATCGCACAGTACATATTTGACAAAAATACATATGATGAAGAATCTTTTGGACCCAATTCCTTTATCTTCTGAGCAATAAGTTGTGTCACTTCTTTATTGTAATAAATCCGATGGCCCCCGGTAAGGGCTTTCCAGAACCCAATGCTTGGTTCAAAATGAACATCTTCTTCTAAAACCCGCTTCACAACATCATACCGCCCTGCCCGGCAAAAAAGGTCAATTAGGCTAGCATAATGCTCTGATTTCACAATATCAGGTCGTTCCTTTTTTAGTAATTTGAAAAGCCGATATCCATCTTCAGTTAAACCGGCATGGTTACAAGCAAATAGCAACCCATGAAGTGTGTAATCATTTGGCTTTATGTTAAGATCCCTCATCTTTTTGTACAATTGCAATGCTTCTCTGGCCTTCCCATTACGGGCATATCCACAAATGATCGAGTTCCATGAAACAGTGTTTCTGTCCTCGAGTCTGTTGAACACTAGCATGCTATCTTCCAAGTTACTACATTTTGCGTAAAAATTGATAAGTGAATTGGCAACATACACATTAACTTGTTTATTACCCAGGTACTTTATGGCCAATGCATGAAAACTTTTACCCATGCCAAGAGCAGTTATGTTAGCAGCAGCAGTAAAAACAGAAGGGAAAGTTTCCGCATTTGGTGGGATCCCTTGTCTGCACATTTCTACAAAAATATTTACAGATTCTTCGTTCAGACCATATTGGCTGAAACCAGCAATCATGGAATTCCATGATATCACATTCCTCTCAGGCGTTGTTTCGAACAGATTACGGGCATCACGAAACATTTTGTTCTTCAAATAAGCATTGATCAGCGTAGTGCGAGTCACGACATTAGGCTCATAAATATCCTGAAATGCACCTCGGGCATCTTGTATGGATCCCAATTTGGCGTACTGGTTGAGAAGAGAGCTTCCAACATACAAATTTGAATTGAGACCCATCTTTACCGCACATGCATGGAGTTGTTTACCTGTGTTGATGTCGCACAAGGCAGATGCAGAGTGTATTGCAGTGCTAAAGGTGAACTCATTAGGTCTAACATCAATGTAAAGTAGGTGAGAGAACATGTATACAGTGTCGCCATGGCAGTTGCAGCGAGAAAAGGCGCCAATAGTAGATGTCGCTGAAACCAAGTCCCAATTGGCTATTTCCTCGAACAACTTGCGAGCAATCCTGAATGCACCAAAGTTGAGGTAAAGCCGGGGAAGCTGGTTAAGGTCTCCGAATTTAAGGAGTTGAGCATGCAATTTCTCGGTCTCGAGTAACGATTTGAGAGAATTTCCTGAATTAGATAGGGGAATTAGATTATGGACAGAGTTTAACTGCGGATGCCCGAGGGATTTGACAAGTGAAGTTGCCATGAGGCTTTAAGGTAGAATTTCAAGTAGAACTATGCTCAGGTTTGATTGTTGAAGTAACAGGTTTATATTTTGCAATCAGAACTCAGAACATAACTACTCAAATTCAGGTTGAGCCTCACAGAATTCAATTCATGGCCCCTGAAGTGAAACTACGATTCTCTTTTCCCAATTAGTACTTTGCTCCGGGAGAGGAGGGTGTCCGATGCCCATCGGATCAGAGTCTGTTCGATGGGTGTTCGATACCGTCCGATTCACTTCAAGATCTGTGCACATCACTTTAATATCTGATCACTTTAATATCTGTGTTGTTTGCTTTAATATACGTGCGCATAGATCTTGAAGTAGATCGGACGGTATCGGATACCCATCAAACACTGTTATGGTCCGATGGGCATCGGACACCCCCCTCTCTTCTTTGCTCCGTGGCGCATAACTATTTATATCACTAGACGTGATCTGTATTATTTTCTACATGCATAACAAATTTATTATTTCTTTATTTTATTTTTATGAACTAATAAGTTGAAAAATTAACATTCAGAATTTATCTATATTAATGTATTTTTACAAATTCATGATCTCGATCAAAAGAAAGTCAAAACTCGTAATCTTTTATATGTGTATAAAAAAATGATATAGATTAAATTTAATAATTTTATTTTGATATTTTAATTTTAAATTTTAAGTTATTGATATTTTAAAAAAGAAGATACAATAAAAGCATAAAAAATAATTTGGTGCGTTTGGATGAATCAAGAATAGAGCTAATCTCAATTTTAAAAATAGTAGTTATTTCAACATCTTGTAAGATTAGTAGAATAGTGAGAAAACTCACGAAAGACAAATAAATAATAATGACTATTCGCTAATCCATACACACCTAAACGTAAAATAATAATTCGGAATAGTGCTAATTCAGATTAATAACTATTCTTCATCCATCTCTTCTTTCCAACAACGAGGAGGAAGAAAAGAGAACAATATATCATTCAATTCTCGTCGAATATCATTGCACCCGTAAAATTTCTGACAAATGAACTCCTCTCCTATCTCAGGAAGTGAATCTGCTATGATTTTTTGGAATCACAGGGTTTTGTTTTTCCAAATTCAATAATTCATTTGTTTTGAGATTCGTGTAAAAAATCCATCTATTTTTTAAATTTGTGCATTTTAAAAAATGAATGATTAGATATGGAAAAGTAGGACCCTGCGATTACCAAGAGGATCACAACAGATTTATTTCCTCTGTCTCATTGTGCTCAAATTGGGAAACAATTCTTAAGAAAATAGAATTTGGATCCCTCCAGATACCTGAGGTGCAATTAGTAAATCTCGACCGTTCTTTTAATCTGACACGAATCTCAAAACGGATCCCTTTTTTTTCATTTTTTAAATTAAAGTTAGAAAGCGAAACTAGAGATAGTTCTTTCGTTTTCATTCACCTTGAAAGCACGTCTAATTTGACGAAGGTAATAAGTGATTTTGGGATTTGGCCCATGTCTTTTCTAATTTAGACGGAACATCAATTCGATTGTGGAATTCGTATCCACTACCGCAAAAGGAAATTTTTTTAGAATGATTGTCTTTCTAGTGGATCCGGACCGTTCCTTTAACTTGGCACGAATCTCAAAGCCTAATAATTACTGCCTCCTATTTTGCCCCGAATCTCAAACCGTAAAGTGATGCGCATAATAGAGAGGATACGGATCTTCGCTTGTGGACCGAACCCGTCTTCCTCCGTCGTCACCTAAGCGGCAAATGGTCGCTCGCAAGCTGTTCGATAAAAAGCCCGTTCAGGACGTGACCTCTCAGTCCCAGCCTTTTCTCCTAGCAGTCACCAACTCACCATCATGATGCAATGATCATGTTCTCTTCCTTGTAAAAACCGTTTTAATCTGAGTCAACCTTCTTACAAAGTTACAAGTACAAAACGCCGGTGCGGCCATGCATGTATACTAACAGCTCGAAGAATGATCGGCTTCTCGCCAAATTGGGACAATTTTAGAAACCCACCATGCACGTGAGTATACCAATTAGCCTAATGCCATGACTCGCGACAGATAAATCAATGCGTACTTGATGAAAGAGATGTTTAACAATGCTTATTATATGTTTAAAATTGTGCACGAGCGAATTATGGACTCAGAGAGTGCAACGTGTAAATAAATCACACTCCAACAAACAAGGACTGTTGTGCGTTTTTGCGTATACACATCTGCTCTTGACACGGTTATAAGATCTGAAGCTCTCACTAGAAAATATCCAGGTAATTATAATTGGCATTTATGCTTGTCAAATGTCAATGCTTATCACCTCCTGTGCAAAAAGTCTTTTCTTGAAAGGTAGCATGCTTTGGTGGAGGCACTGTAATTACATGAATATTAAGTTTTGGGGTAAAATCATATAATCAGACACTAGTTTGGTTTCATGCAGCGCATAGCAAATTGAGCTCTGTCAAAAGTAACCAATAAAGGACAAACTAAAAATGTTAAATCAGAGCGCTTTGAGCTTTGACAAAGATTTTGAAATTTTTTATAAAAATAAGCTAAACTTTAACCTGTATAAAAAAAAAATCCAATACGGAATTCTCTGTGGCTGAGCTAAATTCATACTAAATCCACAATATGTGGCCAATTTTTTTCCAGTTCCTTTTTTTTTTTTTCTTTTACTTTCATCATCCACTAATAGATAAATACAAAATTCATAGCCTAATGAGGTATGGTGACAGAGAAAGTAAGCCAATAAATGAAGGACAAAAATAAGGGATTAAATTTTAAAAGAGATACGGTGTAATAATCTGATTATTACATCTGTTTGAATGGATTGCCTTTTGCTTGGCTCCCCCTTCCTGCTTCATTCCATCCCCAATCCAAGGTTTAATACTATAATTCATCAGTCTCACACCTTATTTAATTGGAGAATTTGCTTATTATATATACCAAGTAATATTTGGTTTTCACATCAGCTTTCAGAAATTATTTGGAGGCTTCCACAACACAGGATTCGGGTTTGTCAAAAGGGATTTTTTTAGGCTGCAATGCTACGCAATTGGAGGAGGGCCTGATTTTTTGCAAGAGGATCCTTTAAAAGGGAGGGATAATGGATCTGTTTTCGGCCTATCGGATTCCTCTTTCAAAACCATCAGTGCTGAAATCACCCAAGAAACTACAGATTTTTTTGTTAGTGATGCCGAAGGCGATCCTGATCGCCCTTCCGATGGCTACTCCTCTATTGATGAGGCCATCAGAGCTTTACAGGAAGGAAAGGTGAGAAATTAAAATCAATAAATTTACTATTTCTCACTTCTGTAAAGCTTTTATATCCTTCCTTTTCCATGTTACTACTGTTCTGTCCCTAGAATTTTGAATTGACAGTGGATCGGGTAAGGATACGACAGAGCAATTTTGGCTTGACATAGCGTGCAACCAATAGAAAAAAAATAAAAAAGTATATTACTGGTGCATTGCCTAGGATTAGCATACCCCCATCGTGTAGAATGAGGAATATGTATCGTCTGTTTTACCCTGCACAAATCTCAAATAGCCTGGCACGAATCTTAAAGACCCCGTGCATCTACAATTGGCCCGAAAAAAATCATTGCTCGATTGGGATTGCGTGCAGTGATGCAGTACCCTAGAGGATATGCTTCAGCATTGCCTGAAGCTAAAATAGTTCTGTTAATATTTTTATTTTTGAAAGTTAATAACAGTTGCACGCCATTGGGGACATGGAACAAAAAATGGACTACAAAACTGCATATGGTACCAAAATATCAGGCTACAAGTCAAGAAATACTGAAAAAAAATCCTTTTCCTTTTTAGTAATGAATAAATCCTTATAAATGATTAATTAAAGTTGAGAAATAATATATTCTGTCATATGTCATGACATTCTTCTTCCTGACATTGTACTTTGTAGTCATTAAGGTTATATTTATTTTTCTACTTTTGTATAGTATTCATTTTTATTTTATTTCTTTATTATATGTGCTGCTGGTTTTAGCTTAGTTTGCCTTGTAATTTCAGTAGCATTGGTGATAAGCTGCTTGTAACCTAGCACTTGTTACCTAGCAGCTCTAATGAGAATTAACTTTTATTTTTATTTGTCAAGATCTTCATGGCAAAATACCCAGTCAAATGTAAGAGAGAATTGTACATTTACTTTCAATTATATATGCAGTTTGTGATAGCTGTAGATGATGAGAATGGAGTATATGATGGAGATTTAATAATGGCGGCAAGCTTAGTTAAGCCTCAATCCATAGCTTTCATGATTAGACATGGATCGGGCATTATATCAGTTGGCATGAAGGAAGAAGATTTAGAGAGATTAATGATCCCCATGATGTATTCCTTCACAGAAATCGAAGACATCTCGGCAGCTGCTTCCACAGTCACCGTGGTATATAACACTATTATTCATTTTTTTTTTATTCTTCTTTTTCTTTTTATGCTTAAGTATCCTTGAACTTGATCTCTGTCAATTTTTATTTTATTCTCTAATAGAAAGTTTAATAGGGATTGATCTTTTTAGTTGTTCTTTTTTGGAACTTGTAATATTTTTTTATCCATGTTGTTTAAAATGTTTTCTTGTGATTGTTCTTAGGTCAGACAGGTAGCTTTTGTTAGGTTAATATGCTTGTTTTATAATACTTGAAAATATGTACTCAGTGACTGGTACCGGACAGTTGGTACCTTTTCCTATTAGTTGCTGATTTCAATGAAATTGATGGGTTTCTGCCCACTTCTACAAAAAAAAAAAATGTTTTGTAGGGTACCAGTTGAACATGGTAACTGCTGGTGCATGTGCCTGAATTGTTGCAAAATGGATATTAAAGGTTGGAAGGATGAATATACAAATTCAAGTTAATGGCAGAGACTTGTGTGCAAAAACAAGCATTCTAATTATTAGCATTTTTTTTTCTCTATTCTGTCCATTATTCAATAGGATGCAAGAGTGGGTATATCAACTGGGGTATCAGCCGAAGACAGGACGAAAACAATTCTCACACTCTCGTCACCGGATTCAAAACCGGGAGATCTGAGAAGGCCGGGTCATGTATTTCCCCTTAAATACCGAAATGGAGGTGTTCTTAAAAGAGCCGGTCACACCGAGGCCTCAGTGGATCTTGTTGCTCTTGCCAGATTGCGACCTGTGTCTGTTCTCTCCACAATTGTTGACCCGATAGACGGCTCCATGGCTGGACTACATGCATTAAAACAGATGGCCGTGGAATATAACATGCCTATAGTGTCCATTGCAGATTTGATCAGGTTTGTATATAACCACCTTCAAATTTTAATGTCTATTAATTAATTAATTTATTTTTCCCTTGATGCGAATGGTTTAATGTGCTGGAATAGTATGCTCCAGGTATAGGAGGAAGAGAGAGAAACTGGTAGAATTGGTGGCTATAGCCCGGTTGCCGACAAAGTGGGGACTATTCAATGCTCACTGTTATAAATCAAAATTAGATGGCACCGAGCACATTGCAGTTGTTAAGGTACAACCAGTTGCTTGTTATGTCTCTTTATAACAAAGAATTAATTCCAAATAAATTCAGCTCATTATGGATTGTTTAGGGTAAGGATTATATTATTCTGGGTCAAGGACGTAGAGCTTAGGACTTTGATCTCTACGATCTATAGTTTAAGCATAATAAAGTTAGTATATGTTATTATTATTGATACTATTTTTACTATTAGTATTACTACTACTATTATCTACCTTGACTTTATGATTATCATTGGATTACATTTCTAGTCTACCCAACAACTAAGAGCTTGGTTGTATTGTTGTTGTTATTGTATTATATTTCCTAGGGAGATATAGGAGACGGGCAAGACGTACTGGTACGGGTTCACTCAGAATGCCTAACAGGTGACATTCTAGGGTCAGCTCGGTGCGACTGTGGCAACCAGCTCGATCAGGCGATGCAATTGATCGAAAAGGCTGGCAGAGGGGTTGTAGTCTATTTGCGGGGCCACGAAGGGAGAGGCATTGGATTGGGTCAGAAGCTTCGGGCTTATAATTTGCAAGACCAAGGAAGTGACACAGTTGAGGCAAATGTTGAATTAGGTTTGGCGATTGATTCGCGCGAGTATGGAATTGGTGCTCAGGTAGACTTGTTCATTTTTTTTCATATTAATATTTTAAACCATTGGTGCTAATTAATTCTGAAAGATAATATCCAGCAATTCTTATACTTTCAACTAAACCCGGATTGTTTTCCTGAGGTACTGGTAAACAGCATGCAACCATTAGATTAACTAACTGTTATCTTTTCTTCTAGATCCTTAGGGATATTGGTGTACGCACAATGCGGCTCATGACAAACAACCCGGCAAAATTTGTTGGTTTGAAGGGGTACGGCCTTGCGGTGGTCGGAAGGGTTCCAGTCATCTCCCCTATTACAGCTGAGAACCAAAAATACCTAGAGACGAAACGAACGAAGATGGGACACGTGTACGGCTCTGATCTACCCGGCAATTTGCCTGAATTCAGTGACTTTGATTTGGACGTTGAAACTGATCAATCAAAGGATCAGCAATAAATCTTCCAAGTGGCTAGCTTTATTTTTTTTTTAATTTCCCTCTCTCTATATTTCTTTCGTGTTGCATAGAAAGAAATTTGAAGGCTTCAATAGTTTATAAAAAAGAAAAAAGAAGACAGATAATACAGAAGGTAGAAAATAGGAATTCCTTATTAAAATTTTCATAATTCCACTAACAATATTTTGGATTTTACAACATGTTACAACATTCGATTTTGCAATTTTTAAAGTCTGAATAGTCAATCCAAACCGTTCAACATGATCTCTACGTTAAAATGTACTTTGAGATCAAATTTTACATTTTTTGAATTTTTTTACTATTTATTAAGTATTTTACAAAACTACTATATTTTTCAGTGGTCCAAAATTGTTTAAAAATAGCATTTTTGTAAAATACTTAATAAATAGTAAAAATATTCAAAAAATATAAATTTGGTCTCAAAGCACATTTTAATATAGAAAACGAACACGTGGTAAACTTCATGGCTATAGCTTGGAACATTTGGAAGACTAGGTGTAAAGAAATATTTCAAGACAAGCTGTGTGGGTCGATGGAGACGCTGAAATGACAAATGAACAAGTAAAAATGCACCTGTTAGGAACCTGCCTCTGATCGACGGATTAGCGTCAATGTATACTTTTACTATTTATAAACTCGGTATACTATCGGGTCAGACTATAAGCGCACAGTCCTATCGAGTTGTATAATCAAGGTCAATCCAATGGAAGTATTGGTTCAGTATTTTGAGCGATCAAACCACAATCCTTCGAGAGGCGTAGACGAAATTTGAAAATTGAGAGTTGTGAGCGTTTAATATGTATTTGGCGAAAATTAAAAGAAGTAAGACAGAGATAGAGATGTGAATTCATAGTGTTACGGCATACCAATGTATGATTTCATTTCCAATTGTTGTTTATGAATGTTGTATTAATTTGGACCGTGATGGTAAAAACCTCTTCCACCCTTAGATCTATGGTTGGATCTAAGGGTGCACAACAGCACAAGCGCCTGAGCAACTTAGCGAGATACTACTAAAATCCTGCGATAGCGCGATGCCTCATTCACCCATAAGGGTGTGCAGCCACCAGATCTCTTTATTACGATGCCACTATAAAGACCTTGCGATAACGCGATGCCACCTTCACCTATAAAGGTGCGTAGCCGCCGGGACACTGTTCTGCATTTTGTTGTTCCAACTAGTGGTTTCCCCTCTTTAGGTTTTCTTCCACTAATCTAATAATTCCCCACATTCCTTGATTCATCTATTATAATATATTATTTTCCTCCAATGGCACTGTCACTACTCACTACCATGATGGAATAGATCGGATCATTGAAACCAAGAGAGAAGAAAATAAAGTACAAAAGTAGATCAAACAACAAAAGGACAAAAGAAAATAGAAATTATTATCAATCTCCGGTCTGTATTGGGCTCTTGGGTCGTATCAGGTGATACGGACCGTAACAGGGCCTTGGTTTCTAAGCATCGCTTATCCGATTGATCCAATTCTTGCTCCAATTGATGTAGAACAGTCCCAAAACACGTTACCTGCGGCAAAACATAATGAAGAGCAAAAGTAACATTTTTCTCAAGTAAATTAAATATAAATGTAAGATAATTGGACAAAACCTAAGCCAAAATCCTACGTAATTCACAGTCACTTCGACGTTGATCAGCCTCCACCCAAGCAAGAGGCCCGACATGCCAGTTATCCGGGCTGAAAGAATAGCGGGGGACGAAGCAGGAAGTCGCTATGCATGGATTGATGGGTCTTTTGACAGTCACAAAAAGGGAGGGGCGGCCTTCATCATGTGCAAAGATAATACACTAATCAGGTATGAGCTCAAAGGATATGCAAAAGGCACATCACCTTCCCATATGGAGGCATGCGCTCTACTCTTAGCAGCCCAGGAAGCAGTGAACCTCATGATCAAAGAATGCACCTTCTACACAGACTGCAAACTCTTAGCAAATACCTTTGAAGCACGAAGGAGGTCACAGCCTCTGCTAACGACGGACTGGCAATCTTTCAACCAACTGCTAGCTTTTGAACAAATCATTGCAACTAAGGAAACTATTGTTGCGTTTTCATTCCTAGAGAAGAAAATATGGAGGCCCGCAAACTGGCAAACAGGGCGCGAACCAAACAGTTCGCCTTCTCTGAATCCACCTATCCACTCTTCCCAGACACAAATTGTTAAGAATCTTGAGGGTTTAGGGGTTTTATGTTTTAGTTGTATGTTCTATACATCATGAAATGTAAAATAATCCTTGTAATACTCTCAGGAAATGCAATCCCCTTCGGACTTTCAACCAAAAAAAAAAGTTATTGCTTCTTTGTAATGCCGTTCGTTTTTTCTTAATATGTGTAGCAAATTCATTCATTTTTATAATTGTTATATTAAATTGTATTGAAGAAAATTTTCCATTGAAATGACAGATAAGGTCGCATAGCGAAGTGGATATCGCATTAGACTCCGAATCTAAAGGACGTGGGTTCAAATCCCACTGTGATCAGTTTGTTAAAATGTTATTTTTGTCCAAAGAGGTCACATAATCAGATTTATTGCTATCAAACAATTTTGCTCCTTGTCATTTTGCCACTGACATTCCCCGTATCTTTTCATTGTTTCCAGTCTCGCTATTGTACAAAATTAAATTAATTGAAACTCTTCCAGTCATACTTGTATCTGAATTGCAGCCTGTGAAATATCATACAAATCTAGAGAAACATTCAAGTTCAAATCTGGAGAAATAGTCTATGATCAGTTTGTTGAAATGTTATTTTTGTTATCGAAAGAGGAATGGGATACTGTCATACTGGGATAAGGCCACCGGTGTCAGGTGTTCACACTTGTTGCTATCAAACAATTTTGGTCCTTGTCAGTTTGCTACTAACATCCGGGTCCGTTTCCTTGGAATTATCTCAACTTTTTCAGTTGATGTCAAAACGGCCCGTAATATATTTTCGGTGCATCTAAAGATGCACGGGAGACGGGACAGTACTAATATACAATTGTTTGCTTTAAGATTCATGCTGAACGCTTCAGATTTTGTACGGGTCAACTCAAAATTTAAGATATCTTAGAGGATTCAAATTCCAGACCAACCCCGTACCTTTCAATGTTTCCAGCCCCACGTTACTTTAGTACAAAATTAACCGGGAACTCTTTACGAGCACATGTGCTTTTTAACTCTTCTAGTCATACTTACATCTGAATTTAAGTTGGTACAGCGGATGAAAACTGTTTATATAACTGTCTGTCCCACTCTTTTTCTCTGAAAAGAATAACAGATCTTAACTAAAAGGTTTCATAGCTATTATGAAATTCTTACATAAATCTGGCAAACAGAAAGGTATTTGTCTTAACAAATACACACCAGCATATGCAATCTTACAGCAATGAAAAATATAATTGGGCAGTGTTAATCGTAATTTTCTAATAAACATTGGTTAGACTTACAGCGCATTCGTATAATTGTGATTTTTTTGTACCAGTAACCCGATTATGAGGTCAACCAAACAAATTAAGAAAGGAGAGCAAGGTTCAAGTAGTAGACTGTAAGATATACCTCCAAACTAATTTCATAAACCAACCGTTCAAGTAACACATACTCTTGAGGTTCCACAAAACCAATCCATCAAATATGAAGTCGCTCATGACAGGAGAACAAAAGTAAGAAACTGGCAGTACAAAACAACAACAACAAGACATGAGATGAACTAGGTCCCAATTTTTGTTGACAATGGTTAAAAAGGTTACCATAGAACCAGTACCCATCTGATGTGCAAATATGCATGTATTTAGTTGGGAAACCTTTTATTATAAGTTCCTCTCAGAGCATTTCCTGAGATCGTCTAACAAGACGTCTCACCCTCTTTTTGAAGTCCTCTCTTCTCTCCCTCCACTCCTTCTGCATAAACAAGTGCCACATTAGTCTATAATACATCAAACATTCACATTAATTTGCTAAAAACAATATACTGTGGTAAACATAAGGGCACATGGCATTTTGTCCATGTTGTACATCATCACATGTATATATATGCTGAAGTTTAGCCACAATACAAGAAAATATAGTATAGCTTCACAAACGGTGCCCCAACACCTGCATTTAGCATTTTGTTATTTTTACCATAATTTCTCATTTCAAAAGTTAATAAATTCTTACTCCAGGCTTAATCTCAAATACATCATTTTTGTAATAATATTCTAAAAAAATATTGATCAACTCCATATAACATTCCATGTTTTTCACCATATTTTTACTTCAAAATGCCTCTTAAGATCAAGATTGTGAAATTGGAACATAAGTAATATTTAAGCTATTCGTTTATTATTCATTTTAGGCTAATTTTCACTAGAGGTCACTAAAATTTGCCATTTGTCACAAATTGGTCACTCAAGTTTGTCTTGTCCCTCTATAGCCACTCAATTTTTCATTTGTCCCAATCAAGTCAGTCTTTAACTTTTCGATCCAAAAAATTAACGGAATGAAAATACGAACGGAGTATGCTCATTCCATCCAAAAAACTAACGAAAAAGTTATATTTTATTAATTTTTTGAATGGAAAAGTTATAAAGTGACTTGTTTGGGACAAATGAAAAGTTAAGTGGCTATAGAGGGACAAATCAAACTTAAGTGACCAATTCGTGACAAAGAATAAAGATTAGGTAATCGACGAAATTTACCCTTCATTTTATTAAAAGAGAAGTACTCCCAATTTGTGTCCTGCAAGCAAACCAGTCACATAGACACTCACAAGGCACATTTAGGTTCATATTTTTACCAAATGGGTATGGAACCTGGCCTATTATACTTGAAAATGCACAACAAACAATTAACCTTGAAATAAAAAACATAGACCATAAAAGAGAACACAATAGTATAGCGTATTATTTGAACTTACAGCAGCCTCAATATTAGCTGGAGATTCATCGTTTGGGCTTGATAGCATAGATATAATGCTCAGAACAATGCTCTCTACCTGAGTTTTTAACAAACAAGTACAAAATGTATAACTATCCGAACAAAACAACAAACATTGAAGATGAAATAAAAAAATAATAATAATGGCTTTTTGTTTGTTGTTCTTTGGTCAAATGGGGAATCAAAATGGCAACTAGAAGTTTCCCAATTTATAAATAAACACACATGAAGCAGGAATGCAGTTACCTAGCGCTAAAAAAGAAAACAAAAAAGAAGTTCCACACAAAGAATCTTTAGTACCGTGTGGACAGGTGTCCAGCGCTCACTGGCTAGTTCATAACCGTTGGGGTCATCACCAGGTGGATGAAGAATTGAAATACAAACTCGCCCATCAGGATACACTGTTTATATATCAAAGTTATATCGATATTACAACAGAATGAAACTGAGCTCTTTTTAAAGCTTATCAAAATTGCACACCCATACTGGTATTAATATTAGGAAAAGAACCTCATACATAAGGAGCTATGCTAATGTTAAATAAATTGTTGAAATCATCATATGAATTCAGGTTCCAGTTCAGGTAAGTACAGGTCAAGATTAGGTACAATAGTACAATGCGACGCACAACTAACCATTTGGATGCCACATCTCAGAGGTGAATCTGACTGTGGGAGGGCTGTTGGGATAATTGGCTGGAAATGTCATGATTGCATTAAAGTAGCCTCCATCACTGCGTAATGATTTGCAAGTTAGAAAAACAGGGAGGTATTTGGAAAAAATAAAGGGAGAATTCAGATTTTTGTCTCTAAGTTTTCTCAAAGAAACCATGTTAGTCCTTGAGCTTTCATTTTCACTAAATTAGACCTCAAACTTTTAAAGAGTTAAGTTTGTCCTTGAATTTCAGAAAGCTGACAAAGCTGGTCCCTAAACTTCTATATGAACCAAAATGATTCTTCCAAGCAGTGACAAAGCTGATCCCTAGACTTCTATATGAACCAAAGTTAGTCCATGAACCCCTACTTCCAAGTATAAAAAACATAGATTGCTGGATTAATTTGAATATTTAGAGAAGTTGAAGGATCAATTTAAGTTTTTTTTCAGAAGGGACTAATTTGGTGCAACTCAAAGTCTAGGGACCAACTTGATTTTTCTGAAAAAAAATTAAGGACCACTTTAATGCAAATAAAGTTTAGGACCGATTTAGTTTTTCTAAGAAATTTAAGGGACCAAACCATTGAATTCTCCCAAAAATAGAATACGTCAAAATAGTCCATCACTACAACTCAACCAGTTCTTGTATATATAAAACCTTTTTTTAAAATGTATGCATAATAAACTTTTTATTTCTTGCATCTTCCAATTGGAAAGGCATGACAAACATACAAAAATCAAGGACAGCAATCATGATTCTAACTTGTACTACTTGTTCCACTACAATTAGGCTAAAGAGTAGAACTACGGTGTTCTTAAGTTCAGCAAGCCTCTTTGTGAACTCAACTCTAAAACCTATCGGATTGGCTTCAAATGACGAATCCAAACAGTTGAAACCCATCTAACTTATGAGTGATGCGTCTACACGTGAAAAATTATAATTTTCTAACTAATTTTGCATAGAGTCAAGTGGTCAAAAAACGTCCAACAAATGAATGCATTAAATTAATTTATAAACCTTCTAATTTTGACCGCTTGAATTTATATTAAATTAATTTGAAAGTTTAAATTTTTTTTCATGTAGACGCATCACTCGTAAGGTCGATGGATTTCAACTGTTTGGATTCGTTATTTGAAGCCAATCCAATAGGTTTTAGAGTTGAGTTCACAAAGGAGATTGGTGAACTTAAGAACACCCTACTCTTCCTAGTTTTATATATCTGTTCTTATTTCTGAAGTTTATGTCTGTCAATCCCAAGTAATACTTCTAATGATAATCATTCACTGCTGACCCGTATATATTTCTGAAAGAAAACTTTCAACAATAATCTCTTAACCAAAAGGAAATTGAAGGAGGCCTACATATCCTCCTTTGCTCTCTACGTATGTACCAAATTCAAAATTACACCAGTACTTAGCAAAACACAAACATATATGGTGTAGAATAATTCAAAAAAGAACTGTCAAAAAACAATGAAAAGGGCAACTCTAACTCTTGGAATAACCACTTCGCAAACAAAGTACAAATCAGACAGCGAATTTTTAAGTAGGAACATGATATATAGAAATGTTATATCAGTTCCTGTCCAATTAACCAACAAAAAGGTGCATGATCTTAAAATCTGACATGCTCACAGGTAAACATGTGAACTTAACAACCACGATTTAGCTCCTAAAAAAGTATGTCCACTTCTATGAGAGAATAATAAAGAAATAATTGTCATTCGGCCCAGCATTATGCTTAAATTGGGCTTGATTAAAAAAATTCAGCATTACTGGATTCAAAAAAGAAGAACCTCTTAACCAAAAAGAACATAAAGAAACCATAAATTTTCTTGACTTCCTCTAGACATCCACGAAATATAAACAAACTCAAGGATATAGCAAAGCTAACATTCAGTACAGTGCAAAGGGGTCTCCAATTTCAGGGTTACCCCCTTAGGACCGAATTACAGATAACTCAGCATCTTTCTAACTAGTCTAACTAGTCTGAGAATCTCAGTACGTTACTTTTTTTATTTTGCAAGGAAGCATCGCAATATGTTATATCTATGTTGTTCCACAATTAGCAACGAAAAGGTGCAAACTCACAAAATTCGATCTAATAACAGGCAAAAACTAAAATTAAAACAAGAGAGATGAACAGATATACTCACTAAAGCGTATCGGGAGGTCCGATTATAGTAACCTGCCATTCAAATACGTTGCAATCATCGACCAATCCAGCTGAGAAGCCATCAACTGGATTCTTCGTTAGATCTGATCATAATATAAAAAAAATTCTATTCAACAAACCTATTCCTCCGCACGAATTCTCGAAACAATCAAACCCTAGACTTTATTAGAAAAAATAAAAGGATCAGATCAGGAGGTACCTTTGAGCTGCTTCTGAAGCAAGAGGCTTGCTTGACTCGTCGTTGCGGCCATTAATGGATTGAAAATTGAGAGATCGGCCGAAGGTTCTAGAGAGAGAGAAAGAGGGGCTACTAGACAACGAAGCGAGAGAAAGAGGAGAAGCCGACACGATTGCGTATATATAGGATGGGATTGGAGCTGCGTTTCGAGATTAGAGAAAAGAACAAGGGAAGAAGTCGACGAGATTAATTACGGAAATGGTAATTTTTGCAAGGTGGAATTTCATGTATACCCTCAGAAACCTCAAAATTAAGTATTTCCATCTAGTAATATTATATTTGCTCTTTAAATTTTAAAAAGTTATAAATCTACCCAATTTATTGATTTTTTATTAAAACTAATTTAAAATTTATAAAGTATCCAATTTATTTTTTGTTAAAAATAAAAATATGTAGTTTGTGAAAAAAAAATGTTTCATCTTTAACTAATCAGTTTTTGAAGACAAATAATTCATTTCTTTACTTATGACATACACAGTAACATATACCTAAATAGTAAATACCACTGTATATATTGCAAGTTAGAATTTTGAAGTTTAGAAGGATAAATATGTATTTGTGAATTTTAGAGAAATAAATACTCAATTTTGAGTTTTTTCAGGGTGTGTTTAAAATTTAATCTTTATGCAACTAATATTTTAAGGTCATGTTTGGTCGTGGAGTAAAGTTATTTCAGATTAAATTTATTATCTCAAACTAAGATATATTAAAATAATCGTGTTTGGTTGAAATTTGATGAAGTAAGCTAAAGAGAGAAAATTATAATATGATATTATTCTAATTGTGGGACTCATAACTAGAAGGAGTAACTTTTTACTCCACCACTTACTTTACAACTAAATATGACTTGATGGGAATTTTTAGGCGGCATAAATTGTGAAAATTAAAGCATGGAATCGGAACTGTTCGAATATTTCTGACCGAGATCTGATAATAAAAGATAATAGGAGTCAAGTGATGAACTCTGTCCCACATTCGTTTGGCCAACTTGGTGTCTTTGCCTAATCAAATCTTTTTTTTTTTAACTCGGTAAAATGAAAACAGGTGGATCTCTAACAGGAAGTTAGGAACAGATCCAGCTCCTCCCGGCACCGTAAGGATCCATTTCAGTTATTAGGCTTTGAGATCGTGTCAAGTTAAAAAGAACGGTCGGTCTGAATCTATTAATTGGAAAAGATATTGACGAGGATGTGATTCGTAACAGGAACAACAGCTGATGGTCTCTTTTCTGACAGCAGTTTGGGTCTGATGCTCATTGGACTTAAATTTGTGTCTGATGAATTTTATAACCATTCGATCTGTTTTAAAATCCGTGAGTATAGATATTAAAGCTGACATATACAGATATTAAAGTACCACACACAGATTTTAAAGCGGATCGGATGATTATGAAACCCATCGACCCAAACTGCTCTCCTCTTTTCTTTCTTGTTATTTTTTATGTTGAAGAGATATTAAGAAAATAAATAAAAAGGGATATTAAGGTGGTGAGATGTATTGTCCGTCAAATTAAGATAGTAATATCTAGTTTGATATAAATAAATATATCACATACTATACAAATTTAGTTTTACTATATTGAAAACAAAATATCGAAGCAAAATAAAATGACAAATTAACCAAACTGCCAGTTAGACGTGATCAAGGCGTGGTGGAGGTCTATCTTCGGTAAAGAAAAGTTTTTTTTTTTTAACTATTACAGAAAAATACTTCGCCGTCGGTTCAAATCGCAATCTGCAATCGTCTTTCGAACCGATGACCATCATCCCGATAGTTAATGTATACACGTACATCATCGGCTCATAATTGATGGCATTGAGCTTCAACGCCATTAGTTCGAAGTTAGGGACATATGGAAATTACAATTTTTCGGTCGTTAAATAAGTCGTTTAATAGAGAAATGTCATCGGTTGTACTTCGGTAATGAACCAATGGCGTTCTTATAGATAGTGTTAAATAGTTGTTGATGTCGATCATTCAATGCCATTTCTTGTGTTGTTTAACTGATGGCAGAGGTCACTTACACCATCTGTTTTACTGTGTTGGCATTCGACATGTCTCTTGGTTATTTTAACTAGTTGTAAGTGAATATTATATTAAACAGATTACGTTTTTATTTGAATGTTTTATTATTTGATTAAATAATTGAATTTTGAATTTGTTAAAAAAGATATTTGTATTTTTTTTCTTTATAAAAAAATTATTAGTTAGAAACTTAGAATTGATTACATATTTGTATTTTGATTTTTATATTAATAACTGTGATTGCATATGTATGTCATGATGAGTTTTGATGGTATATTTGTACAAATAATAAAACCATTATATTAGTGTTGTTCATTATTCACCCACTACCGTTTCGTTACCCACTAATCTTAACAGATACAGGTAGGATAGAATAAGACAAATTCATAACGGGTGAGGGTAGGGTATGGATAAGATCAACTCTAAATAAGTATGGGTATGAAAATGCTTCCACTCTATCTGTATCGTACCCATTGACACTCCTAGTTTGATTGATAGCATATGCGAATCTTGATATACATTGATAGACGAAAAATAATTATAAAAAGAGAAATGTTGAAAATTTCAATTATCAAATATATTTACGAAGTATAGATTAATTTTTCTTAACATATTAAAAATATCTTCAATTACTAACTGAAAACTTTTATACACTATGCACGAACAAATCTAATGATAACCGAAAACATTATTAAATAATTGGATTTGATTAAATCATTTAAAAAACTAATACATAAAATTTTATTCTTAGGAATTATTTTGCAGGGTAATAAGTATAAAGTAATTCTTAACGGTATCTCCGATCTAAAAAACAAAAAAAAAACTCTTTAACGGTATCTCGTTAAATAAGCTAACAAAAAGGTTATTCATTCTTGATGAACTAGCGAACAGAAAAAATCTCATTCATACTTATTTTAGCCGAATGCACTATATACCCGTTGGATATTTGAATAGATGGATTTCACGGACACTTTAGAGAAAAGAGATCAGATTACTGATAATATTATACAAAATGATAGTTTCATGCTTTATTAATCCAGCAATTAGAATTAATTGCTAAACAACGGTTATAGAAACTTTAGAATCAGCTTGAGATTAATTTTTAATTTGCTGCATCGGTACAATTCATTTTAATTTCTTTCTATGTCCACATCAGCACATATTCTTTTTTCCCTTTATAGATAAAAAAAAAAAAAGCAAGAATTTTCACCAATCAATTAGCCAACATGTCATTAAGAAAATATTTTCTATTAAAACAAATTTATTAATTTAGAAGTTGTAGTATATCCCATCAATTATATTAGCAATTAATATATCAAATTAGTAATTTAAAAGAAATCACCATTGTAGATGCTCTTACAATTTAAGGGCATATTCGGCTTCAGTCTGAGAACGGGAATGGACACAGAAACGGGTGAATAGTAAATAGCGGGTTACTGTTCACGTGGGATTAGAGCCAAACAGGGCCTAAAGTATGATAACTTTGGCATCCCGAATTCTCTCATCGCTTCTCCTCACTATCAACCCCAATTTTGGTGAGCAGACTGAGACATATATTTCTGGTATTAATCCAAATCACAGATTACCTCAAGTTTGTCCACTAAAATCATTTACAAATTGTAAATGTCATGTTAAGTAAATGCTTCTGACGTCAAAATTACAAGAAGCAATATAATTTGCGGTGCAATTAAGCTTGCTCTGCCAAAACAACCCAAATCACATCTATAACAAATTTAATTGACACCAAATATTATTCCCCTCTAAATTGAAATTTTTCATTTTTTGTTTTAATTTTTTTTTTTTTAAATAAATCTATTATCAGTACTCTACCTATGAAATAAAATTATATGATACTTGTTAATCTAGCATCCATTTTAAATTTGAGGTTCCCACCTAGACCCACTAAACGTGAAGATAGAGGAGACAAAATGTGTTTCCTCTTTTGCTAAAAAGAGAGGCAGGGATTAAGCCCGGCAAGTATAGGCCGGTCATCGGCCAATACACTCAATACTTTAAACCCTTTTTGCCCTTTTTTTGTGTCGTCCATTTCAAAATCAGCGAGCTTTTGTCACAATTACATGTTTGAAATTGAAAGCATGGAATGGAATCCGTTGTGTTGCTAAGCATCTAGCAGATTTGTAGTCCCCACAGATCAAGGCCACCTGTGACTGTGAGACAGAAAAATAATGCTAGATGCACCCGACTTGTTGCATTCAAGGATGTTGTTGCTGAGCCTGAGTTGGATTGTAAGCAGGCTAGATTTTTTTTGGGCTTACGGGCCAGATTAGTAAAAAAGAGAGAGACAATAATCGAGTATATTAGGCTTACATTCGAAGAAGTTGGAGCATTTCAGTCCTCAATCTGGTCCAATTTGAGAATATGGTACTGCGGGCCCATCTGTACTGTACAATGTTTTGAACTTTTGATATTTATTTTCGCGCTCTTTCTGGTAAAGATATTGACAGAGCTGTTTATGCGCTATGGATAGGGGTGTAAACGGAGCGGATTCGGAGCGGATAATGCTAATACCATATCCGCATCCGTTTTTCAACAAGTGGATACAGATACGGATACGGATAGTAAACGGATATCAAAATTGAAAACCATATCCGTCTTAAACGGATGCGGATACGGAACGGATAATCCACGTATACTAATTCGAATACGAATATGGAGCGGATAATTGTCGGATATTGAGTAATTATACTAAATTTCATAATTTTAAATTACCTAAATTGACAAAAATTTAATAGTCTTTTTAAGTTTGCATTATGCATGACTAATTGCTTATTAGTTCAGAGAACCAATCCATTATCCTAATAGATTATATGATTTTTCTAGCAAGATTATTGGACTTAAACGAATATGTATGTTTTTTGGAAATTTCGCAAGGGTGAAATAAATTGAAAGCTGCTGAAAGATTAAATTTCGGATCCGGATATATACGGATATCTGCTCCGTTTATATCCTTACGGAATTATCCGTATCCGCATTATTTTTCTATATACTAAAACTATCCGTATACGTATCCGCAAGTATCCGTATCCATTTAATCCGGATAAGAATAACAAGCGGATTCGAAGCTGATTATCCGCGGATAATCCGTATCCGTTTGCACCCCTAACTATGCAGAACACAAATTATATGTAGCACTATTTTAGTTTTATTATTAAGCTCTGCATGAAGCAAAATCTGTTATATCTTTATCCTTGGGGCACCTGCCACTGCTGTAAAATGTTTTGATAATTTCAAAACAGGTCTCGACTGGTACCTGAATCTATACTGCAAACCCGACATTTTCTCTACATACTAGGTAGTAGGTAAATTTGTCTGCCTCTACAACGGAGATTACATTGTTTAATTAACACAAACCAAATGTCCAAAACTATTCCATTCCTCGAGTTTAGCTCGAATATTTATCAGAATATTACATTTTTTTTTAAAAGGAGATATTACCTTTTTAAATAGCATCACTCTCGGGAGAATTTTTTATTCATAGAAATCAATAAAAAAAAATGAGAGAAGAAAATAGAAAGAGTACAAACTTTGTTGTATTAATAGAAAAGATCAGATCCAAATGTTTCCGATTCAAAAAATTTAATCGGATTCAATGCTTTCGATTCAATTTTTTTCACTTTTATTTTGTATTTTTTTCTTAACAACACAAAAGGTTGCACAAAAAACGGCATATATATTCTTCAGTTTGGTTCAAAGACAAAAAAAGATAACGAAGAGAGAAGTAGAGAACCAACAAAAAGTTTTAATGTACTTCAGATTTCCTGTTGTCTGTGAATCCGTTTAAATTGAAAAAAAAAAAAAAAAGATCTGAACCATTAAATTTGATCCAAATTTATGAATCGCAAACATTAGGTTCTATCTTCCTACCAATTTAACAACTACAGTACTCTCTCTAATTCTCTCTGTCATATTTATTAATTTCTATAGATAAATAATTTCTCACTGCCAGACTGCCAGCAACTTTTTGAACTTTAAGAAAAAAGCAACTTTCTTTAATCCTTTTTCACACAGCTTCGTTTGATTAAATTACAGCGTCGTCTAGTCACTCACGCCAAGCAACCTTTCTCTTCTTTCCAGGTGCCTCAGCCTTGGCCGTCACTAACCCGTCACTCTTTGTCCGCCGTAAAAAGGTAAAATATTCACAGAAAAAAATGAGTCATACAAAAAGACAATTTAACTGCAGGAAAGAAAATACAACTTAATTTCTTTAAAACAGCAACAGAAACAGCGTTCAGTAACTAGTACACTCACACAGTTTCAATATCACGTACTTATTACCACCTTAACCTAAATGCTAAACAGCTCCAGAACAGAGCAACACAACTGAGCACCAAACTAACAATTAAGCTAATTAACCGAAACTCTTAACATAAGCTTCCCATGTCATTTCATCAATGGCAAAAGATAACCTTCAGTTCCTTTGGCGCAGTGCACTGGTGGGTCAGAGACGGGTTATCGTGAGCAAAGGTGAAAGCTTGTGGGCATTCACGCTTGAAAAACTCAGAGTACTGCGACGACCGGCATGTGTGCGGGCTGTTGTACTTGTTTCTACAACACAGTTCGTCGGTATTGAATGCCGCACAGCCGCTCTTGCAACCGACCACCTGGTTACCGGCTGGGGCACGCACTTGGAGCACGTTCGGGCAAGTAGCAATTAAGTTGGTACGGCAAGCAAGAACCGGGCACTGGCCACGGCCTTCGTGTGGGGTAATCGACAAGCCTATATTGAAACCATCAACCAGACTTACTCCATACGAGGAGAAATCCTAGTAAACAGATAGAAACAAACACATTAGAACAAATGCAATTTTAAGCAACCGAGCATTGATTAGCAAGAGCGCTCAATGAAATAACATCAAACCTGGTCTCCATGGTGAAGAGAGAACTGAGCGAGAGAAGCGGGACCGGCCCCACCAAGGCCATTGCACTGGAGCCGACCGCCGCAGTCTCCGGTTGCACAATGTAGGGACGAGGGAGTGGCTCCCGGCTGACAGCCAGTACGAGCCCAGATACGACCGGACCAAGGCTTGGTAGGAGCCGCGAACGAGTGGTGGGTGAGAGATCTGAGCTCGAACCCGCCGCCTTCTAGCACGTCGTGGCCAGAGTTAGCCTGGACTGCGGGCCATACTGTGAAGGGGCAGTTGTTGACTACGGTTAGAGTCATGGGTGCATACGACGCAGTGGAGAAGGCGGAGAGTGAGAGGAGAGAGAGGGTTAAGAGGGAAAGGGAGAAGGAAGCCATGGGAGCAGAGTAGATAAATGATGAAGATTAGTGTGATTTGGGTTAGCAAGAGTGTGATTTCGGGGAGTTTATATGATGGAGAAGGGGGAGGTGGATTTGAGCTGGTGTGGTGTGGTGTTCCTCCGAACATTTTATGTAAGGGGAACTTCGCGAATTCGCATCATATCTCAAACTTTGCGTGACTTTTTGGAATATATCAATCGTTCAAATACATTCTGCGCGAATCTCAAAGCTCTAATAATTACTGGCCCCCTACGGTTCCCCGAATAGGCACCGGACACGTTGGTCACCCAAAAATTGAGAGCACCCAAAGTTCGTTGAATTCGCATATATATATCAAACTTTGCGTGACATTTTGGAATATCTCAATAGTTCAATTACGTTCTGCACGAATCTCAAAGCTCAAATAATACTGCCCGTACGTTCTCCCGAATAGGCACCGGACACGTCGATCACGAAAAAATTGAGATATCTCAGAGGATACGCACCCAAGTTCTCTCGAATTTGCATCCTCTGAGATATCTCAAACTTTGCGTGACTTTTTGGAATATCTCAATCGTTCAAATATGTTCTATACGAATCTCAAAGCTCAAATAATACTGACCCCTACGTTCCCCCGAATAACCACCGCACGCATCGGTCACGCAAAAATTGAGATATCTCAGAGGTTCGCACACAGTTCGCGCGGGGACTCTTCTGATGAGGATCTGCTGTGTCGCTCGGTTTATAATCATTTATTTAGTATCACATACTCACACACAGTCCCATCATGTGTAGGAGTGTCAATGGGTACGATACGGGTAGAGTGGAAGCATTTTCATACATATATTCACTAAGAGTTGACCTTACCCATACCCTATCCTTACTCGTTAAGAATTTGCCTTACCCTACCCTACCCGTATCCGTTAAGATTAGTGGGTAACGAAACGGTAGCGGTGAATAACGAATAAAACTATTATAATAGTTTTATTATTTTTACAAATATACTATCAAAACTCATTATGTCATACATATGCAATCACAATTACTAATATAAAAATCAAAATACAAATATGCAATCAATTCTAACTAATGACTTTTTTATAAAGAAAAAAAAAACAAAAAATTCAAATATCTCTTCTAACAAATTCAAAATTCAATTTGTTAATTAAATAATAAAATATTCAAATAAAAAAATAATATGTTTAATATTATATTCATCTTACGCCAAAATGCATACATTTTCTCATGAATTAATGTTGATACAATAATATGAGAAACATAAAATTGAATCAATTGAATATAATATTTATATATCTATATGTAATTTATTTTATATAATTACCCATTATCCAATGGGTACGAAATAGCATTTACCCATACCCATACCCGTTTAGCTAACGAAAAAAAATTCTTACCCATACCCATATCCAATAAGTTAACAAAAAAAAATCCTTACCCATACCCATCTTATCGAATACAATATGGGTAGGGTAAATGAGTAAACGGTTTTCATTGACATCCCTAATCATATGATAGGAGGCTAGGAATACCGAAATTTTTATTAATATCCAAAAAAATATTCAATTTTAAAATCAACATTTTGGACAAAATTTCAAATCTGCCCAATCTGATAAATAATTTGTTGGAAAGAAGTCATTTATTTTTAATTATACAGTATTTCATCTATTTAAAAAAATATAAAAGTACTTCTAATATTTTAATAGAAAAATAACAAAAATTATAACATCTTCTATTTAATTATAATAAAAAATTAAACTTCACGAAAAATATAATTTCAAATCGGATGAATAATTTACCGTGTATAGGGTTTGTTTTCGGTAAATTATGTATCGGATTGGGAATATTTGGAATTTTGTCCAAAACGTGTGTAAATTTGGAAATCTTATATTTCTTTAAATATTAATAAAAATCTCAGCTAAGATTACTGCAGATAATCTGTAATTCAAATTCAATGCAGCGACAATTATTTTTGCATTGAATTTTATAAATATTTGATCAATTCAAAACAAAACAAGACCATCTTTTCTAACTTCGAACAGTCTAATTTCTTATTTTGTTTTCCTGAGTTTTTAAAATGAAGAAAATTTACAATAAAATAAATACTAAACCACCTTAAAACGTGTTGGTGTTTGCAAATAGTTAAAGTTAACAACACTAATTTATTCGTCAAATTATTTTTGAAGAACATTAATAGTACTTTTTAATTTTAAGATTAAGACAGGTGCATAAACAAATTTGAATGACCCGGATCTATCACGTAACATTCAAGAACCCTTTAAACTGACTTATATGGTCAGGAAAAACAGAAATGTGCTAGAAAATTGTAGTGTAGTATTATGTATTTAGTATCACTTGTAATCTAAAAAAGTCTGTACCGGCATTAAACTTCCGTTATATAAGTGATAGAGGCTTGTGTATGAGTGTATGAGAAAGAGATCACATCAAAACCTTGTAAATCAAACTGTAGGATACCTTTCACTTAAGTAAAAAAAAAAGAAAAACAAAGTTTATTCCTCTTTTCTGCTACACCACAATCTGGTTTTATTACAATTATATCAAATAAAAGATCAAGTTATTGTTATGTATTGTAACAAAGTATCGTGTAGTAAGTTAAAAATTAATAAATTTCGTGATTTAATCTTATTTATCTTCGTAAGAGTTTTAATCTTACTCTATCTCTATAGGTGTTTTGATTTTTATTTCGCTTTAGAACATCTTCATACATTTATATTTGATACATTAAAATATATCAAACTACTTAGATCATTATTATTTTAATTATCAACCACACCCATTGTTTATAAAATAGTTATACTCTTGATTAATTAGAAAAATATTTTGTTATATTATTATTAAATTGTTACATTTGAATAGCTCATGGATTAAATTTTTTTCAATCATGTTCTTCAAGTTCTATTGAACATTTTTTTTATAATAATGGTATGGAAACATTTTTATGCTTAAAAAAGGAGAAAGATGAAACCCGTTCACTTTTTCTTTCATCAACTTATTACTGCCACTTATTTTTCTCTCGCTCGCATTCCTTAATATTACATTAGAGAATAATTACGTACTCACTCCCATAAAAGCCTTATACTGAATGAAAATGAATTAATTTAAGCCTTTTATTTCTACTAAATTGTGACTTTGAAAGGGCAGCAAACTGAAGAATGCAACATAGCAATAAATTGAACATAAAGCTTTAAATACATATGCAGTTATTGATTTTGACAAAGTAGTATTAGTGTAGCTGCTACAATAGCCCGTCCTTGTTTCAGAACATATATTAATTACTTTGGATGGAAGATGACACAACAGGATTCTAATGTGGTTGGATTTACTAAATATGAGGAGAAGGGGACACCGAGTCAACCGAGATACACAGGAAAGACGCAACAGAGTTGCTCGAGGTTGATACAATGCTTATTTTATTATTCAATTTCAACTTTAAAAATTATTGAAACAATTTAGATTTAACAACCATTTTTGTTTGTGAATTTACAGGTTGAAAAGCAATCTTTGAATGTTGAGTGAGTCTATGGTACTATGCATATCACGGGTTGATCCGTAATATGGATCAATATTTATGTATTCAAAATTATAATGGTCGATCCGAACCGTTTAACATAATTCCCATATGAATATCTACTTGCAGATTGAATTTTATATTTTTTAGAATTTTTTTACTATTTTTTAAGATAGGTGGAAAATTACTTGATTTGAAAATTCTGGACCATCCAAGAATAATGATTTTCTACCAATCTTAAAAAATAGTAAACAAATTCAAAAAAATATAAAATTTAGTTTACAAATACATATTCATATGAAAATCATTTTGAATGGTTTGGATCGACCGTTAGAATTTAATAAATGAAAATATTAATCCGTATTACGGACTAAATCGTGATATGCATAGTACCATAGACTCACTCTTGAATGTTTATCTAGGACTTATTGATGTTTTTACTGTATTGTAAGAACATTGTTTATTTTAGATTTAATAGCTGTGTTTTTATTGTATTGGTGAGAAAATATGCAGTTTCTATTTTTCTATTGATGACTTATTTTAGATTTATTGTTATTACTATCTGACGAAATACATCTTGCTTGTCTGTATTTTTATTTTTATGAAATTAAAATAAATAAATAAACTTACATCTATTATTTTTGAAAATAAATATAACAAAATAAACACATCCACTAAAACAAATTTAAATCTATTATGTTTTATTTTAAATAAAAATGAGGCTGCAGGCCTCCAAAAATAGAGTCCCTATTTGTCGTTGCGGGCCGGGTAGAAATGAAATTCTGATGAATTAGCGGGTTTTTGTTTATTTTTTTAAGGAAGAGTATTAATAAAAATTTCGGCACTAAGAAACCCATGTCATCTTTACTGTCCTTTAATTATGTACTTATAAAATTCATAGTTTTATATTTCAATCCCATGTAATTAAAATCTTATTAAAACATCACTCTTGTGCAAGAAACATCAACAACTCGAATAAAAAACAGCCTCAAGAAATCAATAGGGAGGATCCAGCCCACTGGAAGCTCTTATCTTGTTCCGCGGGTATAATGATGCGCGCTCCGCAAACATGCATTGGGCGTGCGGGCAACCATCGATTCACGAGGTGCATCCATTGTTTACTCTTTCAGTACTTCACCGTTGATTCTGAATTGCACGTTCCAGATTCACTTGAATGTATTCAATAAATTTTGTGTGACTGGAGAGGAGCCGACCCGCGTCCAGCGGTATTTTCTCAAGAAAAGAAAAAAAAAAGGACATAAAATGACTGAAGTCGGCATCTTTCTTTCCTTTCTCCGGAGTCTCCGTATCTCCGAACACTGTATAAAAAAGTTACTAGTATACACGTTCAAAATTTAAACAAAAAAAAATACAAAAATAAAAGCAAATCAGATCAGATATTTTTAATGAACTATTTTATCTTTACTTCTCAGTTAAATAAAAAGATAATTAATATTTAGTGAACAAACATGTTAATTACTTTGCTATTATGTTAAAATAATAAATAAATTATCAATTAATTGCTTTTATAACAACATTTAATGAAAATATTGAAAGGAGAAAATCAGTGAGCGAGTGTTCAGAGAACTAAATACAGACTTGAACACAATAAATCAGAATTTTTTAATCTCGATTGTTTAAAATCTAGCGAATTAAATCACAGTCGTTAACGGATCTGAACACGTATATGCTTAACATAAGAGGAGATATAAAATGCAAAACAACCTCATATTCTGCACTCCTAATACTTTTTACAATTATTATATAAATTATTTGTGTCTAAGTGTTTAAGTATAATACAAAGTATTCGTTACTTTTTCTTGTAAATTAATTATCAAAAAATACTTTTTTGAAAATTTTATAACTGTTAATGGAAGATACCAGAAGCTGAATTATAAATATGAAAGGCAAAAAAACAAGGGTCAAAAGCAGGATGAACTGTCCACTAGCACACTGCCAAAGCCCAAAGGATAACTACTGTGTACTGTCGGATAAAAATATATCAGATAAGCATCGAATTTTTTATTTGTAGCTTTTCTAAAAAAATAAAATAAAAAAGAGTAGCATTTTACTCGGGTCTCGGGCTCGTTACTTTCACGTGTAAAGTCAGTACACAGACTTAGTCGGCGTTTCACTCGAATTCGCATCCTCTGAGATATCTCAAACTTTCAGTGTTTTTCCGGAAAATAAAAAACCGTTCAATTACTTTACGCACAAATCTTAAAGCAGTGTGATACTGGCCAATTACTATCTCGGATAGGCACGTCAGTCGCGCAATAGTTGAGATATCTCAGAGATACGCAGTCATTTCACTCTAGAATAAAGTGCAGCCGCTCCTAAAAAAAAAAAAATTCGCGTATACTTCTCAAAACTTAAAAATTAGGTATTTCTTTCTGTAAAACTGATAATATCATACTTATCCTTCTAAATTTTTAAAAAGTCTCAAATTTATTAATTTTTTTGAATTTTCTATTAAAGCTCGTTTTAAATTTATTAAATACTCATTTAACTCTTTATTAAAAAAAAATACTTAAGAAATTATTACTTTTTGTCAGACATGCCATCAAATATCAAGAACTTTTATGGTGTAATGTGAATTTCTCGCCTCAAACAAAATCCATAAATGCAAGAGAACATAGATTCACATTAGTAATATAACTACGTTCATAATTAAACATATCAAATTGATCCTCTCCTTCTCTATATGTATATGCCATCGCAATAGCTAAGAAAGAAAAGTGATTAGAAGTTCGAAAGTTGGTCGGTGTCGATATTAAGAAAATACGCGTTTAGTATTTTTTTTCCGTTGGTCAGTGTCGAAGTTAAGGACATATTTGACAAAGAAGTATGTTAAATTAGTTATTGGCTGATTTGGTTGTAATTGTGGCGCTCTTACTCAGATCGAGCTTGAAGGTGAAAGGCAATGTCGGCACTACTGGTGAAAAATCTAAGTTGCAAATGGAACATACGTGATTACAGTATAGGGAAAGGGCAAAGGTGAATTTAATTAGAGCAGTTGGTGGTCCTGGAATGCTTTCTGGTCGAGAGGATGCGGATAGAGAGGTACCGATACTGTCATTAGTAGAGTGACCGCTTGGTCCGCTTACTGGTACAACACGATGGCATACCTTTATATAGGGGTGTGGACATGGGAGAAGTGCAGCCATTGCTCCGAAATGCTTGCTGGTAACAAGAGGAGGTGAGAAGAGATGTACCATAAAATGCTATAGAGGGAACCAGTACGATGATTACTGGTACAATAAAGATACGGTAGAGGAACATTATGAAGTCTTGCAATTTTGTTTTTGTGATTGTTTTACTTTCGTATTAACGACCTATCAATCTTAAAAAAAAAAATAGAAACTTGCAAATAGATCTTTGGATTTGGATTGTGAGTTCAATCTCAGTTTTTCAAAATTCAATCTTCTTAGGTACGTTGTTTTACAAAATTCAATATTTTTTTGTTCAAATTAAGGGATTAAAGAATAGGGTAAAATGATATTTAATAACTTTAAAATTAGTTTTAATAGGAAACTCAATAAGTTGGATAAATTTGTGAATTTTTGAAATTTAGAAGGATAAATTTTATATCATCTGTTTTAGAGAGGATGCGTCATTTCTAAATTTTTGATGGATATACATAAAATTCCCTCCCCCCTCCAAAAAAAAGAAAAGAATAAAGTACAGACTTACTCTCCGTGCGTTTCTATTTAGAATTTGAGTTTTCATGAAAACCATACCTTTTTTTAATGCCACAAATTTAAAAATGGGGGATAAGCACTGTAATGTACAAAATTGTCAACCAATGAGATCAACGAGGCAAAGATATCATCAGTGAAAACAGGTGCGCTGATAAGCGCTATAATGTACAAAATTGTCAACCAATGAGATCAACGAGGCAAAGATATCATCAGTGAAAACAGGTGGCAAAGCACAGTTGAATAAATTTGTGAGTTTTTGAAATTTTGAAGAATAAATTTTAGATTATCCGTTTTAGAGAAGGGATACGTTATTTCTTGATTTTTGAGGGATATACATGAAATTTCTTCCAAAAAAAAAAGAATAAAGTGCACACTTACTCTCCGTTTGTTTCTATTTAGAATTTGAGTTTTCACGAAAACCGATTTTTTTTTTAATGCTACAAATATAAATGAGATCAAGAGTCAGAGATATCTTCCCGTCATTTTTATTCATGCCCAAAATTTCCTGAATTCCGCCAACTTTGCCCACGAAACTCAAATTCTGTTAAAAATGCCCAAACCGGCTATTTAATAGCTAGTTCCTAATTTTTATTAGAAACCAGCCACTATACCGCCGGTTCCTAATAAAAATTAAGAACCGGCAATTAAATAGCCGGTTTTCACGTTTTATTCAGGCAGACCTTGTATCTCTAGGAAGAGAGGAGAGAAAAGAGAAAAGAGGAAGAGAAGAGAAAGAGAAAAGAGGAAGAGAAGAGAAGAGAAAAGAGGAGAGACGACGTGAGGAAGCGAAGCTATAGTGGGCTCCAATATATTTTAAACAGTACGTACCGTATTTTTCTACATTATTTTGCTAGAGTGTTCTACAGTATTTTTAAACAGATCGTATAGTATTTTGCTACACTGTTCTACAGTATTTTTGTACAATGTTCTACAGTATTTTTGTACAGTGTTCTACAGTATTTTTGTACAGTGTTCTACAGTATTTTTGTACAGTGTTCTACAGTATTTTTGTACAGTGTTCTACAGTATTTTGTACAGTGTTCTACAGTATTTTGTACAGTGTTCTACAGTATTTTTGTATAGTGTTCTACAATATAGTTTGTTGGTCATGGTGCTGTTTGTTACATTACATTATAATGGAAAATTTCTGCAAAGTCCAGAAGGAGCCTATTACTCCAAACCGCCATCGCATTCTTTTATGGTTCAAGAGGGTACCTCACTTTCGGGCTTGAAGTCTCAAATTTATGATTGTGTGGGTTTTAACCCGAATCAATGTGACTTAAAGCTGGCAACCCGAGCCATGAACGGACCAATGTATATCCAAGTTCCGATAGATAATGATCATTTTTGGAGTCAATTGTGCAACAAGTTTAAGGAGCAGGGGTTTTCTTTTATGGAACTGTACGTGAAAAGAATTAAAAAAGACGAAGGTGGGAGTAGTTCGGGACAAAATTCGGCGGCGCCAAATTATGGACAAGAACGAGTCATAGAACAATACACCACCGCTGGTCCAAGTTTACAACCACACCCAACCCCCGAACCACCAATTCATAACAGAATTCCATTGCCACTACCTCAATCACTACTAAGAAAATCACCACCTCACCCCAGATTGTTACCAGTACCAGCAGATGAGCGTGCCCGGTCGGATTTTGAAAACATGAATGAAATTCCAGAATATACCCTGGAAACGGCGGATGAATATGAAGGAGAATGGGATTCAGACCACTTGGAGGGTTTACGTGAAGATGGTGCTTCGGGGGGTGCTTCAGGGGGTGGAGAAGGATCAGTTCGTATCAACCCCTTCAATGGCCGGGCCAGCACGCACCCGTTCGAGTGCTTCAATAATACATCTGGCTTTTAAGAAGCTGATATCAAATTTTTCGGTGCCCGGATAGAGTACAGTAGTGAACTGGCAGCCAGGCTATATTTTAGAAACAAAGATGAGCTAAATAAAAAGATAAACGAGTACCACGTTGATAAGAATCAGGAGGTTCAAAGGAAAAAAAGCGACACGAGTCGAATGGTTGTGGTTTGTAAGGGTAAAGAGTGCAGTTTCAAACTCAGAGCTCAAGCAACGGGTGAGGAGGATGCATGGGTTATCACAGAGCAATACAATCCTCACACATGCAGGACTGATCACACAAGGACAGACAATGCAATGCTTACAGTGTCCATTATTGCTGATACCATTGAGGATTCTATTAAAAAGGACCCGGCTATGAGCATCCAATCAGTCGCAAACTGTATGAGGGTTAAATACAACAATTGTGAACCGAGATATAATTGATTGTGGAGAGGTCGTGAGCTTGCAATAGCACGACAATTCGGGAGTTGGGAGGGTTAATACAGCTTCTTGCCAAAATTACTAATAGGTATATGCGATAAGAATCCCGGCTCAAAGTACCAATTTCTAACCAGTCCAATCCGAGAAAGCACAGGTGCAATTATGCAAGGTGTTGAACACTTCGTTGCAGTAGCTTGGGCATTTGGTCCATGTATTGGACCTAGAATAATACCTAACAAGAAATGGATTAGAAAGGGCATAAGAAAACACACCCGACTCAAAATGACCATGGATGAGTTGAGTGGTCGCCCAAAGGGCATACTGCTCGCCGTTCAACTACCGACCGACGTAAGAGAGGTATGTATCACTTACAAAATCTTATATATCATTACAATTTCATGATTTAACTGACACATATATGAAATACAGATGCAATAAATGCAGCAGTTGCGAAACAAAATGAGCGAACTTTTACAGGTTCATCTGGGTCAAGGCGTAGCACAGCCACAAGTTCCTTGGATGCATCCATTATGTATGCCGAGGCAATGGAAGAGGTCTTCTCAGTGCCAGGAGAGGCCACTAGTAGCCATGCAGAGCCGTCCGTTACCCAACCAAGGAGGTCATCTCTCAGGCTACGAAGAGCATCTTTTAGCCAACCAGGGTCGTCTGGGACTGCAGCAGATCCATTTGGTGCGCATGTAGAGCAACCAAGGCGATCATCTCTCAGGTTAGAAAGGGCATCTGTTAGCCAAGCAGCACCATCTAGAGTGCAGGTAGAGCCAAGTAGTGCTCCTGTACAACAAACAAGGAGCTCGTCTTTTAGGCAGCCAAGAGCATCTAGTAGCTAGGCAGCGCCATCTGATACGCAACCAAAGGCATCAAATAAGCCATCATTTGAGTCTAAATTGCTCAAGGGATTTCGTTTCAAGAAAAATAGTTGAACATAATAGTAACTGTGAAATATTGTTTTGTATGTTTTGAGAACTTATTATATAAACTTGTAATTTGTGTGAACTTCATTTTATTTATTTGTTATTTACTTATATACTTTGTATGACTTCATTTATATTATCTTTGGTTTATGATATTGGTTTTTTTAGGCGAGAGAACGATGAGCAAAAACACACCAAATCAATCGTCCGGTGGTGGAAAAAAGAAATCTCAGCCTTGGAAAAAAGAAATTCCAGTCAATGACGATGATGATTTTGAGAAAAGCCTTTACAAAAAACCAAACCCAATTAATTCAAAGAAAAATACTAGTAAGACTATTTCTTCGCCCGATGCGACTCGTACCGGTGATGTCAAAAGAAAGAAAAATGCTGATGCTGGTAAGACTATCTCTTCGTCTGCTGCGACTGAACCAGACTCAGACGATGATTTTATTCCTTGTACCTTCCGTACTGGTTCTTGAGAAGTAGTATTATTTCAATGTCTGTAATAATTATTTTGCGATTGTAATGTACCTTTTATTACCAACAATTTATACAGTACCTTTTGCGCTTATGATGTAATAATTTTATTGCGATTGTGATGATTTTATTTGTATTATCTCTGTTTATTTATTGCGATAGCGATTTTGTTAATTAATCGTCTTAAAAACGAGAATTTCAAACGATTCGTAACATATACATCAAAATTATATTTGAAATATTCAAAGCGAATTTGATATAAATTACTCAAAAACTATACATTGACTATCCACATTTTTAAAAATATAAAAAAAACTAATTGTTTACAAAAACCGGCTATTTAATAGCCGGTTCCTAATTTTTATTGGGAACCGGCGGTATAGTGGTCGGTTTCTAATAAAAATTAGAAACCGGCTATTAAATAGCCAGTTTGGACATTTTTGACAGAATTTGAGTTTCGTAAACAGAGTTGGTGGAATTCAGAAAATTTTGAGCACGAATAAAAATGAGGGGATATCTTCCGTGAAAGCGGGTGGCAAAGCGCCAAAGCCCACCTTTTTTTTTTTTAATAAAACGTATAAAATGAAGAAAATTAAATAAAATCTCGAAAACAGAGAAGGACGGTGCAACTGTGGTAGTGTTGCACCTCCACGTGTTTATCTTTCTTTAGTTCTGAATTCTGACAGATACTGACCCATAGTCCCATACATATAGTTTCTGACGAAATTTTATTGAGTCAATAATTTATTTAAACATAATCGTACATTGATTCGAGTGAGGTTATATATTGTACACATTTTCATAAAAAAAAATAAAAATAATATGTTGTACATTATTTGATAGGGCACTTGTTTGATGCACTTAATTGTCAGATTACATTGTTTGATACGGCAATTCTTTCTATTTAAGTACTGTTTATGTGTAAATTTTTTTTTTCCCACATGAATATTACTTTTTAGTTCAATTTCTGTATCCATGTTCAAACTCATGTGTCCGTAGAACATGCCCTAAAAGATCATATGTTGGAAATTTGATACTTAAAATTTTGGTGGTATTATCCCTCACGAGGCATTATCTTAACATCAGAGTTTCAATCCGGATTGTCCAATCAGAATCCAGACTACAATCCAGCTCTCAAATGATTTTATGCTAATATTTAACTAATGTTCCATATTCAAACTTGAACTGTAAAGTACTTCAAGTGATATAAATTATGCTTCTCGTGTTATTTTCAAATCTAAATAGGCACTAGAGTAAAAAATCAACATTTGATGCAGTGACAGAGATAGTGCTCTTTTATAAGAAGATTATAACATTTGATGTAGTGACAAAAACAACACTCTTCTATATTACAAATTCAGAATTTAGATAAAAATTATTTATATATACTAAATAGTTAAATAATTTCACCTCTAACTTTTACTAAAATAAAATAGGCACCAGAGCCACATTTATATTCTCCTGGTCGTTCGTCCAAGCCTTTCATGTTGCTCTAATATCAGTGGGCCATCGCCACAAAATCAGGACCGTTGCTTTCTGTATCTGTCTCGTTTATCGGTTTATACCTGAATAACATAAAAGATGAAGGGGCTGCTGGATTTGAATCGGCCCATGTTGTAAATTTCACGGGCTACCGGACAAAGTCTCGGCACACTATACAAACTCATTTCTCGGCCCAATAATATGTAGCCTGAAGAACGAAAATAAGAATGACACAAATAAATTTGAGTGAGTTCATGGTACTATGCATATTACGGGTTGATTCGTAATGCGGACTAATATTTTTATTTTTTAAATTTTAATAGTTGATCCGAACCGTTTAGCATGATCCTCATTTGAATATCTACTTGCAGACCGAATTTTATGTTTTTTAGAATTATTTTATTATTTTTTAAGATAGGTAGAAAAATTACTTGATGTAAAAATTCTAAACCATATAAAAACAGTGATTTTCTACCTATTTTAAAAAATGAGAAATTTTTGGAAATGCCACTCTAAAACTTGAAATTTGTCAAAATGTCACTCAGAAACCAATATTTGTCAAAATGCCATTAAAACTCAATGCCTATTTTAATTTTGTTATTAGTCTCAATTTAAAAATTCCAATCTTTCAAAATGACCAAACTGCCCCTGTCAGATTTTTTTTTTTTTTAGAGAACCAACCTATCGAAATAAACTCAAACCACATCGACAATTTAAAAATTCTAATCTTTCAAAATGGCCAAACTGCCCCCTGTCGTTTTTTTTTTTTTTTTTTATAGAACCAACTTATCGAAAATTTTAAAATAATGCACACTGTTGATGTAGTTTTTCATACATTCGGCGTGATTATTTTAAAAATGTGCGTTATACCCAAACCACATCTATTATATATTTTGAATATTTTTTTCCATGCACATTATTTTAAAAATTTCGATAAGTTGGTTCTATAAAAACAAAAACCTGACAGGGGCAGTTTGGCCATTTTGAAAGATTGGAATTTTTAAATTGTCGATGTGGTTTGGATTTATTTCGATAGGTTGGTTCTATAAAAAAAAAAAAATCTGACAAGGGCAGTTTAGCCATTTTGAAAGATTGGAATTTAAATTGTCGATGTAGTTTGGGTTTATTTCGATAGGTTGGTTCTCTAAAAAAAAAAAAAAATCTGACAAGGGCAGTTTGGTCATTTTGAAATATTGAAATTTTTAAATTGAGACTAATGGCAAAATTAAAATAGGCATTGAGTTTTAATGGCATTTTGACAAATATTGGTTTCTGAGTGGCATTTTGACAAATTCCAAGTTTTAGAGTGGCATTTCCAAAAATATCCCTTAAAAAATAGTAAAAAAAATTCTGAAATATATAAAATTTGGTCTGCAGGTACATATTCATACGAAAATAATTTTGAACGGTTCGGATCGACTGTTAGAATTTTGAAAATAAAAATGTTAATCTGTATTACGGACTAAATCGTGATATGCATAGTACCACAGACTCACTAAATAAATTTTGTTAATTCAGTTTTTAACATAATGTGAAAGAACGAAAATAAAAATGACACATAAATTTTCGGAAAAAAAGTTTCTATACTCAATCTTTTGTACCTACTTTTTACTCAAGTTATTTCCGTCCCCACTTCATATGTATTTCAAATTGTTTCGTCTTATATAATCTCCGATCTCTCCTCTCCATTCTTTTCTAAAAATACTCTCTTACACTCGCTCCACTGATATCACTGGTCTTTCTAGGGTTCCTTCACATTTCAAAAAATTCTCCGCAAATTACAAAATTTGATTCTAAGAATATTAGGATTATCTCGATATGTTGATATTTAAATTATTGAAGCACTACAATTGGTTTCGTCTGAGCATCATCGAGTTCGCCAAGTTAAATTCGTCAAAAGTATACACGAAGTTTCGTCGGAGCATCATCAATTGATTTTTTTGAGAAATTGCATACATCAAGCTACAGGTGACACGTTTACATTTCATAGCTTGATTTTCAAAGGTTCAAAGGTTCAAACCACTTTCCTGCTGCATCCAAGTACCACTTGTTACGATTCGATTCGGTAAGTACAAGTAAATTACAACAATGAGTATTTTAAAGCTTTGTCGGTGTTTTTTTTCGAATCTTCGTGTCATGATAATTCAATTTTTCTTTTGAAACTAGACAAATGCCCCGCGTTGCTTCGGCAACTATTTTTAACGACACATGAAAAAATGTACACAAAAAGTTTATATATATATATATATAAGTTATGTACAATCGATATTACATAGTTGCATAGACATATAATACAGAGTAGCATGTTTTGATGTTGTTGGACCAAAAACTTTACAATTGATGGTAGTTAAGATTAGCCTATAAGATATGTTTGGAAGAGGAATAACCATTTTATTTAAATGTGTTATCCCTTCGAGACAAATCTTCCAAACATATTTTCTTGTTGTGACAAAATAAGGTTAAAGTATTTTGTTGATGGGTGCATCAACACAAAATAATATTTACAACTAACAAAATATATCAAAGTTCTTGTACGATGGCTGATTTCGTTACTGCACGTTGTCCTTTCCTTTGCTTACTTCATCACTGTTGAAAAGAGCATATGTGTTAGTTTTGCTTTGCAATTTCTAATTGATGTATTTATCCAAATATGATTTGCAATCTTTGTTGTGTTGTTTGAAGTTATAAGTGGAAAGGGAATGAATCATATTTTGCAAAACCTTTCAAATTTTGATGTCATTTTTTTTTATTTGTGGACTCATAATATGCTTGACAATTAGGATTTCAAATATTATTTGTAAATTGAATGATATTCATACCAACTGTGAATGCAAGTTTTACCAATAAAAGCCCAATAAGGCTAATTTATGCACAGTAGCATAAATTATATTTTGCATCATTATTAAAAGTGAGCACATTATATTTTGTTAGTAAAACCTGAATCAAAATATTTTGGCCAATTAATGGATGTGAGCCCAATAAGGCTAAAAAAGTAAGACTAATCAGCACATTATTTATTATCAGGTCACACCTAAACGGAACACAACCTCTGGTGCTGAAATAAAGCTTGAAGAACCAAAAGTATGACTTGTACTAAACTTAATGAGATCTAATCAGATTGTTGATAGATCAATAAAATTCTTGAGGGAAGACTGTTAAGTTTATTGAGGAAAAGAAAATGAACTGATTCAGTTGTTCATACAAAGTTTACCTTATTTTTGCTTTCTTCGATGGATGTTCTGTGAATAGTTGCCTTCTTGTGATATCTGTTGTTGTGGTGGTGATTGATTGAGTTTCATATCTGCAATAGTAAATTAGCACCAATATTAAGAAAAAAAAATTATTGCTTGAAAATTTCTTGTGATGTGATTTTTGTTTGTGTTAAGTTTGTCACATATGTGTGACTGTATTTTCTCCGAATATGTACAACTGAAATAATTTGTATTGGACAAAATCAAAAAAGGAAAAAAAAAAGATTTTGTAGATGTATGCGTCAGAACTTATTAGTGAGTACATGTAGTTCAGTTTTGTGTAAGAGTATATGCTGATTTGTTATGAATTCACTGTAAAAGTAAAATTAATAGACTGTTTACTAATGCAACAATTAATATGTTTTTCAGCTTGGTGCATTATAAAAAAATATCCATGAGGTGCATTATATAAATTTAAGAGAATGTTATAAAGAATTAGGCTTAACCCTAAACCCTAAAAACTTTTGAGGGGGAAATTATTTCTCTAGATTTCAAAGGGAAGCAAAAAAGTCAGTATCATAGATTCAGAGTACTTTTTGGTTGTGATAATATCATTTTATTGAGGCCAGTGTACAGTAACTTAAAAAACCATTTATTCGTGTAGTTGTGGTACAATATTGTTTAGAACTATAAATTTTTTATTTTGTTTTGGTACCTGTTTTTTTCATAATTTTCAGATGGCGTGGTTGATGAAGTGACACTGTTTTTGTTGCGGATGGTGTTGGGTGTTCTGTTTTGATTGTTGGTGATATCAGAATTGCACTGGTTACTTGGTTGGTGATCATGTTTGATCGGAACTTGTTGTTGCCACAATGTACAGTGAAAACATATTTCTTATGGGGCAAGTCTGAAAATTTTGTTGGTAAGAAATCGTCTTCATTTCTTTTGGGTTGGGCCATGAGATCCTGTGCAGTGTAACCAAGCAAGTATTCTGCTGGCCTTCCTATGAAAACAAAGTCAGCTTGGTCTATGCCGTCTGTCACCTTTAAACAGAAATTATACCTGAAATACGAGCAATTTTAGTTAATAGGCTAATATAATAATTAAGAAAGATGTTAGAAATGGTTGAAGTATTTAATTTCATGGTTTGAGAATGTAATCAATTTACCATGGTAGAGGTTTTGGGACAGATGCATTACAGATCCGGCAGTATAGTTCTGCAGGTCTTAACCGTGTTTTATGCGTTGGGCATGCATAATAATACCATCCAAGTTCATCAAGCACATCGATGACTTCAGCAACAACAGTGAATACTTTGTTCTGCATGTTTTTTGTTTTTAGTGTTGCTGTATAGAATTAGTATTGGTGTAGTAAGAGTTGCCTTTTATATTTAAAATTTTTACCTCATTTTCTGGAGAGCACATGTTGTGGAGTTCTCTGATAGAAACTGGAGTAGGAGGCAGGTCAGATCCTTCTGGAGTAATCTCTTCATGTACTTTGAGTGGTATCTTTTTTTGTGTTATTCTGGATATCAATGTTATTATGATTTTGTTATATTTATTATTCATTTGTTGGAAAAGTTTTTTTTTTTTTTTGTATTATGGATGATGAGTACCTTTTTTGAAAGTTTACGATATATGGAAGTGATTTGTCTTGGTATATCCGGGTTCCTGAATAAGTTCTTAGCCCATATTTTCTTGTAATTGTGTGTATTATATATATATATGAAATTTGTTGGTATAAAGCTTTTTTAATCATAGACTAATTAAATTGAATAATATGTATTAATTTGTAAAAAAATGCACAAATGATTACCTGAGTAGTTTGTCAATAGCAGAGAACTAAATGCAAGGATGATGTGTTATCTTTTTGAGTCTTCTTGTATTTTTTGAATGTTGATTTCAGTAAATAATCTTCCCATATAGTTACTGAGACTTTGTCATTCCTGTTAAATAACATTTGAGAAGATATAGTAATTTAGTTCAAATTTAGAGTTTAGGGTTTAGAAAATTGGATACTCAATGTGCATACAAAACCAATTAGATTTTCACATATTAAATTTATGGCAGGAGAGATGGTGGACTGAAGTGTTTCCATCCTATACCCATATTTGTAACCTTAAAAGTTTATGGCAGCTAAAAACATTAAAACCCAAATTTAAACGATAAAAGGCCTATCTCAATTATAAAGGCCTGTCCAAATTTTAATAATAGAAGGCATATCCAAATTGTAAAGGCCTATCCAAATTTTAACAATAAAAGACCTATTCAAACCAATTTTAGCGAACCTCAGAATTCAAAAATTAGTGACAAACAATTAGAAAGGGCAATCTCAATCGTTTTGTGTAACATAATTTTGAGGAAGAAGGATACTTATACCTTTCATCTTCTATTTCTATGTCTCTGATGCTGACTGATCGATTTTTTTGTTGGATTTTTTTCAGCGGTCGAATTGATATGACTCGTCCAATGATATCTGCTCAATAAAATTTAATCATGTCAGTTTTGTGAATTTGAGATGTTTATGAAGTATTTTTGTATAATCTTGTATTCAGTGGTTTGTTGTAGGTGTTATTACCTATGACTGATTTTTCTTGTTTGATTGTGACACCTATGCTCCTTAGAGGTTTAAAGTCGAAATAGTGTTGTGGGAATGTCGGGTCATCGTTTTGTATTTTTGTGATCTTTGTTGCTCCAGTGAGCTGGATTCGCACTTTGTGATCAACAGTCGCAAACGCTTCTCTTTTGGTCTCTGTACCGAACTTGAAAATTTTGTAAATTGATCCTTCTTGTAATTTTTCAAGAATTTTTTCAGCATAGGGATCATCAGGGCCGATAAATCCTTCTATTGCTGTTTTCTACACAAATAAAATTTGTTATTTACAATGAGAATGAATTGATTAATGTATGTAATTATTGTAGTAAAAGGTTAAGGATATTATTAGCATACCTTGTCGTCAACCATGACAAAATCATATGAATATTTCTTTTTAGTTGATGGATTGCATGCTGTCCATAGCTTGACAATTCTTCCTATTATTGTTGGCCGATACAATTTGTCAGTGAGTTCAGCAAGTGGAGTTATTGTGTCTTATTCAACCATCTGTAAATTTAAGAAAAGATGTGATAAATGTTAGTGAAAACAATATTAATATATTGTTTACACATTTGTGCAAGTATTTGGACAATAATAGCATTTTTTCGTTCATATGGTTGCTATTTTATTCGAGTTGTGCTATATAAATATATTGTCTATATAGTAGCATACCTAAATCTTGAAATATTTCCGTATAAACTATATTTTGAGTGTAGTTTGGATGTTCATCATTTGGATTTTCAATTATGATTTTACACACGATCTAGAGGTTGCTCGAGATAAAGCAACATATAATTGTCCATGGGTAAAAACGGACGTGGAAGATAAATTCCTATCTTGTTGAGTGTTTGTCCCCGACTTTTATTGATTGTCATTGTGTAAGAAAGTCCGACCGGAAACTGTTTACGCTTTAATATAAATGGCCATTTTGGATCTTTTACATTGAAAATTATTCTTGGTATATAAACTGTTGTTCCAATGTTAGAACCTGTTATTATCACAGCTTCTATTATTTTTTGTGCCAATTGTGTCACTATTAATCGTGTTCCATTGCACATACCATTTGCTTGGTCTATATTGCGCATTAGCATAATTGGACAACCTATCTTAAGTGTTAATTCATGATTTGGGACACCATTTTGTTTGATAGAGTTGAGACATTCTAAAGGGTACATTGTTTGAAGTTCTTCTAAAGGAATTGTTGAGTTACTCATCGTATCTGAGCTCAAATATGTTATAGAATCTGTTGGTATAATTTTTAATATGATATCGTTGATGGTATCAACATCATCATTTGTTGGGGTAACTATTGCTCTTTCTTGTAAGTATTGAGGATCTTTGTAGAATATTTGAAAATTGGGGTAAATAGTTTCTATAATGGCATTTTTCTTGTCTTTTTCTGTATGTATTAGTAATTCATTCGGTATTTCTATCCAGTCACTTTCAGAATCATTGAACAATTTTTTGGTCGGAACAGTGCCATTTCCTATTGCTAACAACCGTTATCGAATGCGCTTGCATCTTCTCTCGTCTTGTTGAGACATTTGAGGATTTTGTAAGCGCATATTTGTATTAAGTTTATAAACTTTACAATAGGACCATAGTTTTGATTTAGTGATTGTTGCATTCAGTGTTTCATATTTGTTGACATATTTTAACACTGGCAAAGTTTGTCTGAAGTCTCCTCCAAGCAATATTGTTTTGCCTCCGAAAGGTTTTTCTTTACAGTTTTTGTCATGTGTACTTAAAATATCTCTCAATGTCTTATCAAGGGCTTCAAAACAGTGACGGTGATTCATTGGAGCCTCATCCCAAATTATTAGTGATGTCCTATATATAAGCTCTTCTAGATTTGTGCATTTTTTAATTTCACATGTGGAATTTTCATTTATATCTATTGGGATTTTAAATCTGGAATGAGCTGTTCTTCCTCGTGGGAGTAATAAAGCTGCTAAAGCTGATGATGCAACTGGCAAAACAATTCTTCCTTGATATCGAAGCATTGAAATTATTGTTTTATATAAGTATGTTTTTCCTGTTCCACCATGGCCATATACAAAGAATAGCAAACCTTTATCTAATTCTACCGATTCAACAACAGGTTGGTAAATTTGTTTTTGTTCTTCATTTAATCCATTGTATAAAGATGTAGCTTCAATTAACAAATCAGATGCATTAAAAGACATCTCCTCTCTTAATAATCTATTGTCAAGTTGTTGTGTATAATTTGCGTTTGGTTTTGGAAGTCCATACATCGATAAATTTGAATTATTGTCGATTAGTAAATTCTCAATTTCATATAACACATGGTCTTTTAAATCCAAATCTGATAGGTGTATATTTTGCAAGTGATATGTGTTTTTGATTTTGTATACCATATTATCTGTCATTTTTTCCCAACAATGTTCAAATAAATTTAAAGGATTTGCTATTTCACAGAAAAGTAACATAGTGACAAATAATTTGCGTAATTGTATTGCACTTGCCCAATTTGATGCTTCATCTATTGCTAATAACTATTCATTGTCATCTTCTAGCAAACCTAGTGCGTTACATGCTTCTCTAAATGTATTGTATGTAATGTTGTTTATTGTTCGGATATTTTCAAATGATGTTGCTCCTCGATTGATATTAAGAAGCATTCTTAAATAATAGATCTCTCCTTGATTTGGATTAACGTAATATATTCGTCCTATACGATTTCCTTTTTTTTCTAGGATTCCAACACTTGTCTTTTGATTGCCATGTGTATTTGCGAGGTGTTTCTATAAATGTTAATTTTCTTGCTTCGGGATCTCTTTTATTTAGTTCCATCCACTCAGTTAACATTGTTCTATCAAATTTACCAGAATCAATAATATCTTGTAAATCTTGATCATCAGTAAATAAGATATTGTTCATGTTGGGTAAATGGATAGGCAATCTTTCAATGCTTGGGATATTACAGTGAATGTCGTATTGAAATATTCTCCAAACTGCCTCGTGAGGTGTTATGTATCTACAGTCAAGATATATTTTTATTTCATTTATTTCTTCATATTTGTTTTGTTCATTTTTCTTTGATTTTAATTGGGCACTCAATTCTGCAATTGATCTGTCATTACCTTTGCATATATATTTAAATAGATATTTGATAAGTCTTGATGTGTGGCATTTTTCAACATTTATGTGAGCTTGGTATCTGATTATTAAGTCAATGTTATGAGGAACAACAAAACGATTATCTAGTTTCAATCCTTTTTTCTCAATATAATGATCTGTTTTACGTCTTCTATAGGCCACCATTCCATCTTCATTTATAGTTGTTTTATCGTTATATTTTTTGGGAAAATTCTTTGAACATGTTCCATTTTTTAGGCATCCAATTTCCGATGTGCCGCCATTGCATAGTCCATGTATCATGAACTTGGTGACTGCATCGTTTGCAGTTGGGTCTATTACTGGGTCAGGTATTTCTGCGATATATATCGGTCTATATCCTGTGGTGTTTTCAATTTATTGTGGTCTGCCAACCACAATATTATATGAACATGTGGAAGACCTCTTTTTTGAAATTCGATTGTGCATACATCTGTTAATAAGTTAAATGATTGTTAAAAGAAATAGATTGATGTAATTATTAGTAGGAAATATAAACATAGGGAGTGCATTGAAAGGACTTACATGCAATGGTTTTGCCAAAATGCTTATTATCTTTGATGTCTTCTAACAACTTGTTTAATTTTATCTTAAAAACTCGTGCAAGGACATCTGGTCTATCATCAGGCCTTTGTTCTGGAAGTAACATTTTATATATTTCTTGCCATTGTGGATTGCATGTAAACGTAATAAAAAGATCTGGCATTCCTAATTGTCGACATATTGCTATTGCATCATGATAGTTTTGTAGCATATATCGAGGACTTCCCACATGAGAAGTTGGTAATATTATTCTTTTACCCACATTTTGACCAATTCTTTGACCTTGTCTAACTGCATTTTGTACGTTGTTATAATTTTCTGATCTAAGAGATTCTTGATTTTTTTGTATGAATGAAAGTCTTTCTAATTCAATAGATAGATATGCGTCTACAAGTATTTATTGAAATAATCGACCTGATCTGAAAATTGTTAGGGCATCACCCTGTCGGGGATGGAATCGATATGCATAAAATTCAGCCATTGTAACATATTTACGATTTATTGTTAGTTGTGTAGTGTTTGTTTCAGCATATTTTATATTTGGGTGATAACTATCTTCACCATATGCAAAAAGAAGTGGATATTGTAATGCCATATAACTTGGATGATTAGGATGAATACGTTGCAATCCATCTGTTCGATGGTGAACAATAATATCACAATAATTATCTTTTCCACTGATATCTCCAACTATTAGACCGACAACTTCGCTTGCATTTGGCATACAATATTGTGAAAATTTACTTGATCTAGTGCTTGTTAGTTTGAGGCTGAATTTTTGCATATCCGATTCTAGGAATCGTTCTTTAAACATTCTCGAAACGTTGAACTATGATATTGTTTTGATTTAACATTTCCATCAAATCGAAATGATATCTGGACGTAGTTCGTGCGATTTGTCTTGACTCTGAAAATTGTTTAATCTATTCCTTATTTCATTTGCTGTATCATACATGTATAGTTGCGCATATGTTGGTTTACGCCCTTCGGGTGGTAAAAGAGATCCTATTCGATGATAATTTTGACCCGAAACTCTAAAAACATATGGTCCATGTCCATCATTTATTTTACTATCAATGTTGACTCCCATTGAGGTGAAAGAAAAACCGAGTTGTATGTTCTTATATTTTCTTTAAAATGATATGATCTAGGATCTCCTGAAGGATCTAATAACTTGTCTAATAAATTTGGAGGTTTTTTTAAAGACGGTATTGAAACTCTTCCTTCTCTGCAACAAAGATTGTATTGAATTCTGCTATTTTTTTCAGCAGACCAATAATATGCCCCACAATATATACATACACAATTTGGAGCTCCTAGATCAAGAGGGCATGTATATTTTCCTGGTCAATATATTAGATTTGATATTTGTAAGTGTGATGTCAATTATGATAATTACTTTCGTAAAGATAATGATTTAACTTTATGCTAACTAAATAGATATCTAACTTAAAAAATAGACCGAAAAAAGAAATATGAAGTGTACTTACTATTTTGTAAGTGAATGTGGGAATCACTTGGAATATTATGCAAAGATGTTTGACGTCCTGTGGAATAGATCTTTCGTCGTAAAGTTTCTACATCGTTTGATAAATTTACTCTGCTAACATAATTATATGGATCTGGCACATGTGTACCGACACATCTTTCCCGCAGAGCTGAGGAGTTCTGCCGCACTCTCTTTGGTCTTGTAATATTTATTGATTTATTTTTTTCCTCGTTACTCATTACCTAAGTTTGTATGGTGTAAAATTCATGTAAAAAGTTTACGTGTTGATGTCTATGTACAAAAATAAATTGCTGCCTATTATTAGCAAAGTTTCTAACATTGTGAAACCAAGATGAAATAATTAAATGAATAAATAAGATAAGAATTAAAGGAATACCTTGATGTAGCTGTAGCAAGAGCAATATGCAGACTTGAAAAGCAATCAACAAAGCAGTGAAGACCCTAGTACAAATTTCTGTCATTGAGAGTAGTTGAATTAGTAATAAAAAAAATTGATAATAAAAAAAAGTGATAATTGAATTGTTTGAGAAGAGTTCTCGACTCTATCATTGTTTTGGCAATTCAGTTCCGTATTGATAAATTAGTTAATGAAAATTTAGATAAGTTGTAAATCTGTGTAAATATATTTTTAACAAATTAAAGGAAAATATAAAATAGGAGCAGAAAACAATCGAATGGATTACAATTTTGCTTGTTTGTATGTAAAAGAAGTAAGCTTTGAAATCTAATTGAGCTTTGGAGATGAAAGTATTATTTAAATACGAACGGGAATGAAAGAGATAATTGCATATAAAATATTAAAAGTGATAATTGTTTATTAAAAATATAATTTCCACAAACATGTCAAAATATTTGCAGAATATTAATTTGCATGTGATATTCTTTATATTTTTACCTAGTAAGTAATGGCTCAATTTAAAATTAATTATATTTGAAAAAAAAAATACCTGAAAGATTGTGCAAAAAACACGATAGAAGAGTTTGTTTCCTAGCAAGCCGAGTATCGTAGCAACAAAACTGATGAGAGAAACATGAGAAAAATGAATCATTTTGAACTTCGCCTTATGAAGTACATTATTTGTATTTTTTATCTAGAAGTATTGTCTAAATGTTTAATTCATAATTTAAAAAATACCTTAAAGGCTGTACAACCAACACGATAGAAGTCTGTGATCCGTCGTAGCTACTAAACTACTGAAACAAAAATAAGAAAATATTAATTAATTTTAATTGTAGCTTTTTTAACTAAAAAAAAATTGATGTAACATATTTGTAATTATATAGATAATGAAAGTTATATAAGGCCATAGTACAGAAGATATAGTGATAGTTAAAAGTACTATCAGAGGCTGTTTACTAATAAAACAGTTCATATATTTTTTTTTTCTGCCAGCTGCATTATTCATAAAAAAAATTATCTATGAGGTGCATTATACAAATTTGAGAGAATGTTGTAAAGAATTAGCCTTAACAAATAGATATGAAATTGTTTTTTTGTCATTAGTTAGTAACTAAACGTTGATGGCACAATACTTTTGCTTTTCGAAGACGAAAAATCAAATATTAAAGATCAAACCACAATTGTGTGCAAAGGAAATGCAAATGCTTTAATAAAAAAAGCTAAAAGAAAGCAAATTGACAACTGTAAACCCTAAACCGCATATCCCAATTACTAAGCCGTAAACCCTATATCATAAATCCTAAATCAATCATTTTTTTTAGCAATGTTACCAAAAAAAAAAAAAAAAAAATTCTAAAGCAATGATAAAAGAAAGAAATCACTTTGCCCTAAATCATATATCCTATATCATAAAACCTAAATCAATTAATTTTTGCCAACATTATCAAAGAAAAAATCTCAAGCTCAAGTTGACAATTGTAAACCCTATATCCCAATTCTTAAACCCTAAATCAGTCAATTTTGTAGCAGCATTGCCAAAGAAAAAGGATCTAAAGCAACGAAAAAAGTATAAGAAATCAATTTACCCTAAACCCTATATCACAAAACCTACATCAATGAATTTTTGGCAACATTATCAAACAAAAGTCTAAAGCAACGAAAAAGTAGAAAAAATCAGTTTAAAATGTAAAGCATACCTGGCAGTGATCGAAAATGTAGGTGCGCAGAGGGATGATAGCGTGCTGAAAAATGCTAATCGGGTTAGAGAGCGGTGTGGTCGCTTGTGAGAGATCGAGAATGGAGAGTGGAGTTGTTAGGAGTTGGAGATGGTGATCGGACGATATTTTTGGGTCTAGAGCTTGTAGAAATGGAGAAGTTTCTGGAGTGCAAAGGTTTTGTTTGAATTTTTTTTTTTTTTTTAAACTTAATAGAGAGATTCTAGAAATGAAGTCTCCAGAGACAGCGTTACCAAGGTGCCTCTTTTTTTTTTTTTTTTTTTTTGGTCTTCTAATGAACTTAAATGGAAGCAAAGAAACACTAATAGACTGACCATGGGTTCCATTTGTCTATCCCACTGTTCATTTTACTGTGGGTGAACAGTGAATTCTGGATCAAAAATTAGATCTATAGATAGATATGTTGCAATTTGTAACCAGAATTTTGTTATTGCGCTCTAAGTATTCGGCAAGCTGTATCGCTACCGATCTGCTACTGATTCATTGCTTCTGACAGATCTGATCTGATCTGGTAATACTTCGAGTTTGATCTGACCTGATTTAATATGTCAGCTGTCGATTTGGTATGATTTAATATGTTACAGTTTTGTTTTATCTTTGTTACAATATTTGTTTCAATTTGTTCCAGTATTTGTTTGCATTTGTTATAGTATTGAGTTTAGATTTGTTACAGTATTAGTTTGCATTTGTTACAGTTTTATTTTATCTTTGTTACAGTATTAGGTCTAGATTTGTTGTAGTATTGATTTACATTTGTTACAGTATTAGTTGTCATTTGTTACAGTATTTATTTTTGCAGTATTATTTTCTTTGTAATATTTGTATTTTTAATTGTAAGATTTGTCATATTTTGTATTGCAGGAAGATATATCAAAGGAGTGTTTTATTCTAGCATTGGAACTTCTTACACATTCGAACAATGAGCGTCAAATAAGTTTAGTCTAAGGATTTTGTTTCAAAATTTGTGTTTGTTGTTTGCTAGAAAAAGTTTGTTATTTGAACAAAGTTTGTAATGTTGTTTGTTGGAGAGTATTTTTTTTGACAAAATATTGTTTTTTTAGTTAGTTTATCAATGCGAATATGATCATTGTTATAGTTTTGATATCTTATAGTTTTTATCATCATTGTTATAGTTTTCATACTTCATTGTTACGTATTAAGCCATTTTGAAAATCGATGATCAAACTGTGGCTTAACCAAACAGTGAAACTAGAAGTCACTGTTGGATCATCGATTTTCAAAGTGACTTAATAAATAGTAAAAAAAATAAAAAAAATGTAAAATTTGGTCTCCAAACATATTTTAATATAGAGATCACATCTAACGATTTAGATCGACTTTTTAGATTTCATAAATTAAAAAACGAGTTAGTAGCACCGAAAGCATATTATTCAATCTCAGATACTGCAATAGAAAGATAAATCAAACAAGAGAAAATAGATGAGGAATGACCGAATGAAGTTGTTTATTAATAAAAAAAAATTGAATTGCACCGTGTTAGTAACAACTTTAAGTTTGAAAATCACAGCACCCCCGCCAGGCCGCCACCCGGAATTCAGATCACCCGAGTTACTCAAATTTTGAGTTTATATGCAGACCGTCCGATCTGTTTTTAGCACTAATATTAATGACGGACTGGTCCTCTCCAACTTTGACCTCCCACTAGTAGCTTCGGTAGATACTAGATAGTTCTCGAACTTGCTGGATCTCTCGAGAACCATCTCCCACCGTTGATTCTCACAGTTAGACGGTTCAGATCTCGCCATTTCGAACTTTCTCGAATCAAACAACAGGCCCCTAATAATGGCTCTCGATACATCCAGAACTTGTCCGATCACGCGCGAACCATCCCCCACCGACCAGTGGCCCCATTATCTCCGTTGGACAGTGCTATTACGAACTTTCTGGAATTAAAGGATAAGCTCATAAAAGCCTCTCGATCCCCGTCTCACATTCTCAGATTTGAAAAGAAAGCTTCGAAAAGAATTCTCAAAAACCTCTATTGTTAGTTCTCTTATTGAAATTTCATTGATATATATATCTGTCCTGATTTGTTAGTTTTGATTGATAATGGCGGGAAAAGGCGAAGGTCCGGCCATCGGAATTGATCTCGGTACCACTTATTCGTGCGTTGGTGTGTGGCAACATGATCGGGTCGAAATCATCGCGAATGACCAAGGTAACCGTACTACTCCGTCATACGTTGCCTTTACAGACACGGAGAGGCTGATCGGAGATGCAGCCAAGAATCAGGTCGCCATGAACCCTACTAACACTGTTTTTGGTAAGTTCAATTTTTGAAATCATGTTTGTCTACTACTTTCCTTCTCTTTATGAAATTGTGCCTATATGTTTTTATTTACTAGCTTGTATATGTAGATGCGTTTTTTTATTTTCTGTGAAATGTGCGGATTGCATCTAAAACCCCAAGTAACATTTTTTTTTTAGTCTCTGCATGTTAACAATAAATATAGGAAGCCAAGTGTATAGTTTTCCTGTACTATCAAGCTAAAATAATGGCTGTCCCAATTAAGAGTTTACCAAATTGTTAATGGGGAGACTCCCTACTGCAAAAATGTTAACCAGAACTAAGCCTCAGTTAGAATATTGAGAAACATTTAGGATTTCTGTGAACATGTTGTTTCAAAATAATTTCTGAATTCTAATAACAGTGCTGTTTGTTTTGTACTTAATTATTTAGTAGATCCTCACTTCAGTCTTGATACCAAGGCAATGAATCTGTAGATATATTCTAACTTATCTGATGATCTGTTTTGTAAAAATCGCAGATGCAAAGCGTCTGATAGGGCGTCGGTTCTCTGACCCCTCAGTCCAGAGTGACATGAGGCACTGGCCATTCAAGGTGATCCCTGGTCCAGGGGACAAGCCCATGATCGTGGTCCAATACAAAGGTGAGGAGAAGCAGTTTTCAGCTGAAGAAATCTCCTCTATGGTCCTTATCAAAATGAAGGAGATTGCCGAGGCTTATCTTGGCTCCACAATAAAAAATGCAGTCGTGACAGTTCCTGCTTACTTCAACGACTCCCAACGCCAAGCTACAAAGGACGCTGGTGTAATTGCTGGCCTCAATGTCATGCGTATTATAAATGAGCCGACTGCAGCGGCCATTGCATATGGCCTTGACAAGAAAGCTGCCAGCTCAGGTGAGAAAAATGTTCTGATTTTTGATCTTGGCGGTGGAACCTTTGATGTGTCGCTGCTCACCATAGAGGAGGGAATTTTTGAGGTGAAGGCCACAGCCGGTGATACTCACCTTGGAGGTGAGGATTTCGACAACAGAATGGTGAACCACTTTGTGCAGGAGTTCAAGCGCAAAAACAAGAAGGATATCACTGGTAATCCAAGGGCTCTCAGGCGCCTCAGAACAGCTTGCGAGCGAGCTAAAAGAACCCTTTCTTCCACTGCCCAGACTACCATTGAGATTGATTCTCTGTATGAGGGGATTGATTTCTATTCCACAATCACTCGGGCACGGTTTGAGGAGCTCAACATGGATCTTTTCCGGAAATGCATGGAGCCAGTGGAGAAGTGCTTGAGAGATGCCAAAATGGACAAGAGCAGTGTCCATGATGTTGTGCTTGTTGGTGGGTCAACAAGGATTCCAAAAGTGCAACAGCTTCTTCAGGACTTCTTTAACGGTAAGGAGCTCTGCAAGAGCATCAACCCTGATGAGGCTGTGGCATATGGTGCTGCTGTTCAGGCTGCTATTTTGAGTGGTGAAGGTAATGAGAAAGTGCAGGACTTGCTGCTCCTTGATGTCACCCCATTGTCTCTTGGTCTTGAGACAGCCGGAGGTGTCATGACCGTTTTGATTCCCCGAAACACCACCATTCCCACCAAGAAGGAGCAGGTATTCTCCACCTACTCAGACAACCAGCCTGGTGTGCTGATCCAGGTGTATGAAGGTGAAAGGGCCCGCACCAAGGACAACAACCTTCTTGGCAAATTCGAGCTGTCCGGCATACCTCCGGCCCCAAGAGGTGTGCCCCAAATCACTGTGTGCTTTGATATTGATGCCAATGGTATTTTGAATGTATCGGCTGAGGATAAGACCACTGGCCAGAAGAACAAGATTACAATCACCAACGACAAGGGTCGACTCAGCAAGGAGGAGATTGAGAAGATGGTTCAAGAGGCTGAGAAGTACAAGGCAGAGGATGAAGAGCTCAAGAAAAAGGTTGAGGCGAAGAATGCTCTAGAAAACTATGCGTACAACATGAGAAACACGATCAAAGATGACAAGATCTCTTCAAAGCTACCGGCTGATGACAAAAAGAAGGTTGAGGAAGCAATTGATCAGGCGATCAGTTGGCTCGATGGCAACCAGCTGGCTGAGACAGAGGAATTTGAAGACAAGATGAAGGAGCTCGAGAGCATCTGTAATCCGATTATTGCTAAGATGTACCAAGGCGGTGCACCTGGTGCAGGTATGGATGAGGATGAGCCAGCCTCAAGTGGCCCTAGTGGTGCTGGTCCTAAGATTGAGGAAGTTGATTAAGCTATGTCATTCAGTGTGTGCTGTTGCCTTTTCATGGCGATGTGCCTTATTTCATTGTTGTAGCTTCCTTTTCTTTTTATTTGTTATAAGTAGGGTGTTGATGGGGTGCCATCAAGTGGGGGTAAGGATGTTTGATGGTCTGTCTGAGGGTTCTTGTAACTCTGGTATGGTATAATATTGTGTTTTTAGTCTTGCATTCTATCTGTTTTTGCTTTATTGGACTGAGTTCATCTGCACTAAATTTGTATTTGCTTTTACAAACCGATCTGCATGCCAACATTTGCTCTGGAAAAATAACTTTTTTCTTGAAGCACATCTTTTCTTGCTGGTACAATCTTTGCATGTTCTGAGCACACATTGAATTTCTCTGAAAAAAGAAAAACAGAAAGAAAGAAACAAATAAATAAAGGCTCACAGCAAGTAAATGTATCAGTACAGCTAACTGCCCAATTGGAGCAATCTCTCCTTCTCCTTGTCACAAATTGGGACATTTCGAGTCAGGAATTATCCAATAATTATGAGTAGGACGCTGTAAATTAGAGAGAAAGAAGCCACTTCATGCTTTTATCATCTAGCTCCTCGGTATCTGCTGCCTTGTCCATTAAAAGTTCTAAACCCCCTCCCCTTTTGTATCTATTATCAATCATTAAAACATTCATAACAGGTGAATTCCATAGGACTTAACATTCATAGCAATTCTAGCTTGTGCCAGCAACTTCATGTCTGGAGCAAAAAATCTTACCTTTAACAACAATGAAGCCCCAGTCCTTTCATGTGCTTGTTTCTTAAAATCAGCAAGGAGACTGAAATTAATGCTCAATTATAACGCCAGCATTTGACACATGAATACATGATAACTTGGCAAAATAAATTACTCTGTATGATTTCGCTGCACAATACATACATTGTCCTTCAGTGGCATCTATTGTAAGATGCCATTCTTAAGTGGAGTACATTCTTTTTAAAATATTTAAGTTATTTGAAAGAAATAAATGTGTTTTCATTAAAAAAAAAGGGGTTCTATAAAGTAGATCCATTTTGTAATTCTTTTTGTTACAGCTTCTATTTTAGATTTTTAGTCGATGGTTTTTTTGTTGAAAAATTGTAGATTGCTGAAGAAAATATTTTGATTTGTACACAATAATGATTACATTTCTGATTTTTCATCATATTAAAAAAATATTATCAATCCGGATTTACAAAAAAAAAAACATTATTATATACTTCTTAGATTTATGATTTCTACAATTAACCAGTGTTGTAGAATGTGGTTCAGACGGCCGTATATGCTTATGCAGTTCGATTTCGTATGAAAATCTTCATGCAGTTCCATATGCGGTTTCGCATGAAAATTGTATATTTTCAGTTTAAAGAGGTATATTGATTTTTAATCATGCAATTATTTGCATCTGGCATCATATGATTCTATCACTGAGTGTCAATTAATTAATTGTTTGCATCTAATTTAGAAAAAAATATTTGCATCTAGTTAATTTAGTGAGTTACTTTAGGATCAATATCCTGCTCAGATCCAATTCTGATATGCTCAGACCCAATTCACTGAATGATTTTAATATGTTGGAATTCGAAGTAATTCTTTCCTCTGACATGTGACACAAGTTATTTTAATGGGAATATATTGCATATTTTGAGTGGAAATAAATTAATATGTGGTTTAAAATCCGCATATATAAGTCTGTATTAAAATCCACATATGCGGTATGCAGTGACCTTCTACATGCATGAAAAAAACCGCATTTTACAATATTGCAATTAACCTTCTTACTTCATGAAAGAAATATTATTTTCATATTATTTACAATACTAGTTCGTATTTTGTTTGTGGAAGTCATAATTTTCTTGAGTCTCAACTTGTGAGTTTGTGAAATTCTTTCTGATGGAAATGGGAAAATCGATATGTACGTATTTTCCTTTGAGCAAATTATACTGTTCTCGAGTTCGCATGGACTGGGAAGAAAGAAAGGTCTAAAGCAATCTTTAATTTCGAATAATCTTTCGATGGAAAGTATGTCATAAGAAACTGAATATTTTTAGCATCACTTAAATGCCAGACATGAAAGCACCAAGGGGCCAACCAAAAACCAGGAAAGAGATATCCATTTCACATAAATGCAGATTGTATCTATTATATCATAAAATACAACAGCATTTGTCTTTCTAAAAAATAATAGTCCAATTGTGAATCCCTATATCTCTTAATGAAACAGTTATAGATTCCAGTCACCCACTGTACTATTATGAACTACTTACCTATAATGCAAAATTCATATGAACTGCTTAATTACCAACTTTGTGGCCGTAATCCGGGTCGTACACTGCACTGTATCATTAAAATCAGCTCTGGAGACTCAAATCGGAGATTGTTCTTAGTATCTTGCATAGGTAAAGTTTCAATGAAGGTTTTTAGTTTTTACTGTGAGGTCAAAAAATTTGTTGAAGATATTGAATTTTAGGCTACAGAATGTTTGCTTATAACAACTCTTGCTTATGTTGGTGTCTTTCTGTTACTGATTTGTTGAAAAGGATGTGAGGAACATTGCAAAATACAACTGAACTTCTTTAAAAAACTATAGTTCCATATATGTTTTGAGCACACATTAAATCTCTCTGAATAAAGAAAAACAGAAACAAACAATACAAATAAATAAAACATCATAGCAAGTATAATATATTAGTACAGCTAACTGCTCCAGTCTCTCTCTTTCGCCTTATCACAAATTGTTACCTTTAAAGATACTTGTGTTTTTCTTGGTGGGGATGAGATAAATTCAATGTCTTTGAAAATTCTCGTAGCAAACTTTTAATTCAATTGGCAGCCAGTCGCAAAACAAAAATGACCATAAAAAAAAAAGAAAAAAGAAAAAAGAAAAATGAACTGGGACACTATTACCCAATAATTAGTAGTAGGAGGTTGATCAATTAATTAGAAAGAACATATTTTTCATGCTTTTAGCATCTAGCTCCTTAGTATCAGTTTTTTTGTTTATTAAAAACTCTTAACCAGCTACTCTCTTTGTACCAATTATCAATCATTCAAATATTCTTAGCAAGTGAATTCGATAGGACTTAATTTCAAGGCACTTGACAATATATCAAACATAAATAAAGTAGAATTAGGAATTCTATACTGTGCCAGCAACTTCAAGTCTGGAGTTAAGCCTTAGAGTCAACTCCTCTTCTGGATATGCGGAGGGAGGAAAAGAAGAAAACACTATGCAGAGGAGAAGAGATTGCCTGACTGTCTCTGACCGAGCTTGTGCACCTGCTCCAGAAGAGGGAGAATCGAAGGAGCAGATGGTACGCGCTACTGTGCGGAGGAGAAGAGGGGAGTGCTACGTGAAGTTTTGACGAGATCTATTACTCCCGATTTGGAGTATAAATTCACTGTTCGGAGATTTGCCTACCCCCGTCGCCTCCCCCCTTCCTTCCCTTTAATGAGGGATTTCCCTCCGGTTGTGGAGCACAACCTTAGTCGTTTCCTGTGCTTGTTTCCTCATTGAACCTCAGCCAAAATCAGTGAGTAGCTTCTTAAAAAAAAACAGTGAGTAGACAGAAATTAATGCTCAATGAACCAGCTTATCTGGTTTGTTCCTTGTTTGCCCCTTTGAACTTTTAAATACTATTTGGACTGCACCTGAAGGATAGCTCTCAAATTTATGCATGACTTGTTAAAAGAATATACATTTCTGTCAACAAACTAAGCAGCCATGGTGCAGGGATAGTATGTACATAAAAGGTCATGCATTGAATAGCAAACTTGAAACATATCGCCTAAGACATTACAAGCTTATTGTCAAGCTCATTTCGGTAGACTTGAATGAGGCCCGCGCTGTCAATTGTCTCAAGTTTTTCTTTCAAAATACTGCGGTACTTGTCATCTCTATCCTCCATGCTTCTCATTATTTCCACCTAACATTATTTTTTTCCAAATAAAAGAAGACAAAAAGGATTCAAGAGAGAGAAAGAGAGACGATACAAGTAGAAGAAAAAAAATGGAATGAATGTGCACCTGTTGTTGAAATGTATCAAACTCTTCAGAGCTGAGAAAGCCATCGCAGTTTGCATCAAGGAGGCGCATGAGCTCTTTTGCATCCTCACTATCCGCACCCAGATCGTGAATCACCTCCGTAAGCTCCTCTATGCTTATCCTGCCATCCATGTTTTTGTCAAGGAGGCAAAACATTCCCTTCCTCTCTCCGCAACCCATCCCTAGCTCCCTCAGCCGCACAGCTGCCACCTCAGCTGCTGCCACCATTATTGCTTTCAATCGCTTCGCCTCCTCAGGGTCCGTGAGGCCCCCCTTGTACATGGAGTGCGCTGCGGCCCCGCCAATGGCCATGATGTGCATCTCAGCTGTCCGGATCTGAACCTCCATCAATGGCCTAGATAGTCCCCCAGTCCCTTCTCCAACATCCACCGCCACATGCAAACTCCGGTACCCATTCCCCTTTGGCCTCGTTATGTAATCCTTCGTCCTCTCCGCTACCTCTCTCCATATGCTCCTAATCACATTGTGGGTCCGGTAGCATGCCTGTGCCGCCCACTTTTCAGAGCTTGTGTCCAGTATCACTCTCAGCCCTAGTATGTCGTTCACCTCTTCTGGTTTTCGGCCATCTTTTAGCAGCTTCTTCATGGTACTGAAGCGACTCTTGTACCGGCTTTCAATTGATATGCCATTTACCATATTCCGCAACTCCTCATCTGCAGTCAATGCATGCACCAGCTCTTCCTTGTATGACTCAAGCAGCCTTGTACTCTCGTTTTCGCGGCTTCCCAACCATGTGTCGACAAAGCCATAGGAGAATGGAAACAAGTACCTTGAAATAATTTGCCAAGCAAAACAATTCAAACAAACAGTACCAACAAATAGAAAGCCTTAAGCCATGTACATGCACACTCGAACATAAATAATTGTTAGTTGATATTTGATAAACAACAACAAATTAAGACCTTCACTCACACTTCTGCCAGTATTAATACCAAATTATGCATATCACACAAACAATAGACAGTATTGTTTGGATGCTTGGGATTTGGGATTAGAACTCTATAGGAGTTGAGTTTGCGCAATGGCCATTCCCATAAATAGGAAATCTTGCAAAGTTGTATGAATGCACAATGTAATTTTGAACATAACTTTGGAAAAAAAAATAGTAAACCTGGAGAAATTGTTGTTTGAGAGCTTTTCAACAAAAGATAATTTGATTTTATTTCAGCATTTCATCTATTTTCTTTTCAATAGAGTTCTCAATTCTTAATTTTAATTTGAGCCATATTACTTTCAATTAAATTTAGTTTATGTTTTATCTTTTGTACTATTTATTTTGCCCTTTAAGAAGACCTGATTTCTTGCTTATTACTTTTGTTTATTAATTTGATAGTTTTATTTATTAATTTACATTTCTTTCACTCAACTTGAAAAATACATGTTTATTGTTTATTATACAGCGACAGTCAAACTTCAAGCGAAGCTTTTTGAAAAATAACGGAAAAATGCATGTAATAGTTGGGGAAATCAAATTTATTCTGTCCTCTAAATAGAATATATTTTCGTTAACTTTTTATTTACTAATAGTTTATAAGATATATAACATAACTTTTACCAAAGAAGACTGATGCCGAGAGCTTGGTTTTCATCTCTCACACCTTTTCTGTACAGAAAAGTTCCTAAACAATCAAACTTTTCCCAAAAACATGTCCAAATATCCTTTTCTACATCCCCCCCCCAAAAAAAAATTGTAAACCAAACAAAACCAAATACTCAAGTGTCAATGAACCATTATTTTCTCACATTTTTCCTTTATAATCTCCAACACCAGACAAATTCTTTTTCTTTACAATCTCCAACACGAGACAGAAGTAGAGAGGGATAACTTTGGTACTCTTCAGGAAATTATGCAATTAATTGACGACTATTATAATTTCTGTAATATACAGTAAACTTTTGATGATTCATAAGTGCACTACATGGAATTATTTCAATATACAAAAATATTACTCCTAACAAGCATAGATACATTACCTGAAGGAGAGGTCTTCCAACTTTAGAGAGAGAGAGCCAGCCCCAACAGCATGCGCGATAGGAGCATAGATTTTGATGACCTCGAGGGATTTAACAATCTGGTGGCATTTCGGCAAATAGTCAAGGTTTCGCATGAAATCGAGCTTCAGAGCCAGTTCCAGAACAAGGGCCCGGATGTCATAGAAAGTGAGGCAAAATTTCCTGAGAGCCGCTGCGCTTTCGTCGTCCAGGACGTCAACCTTCATTGGGGCGTTCCTCATGCGTAGACTCTCGTGTAAGAGTTGAGCGGGCCCAGGTCCAATACAGGTCTTTATATCATGCATGCTTAATAAACCCGCTTCTAGAGCTTCTCTCAGTATCCCCGCCGATATTACCTCTGCATCCATCTGTCACCATTCAATCAATTAGTAGCGCACCTTCAAAAACTTCAAAATATCTCATATATCAGAAAATGCGTGAGAGTGCAAAAGTACTACCTTTTAACTATACACCAGAAGTGGAACTGCACCCAGTACTATATTTCTCTTTCTGTGAGCATTCTGGTAATATGGTAGAGGGGCAAAGGGATATTTCATATGTTGCGAGTATTGCATGTTTCACTTCTTAAAATTAAGGTTCTAAGTCCTGTGATTAAATTTGCAGCACATACTAGTACAAGTAAAAATTCTTCTACTCTTTCTTTCTGCAATTATCTGGCTTTTCAATACTGTACTGTTGAATGTAAACGGAGCTCATCTTTAATCATTATAAGCCCTGATATACCAGTTCTGAACTGATAAATTAGAGAGTGAGGCTATGGTAATATGCATATTACACAATGACCAGCGCTATGGACTCATATATGCAAGTCCTGATATACCAGTTCTGAACTGATAAATTAGAGAGTGAGGCTATGGTAATATGAATATTACACAACAACCAGCGCTATGGACTCATATCTTCATTTTCAAAGTTCAAACAGCCGATCTGAACTATACAAAATGATATTCATATGGAAATGTACTTGCAGACCAAATTTTATATTTTTTAGATTATTTTTATTAATTTTTTAGATAGGTACAAAATCACTTGACTTCAATCCGGACCATCCAAAAGCAGCGACTTTCTACCTATCTAAAAAAATAGTAAAAAATATCTAAAAAAAGCCAGACCCGATTGAGAATGCAACAGGCCGGGCCTCAATTTTGAGGCCTACGGCAAGGCCGGGCCTAACATTTGGGACGAAGGGCTGGACCTAGGGTTTGGCACAAACTTGGCCCATCGACATCCCTACCTCTAGCAGTGACCCTTTTCAGCTTTTTTTAGGCCCTTTTTTTTTTTATATGAAGATGATTGTTTAAAAGTTCGGATCGACTGTTTGAACTCTAAAAAATAAAAATAGAGATGTATATATAATATATACATAGCATGGATGGATCCGTAATATGCATATTACCATAGCCTCACTCTAAACTGGAAACAGTACTCCATAGTTAGGTGTATATAATTGTCTATGAGACTACGACCATATATTGCTACCAAACCGTTGAATTATTAAACTGAACTTTTCAGAATACAACAAAAATGAATCAGGACCTTGTAGCATGCGAAACAAACCAATGAGTAATATGAAAGGATGGAATAACAAATTAAGGATGTAATTAAGCCCTCAACAATATCTCAGTAAGTAAAACCAAACTAACATATCCAAATTCAGGATCATTTGTTCGAGAATCAGCAAGGACCAGCTTCTAAGCACCAAAAATTAAGAAATAAAAAAAGAAAGAGAAAAACCTGGAGATCAGCCAAGAGAATAGCAACAGCCAGAGCCCGGGACAGCCGGTCCCGGCCATCAGGGGCGAAATCAGCGGCCTGAAGCAAAGGAATTGACAATTTGAGAGACTTAAAGAGTAGTTGAGCAGACGAAGAGGTGTTAGATAAAGACCCCATGCGCTCTGTTATGTCATTAAATGCGCCAACAAGCTCTGCCACCATCTTGCCGCCGCGTCTATCTAAGGAATAAGTAGGCGACGGGACTGGAGAGGGGACGGAGGAGGAAGGCAAGCAGCGGAGGGAGAAGAAGGGTACGCAACGGAGGCGACGGGAGGAGGCCGGTGTTGGAGTGAAATGGAGAAGTTGAAGGCGGGGGTGGATTGTGGCAGCCATAGCGCCACAGGGAGTCAGGGACTTCTTTCTCTCTTGTAGTTTTTACTAATAAATCGAGCAACTTAATAAAAAACTGTATCAGTTCATTCAGTTGTCACTGACCCGATCGACAGTCCAGATTTACAGTCCAGATTTACTCTCAGCCGATGAGATGAGTACTTGGAATGATAGAGGAGAAAGTATTAATTTTGTTTTGAGATTCGTATCAAAATTTTATTTGATCCATCCGATCAAAACGAACGGACCATGTTAAAAGCACCGCACAGGTAAAAACTCCGCAGAGATGTGAATTCCAGTCAAAGAGCCGTTCCATCGGTAAAAGATTTGTGTGCATTTAAATTGCACGAATTCTATAGCTTGTTTATGTACATTTTGATGCGAATTGAACGGTTTTGATTAAACATTAAATTAATTTTGATTCGATAACCATCAAACCGTCCCCCATTCCGTGGCACGTACGCAGATAATAATAATAATAATAATAATAATAATAATAATAATAATAATAATAATAATAATAATAATAGTGATTTAATTTTCTACCATGATCATATTTGATCATTCCCTTTATAGATTAATTTACATAACATTTACTTCATCGTAAGACTCACTGTTATAGAAATAAAATCAATGAATTAATTTAAACTCTAACTTAAATTGTCAAATAAAACATAATAAAAGAAGAGGAAGATTTTAATACCTCATTATACCCGGCATTTTTTTCCATAACCAAAAAAATAAATAATATAATATTAATAACCAAATTTTTAAAATTTTTTTATCCATAACCAGACCGCCCAAATGTGGGGCGGTCCAGAACCCTATCAGACCGCCTCCCTACTGGGCGGTCCAGACCCCTATCAGACCGCCGGGTGGGGGGGCGGTCTGATTAATTTTTATTTTTTTTTGTATTTTGTGTATAAAATGATTATTTTCTCTCTCCAGAGTCACAATAATCCACTCACTCTTCTTCCAAATCGACTTCTGCTCTCAAACAGTGTTGCGAGGCGATTTTTTAGGCAATTCTGAGGCGATTGCGATCAACAGTGCGCTCAACAGTGACCGAGGTTTTTTTAATTTTTTTTTAAATGTTAAAAATTTCATAAATAAACAAAATAACTAATTTTGAATGACAAATTTGTTTTCTAATGTCAGAAAAAAAAACTCAAAAATGTTCATTGCATTGTACTTGGGTGGAAAAATCACGAAAGGAGAGTTCGGATGCCAATACTCGAAAGATGCGACTTACGGCTTCCAGGTGAATGCCAATACTTCAATTTATGAAGTAAAGGAAATAATAATGCAACAAACCGGTTGGGAACCGTGTCCAATTTACCGTACAAATCGAGCACCCGAATTAACAATCAACCCTCTGGTGCCAAACCTTACTATATAAAATATCCTATAGAAGAGGAGGATATATGGAAAGCTATGTACGGATTTTTTGAGTCCAATTTAATCCCGTAATGGACCTATTTTGCAAAAAGTTTCGATTCAACCGGTTGGTGTCCCGAGAGAACCTTCTACCCGAACAACATGGATCTCGGAATTTGGACCTTCTACCCGGAACAACCTAGATCTTTGGGCGGACCTTCTACCCAAAACAACCTGGATTATGATCACAACTTGGATTATGATCACAACCGGGATTATGATCACAACCGGGATGTGAACTCACCCCCTCGTGAGCCTATGAGACGAGATAGATATTTGCAAGTACCGAGTATAGTGTTGCACCCATTTGAAACTAGAAGACGGTCATGTGTTGGTCGGGTTGGATACCAATCCGCACCGATCCATTACCTAACTACGGCCTCCCCGAACCTAGAAGACAGTCCACGATCGATCGAAATGATAGAGGCATTGATTTTGATGATATTGATGAGATACCGACAAAGGAAATTGATACCGGTGATGATTGGGATGGGGATTGGGGTTGAGACAGATTATCGAGAGGGCGACGATGAGGAGATTATGCCTCCTCCAATTGAAGACAGATTTCCGATCGGGGACGAGGAGACAAGCACCCGTAAGGACATTCAATGACACTACTTCTTTTGAAGAAGCGGACATTTCTTTTTTTTGGGAGACGCGTTGTATACAACGAAGAGATTAGCCAGGGCCGGCTTTACACCAACATAGAAGAACCGTCGACCAAAGTTAAGCGGTTCCATTTGAAGGGTAATTGGGAGTTTACGGTGGCCGGGCGGGAGAGGAATCGGTATGTTGTAATTTGCAAGGATACAAAGTGCAAATGGAAAATGTCCGCCGCGCCTAAAGGCAAGGGAGAGGCATGGATAATTAAGAAGGTCGAAGGACCACACACTTGCAAGAGTGCGTCAAGAAGATCGGATCATAGTGCGGCGACGGCAGCACTTATTGCCGATGTAATTATGACGGACATTAAGGAGGACCCCTGCGATGAGCATTAAGGAGGTCGCTCGTGCGGTGAGACGAGTCTATGAACATGTAGTCCCACATTACAATAGGTTGTGGAGGGGTCGGGAACTTGCAGTATGCGGATGCTTCGAACACTGGAAGGGGGTCGTACAATCTCCTCGCACCATTGCCGATGGCCATAACAAGTACAAATCCGGGAACCGAGGTTCGAGCAATGGCATGTACCAACCGATACACCCGGGGAGGTACAATTCAAGGGCATAGCATGGGCTTTCGGTCCATGTATTGAAGCATTTCAATATGTTAGACTGTGATCGGCATCGATGCATGCTTCATGTCCCGGCCGGTATGGTGGGGCTCGCTTATAGCATGTGCATATGATGCTTTGAAAACCCATTGCTACCCATAGCTTTTGCCATTGTTCAACGGGAGGATGGTCCAAATTGGGGTTTTTTCATGTCATTCCCGAGAAGAGAGGTGATAGGAAACAGGTTCGTCTGCGTGATATCAGACCAGCACAAGGGCATCAAGCATGTATTTGATAGCCTCAACTATGGGTGGAACACGAATACGGGAGAGTCTCGTGCACAGTGTACGCATGCAACACATTTCGAGAAACCTGTGCAAAAATACCGGCGGCGGAGAATGGGTTGCCGACGGGTTCAAAATTGGCCGCAAGAGGAAAAAACCACGACGAATGGAAGAGATGTTCAGAGATTTTGCCAGAGTATGTATGCATTATTTTTTGTTTTTTACAT